>LR990661.1:12818645-14131145 GCA_905147715.2 Xestia xanthographa
AACTGCGTTTTTTTTTGTCGCAACAGAAATAATGGGATATAATTTGTAAAAAACGCTGGTCCCACTTTTTCTATTTTGTATTTCCATGAAAATAGTGGGATACACCCCCTCCTCATGCATCTTTTTCTTAGCGCGTCGACGGCAATCTAAATTGAATTGGCCCAAAATATGTCGACGAGCTTGGCACTTTTCGTAGCGTGATATTACTCAGATTGGCTCTAATGTGCACTTAATAACATATAGATAGATCGAGTGATAAGACAACGACGGTTCAGAACTGTCAACCTGAATATGTGAGACTACTGCATGTTCTGGAGGCGCTACCTAAGGGCTTTGTTACACTAGCGATTTCCGAGCGTGTTTCCATTAAGGCGATTGTTATATCGTGTTCGCCGCCTGTGCTTCTAATTAAAACCTAAAATAAATTTGTACTCAACTTGGATTAAAAGAGAAACTACAAGGGTACGAGTGTAAGTTTAGTCAAAATCCAATCATTTTTGTCAATTAGGCTATTATAAGGCACGTTTGAACGTCAAACTATATAAGAAAATATAATTGATTCGAGTTGCCCATTTGTAAAGGTATAGAGAAGAATGAGCAAGAACCTTCATCATCCTCCATTTAAGGGTGCGGTTCCACTGAAGCGGAGCGGAGCGCGATTCACCCATCACAAGGCTTGAAATCCACATCACTTCTCCACTCCTGCCATGTGATTGGTGAATCGCGCTCCGCTCTGCTTTAGTGGAACCGCAGCCAACCGTGGGCTATCATGAGGGTCTCGCTATTAAGGAACCGGACTTAATATTTGACGGTTCCCCGCCAGGTACGACGAGGATGAAGCTAAAGCGGCCCGCGACGCTCAAGAGCGGTCGCGTGCAGCGCTGCAGCGCTACTTGTTCTACTGCAACCGTTACATGAATCACATGCAGTCGCTGCGCTTCGAGTCCAAGCTCTACGCGTCCGTCAAGGAGAAGATGGAGGAGATGCAGCAACATAACATGAGCTGGATTGAAGTATGTGCACTTTATATAAACATACATTAATTTATATGAGCTGTACATTTTTTTTTTGGCATGAATAGGCGAGACGACAAAAAAAAACTAATTAGTCCGTTAGATAGATTTCCAAAAAATATTAGACATATATTTTTTCTTTTTTTACGTAAACCAAAATTGACGATATTTGACGCTTTTAAAATTCTCAATACGTCACGCCTAGGTATAATTTTAGCTAGTTCTGACGTCACAAGCCTCCACTCCCGAGTTTTGATGCGTTTTATCTTTGTGAATATTCATTGTTTTACAAAAACAAAAAATATGTGTCCATTATTTTCCAATACTCTAACTGACGGACTAAATAGATTTGCAATTTTTTGATACTGTCGTCATGCCTATTTAATTGTTATCTGTTGATGGTAATAAACTCGTTCTCTATAGGGTAGTCGGCATGTTCATATCACGTTAGGTAGGTAGCTAGTACCAATTTGACCAATGAGGTTAAGCTATCTAAATGTAAATCATAGGTAAAAAAAATCTGCCATTCCTTACATTTTGAGCGTGTAGGTATACTACTTTTGTAGGAAACTACCGTTTTTGTAAAATGACTGATTACTGTTAAATGGCATCGGCGTATGTTAAAACTTTAAGTAAACATTTGTCTAATTTTCTGTGGAAATTGTAATGAAAACAAAAAACAATACGAATTAGTTCCGAACATAGTCACGCGATAGAAGAACCACGGACCACTCTAACAGTTTCACCAATGCAACCGCAATCCCAAATATTAAAGTACCCACATCTAAACCAAAATGTGATTATTAAAAATGATAACAGGTGCAATTCCTGAAGAAGGCAGTGGACATCCTGTGCCAGTGCCGACAGACGCTGATGTACACGTACGTGTTCGCGTACTACCTGCGCAAGAACAACCAGTCGGTGATCTTCGAGGACAACCAGAGGGATCTGGAGTCGGCAACCGAGACGCTCTCCGAGTATCTGGAGCGTGACATCACTAGCGAGAACCTGGCTGATATCAAACAGAAGGTCCAGGATAAATATAGGTGAGTGCTTTGTTTAATAATAATGAACCTTTCTTGTTTTCTCGTTCACTTATTATTTGAATTTTTTACGTTGCTGATCGTAAAAAGATCAATTGTTGTTTCTTCCAGTTCATCTCTGTGCTAAGTATTTAGGGTATTTTTATTTCCAATTTTAGAGCACAAATAGCTCAGGTGCATTCGTTCTTCGCGTACTTTCATAGTCCGATGAAATGGCAATCCGATATGGGTCGGAGAGCGCCGGCTTAAGGTGTTTTCCAACGCACGGGGATAATAACGAACGGACTTGTGTCCGCAACTCTACGTCTAAAGCGCATATTTTGCGTACGGGGCAGGGCACGAGGGTATTATACCAACCAAAGTACCAAGCCAGCAACCTGAAACTGTTACTAATAATATAACATCTATTGATAATGATGACCATCCAGATTTCTAACAGTACTTCTCCGTTGTCCGCAGATATTGCGACAGCCGGCGCAAGGTGCTGCTGGAGCACGTACACGAGGGCTACGAGAAGGACTGCTGGGACTACACAGAGTAATCTTGCCTCCTCTCCATAACACACACACATACAAACAAACACACACACTACGCACTGCCCACACTCACGGCTCGTCGCCACTTTGTCCCACGCTGGGCGCCAATTGACGATGTTCAGTACAAGACCGTAAAGCTGCGTTTCTACAAGAGATGAGCGAGGATGTGTAGCGAGGGCTGTGTGTTAAACTAACAAATAACCACTAGCTTAGAAAATGTAGCAATATTATTGGTTAGTTTCATACACATGACTCTCTACGCAGCTTAATACATCTGTGATAGAAAGACAACCACAATGTGGCATAACCAGTTTTAGTCCCAAGCTTAGTGGAGCATCGTCTCCGTTAATGCGCGTTGAGTCGCTTTCTAAAATTCGATTTGTTACATTTACGATCAGGTGCTGTTCTCGTTGGTCCCACGTCGGGCGCCACTAGTGGTCGTGGGCGCACCTCACTACTCCCGCGACACGCTTTTGTTTCTATCGTGTATAGACTAAAAGCTGCGAACAAAATCACATTATATTACCTTTCCTGGCTACTGGGACCGATCTTATAGCTCATAGAGTATGTTAAGTTACGAGCGGGAGAATTTACTTGGACACTGAAATTATTAGATAGAACTAGTGTGGTAATGAATAGTTTGTATACCGTTCTAGGTTTTATCGAGCGAAGGTTCTAGAAGTAAACTCGCTGGTCCAAATTCGGCTTTAGCATAAGCTTGACATCTTTGAGATCTAAATAACTCATCTCTGTAATGATGCTAGTGTGATGATTAATGGCAATTTCTGTAATTAATTAAAACGGCTGTCTTCCGATAGACAAGGGATTTTCATACTTGTAAAATAAGACTTATTAATCCACATTGGCCCCTAAGCATATGAATGAAAATGTAAAAAAAAATATTTCACAAAAACAAAAAAAAAATATATTTGAAAAAAAAAATGTAAATAGAATTATTAAAATCAATAGAAATTAAATTCATTATGGAATACGAAAATAATTTGTTTTTGCAGCTTGAATTAGTCACAATTTATAACATTTAGGTAATTTTCGATCATAAAGAATGGTACGGTCACACCGTAATTTTAGTATTTGTCAGTTAAAATGACTATTTCAGAATAATATAAACATTTTATCTTCGTAAAAAGGCTTTTATTGATCCTTGATTGATTGATTGTGTTGAGAATGATATTTGAGATTGAGCAAGCTTAAAGTTTGTGAAATTATTAGGAAAGTTACTAGCAAGAAAACTGAATGAATAGGAATTACTGGTGTGTCTGTAGTCTGCTTTGTCCATGACACTTAATGACTAGAAACACAAACACACACTTTGCACAGGCCTTCGCGTTCAGTACAGTTTGACAACAAACTTGTATTTCCCACCTCCTTAAGACATTTTGACCACCTTTGGATTTAAAATACAGTGAATTTTGGTCAGCAAACGAAGCAGTGTGTTTGTGTGATACTTGATTTCTGAAAGGCCTGTCAAGTAGTTGGTCTAATATCAATCAAATCACAGATTTCACAACAGATTGGTGTGAACAGCCTTCCAGAAACCAAGTGTTTATGACCGTTGCCTTAATGTCGTGTTTTGCAAGCAAGTGATGTAATGTATTTGAGGTTCACCAATTTGCAAGTATGTGATTGACTAACAAAGAAACGTGTAGATCTCATTTCTGAAGAGTTTGAATGTATGAAACGTAACCACTTCAATTTTATTGTACGCTTTTCGTACATTTCACTGACGAGATTACTTTAAAATGTGTAAAGTAAACAAGGATCCTATGATATGACTCGGCAACGTGAGGAATTTAAATTATAAAAAGTAATTAAACCTGGCAATAATTCGCGAGTACTAAACTTTAATAAATATATTGTGATAACGTTATATTTGTAAGACTTTTCGGGGGACAAGAAGCACAAGAGGTTTTGTCGTGTCACGTCATAGGACTTAAAACTTTTGAACGCCATTGTCACATATACGTGACAAGCAAGCGCCTGCCCTGTACGCCAACGACACAAATATGTGACAAAAAATGCGGTGCGGTGCGGACACGAAATAAATTAATAGCAATGGGGAGACACAGGCAAAGATAATCTCAGATGGCGCCACCATAGCTGGTCTCAATTTGACCAATGAGGTTAAACTATTTTGAAATATAAAATGACATTACCACATTTTCTACCAATCACGATGTTGGGAAGCAGGTATGCTAGCGCCATTAGTTCCACAGTGTGTCTCCCCATTAGTGCGAGGTTCACAGACAAAAATGTTATAATATTGTTTACCCTACAAAAAGAAACTTCGAAACTTTTTCGATGAAGTTTTGGAATCCCTATTCTTGTTGTAGATAAACAATATTGTTTTAACAATTTTCGAATAAACACTACTCATGACATTGAAATTTTATAACACGCGTGTGCGTCAATGCTCTGGCGTTCAAAATGTTAATAAATATTAAAAATATGGTATATTTCCGTGATAAAGTTTGTGAGCGTGTCAATTTGTCATTAAATTTTTTTCATGGCTTCAAAATGTACATACGTTATTCTAACTGAGTTAATTCACAAACGGATTGTTCATATAAACCATGCTAGTTAAAATACCAGGATTTAATATGATTTATTATTCTAAATTATTGTGAATAAAAATGGAATTTGTGTTATTTTCGACTTTATTTGTACTCATTACAATATACACTTCGCTTGCTTTTAATACTACGCGGTTCTCGATTACGAATCAACGGTTGGATGTTGCAAAAATTTAATATTATGTTTTTGGAACAAATTGACTGATTACACTGTGATCTTAAACTCTGTAAGCCAACATGTTTCAGTTGTAGGAAATTAGTAAAAAAAAACGAGATAATGAATTATTATCAACCGTTGAAACGAGGGCCGCCAGTATCAGAGCGAGTACCAAAGACGACCGCTATTGAATCGATTATGATGTGATTTCGTGATGGCAGCATTTAGTCGAGTGCTAGGTACTCCGGACATACCCGCATACAACTCTGCTACATCTCGTATATAAGTCTCACATTATAAACATTCAGATCTCCTGTAATAATTTTAATAGAGTTCATTTTATTTTATTTTTTCGACTGTAAACTTAGAATTTATAATTTGTAATATTAATCATTTTTTGATATTTTAAAAGTCGTCTATAGCGTCGTGTAAATCGCTTATTGTAGTAAAAGTTTGAATCTTTGTATTATTACGAGCTCATTTCATTGGTAATGTACTACGATGTATTATAAGTTTACATAGCGGTGGTTTGTTTCGATTGTCGACTTTATCATCGATAACGAGTCTTATAATAAAAAAAAAATAGCACAATATGATATAATAACGATTTATCGGTTAAGAAAAAACAAAAAATATTTTTACCAAAAAACCTATTTTTGTTATTAGAGTACTGTATATCAATATAAAACGGTTAGTTCATCACTTAGTATGTTTTAATTCTGTGATCAAGTTATAATTTAGCGCCTGAAAGGCGTTCGGTGTGACGTTGGGGCGAGGTCGGCGACCGCTCACGTCACGCGCTGATCAGTGCTCACTTAGATTCAAAATAATATTTTAAAGTAATTATAAAATTTCCCAATAAACATTACGACTGGTACTGTAAAGGTATAGTTACGAATTAAGAGTTAGAGTCGCGAACTACTTGCAACCCGCAACGTTTACAACACAACATGGTGCCGTGTTCACAAATAAATAACTTTGTCACTAATTAAGTATTTCGGGACTAGATGGTATCGCAGCCAAGTCGTACAAATAGACCACTATTAAATACATAACTATTTTTGAAGGTTTTCGATTCGCGATGATCCGCTTTTTTGTAAATTAACTCGCGCGCTACATATCTGTCATTAATGAATAAATAACAAATCGGTGAATTGTGGTACGAAACGTGCACAAGTCAGTTGCACTGCCAGTAAATGTCGTAAACTAAATAAATAAGAAGCTTGTTGTACGAGGTTCACATAGTGAACTGTACTAGTTTAGGAGAGCCCTGGCGCGGACTTCACACACGTTCTACTTAATGCAGAGGGCTTGCTCGGTACACACATACTATTGTACATATAGATGCTGTATAGATATTTATATGGTTACTAATGCCTATGTATGGACAAGCATCCTGTATGTGTGCCTATGTTAAGGACACAGTTGTCTTAAGTAAGACTAAGATGGAAATAAAAATAAATAAAAATAGTAACATCGACAGGAAGTTTGTTATTTATCTCATTACCTTTGTCCTATCCGTCCCACCATTCCTGACCTCTGTATTCATTTGGGAAGAAAATGGAGAGATACATCCTAGTTTTGGAGAAATAAAAACTGGATCAATAGCAAGTGAATGCTGAGCTGACAGAATTCACATGACCTAGAACACACAAAAAAGATGAAGCATGCAGCTTCAGTATCACAAAAAAACCTGATGATTGACATTACATAGATATTAATGATTGACGTTCGAGTTTTCATCAGGGATTAAATTCTGGGAAGTAATAACATGAGTCAAATAACAGCAAACGCGACTCTATCATGCACGACTTAACATGACTTAAAAATCAGTTTAGTTTTTGACGTGATAACGTCTTACAAATCGATGAACACCTACAATGGGTGCAATTGCCCCATTATGCACCCAATACGTCGTTAGTCAAGCTTGAACTAGTTTGACGGAATTGAAACTAAATATTCTAGTTGTATATCTTGTCATGGGCGTCGGTCGCCAGGAAGAGGCAGCTGTCCCTAGAGGCTCAGGATTTTTAAAAGTTATAGCTTTTCCTGCCTGTTGCCATAGAATGATATTTTACGTAATAAATTGTAGCGTAAAATGGAATCACTCAAATTAAAATAACCCCTGCAGAAAAACATTTGCCAAAATGGTCCTTTTTTCTACCTCTGGATTGGCACTCCTATTGGATTTTTGCATGATCAACCGGCATAAATAGAGCCTGAAATAAATAAGGAGCCCCTTGCCCCGAGGCCTTATATGCTATTATAGCATAATTATCTTAGGCAATGATGTAAAAAAATTGCGAGATCGCTTCGCTCGCTCTTGCAGCCTAATTTTTCTTGAGTCTTGACTTTTTTTATAAGAGGCCCAGGTAACTCCAGTAAGTCGAAATCATTCTAACCTGTTCAAGGTAGGTAAAGTATTAAAAATTTCGAGCTCGCTTCGCTCGCTCTACAGACTACTTTCTCTTGAATTTATCTAAAAGTCGACCAAGTAACTCCTATATGATGGATCGAAACTATTCTAACCTGTCCAAGGCAAGGTGTCATAAAAATTTCGAGCTCGCACTTGCAAATTACTTCCTCTTGAATGTTTCCTTTGTCTGAGGGTCGATCTAGTAACTCCTGTATGAAGCGTCTAAACAATTGTAACCTGCCCAAGGTAGAGTGTTAAAATTTTCGAGCTCGTTTCGCTCGTTCTTGGAGCCTTAGTTCATTTTGTTGTTAAAATTGACGCCATAGGTCGATTAAGTAAAAATCAATTATTTTTTATGAATTTTCCGTAAGATAGGTAAAATCAAACAAAAATTGTGTCGCACCGTTCCGCGCGCCAGTCACGTTCCGCCTGACTCATCAACGTCCAGACCAAACCCTTGGTCCTTAAATTGGACCTAGAAAACTGAAATTTTGCACAGTGGTTCCCTTTACATTGTAGACAAGGAATAAGAAGGGATTTTTCGGAAATCCAACCCCGAGGATCTTAAACTTTTGTGTTTAGGCCGACGATTGAAAATTAATTTACACGTGTCTCAGCGTTTTTGATAATTCTACCCCCGAAGGGTTAAAAAAGGGGATGAAGTTGTGTCTTGGAAACTAACGCAACGGTGTTCATTTATCGAAAAAAAAAATGTTATTTTATTATATTGTACAAAATAATGATAATTCAGGGATAATAATTCAATTCATAAAAGTATATTATGCAATTTTTCATCAAAGGTTGTCACGTAAAATTATCGTCCGTAAACCGACTTTACAGACAACCACTTTTTTATGAAATCTTAAATAATATGTTGATTCCCGTTCAAGGTCCGGCCCGGTCAAGGTTATCCGAACGCCGTCTAAGGATTATTCATAGATCGGCCTCGAGGGGGTTCGAAATTTTCATTATTTTTTTACTCGGACCTCTGGTTTCCGATATATTAGATAAAAACAGAAATCTCCTCATGTTCTCATCTCTGCTCATTCGCTGAAATGCGTCAAAACACAGTGGGCTCTTTAAAAAGCGTAGTTACGCTTTCTCCAACATCTGCTGCAAGACTGCGACTTGACGAGTAAGGCCCCGTTCCTATTACCTATGTCGTGACAACAGATAATCGTGTAGTTTTAAGTGTCGTGGCTTGTGTATTTTTAAATGGAGGTGTTCGCATATAGGACGACACCATTACTGTCGTCCACGAGTTTTGCCAACTAAAAACCAACGATAAATTAGTCGTCACGACATAGTGGGAATGCCTTTGGGTTGAGCCTCGTCTATCAAAACGGAATCGCATTTTTCTTTTCTGGCGTTCAGTAACATAATTTGCGATGATGTTGAGGAGCTCGTGGCTAATAATAATAGCCGCTCGGGTCGATCTTTAGGTTAAGCCGTGCTTGCCTAGGTTGTTCTGTAGATGGGTGACCACCCATTACATACCGAGTTTTCTCCGTTCCTTGGAAAGCGCGTTAAGCCGTTGGTCCTGGCAGTCATTTGAAGATATTTGATAGTCGTTAGGTAGTCAGTGGTTCCAAAAGTCGGACAACCAGTCTTACCAAGGGGTATCGTATTACCTGGTACTAACTGGGTTGTGGAGGTCAGATAGGCAGTCGCTCCATGTAAAATACTGGTATTCAGCTGCATCCGGTGAAACTGGAAGCCGACCCCAACATAGTTGGGAAAAGGTTAGGCCGATGATGAATAACATCATTTGCGAGAGCGAGAAAAAGAGCGTGCTGCCGATCGCATCGTCGATGCTAAAGTCTTTGTAGTTCCACGCTTTCGCTTGCATACGCTACGAATTATAGCGTCGTAGCACCGAAGCTCTACGCTTTCTACTGTATCTGCTACGACTTAATGCGTAGCACTATAGGTGTCATAGGTCTACGCTTTCTCTAGCATTCCGCTACGAATGATCGTGTAGCATCGAAACTACGCTTTGTATAGTATCTGCTACGACTTGCCTCGTAGCGCTACAGACGTCGTAGGTCTACGCTTTGTCTAGCATTCCGCTACGAATTATCGTGTAGCACCGAAACTCCGCTTTGTATAGTATCTGCTACGACTGACGCGTAGCGCTACAGACGTTGTAGGTCTACGCTTTGTCTCGCGTCCGCTTCAAACTTCGCGTAGCACTAAAACTCTATGCGCTTTCTATAGGATCCTCTACGTTGTTGTGGTCATCCACGGTTTTAACCAGGCGAAGTCGACGTACAGATAGACTTTAAATTGACAAATTGTAGGTATTTAGCATTTATTTTCATAGCATCACAAAGTAATGAGTAGTTTGTCCTAAATATACCTGAGAGCGTACCTACATACATGAATGTAGTTCGTAGAGTAAGTACTAGATAGCTACAAGAAGTTGTTTGTTGTCGCAGGGATGCCCTGGCCCCGTCTCCAACGAGACCTAGTAAAGCCTAGCAATAGAATGGTGAGTTGCAACATTTTTACTAAACGCTAGAAGATAATGGACGTAATTTTTTAATAAGTTTTCGTTTTATATGGTAATGAAAGAGATTGGGTACAAATGGTCTGTAAGCTAGTAGAGCTATGCGGTTAAATACAGTGTTTGGTTTTACTGGGACAGTATGAGGAAATCGGAGTCCATAAGAGGTATCAGGTAACCTGCTTTTGAAGCATTATTCGCTCTTTTTAGGGTTACGTACCTCAAAAGGAAAAAACAGAACCTTTTATAGGATCACTTTGAAAGGGTGTAAAAAGACTCTTAACGAAACCGAAAGGCACTTGTTCTCCCCATCATTGCGATCATTTATTTGTTCTAGAGGTTCTAGACCATACCTGGGATCCTTCTAGTTACGGAGATATTGGGGGTCAAAGTCCCAACTTATTCACAATACATGTTTTTTTGAAATACCTACATGTTTTGAATGTAAGAATTTTACATTGAACACACACACTTTTCAATTCATCCACCAGCACAATGTTTTGAGTGCGTTACATTGAGCTTTACCGGAAAACTTATTTTTGCGTCGAGTTACTTAGTTTGATGTACTGAATGCTTGGTTACCGTCTTCTTGAAGAGTCTGTTTACACCCTGTATGTAGTTTAATAACAAATTACCTACAAGTTTAAACGGAACCCTCGGTGCGCGAGTCCAATTCGCACCTGGGCTGGCAGTCTCGACAGAGATAACGACAAAATCGCTAACCTTTGATTGCTAATTACTAACGAATAAATTCGTTTGCAATAATGATGCTTCCGAGAAACGCATCTTGGATTTAGAGACTTGCTTTACACGCAAGCATCATTATTGAAATCTAATTTATTCGTTAGTAATCAGCGATTGAAAGTTAGCGATTTTGTCGTTATCTCTGTCGAGACTGCCGGCCCTGGCCGGTTTTTATTTATCTACTACCGCGCTCACTGAGGGTCGACCACTTTTCAACCTTATGTGCAAAGTACAAAAGTGAGCGTCAGAGAACTCGGTAGTACGGTCGACCAAGCTATTTGTAAACTAAATAGCTTGGTCGACCGTACATGATGATGATGATGGTATGTTATGTGTTGATTCGTCATTTAGTGCTGTCGAAACGACCCGAAAAAACCCAAATATTCCGCGACTGCACAAGTCACTTAGGGGCCGCCTCCACGAGCGATAGAATCGCGGCGATATTATCGTCCTTGCCACGTTTTATAAATACTCTCTTTTGGGCCGTGTCCACGAGCGAGAGAATCGCGGCGATATTTTCGTATAGAAATACGTCAAATCGCCGCGATTCTGTCCCTCGTGGAGGCGGCCCCTTACGGATATAACATAACCTTGATTGCTGATCTATACGTATATTTCCTAACATTTTTTCTGTTTCAGGGCGCAACTCAGTTATTCGAAATGTTTTCTATATAAATGTAAAATCATACAAGTGAATAAAGACTAAATGAATAGTATTATATTTTGCTGCCCTAGTTAGGTTGTTAGGTACATACTAGTATATCCAAAAACTTCATGACATTTTGTAATTTATAAAAATGTATAGGAAAGTTTTGTATTATTAATAAAAAACATAAATAAAAATAGACAGTGCAGTTTTATTTAGCGGAATAGTAATGTTTTCTTTTTAGGGTTCCGTACCCAAAGGGTAAAAACGGAACCCTATTACTAAGACTTCGCTGTCTGTCCGTCTGTCTGTCACCAGGCTGTATCTCATGAACCGTGACAGCTAGACAGTTAAAATTTTCACAGATGATGTATTTCTCTTGCCGCTATAACAACAAATACTAAATATAGTACGGAACCCTTCGTGTGCGAGTCCGACTCGCACTTGGCCGGTTTTTTATTGTAGGTAAAGTTATTATTTTCCTTAATAAACAAAATATTCATGAGGTTTATTTAAAAGTTAGGTGAGAAATACTGTAAATCAGCGGTATCTATGTAGCGTGTACTAGCGAACGACGATAGTGTCCTAGCGTCGGTCGCTACTACACGCTACATATGTATCATTGAACTACCTGTTGTAAGAGACATTCGTCCGCTTAAAAAAAAATTCTTCCCTATTTAAATCGTATTTTGTTAACAATTTCATGGGTTTCATATTTTTTTTGCACGGAACCCTAATCTTTCAATATTAACATCAGCTATGTGTGTGTGAAAGTACCGTTAAAATCGGTCCAGTCGTTTCGGAGATTAGGTGGAATAAACAGACAGACTGATAGACTGACAGACAGACAGACAGACAGACGTACAGACAGACTGAAAGAATGACAGACAGACAAAGAGACTGACACTGATACTTTCGTATGCATTCAGTAAAAACCTGTTATTTTAACATTTCAAACAAAATTCGATTTAATTAAATGTATAGATGAAATAAAACAGACTGCCTCGTTCGCTTAGTGGTCGCAAGCGAGACTGCTGAGCATGAGGTCCTGGGTTCAATTCCTGGGTCGGGCAAAGTGTTATTGGATTAACCCATCAGGAATTTCTTGCAGCCACGGATTTGTGCCCGGTTGATGGCAATAGGCTCGCCCCCTATTACATCTGACTTAAACTTAACTGGCAAAATGAAATTAAACAACACGCGACAGAGCATAGCAGTCAAGTTCTAAGTATATTTAATTGTTTACTTACTTTATTTTGTAAAAACTTCCATAATATTTAATAATAAATACTCTTTCAATAAGTAAACACTTTTTAAACTGACGTAAACAGAGAAGAGGTACTATGAGTAGACGTAAATTAAATCAACACACTGTCCCCAATGTTTATTTTCTTATCAACTTTGTAATTTCGTTTTTATCAACAGCAATATAATAATACTTGAACATTACTTTTTTGTAAATTACAAATCTTTTTTTTTTTCAAATCCGATCTGTGGTTCTTTTTGCATTTAGATGACCAAGACTCCTATGCTACAGCATTGCAGACTCTGTTCGAAGAATACAACGTTAACTTTTACTTAGATGTAAAAGTAAACATGAAAAATTTGGTACTAGGTATTTTGGTTTTCCTTAGTTAGTAACATCTTGTAAATTTGGTTGGGGTCAGCAGCGACCACTTACTTCCTGAAAAGAAAAAACATGGAAGCCAAAAACTGCTCTGTATAATAATAATTTAAATTAGATCAGCCTTAGAATCAGGGTCGCTGCCCCAGTTCTTGACGACAGGAATTACCCACCTGCTCCATAAATCAGGTAGTACTGCGGAACCCAAAAATTATAGGCCAATCACTGTGTTTTGTGTGTGTTTTTTGTTTACCAACGGTCTATAAAGTTCTTACATCCATATTGAGAGCCAGGGCCGAGCCGCCCCTATGTGCGAAGTGTGCGGCGAACACAGGCGCCAAGACAATAGGGGCGCCGACATCGAAATTATTTCTGTTACACTTACACAACAACATATTCTTTGTAGTGTAGTATCGATAAGTAAGTAGGTACAATAGGCGCAACATATGCCTTGTAAATAACAAAACATATATTGTGCCTTGTGTACAAGTCTCTCAAGATAATATTCACGTTTGTGGTTTAATTTCACGCTTTAGATTTTAGTTTACATTAGTTACGAGCTCAGCGTTAAAATAAAAAGAACCGCCGTGAGTTTGAATGCGTTTATGAACGCAACTCGATGCGATGCGTGCGACGCATGCGGTATGGGGTCAGGGTCATGGGGATTCCCCGACTTTAAGGAACGAGAGAGCCAAAATTGGCCAAAAGTCCAAAACAATTGAACAATCATTCAATCGAAAGTGTGTGCAAGGTTGATTGATTTTTTATAAATTATGAATACGTTCTAACACTAAAAACAGTTTGTGTGTTAATGATTGTTTTCACATTTATTTCGGTCAAAATGAACAAATAATAAAAAAATAAGTTGAAACATGAAGATTCATGAAAAAAAGAGGCGCTTCATAGGTTTCGCACACAGGCGCCGTGGGGGGTCGGCGCGGCCCTGTTGCGAGCTAAAATCAACCAACATATTGATAGTAATTCTATCATGTCTGCCTCTCAGAATGGATGTAGGAACGGGTCCCGCGGCACTAAGGAGCTGGTCCTCATTGATATGGCCATTAGCCAACAGGTTCGCCGCTCCCGAAAGAATGTGTCTACATGTTGGATAGATTATAAGAAGGCCTACGATTCTGTGCCTCATACATGGCTCATGAGGGTGCTGGAGTTGTATAAAGTAGATGCAACTCTACGTACCTTCCTGATGTCATGTATGGGGCAGTGGATAACGGTTCTTCGCTATCCAGGATGTTGACAGATTCAGGGGAACAGCGAACCGATAAGGATCGAGCGTGGTATATTCCAGGGTGATAGTCTGAGTCCATTGTGGTTTTGTCTGGCTTGAACCCTCTCAGCACACTGCTGGAGCGTTCAGGTCTAGGCTATCTCTTGAGGAGAGATGGTCAGGTCATATCTCACCTTCTTTACATGGATGATCTGAAACTCTTTGCCCCCAACAATTTGCAACAGATGAAGCTACTGAACGTAACAGAAATTTTCAGTAGCGCCATCAGGATGGAATTTGGTGTGGACAAATGTGCAGTCATGCATGTGAAGCGAGGTGAGATTATGGAATCCATGGGATCTCTACTCTCGGATTCCATACACCTTAGATCCCTCTCCTCAACAGAAACTTACAAGTATTTGGGTATGTCGGAGGCATTAGGTATCAATACTGCCAACATGAAACAATCGTTGAGGGAGCGCTTCTATGGCCGCCTGAATAAGGTGCTAAGCAGTCTTTTGTCAGGCGGAAACAAGGTGCGCGCCTTCAACGGTTGGGTCATGCCGGTTTTGATGTATTCCTTCGGCATACTCAAATGGACTCAGACGGAACTTGATGCCCTGGATAGGAGGGTACGCACACTGCTGACCGCAAATCGAATGCATCACCCACGGTCGTCGGTGATGATAAATGATAAATGATGTTTATTTTGCAAGTAGGTTTTTACAAACACTTTTACACGTCATTTTTTAAAACTAGATGGGGCCGGTGTTTCGTACCTGACTACTCTGAGAAGAAACAGCCGAAACAAACTCAGAGGTCATAGTCTCTTTTAAAGTCCAGACAATCTTGCTCAATTCACATGAGGACTATGCAGATTAGTGTCTGAGATGGTCTTTTGAAGAAAGAACCATACAGATTTGAGTGGACCTGTCCAGTCAGTGCAAGCATTTGCCAGTTAACGTGTAGCTCGACTTATAACTCAAGGAGCTCAACGAAACGACGAACAATACCAAAGAAAGGACATTTGGGAAGGTCGCTTATAGTACTCAAACTGCCAGACAGTTGTGGGAAAAAAACAAACAAAAAATAAAAATGTGACCCACATGGTCCCCACATTCACAATAATCAAATAAAATTAATAACAAATTCTTTTCAAATGAATGTAAGTAAAAAAAAAAAAGTGTATGAGACTGTATATCCTGCGGAAGTGCGGGGGTCGTGGCTTCTTAAATGCTAAGACCCTACACAACCGTGAGGTGTGCAGTCTCAGGGAATACTTCCTAGAAGCCGACGGGGAGATGCACCGAGATGTGGTCTCAGTGGACAAGGGCCTCACCCCGCTCTCCCTGGCTAACGAGAACTGGCGTAAGCCTAAAGTATTAGACACTAATGACCGCAAGCAGGGCAAGGAGCTTCACGGACGCTTTTACCGGGCCCTACATGACCCCGATGTAGATTTCTTAGCGTCCGTATCCTGGCTGCGCTTTGGTGACCTCTTCGGGGAAGCCGAAGGTTTTGTCTGTGCAATAATGGACGAAGTTATGATGACGAATAACTACCGGAAATTCATTGTGAAAGATGGCACGGTTGATCCGACACATTATTACTGGGTGTTCTAGTCTGGCTAACGGAGAGTACTTGCATAGACACAACCTCGTTGCCAGGATTATCCACCAGCAACTTGCTTTGAAGTACAATCTTGTGGAATCAGAAGTGCCATACTATAGGTATGCGCCCGACCCAGTTCTCGATAATGGTAATATCACGTTGTATTGGGATCGACCTATCGCCACTGACAGGACTGTTGTAGCCAATAGGCCTGACATTGTGGTTATAGATCGACTGGAGCGTCGCACAATGATCGTTGACATAACGGTCCCGCATGACGAGAACCTCGTGAAAGCAGAGAAAGATAAACAATTCAAATATCTAGATCTGGCTCGTGAGGTTGTCGACATGTTCACATGTGGGACGTGAATACAGCAGTCATTGTACCGATAGTCGTGTCGGCCAATGGCTTAATAGCCAAGAGCCTCAACCAACATCTTAGGAGGCTGTCGCTTGGCAGCTGGATCAAGAGCTTGATTCAGAAAGCGGTACATCTGGACACGGCACGTATTGTTAGGAGGTTCCTCTCTCAAGAGCTCTGACCACCGGTGGCTTGGACCCTGCTCCCTACACCGGCGGACCACTATTTTTTATATTTTTGAATACATTTTTTAATGTTTTTTTTTTCAAGATATATTTAAAAATATATAAAGTAAGTAGTTAAAATGAATAAAGCAGATATAGTACATTTTGATACAAGTGGAGAAAGTTTGTTATTGTATTCGAGGCGGAATTATAACTCCCGAGCCGTAGGCGAGGGTGTTTTTGAGCCGAGAATTGCAATAACAAATGTCCACGTGTATCAAACGACGTTTTTCAATACACTTTTGAAGAAATAAAATAAAATATATCGAAAACTATTTTTGTCACGAATTAAGAAACTATGATTTTAATTTTCTTTTTTTCGCGCTCTGCTTTCGCCAGGTTGAAGGAGAGGCAAAGGTATCAAGCCGATAAACAGCCTAATATAAAAAATAGATTTATTTTATATTTTGAATTCAGAACACAAATAAATGTTAATTTGTGTATAAAAATAACTATTAGTTTTTAATAATCATGTTTATCTATGATGTTCTATTTATAAACACAATTTTAATATTCAAAAAATATTTATGCCGTAAAGACGCGTAGTGCTTTGCCGAAATTAAAAAAAAACATACACCTCAGACTATAGGCATTGAACCAATTTGGACTAAGTATAGGTATAGTTATCTGTGGCAATTTTCATTCCTGCACACGTGCGGGAAAGTGGAAAAAATCGCACGCGTGTGAAATACCATGCATGTTGTACCTAATCGTAGTGCGTTAAGGACCAGTTTTCGAGGAAGTGTATTGAAAATACATTTGTTATATTTGTAAATGTTTTTTTTTTTATATAGTTTTAATAAGAAATATTTAAAAATGTTAAAAATATGTGTATTAAGTGAATAAACGAAATAGTAATAAATATTATCGCGGACAAACGAACAACGGGTTTTTTATCTAAGTAAATACAGATTTTGTGCTGTGTCATTAAGAGATCGCAAAATTAAAAACAGTTTGGTCATCGTTGTAATGCTAATAACGTATTATCTTTATAAAAAAAAACTTGTTGGGACTTGTGTGGCATAATTTTAGTAGCAATTTGACCAGACAAGTTTAAACAAGCATACCGATATCTTTGTTCGAACCAAAACAAATGAACCATGTATCGTTTTTCATTAGAAAAAATGTTGAAGATCATGATAGATGACGATTCAAGACTTGAATAGGCTTATTTTTGGTTTTTAAAGTTAAGAACTTTAATAAATGTAGGTGGGTCAATGACCGCTATTCTCACCTCAACTGGCACCAACTATAGCTGTGTTCTTGGGAGCTGCCGTTGGCTGTTTGTTTGTTGTGTATTCTTAATGTTTGACGTCGTTGTAATGATAGTGTTGTGACATAGGTGCGTTACGAAGACGAGGACGAAGGTCCCTAGCCGGAGGCCCTGGAGCAGGGAAAGATAATATTGCAAAGATAATATTATACTTATAGGGAAAGGGCAATGACCGCAATTGTCATGTTAACTGGCAGTAACTGAGTCAGCATGTCTTAATCGGCCTCTGTAATAATCACAATTTCAAGCTAATTTTATTTTGTGTAGTGCTTCTCTCTGTGTGACTATGATATGTATCTGACATTACTAAAAGCAGTTGTTTTGAAACATTCCTACTATTATGTTACGATTCCAATGTACAAATTCGCCGTGATCCGTGGCTAACGTGATCTGATACTGTGATATCGGTGGAGACAAACCCATCGAAACCTGCGAATTAGTACGTCACCTGTTATAACCTAACCTGCGAACAACACGGAATACTGTCCCAGAATAGGAGGTGTGACTAGGGCAAGCCCAAAATGTTACAAAATACGAATCATAACCAACAAAACTTGATTTTCATTTGAATTATTGTTAACTGTAAACTATTATGCACTAAACGCTAGCTAGGTGATGCCACCATGCTAGACCTAGATGACGGCAGTCGATGGTGATGTGACGAACATGAGCCAGTCCTGTGCAATGCTTGATAATGGTATGTTGTGTACTTTGATCTCTAACTGGAGATCCTAAATTTTTTGAGGTAACATTATTAAAAAACACCTGATTTTCTTTATACATATCGAGTAAAATCAGAAGACCAAACCGTTTCCGTTCCTTTATTTTCAAGATTTCAAGTATTCTCCAATTTCAACCTCAATCAGTCAAAATAGTACATTTGATACAAGTGGAGAAAGTTTGTTATTGCATTCGAGGCGGAATTATAACACCCGAGCCGCAGGCGAGGGTGTTTTTGAGCCGAGAACTGTAATAACAAATGTCCACGTGTATCAAACGACGTTTTTCAATACACTTTTGAAGAAATAAAATAAAGTAACGAAAAATATTTTTGTCACGAACTAAGAAACTATGATTTGAATTTTCTGTTTTTTTCGCGCTTTGCTTTCGCCAGGTTGAAGGAGAGGCAAAGGTATGAAGCCGTTAAACAGCCCAATATAAAAAATATATTTATTTAATGTATTTGATACATTAAATAAATCCTCCTCCTCCTCCTCCAGTCCTCGAGTCCTTATCTCTCCTTTTTGTGCATTCAGAACACCAATAAATTGTTAATTTGTGTAAAAAGTAACTATTTGTTTCTAATAATCATGTTTATCTATGATATTCTATTTATAAACACAATTTGAATGTTCAAAAAATATTTATGCCGTAAAGACGCGTAGTGCTATGCCGAAATTTAAAAAAAACATTCACCTCAGACTATAGGCATTGAACCAATTTGGACTAAGTATAGGTATAGTTATCTGTGGCAATTTTCATTGCCGCACACGTGCGGGAAAGTGGAAAAAAACGCACGCGTGTGAAATACATTGCATGTTGTACCTAATCGTAGTGCGTTATGGACCAGTTTTCGAGGAAGTGTATTGAAAAAATCTTTTTGTCTCTGTCTGATTAGATTGTTACACATTACACACATACACAGTACATGAATTGGTCTTCCGGCCATACCTTGTAGTTCAATTTAGTTTGTAACCTTCGAGCAACGCTATTCTTCGGAGTTCTGATATTCTTCAACAAAGGTGGTTAGGCACCAGCTCACGATGTAGTAAGTTTCATTGTTTCTAATTATATATTTAGATAATCGAGCTTTATATAGTATAATTCCTGTTGTGGAGATTTTCTCAGTTAAATAATGTTATTTCCTAACTGCACATATTTCACCGGTGCCAGATTGCTTGCGAGATACAAAATCAGCTCAGTATTATTGTTGACTAGATTGTCATACAAATATCCAACAATAGATACCAAGAAATACACGTGGCGATTGATAATAATATAAAATATGCATTATCATCCCAATTTGCTGTCTGCGCGCGGCTTGTATATAAACATTTGTCGCGATATTGCTATTCATTGCTTAAAGTTCATTCAATTTGTTTAGAGCTACTACAAAATGACGTTAATTTATTATTCGATTGTGCCTATAGTGGTAGTTTACGGTCTTTATTATTATTTTACAAGGAATTTTAACTACTGGAAAAATCGAAATGTGCCTGGACCAAAACCGACTGTCTTTTTTGGGAATATCAAGGAATCGGCTCTCCGCAGAAAAAATAAGGGTCTGGAGATTCAGGAAATTTACGATATGTATCCAAATGAAAAAGTGGTCGGAGTATATAGGATGACAACACCTTGTCTCCTTGTACGAGACTTAGAAATCTTGAAACATATCTTCATTAAGGACTTCGATCTGTTCACTGACCGTGGAGGCACATTCAGCAAAGAAGGATTAGGACAAAATTTGTTTTCCGCTGATGGAGAAACATGGACAGCTTTAAGAAATCGGTTTACCCCTATTTTTACATCTGGTAAATTAAAAGACATGTATTACTTATTACATGAGGGCGGTGATCAGTTTGTGGACTACGTGAACAAAGAATGCGAAAGTAAGCAAGAGTTCGACATATACTCCCTTCTACAGACATACACGTTGTCTACGATATCTGCCTGCGCTTTCGGCGTTCAATATGATAGTCTTGGTGATAAAGTGCAGGCATTAAAACTTGTAGACAAGTTCTTTTCGGAACCGTCTTACGCATTTGAATTAGATATGATGTACCCAGGACTTCTGGAATCTCTGAACCTTTCTCTTGTTCCAAAACCAGTACAAAAATTCTTCAAAAGTCTGGTGAATAACATTATCACTCAAAGAAATGGCAAACCATCAGGCCGAAACGATTTCATGGATCTAATTCTGAAACTCCGTGAAATGGGAGAGGTCAAGTTTGCAAAACACGGAAAAAAAGTAGCGTCTGTTGAAATAACAGAAGATGTGATGGCAGCGCAAGCTTTTGTTTTCTATATTGCTGGGTATGAAACTAGTGCAACCACTATGGCCTATTTGATGTACCAGCTGGCTTTAAACCCTGATATCCAAAACAAGCTGACAACAGAAATTGATGAAGTAATAAAAGCACATAATGGAGAATTAACGTACGATACCATAAACGATATGAAATACATGAATAAAGTGTTTGATGAGACTCTGCGCATGTACTCCATAGTAGAACCGCTGCAAAGAAAAGTTCTCACAGATTACAAAGTACCTGGTACAGATTTATTAATTGAAAAAGACACTATAGTTCTAATATCTCCGAGGGGTATTCACTATGACAGGAAATATTATACGAAGCCTGAAGTATTTAACCCTGATAGATTCGATCCGGAGGTGGTGGGTAAGCGTCACCCATGCGCTTATTTACCATTTGGCCTTGGACAAAGAAACTGCATCGGTAAGTTGACTACTGCATTTTTTTAGAGTTCCTTAATCAACAAGAAACCCTTATAGTTTTTCTATATTACGTGTGTGAAAACCATTAGTCGAGTCAAAGTTCCGTTTGCGAGATAAAGGAGCGAGTTTTTGTCAGAGACATCCTCCCCCTGGCAGCAAAATTATGGTTTTTGGCTGTAAAAAGACCCTTAACGAAGCAGTTAAGGAGATATTGGAGGTTAAAGTTTGTTAGAGTTTGAACATTCATTAAATGGATCATCTTACGTACACCTTTCCCCTACCCCTCTGAATTTGTGGACATTGAAGAGTGATAATATATAAGTACATCCGAAAATCAACCGTGCTCGTGATCCATGTCTATAATTTATCAAACATTGGGATTTGGATATATGATTAATTAAATTCCCTAGCTAAATATTAAATTATATGTACATTTGTGAAAACTAAGCAGGAAAACTGACAGGAAAAAAGTAAATCAGTACTATATGTGTGAAATGTTAGCTTTTCTAACGTCTGTGTTTATTTTTAGGTATGCGGTTTGCAAGGCTTCAGTCTCAACTATGTGTGGCGAAGTTTTTGTCCAACTTCCAAGTACAGGAATCGAAAAACACCGACAGGAATTTAAAGGTTTCTCCAGACCGATTGATTATGGGACCAGCTGGAGGAATATATGTCAATGTCATTTCTAGGAAATTAAAAGCTTGAGTAAACCTACACAAACAATTACTAAGTACGTCTTGCACCCCTATTCTCAACAACATCAATTTTGTTAGCACACTGTCAATCGAAGTCTGAAAGATTTTGATAGAAATTAATTTACCTATTATCCATTGCTTCTTGTGTTTGGAAAACTCTTCTACTCAACAGTGTAAATAACGCAATAAATGTACTGAACTGTCGAATTGAAAGACTTTGCCATTGTAACTGTGTTACGCAATTATACTAAGTACTGTAAACTTAGGGTCATGGTATACAAAACGGGGCACTATGAAAAAAGACTTAGAAAAATTTCACCCAAAAACAACGCCTAATCAAGCCTTCGGGATCCGGTGGGATGTGGGAGTACTAGGGTGGGGAAATACCGGGGGACGACCTTAAGGTCAATGACCTTGACCCCAAGGTCAAGGTCAAATTAAAAAAGACGCAGACACGGGGTACGCTTTGAGGTCAGTGACCTTGACGCCAAGGTCAGTGCCCTTGACCCCAAGGTCAAGGTCAAATTAAAAAAGACGCAGACACGGGGTACGCTCAAGATCAGTGACCTTGACCCCAAGGTCAAATTAACAAAGACGCAGACACGGGGTACGCTCGTGGTCAGTGACCTTGACCTCAAGGTCAGATTCATAAAAACACCCCTTTTAACCTAACCTGTCCAAGTCGAAGAGCCCCAAGTCTCGAGCTCACTTCGCTCGCTCTTGGACTAAGTTGCTTAAAGGGCAAAGTCGGAGCCCCGCTTCGCGGGGCTTAATGGTCATAAAAAAAATAACCACGAAGGGGATGGCGGGGTCTGTTCGCTCGCTTTGCTCGCTCACTGGACCCCGCCATCCCCTTCTAACCTAACCTGTCCAAGTCGGAGTGCCCCAAGTCTCGAGCTCGCTTCGCTCGCTCTTGGACTAAGTTGCTCAAAGGGCAGTCTGTTTTTATGAATCTGACCTTGAGGTCAAGGTCACTGACCTCGAGCGTACCCCGTGTCTGCGACTTTTTAATTGGACGTTGACCTTGGGGTCAAGGTCACTGACCTTGGCGTCAAGGTTACTGACCTCGACCGTACCCTGTGTCTGCGTCTTTGTTAATTTGACCTTGACCTTGGGGTCAAGGTCACTGACCTTGGCGTCAGGTCACTGATCTCGAACGTACCCCGTGTCTGCGTCTTTTTTAATTTGACCTTGAACTTGGGGTCAAGGTCATTGACCTTAAGGTCGTCCCCCGGTGTTTCCCCACCCTAGTACTCCCACATCCCACCGGATCCCGAAGGCTTGATTAGGCGTTGTTTTTCGGTGAATTTTTTTTAAGTTTTTTTCATTGCTTTTTCCTCAAAATGTATGTCCCAGACGCCTTCACAATGAGAGTTAAATTTTGCCTCCTAGCTCAGCAATCATTGACCTCACAAAAAAAAATCCCGGGTAAAAGTTGTTTCTTTTGATGGCCTCCATACGATAAAACCATAAAAAGTAAGTATTATTATGTTTGAAAAATTCATCAAAATTTTTCTAAGTGTTTTTTCCTCAGTGCCCCGTTATGTACACTCCAACCGACAATAAGACATAATATTGTAGTGTAGATTTACGAGATAGGGTTCAAAAGATATACAATTATATTTTATGCTTAAATTGTTGCTCGTGTTATTATAGATAAAATAATATTTCTAAAATACGAAAATGTAACAAAACTGACAAGATATAATGTAAGGCATTTACGTTATGATTATTATTGTGTGAGTGTTGAGTGTCTACTAAGGTAAAGTAGTAGTGGAAAACTTACATTATATTATAAATGTTTTTAAAACTAAATGCTTATTAGAGTGATGTAAATCTTCATTGAGAACATACATTGTAATATTGGACAAGGTAAATAAATAATAAATCACAGAAACCTTAATTTAAGTTTTGTTTAATGTGACTGAATAAAAATATTTAATGAATAAGTGTAAAAATTAAAAATCAATGATTCTGTAATTATAATTGTATTTAATAAATTGGTATATAATGTATAACGTTTAAAATGTGAAAATGATTAATTAAATAATAATAATTGTACCTGAAAATATTTGCACGCCATGAGAAATGGCAGACATGTTGTGAGCCATTCCTATTTAAGACCTTGCATGCATGTATTATTTTAATTCTGTATGTAAACACATGTTTGAGCTAATAAAATTCCTTATTATTATTGATTAATTCTTATTTGAATTTGTAGATTTTTTAAAAGGGTACATTTTGTAGAAATACACATTAATTATTGATTGAAGTAATCGGACTGTACATTTAAATGCCCTTTTTTAGAATAATGATTACATCCCACATTATAAATAAAATTAGCATCATCTGCCTCACCTGCCTAGCCTTTTCTCGATTATGTTGCGGTCGGCTTCCAGTCTAATTAGATGCAGCTGAATACCAGTATTTTACATGGAGCGACTGCCTATCTGACCCCCACAACCTAGTTAGTACTGGGTAATACGATACTCCTATGAATGGTGACATCTACGGACCGCCCATAACAAGCTCTGCTTAACCTTGAATATCGATCCGTACCGCTGTTTAGCTATTATTTATCCACGACTCCTACCAGAAAATAAATAACAATTATTAGAAAAAAAAAATATGTTTAATGGAAAAGCGCTGCAGTGAGCTACCAAGTAGCAATAAGGCGTTTGTACAGTCAGCTTCACGATGTGGTACCCCCCTTGAAAGCAGCTACGTTCGAACCCGGGGTAGGTACTGGGATACCCAATACGGAAGATGCATGATTTTTAGGGTTCCGTACCCAAAGGGTAAAAACGGAACCCTATTACTAAGACTTCGCTGTCTGTCCGTCTGTCCGGCTGTCCGTCTGTCCGTCTGTCCATCTGTCTGTCACCAGGCTGTATCTCATGAACCGTGACAGCTAGACAGTTGAAATTTTCACAGATGATGTATTTCTGTTGCCGCTATAACAACAAATACTAAAATTAATATTTAAGGGGGGCTCCCATACAACAAACGTGATTTTTTTATAATAATTGGTACGGAACCCTTCGTGCGCGAGTCCGACTCGCACTTGGCCGGTTTTTTTATCACTCTAAACAAAGCGAATTAACATCAGAAATAGCCAAGTGAAATTATTTTTAAAATATCTATTAAAAATACTAAGTTATAAGCATTTGAAACTGCTGATTAGACAGAGAGATCCAATACAACGAATGACGTCATTCTCTGCATCGACGTACAAAATCGATATTAAATTCCGTTTATCTAGAAAGAGATAGAAACAAAAGTTTAAATGGTTATAACTTTTGTGTTATTTGGCCGATTTATATCTTGTTTCCGCTTTTTGTCATTATTTTTATAGTACTTTATCATTCTGTATCGAAATAAACAAAAGAGAATTTATGCATCTTCCCTATTGATGCAGCCTTTTTTTTTTTTTTTTTTCGGATATGAAATCATCAAATAACTCCTCCCGCTCTGGGCGGAGCAGGAGGGAGTGTCAGAGTTTTACTGACTAAAACCCATCCATGTTCCTTCATCGCCCTTTGTGTTCCGGGGCCACGGTATCTAACCCGCGGCATATTGATGCAGCCCACCGTACAACCTTCGAATCATTCCCCCTGCGTCGAATCCCTTTATGTCGACTTGTGATTTTTCTTGGTTTTGATGCACTGCCTTTTGTTTCGCCTCGACATAGCTGTCACAGAGTACAGTCACATTTAAAACGAAATACGACTTTTTAATTAATAGCGTTATTTTGCTCATCCGGTTATCCGTATTTTAAACAATACATTGATAGCCCAACAAAAAGTACTAGGCTAGCATAAGTTCAAGGAGTTGTGTATTTTTACGTTCCTGGTATCTGAGTAGGTGTAGGTAACTACTTACTGTTTAATATTGTTACAGTTAACTTGTGATTCAAATACCATCTTCAATTCCTGCTAGCCTAGTACTTTTGTTGGCTGGATCGCTTGCAGCAGATGCTGGATGGCCGAGCAGGGTGCAACCACGCTCTGCTACCATGTAGAGATATTGGTAGAAGTTCCACTGGCTGTCGACGACGAGGTACTTCAAAGTCGACTCGACGCCAACTCGACGCCTTCTACCGTCAGTAAGGATCCCGGCGCTGGCGCATTCCCAGGCCCATGAAAGCACATAGCCTCGGACTTTGGCAATGCCAGAATATGTCTACCTTGGCCAAACTCTGCAGTTTGGTTAGAACAACTTGAAGAGGGAGACTAACAGAAGAATTCGGCTGCGCTGGGCAGCTGGGCATTTGGAAAACTTCTTCTGGTCTGCTCGTCACGTAATCCACAAAGCCTAAAGAGTAAAGTCTTAAACCAGTGCGTCCTGCCTGTTATGACTTACGGGGCCAGAATGTGAGCACTCACGGCTCGGCTGGTCCATACATTCAAGGTCGTTCGGCGAGCTATGGAACAGGCTATGCCTGGAGTCTCTGAGGGATCGCATTTGGAATGAGGTGATCTGTCACAGAACCAAAGTTGTCGACATAGCTCACAGAATAAGTAAGCTGAAGTGGCAATGGACCGGCCATAACCGATAAACATTGGGATACACGTGTAGTTGAGTGGAGAATGCGAATCGGCAAGCGTATAAAGGTGGGAATGCCCTCAGGCTGGCTGGCAGGTTGGCTGGTAGCAAATGGATGAGAGTTGCTGAGAATCGAGTTGAATGCCGCGCGATTGAGGAGGCCTATGTCCAGCAGTGGACTGCTGTAGGCTGATGATGTAGTACTTTTTAGGGTAAAGAATTTAAGCGCAACGTGTCGCAAACAGAAAAAAACTATCTTTAATACAGGGTGTAAACGGACCCTTCACGAAGCTGTACATCAAACTAAGTAATTTGTTTGATGTACAGAATACTTCGCTGACTACGCAAAAGATATTGCGGAAACGACTTTTTTTTTCCTTATACGTTTTGCACAAGATCTGTGCAGTAAACAGACAAAAAGTACTAAACTTCCATGAATTGAATTATTGAAGATGGTATTTCGATAATTAGTTTAACCTTTATTTCAATTATGTGCAATATGTAGGTAGACCACAGAACATGAGGTAGACTCCATTGAATGTATGCAAGCCTAGTACTTTGGTCGCCAAAAGAAGATTTCAGTCAATAAATATATTAGATATTAATTAAATAAATTAATTTAGAATAGCCTTGTTGTCTCCTAAAAATGTATAATTTGTGTAAAATAAATATAATTTTATTTGCAAATAAAAGGGTTTCACTTTTTGTAATATGTGTACTTTTCCAATCTCGTGGTCAAGCGTAAACTTTTTAAAACAGATGTCATTTGTTTCACGAGTCGACGTAAAGGGATTCGACGCAGGGGGAATGATTCCAATATTAAATTAGCATGACGTCAAGCAAAGTGAGCTTGACCGCAGATTAAAATAGCCCCACTGACTAGATAGACATTTTGAAAGAATAAAAAATAACCTAAATATACCACACAATAATTTAACTAGCTGCTGTCTTGATGTCACGCTGGTTCTCAGGGTACCAACCCCTGATAGACTCGCGACTCTATCATGCATAACTCTCCATGGCCTAAGTTGTGTGTGTTTAATGTTGATTCCCATTCACATGACACACATATCATGACTTTAACGGTCAAGGTCATCCGAATGCCGTCTAAGGATCATCCATAGATCGGCCTCGAAGGGGTTCGAAATTTTCATGATTGTTTGCCCAGGAACTCTGGTTTCCGAAATATTAGCCAAAAACTGAGAAATCTCCACTCATGGTCCCATCTCTATTAATTGGTTGAAAAGCGTAGCGCTACGCGTCAAAACATAGTGGGCGCTTTAGTGGGTGTAGTTATGCTTTCTTCAGCATCTGTTGTGAGGCTTGACGAGTAATGTGTGACTACAGGCGTTATAGCTCTTCGCTTTCTCTAGCTTCCGCTACGAATTATCGCGTAGCACAGAAGCTCTACGCTTTCTATAGTATCCATCCACTACGAATCATCGCGTAGCACCGAAGCTTTTCACTTTCTATAGCATCCGCTGCGAATTATCGCGTAGCACGGAAGTCCTACGCTTTCTATAGTATCCGCTACGAATTATCGCGTAGCTCTATGCTTTGTATAGTATCTGCTACGACATGACGCGTATAGCGCTACGGGCGTCATAGCTCTACGCTTTCTCTAGCGTCCACCATGTTTTAACCTATCGAGGATTGATGAATCTTTGAATAAAATAAAACAACAGAGCAAAGCAGTCAAGTTCTATATTTTATCGTTTACTTAATTTATTTTGTACAAACTTCAACAATATATATAATAAATACTCAATTAAACCTCTATCATTCAGCAAACTGAACTCACTTTTTTGTCATAAGTATAGTTAAAATAAACAATACAATGATATTATAACTTATTGTCTAAACTTAATTAAACACAACTTCTTTGTGCAAATATGCCTAATAGTAGTTATAATCTTTGGTTTCACCAACATAAAGTGACGACATATTGGCAGAGCATGTCGTGTAGAGCCGTATGGAACTTGTCAACCTCGATACCTAACGCTATAAGGAGCTTTAAGTAACAAATACTCTTAGATTGTAGTTCTTATCACATAAATGCTTACACATTTTTAATAAATGCATTTTTGTGATAACAAAATTGAAAGAAATCAGAAATTATCACGTTACACAGTTGTACCACCTATGTTCAATGTCCATTTTCAACTTTCCGTTGAATTCTATACACCTGAAATGGGAAAAGGATTCCAAATCCTAATTTCATTTTTTTTGTAGTTAAATTCGTATTCTTCTTGATTTAAAGGAATTCGTTCAAATATATTCTGATTTCTTGACTGAGTGTTTTTGTAATAAGAGCAAATAATTATCTAGCTTGATTAAAACTTTACTGGCTAACCATAGGTATATATTCACATTTACTAATATTGTGATAAGCGGTAACTTTACCTTAATAGCTAATACATAATAATTGGTGTACATACGTAAGTGTTTATACGGCACTAACTAGGTGAGAATATCAGTATTGTCGAGTTAAATCATACTTCTAAACTTAAAATACTTACGTGATTTTAAGTTACAGATTTTGTTTTTAGATTTTTACAAACACGTCAACAAGGACATTAAAACAAATATTCAAGATCATCTTATCCGATCAGTCTTCCAAAGCGCATATAATATTACATATTAGAGGACAGAGCTTGAGGGGCTCCACACGGCTCTGAGAGAACTAGTTACCTTGTGTGAACGTAAAGTAACGTCTGACGGTGACGTAACGCAAGAGAGGGAACGCAACTGGCCCGCGCGTGCGCCAGCGACGGGGAACCTCATTTTCGGTTATTTTATTATATTGTACAAAATAATGATAATTCAGGGATAATAATTCAATTCATAAAAGTATATTATGCAATTTTTCATCAAAGGTTGTCACGTAAAATTATCGTCCGTAAACCGACTTTACAGACAACCACTTTTTTATGAAATCTTAAATAATATGTTGATTCCCGTTCAAGGTCCGGCCCGGTCAAGGTTATCCGAACGCCGTCTAAGGATTATTCATAGATCGGCCTCGAGGGGGTTCGAAATTTTCATTATTTTTTTACTCGGACCTCTGGTTTCCGATATATTAGATAAAAACAGAAATCTCCTCATGTTCTCATCTCTGCTCATTCGCTGAAATGCGTCAAAACACAGTGGGCTCTTTAAAAAGCGTAGTTACGCTTTCTCCAACATCTGCTGCAAGACTGCGACTTGACGAGTAAGGCCCCGTTCCTATTACCTATGTCGTGACAACAGATAATCGTGTAGTTTTAAGTGTCGTGGCTTGTGTATTTTTAAATGGAGGTGTTCGCATATAGGACGACACCATTACTGTCGTCCACGAGTTTTGCCAACTAAAAACCAACGATAAATTAGTCGTCACGACATAGTGGGAATGCCTTTGGGTTGAGCCTCGTCTATCAAAACGGAATCGCATTTTTCTTTTCTGGCGTTCAGTAACATAATTTGCGATGATGTTGAGGAGCTCGTGGCTAATAATAATAGCCGCTCGGGTCGATCTTTAGGTTAAGCCGTGCTTGCCTAGGTTGTTCTGTAGATGGGTGACCACCCATTACATACCGAGTTTTCTCCGTTCCTTGGAAAGCGCGTTAAGCCGTTGGTCCTGGCAGTCATTTGAAGATATTTGATAGTCGTTAGGTAGTCAGTGGTTCCAAAAGTCGGACAACCAGTCTTACCAAGGGGTATCGTATTACCTGGTACTAACTGGGTTGTGGAGGTCAGATAGGCAGTCGCTCCATGTAAAATACTGGTATTCAGCTGCATCCGGTGAAACTGGAAGCCGACCCCAACATAGTTGGGAAAAGGTTAGGCCGATGATGAATAACATCATTTGCGAGAGCGAGAAAAAGAGCGTGCTGCCGATCGCATCGTCGATGCTAAAGTCTTTGTAGTTCCACGCTTTCGCTTGCATACGCTACGAATTATAGCGTCGTAGCACCGAAGCTCTACGCTTTCTACTGTATCTGCTACGACTTAATGCGTAGCACTATAGGTGTCATAGGTCTACGCTTTCTCTAGCATTCCGCTACGAATGATCGTGTAGCATCGAAACTACGCTTTGTATAGTATCTGCTACGACTTGCCTCGTAGCGCTACAGACGTCGTAGGTCTACGCTTTGTCTAGCATTCCGCTACGAATTATCGTGTAGCACCGAAACTCCGCTTTGTATAGTATCTGCTACGACTGACGCGTAGCGCTACAGACGTTGTAGGTCTACGCTTTGTCTCGCGTCCGCTTCAAACTTCGCGTAGCACTAAAACTCTATGCGCTTTCTATAGGATCCTCTACGTTGTTGTGGTCATCCACGGTTTTAACCAGGCGAAGTCGACGTACAGATAGACTTTAAATTGACAAATTGTAGGTATTTAGCATTTATTTTCATAGCATCACAAAGTAATGAGTAGTTTGTCGTAAATATACCTGAGAGCGTACCTACATACATGAATGTAGTTCGTAGAGTAAGTACTAGATAGCTACAAGAAGTTGTTTGTTGTCGCAGGGATGCCCTGGCCCCGTCTCCAACGAGACCTAGTAAAGCCTAGCAATAGAATGGTGAGTTGCAACATTTTTACTAAACGCTAGAAGATAATGGACGTAATTTTTTAATAAGTTTTCGTTTTATATGGTAATGAAAGAGATTGGGTACAAATGGTCTGTAAGCTAGTAGAGCTATGCGGTTAAATACAGTGTTTGGTTTTACTGGGACAGTATGGGGAAATCGGAGTCCATAAGAGGTATCAGGTAACCTGCTTTTGAAGCATTATTCGCTCTTTTTAGGGTTACGTACCTCAAAAGGAAAAAACAGAACCTTTTATAGGATCACTTTGAAAGGGTGTAAAAAGACTCTTAACGAAACCGAAAGGCACTTGTTCTCCCCATCATTGCGATCATTTATTTGTTCTAGAGGTTCTAGACCATACCTGGGATCCTTCTAGTTACGGAGATATTGGGGGTCAAAGTCCCAACTTATTCACAATACATGTTTTTTTGAAATACCTACATGTTTTGAATGTAAGAATTTTACATTGAACACACACACTTTTCAATTCATCCACCAGCACAATGTTTTGAGTGCGTTACATTGAGCTTTACCGTAAAACTTATTTTTGCGTCGAGTTACTTAGTTTGATGTACTGAATGCTTGGTTACCGTCTTCTTGAAGAGTCTGTTTACACCCTGTATGTAGTTTAATAACAAATTACCTACAAGTTTAAACGGAACCCTCGGTGCGCGAGTCCAATTCGCACCTGGGCTGGCAGTCTCGACAGAGATAACGACAAAATCGCTAACCTTTGATTGCTAATTACTAACGAATAAATTCGTTTGCAATAATGATGCTTCCGAGAAACGCATCTTGGATTTAGAGACTTGCTTTACACGCAAGCATCATTATTGAAATCTAATTTATTCGTTAGTAATCAGCGATTGAAAGTTAGCGATTTTGTCGTTATCTCTGTCGAGACTGCCGGCCCTGGCCGGTTTTTATTTATCTACTACCGCGCTCACTGAGGGTCGACCACTTTTCAACCTTATGTGCAAAGTACAAAAGTGAGCGTCAGAGAACTCGGTAGTACGGTCGACCAAGCTATTTGTAAACTAAATAGCTTGGTCGACCGTACATGATGATGATGATGGTATGTTATGTGTTGATTCGTCATTTAGTGCTGTCGAAACGACCCGAAAAAACCCAAATATTCCGCGACTGCACAAGTCACTTAGGGGCCGCCTCCACGAGCGAGAGAATCGCGGCGATATTATCGTCCTTGCCACGTTTTATAAATACTCTCTTTTGGGCCGTGTCCACGAGCGAGAGAATCGCGGCGATATTATCGTCCTTGCCACGTTTTATAAATACTCTCTTTTGGGCCGTGTCCACGAGCGAGAGAATCGCGGCGATATTTTCGTATAGAAATACGTCAAATCGCCGCGATTCTGTCCCTCGTGGAGGCGGCCCCTTACGGATATAAAATAACCTTGATTGCTGATCTATACGTATATTTCCTAACATTTTTTCTGTTTCAGGGCGCAACTCAGTTATTCGAAATGTTTTCTATATAAATGTAAAATCATACAAGTGAATAAAGACTAAATGAATAGTATTATATTTTGCTGCCCTAGTTAGGTTGTTAGGTACATACTAGTATATCCAAAAACTTCATGACATTTTGTAATTTATAAAAATGTATAGGAAAGTTTTGTATTATTAATAAAAAACATAAATAAAAATAGACAGTGCAGTTTTATTTAGCGGAATAGTAATGTTTTCTTTTTAGGGTTCCGTACCCAAAGGGTAAAAACGGAACCCTATTACTAAGACTTCGCTGTCTGTCCGTCTGTCTGTCACCAGGCTGTATCTCATGAACCGTGACAGCTAGACAGTTAAAATTTTCACAGATGATGTATTTCTCTTGCCGCTATAACAACAAATACTAAATATAGTCAATGGTACGGAACCCTTCGTGTGCGAGTCCGACTCGCACTTGGCCGGTTTTTTATTGTAGGTAAAGTTATTATTTTCCTTAATAAACAAAATATTCATGAGGTTTATTTAAAAGTTAGGTGAGAAATACTGTAAATCAGCGGTATCTATGTAGCGTGTACTAGCGAACGACGATAGTGTCCTAGCGTCGGTCGCTACTACACGCTACATATGTATCATTGAACTACCTGTTGTAAGAGACATTCGTCCGCTTAAAAAAAAATTCTTCCCTATTTAAATCGTATTTTGTTAACAATTTCATGGGTTTCATATTTTTTTTGCACGGAACCCTAATCTTTCAATATTAACATCAGCTATGTGTGTGTGAAAGTACCGTTAAAATCGGTCCAGTCGTTTCGGAGATTAGGTGGAATAAACAGACAGACTGATAGACTGACAGACAGACAGACAGACAGACGTACAGACAGACTGAAAGAATGACAGACAGACAAAGAGACTGACACTGATACTTTCGTATGCATTCAGTAAAAACCTGTTATTTTAACATTTCAAACAAAATTCGATTTAATTAAATGTATAGATGAAATAAAACAGACTGCCTCGTTCGCTTAGTGGTCGCAAGCGAGACTGCTGAGCATGAGGTCCTGGGTTCAATTCCTGGGTCGGGCAAAGTGTTATTGGATTAACCCATCAGGAATTTCTTGCAGCCACGGATTTGTGCCCGGTTGATGGCAATAGGCTCGCCCCCTATTACATCTGACTTAAACTTAACTGGCAAAATGAAATTAAACAACACGCGACAGAGCATAGCAGTCAAGTTCTAAGTATATTTAATTGTTTACTTACTTTATTTTGTAAAAACTTCCATAATATTTAATAATAAATACTCTTTCAATAAGTAAACACTTTTTAAACTGACGTAAACAGAGAAGAGGTACTATGAGTAGACGTAAATTAAATCAACACACTGTCCCCAATGTTTATTTTCTTATCAACTTTGTAATTTCGTTTTTATCAACAGCAATATAATAATACTTGAACATTACTTTTTTGTAAATTACAAATCTTTTTTTTTTTCAAATCCGATCTGTGGTTCTTTTTGCATTTAGATGACCAAGACTCCTATGCTACAGCATTGCAGACTCTGTTCGAAGAATACAACGTTAACTTTTACTTAGATGTAAAAGTAAACATGAAAAATTTGGTACTAGGTATTTTGGTTTTCCTTAGTTAGTAACATCTTGTAAATTTGGTTGGGGTCAGCAGCGACCACTTACTTCCTGAAAAGAAAAAACATGGAAGCCAAAAACTGCTCTGTATAATAATAATTTAAATTAGATCAGCCTTAGAATCAGGGTCGCTGCCCCAGTTCTTGACGACAGGAATTACCCACCTGCTCCATAAATCAGGTAGTACTGCGGAACCCAAAAATTATAGACCAATCATTTGTTTACCAACGGTCTATAAAGTTCTTACATCCATTTTGAGAGCCAGGGCCGAGCCGCCCCTATGTGCGAAGTATGCGGCGCACACAGGCGCCAAGACAATAGGGGCGCCGACATCGAAATTATTTCTGTTACACTTACACAACAACATATTCTTTGTAGTGTAGTATCGATAAGTAAGTAGGTACAATAGGCGCAACATATGCCTTGTAAATAGCAAAACATATATTGTGCCTTGTGTACAAGTCTCTCAAGATAATATTCACGTTTGTGGTTTAATTTCACGCTTTGGATTTTAGTTTACATTAGTTACGAGCTCAGCGTTAAAATAAAAAGAACCGCCGTGAGTTTGAATGCGTTTATGAACGCAACCCGATGCGATGCGTGCGACGCAAGCGGTATGGGGTCAGGGTCACGGGGATTCCCCGACTTTAAGGAACGAGAGAGCCAAAATTGGCCAAAAGTCCAAAACAATTGAACAATCATTCAATCGAAAGTGTGTGCAAGGTTGATTGATTTTTTATAAATTATGAATAAGTTATAACACTAAAAACAATAAATAGTTTGTGTGTTAATGATTGTTTTCACATTTATTTCGGTCAAAATGAACAAATAATAAAAAAATAAGTTGAAACATGAAGATTCATGAAAAAAAGAGGCACTTCATAGGTTTCGCACACAGGCGCCGTGGGGGGTCGGCGCGGCCCTGTTGAGGGCTAAAATCAACCAACATATTGATAGTAATTCTATCATGTCTGCCTCTCAGAATGGATGTAGGAACGGGTCCCGCGGCACTAAGGAGCTGCTCCTCATTGATATGGCCATTAGCCAACAGGTTCGCCGCTCCCGAAAGAATCTGTCTACATGTTGGATAGATTATAAGAAGGCCTACGATTCTGTGCCTCATACATGGCTCATGAGGGTGCTGGAGTTGTATAAAGTAGATGCAACTCTACGTACCTTCCTGATGTCATGTATGGGGCAGTGGAGAACGGTTCTTCGCTATCCAGGATGTCGACAGATTCAGGGGAACAGCGAACCGATAAGGATCGAGCGTGGTATATTCCAGGGTGATAGTCTGAGTCCATTGTGGTTTTGTCTGGCCTTGAACCCTCTCAGCACACTGCTGGAGCGTTCAGGTCTAGGCTATCTCTTGAGGAGAGATGGTCAGGTCATATCTCACCTTCTTTACATGGATGATCTGAAACTCTTTGCCCCCAACAATTTGCAACTGATGAAGCTACTGAAGGTAACAGAAACTTTCAGTAGCGCCATCAGGATGGAATTTGGTGTGGACAAATGTGCAGTCATGCATGTGAAGCGAGGTGAGATTATGGAATCCATGGTATCTCTACTCTCGGATTCCATATACACCTTAGATCCCTCTCCTCAACAGAAACTTACAAGTATTTGGGTATGTCGGAGGCATTAGGTATCAATACTGCCGACATGAAACAATCGTTGAGGGAGCGCTTCTATGGCCGCCTGAATAAGGTGCTAAGCAGTCTTTTGTCAGGCGGAAACAAGGTGTCATGCCGGTTTTGATGTATTCCTTCGGCATACTCAAATGGACTCAGACGGAACTTGATGCCTTGGATAGGAGGGTACGCACACTGCTGACCGCAAATCGAATGCATCACCCACGGTCGTCGGTGATGAGACTGTATATTCCGCGGAAGTGCGGGGGATCGTGGCTTCTTAAATGCTAAGACCCTACACAACCGTGAGGTGTGCAGTCTCATGGAATATTTCCTAGAAGCCAACGGGGAGATGCACCGAGATGTGGTCTCAGTGGACAAGGGCCTCACCCCGCTCTCCCTGGCTAACGAGAACTGGCGTAAGCCTAAAGTATTACACACTAATGAGCGCAAGGAGGAATGGCAGAGCAAGGAGCTCCTCGGTCGCTTTTACCGGGCCCTACATGACCCCGATGTAGATTACTTAGCGTTCGGCTGCGTTCTGGCTGCGCTTTGGTGACCTCTTCGGGGAAGCCGAAGGTTTTATCTGTGCAATAATGGATGAAGTTATGATGACGAATAACTACCGGAAATACATTGTGAAAGAGTGGCATCTTTTTCGACATATGTCGGGCATGCCACCGTCCGGGAGAATCGATCCGACACATTATTACTGGGTGTTCTAGTCTGGCTAACGGAGAGTACTTGCAGAGACACAACCTCGTTGCCAGGATTATCCACCAGCAACTTGCTTTGAAGTACAATCTTGTGGAATCAGAAGTGCCATACTATAGGTATGCGCCCGACCCAGTTCTCGATAATGGTAATACCACGTTGTATTGGGATCGACCTATCACCAATGACAGGACTGTTGTTGCCAATAGGCCTGACATTGTGGTGATAGATCGATTGGAGCGTCGCACAATGATTGTTGATATAACGGTCCCGCATGACGAGAACCTCGTGAAAGCAGAGAAAGATAAACAATTCAAATATCTAGATCTGGCTCGTGAGGTTGTCGACATGTTCACATGTGGGACGTGAATACAGCAGTCATTGTGCCGATAGTCGTGTCGGCCAATGGCTTAATAGCCAAGAGCCTCAACCAACATCTTAGGAGGCTCTCGCTTGGCAGCTGGATCAAGAGCTTGATTCAGAAAGCGGTACTTCTGGACACGGCACGTATTGTTAGGAGGTTCCTCTCTCAAGAGCCCTGACCACCGGTGGCTTGGACCCTTTTAACCCTACACCGGCGGACCACTATTTTTTAACCGACTTCAAAAAAGGCGGAGGTTATATGTTCGTGTGTATGTATTTTTTTTTTTTTTATGTATGTTACCTGATTTCTCTCCCATTTGTGGACCGATTTTCAAAATTCTTTTTTCATTTGATAGAGTACACTCCTGAGGTGGTCCCATTTTAATTTGGTGAAGATCTAATGCTGACCTTCGGAGATATACAATGGAACTCTTCAAAAAGAGACGGCAAATCTGTTGTGATAGCTCAAATCGGTTGGATGTTCATTGTTTATACAATATCATGACGGAACATCAAGCCTGTATGCTCTGAGGGGGTACGCAGAAGTGTACAATTTACCTGATTTCTCTCCCATTTGTGGACCGATTCTCAAAATTCTTTTTTTATTTGAAAAAGTATACTCCTGAGGTGGTCCCATTTTAATTTGGTGAAGATCTGATGCTGATCTTCGGAGATATACAATAGAACTCTTCAAAAAGGGACGGCAAATCTGTTGTGATAGCTCCAATCGGTTGGATGTTCATTGTTTAAACAACATCATGACGTAACATTACACCTGTTTGCTCTGAGGGGTACATAGATGTGTACAGTACACCCAGATTTCGACAATTATGGCATGTTATGTTCCATTTATTGGGGATAAGCCTATTCCCATGACATGTATTGTTAACCATGTACAATGAATGCATAGCAAATATTTGTAAGTATAGGATATTACAACTAAAAATGGAAAAATAAAATAAAACTTTTTTGCCAAAAATAAAACCGACTTCAAAAAAAACAACAAACAAAAAAAACACAAAAAGAAAAAGACAAAAAAATACACTAAAACAAAAACAAAAAAAAAACACTAAAACAAAACCACAAAAAAGTGAAAAATAACTTTAGCTTCAGAAGCCGGTGAGAAAGTAGTGTTTTTTTTTTGTTTTTCTTTTAGTGTATTTTTTTGTCTTTTTCTTTTTGTGTTTTTTATATTTTTGAATGCATTTTTAATATGTTTTTTTTTTTCAAGATAATTATATTTAAAAATATATAAAGTAAGCACCTAGTTAAAATGAATAAAGCAGATAATATATTTTTTATATTTGTAAATGTTTTTTTTTATAGTTTTACTAAGAAATATTTAAAAATGTTAAAAAAACGAAATAGTAATAAATATTATCGCGGACAAACTAACAACGGGTTTTTTATCTAAGTAAATACAGATTTTGTGCTGTGTCATTAAGAGATCGCAAAATTAAAAACAGTTTGGTCATCGTTGTAATGCTAATAACGTATTATCTTTATAAAAAAAAACTTGTTGGGACTTGTGTGGCATAATTTTAGTAGCAATTTGACCAGACAAGTTTAAACAAGCATACCGATAAGTGACTGCATATGATTTATTACGGCTATTTATTTCTATCATCATGATTTAGTGGAATGATACTCGCATATCAGATTAGTTAAGTACTTATCTACCTAAAACCTTCACACTAATAGTCCGAAATGATTTTATCAGAATCATGCAAAATGCACCGTTACAGTGTTGCTTAAAATAATTGAAAATGTTTTGGTACCGCTCGCAGCTCGTTGCAGTGAACATAATATCGTATAATAATATACTTACTCTTTGGTTGTGTATGATAGAAGGGGTCGAAGTCTTTGAGGGGTATGGTGGATGACTCTGCCGGGAATGTGCCCTTAATGCGCACCGGCAGCGACAGGCCCTTCTCCAGGGCCTCCGGCTAGGGACCTTCGTCCTCGTCTTCGTAACGCACCTATGTCACAACACTATCATTACAACGACGTCAAACATTACATGAATAATCTACTAACAGCCAACGGCAGATCCCAAGAACACAGCTATAGTTGGTGCCAGTTGAGGTGAGAATAGCGATCATTGACCCACCTACATTTATTACAGTTCTTAACTTTAAAAACCAAAAAATAAGCCTATTCAAGTCTTGAATAGGCTTATTAGTATATAGTCATCTATCATGATCTTCAACATTTTTTCTAATGAAAAACGATACATGGTTCATTGGTTTTGGTTCGAACAAAGATAATATTATATAGGGAAAGGGCAATGACCGCAATTGTCATGTTAACTGGCAGTAACTGAGTCAGCATGTCTTAATCTGCCTCTGTAATAATCTCAATTTCAAGCTAATTTTATTTTGTGTAGTGCTCCTCTCTATGTGACTATGATAAGTATGTATCTAACATTACTAAAAGCAGTTGTTTTGAAACATTCCTACTATTATGTTACGATTCCAATGTACAAATTCGCCGTGATCCGTGGCTAACGTGATCGATACTGTGATCGGTGGAGACAAACCCATCGAAACCTGCGAATTAGTATACGTCACCTGTTATAACCTAACCTGCGAAATTTTGAATCTAACACGGAATACTGTCCCAGAATAGGAGGTGTGTCTAGGGCAAGCCCAAAATGTTACAAAATACGAATCATAACCACAACAAAACTTGATTTTCATCTGAATTATTGTTAACTGTAAACTATTATGCACTAAACGCTAGCTAGGTGATGCCACCATGCTAGACCTAGATGACGGCAGTCGATGGTGATGTGACGAACATGAGCCAGTCCTGTGCAATGCTTGATAATGGTATGTTGTGTGCTGGTGTACTTTGATCACTAACAGGAGATCCTAAATTTTTTGAGGGAACATAATTATTTTAAAAAACACCTGTTTTTCTATACATATCGAGTAAAATAGAAGAGCAAACCGTTTCCGTTCCTTTATTTTTAAGATTTTAAGTATTCTCCAATTTCAACCTCAATTGTCTCTGTCTGATTAGATTGTTACACATTACATACATTAGTATATGAATTGGTCTTCCGGCCATACCTTGTAGTTCAATTTAGTTTTTAACCTTCGAGCTACGCTATTCTTCGGAGTTCTGATATTCTTCAACAAAGGTGGTTAGACACCAGCTCTCGAAGTAGTAAGTTTTATTGTTTCTAGTTATATTTAGATTCCTGTTGTGGAAATGTTCTCAGGTAGATAATGTGATTTCATAACAGCACATAGTAAAGTCATGCAGTCACCGCTGACAGATTGCTTGCGAGATACAATATCAGCTCAGCATTATTGTTGACTACATTGCCATACAAATATCCAAGAATAGATATCAAGAAATAAATACACGTGGCGATTGATAATAATATATAATAAGCATTATCATCCCAATTTACTGTCTGCGCGCGGCTTGTATATAAACACTTGTCGCGAAATTGCTATTCATTGCTTAAAGTTCATTCAATTTGTTAAGAGCTACTACAAAATGACGTTAATTTATTATTCGATAGTGCCTATAGTGGTAGTTTACGGTCTCTATTATTATTTTACAAGGAATTTTAACTACTGGAAAAACCGAAATGTGCCTGGACCAAAACCAACTGTCTTTTTTGGGAATATCAAAGAATCCGCCCTCCGCAGAAAAAATAAGGGTCTGGAGATACAGGAAATTTACGATATGTATCCAAAAGAAAAAGTGGTCGGAGTATATAGGATGACAACACCTTGTCTCCTTGTACGAGACTTAGAAATCTTGAAACATATCTTCATTAAGGACTTCGATCTGTTCACTGACCGTGGAGGCACATTCAGCAAAGAAGGATTAGGACAAAATTTGTTTTCCGCTGATGGAGAAACATGGACAGCTTTAAGAAATCGGTTTACCCCTATTTTTACATCTGGTAAATTAAAAGACATGTATTACTTATTACATGAGGGCGGTGATCAGTTTGTGGACTACGTGAACAAAGAATGCGAAAGTAAGCAAGAGTTCGACATATACTCCCTTCTACAGACATACACGTTGTCTACGATATCTGCCTGCGCTTTCGGCGTTCAATATGATAGTCTTGGTGATAAAGTACAGGCATTGAAACTTGTAGACAAGTTCTTTTCGGAACCGTCTTACGCATTTGAATTAGATATGATGTACCCAGGACTTCTGGAATCTCTGAACCTTTCTCTTGTTCCAAAACCAGTACAAAAATTCTTCAAAAGTCTGGTGAATAACATTATCACTCAAAGAAATGGCAAACCATCAGGCCGAAACGATTTCATGGATCTAATTCTGAAACTCCGTGAAATGGGAGAGGTCAAGTTTGCAAAACACGGAAAAAAAGTAGCGTCTGTTGAAATAACAGAAGATGTGATGGCAGCGCAAGCTTTTGTTTTCTATATTGCTGGGTATGAAACTAGTGCAACCACTATGGCCTATTTGATGTACCAGCTGGCTTTAAACCCTGATATCCAAAACAAGCTGACAATAGAAATTGATGAAGTAATAAAAGCACATAATGGAGAATTAACGTACGATACCATAAACGATATGAAATACATGAATAAAGTGTTTGATGAGACTCTGCGCATGTACTCCATAGTAGAACCGCTGCAAAGAAAAGTTCTCACAGATTACAAAATACCTGGTACAGATTTATTAATTGAAAAAGACACTATAGTTCTAATATCTCCGAGGGGTATTCACTATGACAGGAAATATTATACGAAGCCTGAAGTATTTAACCCTGATAGATTCGATCCGGAGGAGGTGGGTAAGCGTCACCCATGCGCTTATTTACCATTTGGCCTTGGACAAAGAAACTGCATCGGTAAGTTGACTACTGCATTTTTTTAGAGTTCCTTAATCAACAAGAAACCCTTATAGTTTTTCTTTATATTACGTGTGTGAAAACCATTAGTCGAGTCAAAGTTCCGTTTGCGAGATAAAGGAGCGAGTTTTTGTCAGAGACATCCTCCCCCTGCCAGCAAAATTATGGTTTTTGGCTGTAAAACGACCCTTAACGAAGCAGTTAAGGAGATATTGGAGGTTAAAGTTTGTTAGAGTTTGAACATTCATTAAATGGATCATCTTACGTACACCTTTCCCCTACCCCTCTGAACTTGTGGACATTGAAGAGTGATAATATATATAAGTCATCCGAAAATCAACCGTGCGCGTGATCCATGTCTATAATTTATCAAACATTGGGATTTGGGATATATGATTAACTAGCTGACCCACGCAACTTCGTCTGCGTCACATAAGAGAGAAAAAGCTAACAAAAGGAATACATTTTCCCCGTTTTTGCAACATCTTTCATTTATGCTCCGCTCCTTTTGGTCGTAGCGTGATGTTATATAGCCTATAACCTTCCTAAATAAATGGGCTATCCAACACAAAAATATTTTTTCAATTCCAACCAGTAGTTCCTGAGATTAGCGCGTTCAAACAAACAAACTCTTCAGCTTTATAATATTAGTATAGATTAAATTCCCTAGCCAAATATTAAATTATAGGTACAATTGTTAAAACTAAGCAGGAAAACTGACAGGAAACAAGTAAATCAGTACTAGGTATATGTGTGAAATGTTAGCTTTTCTAACGTCTGTGTTTATTTTTAGGTATGCGGTTTGCAAGGCTTCAGTCTCAACTGTGTGTGGCGAAGTTTTTGTACAACTTCCAAGTGCAGGAATCGAAAAACACCGACAGGAATTTAAAGGTTGCTCCAGACAGATTGATTATGGGACCAGCTGGAGGAATATACGTCAATGTCATTCCTAGGAAATTAAAAGCTTGAGTAAACCTACACAAACCATTACTAAGTACGTCTTGCACCCCTATTTTCAACAACATCAATTTTGTAGCACACTGACAATCGAAATCTGAAAGCTTTTGATAGAAATTAATTTACCTATTATTCTTGTGTTTGGAAAACTCGTCTACTCAACAATGTAAATAACGCAATAAATGTACTGAACTGTCGAATCGAAAGACTTTGCCATTGTAACTGTGTTACGCAATTATACTACTGTAAACTTAGAGCCCTATATAACGTATAAGATTTACCAAAATCATTGTGGGCCACAACAAATTATTATTTAAATCGAAGCTAGTTCTGAATGTTGTCTAAATATCTATTTACAGCGGTCCTGTGGATTGCTATACCTAGGATTGTGATAATGGTTTTGATAATTTTGTGTCAGATTTAACTCCAGATAGGTTTGCCGTTGCATAGAGACAATAAGACATAATATTGTAGTGTAGATTTACGACATAGGGTTCAAAAGATATACAATTATATTTTATGCTTAAATTGTTGCTCGTGTTATTATAGATAAAATAATATTTCTAAAATACGAAAATGTAACAAAACTGACAAGATATAATGTAAGGCATTTACGTTATGATTATTATTGTGCGAGTGTTGAGTGTCTACTAAGGTAAAGTAGTAGTGGAAAACTTACATTATATTATAAATGTTTTTAAAACTAAATGCTTATTAGAGTGATGTAAATCTTCATTGAGAACATACATTGTAATATTGGACAAGGTAAATAAATAATAAATCACAGAAACCTTAATTTAAGTTTTGTTTAATGTGACTGAATAAAAATATTTAATGAATAAGTGTAAAAATTAAAAATCAATGATTCTGTAATTATAATTGTATTTAATAAATTGGTATATAATGTATAACGTTTAAAATGTGAAAATGATTAATTAAATAATAATAATTGTACCTGAAAATATTTGCACGCCATGAGAAATGGCAGACATGTTGTGAGCCATTCCTATTTAAGACCTTGCATGCATGTATTATTTTAATTCTGTATGTAAACACATGTTTGAGCTAATAAAATTCCTTATTATTATTGATTAATTCTTATTTGAATTTGTAGATTTTTTAAAAGGGTACATTTTGTAGAAATACACATTAATTGATTGAAGTAATCGGACTGTACATTTAAATGCCCTTTTTTAGAATAATGATTACATCCCACATTATAAATAAAATTAGCATCATCTGCCTCACCTGCCTAGCCTTTTCTCGATTATGTTGCGGTCGGCTTCCAGTCTAATTAGATGCAGCTGAATACCAGTATTTTACATGGAGCGACTGCCTATCGGACCCCCACAACCTAGTTAGTACTGGGTAATACGATACTCCTATGAATGGTGACATCTACGGACCGCCCATAACAAGCTCTGCTTAACCTTGAATATCGATCCGTACCGCTGTTTAGCTATTATTTATCCACGACTCCTACCAGAAAATAAATAACAATTATTAGAAAAAAAAAAAAATATGTTTAATGGAAAAGCGCTGCAGTGAGCTACCAAGTAGCAATAAGGCGTTTGTACAGTCAGCTTCACGATGTGGTACCCCCCTTGAAAGCAGCTACGTTCGAACCCGGGGTAGGTACTGGGATACCCAATACGGAAGATGCATGATTTTTAGGGTTCCGTACCCAAAGGGTAAAAACGGAACCCTATTACTAAGACTTCGCTGTCTGTCCGTCTGTCCGTCTGTCCGTCGGTCCGGCTGTCCGTCTGTCCGTCTGTCCGTCTGTCTGTCACCAGGCTGTATCTCATGAACCGTGACAGCTAGACAGTTGAAATTTTCACAGATGATGTATTTCTGTTGCCGCTATAACAACAAATACTAAAAACATAATAAAATTAATATTTAAGGGGGGCTCCCATACAACAAACGTGATTTTTTTATAATAATTGGTACGGAACCCTTCGTGCGCGAGTCCGACTCGCACTTGGCCGGTTTTTTTATCACTCTAAACAAAGCGAATTAACATCAGAAATAGCCAAGTGAAATTATTTTTAAAATATCTATTAAAAATACTAAGTTATAAGCATTTGAAACTGCTGATTAGACAGAGAGATCCAATACAACGAATGACGTCATTCTCTGCATCGACGTACAAAATCGATACTAAATTCCGTTTATCTAGAAAGAGATAGAAACAAAAGTTTAAATGGTTATAACTTTTGTGTTATTTGGCCGATTTATGTCTTGTTTCCGCTTTTTGTCATTATTTTTATAGTACTTTATCATTCTGTATCGAAATAAACAAAAGAGAATTTATGCATCTTCCCTATTGATGCAGCCTTTTTTTTTTTTTTTTTTCGGATATGAAATCATCAAATAACTCCTCCCGCTCTGGGCGGAGCAGGAGGGAGTGTCAGAGTTTTACTGACTAAAACCCATCCATGTTCCTTCATCGCCCTTTGTGTTCCGGGGCCACGGTATCTAACCCGCGGCATATTGATGCAGCCCACCGTACAACCTTCAACGGCACTTGGCAGCCCGTCTGCACACCGCAAATATTAAATTAGCATGACGTCAAGCAAAGTGAGCTTGACCGCAGATTAAAATAGCCCCACTGACTAGATAGACATTTTGAAAGAATAAAAAATAACCTAAATATACCACACAATAATTTAACTAGCTGCTGTCTTGATGTCACGCTGGTTCTCAGCGTACCAACCCCTGATAGACTCGCGACTCTGTCATGCATAACTCTCCATGGTCTAAGTTGTGTGTGTTTAATGTTGATTCCCATTCACATGACACACATATCATGACTTTACCGGTCAAGGTCATCCGAATGCCGTCTAAGGTTCATCCATAGATCGGCCTCGAAGGGGTTCGAAATTTTCATGATTGTTTGCCTAGGAACTCTGGTTTCCGAAATATTAGCCAAAAACTGAGAAATCTCCACTCATGGTCCCATCTCTATTAATTGGTTGAAAAGCGTAGCGCTACGCGTCAAAACATAGTGGGCGCTTTAGTGGGCGTAGTTATGCTTTCTTCAGCATCTGCTGTGAGGCTTGACGAGTAATGTGTGACTACAGGCGTTATAGCTCTTCGCTTTCTTTAGCTTCCGCTACGAATTATCGCGTAGCACAGAAGCTCTACGCTTTCTATAGTATCCATCCACTACGAATCATCGCATAGCACCGAAGCTTTTCACTTTCTATAGCATCCGCTGCGAATTATCGCGTAGCACGGAAGTCCTACGCTTTCTATAGTATCCGCTACGAATTATCGCGTAGCTCTATGCTTTGTATAGTATCTGCTACGACAAGACGCGTATAGCGCTACGGGCGTCATAGCTCTACGCTTTCTCTAGCGTCCACCATGTTTTAACCTATCGAGGATTGATGAATCTTTGAATAAAATAAAACAACAGAGCAAAGCAGTCAAGTTCTATATTTTATCGTTTACTTAATTTATTTTGTACAAACTTCAACAATATATATAATAAATACTCAATTAAACCTCTATCATTCAGCAAACTGAACTCACTTTTTTGTCATAAGTATAGTTAAAATAAACAATACAATGATATTATAACTTATTGTCTAAACTTAATTAAACACAACTTCTTTGTGCAAATATGCCTAATAGTAGTTATAATCTTTGGTTTCACCAACATAAAGTGACGACATATTGGTAGAGCATGTCGTGTAGAGCCGTATGGAACTTGTCAACCTCGATACCTAACGCTATAAGGAGCTTTAAGTAACAAATACTCTTAGATTGTAGTTCTTATCACATAAATGCTTACACATTTTTAATAAATGCATTTTTGTGATAACAAAATTGAAAGAAATCAGAAATGATCACGTTACACAGTTGTACTACCTATGTTCAATGTCCATTTTCAACTTTCCGTTGAATTCTATACACCTGAAATGGGAAAAGGATTCCGAATCCTAATTTCATTTTTTTTGTAGTTAAATTCGTATTCTTCTTGATTTAAAGGAATTCGTTCAAATATATTCTGATTTCTTGACTGAGTGTTTTTGTAATAAGAGCAAATAATTATCTAGCTTGATTAAAACGTTTACTGGCTAACCATAGGTATATATTCACATTTACTAATATTGTGATAAGCGGTAACTTTACCTTAATAGCTAATACATAATAATTGGTGTACATACGTAAGTGTTTACACGGCACTAACTAGGTGAGAATATCAGTATTGTCGAGTTAAATCATACTTCTAAACTTAAAATACTTACGTGATTTTAAGTTACAGATTTTGTTTTTAGATTTTTACAAACACGTCAACAAGGACATTAAAACAAATATTCAAGATCATCTTATCCGATCAGTCTTCCAAAGCGCAATATAATATTACATATTAGAGGACAGAGCTTGAGGGGCTCCACACGGCTCTGAGAGAACTAGTTACCTTGTGTGAACGTAAAGTAACGTCTGACGGTGACGTAACGCAAGAGAGGGAACGCAACTGGCCCGCGCGTGCGCCAGCGACGGGGAACCTCGCTCGCGCACCCCGCGCGCATTCATTTATAAAATTATCTACATAATCGTTATCTTGTATTCATAATTATTGCAAAATATGTGCAAAACTGTAAGCGTCTCATTAGTTTACGATACACTGACTCTTTAACCTTGCAACACTTAGAATTGTCTTGCACTTCAGATATTTTTCACATTTTATGTAAACGAATTGAAAACAACCGGCACACAACTATTCGGTGACATGTTCCGTACAAGGTAATGAAAAGCGAAACCTCTCGTCGAGCACACGTTAACGTTATTGCTTCAAGCTTATTACGTATCGCTGATATCAATAGATAGTAGACATAATATAATAAATTACGTGTTGCGACGTGCGGTTTGGGATCTACCCGGCAATAAGCTCTCAATATTTACAGAGTAGTAGAAAATTGACCACTTTCAAAGTTAAATTACAAAAATTGAATGATTCATTAGTCTGTTGTGCTAGAAAAGACAATACTGTCACAGAAGTGAACCGTCGTGAGGGAACGGCAACGTCCGGGTTACCCGGCTATCTAGAGAGATGTCAATCGAAAAATAAACAATACTTCAATAATATCTACCTTACTCGGTAAGGGACGTTCGATCTCTTAGGTATATCAATATTATCTTATTGCTAATTTATAGTGATGTCGTTCAAGTAGCCGAATCGGTTGTACATCGTGAATGAACATTAAACATTATCAACATCATCAAAATGTAATCTGCAAGAGCAACACTCGTCGAAGCAGTACCAGCCCGCTCGCTATGTCGGATATATATCGTAGGTGTATGAGGCGCACGCGGCGCAGCGACGTGCGACACGTCCCGACACGTCCCGCGCCCGCGCGCGGGCCCCGGGCGGGCCGGCGGCTGGGGACTGCCGCCGGGGCCGCAGCTAATGTAATCAGGGGAAGGCAATTACATTAACTAGGAATGTGGAAAGTGCGCGTTACATAAAATGGCTCGATTCCTATGATGCGTACTGAATTAGGACGGAAGTGAATTCTGGTACCGATTTCACAGCTGATCTGTTAAGCTTATATAGATAACGTTGCAAAAATTTCTCTAAACTCTCTTACTCCTGAGGACCGGCAGGCGGCCGCCCTCGCATAGACAGACGCGACCTCGCGTCCTTCGGTACAGTGAGAAGCTTACAAATTGGAACTATTAAAACTATACGGACAAAATTGATATGAATCGGCGTAGCCATTGCTTCTCTTAAGCGTCTATTAAGATACGATAATACTAGCGCCCGCTGAGCGCGGGCTCGCGGCTGACGTATTGTATGCAATGTAACCAAGTGTGGAGACGTGAGGCGGTGCTCGAACATGTTGGCAGTGAGTGAAGCTGAACAAGCGTGCCGCGCCGCACTCCGCCGCACCACACACACACACACACACACACGCACACACACACACACACACGCACACGCCGGGACCGGGGACATCTACTTGTGCTATTGCTCGACACCATTTCGGGGAAGAAAAATGATATCTCACAATCGGTAACAAATCATTAAACTTCACAATATTTATAAGTACAGCTCTGTTTTAGAATTTTACAGATAGACAGTGATATTCATCGAATACAAAAATAAGCTTTTAGAGTTTCCTCAATTTTATCCAATACCTTACATTACATCACTAGTGACGAATAAAAAAAGGGCACGCTCGCGAGAACGATCCTCTCCGATCGACGGCTTCACTCACCGGGAACAGGTCCGCACGCGAACGCAAACCAACGGATACGAATCGGAACGACAGAACGCGGTGAACGCGCGCGAACACGGTCGCAAAACAAACGGTCACTAAGCTTCGGCCACGCGAATACAAAACACTCCAGTAAACACGTCGAACGTCTCTAAACGCGCGCGAACAGTTCCGGGCTCGGCGCGGGCGCACACCCGGCCCCTAGCGGCACAGCTAGCGCTCGGGCGGGCTCAGCAGCGCGGGCAGCGGGCCCGGCAGCGGCGCGTCGCCGGCCAGCGCGGGCAGCAGCGCCAGCGCCAGCGCGGGTCAGACCGGCGCCGGCGCCGCGCCGCCCGCCCAGGCGCCGCCGCCGCCCAGCACCACGCGCGGCGCCGGCCCGTCCAGCAGCACGGCCGTGGGCGCGCCGCCCGCCCCGGCGCCGCCGCCCGCCGGCGACTGCGCGCGGCGGTGGCGGCGCCAGGCGTGCTGGATGAGGCGCGCGCAGTACTCCTCGCGCTGGCGCCACAGCGTGGAGCTCACGGGCTCGTAGCCCACCTCGTCCGGCCGCCCCACCTCGAGGTCGCCGGGGTCCTCGATGGGGTTGCCTTTCCGCGCGAAGAAGTCTTTGGTGAGCGCGTCGAGGATGTCGACGCAGAACATCATGTCGCCGCGACATATGGGGATGTCCATGGATATGATCTTGTACTTGTTGGGCTTGTGGATCTGCAGCGGCGGCTCCAGCACGTCGAGGAAGTCCGACAGCTGGTCGTAGCGGATGTACTGCGTGCCGTCCGGGTCGAACCGCTGCCAGATCTCGTAGTACATGTCGTAGTCGTCGTCCGTCAGACCTTCCTGCACGTCCTCCGTCGCCTGTACACAAAGATAAAACCATTACAACCATATCAGGATCACCGCTTACGTGAGTTGTTTTAACACAAAAATTGGACAGAGCTAAGTTACCTGCGAGTAATTCTCGAGAATGACGGCGATGTACATGTTGATGACGATCAGGAAAGAGATGACGAGGTAGGACAGCAGGTAGGTGATGCCGATGGTCGCGGAGCCGCAATTGCCGGGGTAGCCGCGCTCGTTGTCGGGCAGGTCGCATTCCTCCTCGTTAATGATACCGTCCAGCACGCCGTCCCATCCGGCTGACGTCGACATCTAGGAGACACCACAGAATACAAATATCTGATTAGTAATAATGATGGAATTATATCAAGAGCTGAGGTCTGTAGCATCTTTGTTAGCAGTGGTCACCAAGCCAATTACAAAAAAAAAAACGTTATAGCAGTTTATGGGAATACTTATGTCAAACAAACAGCAGGCTGATTTGACAATATAGTACAACTGACCTGAAATAGCAGGATCATACTCTGCACGAAAGTCTTGAAGTTGTATACGTCGTCGAGGCCACCTTTGTCCTTGACGTGCATGAAGAACGACATGCCAAAGATGGCGAAGATGAACATGACGAGGAACAGCAACAGACAGATGTTGAACAGCGCTGGTAAGGACATGGCCAGCGCGAACAACAGCGTCCGGATACCCTTCGCGCCCTTGACGAGACGCAACACACGACCAACTTTCGCTACTCTCACCACTCTCAATAGAGTTGGCGACACAAAATATTTCTCTATAATATCACTCAATACCAAACCTGCGAACAAAAGAATGTATTATTAGTACACTGTTAAAAGTCTGGGAAAGGAAATAGAGCTATAATTCGGGATACTCACTAAGAATTGAGAAATTGACTACTACGAAATCGAACAAGTTCCAAGGCTCAACGAAGTAATGATAGCGTAAGGCGAACATTTTTAGTAGGCACTCTGAACTGAATATCACGATGAAAATCATATTGAGGTAGTCGAGGACGGTGCTGAACGTCTCGGCCTGCTGGTAGTGGTCCAGCGTCATCGTCAACATGTTCAGCCCGATAAACAACATGATAATCATGTCGAACTTCTTGTCCGTCACTATCTCGAACACGATCGCTTGTGGTCTCCACTGCAACAAAAAGTCACGTTTCAGAATTTTTATTAACTATGATACTGCCTTATCTGGATTCATCTGTGTCGTTGATCCGTTGGTGTAGTAATAAGCTGTTGACAAACGCACTGTTGCAAATTTCGAATGAGGTGGGTGTGTCTCCTGTGCGAAAACATGGGTAGTGGCAACATTACGCTCCGCAGGTTGCTAATCTCCCAGGACAAGGGAAAGCGTAGATGAGCTGTTTAAAAAATATACAAAATAAAGCAGGATGTTATTATTGTGCGTATGTATTTCCTGATCATTTAAATTGGTCTTTACTGGATGTCTTTCGTCCATAGACCTGTTTCATTTTAAGATTTTACCTTCGGCCTCGGAATAGCTTTCAACGGTTTCTTAGAACCCATTTTCTTCATGGCATTGTAGTATTTCTTTTGATCTTCAGTCATGAACATCTCAAGACTTCCACCGGCTTTCTTCTTCTGTTCGTTAAAGTTGTCGATGATCACTCCGATGAACAGGTTGAGAGTGAAGAATGAGCCGAATATGATGAAGAATACAAAGTACAGGTACATGTAGATGTTTGTCTCTCGGATAGGTTGGCGTCCCACCTGAAATCAACAAAAACATTTTGTTAAAAACTTTAAGTTAAAATGATAGCATAGATTTTCAAATTCAGATATATTGGTAGACTCGAGCAAAGATACACATGACAAACGTACTTCTCTGGAATCAATAGCGTCATTCATGATCTGAATCCATCCCTTGAAGGTGGCAACTTGGAACAGGCACAGGTACGCCTTGCCGACGTGGTCGAAGTTCATCGGCGAATTCTCCCAAGTGTAGTTCTCTAAGATGCACGCGTTTCGGTCAGGGATGATCTCATGGCTAAGCGTTGTGTGGTTTAGGTCGACGCACTGGAAACAGTTAAAGGATATTTAATTAGCAATTTAAGACGAATATTTACAACCAGAGTACATTTAAAATTGCCCAGGAATAGAGACCGAGTTCAAAAAACAACAGAGTTTTCTCTGCCTTGGTAGACTTTAAGATTTTGCTAAAATAAGTAACAATTCTCTTTACCTTAAAGTACTTTCCAGCGAAGAGCTGTACTCCCATGATGGCGAAGATGAGCCAGAAGATAAGACACACCAACAACACGTTGAAGATGGACGGGATGGCCTGCACCAGCGCATTCACCACAACCTGCCACATATACACACACGTTACTAACACTGCCAAAAGGGACCATATTAGAGTTGCATTCAAGTATCTGAGTGTACAGTGAAACACGTACACTTTCATTACTTTTGAATGGCGTGCATTTGGTAGTGGGCGCAAAATATTAGTTTGGAAGCAAGGACGTTAATTTTATTAGTACTGTGCAATTCTATATGTAGCATCTCATGTTAATATTGATTTTGAATTATAACATACTTTGAGTGATCATGTAAATGGTACTGATTGAAAATGGTATTAGTATAAGTATATGCACAACATGAATTAATTTACATAACACCGAATACATCGAAGCACATCTCAAAGCAACATAAATACTACACTACTCTTACCTTGTCCACTAAGTTAGCCATCCACAATGTATGGAATTAGTAGTAATGCATGCGACTTGCCGCTCGTACGATGAAGATACAAGAAGAAAAAATCTAAGGTGCAGAATATAAATTAGCATTCCAAATAACTAAGTAATTACAAAACTCTAATCTAGCTAATAATAATAAGACCAATAGAAAAAGAGACCAAAACATAGATGAAATCTCTCCTAAAATAAATCCCATGGAACCATTTCTAAAAGAGGTTTATGACGAACAGTGATGATACTAAGCCATTCAGGGGGTGCCACCGACCACTTCAAAATGATTCACTAATATTAATTCGAAATAGACTACTGCCAATGAATTGGTAACAACAGTTCAAATTAACAATTTAGATCTGGTGATTGATGCAGAAATATCGAAAAAAGGAGCCATACTCGAATGTTGGAGATTTTATAATGTTTATAATGATCGTAGAAGTTGAAATAGAAATGTGAATGTGAAGTGTGGAGCGAAGTGTGTGGTGGATGGATGAGCGATAAGGGTGTGTCGGCAGCACAGGGTGGTACGTACCCTCATGCCCTGCATGCGGCTCATGGCTCTGAGCGGGCGCAGTGCGCGCAGCGTTCGCATCGTTTTGAACGCCTGAATGCCGCCGGCGCCACAAAGCGCCGCTACGAAGTTTATAAGCGAGACCTGATGAAATCAAGGGTTGCATATTGAGACAAATTATATTTCAACAATTTGCTGGTAAAAATAAGTTCTGATGTCTACTTCTGCACCTACAAAAAAGACAGAATTACATAAGACTAGATCCCACCAACGCCAAACTTGAATATTCCATAATTTGGTTGAAGACTCACGACCTGGATAACAAAACTAAGGACAGAATAATCTTTTGAGGAAGATGAAGACTTGTTTACAAATATAGAGGTAAGTAACCTATTGCAGAATATCAGAAGAAATAGAAATGTGATATATCACTCAAGTTACACACATTTGTACATCGAAGTTAATTTAAGGACACCAGAGAATTTTAAATATAAATTACAATTAGCCAATCAACTTTGAATTTGTCTTGAATTAAAATTCTCTGATGTCCCAAAAAAGCTACATCACATGTTAAGAACATAATCAAGGTATATGTATATAGTTATATATTTTGCAATTTATGACATCGACAGCATCCAAGATCATGTGCCATTTTCAGTTAAGTAATTTTTTTCTTAATTTGGAATATTAATAAGAATAAACTTTTTAATAAACATGAAAACAGCACTGTCTCGTACGACAGCACAAAGATAGAAGTCGTGTTTATTCATGCACTTGAAAATATCAGGATTTCAAGTCACTCTGTGAAGGCCATTATATATTTGGCCACAGGTAAATATCAGGTAGCAGGGTTCGTGGGTAAGAGAGTCACATAGAAGCGGTATCCATAAACAAACAGTACGACATCGAGAGCTCGAGGCAGCGAAGTGAGGCCGTTCGGAGTTTCCACTGCCATAGACATCGAACAATCAAAGCTGCACGCTTTGAGTTACGCTGCACATCGAACACGGCGAACTTAAAAAATATCCTTAGCAAGATTATTGAGACAATTGAACCAGATGGAACAACGACATAATTTTTTGGATTCTAATAGATTCATTTGTTTTGTGTTCACATTCTTGAAATTCGACATGATTATTAAATACAGTCGATTTAGCAAAAAAATTAGTAGTGACAGCACATTGGCATGGCTGCGCTGAATAGTGTGTGTGGATGTGCAGCGCAACAGTACCGCCAGACGTGCTGCCGACTCGCGCTACTCACGCGCATGCCCTCCCAGCGCGACACCGCGCGGAGCGGCCGCAGCGCGCGCAACGTGCGCATCGAGCGGAACGCCGGGATGTCATCCGCACCCGCCATCACCGCGCCGTGGTTTACGAGCGACAACTAACGCCACACCATTCGTCATTTACTTTAGCATACCATATGTTTCTTACATCTAGGTTTAGGTGTACTTAGTTTAACTCATGATATACTCGGTCTTTTCACTTACAGCATGTTGGGAAGCTGTAGTGTTAGTAAGGACCTTTACAAAGAATTGTAAGACAAACCTGAATAGACCTTTACTTTGTCTCATAATTTGTTTCATAACATAATAATGCAAATCAAATCCATCGTCATGATTTACTTTATTGTAAGCTAATCTGTAAAGAAACTATTAGCACATATTAAGATAAAGTATCTCATTAAATATCAGTATATTACCATGACAATGATGAAGTCGAGCCAGCACCAAGCGTTCGTGAAGTATTTCTGGAAGCCAAGGGCAAGCCATTTGATCAACATCTCCAGGAAGAAAATGACGGTGAAGATACGATCCATATAATACAAGATGTCTTGAAGAATCGGCCGATGTGGTAAATTTACATCTTCTAGAGCCTGTAATAGACAGAAATATTGTATAGTGAATCATTTATTTAAAAACTTACTGTAAGATAACTATAAGATAATGTTTTAGAAACTTACCAAAGCCAAACTACTGAGCAAAATCATGGTAATCACAGCCGTTTCAAAATATGTGTTTTCAATGAGTTTGAATGTTTTCAATCGCAGCATGGCCCAGCCTTGCCAGAAGGGAGATTCATCATCTCCCGCCAGGAATGGAAACTTTGCGTAACAGGGCTCTGGACAGCAGTCTGCAGGACTATCGTCTACGACTTCTTCATCTGCTGCTACTATAATGTCTGTCTTGCCCAGACCTCCGTCTAGCTTATCTTCTTCTTCTCCAACCATTTCTATAACAAAACGCTAATTAATTCACCATTCTACAAATAGTTTAAGATAGAAAGATTATACAAAAACTTTGTTTCCAACTGACCTTCCTCTAACCCTAATTCTTCTTTACTGGCGTCCTTTTTCTCTTCGCCATCTATCGTGTCTGCTGATCCTTTATGACTTTCATCTTTGAATGACCTGATCTTATGACTGCCGTACGATTTTTGACTTATTGTGTCGTCATCCTACACAAGAAACGTTGTTTTGTTAACACATAATTTTAGAATAAGTATCAGTAAAGCATTTGATTTATGTTATTTTTTCATTTACCTGTATAGGATACCCATGATGATTTAATTCACAATCTAACCGGTTGTCTCTATGATTATCTGTTATAGCGTTATTTATATTATTTAACAAAATTTTCCCTTTCTTGTATTTATTGTCACCTGGAAGATCAATGGTTAGTGCAGTAAACAATATATTTATATAAAAATAAGTGATTATTTTAAAATGTCAGAAATTACCTGGTATAGTGAATTCCATACCGTCACCTATAGCTACTTCTACTTGGTCTTTGAGTTTCTTGTCTTTGTACAGTACGGCGTCGTCAAGGTCTGTGCCGAGCTCCAGTTCGTTGTCCACTCGCTCTGAGGAGACACAGCGGCCACACAAAGCCGCCTTTAAGCCTACATGTCGCATGGTGTGTCCACGGTGCGTTCACGGAGGGGCCACCCGACGACCAAGCATAGAAATCAGACCAGGACGAATCGACTTAGTGAAATTCGTCAAATTGTTTCATTAAATTATGTCATGTATTAATATTTTGTCTTTAAATCCTCAGTACAATATAATAGTGAATACAAATATGAAACGATTTTTCCCTTAAAACTTTGTGATGACAACAAATTATTGAATTTCTTGCACAAATAGGTACTTAAATTTACATTGAATCATTAAATAACATTTATCATTTATTGGATCTTTTTAGTTATTTTCATTTAATCATCTTAACCTAATCGTATAAGGCAACACCAAAGATGCAAATCATGATAACGAATCAGAGATACATGTAATAGATAATATACATATTGAACGAATAATATACAATACACAAACAGTAATCATGCATAAACACACATAAAGCCAGGATCACGAACATGTAGGAATAGAACATGTAATGATGATACACCATAAAGCGTAAAAGTCATGAATTACTTAATCAATGATAATTTATTTAATTATCCTCGGTCGATATCCAAAGGTTATTTAGATCAATACAGACCTCTATCATCATTAATTAGATTTAAAAAGATATTTATGATATCAAAATAATATTTGGGAAGTGGAAGACAAGATTGAGAACCAATCACAAGCGACACCGATAGATTTGTAGACGGATTATGGAAGCGGGAAGGTACATTTCGCATAGCCCATTGCGATATCTACGAGATATGCCAAATGTATGTCTCATTGTTTGACGTAATAGACTTGAGAACGGCTTGAACACATAAACACGATGCGACGTCGCATATTGCTACAACGCGGCATCGTCTCACGATGCGACGACGTCGCAACGTGCCACAATGCACGGTGACATCGTTGAAACTATCTTTCGCCAATGCCGCATTAATTTGTTATTGAATGTAGCGAGTATAGTTTCAACGACGTCGTACCGTGCATCGTAGCACTATGCGACGTCGCTTCCTGTTTATGTGTACAACCCGCAAGGATATCCAGATCTAAAAACATTACTCAGCAAACCTTTTGACTAGGCTCTGATGTTCATCTGAGTGACCGATGTGTGCATCATTTCACAGTTTATTCACTAACGGCTGTCTATTAAGTTGGCAAACCTGAGGCTTGTGTAAAAAGAATATGTTCTACTGGGGAATCATTCAAAGTTCAGGTTAGGCAACACCGTGCACCGTAACCAAACTGTGAAGGGACAGTACCTCGTACTGTCTCGTTATTCGACAGCTGTCAAACGTTGTCGCTAATCATTACCTACCGTTTTGTAGATCTCGTGGCCTTTGGTATTGTGATCATATCATTGTGAGGTTCTATTACTAGCCGATTCATTTGGTGCAAGTTTTCTGTTATTTTTATGATCAATGGCCACTTCTCTTGGATCGGTTGTTTGCACATTCCAATAAGAAAGAATGTGATAATCATTTAAAGCATTTTTTAGGGTTCCGTACCCAAAGGGTAAAAACGGGACCCTATTACTAAGACTCCACTGTCCGTCCGTCTGTCTGTCACCAGGCTCTCACGGTTCATCTCATGAACCGTGATACACCTTGTGTGACAGTTGAAATTTTCACAGATGATGTATTTCTGTTGCCGCTATAACAAAAAATGCTACAAACAGAATAAAATAAATATTTAAGGGTGGCTCCCATACATCAAACGTATTTTTTTTGCCGTTTTGTCTAATGTTGTATGGATGTACGGAACCCCTCGTGCACGAGTCCGACTCGCACTTGGCCGTTTTTTTGTTATTTTCAGATTAGTTCTTGAATCCACATTAGTCCCTGATACTTGAGCACTATTAACATTAATTAATAATTTTAATTTTGGACAAAGAGAAAGATAGAGTTCAGCAAAAAACACAGTAGACAGTTAGTCTTAATTTAACTGGATAAACTGCACCCCTAGCCAAGTTACAAACGTTTCGTGTCGATTCTCTTTCTTCAATCGTAAACGCCTCGGCAAAGCGATTGTAGAAAGCGCTAAATTGGTAGCCAAGTTGACACGACTGAGTCGATCGCTCGTTCTCTAATGTCTTTAGAAAAAAACCTACACTTTAGGGCTTTAGGTATGGTGAGCGTTCCTACCAAAGAGTTTAGCGATCAACATTGTAGAAACGATAACATTCTATTCTATCATTTTGAACGATGTAAACTTGTCTACGAATTTTATATTCGTTTGTGTTGATCACGTGATTTAACGTTGAAATGATGTCATTCCCATTCATTTGAATAGTTTTCTACTAGCATTAACGATTGTAGATTGTCAACTTGGCTAGGGGTGCTGATTATTTTTGGCATAGGAACATAGTAAGTATCCCTGACTATTGCGTTGTTTGCCTTTTTTCATAAGGACTTACATAATGTGAAGAAGAAGATACAACGATTATTTGAAATGATCGTAACAGAAATAAAAGGGAACAGTAACAGTGTAACGAGGACTCAAACACACAACATTTATACATAGGGGTCTGCTTTCTACACTTGGATCGCTAGGGCGCAGGCAACGCACAGTGTTCACAAATATCAACACGCAATCCAAATAGCTTTTATTGGATACAACAACTCCATGCTACTCCATTTTAACACACAAACATATCATGCTACAATTCTAATTAGAATATTTTACACTGGAATTTTAACGCCGAAGGATATTTTTCCCACAGAGCTACGTTGATGACAACCAATTATTTGATTGTGCAACAATTTAATTGTATTACAATCAAGCAATTGTTTAGAAATTTTCTTCAACATTTGGATGGTATTATGTCATTATCAAGTTGATAACAGTATCAACTGATTGAAAATTGTTTTTTTTTTTATACCAATTTAAAACGTTTGGTTTGGAACCCATTGTTTTTGTACACAAGCTGGGACAATAAAGACCATATACATATTTATCTACAAACATACATAGAGGTACAACAACATGCCACAACATACGGGCAACAAGACACACATCTTACCGGGTGCGTGGATCGCAATCTGATTGGTCAACTTGTTCTTCAACAGTTTCATAATGTCAGCTACGTTTCGTTTGACCCAATCAATAAACCTTGATATTCTGTTGAAGGCCTCTGCTATTTTGTTGGTTTCTTGGTCGGCAGTTGGTGTAGACAAACTCGATGAGCCGAAATTGGACAGTAACAGAGCCAAGAAAAGGTTGAGTACCTAGAAAATGATTTATTTAAAAAAATTGTCAACTCATAAAGATTGACTTTTACTAAACGACAAGCATGCAGCAGGTAGATAAAGTGTAAGATACTGACCACAAGATTACCAATGACGACGGTAGCCAAGAAAAAGGGTATACAAGAGACATCTCCAACCAACATACAGTCCCACATACTCTCAATCCATTCTCCGCAGAGTACTCTGAACACAATCATGAAGCTGTGCATGAAATCCGTGAAGTTCCATCTGGGTAGGTCTCCGTCCGGGAAACGGTCTACGTAATCTGTGCATACATACCAATACATTAATTTTATACCCTAGTGTCTAAAGTTTTTAATACAAGGTGTAAACGGACCCTTCACGAAGCCGTCACCAAACATTCTGTATATCAGACCAAACTACGCAAAAATAATTGCAGGGAAACGACGCCCTGTAACACTTTTTGATACTTGTAAATATTTTTATTTCTATTATAGAGTTAGTATGTAAATAATTTGACAGTAAAGAATGAATGGGAAACGACTTTTTTTTGGGGTCCAAAATCACGTTTTAATGAGTTGGGATCTTGACCCCCAATATTTCCATGATAACGTAAAAATGATCGCCTTGACGGAAACAAGTGCCTTTCGGCTTCGTAAAAGGTATTTTTACACCCATTATTTCAAAAAGATTTCACGTGACAAAAATATCTCCTCTTTACTTATTAAAAGCTTCGGGTTTGTGTTTAGATCTAGAAACATCTATGTGAAAGGCAACCACAACACACCATGTAAAACAAATAATAGATATAGTGATGATTACATAAGAATATTTTACATATATTTTTTAATAGATACATACATATAAGTAAAGAGATATATTTTGATTTATATTTGCATTTTTAATATATTAATAGATAAGCAATTTATAGTTATAATTAACAAGTAATACAATCGTCGCAATATGCTAATTAAGTTTAAGCAAGTGTTTGATGAACCAGAATGAATCATTGTTTTTTCTTAATCTTGAATATTACTCTGTAATTAATTGGAATACTGCGACTATTATAAAAGCTCCTTCTGTGTAATTGCTAATATTGTGTTATAGTACATAATTATTTGTCTAATATTCTGTGACATTCATAAAGCCAGCTAGTCATGCGGTTCACTAACATGAGCCTACAAAAAAAGCTTCAAACTCAACAACATACTTACTATAATTACAGCATGCCATTCAATAGTTCTATAGAATATTAGAGACATAAATATAGCGCTTACGGAAGGCTTAGAAAACGTAAAGATTGAGAATGTCCAAAGAAAAGATGTAAAAGGAAATATGAAAGGTAGCTAGCGTAATGTCTCACAAGTGAGGCGCCTTTTCCATGGGGCTTTTAGAAAGAGGACTGTACATACTTTTAGGGTTTCAGGCTAACTTGGAAGGGGACACATCGAATCTTACCAATCGTCTAATGAGCACAACAGTGTGACGCACATAAACACAATATTCACTATTCAAACAGCGACGGCGAGCCCCAATTAAAGTGTGGACTCAGGGGACTAATTTAGATCAGGGCCGTTTAGGATTTGTTAAGCGCAACGTGGTGTCGTGATCGTTTGTAGTGTAAACCTCACACTCTGGATCTGGGTGTAACCAATGTACTGTGTCTCTTTCATTCAGTAGTTCATACATATGCTAAAACTATGTATTATGCTGGTTGCACACATCCAGACATTTATTTGGATTTTTCATTCGTTTCCTGTAAGCTAGCGTTTAGCTACTAGCTAATAGTCAAATCTATGTCCTCAATGCTAATCCTAAGGACTGAGTTATGTTTTGAGGTTCCTTGTGTCTCTTGTGATTCCCCTAGTAAAAATTATTTACCTCCCCTTAACAATCGGTTTTCATTAAATACGGGATATCATTACAATGTCCTGAGCAAGTGTTGGTGCGTTAACATGATTCTAAACGTATAAAAATGTCTGTTTTGTCTGAATAAAGAATTTAGTTTTAAACATTTCATCCACGCTTTAACAGATGCCGCACAAAATATACTTCAACAGTATTGACTTCTTGATCTCAATTTTTTGTTGTACTGAGCTGTGTATCTTTAAGAACCAGACTTAAATAATATTTCTGCTGTAGTTTCAAAGATCACGGCAATTAATAGAAGAAAAATAAATAAAACTGAGGTTTGACTCCCCTATGCTTCAAGGTTTAGTGGTTGACAAATCAACAACTATGTACGAGTATGTAATAATACTAAATAAAATAAAAAGTAATAAATACACATAAATAAATTAAATGAAAGGAATTACAATTTTAGAAATAAAAAAGATAGGGCGGTAAATGAATATGAATAAAGAGTAGAACAGAAGTTAGATGAAGAAACTTTAACTTCATCTAAACGACAACTTTTGTCGGAAGAATATTAAAAAATATAATAACAGAAGCGCGAACATAATACGAAGTAACAATACCAGAAGCTAAGTGATTCTGCACAACATTTGTCCTCAGCTGGCCATTTACAACACGAGACAGTATGAATCACAAATCCGTTGAAATATATTTATGCGCTACATCGGGCGCCGCCGCCGCGAACCAACAGTCAACATCTCCAATCAAACACCAATGTACATGCAACACTCCCACCAATTACACTTACCCACGTAATTTTTCCCGAATAGTTGCATACCCATCACCGCAAATATGAAAATAATGATGCACAATACGAAGGTCAGGTTGCCCAAGGCACCCATTGTCCTACCCATTATGGAGATGAGTAAATTAAGTGTCGGCCATGACTTTGCCAATTTGAATACTCGAAGCTGCAATTACAAATTGTGATACAAGGCGTCACACAAGCTCGCTTACCGGCGCTTCACCTATGCTACTGCGGAACCCTTCCACGACCCTCAATCACTCACGTGTCTCAACGGAGGTTGCAGTGCGTGCGGTGAGTGATTGGGGGCCAACATTAGCAAATGTGTGCTTGAGTTACCTATCGATGTGCACAGAGTTATTTCTGTATGAGTGGGATTTATGTTAGTTCTTATCGTGAGAGCTTTTGGATCGATAACATTTTAGATCAACTTTCATAAGTTCTTATAGGTTCTAATTTTCAGTTTGTCTCTTATAACTTCATAGATCCCATCAGTAGACGACCTGATGCATCAAAGTACCCTTCGGAAGCGAAGCTGCAAGTCAAATCTATGTTACTCGATGCAAAGCTTAAATAATTATGATCTGAAGCTGCGTGGCATAGCTTTATAACGTGTCTCGTTTCAGGCTCGCCTGCGTTTCTGAGCCACATTCCGTGTTATAAAGCCACAGCGTGGACTCATCAGTCCGTCATGAAAATAATGTTGAATCAAGCCCAGTGTAAAAATTTCTGTTGTGTGAAGCTGAATAATTAATAATGAAGCTTAATTCTTTAATTAGAGATGCTAAATTTTCTTTTAAATTAGAACCTGTGTAGTTCTTGCCAAACAACTGCATCCCCATCACCGCAAATATGAATATAATGATGCAAAGTACAAAGGTCAAGTTCCCTAAAGCTCCCACCGTCCTACCCATTATGGATATAATTAGGTTTAGCGCCGGCCAAGACTTGGCCAGTTTAAATACACGTAGCTGAAAATATTTCACCACATTTATACATAAGTTGAAGTTGTATTAGTATCAGTCTTAACATTACGAGTGATTTATGAAGTGGAAACCAAGACCATGTAAAAAGGAAAGATAATAAAAAAAACACAGACACTTTAAATCAAGCGTGAATGTAACAATATAGATGTAGGTATAGCAAATAAACTTGTAGGAATAATAATAAAAGAAGAGACAGAACAAAGTATTAAAATGGACAGATGAATGATTTTGATTAATGATTCTTATTTAAAGATAATAATATAACAGTAAGAGCAATACATACCAAACGAAAGGAACGCAACACTGACAAACCCTGAACTCCTTCCAATCCCAACTCCAACAGTGATAAGGCCACAATGATAAAGTCAAATATATTCCAACCCTCTTGGAAGTAAAACTTCGGGCTCATAGCTACTAATTTCAACATGGCTTCTATTCCGAATGTAGCAGTGAAAAACTGGAACAAACATTTAAGTTACAAATTGTAATGGTATAATCTAACAGACCTGCATTAATAGTGAAATTATTGTAAATGTTGATATTTTAGAAGACACTTGTCATAGTGTCGCTACTCACATAATTGCCACTCTTGAGCGCCCTCTCCATGTCCTTGTCCATGTCGTGATGGTCGAGCGCCATGAACAGAGTGTTGACGACGATACACAGAGTTATGAACAACTCCACGAACGGATCGAACACCAGCAGCGCCACGTATTTCTGAAACTCCAGCCACAACCAACAGCAGTCCCACACACAGAAGAAGTCTATCGCTTTCATCAGACCCTCGAGGAGCCTCTCTTTAAACGTTGGCCCATCCTCATCGTCTTCCGCGGCTGTTGGGAAGTAGTACACTGACACTGTTGTCCCGTTTACCAGCAGTGTGCGTGTGTGTGTGTTAGAGAGAGAGAAACAAGTTTTTGTTAGTATTCGCTCATTATTTTATTATAGTCAGATTTGTTTCCAATAAAAGATGGAGTTGAATTTTGATTGAGACGTTTGATTTGGTTTTACCAATTCATTCTTTTATTGGAACTTTTCATAGTCTTAATATCTAGACACCAATATCCATATTTTTTGTTGTTTTGCTGGCTGTCATTTATCTACAAATGATCGAAGGGTTGCGCAAACGGGTGGCACTTGGTGCTGTAGGAGATACTCTACAAGAATATCAATCACACCACGGTGCCAGGTAACCTCGTGCAAATCAAACTCAAACAGTACTAGCGGTGATAATACTCGAATACTCTCAAATGCTTTTAATCATATTTAGCTTAACTACTTGAAATGCTCATGAATGATGTTGAGCTCATCAATTTTGACTTCCGCAGATCAAAAAATATGAATATCGTGGCTATCCATAGAGAGTGAAATAAGCAAATCTTTCAAGCTTTTTGCATGATAGATACAATATTTAGATATTAATTATGTTTTACGTTCTTAGGGTTTTTACTGCATGACACAAATCAGTAATAGTCATGATTAATAACTAGATTCTAGTATTAACAAAAACTAGCGAAACACGTGTTCACAAACCATGCAAAAAAGAGCACAAAAATGTTAAAGCTGCTAAAATACTTCGTCAATATTTGCATATTAAAGTTACATCAACGAAGGAAAACTGGTGCATACGAAAATCAAAGTAGTGCAAAAAGCGTGGAACAGAAGTACGTAACAAATGGATACAACTACAGTGTAACACATGTTAGTGTAATCAACATTGTAGGATAATGTATTGTACGCAAAGTAGGATGTGTAGGCAACTACTGTTCAACACTCGTGTAGGCAGTCGAAGAAAAATTCTCTATTTTCGCTATTAAGTTCATCAAGTTCATAATTCTTCACTTAGTTGTAAGTAAGCTTTTGTTTTGAGCCTTACAACTGTTTTCTTTTATGTAAAAACTTATTTCTGTATCGAACCTTCATGCTGCATAGTTATTGTTCCTATTTTTTTCAGTTCTTTTTCTTCAACTAAAATGTGCGTGCGAGTGCAATATTCTATTTGCGACGGCTCATCGCCTATAAATGACATCCACAAATGTTCTGTTGTTTCCTTTTGCCAATTATGCTTTTTTGTTGCTTAATGAGCAAATACCAGGCAAGTGTGATCTGTTAGTGTTCGTGTAGAATTATTTGTTTATTTATCTTTATTTAGTAAACTGTAGGTATGTTGGAAAGCGAGAACATCGAACGTTGTTAAAATAAAGTAATATGCGGAGACAGCGTTGTCTTTTGCATCAATATTAAGTATTATGTGTCTGGTGTATGTCATACCGTTTTGTTCGCTCGCTCGACTCTGGCGCCCTGCTTGCTCGATGATATCGTTCAGTACCATTACATCTGGAACATATCAGTTAACACGATAAGGCATTTGAATATATAATATGGATTAAGTCAAGTTTTTTTTAGACATCGCTCCACTCTAGGAATTTCTCCTGTATCGTAGGTGTGTTAAACAACATTTAAAACTCACATACACAAATAACCAGACTCGGAACAACTACCTGTAGGCCATACAATAGTACATTTTGATACAAGTGGAGAAAGTTTGTTATTGCATTCGAGGCGGAATTATAACACCCGAGCCGTAGGCGAGGGTGTTTTTGAGCCGAGAATTGCAATAACAAATGTCCACGTGTATCAAACGACGTTTTTCAATACACTTTTGAAGAATTAAAATAAAATAACGAAAAATATTTTTGACACGAACTATGAAACTATGATTTTAATTTTCTTTTTTTTTTTTTTCGCGCTTTGGTTTCGCCAGGTTGAAGGAGAGGCAAAGGTATGAACCGTTAAACAGCCTAATATAAAAAATAGATTTATTTTATATTTTTGAATTCAGAACACAAATAAATGTTAATTTGTGTATAAAAGTAACTATTACTTTTTAATAATCATGTTTATCTATGATATTCTATTTATAAACACAATTTGAATATTAAAAAAATATTTATTCCATTAAGACGCGTACTTAGTGCTGTGCCGAAATTTAAAAAAAAACATTCACCCAGACTATAGGCATTGAACCAATTTGGTCTAAGTATAGGTACAGTTATCTGTGGCAATTTTCATTCCCGCACACGTGCGGGAAAGTGGAGAAAATTGCACGCGTGTGAAATACCTTGCATGTTGTACCTAATAGTAGTGCGTTATGGACCAGTTTTCGAGGAAGTGTATTGAAAATATATTTTCCGTGCGGGAACCGAGCCCGCGACACGCAGCGCAGCAGCCAATGGGGAGGCAACTGTGGAACTAATGGCGCTAGCATCGCTTGTACCAAACATCGTCATTGGTTGAAGATCTGTCAATGTTATTTTATATTTCAAAATAGTTTGACCTCATTGGTCAGATTGGGTCTAAGCTATTGACGCGCCATCTACAATCAGCTTTGACCAGCCTTCCCCATTGCTATTGCGCCAACCGTGCCGTCATAGTTTCATAAATCAACGAACGAAGCAGTGATGTTACGAAACAAGTAAAATCCAACGAGCTGTTAGATATTATATCATACCTCTCATATCCACTACATTTGTTTGTTGCGAAGATTCTATGAACGGATTGTCGGTTGACGGTTTTAAAACTTTCCCAGCTTCGTCCGTGCATTCACTCATGTCCTGAAACATTTAAATCGATAAGTTTCTTATACGCCTTCTTATCTGATACGTTTGTAAATGCCAATTGAAATTTCATTAAGTATTCTAATTGAAAATGTTATTTAGTTACAAGGATAATCTTGTAAGTTTTCCATGTGTGCGTGAATAGGTTTTGTATAATGGAGGAGCATTTACAACTGCGTCAAAAAAGCCTAAGGTAGTTTTTCACAAATGATACTGAATGCGATCAAAACGGCGTTCATGTAGCAATTATGTCACTGGCTGCTTTTGAACGTGGTGCATTGGTGAATTTGCCGCAAAGCTCCTATTAAAACAGTTTGATCAATAAATACTAGCTTACGAACGCAGCTTCGTTCACGTGGAGTTCGGGAATTGCCCACGGAATCGTACTTCCGGGATAATAAGTGATGTGCCGAATTTCATCCGATATTTCAGATCCGTTCAGCGGCCGTTCTGGCATGATTTGGCAACAAACATCCATCCATTCCAAATTTCGCATTTATAATAGTTATTTATAACATTTCTATACATACATATTCTCTAAGCGGCCTAGAAGCTAATGAGAAGTCCTGTCCAGGCAGGGGGTAGGGGTGTGGCTGTGACGTCACGCTGTGGTTCCTCGACGCAGAGCGGTTTCGGAGCCGCGCTTCTTTTGTTTGCGCCTTGCCGCCGCCCAACAGGTCCCCGTGGGAAGTGTACGACAGCCGCGACTGATGCGACGTGTAGGACGAATGACGAGACCCTGGAGCAGGCAAATGTTGTGATTTTAACTTTGAAATTAGTGAAGAGTTATTTTGGAACAAGTTTTGTCTGAAAAGAAAATTTCACGGTGATTATCCATGTGAATGAGAAAATGGTACCATTAGGTATCTCAAATACAAGGTCATAGGTATTTGGCTCTTTTAAAGGTACGTAGTATTTTATAAGATAGCCAAATATAATTGTTATCAAATGAGTCTTTAATCGGTTGTTAAGGTAAAACTGTCTCATATTTTTGACTCTCTGAAAGTTATGCAACTAATGCTACTGTACAAAAATTAAAAATATGATTTAAGACAAGTTGATACTAACCTAAATTAGCGTAGTAAACTGGAATAATGATAGCACCGTTCTCTTCAGACATGGGGGTGACGGCGTTGGAGTCGTCAGCATAAGGCAGATGTTCCTGAGCATCCAGGTAAGTGGACAGCACCAGCGGCTTGCGGTCCGCGCCCGGCGGGTAGCGCGACCGACCGTTCGGCCGCAGCGCCATCTGGTGCGAGCCCCGCGACCCTCGGCGCAAATTGAACGGCGAACCAGGCAGTGATAACGAAGCCTGTGGCCATATCTCCAATTCAAAACATTGACACATTCCCACAAAACATACATTTCATACTAATTTACAGGTTCATTATTGACATCGCAATTTTATTCTCTTATAAATATATCTTATTCTTAATTTCAAATCTTATAACCTGCATTTACATATTTTTCCTCAATTCAGATCGAGTAGCTTTAAATCGCTCACACTATTGTCGTCTCTCACTAAGATAGGATTCACTATGTTTGATTCTCTATGTTTGATTCACTATGTTTGATTCTCTATGTTTGATTCACTATGTTTGGTTCACTATGTTTGATTCACTATGGATTTAATTAAGTCTATCAAACCGGCTGCAGAGGCTTTGACTTAAGCTTTTTGAAGTAAGTAGGTAGTCCTAAATGTTACTGTTATGTTTATGATTAATTTACTTTCATGTGCTGATAAACAATAGCAAGAAAATAAAGACAGAAATTGAGGAATATAGAAAAAGTAAAGTATAATGAAGTAAAGAAATGATCGGTGCAAGTAATGGTCTACTTGGTTAAATTAAGGGCAAAAATAAACAGATTGTTACCTTAATAAAATTACAAATAATATGAATCACTGCAAAAGAACGTGGAAGATACAGGTTACCACTAATAGACAAGTAAGAGGTACAAGAGCTAAACAGAGAAAATAAAAGTGGAGTTAATCCTATTGTAAAGGAAGAGGTAGGGGAGTACAAACACCAATGAGGATTGAAGGACAAACCTGTGAGCCCTCGCGCAGTGGCCCATATGGTAACTGGCTGATTTTATTTATGCGTTCAGGGTGGGGGACCTTCAATACACAAACAAAATTTTGAGTTTATTACATTAAATAAACTTATAACCATCAAATATCTAGCATCCAACAAATAGGATAAAAGGACGGAGAATAGGCATTGCCATATTACACAGATTACAAACAAAACAAACCAAAATGGCATACAATAATAACTGAACATTGCAGCTTGAAGCGAGACTCGTGATAGAAACAAAATTACTCTTGTGAGAGGTTTAGTTCAGCTCTATGAGTAATGTGTCACTAGCTTTCAATGTATTTTGAAAAGGCCTAAGATATTACAAATATTTACAACAAGAATTTTCCTTTCAGTTTAGCATCCATGAGGAAAAAGTACAAGGATAAAAATAAAAATGAGGATGCATTATAAAACTCTTATTGTAGAACGAAATACGATTCGAATTAGCAATGATAGTAATGAGTGAAAGCAACAGTTAGTCAAGTAACTTTGTTTATAAACACATGAAGTATTGTGGGGTTCTCATGCATATTTGCATACGACTAATTCACAGTCCTATCGTAGCTATTTACTTCATTTAATCTACATCTATAGTCATGACGACTGTTCCTTTGTTCGTCCAAATATTGAAGCCTCCGCATGTCGCTAATCGAAATTGAGGAATTAAATGTTACTTCAATATTAATATGGTCAGTTTTATTGATAATATATTTAGACTGAACCTACCTCTTCATCGTCGATACGTTCAGTTTCGGCCCGGCCCGTTCTTAAACACTCACATTGCAAAAGAAACAATCTACCATGACAATAGACTCATTCGCTCCAATATTATTTCTTACAATTAATCCCACATTACTCAAATATGTTTCACAAATAACGACATTTATATCGATATACAATAATTATGCGAGGACAATATTATGGCACTTGTGGACGATACAAATATGGCGCGTATTTAAAAGAAATATTATTGGAGACCAACTGTAGAACTAAAGTGTACTACAGTGCATCATTCAATGAGCAAGTATGCAATTTCTAGGAACCATGCTAATATTTATCATAAACCGTTCCACAGTAAATTATATGGAAATTAACAAAGAAGTTTTCTTGCAATAATGAAATAAAATAACATTTCTAATCAAATGTTCGTCGTGCTTGCTAATAAATGTTTTGAAACAGAAAAACTAGATCTAATTGAGGAAATATGTAATGTATCATCTATTTTTCATTTTTTTATGCATCTATCTGTGCTGTACAATATGGTGCTAGTTAACGAGGCCTAATGCGTGGTTCATGTCGGGGACTGATGATGAACCAGATGTTTTTAGAAAAATGATGAGAGCACAGACACATGTTAAAACAGAATGTTACAGATACATCTTGGAAAACATAGCTTTTAAGAGAGATCATGTAACTAATACACATGCTTCAAGACAAAAGTAGTTCTGGCATGACAAAGGATCACATAGCTTTAGGTACAGATAAAAGATAAATAAGAGTCACTGCAAATATTCAGATAGCAATAAACAGAAGTAACTAAAACTCTAATAGGACCCACTAAGACATTTATTTTCATCTGCATATTTGCACTAGCGTAGAAGAAAAACATTGGACATCACTGGCAAAAACAAAAGAATTGGAAGCTTGGCGGTAAACACAGAATAATAAAATAGTTCTTTTCAACTTGAGTAAGTTACTGGAAGTGCTAAATGATGATGAGAGTGAGACAAGAGTGAACTTATAGCTTCTCTTAGAAGATGAATCACTAGTTGCGTTAAGCGGCGTGTTACTCTTAGGGTCAAGTTGAAAAGATACTGCTCGACTGACAACAATTCATTACTTTTCAAAAATATGGTAACTAGATCAAATAAAGATCAACTTAGAATTATTTTTTCAACAAGTCAAACAAGTTTCGTTTAAGAAACATTAGTATTTATAGAACCAGAACGTGAGAGAACTTAATTAAAGTAAACTCATGATGTTACAAGTCATTGTTAATAGAAAAGATAGCAAGACCGCGGTCAATGACAAAATGTCAACGGGTGTAGTTATGTAACGGAGTTCGGAAACAAGAATCATTGTCAGCGAGGTGATGCGTGTAGAGCGTTGCATACTCACCATGCTGACCTTCCTCGGGCGGCGTGCGTCGTGGTGCGGGTCGCTTGGCTTGTGCGCGGGCTGAGTGCTCACCGAGTCCTGGAAGGGGTCGCTGCGCAGCGACATGCGCTCGCGCGTATTGTCGTCCTGGTTGCCGCGCTCCTGGTTCACGAACAGCTCGTAGCTCTGACACGAGAAGTCGCTCGGCGACTTGGCGGGGTGCGCCTCCGCGTACGCCGCCGCCTGCGCCGCCGCCGCCTGCTCGCGCGCGTGCGCCTCCCGCGCCTCCTGCTTGTCTGCGCGCGCCGCTGCCTTCTGCTCAGCTTCCTGACAAACACAATATGCACTAATTAACGCCAAATATCTCAAACGCCAAAGTGTACATTATAAACATCTTTTGATAGCTCGAAAAAAAACAGTTAAGTATGCAACGTTCAAAAATGCCATCGTTTATATTCGGAAGAGTTAGTACAAAAGGGGTTTGACAAAATTAGCGCATCAACCAAACTAAAACACTGAAATCTTTTGGTGACACACAAACATTCTTATTCACAATTCTCTCCCCTCTACAAACTTGTACTTACCCTGAGAGCCTCCTCCTCGGCCTGTTCCTCTTCTTCGGCTTTCTTCTGCAACTCGTCGTACGACATGGCGACGATGGCCAAAATCAAGTTCACGAGATAGAAAGAACCCAAGAAGATGATCACTACGAAGAACAACACGTGCCATGACCCCGCTGACCTCAGCACCTACAAACGTTAAATTATTATTAGACACTAGATGTTCAAGTCTTTCATATTTTAAATAGACTCACATATTTTTGAATGGTGAGTTAGCAGATACGATATGAAGTAAGTTAATGAAGTGTCATGTTGTAGTTAATGTGCCAACGTACCAATTGATAAAGATTTTCCCAATAATCCTGTGTCATAAGGCGGAAAGCTGATAAGAAAGCCCATCCAAATGTATCGAAACTCGTGTATCCGTAGTTAGGGTTCGGACCGTAGCCTTGCAGACACATATAGCCGGGTTCACATTGACTGAAAGCAATATACCACAACAGTAAGAACATCGTCCAAGTAGACATGAAAAAAAAACGATTTCGGGGCAAATTTCCTTACCCTGCTCCTGATGAATTTCCACAAAGTGGATATTCCCCTCCATCCCCATACCAGTTGGCTGAAAAAGAGGTAAACGTGTCAGAACAATTCATAATTCTCATAAAAACAAGTTTGAGTGATACTTGATTGAATGAAGTCTTACTCTCGTTCTGGCAAAACCTCTCCCAGTTCTCATCGGTGAGGTTCCCCCAGGAGCCGTCTTCTGGGAACACTTTTATACACTTCTGCGTTAACACTCCCATGTAGATCTGTAGGCCCATCAGCGCGAACACAGACAGTGAAAACATCGTCAGGATTATCACATCTCTCAGATTCTTCACTGACTCTATGACGGCGCCGACGATCGTTTTCAAACCTGTGGATACAATTTCATTTGAATATTGTTTCAGTTTACGATATTGGTTAGCTACAGTAAACGTTTTGATAAAACCACAAGAATTTTGATTGCAGTTGGCTTAGCCATTGCTTTGAGTTAAATATTGTCAAAACTCCACCAATTATGTTTTAAAATAAGTTTTCTACCATTTTTGTATCTATAATACCTACTTTTACGTTTAACATCTACTAAATTTGATAAAAGTGCCTACATACGTTTTACGTCTATTTATAAAAGGTCTAACGTAAGGTAAAATATTTGAAGAGGTTATTTGTTTAATAGTTTGCTGTAGTTTATGAAATAATTAATGACTTCAGAGCAAAAGATTAATGATACACATAGGATTTTTCTTGGAAAATAATACCTATGAAATAATCTCTTCAAATATTTATTCAATTTTTTTAGACGTCATGTAATGTTTACCCGGTATGATGGCCACAGTCTTCAGCGCTCGGAGTACCCTGAACGTTCTGAGAGCGGCCAAGTTGCCGAGATCTATGCCCATCGTCACATAACTGGAAACAGACACCCACAACAACAACATCTACGTTAATATACATCACTACAGCACTACCAACAATACTCGCTAATTCATTGTTCCTATGAATCATTTCAATATCAGGAAACTTTAGTTTTTTGTTGCCTTCAAATTGTTCTCTACAATTAAATTCATAATTATTGTCTTTGATCAATTCTTCAATTGCTCGTCTATATTAGTACAAAATTGTCTATTAATAACTAGAAATGACACATCAAATATACCGATTATAATCTACAGTTCAACGATTTTAACTTTCTACTATAATTCAATAAAATTGTCTACTACTCACGCTAAAGCTATAACTACGAAGTCAAGCCAATTCCATGCATCTCTAAGGTATGTGAATGGCTGTAGTATGAAACCCCTGGCCATTACTTTCACCGCTGATTCAAACGTGTAGATCCCGGTAAAGATAACTCTGGAAAAATTCACCTCCACTGAGGAACGCCACTCGTAAAATAATAACAAAACATTACTATAATATGAGATACAGTATATAAGTTCAGCACCTCAACTTGTAGGAGATGGTAGGTCAATGTATGAACAAAATATTATTTCTAATTAAATGTACGTAAAGTAATATTGTATGTATAATAAATGTAATTAATAATACGTCTAAATCCAATATAATAATAAAAACGGATGTAGATATATGTACAGTTAATGAAAGAATTTGTAGTTTTGGTTGCAGTCAAAACTGAATAATGAAATCACTGCTTGTACCAAAATCTTTTGTTATGATATTATATGTTGAACGTTGCACACACATGATTTTATTAGTTGAATGTAAAAATTAAGAATGGTATCTAGTAATTTTCTGAACAAATATTGGACAAAAATATGGACATGAATTTTGGTTGTTACAGCCAGGGAAAGTTTATAATTGTCTAAACGCCTGTCTAAAGCGATTCAGGATAACTATGTATTGAATATACAAGTTTTATATTATAAATGTTTTCCAATAATTTACTATAAACAATTTCTAATAATTTACGTCCGTTTATCTAAATATTGATTATATCAATTGGAAAACTAGTTGAAACACTAACAATTTTGAAACTAGCGTGCACTCTACTAATTAATATTCTAGAACCTAAAAAAGAATATGTTCTGTCGTCCGGTGGTTTTTCAGAATTGCAAATTTAAATTCGTAATCGAATAAATCTAACTTAGATGTTGAAAAAAAAAATGTATCAATAGAATGTATACTCACTCAGTACTTTCGACGGTTGGCGTCGTAGGCATTATCATAAGAATACAGTTGACTAGAATTGTGGTAATAATAAACAACGAGAACAAAGGATGTACTAGAATGTATATCGCCACTCTTCTTATAGGATTGAATGGGTTTAGTAACCATAAGGCATTGGTGGCCGAAAATCTGAAGATATCTTTACCCTTGCTTATGACTACGAAGGTCTGGAACAATACCATAAACTCATTAGTGCTGCTACTCCACGATCTTTTTGTGGCGACGCGGACGAGGTGAGCAGTACCAATATTATTGTAAGAAGATACTGGATCGCACTACCGTGATAAAAAAGTGTCCTATATGTTTATCCGTTAAGGCCCTTCTAACCCTAAAATTAGCAACTCTATTTGTGGTGGTTCAAACTTCGTTTGATATTTCAAACGAAGTTTGAACCACCACAATATTCTGTTAGAATAAAGTTCTAATCAGCTTGCACTACAAAGCGGTTGTGACGTCAGTCACTGCGGCCAAATAGTGCGAAATGAATGGTTTTTTGCGATTTACAAAAAATCTATTGATTGGACTAAAAATAAAACACATAAGACCTGCTTTATAGTTAGTTCAGTTAGTATGCAAAGTTTCATGATCTAATTTGAATTACTTTTTGAATACCAGCGGTTTATTGTTCGATTTGGAGGTAACTTTATATATATTTTATATACGTATGACGTATATTTTTAGTATTTTTTTTTTATATCGAGAAAAGTTTATGGAAACGTGTTTTTGTCACACATAGTACTTAGCATTAATCCTCAACTTTACCATTATATTTATAATAAAATTAATGCTGCAGTATTTTAGGCGTAACGGAGGATCATGCTAGCCATTTGAGGGATATAGCCCTTAAATCGTTTTTGCGAGAAAGAGGAACAAACATCCAAATATCCGCACAAACTTTCGCATTATTTTATAATAAGTAGCAAGATTTAATAAATTTTAAAACATTATTTTTATGGCATGATATTTGGATCATTTTGATGTACAGCATAATTATAATAAGTATTTAACTATTTGTGTTTAGTTGCTTCTTTATTTTCTAGCCAGTTTCCGTTAAAATATAAAATAATGACATTTTGAGTTGAAGCAATAAACTACTTATATTTTTTTTTTTAACCTCTAGATTGCTGCAAAGTATTATAATAATATAGTAATATCAATATAATTAAGTGTACGAGGAAAAGATAGGTGGAAGATAATTACGTAAAGGAAAATATCTAGTAATTTTGCGAGTCATGCGAAATTTGCAAAAACGCTATAATTATTCAATTAGTCATAATTATAATGTGATTTTTTATAATAACGTAATAACTCGGAGCTTATTATGATTGATTTATTTTATATCTTTTGTTAAGTGATCAATGGAAAGTTTTAAAATGGACTTCAACACGAAAGATAAATTAACATTTGTCTTTGTTTGATAAGAGAAAAGTGCAAACTTTAGTAACACTTGAAAGTTACGTCTTGATCAAGGAAGAAAAAACTACAAAAGAAACACAGGCCTAGTAGAGCATCAGAGATGTCATATACGCTGTCGTCACACGGCAGCCGAGTTGTACCGATAAATGCACTTGTTTTCTTCAAATGTGACGGACGTTTAGCGGTTGCACTTAAAAGGTGCTGTCTTCATTTCTGAGGATGAATTATTGCTATGCTGGTATTGGTATTTTTATATTTATCATCCTTTGCATACAACACTAAAGACACTACTGAGTGACAAACCCATCACCAAATTTTGGGATTAATTAATTTAGATTGCCAGTGACACCCTAAGAAGAACATTGTTTTGAGTTCTAGGTTAATTTTGTGGGTAGTTTTGCAATATGTCACTAGTTTTTTTCTTTTTCATTTCATGGTACTAATTCAGCTAAGCGGTAATTTTTAGGAGATCCACAATTACATTGCAGCTTGTCTAAAGTACTAAGGTTTATTAAACAAAAAGCCGAATCTGGAAGACGAAACAAACATTAAACGCTTTGTAATCTTTTGTTTATTCCATTTTTAGGGTTCCGTACCCAAAGGGTAAAAACGGAACCCTATTACTAAGACTTCGCTGTCTGTCCGTCTGTCCGTCTGTCTGTCACCAGGCTGTATCTCATGAACCGTGACAGCTAGACAGTTGAAATTTTCACAGATGATGTATTTCTGTTGCCGCTATGACAACAAATACGACTATAAAAACAGAATAAAATTAATATTTAAGGGGGGCTCCCATACAACAAACGTGATTTTTTTGCCGTTTTGTCTAATGTATAGATAATGGTACGGAACCCTTCGTGCCCGAGTCCGACTCGCACTTGGTCGGTTTTTAAATCGTCATTATGTATCTAACAAAATAAACTTTTGTTTACATAACAAATATTTTTAACAGTTCATTCTTTTACGAAAACTAGAACCGTTCTTCGTTCTGTATTTAATTTCATAAATAAATTATAATATCTAATTAGTTAAAAGAATAAGTGCTCTTCTCAAGGTTCAAGGCTTTCTTAGATAAGATCACTCCTAAAATGTAGTTTTGTCAGTCATGCTTGAGATAGGCCTAAAAATAGTTGTAAGAACCACGTAATTGCACCACATACATAGTTTAATGTTTTTGTTGCTGTCAAGGTTAAAATAGTATGTTCATACATCCGTGTTGATTCTATAAACAGTTTCTAGCGTTAGGCACAAGTGGTACCGTTCCACTGTTTGTCAGCTGTCAAAAGTCAAATCATGAAAATAAGATAAATAAAAACAGATTATCTTTGGAAATTAAAAGGCCCAATTGTTACAAAACATTTCCCCTCATCTCGATAATCCAATAAAAGCATTTGTGAAAAGTATGACTCTTTAAATATTAGGGATACGGAACCATTGGTAACTACCAAGTATTTTAAAAATGATTACATAATCAGATATATCAAGACATATTACACGAGTTAGTATCAGCTAACGAATGACTTTTAAAACTGCTGTTTCACTGTGAGTCGAAGTAAATTAAATCATTATCAACGTACCCAATGTTTTATTTTCTTATCAACTTTGTAATTTAGTTTTTATCAAAAGCAGTAGGTGTCTGTTATCATGTTTATAGTATATATTAGTACCTAGACATTACTTAAGTAAATAATAAATACGTTTTGCACATTTTTCTCTGAAATATAAATGAAAAGAAAAGTCATCACTTGTCTTGCAGGTAAGTGCCTCCATGACAACTGAATATAGTTCGATGTAAATAAAGGTTTGGCCAGATTAAAAAAATAAATAAGAAAAAACAAAAAGCAATTCAGATAAGAAATTAGCAGGAACTCTGTGCTAGAGATTTTGATCTGCAGTAGGGATGTGTTATGTTAATTTTACTTAGGTGTAGACATGATAAATAAATAAATGAATAGTAGGGATTTTGGTTTTCCTATGTTAGTACTATCTTGTGAATTTGCTCTGTATGGGAAGATCTGCAAATATATCTTGGACACAGGACAGACTGTCTAATTTTTTATTCCAAAACCATACACAGACTCGCTAATAAGTATTTCTGTCACGTGGTTTTATATATTTTGTATACTTAGAACAGATGCTAATTATAGGTGGGTAATAAATATTACCGCGGACAAACGGACAACCGGTTTTTTATCTAAGTAAATACAGTTTTTGTTGTGTCATTATGAGATCGCAAAATTTAAATCTGTTTGTTCATAGGTTGTTATGCCAATAACGTGTTATTTTTTATAATCTTTTAAAGAAACTTGTTATCTAGCCACTACTAAGCATGATTTGCAATATTCTTGTAAACATCTTTAATACGATAAGTGAGTAAATTATCGGTGACATTCGTTATGAATACTTACTGTATATGATTTATTACGTCTATTTAGTTATATCATGATTTAATAAAATGATACTCGCATAATTATCAGATTAATTAGTGTACATACTTAAGACCTTTGCACTGATAATGCCAAATGCGCCGCGTCACGCGTCAAATCACCGTTAATTACGCTTCAGTTCAAATATAACACAAAAGATAGTTGAAAATGTTTTGGTACCGCTCGCAGCTCGTCGCAGTGAACATAACATCGTGTATACGTACTCTCTGGTTATGATAGAAGGGGTCGATGTCCTCGAGGGGTATGGAGGACACCTCCGCCGGAAAGGTGCCCTGCATGCGCACCGGCAGCGGCAGGCCCTGCTCCAGGGTCGCGTCCGGCTGTGGACCTTCGTCCTCGTCCTCGTCATCGTAACGCACCTATGTCACAACACTATCATTATAACGACGTCAAACATTACATGAATAATCTACTAACAGCCAACGGCAGATCCGAAGAACACAGCTATCAACGTTCTTCAAATATTAAGGCGCTATTATAACGAATGCTAAAGAATTCTCTTTTGTTTCAAAGTCGACGTAATGCTCCCGAGCTTAAGATAATGTCTGTTCTTACAGAAAAGAAAATTACATTCAGTTTATTTACATAGGAATATGAAATGCGGAGCATTGACCTCAGGATCTGCATTTGACAAATATATGAATATTTTATTGATCACCTAGGTTACCCATTTACCGTCTTCATCCAGTTTTCTTTGAGATTTTACTTACGCTTAGTCATTGTACCCATCCAATGACTGAAACAAGCTAGCCTACGTTAAGCCTAATGTAACATATCATGAGCTTATAATGCGCTAGTGCTCGTAACAATACTGTTGGCCTCACACACAACTAGTATTATTACAGAGGCAGTTACTGAGTCAGCATGTCTTGTGATGGCGTTTCAAGCTAATTTTATTTTGTGTAGTGCTGCTGTCTGTGTGACTATGATGCGTATCTGGCATTACTAAAAGCAGTTGTTTTGAAACATTCCTACTATTATGTAACCATTCCGAATGTACGAAGGAAACTTGCTAAATGCTGCGAATACTTCGCCAGTGTATAACACCAGGGAAATTTTGAATCTGACTGACGTCTATTCGAAAACGGTCCCAGAATAGGAGGCGTGACTATCGCAAGCCCAAAATGTTACAAAATACGAATCATAACCAACAAAACTTGATTTTCATTTGAATTATTGTTAACTGTAAACTATTATGCACTAAACGCTAGCTAGGTGATGCCACCATGCTAGACCTAGATGACGGCAGTCGATGGTGATGTGACGAACATGAGCCAGTCCTGTGCAATGCTTGATAATGGTATGTTATGTGCTGGTGTACTTTGATCTCTATCGCTTATTATAACTGGAGATCCTACGATTTACTTGTGTTCCGTTACTTAATAAGATGACTCTCAAATCGATTGTTTCCTATTGAAAGTTATTTGTGATTAAAGGGACATTGACTACGTAAATTCTCAGTGAATTCTATTACCAGGTTGAAGGTGGACTAGAGGCTTTGCTATTATCTAATCAAGGATATTACGTGTTACTGCTGGTAACTATAGGGGAGGAATTCATATTTTTTAATGTCAGGTCTACTCTATTCGGTTTATGCATTTCTTTAGTATTCTTTACATCAGTTGGAACTGGAAGGAACAATTACTTCGTCGAAATGCAAATAAACATGACAAGCCTTCGTCTTAGCTACGATAAGATCAGCTGTTACGATTGCGTTAAATCACGAGTAACAGCTAAACTCGTCAACTCAGTTCTTTACAGATACCTTGCCAACAAAGCGATGTGTTTAAGGATAATGCTTTAAATGCGGTCATAAATCAGAATGCACTACAAGTTATCGCACTTGAACAAATGTGGCGCCAATGTTTGTGGGAGCTTGCAATATCTTATGTTGAAAGAAATTTCGTTTGTGAAAGCGATAACTTGCTGAAATTTTTCTCTAATAAAAACGAGCCGTAAAAAGGTAAAAGGGGCAAGCAAGCATTCTTACTTCTTTTTTCTTTTTCGTCCGCCCCAAATCGTTCTGGAATAATTTAAAAATTATCCGTCAGAGTTTAACTTTGGTTTGTTTCCGTTGCTAAGTTGTGTGTGCCACACAATTTGTAGTTACAGTGATGTTTTTGTGTGCTATCTAATATCTTATCACTCGTGTCGTAAGAAATATAAAATTTTGTACCTAATAGTATTTTCAGTGTTTCTTTCTTTTTTTGGTCTCAATATTTTCATCACTCGACACACGTGTATTTGAACCAGAAGTAGACACCCAGAAGATGGTACAGAAACACTCACCTCGCCTTCCGCTCGTTTTTTCTCGAGTTCCTTTTGCTTGGCATGCTCCTCAGCTATGCGGGCTTCGATAGCGGATAGTGACTCTCTTGTGAAGGGTCGGAACAAGCTTCGTTCTTCCTCGCTGATCGAGTCCAAGTCCTCGGACATTGTCTATCGAACTCCCCCCGAGTGAACTGCCTACTGTATTAAAAAAGGAGGTTCATTAAAATCTTACATAACGCGTTGGAACAGCGAGAAGAGCCCTTGCCAAAATATTTTTTATTTTAGATAAACCATAAACGATACATAGCCATAACATAGCCAGCACTCAGTCTAAATAACAAGCAGAACATCGTATCAAAATTATACCCAGTAACGATTTACGATAGTTGGCATTAACCCAAAATGATGAACAAGCAACTTGATGCGGCCTTATTTTCTTTTGTGGACTATTTTAGCCTTGATACCGGTTTTCCTTAAAAATATGGTCTAGTAGTATGTCTTATAACACTAGACTAAATGTATTTATGAGATGGGGTATGTATTGTTGATCGTTTTCATACGGGAATCATTTTCTTATAAAATATCTCGCATTACTTGGCAGTGGCACCAAGGTTTTACAGTCTAAATGACAAAAAGGGTCTTAAGCAGGAACCGTTCTTTACAAAATGGAGTTTTGTTGAATCAGGTTAAGTAAATACATTTTCCTGCTATAAAATAAGGTCGCATCTAATAAAAGTAAACTTCAAGGCCCTGATTAAACTCTGAATATAAAGAGACTTAAATACTGTTAGCTCGTTACAAATTACGAGGACGATGAGATGTGGTTATATTAACAATTTCCCCTGCGCCTCCTGGGTTGTATAAGACACTGTTTGTGCCTTTCAGAACTAGGCCAAGGTCGTCCCATATATTGTGCGTTTGCGTTACTTCTCTTAGGTTATTTTTATTCCTTTTCTTTATCGCTGTGGGATAGCTTATATAAGATTAATATTCGTACAAATAATAAGTATTTATTGCGGTTTGATTGGCTGCAATTGTTTGCCAAGCGGTTAAATACCCCATACTCTTTAGACGGGTTCCATGTGAGCTACATACAATTTTTGAAACATTATTAATCTTAGTTATAATTTATTTAATGAGTTATTAAACTGATCGATCATATATCTGTCAAACTAATCTTTTAGTCTTTTCTTCGGCAGATACGCAATGCGGGAGGAAATATTGTTTTTCCCGCAGTGCGCATTCGTAGTGACACCTCTACATATTTCTTTGTTCTAATCCTAGTGTATCGGTTTATTGCATGTTGTTGAGATTTAAATATGTATTGCAGTTTCATCCATTCCTTTCTACAAGATAATTTTCTCTGTTACCTACATACATTAAATGTTATCTACCTGATAAAGTCTTATTACGATAAAGTTAATATCACTTTAATAAATATTTTGAGTAGATGTAAGCTTAAAAAACATTTGGAATGCGGATTAGGTAAATTTGAAAGATTGTGGGTTGGTTCATTTTGGCACAATTTTCCATGTCTATTTTTCCTGTTAGAGCGATATTTTGATGGCAGTGGTTGAATGCACAATGATTACCTGCTAACAGTGAATGGGCGGGTGTGTGTGGTGCGGGAAACGCGCGCGGCCGCACGCTCTACGCCCGCGTTCTCCCGCCGACCACCTACGGGCGGACCGCCCTTCTGCGGATCATCATCAATGTTACGGTTAACCTCCAGCAGCTTGCACTACACTTAGCATATTCATGTAATGGTTCACAACGGTCAGGTTTATGTGAATGCACGTACAGGATACAACACGGAGGCAGTGAGTTTTTATCCCTGACAAAACGTATTCGATTGCGTTAAAGTTACTTCAATTTGTATAAAATGATGTCATTCCCATTTTTGACACCAAACGGTTTCAGTTCAGTTTCAGTATAAATTGAGTTTACGTTATCACGCTCGAATACGTTACGTTACGTTACGTTATAGCGCGTGTGGTAAACACGCGTAAACCCTCAGAACAACGCGTGAGTCAGAAGTCCCATCGATTAGCTAGATACCATTGTGGATAATGGCGGATGAACACTTTTCACCCCTAGTAAGAAGGTTGGCAAGAATAGGGAATATGCATGAAATACAAAACTGTTTTTATTTATTAAAAATGCCTTGTATTGGCCCATAAAAAATTGTGGTACAATTGTTTAAGTTGCTAATACATCACTTATTTTACAATTTACTGTTTTAAGTAGCGTGTTTTTGGTGAAAAGGAACGGACTCTCAAAACTCGTCGTCCTCGATAACGCCCGTAGTGACGTCAAAGTCTATGTGTCAAAAAACACTTTCATTTTAAAAGTTTCACTAAGATTTTATTGTAATATTGTTATTGCAATTTTTACTTGACTAGAGCACATACAATTAGTAAAATTATTCTAAAATTAGATATAAACAAGGCAGATTGTGGTAAATGACGTCACATCATGGCCGCGATAGCTACGGAGTTACGGACGTTTGAACTGTCGTAGAAAATTGCAGGAGTTAAATATTATTTTCGAGCGACAAGCAGTATAGTTGAACTTAACTTTTAATACTTTTCTTGGGTTGATAGTACTGTATTCTATTGATTTAAGTGAAGAAAAAATTACGTGCATATCCCTATTGGTCAACCGCAATGGTGCGTCATGGTGGCTGAATTTTAACAGTTAAAATGTTTATAAAAATTAAAACAAAGTATATAACAACTCAACCCTCTTTTTCAACTAAAATACAATGCATTCGGCTTAAGGCGATGGTATCTCCTAAATTACCAACTCTATTTGTGGTGGTTCAAACTTCGTTTGAAATACTGTTAGAATAAAGTTCTAATCAGCTTGCACTACAAAGTGGTTGTTACGTCAGTCACTGCGGGCCGAATAGTGCGAAATGAGTGTGAATATTATGTGATTTACAAAAAATCCATTGATTGGACTAAAAAAATAAAACACTATTATGTTAATATGTTGCTTGTAGAATTATTAAAATAAAATCAGAATGATTGTTAGACTTTAGTATGGTTTTTACTCGTTAAAAGAGATTTTTAGAGATGAGTTTGTGATTTTTTTTATCGAGTAAAATTAGGGTTTTCATACACTATCTAACTAGCATATATCCTGAAGAATAACATGATTTTCTGATTTTGTTTATTGCAGTGAATCATATGCTTTCAGGCATTATAAAACTCGCATTTAGCTCCTGTAGGCCCCTTAAATGTATTGGTGTGGATCCTCTGACTCATGTGAATGTTCTTTTTGTACCTACACGCACACACACAAGTGTTCCCCTTATTGCCCAATTTCCTCGCATTTCCGCGTAAAGTCATTGTTTATGTATGTATGTAGGTATATATCTACATTTATATATGTATACGCGGCTTGACAATGAACGTGAGTAGTCAAATATCTACGAGTACAAGTTTATTGACCGTTGTCAACAAAGCGTATTTGTTTCAGGCCCTTTTCATAACCTCTTTTTGTTATTTTGACACGCGATGCCAGTTTCGACCCATCGTGTTTCTAAGTAGTACACAGTTGTGGAATGCCCTTTCGCTCAACCCGCAAGGAAGATTACATTCTGTAAGGACACGAGGCTTCTTTGTATCCGTACATTATGTAATCTCTGGCATAGGTTGAAGGCATTTATGTTGACGGACATTCAAGCAACAAAAAATGGGCCTGTCTTACTGAGAAGGTGTTCATTTTATTACATTTTGTGTTTTTGTGTGGAAACGTTTAAAATTTAAAATTGGCAAACTAACCTTGAGAAAATGCTATTAAGTAAAAATAGATTTAAAAGAGACCATCAAACAATGGTAAAGAATAGTACCTGTGAGAAATCATCAACTAAATCTAATTGTTGGTGTTCCGACTTATATACTTAGCAAGTGAATCCCCTTATCCCTGTCCAATGAACCGTTATACGTGCTATGTGTAGCAGAATTGTGTGCTCTAAAAGGGTGTGGTCCAGATCATCAAACAGCCAATTTCTCCGTGGGACCAACATCGCAATCGTGTAAAACTCATACGTTTGGGACGAGTAAGTATTGAAGTTTGGTATGGTACAGCCAAAAACAATCAGATGTAATACATCTGATTGTTTTGTTCAGTTTGATGGCGTACCACATCTTAACATCAAACAATACATTCTGAACGTCTAAACAAAATTTATTGTCGAACCAGCACCCCTAGCCAAGTTGACAATCTATAATCGTTAACGCTAGTAGAAAACTATTAAAATGAATGGGAATGACATCGTCTCAATGTTAAATCACGTGAAAATTCGTAGACAAGTTTACATCTATATTATCTTATCTATTATATTATTATTATATTATATTATTATTATTACATATAATAAAACAGTAAAAAAACTGTGTCTGTACATTGAATATATTAAAAAAGAAATAATTGAGGGGGGTTTAGAAACAGTAATAGAGCACGAATCCAAAAAAAAAGTTCTGTCTGTTTGTCTGTTTGTTTGTACACGCTAATCTTCGGAACTACTGGACGGATTTGAATGATTTTTTTGTTTTTGTATAGGTATTAAGTCTGGGCAAGATATAGGCTATAATTTATCTTGGAAACTTAGAACCACAACAGACCAGCTGAACTATAAGAGATACAAAAATGGTACCATAGCAAAAATTGTTCCACGTGATGGGCATTTTCTGCTGAGAGAATAAATTTGAAGATCTGGAACACCTGATGTGGAACTCCAAGAGCCCAGCTACACCATAACACATATAGGAATGACGTCTTAGCAAAAGTTGTTCGGTCTGATGGGCATTTCCTGTCGACTTATAAACCTGTTGACTTACAAAAATGAAAGATCTGGAACGTCTCGAATCGTCTCGCGCATCCCGTTGTATTCCCGTCCCCAGGCTCTTAAAATTCGACATCAGACGTTTCAGGTCTTCGATTTTGACGACCCCGTTGTCGCTGGCATAAGCAACAGGATCCGCGTACGAAGTCGCGGGCAGAAGCTAGTCGTTCATATGATAGAATAGAATGTTATCGTTTCTACAATGTTGATCGCTAAACTCTTTGGTAGGAACGCTCACCATAGACTAAATTGTAGGTTTTTTCTACAGACATTAGAGAACGAGCGATCGACTTAGTCGTGTCAACTTGGCTACCAATTTAGCGCTTTCTACAATCGCTTACGCCGAGGCGTTTACGATTGTAGAAAGAGAATCGATACAAAACGTTTGTAACTTAGCTAGGGGTGCAGGAATTTTATGCGGAGGTTACACAGACACTAGATGTCTGGTGCAATCTGATTGCATATATTCCCTTGGATTCCATAACAGGATTGACCTATAACAGCTACCTAAGTATGCGTTCACAGGGTGGCAAATATAGGAAGTACTTTGATCATCCTCGTGGAGTTCCCTCACTTCCCTCGAACTAAATTAGTGATATTAGCAATTCTAAGTGAGTGTCCGATTAGAATTGTTAATACCACTTCTGTTTTCGCCTACATTAATAGATTAATTACGATCGGACAGGAACATTATGCTCAAGATTTCATGGAAGATTTTGAAACATAACTTACGAAACTTAATATTATTCTATATTTCAATCTATTATTTATAAACCTTACTATTTCATATATAGATATCTCAGTTGTTTAAAACAACACTGAAATATCGAGGTCTATGAAAATATACTCTGTTATTGAAGGTTTTTATCAAAGTAAACTTCTGTACAAGTTTGAAGCGAATAAAATTTACGACTGGACTAAAGCTAAGCGTATTCTCGTCTTTTGCCTTTTATTGTTCTGAGGAATAACTGTATTGTCTCAAGGACGTTAAAATGAGGTCGACAAGACTTCAGAGTGTATCTAGACAAATAAATGTCTAAGGATGTGAAGATAAGATTTTTTGTTAGACATAGCATCTTTATATATAAACAGTTGAATAATTTGCGTAAAAGGCTATTTAAATTAAATTAGTCGAGTAGAGAGTTAAGTCCGTAAACGTCTATTTTTAGGTTTACAAAGACACTGTCATTTTGGACACATAAATTGCTACTAGAACTAAACCCACTACTTAACTAATGCAAATGTAAATCAAATAAAACGGTAGTTTGATTAGCATTAAGTACATTATTGCTATAGGTTAAAAATAATAAGGCGGGGAAATGTCTTCAGGGTTAAAGAGTTCCAATATGGGTGCCGTCTTCTAGCTAGAGTTTATTAGATAAAGTCGCTTTTTACAAACTTCAGCAAAACTTAATAAAAACTCTCTGCTAACGTAATTAATTTTCTTCAATAGATTTATTGAAAAACAATCTTAATCTTGCTTTTTGAGTTACATCAGGCAAGTTATACCTGGCTGTACACATTGTTTAGCTACAACATCATTAGTTGGACAGTCGTCTGCCGCATCACATTGTTAAGGTCCTCCTACATTGGTTTCGACATTTATACAGTTTGTATAAACCACGCTGCACTTTTTAGTTTTGGAATGCGATACGCGCTCTATGGTTTTTATTTAATGTAACGTAGGCTTGGCTTTACAGTCCTAAGTAAAAGGTGTTTGTTTACTATTTGTAGAAATGTTGATAGGTACTGACCTGTCGTCCGCGAGAGCAGTGTGACCGCGGCTACTAAAGAGGTGAAAGTTACCACGTGATCGCTGATAGGGACAGCCAGCAAATGGGCAAGATTTTTCATGACCGACCTGCAACAAACAATGTTTATTTTGAAACCAGTCAAAGGGAAATCGTTCTACGGAGGAGACTCTGGATCATTATAAAATATATCTCAAACGCAATGATTAGACACAATTACTTGTATGTTTATAGCTGTATAATATCTGTAACAACTGTTGGTGAACCTTAATTAAATAAATAAATTAATTAATTCGTTAGTAAAATCACTTAGATTTTTTCTTACGCAAAGGATTTTGATGAAATTTATCACACAGGTGGACTAAGCCCTTTTTTTGTTTTGTTTTTATTTTTCGGATGGGAAATCATCAAATGACTCCTCCCGCTCTGGGCGGAGCAGGAGGGAATGTCAGACTGACCAAAACCCATCCATGTTCCTTCATCGCCCTTTGTATTCCGGGGCCACGGTATCTCTTTCGAATAGTCCAGCAACCCCGGCAGGCATCGGCCCTTGCGGACCCCTTCCTATTGCTAACTCTCTTTGAGGCGCGCGTGGAACACTCCTGCGCCGTCGACACGGTCTGTCGTCATGAGACGGACGGACGGCGAGCTAGCCCATAGCCCACCGTCCACAGGCCCGCGTGGACTAAGCCCTGAGTTAAAATATACGTTACCTACTCTTCATCCGAGTACATGACTGTAACCTGTTTCTACAGGGTGCTAGAGAAATCACTAGCAATAACTGGTAATCTACAGAACTTTTTCTCGCTCGGAGGTCAGAAATTATCAGCATAAAAAGTATTCTATGTCGTAACCAAATTGGCTCGTGGTTAAGTATATAACAGCCGAGGCCGAAGTCAGACTACAGTCTGACTTCGGCCTCGATGGGTGACCATCCATCACACACACCCCTCTGTATGTCTAGGTAAGTTTGAAAGTCTGACTGCAGTCACTCCATGTTCAAATTGTTTGGACTAGATTATAGCCACCCCAGCATAGTTGGGGAATGGTTCGGCACTTCGGCAGATAATGAGGTCCTAATCTTATAAATAGTATAGGATGTAGTGTTTACCGTATATAGTGCAGTGCCTAGGGGTTTGTGTAGGTCTAGAGGGCGCGCGGGATGGTGGCCGCGTCGCCCGCTGGCCGCGCGCGCTCCTCTCTCCAGTTTCGGCGCGCGCGCAACATCTGCGTCAGCCCTCAGCCGCGTCTGTTCAACAAAAAACACGTAATTGAAATATTATGTATTTAAATAAAATTATTATTATTATATATAAAATGTAATAAAATAATGATTGATTAATGTTTAGTATAAAATTGTAATTGTGTAATACAATGAATGTAATAAATTGTAATAAATAATTAGAATCAATATTATAATAATTATTTTATTTAATAATTTGATATATAAAATTTGCAGTGCCCTTACAGGGTGCATGTCCTAACACTGTGCCATGAAATTTTAATGTATGCCTACTAACCAGTGAAACCAAATAAATAAAAAATGATGCCAACAACACCTATGTTGTTGGCATCATTTTTTATTTATTTGGTTTCACTATACGACATAGAGGAGCTCGTGGCTAAATAATAACAGCCGCTCGGATCGATCGTTAGGTTAAGCCGTGCTTGCCTAGGTTGGTCTGTGGATGGGTGACCACCCATTACATACCGAGTTTCCTCCGTGCCTCGGAAAGCACGTTAAGCTGTTGGTCCCGGCTGTCATTTATGTTGTTGGCATCATTTTTTATTTATTTGGTTTCACTATACGACATAGAGGAGCTCGTGGCTAAATAATAACAGCCGCTCGGATCGATCGTTAGGTTAAGCCGTGCTTGCCTAGGTTGGTCTGTGGATGGGTGACCACCCATTACATACCGAGTTTCCTCCGTGCCTCGGAAAGCACGTTAAGCTGTTGGTCCCGGCTGTCATTTATGTTGTTGGCATCATTTTTTATTTATTTGGTTTCACTATACGACATAGAGGAGCTCGTGGCTAAATAATAACAGCCGCTCGGATCGATCGTTAGGTTAAGCCGTGCTTGCCTAGGTTGGTCTGTGGATGGGTGACCACCCATTACATACCGAGTTTCCTCCGTGCCTCGGAAAGCACGTTAAGCTGTTGGTCCCGGCTGTCATTTATGTTGTTGGCATCATTTTTTATTTATTTGGTTTCACTATACGACATAGAGGAGCTCGTGGCTAAATAATAACAGCCGCTCGGATCGATCGTTAGGTTAAGCCGTGCTTGCCTAGGTTGGTCTGTGGATGGGTGACCACCCATTACATACCGAGTTTCCTCCGTGCCTCGGAAAGCACGTTAAGCTGTTGGTCCCGGCTGTCATTTGTAGATCTTTGACAGTCGTTAGGTAGTTAGAGACCCAAAAAGCCTGACAACCAGTCTTACCAAGGGGTATGGTATTACCCGGTACTAACTGGGTTGTGGAGGTCAGATAGGCAGTCGCTCCATGTAAAATACTGGTATTCAGCTGCATCCGGTTAGACTGGAAGCCGACCCCAACATAGTTGGGAAAAGGCTAGGCAGATGATGATGGTTTCACTATACGACACGTACACGATACGTACGATATGTACACTCAGGTCTCTACTAATATTAAAGTACATTTTACCTATAAAATGTACTTTAATATTAGTAGCGACCAGAGTGTACGTATATGGAAATGCATATTATGTCTGCTACGGCGTCCCATACTTTCATCGGCACTACGTAGGTACGTAAATATCAGCCTCTTCGCAAAACTTACTACCCATGTAGGGGGAATAAATAGTTGGTATATATTTTTTTTAATATCATTTAAAACATATTATTTGCCTAACTCACTGCCATGTGAAGAACATTCATGCAGATTTGGACATAAAATATACGTTAATAATCATAAACCGTAACCAAGGCCATGGCTTATCGTATGACAAGCCTATCAAATATACAGCGATTACCAAATCTCAGGTTTATAAATAAACGTGATGTTAGAACCAGTTAAAAACTAGAAAATATCTATTGAAACCAAAACTAAAGGCTAGACCAGAAATACCTTTAAAATAAACTTCGTAATTTTACTTGTAAACTTGTAATCCTGTTCAAAAATATTTATTTATTAAGTCTCTCATTTTGTGTACCTAGACTTGTGGCTTGTGCCAATAAATGTATTTGCTTTCTTTCAGTGAAGAAAACTTCTGCCCATTTTCACAAAACTATGCGAAACCTAAATAAATGACTTATTATTATTGCATTGTTGGAATTTAAACAGTGCGCTTTTATTTGGGCATTAATTTAGATTTTGCCTTGTGTTCGTGAAAATGGGCTTAGGTCGTTTTACCTGAGCCTTAAATTAACACCATCTTATTGACTCTCATATTAAGCGAATATTACGGGACTGCCAAATCGTTTAAACGTGATATTTAACACATTATGAAGATTTTGGTCACTGATAAACAGGAAAAGTGACATAATATAATGCAGTTATAACTACAACACCATCAAACAGACCTAGCATATTCTGAATAAATTAAAGAATGATAATAAATTATAATCCATAAGTTCGTAAGCAAATAGATTAAACGATAAAACTCAAAAACAATCGACGTCCGTAATAATAACATCGGCTTCTGCCGGTAGGTATATAAAAACATGCTGAACGTATTTACTATCATTAGTTTATCATTTGTGGCTGTGTTAAGAGCTCCTCAAAATGTTGGCCTATTATTTACCTGCGGTGATAGTGGTGATTGCTAGTGCTCTATACTACTACTTTACAAGGACATTCAACTACTGGAAGAGCCGAAATGTTCCTGGTCCAGAGCCAACTGTGTTTGTTGGCAACATAAAGGAATCGACCCTCCGCTATAAGAATATGGGTGTCGTTATGCAAGATCTCTATAACGAATTCCCCAACGAAAAAGTTGTCGGTATTTATAGAATGACAACACCGTGTCTTCTTATACGAGACTTGGATATCATAAAACATATCATGATCAAAGACTTCGACAATTTTAGCGACCGTGGTGTGGAATTCAGCAAACAAGGATTGGGGCAGAACTTGTTCCACGCTGATGGAGAAACCTGGAAAGCCTTGAGAAATAGATTTACACCTATTTTTACATCAGGTAAATTAAAAAACATGTTTTATCTAGTAGAAGAAGGCGCTGATGGTTTTCTCGATCTTATGAGCAAGGAATGCCAAACGAAACAAGAGTTTGAAATACACTCCCTGATCCAGACATACACGTTGTCTACAATCTCTGCCTGCGCTTTCGGCCTTAACTATGACAGTATTAGTGACAAAAAGCAGATCCTAGACCTTATCGACCAGCTGTTAGCTGCACCGAGTTATGGAATGGAATTAGACATGATGTATCCAGGACTTTTGAAAAAACTAAATCTTTCTTTAGTTCCATCTTCTATTAGCAAATTCTTTAAAAACCTTGTGGACACAATTATTTCTCAAAGAAATGGCAAACCATCAGGCCGAAATGATTTCATGGATCTAATCCTGGAACTCCGCGAAATGGGAGAGGTGAACAGTACAAAATTCGGAAGCAATGTGTCGTCTGTTGAAATAACAGCTGATGTGATAGCGGCGCAAGCTTTTATATTTTATGTAGGTGGATACGAAACCAGTGCCACCACCATGTCTTACTTGCTGTACCAGCTAGCGTTAAACCCAGACATTCAAGACAAGTTGATGGCAGAAATAGATCAAGTTCTTCAGGCGAATGAAGGAAAACTAACATACGAAACCGTAAAGGAATTGAAATACTTAAGTAAAGCATTTGATGAAACCCTCCGTATGTACTCAATAATAGAACCACTCCAAAGAAAAGCTGCAACAGATTACAAAGTACCCGGCACAGATGTGCTAATCGAAAAAGACATGACAGTGCTAATATCGCCGCGTGGTATTCACTATGACGAGAAATATTATCCCAAACCTGAAGTATTTAATCCTGATAGATTTGATCCGGAGGAGGTGGGTAAACGTCACCCATGCGCTTATTTACCGTTTGGACTTGGACAAAGGAATTGCATCGGTGAGTAGTTTAAAACACTTTACTACATCTTTTATTTGGTTGATGTTTCATCTTATAAATATTTAACGTTTACATACGTTTCCCATTGCTCCCAATTTTATATTTAATGTTCTTTTATAGTTTAATCAGTTATTTACAAAAAATCAGCACAATGTGTTATCTACATATAAATGTACTTGTATGTTTTAAATATCTCAATAATAATCTTAGATTATGTAGGTACAACTTTTTAACAATACACACTTTTTATAGATAAGTATCAAGGACAACAGCGTTGCTACAATTTAAACGTACTTATTATTAATATGTGTTATTGTTTATTCTTTTTAGGAATGCGGTTTGGCCGGCTTCAATCTATATTAGGCATAGCAAAACTGTTGTCTAAGTTTAGAGTGGAAGCATCGAAAAACACCAACAGGAATTTAGAGGTGGCGCCCAGAAGAATTTTAATCGGACCGAAAGACGGAATTAAGGTTAATATCATTCCTAGAAAAATAAAATCATAAAAAAAGACTTTGTACATTAACTTTGTGATGCACGTAAATAGCTATTAAGACGAAGCGTATAATAACCACTTTGGTTGTGAAAACCTGCCAAATAAATAATGCACTTTGTCAACACATGTGGTACAGCCGTTCTCGTAATTGCTTGTTGTTGATCTTAAGGTTGAATGTCACTTGCATGTTGAAACCGAGTTAAATAGTTTCAACCCCACATGATTTCAGTCTCAGTAAAGTTTCAATTCAATGTAAATATTGTTGTTTTAAGTGATAAAGCTATTACAAGATACACTGCCTTAGACAAAATAAAAATTGAATATATTGTACATAATTTAGTATTAGACCTATTCTACATAATTTATTTAAACTGGATGAATATATTGTTTTATCTAAACCAGTGAATATTTGTTTTCCATTCATGGGGAACGTGCTTTCATTATGTTCAGCCTCGATTCCATTCAGCGGTGGCTGGCGGCGACAAGTCTGCCATTTTCCTTGTCTAGCCGTCGCGGACATTGTCGCCTTGACAACTCAACATGACTACAGCCAAGATATCTCATAAAACTATTTGACTGTTATTGTCGCCAAGCTTTAATTTAAATATTATATTGTATTGCCCATTGGTTTTGAGAGCAATGGTCCCTGAAGGTAACGGCTTACGTGTTGTAAGGTTAAGGTTCAAACCCAGACAGGTACATAACTTCGTGTAATTTATTTCATCACCGTTGCTCTCATCGCAATAGAAGAAAACATCGTGAGGAAACCGGCTTTGTCCTATAGTACCAAAAATTCAAAAACATTTGACATTCGGGTTTCTCCATCACAAATTTCTCAGTAAAAGCCACGGAGTCTGGAATTGTGCTCGGTTGGCAATAGGCTCGCCCCTATTACATGGGGCTTTAACATAACTGGCCAAATGTGGGTGTAGTATCGGGTACACCTCTGCCTAACCCTTTGAGAATTACAGGCGTGATGTTGTGTTATTCTGTGACGTATTTCAAAAATGTAGAAAAATGGAAACTCATGTGTTTAGTTTTTGTTACGTACTATCTACCACCCATCAGCTCCCACCATACATTCTTGTAAAAGTTATTGTAAAACTTATTCAAACCAATTTAAATTATTTATTATTCTGGATTTTGAACACATTAGTTTCAGGGTTCAAATACACCTTGTATTAGGATTAAGTTAGTTTAAGATTGTTTGTAATATGCATGTGTAATATTTGTTCCTTATTGAGTATGAGAGGAGTTTAATTAGTCAATGACAACTTAAAATAAATATTTGGACAAACTTATGTTTTTTTCCCAAACTTAACAGTTTACTTAGTTTAGTTTATCGGGTTTGGCTTAACAGCCAATAGAGACCGATATTTCTACTTCTTCATTCTTCTCATTTCATTTTTGTCAAATCCCTGTGAAAAGACCTTTTCTCAATTATACCTTTTTTGACTACAAAATCTTGGTCCCAAAAACCAGTTCTTCATGATTCAGAAAGAAGAAAAAGACACATGGGACCAAATCTCGTAAATTTTGAGGATACAGCAATAGTAGGAAATGCAGTTAATCAACAAAGATCGAATCGATTGGATGATTCCCGATGTCCCCCAACTGCATGTCCACCACTGGTGGACACTGACGCGCTTTTTAAAAATACTGCTTACTTTTCCCCAGTGGCAGATAGTGGCACATTTTTTTAACAATGTTTATTCCTACTTTAACTAATTTTATTATTTTATCTGAAAAACCGTAAATAAAAAAAAAATTAGGTGGAAAGTACTCAGGTTAAAACCTATAGGTTAAAAACCGACTTCAAAAAACACAAAAAATTGAAAAATAACTTTGGCTTCAGAAGTCGGTGACCTTTGTTTGATGTAGTTTTTTTGTCACCGACTTCTGAAGCTATTTGTGTTTTCTTTTTTTTATGTTGGTTTTATTTTTTGCAAAAAAGTTCTTAATTTTTCCATTTTTAGTTATTCCCAAACAAATATTTGTCATGAATTTATTTTACATTGTTAACAATACATGTCATCGTAATAGGCTTATCCCCAATAAATGGAACTTAACATACTTAACTGTCGAAATCTGGGTGTATTGTACACATCTCCTCAATTCATTTTTTTAACCTTTATTACATTTATTGTCGAGTCGTTCATCAACGGGCCTATTTGGGACGAGTTGAAAATAAATAGAAATACAATTTTCATATTGGGAATGATACCCATTTGATACATAGAGAGGAGCATATTAATAAGGCCTTAGTATTTAATGAAAATTTAATTTGTGTTTATGAATAGAATAATCATAAATAAACATTATTATTTATTAAATAATTTGCTTTAATGAACTAATTAACATTTATTTGCGTCCTAGATTCAAAAAATATTTGAATTTTGTAATTTTTAATATTTGCCTGTTTTGCGGCTTCATATCTTTTCCTGTGAAGAAAAAAGCGGAAAGAAAGTAATTAATTAAAGACAAAAATACTTTTCGTTCTGTTATTTTTCATCACACTTGCACGTAAACAGTATCATAACATGCAGGTTAACTTGGCCGCAATGCCCCGTATAAAACCCTCAACCCTTTTTCTTCCCATGAAGCCCAAGGTCAGAAAGTATTTTTTTTTTAATTTGTAGCACTGCACACAGGTCATGCAGATTCAAGTTCAAGCAAGGAGTTTACATCAGATCGAAATTAAAAAACTGTCTTAAATGTAACCTAAACAGGAATTTTATTGCAATCTCGCTACATATTACTGTTACACCGTCATGGCTGGGTCATGGCTGTATACGTATTTGCCCGAAAAAAATATTTGTATTATCTGTGGTGTGGGTTCAAAACGCCCGCCATCCGAGAGAGACTGCCTATCTAAGTCCAGCATCCAGCTAGTACTGGGTATTACCCAGTACTAGCTGGGTGCTGGAGGTCAGATAGGCAGTCTCTCCATCTATACTTTGTTTGTAAGTTTGTATGTAGGGGGTAATCTCCGGAAGTAATAAACCAATTTTAAAAATTCTTTCATTGGTAGAAAGCTACATTATTCGTGAGTGCTATAGGCTATATTTTATTCCCGTACTCCCACGGGAACAGGAACTAAGCGGGTGAAACCGCGGGACGTCAGCTAGTGTAAAATAAGGGTATCCAGCTCTATCCTGGTAGACTGGAAACCGGCCCCAAAGATGGAAAAAGGCTAGGCAGATGACGTGTTGATGCATTGGTCTTCAGGATCCCTTGTAGTTCGATTTAGTTTATAAACCTCGGAGCACCGATAAACTATTCTACAGCGCACATATTATTTAAAAAAAATTAACATCAGCTCTCCAAGTAGTGGAAATTTTCTCAGTTGACTACGTGATTACAGAACTGTATATATTAAAGTCATGCATTTTAATGTCAACGCTGCCAGTTTACTTGCGAGACACAACATCGGCTCAACAACGTAGGGATAGACTTCGGCCGCTGAGAGAATGCGTTCCTGACAGGTCGCGTGTTTTAGTATTATTGGTGATGATAGATAACTTATTGCTTATATAACTTAACTATTATTACCCCTTTTGCCCTTTTAACAAATAATATTATTAAAAACGATATCATTAAATCAATTATCAATAAATGTTATAATTTCGCGCTAAATTTTTGTACCAACTGACAGACGTCAGGAACGCATTCTCTCAGCGGCCAAACTTTAGCAATGTTGTTATAAAATGCGCAACTAGCAACCCATGATCTCAACACTAGATTTCAATAAAAATATACAAAAATAGATAACTAAAAAATCACTTGCTGATTGATAATATAAGCATTATCGCAAGCCGGTGTCCGGGCGCGTCTTGTATATAAACATGTGACGCGATATTTCTATTCATTGCTTAAAGTTCGTTCAATGTGTTAAGAGCTACTTCAAAATGACGTTAATTTATTATCCGATAGTGCTCATAGTGATAGTTTACGCTCTGTATTATTATTTTACAAGGACTTTTAACTACTGGAAAAGCCGAAATGTGCCCGGACCGGAACCAACTGTATTTTTTGGAAACATGAAGGAATCCGCCCTCCGCAGAAAAAATAAGGGTCTGGAGTTTCAGGAAATTTACGATATGTATCCAAACGAAAAAGTGGTTGGCGTATATATGATGACAACACCTTGTCTTCTTATACGAGACTTAGAAATCTTGAAACATATCTTTATTAAGGACTTCGAAGTGTTCACTGACCGTGGAGTAGAATTCAGCAAGAAAGGATTGGGGCAAAATTTGTTCCACGCGGATGGAGAAACGTGGACCGCTTTAAGAAATCGGTTTACCCCTATTTTTACATCTGGTAAATTAAAAAACATGTATTATTTAATACATGGGGGCGCTGATCATTTTGTGGACTACGTTAGCAAAGAATGCCAAAGTAAGCAAGAGTTTGAAATACACTCCCTTCTGCAGATATACACGTTGTCTACAATTTCTGCATGCGCTTTCGGTGTTACATATGATAGTCTCCGTGATAAAATGGGGGCCTTGAAAATTGTAGACAAGTTCATTTCGGAACCGTCTTTCGCAAACGAATTAGATATGATGTACCCTGGACTACTGGCATCTCTGAACCTTTCTATTATTCCGACTCCCATACAAAAATTCTTCAAAAATCTTGTTGATAACATTATCGCTCAAAGAAATGGCAAATCATCAGGCCGACATGATTTCATGGATCTAATTCTAGAACTCCGTGAAATGGGAGAAGTAAATTATTCAAAACACGGGAAAAGTGTAGCATCTGTTGAAATAACAGATGATGTGATAGCGGCGCAAGCTTTTGTTTTCTACATGGCTGGGTATGAAACCAGTGCAACCACTATGGCCTATTTAATGTACCAGCTAGCCTTAAACCCTGACATCCAAGACAAGCTGACAACAGAAATTGAAGAAGTCATACAAGCACATAATGGAGAAGTAACGTACGCTACCATAAAAGATATGAAATACATGAATAAAGTATTTGATGAGACTCTTCGCATGTACTCCATAGTAGAACCACTGCAAAGAAAAGCTGCAACAGATTACAAAGTACCCGGTACAAATCTAGTAATTGAAAAAAATACTACAGTGCTAATATCGCCGCGTGGTATTCAATATGACAAGAAATATTATCCCAAACCTGAAGTATTTAATCCTGATAGATTTGATCCGGAGGAGGTGGGTAAACGTCACCCATGCGCTTATTTACCATTTGGACTCGGACAAAGGAACTGCATCGGTGAGTTGGCTACTGAATTATATTTTTTATTTGATAACATCATCAATAAACGTGTTTTGAAGATAACTTCAAAACAAGTAATTAGTATTAGTAGTTAAGTAATTAGTAGTATTAGTTGTTTATATTTATATGAATTCGCGAACATTTGACATCTAAGAGTGATAATATTATCATGGAAGTAGTTAGGTAAATTCATTATCATGGTAACGAAAGTCAATCGTGCGTGTGTCAGATGTATTTTTTTTTAAAACATTGACATCTTTGACTGAATGAATTCTGTAGCCACTTATAAATTGCCCCCAAATTATTCAAAAGAAATACTTATTGGCTTATGTTCACTTCTAAAGTTCTTCAGTTGTAAAAAACTAATTACCTACGTAAACCGGAACCATTTTAAAATGTCAATTTTTTTAACATGCCTGTTTATTTTTAGGTATGCGGTTTGCAAGGCTTCAGTCTCAACTATGTGTGGCGAAGTTTTTGTCCAAGTTCCAAGTGCAGGCATCGAAAAACACCGACAGGAATTTAAAGGTTGCTCCAGGCCGATTTATTATCGGACCAGCTGGAGGAATACATCTCAATGTTATTCCTAGGAAGTTAAAAGCTTAACAGTAAACCTTCACAAACAATTAAAGTATGTTTTGCAACCTAACGGAATCCTAACGCACTTTCACAGTCTGAAGGATTGTAAAGGTAACTAATTATCTTTTATCTATGCTTCCTGTGTCTGGAAAATTCGTTTCAATGATTTTATAAGCGAAAGACATTGCCATTGTAAGTGTGATAGGCAACTACTACTACTACTCCGCTGTAACTAATGCATACGAACAAGATTTACCAACATCATTGTGGACCATGAGTTATACTTTATTATTTAGCCCAGAGATTATTATGTTAGTAAATGTTGGGTATCTTTTTACTCCCGTGAACCGTGAGAGGAGGTTTTTATAATATTGTGTGAGACTTAACTTCCCCGGATAGGTATGCCATTGTATTAGACCAATAAGACATAATTATAGATTTTCTAGAAACGGTATAAAAGATATACAATTATATTAGACTAGCGGACATCCCGCGGTTTCGCCCGCGTAGTTCCCGTTTCCGTGGGAGTACGGGGTATAAAATATAGCCTATGTTATTCAGGGTGAATGTAGCTTTCTAATAGTGAAAGAATTTTTGAAATCGGTTTATTACTTCCGGAGATTACCCCCTACATACAAACTTACAAACAAATGTTACCTCTTTATAATATTATTAGTATAGATAACTCATTGTTTTTATTATTACAAAACTGTAACAGCACTGATAAGATATTATGTAAGGCATTTTTGTTATGATAATAAATAAGTTAAGATAATTATTGATTATTTCTTAATAAATAACAAAATATAACCAATTTTGTTGAACTAACAATTAATTAATTGAAGTAATCCGACTGTACAGTTTATGAATGTTTTCAGAATTAGCGTTACCTCTAACATAAATATTACATTATAAGTAAATATTTTCACCTCAATGGAAGGCTCGAATGGCTTCGAACGATGTATTTTCATCGGTGGAACTCTACAGTTAAAGTGGTCAAGAGAACTATATAGAAAATGAAAGGTGCATTCTAGTTTACCGTACCGTTACGGTAAGCGATAGTCTTGCTGATTACTTGGAACAAATAATATTATGTAGAATCGATCAAGGAGACTGTCAATTTATTAAGATTTTGTTATTAAGATTACATTTCAAAAATCTGTAACAATGTAGTTGTAACAAAAATATGAGCTACATCTTTTAGATGGCGCAGAATTGAATTCATCATCATCATCATCATATCAGCCGAAAGACGTCCACTGCTGGACAAAGGCGGGGAGGCCTTTGTCCAGCAGTGGACGTCTTTCGGCTGGGGGGGTTTTGCCATAATCGCCACGCTTGGCAGGCGGGTTGGCGATCGCAGTACGGTTGTTACAAAAGCACGGAGAACGCTGCTGCCCATTCTCTGGTAAGTCCCTTAGTCGCCTCTTACGACACCCACGGGAAGATATCGGATGGTGCTATTCTTTACGTCCGATACCATACAGACGAATTAAATTACAATGAAAGGATTTAATTTTTTTTTTTAATTTCTGCATGAATAATTAGTAATATACATTCACACACACATAAAGAACGCCACCTGCTACGACCCTTACCGTACTTATTTAGCTTCGACCACGGCCATACATCTAATCATCACACGCACGTCGGCTGCGAGTACTAAGCTCCCTAGGTAGGTGTGCGTACCTTTCTTAAGAAAATCATCATTAGGATTAGTGTAGGTTAGGTATGTCCTTCTTCTTGAGCATCTTCACCCGGCATTTTCACTCACGTTAGCCATAAATACGTTTCCTTCCAAAATAAGTAAATAATAAGAAAATTTGCATAATAATGGTATTTCGTTTAACCAATTATACAAGGCAAACCGTTACACAAACAGGATACTGTTGACCAAATAATAAAAGATTTTGCTTATGTGGTTTCTTCGCAGGATTAAATCCAAACAACACCCTGGGTAATTATTAACACTGAAAACGATATTTACCTTATTATCTGTTTGTTTCAAATTCCCGATATGCTATGCTATGCGATATGTTTTGTTGTTGGTGCTTGCTAATAAACACGGTGCTTGCTAATAAACACGGTAAATATTCCGTTTTCAGGGTTAATAATAATGTCAATGACCATGTTAATTACTTACTATTCTAGAAAATCTCATCATCATCACAATATTCTATTTATCTTAGTTTCTGATTGGGCCAGCCCCATTAGACGATACAGAATGAATTTGGGTTCGGGTTTTTCTATTTAGTACCTTCGTGCATCTCTTGTATGCCTCACCCATGGGTTAGCACTGCACGTCTGCCTATTATAAATACAATCAACACCTAGCAATCAAACTCAGTAAAGCATTTCCAAAAAATCAAGTAGGTACCGAATAATTACGAAAACGATTCGCACCCTACTCGAATTTTCAAGACTTTCTAAATTTACAGTTATAAAGATAACTTTTGATAGAGTGTCGGTAGAGTAGACCGACTTCTTCAAGTTAAGACCAAATGCAACGTCCATTAACGGCCTATAAAGGTTCATAACTAGCCGAATCCGGATCGAAGGACCACCTTACTTTGTTTGCTGAAAAAACTGTGAGTTTGTAATCGCAAAAGTAATTACAAAGAGAAAGAAAGAAAAATATTTATTTGACGTCAGTATTTCGTCGTTTTTTTGTACTATCCCTTTAGGTACTGTGACACCTTGCTAAGAAGCTAGCCCAAATATGTTGCTGGTCAATAGAAAGAAGTTACCCTTCAGGGTTTGGAACGTGAGAAAATCACCAAACAATCTGGCATACTAATTGGTCTCGCGTTTGCTTAAAAGCTAGATTTTTAACCCAACCCGACCGAGGGACCACTGACTTATGACTTTATCGTGCTGAGTGGAAGCCGACTATTTCTGTTCCGTGCTTGTTATTATATTTTTTTTTGGTTAAAGTTTTTGCATTTGTTATGTTTTTTTTTTATATTCACTGGTACACGTATATAATATAAAACTCAACTGCTCTTACCAATAGGGTATCGTATTACCCGCTACTAACTGGGTTGTGGAGGTTAGATAGGCAGTCGCTCCATGTAAAATACCGGTATTCGGCTGCATGCGGTTTTACTGGAACCTTTGCACTGTTGATTATATCTTTTTTCTCTGGATACTCTTAACTTGCACGTGTTTCTATATCGTTCTCACATATACAGAGTGTAAACGGACCCTTCACGAAGCCATCTACTAAGCATTCCGTACAATAAACTAAGTAACTTTACGCAAAAATTTACGCTGAGAAACGACCTTTTTTTGGGGGTGAAAATTCACATTTTACGTTAGAACTCAATGTAATGCACTCAAAAGATTGTGCTAATTGATGGATTGAACAGTACGGGGGTCGTGGAGGTGTTTAAAGTAGAAATCTTACATTAAAAACATGTATTAAAAAAAAACTTGTGAAAAAGTTGCAACTTTGACCCTAATATCTCCGTAACTAAAGGTATGGTCTACATTCGAGACCGTCTGAGAACTCTAATGGGACCCGTAATGAACGAAGCCGAAAAACACTTGTTCTCCCCGTCATTGCGAACATTATTTTGTTTTAAACTTCTTCAGGGTAGCCCGCGAAATTCAATTTTTCTTACGTTTTTTGCAATTTGCAGGCCAGTGCTAGGTTGCATGTTGATTAAAATATTATTCGCGGTTTTAAGACGTATATATATATATATATAGCCGTAGTTACAGAATTATATTCATCAAAATCATCAATACAACCCTCAAAGTTCATAAAGGTTTTCCTTTTCCAAGGTCAAAATCATTCTTGCACCTTTATGAACTTGGAGGGTTAAATTTAAATTTTCTTACGTTTTTTGCAATTTGCAGGCCAGTCTGCAAATTGCAAAAAACGTAAGAAAATTTGAATTCCGCGGGCTACCCTGGAGCATCAGCCTTAAGTGCTTTTCGGCTTCGTTCGTTACGGCTCAACATAAAGATGATTGTACCTAACCAAGATTCTATAACAATATTTTGATTGAAGAAGTGTCCATGGAGTTTGCTTGCCCATTCTTCTCCATAGAGATCTCGCTTCAGAATGAGCAACTGTACTTTAACAAGTTATTATATGCCTTGTGTCTGTGACTGTAGCTCCACCTTCTTTGTTTTTCTGATATTCAAAAGTGCCTGTTATGGTCTAATTGAAATAAATGCTTTGAGCCGATGTAACAAATCTACTTGCTCCTATAGTCTAAAAGGATAAGCAGACTTGTCCAATTAAATTTAATTTAGGAAAAAAAAATACAGCTAGTTATATAAAAAAACTACCTACCACGCACTCTATAGTTTTATAGTTCACAGTTAGAAATCACGGGAGCAGGCGTCAGGGTAGCAGGTCGATACCGGAGCAACCTTGAAGTTCAGCTCTGAAGCAGTAGAAACGGCGGCAGCGCAGATCTCAGAGTTCACCAGGACAGCTCAGCAGCAAGGCAGTGCAGAACTCAGTGCCAGACGTAGGACAGCCCTGCGAGACCAGTAGACAGATAGGCACGTAGTTAGCCTCCGAACATCGGGAGTAGAAGTCTCAGGAGAATCTTTAGCTGGATCCCCTGGGCAGTTTTAGAATCTCACAGCGAAAACCAAGCTGATCTCTGATACTCATCAAATCAGATCCAATAGTCCACCTTTTTTTAGCCGTCCGTCAGCTCGTTTCTCCAAAGTAGTCTTCTTCTTTTCAAATCTTAGTTTTCTTAGTGTGGCCATCATCTCAACTGACAAGTGTAGTCGGCCAGGACATATCCATCAGTGCGTAAAGAATTTTATAAATAAAATAATTTAATATTAAGTTATTAAACAATCGTAAAATTTATAAAATACATTGGCTAAACACATATTGATAAAAATAATTTAAATTTTACAAACCAAAAAGTAACTATCATAGACTAAGCAGAAACTGAGAGTTTGACAATTTGACGCTTGACGTAAGTGTCACAACATGAAAATTTTGATAATATTTTATTTCAGCTATTTTAGATCGATTTGCTGAGTGTAGAAATATAAACAAATAAAAAGGATGATGAATAGTATTATGAATGGTGAATATAAAGCGTAAGTATAGCATAATACTATACCGACTTCAAATGGTTGGGAAAAGGCAAGGCCGATTGTGACATACAAAAGCCTTTGTGACATGACAGCTTTTTTTGACATTCCTTCTAGGTACAAAGGAAACATTTTTAATTTCAAGCTGCATGTATGAGTCTGAGTCGCATTTAGCCTGTTTTAGGGTTGCGTACCCTAAGGGTAAAAACGGGACCCTATTACTAAGACTCCACTGTCCATCTGAGAAATGTTATTATACCTTGGATGACTATTTTAATGTATTATCATTAAAATAGTCATCCAAGGTATAATAACAATATTTGATTAAATTATGATATGATGAATTATGAGATTATGTAATTTTATAAATCTATATTATTAATGTTGACTTGGATGACTATTTTCATTTTGGATGACTATTTGATTAAATTCTGTTATTTTATTAATTCATATTATTAATGTAACGGACGAATAATTTCCCGCATGTTCTTTTGTTATGTTCTTCTTGTGTGTGTTTTTGTTTTTCTTTCTTGTAGTGGACATTATTAAATTGATTATTTTAATGTATTTGTATAAAATTGATAGAAAATTTTGTTAACTTTGATGAACCTGACTTTAATATTTGTATGTCAACAATGACAAAGCATAGTGCAACACTTATCTATTTAAGACCTTGACATGTATGATTAATGTATATATGTTCTTCACCTATGTTTTACAAATAAATAATTCTGATTCTGATTTATCTGTCTGTCTGTCACCAGACTGTATCTCATGAACCGTGATTGCTAGACAGTTGAAAGTTTTACACATGATGTATTTCTGTTGCCGCTGTAACAACAAATAATAAAAATAAATTAAAGGGGCTTCCCTACTACGATGGTACGGGACCCTTCATGCGCGAGCCCTACTCGAATTTGGCCGGTTTTTTTTAATGGTCGTTGTCGTTCATAATCAATCTCGTTGTTAAGGCATAAATTTTTCAAAACACACACTCTGATCTATACCTAGTTGCTTACTTATTGATAATTACGTAATTCAATAACGATGACACATGTAAATATTCTCTACAAGGTATATAAGTAAATACGTTTGATTATTGTGACCAGGGTGCTGCTTAGTATATAAAATCATGTAAAGCCATAATGCCAATTACATTATACAGTTCAGTGAATGTATTAAGAGCTCCTTTAAAATGTTGCTCTATTATTTGCCGATAGTGTTAACACTGTTAGTTTTCACTCTATACTATTATTTTACGAGAACATTCAACTACTGGAAGACTCGAAATGTACCCGGACCGGAACCAACTGTATTTTTTGGCAATTTAAAGGAATCAGCTATGCGGACGAAAAATCAAGGAATAGTGTTTCAAGAAATCTATAATATGTTTCCAAACGAAAAAGTTGTAGGTGTATATAGGATGACAACACCTTGTCTCCTCATACGAGACCTGGAAATCTTGAAACATGTCTTCGTTAAGGACTTCGAGGTATTTAGTGATCGGGGTATTGAGTTCAGCAAAAAAGGATTGGGACAAAATTTGTTCCACGCGGACGGAGAAACGTAGAGAGCCTTGAGAGATCAGTTTAGCCCCATTTTCACATCTGGAAAATTAAAAAAAACATGTATTATTTATTACATGAGGGTGCTGATCAGTTTGTGGACCACGTTAGCAAAGAATGCCAAAGTAAGCAAGAGTTTGAAGTACACTCCCTTCTGCAGACATACACGTTGTCAACGATATCTGCCTGCGCTTTCGGTGTTAAATATGAAAGTCTCGGCGACAAATTGAAGGCCCTGGAACTTGTCGATAAAATAATTTCGGCACCAAGTTACGCGAATGAATTAGACATGATGTATCCTGGACTTCTAAAGGCACTAAACCTTTCTCTTATTCCGACGTCAATCCAAAAATTCTTCAGAAATCTAGTGGACACCATTGTTTCCCAAAGAAATGGCAAACCAACAGGCCGTAACGATTTCATGGATCTAATTCTGAAAATCCGTGAAATGGGAGAGGTGAATAGCTCAAAATTTGGAAACGGTGTGGCGGCTGTCAAAATAACAGAAGATGTAATGGCGGCGCAAGCTTTTGTATTTTACGTAGCTGGGTATGAAACCAGTGCAACCACAATGACCTATTTGATGTACCAGCTGGCTTTAAACCCTGACATCCAAGACAAGTTAACAGCAGAGATTGACAAAGTTATTCAAGCACATAATGGAGAAGTAACATACGATACTATTCATGAAATGAAATATTTGAGTAAAGTATTTGATGAGACCCTACGCATGTACTCAATAGTAGACCGGTACAGATTTAGTAATTGAAAAAGACACCATAGTTCTAATATCTCCGAGGGGTATTCACTATGACGAGAAATATTGTCCCAAGCCAGAAGTATTTAACCCTGATAGATTCGATCTGGAGGAGGTGGGTAAGCGTCACCCATGCGCTTATTTACCATTTGGACTTGGAAAAAGGAACTGCATTGGTAAGTCACTTCTGCTAATTATTGTTTTATTTCTCACAACAATTTTATACCATGTGTGCTACCTATTTAAATTCGAAGACAAGTGACAACACACTCGCACTGAATGGGCAATGGATATTGACATAATACTAGTCATAATCTCACAGTCACAAGACATGCTCGAGTCCAGTAAGTCCAGATGCAAAGCAATGAGACAATATTATCAATAAAAGTACATCATCGTTTCAACCGTAGGAACATTAACTACTTTACAACATTTAAATTTATTTAGTTTCCTTATTATTTTCGCTTCCCTCCTCACAGAGAGCGCTTGTGGCTCAGCAGTGGCTTTATAGGCTGAGCGGCTGCCGAACTGACCTCCTCTACCTTGACCAACCAACAGGGAAACACGATTCCTTTTAGCAACACAGGTTAACAGGACTCGTATCGACTAGCAGTAATACTAAACAGTCAGGCTCAGTCATTTTGGGGCTTTCCATTATGAATTTCTCAGTACCGTGTTGGATCTTTGGATGTTGGCGGGATGACACCCCCGTTCCTCGGAAAGAACGTTAAGCTGCTGGTTGGTGGACTTCCATCCCAATCGGTTTTTACCCGAAAGCCTGTTAAAGACCCGAGTTTTAAGTACCATTTTATATTCTAAATATGTTTTCGTTTTTAGGAATGCGGTTTGGCAAGCTTCAATCTCAATTATGCATAGTAAAGATATTGTCTAAGTTCAGAGTGGAGCCATCGAAAAACACCGACAGGAATCTAAAAGTTTCTCCACATAGAGCTATCATCGGACCGAAAGGAGGAATACATCTCAATGTTATTCCCAGAAAACTTAAAGCGTAAAAAAACCTACGACACAAATCTCATAGAGAAGTACTGCCAATGAGTATGTCCTTACATTGACATCGATTACAAGGTTTACGCTTTTATACAACTCTTGCCAATAAGGTTGTTAGCTATAATGCTAAAAGGCTTTACATATTGTTTAAAGTTTTACATGACATACAAAATACCATACAGAGGCCTCGTTTCTTAAATTGAGCTATCACAGAAAGCTAAACAATGGTGCCGATTCCCTTGTTTACAAACTAAACCAAATTTAAGTTCAGTGCATCTTTTTCTTTCTATTTCATTAAGAAAAGGACAGAAGATAAATTTTAGTTATGTTTTGTCAAATTAATCAGCGCCATACAAGTTTTAGTCGCGATTAAAAAGTTGACTACTAAAATTACATCAAATTACGTCAGGTGCTGACTAATTTGACAGGATTAAACTAATATTTATATTCTGTCCTTTTCATAATGAAATAGAAAGAAAAAGATGCATTCAACTTAAATTGAGTTTAGTTTGTGAACAAGGGAATCGGCACCATGTCTACCTAACTACAGTTCTTCACTTCTTTTATTAGTAAGTAGACAGTCGACGGACAATGGAGTGAATTATGCATTATATTATTTTTTTAAGCGTTAGATGGCGCGCCTCTTCCTGTCTGCTCCGACTTTCGGTATCTCGGTTCACTCGTGCAAAGCGATGGCGAAATAGATCGTAGTGTAAAGCAAAGAATTAACACGGGATGGATGAAATGGCGGCAGGTCACGGGAACAATCTGCGACTCCCGCATTCCCCTTAAACTCAAGGGGAAGATTTATAAAACAATGGTTAGACCTGCTGTCTTGTATGGATCAGAATGTTGGGCCACAAAAGGGATGTATGAAAGGCATTTGCATGTCTCGGAGATGAGGATGCTAAGGGGGATGTGTGGTGTTACGCGGATGGATAAAGTAAGAAATGAGTATATAAGAGGAAGTCTGAAAGTGGCGCCGGTGACTGAAAAGTTGTGTGGTAATCGGTTGTCGTGGTATGGGCATGTGATGCGGAGGGATGAGGAAAATGTCGTGAGGAAAGTTTTGAGTATAAATGTGGATGGGTATATGAGTAGAGGAAGACCAAAGAAACGTTGGATGGACACTGTGTCAAGAATGATATGGCAAGAAAAGAAGTGTCTGATGAGATGACGAAAAATAGAGAAGTATGAAAGAAGAAGATATGCTGCGCCGACCACAAATGAATTGGGATAGGGGCAAGAGAATGATGATTATTTTTTTAAGTATTTCTTGTATTTTCTTTTGTTTAACACTGTTCAACGCTAATGTGTGGACCATGCACAACAATTTACAAATCGCAACATCAGTGAAAGCACAAACTCAGTCAGCGTTCCACCGACTGACTCAACATCTTAGTTGCTTCTGCGAAATACATTGACGACACACAATCATCACGTTTCTCCCTCTACGAATGTGTACACTGTTACATTTTTGTAAATATTTAGTCATAAGAGAATAAAAATTTGTCAGTTTTACATTGCTTTTGCCTCGTCTCCCTTCCCACACTTCTTTTTGTGACCAAGATGGCCCTTATAGGCGTAGTACGGCCGGTATTGTAAGTCTGCTTGACCGGCAGTGACGGGTTGCGGGACTGTTCGAAAGAGATACCGTGGCCCCAGAACACAAAGGGCGGTTTTAGTCAGTAAAAGTCTGACACTCCCTCCTGCTCCGCCCAGAGCGAGAGGAGTTATTTGATGATTTCCCATCCGAAAAAAAAAAAAAAAAAACCGGCAGTGACAAAACCATTGCTGTGTACATTGCATGACATATGCACAGTTTGTAAATCTTTTTTTTCTTACTTTCCCCCCAAATGTGACCTCCATACTAATCAGTTCGGTTAATTCGGAGGAAAATGGCTGTGACAAACGGAAAGACAGAATATACACATGAGTGATTTGAACTATCGAGGACACTCCCGCCTGGTCACCACTAACCTAATTTTTGCTTGCACTCGTAACATAAAAACGCTCTCTAGCCCCGCCACGTTGTCTTTGTATAGAAATAATTAATGAAAAGATACCGAATCGGCCCAGCGCACTGACGACGCACGCCAAACGAGAGTTATTGCTATTTTGCGCGCCAAAGTTGACGCTTTAAGGGGGCGTGGCTTGGCACTTCCGCGTGATTTAAGCGAAACAAAAATTAAATGGTCAGGCGGAAAAGACCACGATAGTACCTAAAAAACTAATGAATTCAAGTTTTCCTTTCACTACTTTTGTCTTAATGTCTTGGAGCCCCATCTCAAAAACTCAAATTGTTTATTAATTTTCCTATAATTTTTTGAAGAGACTTATTTATTTATGTACACACAAAATACCTAACAGGACATTCAACATTACATAATAGGACAATTAAAATAAACTAAAGTAACTAATTTAAACTTAAAAAAATTAAATCAAGAAGTGTGGAACTGAAAAAGACACTAGGAGTACTCTTTCGTATATTTTACTTCTGTGATTTTTAGTTTATAAAGTTTTTACCGTTTTCCTGATTTGTCCTGAAGCAGTATTTAGCATAGTGTAGTTAGAATAGAGTAGAACAGAATATAGTTCCAAAATATAAACACAACTGTTTCACAAATTTGTTAATTCTATGGTTGCAATGCCATAGCCCTAAGAATGGCAAAACTTAAGTGGCAGTGGGCAGCACATTGCTTGCAGAACGGATAGCCGATGGGGCCGAAAAGTTCTGGAGTGGAGACCGCGAACCGGAAGATGTTGCGTTGTAAGGCCTTGCACTAGATGGACCGATGACCTGATGAAGGTTGCAGGAATCCGCTAGATGCGAGTTGCTCGAGACCGGTCAATGTGGCGACACTTGGGGAAGGCCTAAGTCCAGCAGTGGACGTCTTGCGGCTGAAATGATGATGATGAATGCCAATGTAAATGTCATGGAGCAACTGGTCCATTTTTGTGTTACGAAACGAATCTAAATAAAATACACTCAAAGTAAAGGACACAGCGAGATAATAACACGTTATCATAATTGCGTTTCACGTTGAGTATATATAATGACACTTAGCGATAAGTCTTTGCATACCATCATACACGGTTAACGTGTTAAGAACTCATTAACATGTCGGTGTTCTATGTGTCAGCAGTGTTAATAGTTTTAATTTCCGCTCTTTACTATTATTTTACAAGAACATTTAACTACTGGAAGAGCCGAAACGTCCATGGGCCGGAACCAACTGTACTTTTCGGTAACATCAGGGAATCCGCCCTACGCAAAAAAAACATGGGTGTGGTGATACAAGAAATTTACGATAAGTTTCCCGAAGAAAAGGTGGTCGGTCTTTATAGAATGGTGACACCTTGTATTCTTATACGAGACTTGGATATTTTGAAACACATCATGATTAAAGATTTCGAAGTGTTCACTGATCGTGGTGTGGAATTCAGCAAAGAAGGATTAGGACAAAATCTGTTCCACGCAGATGGAGATACGTGGACAACTTTGAGAAATCGGTTCAGCCCTATTTTCACATCAGGTAAATTGAAAAACATGTTTTATCTACTGGATGACGGAGCTAACACATTTGTGGACTACGTCAGCGCAGAATGCCAAAAGAAACACGAGTTTGAACTGCACTCACTTCTTCAGACATACACGGTATCTACAATCTCTGCCTGCGCTTTCGGAGTTAACTATGACAGCCTCAGCGACAAATTGCAGGCGCTGAAACTTGTAGACCAAATAATTTCGTCACCCAGTTTTGCTGTTGAATTAGATTTGATGTTTCCAAAACTTCTGAAAGCGCTCAATCTTTCTATTTTCCCAACTGCTGTGAAAAATTTCTTTAAACATCTTGTGGACAATATTATCACTCAAAGAAATGGCAAACCATCAGGCCGAAATGACTTCATGGATCTAATATTGGAACTCCGTGAAATGGGAGAGGTCAATGCTAAAAAATTCGGACGAAGTGAAGTTGCTCTAGAAATAACCGACGATGTGATAGCAGCGCAAGCTTTTGTATTTTACGTAGCTGGGTATGAAACCAGTGCAACAACCATGGCTTATATGCTGTACCAATTAGCATTAAATCCTGACATCCAAAGCAAGTTGATGGCAGAAATTGAAGAAGTTATTCAAGCGAATGATGGGAAAGTGACATACGAAACCGTAAAGGAAATGAAATACATGAATAAAGTGTTTGATGAAACTCTCCGTATGTACTCAATAGTTGAACCACTACAAAGAAAGGCTACTAGAGATTATAAATTACCCGGTACAGATGTGGTAGTTGAGAAAGACATGATAGTACTCATATCCCCCAGGGGTATACACCATGACGAGAAATACTATCCTGACCCTAAAGTATTTAACCCTGACAGATTTGATCCGGAAGAGGTGGGAAAGCGACACCCATGTGCTTATTTACCATTTGGAATAGGACAAAGAAATTGCATTGGTAAGTTATTTAATCATGCGTAATTGAAACACTAATAAAAATACCTTTCCGCTTATTATGTCTACTGCACCTCTGATAAACTCCCAGAAAAATTATCTAAATGATATGACTATAATACATTAACATTGTCGACGTATCTTATCTGGTAATATCTTTATACTTTGTTTACTTTCAGGTATGCGATTTGGCAGGCTGCAGTCTCTGCTATGCATGATAAAGATTTTGTCTAAATTCAAAGTGGAGCCATCGAAAAACACCGACAGGAATTTAGGGGTTGCACCCCAAAGAGCTCTGATTGGACCTGCAGGGGGAATACATCTGAATATTGTGCCTAGAAGAAACGCATATTATGCTAAAACAAAATAGGTACCTACAGGCGCCTTCATATTTAGTCAGTTTTGCAGGTGTCTAAACATTGATATTGTGATTATATAATTTTTAAATATTATTAATTGTAGAACACTGTATGAGATTATAATTTTGTTTAGTTCATATACCGGATGACTTTTTTATTACTTTCCAAAAAATGGGTATATTAAGTGAACGGAGTAGAAGCTTATGGCATACATAGTTTTTTTTCCGCAACTTAGAAAAAAAGTTGATCTATCATCAAAAAACGCTACAAATTTCAAGTAAACTTTTCATATTATAACAAACAGAAAAAAAAAAAACGAATTTAAATTTCGAATTTTTCTTAATTTATTTTTCGATAAAAACAAAACGAAGTATGCCATTTGCTTCTACTCCGTTCACCTATTATATCCATTTTTGAAAGTGATAAAAAAGTCATCCCGTATATCAACATATTTTGCCGATATTTCAATGAGGCAAATAATTGTAATTGTGTAAATCCTAAATTTCGAAAATCAGATTAATTTTTATTAATATTATTATTAATTACCAAAATTATAATGGTTGACATGAACATTGAACATAATTTTGAAGTTTTTAATCAAATCGTGTTTTAGAAGCTGGGATTCGGAAGATTTTTGGTTAGTAGGGATTTGTGAAGTAATAAGACAGTCCGCCTCGTACTTACATACAATACTAATAATAATTTGTATGTAAGTAATTTAGCTTATTTTAAATAAATATGATAACGTTACGTAGAAACAGCACTGAGATTCTTTTTAACTTGTATTTTCATTATTTTTCAATATTGGTATACAACTTCGGATTTGTATTCGGGGATATTTTTATTGAAATAAAATTTGTTGATTTATGCAAACAAACAACACGTTTTATTCTATGTTTAGGTTCCCTTTTAATGTCTTCTGATTCCATAAGAGTAACCTTCATTGATGATTCATTGAAATACATGATACTTCATTGTTATATGGCCTCGAATCAAACAGATTTCTTATTTTTTACATAATAGTATAAAACTCCCACCCTGTGATATAAAACAAGACAATGGTTTTACTGATAAAGATTCACAACCAATCAGGATAACATCATACCTGTTAGCCCTAAAGGGATAGGCCGAAATGTACTATCGAGGGCACTCCCGCCTGACCACCATTAAGCTTATTTTTGCTTGCACTCGCAACATGGAACACTCTGTACCCCACCCCGTTGACTTTGTATAGAAATAATGAATGAAACGATACCGAATCGGCCGAGCGCACTGACGACGTACGCCAAACGAAAGTTATTGTTATTTTGCGCGCCAAAGTTGAGGCTTTCCTAATAGGCCGAAACTTTAAGGGGGCGTGGCTCGGCGCCTCCGCATTTTTTAAGCGAAAAAAAATTAAAATGATCAGGCGGAAAAGACCCCGGTACCTTAAGTACACCCACATAAGGCCAGTTAAGTTTAACATAAAACCACGTGATGAACATGTGACCAAACTTATGAAACACCACTATAGGATAGGATGAGACTGAATGGTAAAGAATTGGAATGTATCCATGAAAACATCTATTTGGGCACTTGTCTCTTTCCAGGAGAGACATAACAAGGAAGTCACAAGAAAAAAGCAATGCGTGAAAGAGCTACTATAGTCTATGAAGGAGTTTATGAAAGGAATCCTTCCTGTTAAGCGAAAAAACATGGCCATGTGCCTTCTTCTCATTTTGACCTATGGATCCCAAACTTGGTCTTTGACAAGCAAGCAAAATTCCAAACTCAAGGTTTTCAAACGTGCAATGGAGCCCAGCATTCTAGGCGTAGTTGGCCGACCATATACGCAACACCACGCTGCGCTTCAAAACATAAATTACTGACTTTGTGGAGCCCTGATACAGTCAAAGCAAAAGATGACGGAACGAGCAGGAAAAAATCAACGACCCTTAACCCTGGATCGAAAAATCTGGACGTCATGGGGAGAGGCCTTTGTCCAGCAGTGGGAGGACACAGACTAATAGTATCATTATCAATAACATCACGCCTATAATCCCCAAAGGGTTAGACAGAGGTGACCGTAATAGTACACAAATTTCGCTTGTTTTGTTTTGAAGTCCCACGTAATAGGGGGCAAGCCACCATCTGCAAATTCAGACACAGTAGCTGCTACTGAGAACTGATGGAAAAAACTTTGCCTGATCTGGGAATTGAACCCAGGATCACATGCTCAGTAGTCGCGCTTGCGATCACTAGACCTAATTAAAAACTAATAAAAATATAAATACACCTATAAGTATATATTTTATTTATTTGTTTATTTATATTTTGTGTATTTTATCTATGGGCCTTAGTTGCCTGATAACAAAATGATTATTATTATTAATTCTGTGACATTTTTATTAAGCAATTTACAAATTCCGTGACAATTTAAAAAAAAAATTGTTTGAAAACCGAGAGAGACTGCCAGATTGTGTTTTTAAGATTTCGCCTGATTAACTGGTTACTGCGACCAACGTGATGTAGTAGTCTAAATCATGAATAGTCATCGTAATAATTCACTCATGAAGATTTAACAAGTTGTCATACTGTATTATACGGGAACACCCAAAAATTCCGAATTTCGATATTCCGATTATCAGAAATCCGAATTTCATAATTCCGAAAAATTATAATGTCTGTTATTTAAAATCCCGAAATTCATTTCTGAAAGTCATAAACACGAATTCTTTGTTGTTCGATTTTCATATGTCCGAAGAATCAAATGTTCGATGGATCGTTAGGCCGAAAAACGATATTCCGATACTTCGAGTAAACTGCTAAAATTGTCCTAAAAGTCTTGCTAGCTGGCATGAGGAGCGTAAGTCGAAGGACGAACGACGACGACATTTGTGATAGAAAGTGGGTGTGTCATGTAAAATGCGAGCATAGCGAGCGCGCGTCATGGAGTCGTAGCAGGTCCTGGATAGAGCTTATATCTCAAAAACGGCGAGTCCTATCGCAAAGATAACAAGTATTTTGCCCCCTTAATAACCCCCCCTGCCGCGTAATTTTCAACATGCAGGTAAAAAAAATATACGTATTAGTATTTTTAATGTTTGTGATATAATATATATGTTACGGCTAATAGCCGAAGTGCGGCTACACCTAGTTTTAGCTGGCTAGAACTAGGTGCAGCCGGCCACATGCGGTTAAACCTAGGTGTATCCTCTTATTTTCGGTTAGAACTAGGTTTAGCCTTCATCATAGCGGCTATAACTAGGTGCAGCCACACACCGGTGGTTAAACTTAGGTGTATCCTATTTATCATCGCCTGGAACTAGGTTTTCAGTTCAGTAATGAGGTGGTTGATGACAAACTAGTTTTGCCTAGGCCGACTTGGGGCACCCCGACACAGATAGATTAGGTTAGAAGGGCGAGCGAAGCGAGCGAATAGACCCCGCCATACCCTTCGTGGTTATTTTTTTATAAACCATTCAGAAGTTCCTACTTCTGAATGGTTTATAAAAAAATAACCCCCCCGATCGCGGGGCCCGTTCGACCGGTTCTCCCTCGACTCTGATGCATCTGCGGGGGTAATACGAAATCGAATCAATCGGGAAACGCAAGATAAGAATCTCAAAACAAAACCAATAATTATGCTTAACTGAACTAAAAACCTAGTTCTAGCCGATGATAAATAAGACACACCTAAGTTTAACCACCGGTGTGCGGCTGCACCTAGTTCTAGCCGCTATGATGAAGGCTAAATCTAGTTCTAACCGAAGATGAGAGGATAAACCTAGGTTTAACCGCATGTGGCTGGCTGCACCTAGTTCTAGCCGGCTAAAACTAGGTGTAGCCGCACTTAGGCTATTAGCCGTAACATATATATATAAGTCGGCCTATTGAAATTCGGTATTTTGAGAATAGTAATTATGAACGTTCGGAATATTGAAATTTATGAATTATGAAAATAGGATTAATGATATATCGGAGTTGTTATATTCGGAATTTTGAACCACTCGGAATTATGAAAATCGGCATTTTAAAATTCGGAATTGTGACTTTTAACAGTTTTTCGGACTTATGAAGTGTACCCGTATTATACACTACAAAAACTGGGTGAGTCATACAAGTCGAAAATAATCCTACGGAAACGTAGTTGCACTACCGAGATAGAATGAAAAAAACACACGATGGAACTATCCCAGGTCATCTGATATAAATAATATTAAGTAAAGCTAGTTTTTTTAAATGCTGAAATCATAACCCATAACTTGCCATTTCATACACGAAAGTTACGATAGTAACAATAAAGACACTTGGCTGTAGACACACACACAAATAGTCGCATTAGGGCGAACTTAATGTTATCATCTTAATCGACTTACTCGGACTTCGCTATAAATAATCATGTCAAACGATATTGCTATTCATATCATAGTATTCAGTGAATCTGTTAAGAGCTACGTCAGAATGTCGATCTATTATTTTCCGGTAGTGTCTATAGTGTTAGTTTACATTCTATACCGTTATTTTACGCGAACATTTAACTATTGGAAGAGTCGAAATGTTCCTGGACCAGAACCTATTGTTTTATTTGGGAACCTAAAAGAATCGGCACTTCGCTACAAAAATCTGGGCATAGTAATAGAAGAAATCTATAAAATGTTCCCAACAGAAAAAGTGGTTGGAGTATACAGGATGACGTCACCTTGCCTTCTTATACGAGACCTGGAAATTTTAAAACATATATTGATTAAGGACTTTGAAGTGTTCACTGATCGTGGCATGGAATTCAGCAATAAAGGATTAGGACAAAATTTGTTTACTGCTGATGGAGAAACATGGACAGCCTTGAGAAACCGGTTTACCCCCATTTTTACATCGGGTAAATTGGAAAACATGTTTTATCTAATGCATGAGGGCGCTAATACATTTGTGGACTATATCAGTGTCGAATGCCAAAAGAAGCAAGAGTTTGAAATACATACTCTTCTCCAGACGTACACGTTGTCTACAATCTCTGCCTGCGCTTTTGGTGTTAACTATGACAGTCTCAGCGACAAACTGCAGGCACTAGAACTTATAGACCAGGTAATTACGAAACCGACTTATGGAAATGAATTAATGATGATGTACCCAGGACTTCTAAAAACACTCAACCTTTCTCTTATTCCGAAACCTATTCAATTATTTTTCAAAAACCTTGTAAACGACATTATAATTCAAAGGAATGGGAAACCATCTGGCCGACGTGATTTCATGGATTTATTATTGGAACTCCGTGAAATGGGGGAGGTCAATAGTTCAAAATACGGAAGAACTGAAGCAACGGTCGAAATTACAGAAGAAATAATAGCAGCGCAAGCTTTTGTGTTTTATTTAGCTGGGTATGAGACCAGTGCCACAACCATGTCTTACATGCTGTACCAGCTAGCGTTAAACCCAGACATTCAAACTAAGTTGACAGCAGAAATTGACGAAGTTATTCAAGCACATAACGGAGAAGTAACATACGATACTATTAAGGAAATGAAATATTTGAGTAAAGTATTTGATGAGACCCTACGCATGTACTCAATAGTAGAACCACTGCAAAGAAAAGCAACAAGAGATTACAAAGTACCCGGCACAGATTTGGTAATTGAAAAAGACACTATAGTTTTAATATCTCCGAGGGGTCTTCACTATGATGAGAAATATTATACGAAGCCTGAAATATTTAACCCTGAAAGATTCAACCCGGAGGAAGTGGGTAAGCGTCACCCATGCGCTTATTTACCATTTGGACTTGGACAAAGGAACTGCATCGGTAAGCAATTTAGTTGACTTTTCCACATTATTTTATTTTTCAACGTAAATACTGATTTAATAAAATATTACGCATCAGTTTCTGACACAAACAGGATCTGAGTAGTTCAAATACAGCTACTGAGGCCTTTTGGGTGAGAACCGTGGGATATAAACAATTTCTGATGATTACATTAAATTTGCTTTACAATGATACGATTATAATAATTCACGTACAAATGGTTTTCAAAGTTGGAAATGTCAAGGTTGTCGTATCAGCAGGCTTAGCCAAGTTGACAATCTACAATCGTTAACGCTAGTAGAAAACTAATCAAATATATGGGAATGACATCGTCTCAACGTTAAATCACGTGATCAACACAAACGAATAGAAAATTCGTAGACAAGTTTACATCGTTCAAAATGATAAAATAGAATGTTATCTTTTCTACAATGTTGATCGCTATACTCGTTGGTAGGAACACTCACCATAGTCTAAAGTGTAGGTTTTTTCTACAGACATTAGAGAACGAGCGATCGACTCAGTCGTGCATGTCAACTTGGCTACCCATTTAGCGCTTTCTACAATGGCTTACGCCGAGGCGTTTACGATTGTAGAAAGAGAATCGATACGAAAAGTTTGTAACTTGGCTAGGCCTACAGTAGTACATACTTTTATTATAAACTAAAACACACTTTTCTTTATTTTTAGGAATGCGGTTTGGCCAGCTTCAGTCTCAATTGTGCATAGCGAAGGTTTTGTCTAAGTTTAGAGTTGAACCATCGAAGAATACTAACAGAAATTTGAAGGTAGCTCCATGCCGAGCTATAATTGGACCTGAAGGAGGAATACATCTTAATGTTGTTTCTAGAAAGCTAAAGTCTTAAGAAAACCTCTATCAACCAGATGGATTCAACCAATCAATGCAGTCAATATAATAGGTGTAGGTATTTATGGGCCAAAGTAGCCTGAAAATAAAGAATTTATTATTATTAATACAATATAAGGCGTAATTGAAATAACTCGTCAAAGTCGACATTATGAATACGAGGATCTAATTTCACTCTACTACAACAACCCATAACGTCCACTGCTGGATATAAGCCTCTCCCATGATGGGAGGAATTTGCCGTAATCGGATCTCCACGCTTGGCAAGCGGATTGGAGATCGCAGTGATGAAAGACTAACAGAAAACGCTGCTGCCCATTCTCTGGTCTACGGAGGCGCAAGGTGTTCTGCCTCAGACATTAGTCGCCTTATACGACACCCGTGAGTGTTGGGTTGGTTCTATTCTACTCTGCTGGATACCACACGGCATAATTTTACTCATTTAGGGATTAATCCTGAAACATGAAAATTAAATAAGGTGTAAAAACAATTTGTCGGTACATGCGTAGGTATACGAAAATGTATGGGCAAACTGATTTGTTTTCGCGATTTCACTTTTTAGCAAAAATAGCTGCCCATAACAAACTGTATTTGATCTCTATTTTTGTTTCGGTGTTTCATCTCATTCTCTGAGACACTATATATAGATATTACAAAAAAATTACGTGGGCAAGTGTTACTTATTCATTAATTAAAGTCGTTTTTGGTTATTGCATGGTTAATTAAGGCAATAATTGTTTTCATAACGGCTTTATTTTTCAATTTATTCTAGAATAGTAGTTGTTGTATGTAGGTAACAAATTAAAGGTGGTCAATTTTTTAAGAACCTCTACAACATACTTTTGCTATTTGGTTGACCGTTCGATTGTACAAATGAGATAGAAATAGACATTTCGTGTTATCCGGTAATTCCGGCAAAGGATTGAATTAAAATTATTCCGAAGATAAAGTTGAATATTGAAATATTTAATATTAATATAGAGTGTCTAGGAACTGTTAGTATTTAAGATTTATTTTAGGTTTTGTTTATTTTTATTGCCGATAAGAAACGTGAAGTAGCTATTTTAATTTTATTGTTAAACTTTAAGATTGTTTTCGGTGTTTTTAGGGTTTCGTACCCGGGGTATAAACGGGACCATATTATTAAGACTCCACTGTCCGTCTCTGTCACCGTATCTCATGAACCGTGGTAGCGAAACAGTTGAAATTTTCAAAGATGATGTATTTCTTTCTGTTACCGCTAAACAAACGTGATTTTTTGCCGTTTTTTGCTCGATATTAATAACGGCAACAGGTAGACGCTTAAAATATTCACAGAATATTAATTAGTATAAACACTTTAAAAATAAATAATTAATTTAAAATAAAATAAATATTTAAGAGGAGCTCCCATATAACAAACGTGTTTTTTTTTTGCTGTTTTGTCTAATGTGTGAAACGCTTCGTGCGCGAGTTCGACTCGCACTGCGCTGGTTTTTTATTTTTATTTTTACTAGCTACACGGCCCTAGTGGCCTACCATGACGTCTTAAAGCAGGATCGCTTTATTCTTGTTCGACTGAGGGTAAGAGATGGCGCTATACGTCCTCTATAGCTCCGTCCCTTACCCTCAGTCGTACAAGAATAAAACGATCCTGCTTTAAGACGTCATGGTAGGCCCGCTGCTTCATGCGGTGCCAACTATCGGGTCTATCCCTATTAACTATCCTATCTTTTCACTCACATTCACAAAATTTCATTGAAGTCGGTTGGCTGGTGCATGAACATATATTAACGCGTGATTTTATAAAGGGTGTAAAACACCTCTTAACGAAGCCGAAAGGCACTTGATCTTCTCATCATTGCGATCATTTTTTTGTTGTACACCATACCTGGGAACCTTCTATTGTAAACTGAAATTCTAAAAATTCAAATTGTAAACTGAAAGTATACAATTTATCTGTGTTTTTGAAATAAAGATATTATTATTCTAGTTACGGAGATATTGGGGGCCAAACTTCCAACTTTTAGACTAGTATTTTTTTTAAATACAAGTTTTCAATGGAGGATTTTAAACACCTCCACGACCCCCGTACTATTCAATCCATCCATCAGCACAATGTTTTGAGTGAGTTACATTGAGTTCTACCAAAAAACATGATTTTTCACCCCAAAAAAAAAGTCATTTCCCAGCAATAATTTTTGCGTTAAGTTACTTAGTTTAATGTACAGAATGCTTGGTTGAAGGTTTCGTGATGAGGTCTTTTACATCCTGGATATTAAGATTATACTGAATTAAAAACATTTTGATACCCATCTCTATTGAATCAAAGGTATACCTTTGGTACTATTATTCAAAATATAGATTTAATCAGAAATCTACATTTCCATTTTGCTTCGTTAATGTACCATTCAGTACTGTAATGTTTAAGTAATGTTGTTTGGTTTTTTTTTTTCGAGCAAAGCCTTAATTCATGAGCATCACCAGTACATATATATATATATAGTCCACCTTACTAGTTACTATGTCCATGCTAAACCTAAAAGTTGGCAATCTCTCGAGGAGTATTTAATAGTCCATTGGCTCTCTGAAGCCGCGGCCCCGCCAAATACGGGCTCTCGTAAACGCACAATCAGGTCAAGGCATTTGTTCAGAGTCAAGCATCTCTGCGGCTTACTCTAATAACGTTGACAGCATTCACTTGTGAGATCTCAAGACTTTTTTCTTTGATATTACTAAAAGATATCTAAAGCTTTAACGGGTTATTACCTCAGTAACAGACGTGTTTGTAGTTTTGGGGCTAGAACAGTTCTGAGTCCATCTAGGTCGGGATTCAAACTTGGGTACAACGTTTCACTTCATGTGTTCCCGGCATTGAAAAATGGTTGAGCTTACTGTTACCGCTTAAATAAATGGACACAATAAGATAAATATACCCAACACTGTTGAACAACAATTTGAATACGAACAGTCCCCGTATAGTTACATCGCCTACAAAATGTTCAGTAATCACGAACGTTAAACCCAAAGTGGCACATGTAGCGTATCTAAAGATGGCAGGGTGTGAGAGAAAGTAATAAACATCGGGTTCTCGGTGTCTGTAATTCAATGAGTGGTGGTAGATATGTCTGGGTAGGGCGGGCGAGTTGAACAAACCCAGTGCCGCATAGATCGATACCGGCGACCGGCTCCGACGAAACGCCCCGTACATTGCAGCACTTTATGAACTAAACACTATCTTTTTGTATGCTTTGTTAATATTTTTGACAATCAAATGTGAACAATAATCTGAATTTAAATATTAAAGAGGGAATATGTAATTAACGATCGGGAAATATCTGTGCACACTTGTTTATTCAATTAAAACTTAAGCGATCAAGTCCATTTACAGAAATGCTAAAGACCATCTTAGTATAAAATAATGTATCTAAGCATTTCCGTACGTATTTTTTATATAAATGGACTGGTCATTTATATAAAAAATACGTACAATTTATAGCTCAAGACCATCTTAGTATAAAATAATGCATCTACCTAAGCATCGGAAAAACTAATGACACTTTTTGCAACGCATGTTCCACGACACGGATTGGCTTTTGTCGCCATCTAGTTGTGAACAATGCTAACACTTTTTTATAAAAGGAAAATTCCTGTGAAAATAGTTCTTTTATAATACTCTTTGTAGCGTATTGCTATACAAACATATAAGCTACCGCAAATAATAATTGGTCGCAATTTTAATTTTATGAAATATCTGAGTTAATTTTCTATGAACTTTTTAAGCAGTTAGCAAATCACTTTTACGCAACCTATCATTATAATTGTTAAATCTTCTGTGAAAAACAAAGTTGTGCCAAGAACTATGAATCAGCTAGGGTAACAAAGAGCAGACGTATAGAGTCACATTTTTCTTGGAATAACAACCCCCTAATGTTGATATTATACAGAAGATGTACCTAGTCATACGTCGATAAATCACGTCATCCCCTTAGGGGGAACATAACGTTTAGTAGTTTTATAGTTAGCTATAATCAAACTACTAAACGTTATGTTGAAAAACACGTAGTTACTAAGGTTACGATTCAAAAGAAAATGATCCTTATATAAGAATCCGTGTAGTGTTATCTATCAAAGACTTTGTTAACCTTTAAATGTCCTCGTTCCTTAAAGGTCATTAATGAAACATAGTGCCAGTAACTGTGGGCGGGATGCGTGCTGGAAAGTTTCAAACTTTCTTGTGGATTAACATAAAAGTGCACTGCCTATAACAACACGTAGTTACAATGAGTTTTTCCTGGAAAAACTACCGCTGCACAAGTCTGAAGATTGTTTATTTAGTCATTTATTATGAGGATTTCTATGTCTAGGTAAATATGATAAAAAAGATAACAACATTGCAAAAGTAACGTTAACTGCAATTATGTAATTGTGTATGAATACGAATGACAATTTTAACAGTTTTCATTACTTTCTAAAATAACGCAAAACAATTATCTACACGCAAAAACACTAACTATATGGTTTGTCTTGTAATAACAAAGTACTCAGAAATGACTAGTAGTGAACCACTTACTAGATAAACTCGTGCGTGTGTGTTTTCCCAGCGCAGACTTTGCAGTAATGTATAGACTCTCCGACTAGCTTTGAAAGCAAACATTGTACTTTACAACTTATACGGAGAGCTTGCGCGCTCGCGACTTTTCCTTTCCTTAGCTTTTATCGATTGCTATCCTCTCGGTGACTCATTCACTTTGAATACGAGAAAGTTTGAAACTAATTTTACTTAATGTGTAAGCCACTGCTGAAATTGGTGGTTGATACTTATTTTAGCCTTGAAATGGGAACTCACTGTGAGCCTCCTTGATATAGCAATAAGGATTTATATACGCTGTCCTCAATTGGCTTTGTCAATTGCTTCCAAGAAAAGCTGCTTTACTTGAAATTAGTTTCCCATTGAAAAGAAATAATGTACTCGTTGTAAGAATGTTGTGGGCTATTTTCAAATATACTTCTATCTAACTCTAGCTAACTATATTCCTCCTATGAACTTTAATGCTATCTTATTATTAACCGACTGCGGCGAAGCTCAAAAGGAGGGTTATGTGTTTGCCCTGTATGTATGTATGTATGTCCGTTTCTTTGTTCTTTCGTAACTCCTCAACCGATGGAGGGATTTGGATGGAATAAATGTCGTTAGATTCGTCTTGATGGCGTGATTGTCATTATAATTAAAAAAATAATTAAAAATCGTGTATTTGGGGTGCCATATTGTGTAGTTCGATTTTTTTTTATTCTAATTTTTGTTAGCATTTAAATAAGAGATTCACAAAGAGCCTATTCTTTGGTTTATAGAGCAAGAGGGATTTCTACGTAGTCCTCAATTGACTTTGATTGCTTTCATAAAAAGCTCGCTTTGATTGGCGAATTCTTATCTATGCTGGAGGCTATTTTTAGTAGCTTTACCATTTTTTTAAAGCCTTTAAATAATATGTATAAAGGGTGTAAACCACCTCTTAACGAAGTCGAAAGGCACTTGTTTTCCTCGTCTTGCGATCATTTTTTTGTTTTACACCATACCTGGGAACCTTCTAGTTACGGAGATATTGGGGGTCAAAGTTCCAACTTTTTGACAAGTTTTTTTTAATACAAGTTTTTAATGTAAGATTTTTACTTTAAACGCCTCCACGACTCCCGTATGATTCAATCCATCCATCAGCACACAGTTTTCAGTGCGTTACATTGAGTTCTACCACAAAACATGATTTTTTACCCCAAAAAAAAATCGTTTCCCAGCAATAATTTTTGCGTAAAGTTACTTAGTTTGATGTACAGAATGCTTGGTTGACGGCTTCGTGAGGAGGTCTTTTACACCCTGTATGTATATTCCTTCATTAAAGTTATGTATTATCTTAAACCGACCTTTGTAAATCAACGTCAGGGATTTACTTCAAGATATGAATTAGTAAACATTTGAACCACAATAATAATGCTCCAGGTGTTCCCTGTGTGAAGTTTTGTGATGTGTAGGTTCTGTTGTGGTTTCTACCCACAAAAGGGGTTAGAGACTCTATTAATTGCCGAAGGCCACAAAACAATGTAAACATCAATTTATTATGAAGCTTTAATTATTATATAAACCAAATAGTCGAATGTCAAAATAACAGCAGTCAATTCACATTAAGTCGTTTTCAGTTAATTTGTGGAATCATAAAAATGATAAAGGTTAATTAATTAATGGAAGCAATATCACGTTTACTACAGCACGTCATAATCCAGAGTAATCCCGGTTTTAAAGAGTTTTAGTTGAGTAATATAATATGCAACTAAAAACTAGATTTAAAGATTACAACACACCAATCAACCATATTGTATTCTTAAAATGTTGTTTTTAACTTATTATCTTACTCTACCCCTTAAATCGGACCTTCATACTGACTTATTTCAAAACAATATATATCCAGAACTTTTATAATCAGGAAGTAATTTAAGAATATTCTATGGTTTTATACACATAACATAACATCACGCCTATAATCCCAGAAGGGTTACGCAGAGGTGTACTATCGAGGACACTCCCGCCTGACCACCACTAAGCTAATTTTTGCTTGCACTAGCAACATAGAAACGCTCTCTAGCCCCGGCCCGTTAACTTTGTATAGAAATAATGAATGAGAAGATACCGAATCGGCCGAGCGCACTGACGACGCTCGCCAAACGAAATTTCTTGTTATTTTGCGCGCCAAAGTTGACGCTTTCCTAATAGGCCCAAACTTTAAGAGGGCGTGGCTCGGCGCCTCCGCATGATTTAAGCGAAAAAAAAATGAAACTGGTCAGGCGGTAAAGACCCCGACTGTACCTAGTAGTATACCCATATTTCGACAGTTACGTTTTTGAATCCCACGTAATAGGGGGCCCAACTGGACCCAACTCCTGACTCCGTGACTGCTACTTAGAAATCCCTGATGTAAAATCCCATTAGCACTTTTCCCAACATGGGAATCGAACCCAGGACCTCATGCTCAGCAGGCGTGCTTGTGACCTAGCAACATGTTTTATCATCATCATCAGCCTATTAATGTTCCCACTGCTGGGACACAGGCCTCCTCTCTATGAGAGGGAATGGGCTATAATCCACCATGCGGGCCCAGTGCGGGTTGGTAGATAATAATCATAATCATAATCATAAATCTTTATTTATCTCGACATCAAAAATTACAGGCACTGGTATTATGCACAAACTTAAATAGAGAAAGGTGTCTGAAGTAGGACAATCCTGAGGCACAGATCACCTCTCCGGCTTATATAATATAACATTTTAATTTTAGCAACAAAAATAAGTCAAGATTCTAGAGTTAAAGTTGGAAGTAGGTACTTAAATTTAATTATTTGAAATTTTACAATAACTATACGTAAAATAAAATATGCAAATGACATATTAAAAAAAATAACTTGTGGAACATTTTGGTTCAAAAGTAGTACTAGGTACAGACCAAATATAAACAATCAAAAAATAAAATTATATAAATTATGCTTGCAGGCATAATAAAAAAATAAAAATATGATTGTACAAAAAAGTGGGTTAAGATGCTCTCTAAGTCGAGATGAGAGAGATGTCTGTTAAGATAGGTACATACACGAAAACAAAATTTAAAATCAAAAGGATGAAAGTGGAAATGGAGTGATGAGAGTGGATTGATGCAATGCGTGAGTAGATGTGTGTGTAAATGTGAGTGTGCGAATGTGAGAGTGTAAATGTTTAGTGTTTATGCGTGAGTGTTAAGACACAGGTTTAAGTAAATTTTCTGTGGAAGCATAGTCAAGACTTAATAGCCAGGTGCGCAGTTTTCTTTTACAAATAGCTTTAGTGTGTATGTAAATAGAAATTTTATTATTAATTGAATTATAAAGAAAAGTGCCAAGGAAGGCAAAAAATTTTTGGGAAAAACTAGTGTTAAAACGGATAATTGGACAAACATTTGCTGATCGTCTATTTTTAGTAAGGAAATCGTGATCAATGGGAAGTTCAGCGTGTTTTTTTAATACAGTCATGAGTATGAACAACTGCCGGACCGTTAGAACTTGGCAGTGTTGGTAGAGATCGAAGGTTGGATAGCGAATAGGGAAATAACAACTAACTTTTAATATAGCTCTTTGGGCTCTCTCTAAGTTAATTAAATACGACTTAGAGGTACCGCCCCAGGTGGTGATACAGTAGGCTAGCAAAGACTGGCATAAGGCGAAATAAACTGATTTAATTACTGAAGTATTAGATATATGTCGTAGATTTTTAAATATGTAGATTAATTTGCGGGTTCTTTTAACTAACGTTTCAATGTGTTGTTGGAAGCTGAGACGGTAGTCTATAATTATGCCAAGATATTTGATAGATTCCGTTTTTAATAATACAGGACAAAAACAATGATTGACTGAATTACAAGAGTGGGCTTTCAAGTTGAAGTCCGGTTGATCCTGTGGTCTAAGGGAATATGTCATGTATTTCGTTTTATCGATATTTAGGGTAAGTAAGTTACCATACAACCATTTATATACTGTATCAAAACCTTGTTGAGCATGATATTGGACCTCAATCCACGTATCAGCATCGAATACCAAAGCAGTATCATCCGCAAAAGTGATGATCTTTCCGTTTTGTAGCTTAATATTACATAAATCATTTATATAAACTAAGAATAATGTTGGGCCTAGGATGCTGCCCTGTGGAACGCCGTACTCATTAGGTAGTTCGTCACTGATCCAATTTTCTATTTTAGTAATTTGTGTTCGGTCGGACAAATAGTCTGTAAAAAGTCGGAGTGATTGACTTCTCACACCCATATTTTCTAATTTTTTTATCAAAATGGGAACAGATACTGTGTCAAATGCTTTAGCTAAATCGAGGTAAATGGCTAAGGTCTTTTTTTTTGCATCTAGTTTATTAACTAAGTGATCTGTTAGTTCATGGACGGCTTCAGCTGTTGACCTACCAGATCGAAAACCAAACTGTGATGGAGATAAGAGAGAATTTTGTTCGAGGTAATTAGTAAGTCTGGAATTCATTAATCGTTCTAAGATTTTTGATAGCGTAGGGAGTATGGAGATTGGTCTATAATTGTTGACACAGTATCTGTCTCCGGATTTAAATATGGGTACAATTTTAGATTTCTTGAAGGCACATGGAAATACACCGGAAGAGAAAGATAGATTGCATATGAATGTAAGTGGAGGAACAATAATATCAGCAAATCGTTTTAAAAACGGACCGGATATATTATAGATGCCAACTGCACACTCGTTTTTTAAATTAAAAATTAAAGACCGTATTTCTTCTTCGTCAGTCGGTAGAAGAACAAAAGAATTTTGGGAAGAAATAGTTGGTTGAGTATAGGGTTCTGTATTGACCAAATTAACATTTTGTGACAGTAATTTTTCTGATAAATTTTTACCTACACCTGCAAAAAATGAATTTACTGAATTAATTGATTCAGTAGGATTTTCTATTGAAATAAGCTGGGTGGATTGTTGTTTGGTTTTATTAGTATACGTTATATTTTTAATTGCTTCCCAAAGCTTTTTGTTATTTTTACCTGCCTTTTTAATTACGTCTTGCTCGTAATTTTGTCTAACTTTCTTTAAAATATCGTTGCAAGAATTCCTGTACCTTTTGTAAATGCAAAGCGCTGCCTCATTATTTGGATTCTTTAAGGTTTTGATATGTAGTTGATCACGATTTCTCATACATCTAAGTAAGCCTGGTGTTATCCAGGGTTTCAGAATTATTTTGCGTCTAGGTGTCGGGATTTGTTTTGTGTTATCATTTATAGCTTGACCTAGCGAGTGTACAAAAAAATTTGTTGCCTCATTTACATCTGACGTGCTGTAAATCTTATTAAATTCTATGTTCTTGACGTCTGTTTCCAGTCCTTCGTCGTCTATTCGTTTAATAGTTTTGGGACCTTGGTTTTTGTTTGTGGTTCGATCTAAAAATAAAATGACGCTATTGTTGACGCTATTGACGTTATTGTAGATGTCACATGTCTTCGAATTTTTTGGTTCTAGGACATGCCGGTGTCCTCACGATGTTTTCCTTCGCCGTTTTGAGAGCTGCGGTGATGAAATAAATTACACAAAGTAATGCGCCTGTCTGGGTTCGAACCCACGACTTACTATGCGTAAGTCGGGGCCACCACCACTGGGCCACCGCTGCTCCATGTTTCATACTTTTATTTAATTTAAATCGCAAAGCCTTTAAAGGTAAAAAAACCCCAAGTTGAATGGAGACCGAACGAGATAATAGTGTCCACGTAAAGGTCGTGAAATCAGCTTTGTTGCGAACAAATCATGTTAGTGTCGGTCAAACTAGCTTAGTATCGTATTACTTATTACATGTAACTTACTCTTTTTACTACTGAAGACTATAATCCGATTGCGTAGTAAGCCTAGCATAATAGGTATAGTACAATACTTTAGACTGCCAAGAAGTACATATGTAAAAATGACAAAAGTACTGTTTTAAGCTTTCACGGTTTAAAACTAAACTTGTATTGTTGTCGATTCTGTTGTGCACAAACTAAACTTAATTTAGGCTATTGCTATCTTTTACTAAAAGGAAGTGCAAGAAAAGGACGGCTATAGCTATGAACTAAGTTAGAGATTATGGTATTATGCTGTACATACACTTCATATTCACCATTCATAATACTATTTATCATGCTTTTTATTTGTTTATATATCTACACTCGGCAAATCGATTTAAATACGATTCTTTAACTTGGAAATAGCCGAAATAAAATATTATCTAAGTTTTCATGTTGTGACACTTACGTCAAACGCTAAATTGTCAAACTGTCAGTTACTTTTTATTTCATTCTGGTTTAGTTATTATATGATATTTACTTTTTGGTTTGTACGTGTAAGTGACACCATTGTCACATATATTGGGATTCTTCCGTGATTGGACAAAAGTATATAAGTAACTACATAACTTAGGACATAGCACAATCCAGAAGCATATTTAGAACAAGTTGAAGTGTATTTGTCTTTTTTGTTTTTTTGTCGTTGGTCTAGGTGGTCGCAAGCGCGAGTGTTCAGTATGAGGTCCTGGCTCGGTTAGTGTTATTGTGTTTTCCATCAGGAATTTTTAAGTAGCAGTCACGGAGTCTGGATTTGTACCCGGTTGATGGCAATAGGCTCACACCCTATTATTTATTTATTTGCTCCCATGCACATCACACATTTCACAATAATTATTATTGTCGGTTTCCGCACATGAACCCCGTCAGGGCACCGCAAAGCACAATGTTGGTTTGCTGTTGAGTCATTAATATAATAAACAAATTGAGTCAAAACCCGTCAAAAACACAACAGATCACATTTCACTTAAAATGTGTCCAAAAGTCGTTATGATGTCCAGTTAGCAGTAATAAACACTATACAATAATACACATAAGGTCACATTACATCGGACTTAAACATAACTGAAGAAATGTTGGTATACTATGAAGGTACACTTCTGCCTAACCCTTCGGGGATTACCGGTGTGATGTTATGTTATTTTATTTAAAAGTATACAGGGGTGTAAACGATCTCATCACGAAGCCGTCAACCAAGCATTCTGTATAATTAAGGTGAAAGCGTCAGGGTAGCCCGCGAAATTCAAATTTTCTTACGTTTTTTGCAATTTGCAGACCAGTGTTAGGTTGTATGTTGATTAAAATATTGTTCGCGATTGTAAGACGTATGTAGTTACAGAATTATAATCATCAAAATCATCAATACAACTCTCCAAGTTCAAAAAGGTCTAGCAATGACTTTGACCTTGAAAAATCGTTCCTCGAATTATATGAACTTAGAGGGTTGTAGGAGTAACTTTACGCAAAAATTATTCATATGAAAAATCATGTTTTGTGGTAGAACTCAATGTAACGCACCCAAAACATTGTGCTGATGGATGGATTGAATAGAACGGAGGTCGTGGAAGTGTTTAAAGTAAAAATCTTACATGAAAAACTTGTATTTAAAAAAAAACTTGTCAATAAGTTGAAACTTTGACCCCCAATTTCTCCGTAACTAGAAGGTTCCCAGGTATGGTGTAGAACAAAAAAATGATCGCAATGACGGGGAGAACAAGTGCATTTCGGCTTCGTTAAGAGGTTTTTTACACCCTTTAAGTATTAATTAATAGCCTTTGTCTACAGCTTCGCTCACGTGGAGGTTGAAAATCATCCCACGGGACTGTACTACCGGTACCTATAAAAAGTACCTTTGTCCTAGCCTTATAGAACATTTTTATCCAAATCTGTTCAGTACTTTGGAATTTATAATACTGGTATGGAAGTTGGATGTACTCGTAATTCATGGAGTCTATATACATCAAACCGCCATTACATATGCATAATAAAATACCTATTTTGCGACAAATGGTGGTAACTCAATCAATCAAGTACCTACTGCAATCGACTAATGGATATCGCTTTGTGGATTAGAATCGTAGAGCACTTAATCATCAGCTTAGAATCTAACATTAACACAAATATGACGTATAGATATAGATACTGGCCGTCTATGTGGCGCATCGAGTTTTAGAAAAAGAATTGGTTTTAAGAGCATTGTCTATGGCAAGCTCGCAAATCTATTCTCAACAACTAAAAAGCGAAGCAAAGAAGCTTGACGAGATTCTACAACGAAATCAATCAAAAGAGAAAAGCGAAGGAGTACCTAAGCAAAAACATAATTTTCACACGTCCCTGTCAATCATACCTGAGTGACAGTCTCCTCCTAAAGCTCGATCTTGGATGTGTCATATTTACGCCAGGGTCGTACCGTCGCTATGTACAAATAAAGTACTACAACCCTTCAACAATGTCCTACGTCATCGTACGGCCCTTCCCTCAAAGGCTTCCTTCCTGAATGTTACGGGTCAAGGAATAAGGTAAAGGTGAGGTACCGTCCGTAATTATAACGCCTCCCTCTTGTTTGACTTCAAATCGTAAAAATATTTGTTATAGCTGAGGTCCCGCGGTTTCACCCACGTAGTTCCCGTTCCCGTGGGAGTACGGGAATAAAATATAGCCTATAGCACTCACGAATAATGTACCTTTCTACAAGTGAAACAATTTTTAAAATTGGTGCATTACTTCCGGAGATTACCTACAAACTTACAAACAAATGTTACCTCTTTATAATATTAGTATAGATAGACAATGAAATTGAAAATTCATTTATGTTTTGAGGGAAAGGCAATGACCTGAATGAATTTTTGGTGCTATAAAATATTTTGGAAGAACATACATAAGGTGACACTCTGACACAAGACAAAGTAACATTCTTAACGCATTAACGGTAAGTTTTTCCGGGAGTTTTGTACCGTCAACGTACTTTGTTTACCGGCTTCATGATTAGAGTTACATAAAAAAAGGCTGGAGAGCAGCGGTAGCCCATTGCTGGCGGCCCCGACTTACGAACAGTAAGTCGTGGGTTCGAACCCAGACAGGCACATTACTTTGTGTAATTTATTTCATCACCACTGCTCTCAAAACGGTGAAGGAAAACATCGTGAGGAAACCGGCATGTCTTAGAGCCAATAAATTCGTAGACATGTGACATCTACCAATCAGCACTGGGCCCGCGTGGTGGATTATATGGGCCTAGTCCCTCTCATAGAGAGGAGGCTTGTGTCCTAGCAGTAGGAACATTAATAGGATGATGATGAAAAAAAGCTTGAGTAAAACCACATTATAAAAAATTATGCCGCAGGCATCAGCAAACACAACGGAGAAGATCAATAAAAGCTGGAATATGTTCCACAACACCTATCCCAAACTAAATGAAAGCTTGGTTAGGTACGATTCCGCGTGATTCAACCTTCAAACCACCAGGTTTAATATTGATTGGGAATTTTCCTACATTCTTTTCCACAATGGCGGGCTGTAGACGCTAGATATACGTAGGTACAAAGATGCAGGTCGTTGTGACGTAATTACATTTTCATTAAAGTAGAATGCCCGCGTGGGAGTGGCCATTGATACGGGCACTTTAACGTATATTATAAAGATAAAGATAAAGATGCATTTATTTGTTTAAACATGTGTGACATGATACATAAATATGCACATATGGATGGAGAACGAAAGATTGCTGGTTCAACATGTTTTGCCATATTCGGCGTACAAAATAGTTTCCAATACTTTACTAGAAATTAAGAAATAATTGAATTGGATAATAGTCAAAATTCAATCAATTCAATTACATAATTACATTCAATACAAAAATTATAGTCATAAAATAATAATTAAAAATTAAAATTACTTATTAAATTATCTAAATTCAAAATTTGTCATTCAAAAAGTCCGTAACATTATAATATCCCTTACTGATAAGCATTTTTTTTAGCTCTCTCTTGAATGAATTAATAGTCAATATCTTAATGGAATTAGGAATTTTATTGTATACTAGCTGTTGCCCGCGGCTTCGCCCGCGTGATGTTCGGTAACTGTCCCACTGGATCATACTAAAGGGATAATAGTGTCCTCCATGTTAATCCAGGTTATAAACTATCTATGTGGCACATTTCATAATCATCACAATTATTATTATCACAATCACCATCACTATCACAACCGCCATCATTATCACAATCACCATCACTACCACTATCACAATCACAATCACCATCACAATCCCCATCACCATCACTATCACAATCACAATCACCATCACCATCACCATCACAATCACCATCAAAATAACTATCACAATCACCATCATCGTTATCACAATAATTATCATCGTGATCACAGACATTATCACACACACCACCACTATCCCAATCACCATCACAATCACCATCACAATCACCGTCACAATCAACAGCATCATCATCAGCAGCAATCATGCTGAGATAGGAGCCTTTTTGGCCTCGCACAGGTTTTCTTTTTGATTTAGTTTTAGATTCTTTTTATTGTTTAGTTTTAGATTCTTTATTTTTATTTTTTTTAATATTATTTTTGTATTTCCTGTGCTTGTCCAAAATAAATATTTTTCTTTCTTTCTTTAATCACCATCACAATCACCATCACAATCATTATCACAATCACCATTACAATCACCATTACAATCACCATCACAATCACCATCACAATCACCATCACAATCACCAACACAATCACCAACACAATCACCATCACAATCACCATCACAATCACCATCACAATCACCATCACAATCACCATCACAATCACCATCACAATCATCATCACAATCACCATCACAATCACCATCACAATCACCATCACCATCACAATCACCATCACAATCACCATCACAATCACCATCACAATCACCATCACCATCACAATCACCATCATAATCACCATCACAATCACCATCACAATCACAATCACCATCACAATCACCATTACAATCACCATCACTCTCAGAATAACTATCACAATCACCATCACAATTACCATCACAATCATCATCACAATCACCATCGTTATCACCATCACAATCACCACCACTCTCAGAATAACTATCACAATCATCATCACCATCACAATCACAATCAAAATCAGTATCACAATCACCATCATCGTTATCACAATCACTATCATCGTAATCACAACCATTATCATCGTATTCACAATCATTATCATCACAATCTCCATCCTCGTCATCACAGTCATTATAATCGTAATCACAATAATTATCATCGTAAATTCGTAATCACAATCACTATCATCTTAATCACAATCATCATGATCACAATCGCCATCACTATCTCAACCACAATCAAAATCACAATCACCATCACCATCACAATCACCATCACCATCACCATCATTATCATAGTAATCACAATCATTATCATAGTAATCACAATAATCTACATCATTATTACAATCACCATCACTGTCACAATCACAATCACCATCGCTATCACCATCACAACCACTGCCACTTTCACAATCACCATCACAATCACCATCACCATCACAATCACCATCAAAATCACTATCACAATCACCATCATCGTTATCACAATCATTATCATCGTAATCACAATCATTATCATCTTAATCACAATCATCATCATCACAATCTCCGTCCTCGTTATCACAACCATCGCTATCACCATCACAATCACCGACACCATCACAATCACCATCACCATCACAACCACCATCACAATTACCATCACAATCACCATCACAATCACCATCGCTATCACCATCACAATCACCACCACTCTCAGAATAACTATCACAATCATCATGACCATCACAATCACCATCATCGTAATCACAATCATTATCATCGTAATCAAAATCATCATCATCACAATCATCGTCATCATTATCACAATCATCATCATCGTAATAACAATCATTATCATCTGGATCTCAAAATAAATGCCATTTTCGTAATCAGCACCCCTGATAATCTCGGTATCGACACCCATATTGATTTTTAGACATTTCAACCCCATCGCACCCTAACAGGGAAATGGTAGTATTTCAGGTCTGCCACATTAAATCTTAAAATCGTTGTTTTTTGTAATACACCCGACCCAATTCACCATAAAAACAATACTTATGCTGAATTTCAGGCTTTGTTACCCCATTTCCCCCTTTAGGGGTTGAATTCTGAAAAAAACTGAAACACAAACGTTAACTCATTTATCGATAGGAGTACTCCTGTTAAGTTTCGAATAAAGTAGTCTAACTAATCTTATTTCCCCACGTAATCTTTGGACTCCCGTTCCAACCCCTAAGGGGGTGAATTTTGAAAATTCCTTTCTTAATGCACCCCTAAACCTCATAAAGAACCTTTGTGCCAAATTTGGAATCTCTAGACTCAGCGGTTTGGGCTGTGCATTGATTTTTATAGTTTGCCACCCCATTTGCCCCTCTTAGGGGTTGAATTCTGAAAAAACCTGAAACCCGTTTCTACTCATTTATCAATAGGAGCACTCCTGTGAAGTTTCGAATAAAATAGTCTAACTAATCTTGTTTTACCCATACAAACTTTGGATTCCCGTTTAACCCCCTTAGGGGTTGAATTTTGAAAAATCCTTTCTTAGTGCACCCCTAGACTACATAAGGAACCTACTTGCCAAATTTCGAATTTCTAGGCTCAGCGGTTTGGGCTGTGCATTGATTTTTATACTTTGCCACCCCATTGCCCCCTCTTAGGGGTTGAATTCTGAAAAAACCTGAAACCCGTTTCTACTCATTTATCAATAGGAACACTCCTGTGAAGTTTCGAATAAAATAGTTTGTTTCCCCATACAAACTTTGGAGTCCCGTTTAACCCCTTTAGGGGATGAATTTTGAAAAATCCTTTCTTAGTGCACCCCTAGACCACATAAGGAACCTACTTGCCAAATTTGGAATCTGTAGACCCAGCGGTTTGGGCTGTGCGTTGATAGATGAGTCAGTCAGTCAGTCAGTCAGTCAGTCAGTCAGTCAGTCAGTCAGTCAGTCAGTCAGTCAATCAGTCAGTCAGTCAGTCAGTTTCTTCTTTTATATATTTAGATTAATGGGGCCATGCATATTACACTTTTTTTTATACACCAATAGGGAATATGCATAAATTTTATTTTTATTATTTCGATACGGAATGTTAAAGTACTATAAAAATAATGACAAAAAGCGAAAACAAGACATAAATCGGCCAAACAACAATAAAGTTATAACCATTTAAACTTTTGTTTCTATCTCTTTCTAGATGAATAAATTTTGTATGGATTTTGTACGTCGATGTAGCGAATGACGTCATTCGCTGTATCGGATCTCCCTCTCTAATCAGCAGTTTCAAATGCTTATAACTTAGTATTTTTTATAGATATTAAAAAAAATATTTCACTTTGCTATTTCTGATGTTAATACGCTTTGTTTAGAGTCATAAAAAAAAAACATGCATATACCCTATTATTGTGAACGAGGATTGAATTTATACTGATGACAAATCGGGAACATCAATTTTAAATAAAAATTTATTTGTTTGCGTATGATGACGAATCGGGAGTCATTGTATGAGTCGGAACAGTGACGAGTCGGTCATAAGTCTGATTCAGTGCTCCTAGTAAATAAACAATCCCATATAAATATTTATTTGGATGCAAGCTGTTTTATTTCATTACGTGTTCTTGTCAGCAAAATATACATTTGATTTTGCCACCCGGTCTGTTAGGAGTCATGCCGAATTAGACCGATCCGATCATGTGTCGATTTAAGAAGCTCGACCGGTTTGTTATGACACCTCACCTAAGATGTAATAATAAGCAATATCAACAACAAGTTATATTTAATAAACATGGTGCGAAATTTGATAGTTACGTGCATCGTTTTGACGACCTGAATGGCGCAGCGGTATTGAGGCTGCCTTACGTTCTTAGGGTCCCGGGTTCGAATCCCGGTCGGAGCAAATGTTTGTGCGGTGAGCATGGACATTTGATTCCGAGTCATGGATGTTTATATGTATAATAAGTATGTATTTACAAACTAAAAGTATCTATGTAGTATATCAACTATCTGGTGTCCACGACACAAGCCTCGTTGCTTAATGTGGCACTAGATGGCGCTGTGTGTAATGTCCAGCAATATTTATTTATTTATCTAATAAAATAAAAAAATGTTTGACAGGAATAACATCAAGCATTAATAAAGCAGCATTAAACATGAGACTTGACCAAACAGCCTTTAGAAACCCGGGTTAAGGTAGTCTATCCGGCCATAATGTAAACAATATAGGCGCTAACTCAACACCGGACCACGTAATACCTATCTATACCTCTCTACGTTGAACGGGTGGTCAACGTGAAACCCATTCAGCCCGCTCGCCATCTGCCCACTGTGTACCTACTAAATATTCCGCTGAAAACCGCAACAGATGTAATGTGATATAAATCGAATGTTTCCCATTCAGTCTCAGTGCCGTTCCGGTTCGGAACCGGGGACACTATCTAAAGACTTCTCACGCCCGGAACTAGGTCAGGCAGGCCTTTGAACGAACTCATTGCCTAGAATACTATAGCGAGTATACTATTACACATTACGTGGGATTGGCTAATTGTGGCTGAATAACTAAAGCCAATTTGAATGAAATGGTTTCCGAGTATAATTATTATCCGCGCGTCGAAACAAAATGGGTTTTTTTACCTACGCTTATACCTACTTTCAGGTGTGATTATTTCGAAGAAAAATTTAAATTGAACGTCTTCAAACCGTCTTCTTCTTGGGAAGACACGATTTCCACTGATCAAGTTGAATCTTACGATAAAGTGTATCATTTACTATGTAACATATTTGTTAGGTCAGACGCAAATTACCATGAAGAAAACCAACGAGTCATATATTCAAAAAGCAATTACGTCATCATCTGCCTAGCCTTTTCCCAACTTAGTTGGGGTCGGCTTCCAGTTTTACCGGATGCAGCTGAATACCAGTATTTTATATGGAGCGACTGCCTATCTGACCTCCACAACCCAGTTAGTACCTACCGGGTAATACGATACCCCTTGGTAAGACTGGTTGTCAGACTTTTTGGGCCTCTGACTACCTAACGACTGTCAAAGATCTACAAATGACAGCCAGGACCAACGGCTTAACGTGCTTTCCGAGGCACGGAGGAAACTCGGTATGTAATGGGTGGTCACCCATCCACAGACCAACCTAGGCAAGCACGGCTTAACCTAACGATCGACCCGAGCGGCTGTTATTATTTAGCCACGAGCTCCTCAAAAAGCAATTACGTATTTTTCTAAAACAAAAATGCTATTATACAAATTAATAATATTAGAAGAGTATATAGGTTGATAGGCTTTTACATATATAAATAGACCTATTTCTATCTTTTCCTAGAATACGTAAAATAGTTCTTGTTTTATAGTTTTGTTTATCTATGTTAAGTTTAGAGGCAGTAACCAGTAACTGTTAGTATTATTCTTTTGTTTATTTTCTTTCTTACTGTAACTGTAGAACTTAGGGTTTGTTGTAGAGGTACTTTTTTTTTAATTTGCCACCGTTGTTTGTTTATTCTATTTTATTTAGATGAAAGTCAATATCACAATATGAAAATCTTTTATAAGAGAAAAGTCCCATTGATAGTTGGATGATATTATGATCACAAACAGATGCGCGTCGGCGGCGCTGTACCCTCGTCACTTGGATACAAAAAACGTATAAAATATAACCTTTGAAAGGATGATATGCATATTTACTATAGGTTAAAGCATTTTAAACAATAACAAAATGTACAGGTTCACTTGGAAAGTCTCGAGCGCTAATATCTACAGGCTGATTGGAAATTGGGTGTATTGGAATGGGTGACACTAGACCTAAATCAAATTAAAACATTTATTTGCTTGAATATGGGTACACATAAAGATGAAACATAAAACAATAGAGCTCAAAACCATTTCCTACCCTAACAGGTATGCATATACTAGTACATATTATAATTAAAATTTAAATGAACCTACCCCAAAACCGGGGTACCCGGGTTTACGTCTAACCAACAACAACCTAATCTGCAACAATTTTGACCCGAAGACTTTCCGGGATCCAAACTGGATTGTTTTGGAGAAATTAAACTTTTAAGGTTTTTCGGTTCCCCCTCTCCAGCATTTGTATTAGAAACAGGATCGATTAACATACAAAAAAAATTGGTTAAAACTTAAAATTCAAATATTTATTGCTCAACACAGTACATTTTATACATTTCCAGATGTCAAGTGAATGCGCAGTCCACTGTATTGTACCAATTCAGGCATGCAAAATTTATAAATGTACAATTTCATAAAAATCAATTAATACCACAAACAGAGTCGAAAAGAAAATAAAATCGAGTATTTACCTTACACAATGTCATAACTTCAAATTAATACGTTATAAAATGTCATAAATTAAGAAATCATAAATAAAAAATAATACCCTAAACGTATACAATATTATAAAGTCAAATAAACCCGTTACACAATGTCCTTAATTATCAAATAATAATTTGTCCAATGTTATAAATTTAATTTTATGTAGATGTCATAGATTAAAATTAATAAGTAATGTCAGGGTATATAATGTCAAAATAATTAAGAAATATCTAAATGGAATTATGAAAACAAAGAGAAAAAATAATAATAATAATAATTTCCATAAAATAAACTTTCAAACAAAATGTATGGGAAAAGTTTTTTGCAATTTCTGACTTTTTAGTAATACTTTAATCTGGGTTGGTCTGATAGAACTTTTTGATCAGTATTGGACACAGGATCGATTGACATCAACAAATGTTTTACTAAAATGGCATTTTCTTGCTAACTGTATTTTTTTCGAAAATCTGTCAATATGGATTCATATTGACAAAATTTCACGAAAAAATATGGATGGAACCTAAGATTATTTTCGTGTAGTTGCAACGGTTAAGGTAGTTCCCCTTACTGCCTCGTTTACCTTAACCACCCTGTATATTGCACGTGTCTTATCCTTATCCAAAATAACAACAAATTTATCTATTGATAAGGATTCTTTTAAGGTTTCATTTGATAAGTTCAATAACGTATTAATCAATAGTGAAAAGTCGAAAGGACATCTGTAGAATGTATGACAAGATAAGCTGATAACAATCACAAGATTGTGTAATTAAGATTAATTGTTCGTAAGCCATGTACTCAGTTATCATTATGTATTCATGTGTTATCATCTCTATTAGTTAACACTCTTTCGCACACACCCACAATACCTAACCGTGGGTGGTCATGGCAAAGCGCGTAAGCCACAACATTTTCAAGTTTTATTATTCAGAAAATGACAGCTTATCGTACTAATCCCTTGTTATTATTTCAAGCAATTACTCCTTAAGGATAACTTGCGCAGCTGTTAAGCTCTTAATTAGGATTATTTTTACGGTGGACCTGAGCGTAGTAAGTTAATTTGCATTACTTACAGCAAGTATTCTTAACGTTTACGCTCAATCTCAGTCTCGTGGTTACGTTAAAGAATGGACTATCTTGTTTGTTTCTTACCACGATTGTTTACTTTAGAAACGTTTTAAGCTTTACGTATAATATACTGAAGTTTAATTGTCCAACCATGTTAGTTCACCAAGATAATATGTTTAGACGTAGGTATATTTGCTTGCATCTGAAATCGATTGGAAACAACTTTTTTTTTTTATTCTATCCGAAATCGACTCATCATTATCTATTAATATTAAGGTTAGTGTAAAATAACTTGCTACGCTTAAAAGGCTTAGGTCTGCAGTAAAAGTAATCCTAAGTTTGGAATAAGTATAGGAATAAGCACCCAAGCAGATTTCGGCATTGAAACGTGGCAAATTTCAGGAAAGTTAACTAAATTGAACGGTTTCACCGATCACTGAACAATAACTTTCATGTTTCAGTAGACATATATCTGTAACTATAGAAAATGAAAGGACTATATTGGCTGCTTATCCCACGGTAATCACGGGCGAGTTTACGAATAAGCCCGAGTGAATCTGGGCTTACGTAGAGCGGAAGATTTTAGCGGGCGGCAAGAACCCTTATTAAGATTGCCAACCCTTCAGGAAAAATACGAGAAAGAGGTAAAAATATTTATGTTGAAGAAATACCAAGAGAACGAAACATTTACTACAGTATCTTAATTAATAAGAATACCTACCTACAGATTACATTGGTACGCGTTTTCAACGGTGAGAAAATTGTGATCAGTATTTGTTAGTTAAATACTTGTGATGCCTAAATATAATTGGTATGTGCATTCGGGTGTCAATTGACACGACAAAGAGAGCGATGGAGTCAGATGAGATTTATCAGAAAATATTCTTGCAAACTCAAAAGAAACTCCAGACGGCTGATCCAACATATTCGAGAGAAATATTTAAAAAAGATGTAAAATGTTATCACGAACAATTCAAAGAGCACGAACGATCGTTTTGTCATATAAAACGTGCGTCAATTTATATAATGGTTACGTTTGAATGTATCTTTATTACTCAATCACTCTTTAACAATTGAATGGAATAAATTGGTACCCTGATAGAAGTGAATGTACACTGGACTTGGAAATGACAATTTATAGCATACTCACATACAGGGCATACGAGAGAGCTGGAAAACGGCGAAGCTACTATAGATAGCTTTATTTATTCACATTGCAAATGCTCTTCTACGAATTCTACCGCTAAAGAAGCCTTTAAGTTCAAAGCTTTCAATCGTTACAGTCCTTCGTGAGTTTGTGTGACGCCAAACATTCAATATCGATCCTCCATTGACGTAGAAACACGTATAAATAGACCAATTGTGATCTTAACATTGGGGGTTAAAAAAAGGAAAGGAATGTTAATGTAATAACGAATTTTGACTTTTCAATCGATACGGAGACGACTCGAGCATATTATTGCGTAAGTTCAGGTTGCTCTTGATGTCTTTCACCTCGAAGGAGTCTTTGGAAGAAGCACAAAATCACTTGAAAATAACGATTCCTAAAGGTCATCAGGGTAACTATGACATTTAGTTTTTGTAACTAACTACCGATCCGCCCCTGCTTTTCGTGATTCTTATGACTTGACAAAATATTGGGATAAGTTTTATATTAATATTAGGTACAAGTATACCTATACCATACTTTTTTTTCCCACAACTGTCTGGCAGTTTGAGTACTCTAAGCGACCTACCCAAATGTCCTTTCTTTGGTATTGTTCGTCGTTTCGTTGAGCTCCTTGAGTTATAAGTCGAGCTACACGTTAACTGACAAATGCTTGCACTAACTGGACAGGTCCACTCAAATCTGTATGGTTCTTTCTTCAAAAGACCATCTCAGACACTAATCTGCATGGTCCTCATGTGAATTGAGCAAGATTATGTCTGGACTTCAAAAGAGACTATGACCTCTGAGTTTGTTTCGGCTGTTTCTTCTCAGAGGAGTCAGGTACGAAACACTGGCCCCATCTAGTTTTAAAAAAATGACGTGTAAAAGTGTTTGTAAAAACCTACTTGCAAAATAAACATCATTTATCATTTACCTACAACTTTCAGAATAAAATCTCTAAATGATAGAGCAAACCACATTAAATATTTTAGAAGAACAGCAACAGACAGACTTTAATTGGTAATTTAAAAAAAGTTGGTCTCCCTTTATTCATGAATCAAATACTCGTATACCTACAGTGTCTGAAATGATTTATCACACAGTAAAAGCACATGAATTTCATTGATTATTTAAGTTAACCCTTTTTTTCGGATAGGAAATCATCAAATGACATGTTCCTTCTTAGCCCTTTGTGTTCCAGGGCTGCGGTATCTCTTTCGAACAGTCCCGCAGTCCCGGCAGGCATCGGCACTTGTAGACCCCTTCCTTTTTGCTGACATCTTTTTGAGGCGCGCGTGGAACACGAACGCGCTGTCGACACGGCATGTAGGTAACCCCTTACTTTCGAAATCACGGCTCGTATTCACAATCGACTGTTCGTCGGTTGGTGTCCCGTCCCTGACCTTTCTCCACCAGTTGTTTCAACAAACAAATATCGGGGCGAGATGTCACCGTGATATGAGCCTTGATGGCGACAATTTGAGACAGTTAGGAGTAATTCTTAGATATGTTGTTTAAGGTAGGTAAAACAGTAGGTAAACCTAGCAATGTTAAAAGTGTTTAGTTTCAAACAAAAGCATTAACTTCCTACACTTATGTGGATTCTATATGAACTGGTTTATTCTGAGCATTTCAAACTCAAAACGTTGAAGAAAAACAAAATCATCAGGTAGGAGATAGATTATGACCAAGCCCGTCACAGAAAAGAGACCTGGCCCCTTATTCACAACGCTTCGATTCGATTTTGATTTTGATTTTCGATTTTCGATTCGGTAAGTCGTATGTCTATCTTTTTTTGACATTACGAAATCGAGCGAGATAGACATACGACTTTCCGAATCGAATATCGAATCGAAGGGTTGTGAATAGCTATGCTGGTCCAAAGAGCGGGAATGTTATATAGGCTTATGTGAATGCTAAAAGCGTTCAGTCTTAAACAAGTGTATTTTGTGCGTAATTTAATTTATTCTGAGCATCATTATGTCCTGTACTTATTAAACTTACCGTAACTAAACCCAGGATCGGGCATTCAACATGCAGTATCGCAGTCCCAGATTTGTAGGTAAATAGTTAAATTAAAATTGGCATAAATTAGCATGTCGGCACGGACGGAGTGAGGCCGTGCGCTAGCACCACGATCGCTCCGGGTCGCGCGATCGATTCCGAGGCGCCGACCCGGTCAGCGCTTGGCAGACAACTAGCCTGCCGTTTGACCCCTGCATGGTAGGTAGTGGTACCTGATATCACGATCGATACAACTATTTTTCTATCATGTGAACTCGGTAATGGTTCGCGACAATTGTTGTTTAGTTGATTATGAAGTTTAATTATTCACCTTGTACAAAGTAATTCTCAAAAGTTCTGTAGTCTAAATTTATGATCAGTTGCCAGCAATAGACCTTATTACGTGGGACTTAAATGTGGGTGTTCTATGGGCACAGCTCTACCTAACTCTTAGGGATAATAAGAATGAAGTTAACAAGTTTTCAGTAGGTGTAAAGTTCGTAGCAGTGGATGAACTAACTGACCTTACCCAACCTAATAAATGTGCGGTATTTGCCACTCGATCGCCTTTTATTTTAATGACACTGGAGATTATTATCTAACATGCACAAAGCGTTTAAAATGAGTATTTTTATATTCCACATAAATCGTAGTTGTGTTTCGAACTTCGTATCGATCGCAAATATTCTAGGAATCCAACTATTACGGTCGACGCAAACCTACGCATATACTACCATTATACTTATTTACCAAAATAGCTACGCGCTCGTAAATAACTATGTATACAGCCTTGTACATACTTTTATTGATTTAGTTTAGACTTTCGTTTGCATACAAATGAAAAAATGCTATTAGAATGAAAGCTAAGCCTTATTTTACGTGTGTTTAATGTAGGAACATAACTTAATTTACGGAAAACGTTATACCGATTTTGAACTTCATCTTGAAAAGGGTCAACCATTTCATTCATGAGAATAGATTCGATATAAACGCAATATAATAGGCGTAGGTTATATATTGCGATTAAATTTAATCTAGCATTAGAAGTCTTAAGTCGTAATTATTAATAAATAAACTAAACTAAACTAGCGTTTCTGTCATTCAACTCAATTAGAATTACTACAATTAGAGATGAATTTGCATTAAAACGAGGTAAAATTAATGGTTTTATACCATGTAATCGCAAATATGCAAAAAAACTAATATCAAAAGTGTTAATATTGTTTGTTTAACGTGTCCTACCTTACCTACATCATCTAATTACATTCGTGAAACTACACAATTCAACCATTTCCATGAAAGCTCATACTCGCTGTAAACGTTTGTGTTAATTGCGTTCGTTCCGTGTCAATCAAATGTCTAATGTTTGCCTTGGGGATTACCTGGGTCAATTACTTTGTGTACATACTTCATGATCCGTTTCAGGCCGAAAATCCCGAGTTACAGAGCCAGTGAGTCTTCAAGTTGTCGACGATTGAAATTGGTGATTCGTATCGTGGTATCGATTTTAATGTTAATCGAGTCGTTCATGGTATGGAAATAGTTCGTCTAATTATTTCCTATGAAATGCTACTAAGCGACTAATCGCAGCAAAAATACACAGAACTGCTGATTAATTATGCAGGTTGGTGACTAAAAGTATTGCTTTGATCATAAGTAATTGCCGAGATCATCAAACGCCTGCTAAGCATGATAAATGTCAATATTCCCCGTCGTTGACCTTACTCGACGTACAACGATGGCCTCTATCCCGCGGCCTATAACTAGATAACGTAACATACCTATATTTCACGGCTTATCTCCAACATTCATTACATATTCTCCTCTCGTCCGAACAAGACCTTGTTAAATGTTGTTTCTGAGACATCGCCCTCGCTGTACGTACAAGTTTTTGTTCTATTTGTGCATCTGAAGCAGGAGTCTATTTTGTACTAAATTGCGTAGACATTTAGTATTACAAAGAGAAAAATGATAAAGACTGAAAAGAACATAAACTTTATTTCATTCACGCAAAATACTTGACTAAAAACGTAATAAAAACATTGTTTTCTCTGAATCAAAAACAGACGTTTCATTCTGAAAATTCTTTACCATTAATAACCCAACTTCCATTTAGTAAGTAGGTCGTAATACAAAGGCGATAAATCTGAGAAAAAATATAACACGAAAATCTTTATATTGGTAGGAAAGAACGTAAAGCGGAAGGGAGATATTACAAGGCTTTAGAAATGACATGCTCCAATTGTCTTGTAACTCGAATGAATGGGAACATTGGCGAGATTTCATGTCTATGAGGAACAAAAGTCTTCTGTTTAACAGTGAATGAGTAAGTAATACTTGAGCGTAGCTACGAGTTGATTTCAGAAGTTTACAGTCTCATGCCATACGGGTTTTCTATTTTGGAGAAACAGGATAAATTGGTTCACTTTTGCTAGGCATTTATTAAGATAGATTAGTCTATTCTATGGTTAAGAAAGCTTTATGGCTAAACCCAGTGTAACACAATTTAAGCTGAAGTTGTCGACCACCAATCAAAAGTACAGCTGGGGAAATATCGGAAAAGCGCCCATTTTTCCCGCTTCCTTTAATGTCACTCATCGCGTCCATCCAAGTTTTTGATTGGCTGCGCGCGACTAAATGACAGTTTCACACAATTTTCCGGCACATACCACGGATGTTGTATATAAGACAAGTGACAAAAATATCCTGACTCAAATGTAATAGGCAGGTGAAAATGAACTTTGTTCAAAGATAGTTGGGGCAAGGGACGGTACGTGTGAAAAGAACAATGGCAAAGATTCAAGGTATGAATGGTACGCGGCCTTTTGCGAACGAATCCTCTTTGAAAGTAGACAGGTATCGTACATACCTAGGTACATAATGAGCGGGCGGCAAAATGAAACGCACATATTCGTACATCTAAAATACTTTGGTATTTTGTCTATTGGTATTCATTCTAACACCACTTTTCCTAACAAAAACCTGCTAAATTGTTAACTACTAGATCTAAATATGATAAATGACCTGATGTGAAACAGTTAGCAGGTTTCAAAGTTCAATGCACCAAACCTATTATTCATGCAAAAACCTGACTCAATCTCATTGAGTGCTTTTGTACGAATAGGTAGCCAATCTATTTAGACCGCTACAGCCTGATAAAACGATGTCTAGTCTAGGTCTTACTTAAATAAGCTTTTATATCAAGTAGATCTAAAACATCAAATAACATTTTTACCAGGTGAACAGCCGAAAACAAAATGCAAAACTACGCCTACATAGAAACACACTAAAATATACAATTCACGTTAATTAAGCGACCTAGTTTACCATGCTCTGTCAAACAACGTGTTATGTAGAACATCGCTTCCACGACATACGCACCATTTTCACACGCCACACGTCTACTTCTTTTTAGAATTTTTAAAGAGCTCTCCGAGCCGGCTTCCATTGTGGTTATTCCGGGTAAAAGCCTCCTGTGTTCGTCGCTACAACGAGGTAATTCTGCTAGAAACTGTCGCATATTCGTCGACTAGTCGTTATGTTTTTAACAAACATGCCGAGATGGGAACACTTCTAGAACATTTTCAGATTTTACCACAGCACAGATTAGTAATAAAATTTTCCCGCCTTATTACGCCGCTGAAGTTGGCAAAATTCTTGAAATTATACAGCCAAATTGTTTGTCCGATGCCAGTTTGGACTTTTGAATGTTAATCAAAGACCAAGACTATGCACCATAGGTTAAGACGGGGAGAATGTACACATATCCATAAGAGTGCGTTTCAGTGCCATAGGCAACTCACCCTTAAATAGTTCCTTCATGGCTCTTCTGTTATTGTAGTTTTTTTATTTCATTTTTTTTTTAAGAACAGGCCGTTTCATCATTAATCATGATAAAACAAAAAAATAAAAAAACTTTTTTATGGCATCTGAGACTTTTTTGAGGAATGATTGTCAGATGTTTTTCATCTTTAGTAAAGTAAAAAGATTATAATTTCTAAAACCGTATCTAACCTTTTTGTAAAGGAAATGAGATTTTTCCTTAATTAAAGCTTTTGGCGCTCTTTGATCAAATACTTTCCTTTAACGTAAGAAGACGAACCTGATTTTTATTCTGTTTCTTTATCCTTAATTCCGAGAGAGAGAGAGACAGAAAGCGGTCTCGTAAAAGAAAGCAAAGCAAAAACATGAACATGACATAGTAAGCTTTTCTCTGTGGTCTATATTTCCGAGCTGTGTGCTACCTGGTTACATAGGAATGACCTAGTTTAGTGGCAGCCGCATCGGCGCGCATCGTGCACGGCTGTTGCCACTGGCGACACCGCGCGATCGTGATTACATACTAATTAATACTGTTTATAAATAAAATAGATTTTTCATTCGTTTTTGAGTGAATTTCCCGGGACCGAAAATTGCGTGGCATCAATGAAATCGGTACTAAAAACCATAGTTATAATGTTCTCACATTTTTTTCCGGTTAGGTGAAATAGTAATCTATGTGTAGCACTAAATATTTTATTTTATTGGATTAATGGATACTCCACAAAAAAAAATTAAACCTCGAAATCTTTCATTGCCGTGTTTGTCCACACTTCACCTTGTTGTGTATTATTCCTCATTGTTAAAAATCTCTTGGTTATTTATATTAAAACCTAGTTTTATTTGATACATGAATAGTTAAAGTATTGTTACGGAATACATTTATTCAAATATTTAAACAATACAACGAATGGTTAGTAAAAAATCATTTGTCCCAGAACTACCGTTCATCGCCGTGTCCTAATCATGTTCAAGGATATTGTTTTACCTACGACTTGCGTCCCCCCTCCCGGTATGCTAAACGTTGCATATTAGTGCTGCCTAAGTGCTCAACGTGGAAGGACGTACACACGTGCCTGCGTTTTCGCGCCATAAATATAAGTATTCATTTTTTTTGTTACTGGACATTTTTTCTTTCATCGCCGTGGATAGGTATAACTATATATTTGAATACGTTTGTCTTCATGAGTAAGCATTCGATAGAACACCATTTCTCATATGTTAATTTGTGAAGTGTTTATTTCTTCGAATAGTTAATAGATTTTTTGTTATTTATATTTTTTGCCTTGATTTTCATCTCCGTGCTTTCATTGCCGTGGTTTTCGTGGTCGAAATTTGCTATGGCAATGAAAAAAAAGACACGGCAATTAAAAAAATTTCATTGCCATGCCTTGTAAAACAATTTAGTTTCATTGCCGTGGCCAGGTATTTCATTTCCGTGACTTGTGTTTTCATCGCCATGGTATGATTAGGAGAAACATTTAGTACTTGTTATTTTGAAAATGCATCTTACTTGCTACAGACCACAACATACGTTTTCTGAAGAAGCTATTTTGTTTTATCAAGTGCAAAAATATATCTGATCATGCCTGTCTTCGAGAGGCAAAGGCAAACTCAGACAGATTGTGTATGGGAGTAAGATTTGGATAGATGTTACAAAAGGAAGAATGGGAGTATGTATAAGAAAAGAAAGACTGTAGTATTAAAGACTGTTGAATTACACTCGCAACACTACTTATCTCTAAGTAGTGTTGCGAGTGTAATTCAACAGTCTTTGTTTACTTATTGTACTCTCATTCTTTTTTTGTAATATCTCCTTACCCAAATTTTACTCCCATTCAAGTGTTCGAATCAAGACCTCTTATAAACAGTCATTTTTATTCTATCTGTCTGTCTATCTCATTAAATAAACTATTTTTTAATTTCCGTGGATTGATTCTTTCATTGCCATGGCACAGTTCTTTCATTGCCGTGGACGCTTGTTTCATTGCCGTGCACGCATGTTTCATCGCCGTGGCACGAAATTTTTAATCCTGATAATGTCGTTAGTTTTTTAAGTTATCTGCTAGACATTAAGCAAGAATATACACAAAAACCAAAAACTTTAATAAAAGCGTTTTTTTTTTTAAAAAAAAACTTAAGATAAAAAAAACACGGAAAGGAAGATTTTATAGGACATGTTGAAATTCACTCTTTTGCTGAATTTTTGTCTATAATTAAATTTCATGGCGACACGGATTGTTGATGTTAAAGAATGATTCTATTTGATGGGCAAGTGGACTGTATCTAACGGGAAAGGCAGAAGGGACTCACCGATGCTCGCTGAAGAAAGCCGGCTGGCTCCGATTACCTGATGATTTTATGCTGTGGGGCGCCCCAATTCTTGTTTCTTGATGATTTGGATGAGTATAGGTTGATGGCACACACGATTTGTCTTTGATAACACTTGATTTCAGTGTTTCACGATAATTTTGCGGAGACGTTAAGTTTTGTGGTGAGATATGGCGGGGAACTCGGGGAACTGGTTGATGCATGTCAAAAACGTAGGGTGGCGCTGTATGCGCAGGAAATGGTAGGATTGGAAAGGGCGGGAATTCAAATTATGTTTTATGGTGCTTTAACAGTTGATAACCTGTTCCTTTATAGGGCTGCACGGTTCTTTTGGCGCGTGGTTTTAGTTAGAACTAACACAGCCATTTTGTTTTTTCAACACCTTGTTCAGTCAAACTTCAATAGAACCATGCACTACTATATCACGTTCTTTGCATCGCAATCACACGTTATTTCCATTAGTTAAGTAATTTAATTGTTTGCAAGTAATTCTTGCGTTCTTTAAAAATCATAATTTTGTATTAATCATGACTACCATAAATTTTGTACTGTAAATGTATAAGTTTTTCAAATAATGCAATGATAGTAGAACGTTGTATAACAAATCGCTTAAGTATTACCGATTCCGACTGTGAAAACCAAAATATACCTTAGTGTAATAATCTTTAAGTTCATAGTACAAATCTATGTACAAGTATAACTTGCCAGGTTAATAGGCTCGCCCCTTATTACATGGAACTTAAACATAACTTGTGAAATGGGGGTGTACCTACTATTACGTACATAGGTATATAATATATCTCTGCCCAAACTTTCGGATAAATACAGATGTAGTGTCATGTTAGAGCAGATTAAAAACAGATAAAGAAAATTAAGAATGGTTAAACTATGTTATTTACTTTCAAGGTTTGGTCAACATCATCATCTGCCTAGCTTTTCCCAACTATGTTGCGGTCGGCTTCCAGTCTATCCGGATGCAGCTGAATACCAGTATTGTACATGAAGCGACTGCCTATCTGACCTCCACAACCCAGTTAGTACTGGATAATACGATACCCCTTGGTAAGACTGGTTGTCAGACTTTTTGGGACACGGACTACCTGTAACGACTGTCAAACATCTACAAATGACAGCCGAGACCAACTGCTTAACGTGCTTTCCGAGGCACGGAGGAAACTCGGTATGTAATGGGTGGTCACCCATCCACAGACCAACCTAGGCAAGCACGGCTTAACCTAAAGATCGACCCGAGCGGCTGTTATTATTTAGCCACGAGCTCCTGAACCTAGCTTGGGTCAACATCAACTTAGTTAAATTAAGATTGAATAGCAGAACGTTGAACGACAAACTTCGCGGCTCTATCCAAAGACACTATCCCTTCACAGATCAATATTTCCCATTTTGATAGTTCATTCAACTTTGTAATAGATATTCTTATGTCTTTTTATCTTCATGGATATCTTCCCCTACAAATTGCTCTACACAAAGCGAAAGAAAAAGCAATTTTTTGTCAAAAGCTGAGTAACAGCGAGTTCAATGACCTCTGTGGATATATAAAGATTTATTGATGGCGGTTTTAAATTCGTTCACAAGTTTATATAAATGAGCGCTCTATATAACAAATGGTTTGGAGAATTCGTTTTCATAGCTCTCAGCTTTCGATGTCCGAAAAAGCTGCCTAAAACACTTGGTTATCATTTTTGTCGTACATTTAGTGAATTCGTGTAACAAAACAAACGCACTAAGCTACAAATGTAAATGTAAGTTATATCAATAATGTAAAGCAATATTGTCTTCGAGTTGTAGTAGGTAGGTTGATTTATTAAACTTACATAAAAAAATATGTCTACATTTTCTTTTTGTAGACATAAACCTAATTTATAGTGTTCAGATTTCAGTCGGTATACCTATTACAGCCTAATTTATTCAATACGATCCCTTAGAAAAATAACAAAGTAACAGTTTCTTGGCATTGGGATAAGTATACCTATTTCTAGGTAATAATTTAAATTTGGATACACCTAATATGAACATTTTCGGGCTTTTCTCGGAAAATCCTAGTAATACACAAAGCTTCTCAGAATAAATAGTTATTTGTGCAACAAGAGAACAAAGTGGGTATTTGCTGCGAGCGTTGATTTTGAATCCCGAGTAAGCGAAGTATTCTATAGTTGAATCACGAGCGCAGCGAGTTATTCTAGGTTAGAATCCTGAGCGTAGCGAGGGATTCAAAGACACAAGATGCAAATAACTTTGGTCTCGTGTAACACATACAACTTTTCACCTCAGCAGCAAGAACATATATCTAAAGGTAAAAAAAAACAACATGTAAAATATTAAACTACCACACCACCATATATATTTTAATGTTAGCGGGCGAAAATATTTTCGACTTTTTGGATTAGTGCCCTACTGACATTCTTTTCAAAAATGCAATATTCATCAACTCGTCCCAAATGGGCCATAGGCTAGTGGGACGAGTTGCTAAACGACTCAAGTCTGGGGATAGGTTTTAATGTGTACTTCATCTTTTGTTTTTATTGTGACTTTCAACATTGAGTAAATACTCCATATTGTAGATGGTTGCCTAGTTTGTGATAATTCTATGAAGCACGATAACAGTACAGTCTCCTAAAAAGTCTTTGCACCCTTTGTTAGTCTCCAATTCTCCATTGCTTAAAAACATCATAAGTTTTTAGATATTTTTCGCGAGACTTTTCAGGCAGGAAACTTAATTCCGCATTTTTTACATTATGCTTCAATTTTTCGGGTGTTAAATAGCAGACTTCGTCACTGGACTTACTCATATTTATTTATTATTATTACTTTATTATCCAAATTTTATTGTACTTTGTAGCTAGCGTACATTGACCTAATCATTGGTAGCGTATCAGAGAATAAAACAATAAAAAGTTGAAACCCGCTATTTTTTTTTAATGCGTTCTGAAACTACACTCGCGGTACTTAAATAAATAAGTAGATACACGATAAACTTCGTATTGTTTTTTCAACATTCTTCATCATGATTTAATTATAAAAATAATATAAGTAATTCGATTAATCGTCATATAACAATTTTCCATTTAAACATAAACACGTGATTTACAAATTACCGTTATCGATTTACAATATCGGTATCCGAACGCTTTATTGTTTGTTTCTTTTTTGGGCCTACTAGATATGGAATTTAAAAATCGAATTTCGAATCGACTGATTTATATCTCTTGATTTTTCGTATCGAAGTGAAAGTGACAGAACAAAGTGAAGTTGAAATCTTTCAAATTTTGTGAGTAGACCTGCACAGTTCTCGCTATTTAAAAAAATAATAAAAATGTTACTTTGTCTCACGCTCGCAGCAAAATCGAATTTTACTCACTGTCTGTAAACAGTAAAACCTGCTTGTTTGAGGTGCTGAGGTTAAAAAATATTGTAATCATTGGTATATTGACGTCATTTAATGAACAAAAGATAATTATCATAATTTTAATAGACTTAAGGCTATTGCTATAATCACCAAACAAAATTATAAATTAGAGGTGATTGCGGAATAGTTTACCTAGAAACAGTACCCACAAAGAATATTAAAATAAGAAAATAAAGTCGTCGACCCTGAAGATCTAATTACCATTTTACCAAATTCTAACCTTAAATATACTTTTAAAAATTGCTAACTATCATAATAGAATAAAAACACGTCTTTCCCAAAAACATTTTCGTTTATAATTTAAGTTCCTCGAGACAGAATATGAAAATCAGGAAAGTTAGAGACGATAATCCAAACTTTGCTCACTCATAAACTGAACCCAGTACGTTGTAATACTATACATGTCAAAAAAAGCGTTAAGGAAACCTTGTATTTTCGGGGACACGAAGAAAATAAATACAAGGAAACAGGTGTTCGAAAACATGACTAATTGTGTAAACATTTTGATTCAGTTGTTAAGATAAGTCATCTCTTGTTTCCAGTCACTCATACATATCCGTTTCGTTTTCGTAAATGGAAGCTAGGGATTAACTGTGGCATGCTGATGTAGTAACAGGTTAATTATAAATGAGCTCGTGTGTGGATGGCCTTAAATGCGACAGACACGACAGCCGACGTCACGCGACGTGAAGCGAACGTAGTTTTTGTATTTTCGAGGTAACTGCAGGTACCTACGTTTGGTACTGTAGTTAGTAGTACCTAACTTCGGTTGGTACCTACTGTGTTGGGTCGAAAGTCAAATTTACAAACTACGCATCACGTACTACGTTAGGATCGGGTAACGTAAATTGGGTTAGAGATTATTCGCTCGTTCTATTTGTCTGTGGTACGATAGAAATTAAAGTTTGAATAACAATAATAATTGTTTAAAAAAAGATTTCGAAATCATTGTACACAAGGTTGTTGCCCCGTAAAATGTTTTATTGCCATATAAAAAAAACCTTAATTGAACTTTAATTATCCATTTCTACGCGTGCGGCTAAAATTTTAGCTAACAAATTTATAGATTGTTCAAACTGCTTCATTAGTACCGTAATAAGCCTAATTTTATGAAGGTATACGCATTCATAACATCACGCCCATAATCCCCGTAAGGTAAGGCAGAAGTGTAGTGAAGTGTGAAGAAAGTATACAGTATAAACATAAACCTAATAATCCATGACATCATCATCATCTGCCTAGCCTTTTCCCAACTATGTTGGGGTCGGCTTCCAGTCTAACCGAATGTTGCTGAATACCTGTATTTTACATGGAGCGACTGCCTATCTGACCTCCACAACCCAGTTAGTACTGGGTAATACGATACCCCTTGGTAAGACTGGTTGTCAGACTTTTTGGGACACGGACTACCTGTAACGACTGTCAAACATCTACAAATGACAAACGTGCTTTCCGAGGCACGGAGGAAACTCGGTATGTAATGCGTGGTCAACCATCCACAAACCAACCGAGGCAAGCGCGGCTTAACCTGAAGATTGAACCGAGCGGCTGTTATTATGTAGCCACGAGCTAATAATCAATGACATTTAATAATAAATATTGACAAAAAGAACCCTCAACAAAAATCACAAGCTTTTTCACACAGTAAAAAAAATCAAGATCGTGATTCGTGGGCTTAAGTCAACTGAGTCGGCAAAATATCTACAGTCTCCACTTCGGCACGTTATGTAATAGGCGCGAGAAAAGATATCTGCTGTCTGTACATTTTATCTTACTTATTGACCTTGTAGATTCTTACTCGAAATCCCCAATTTTCCGCTAGATATAAAGCGTTTAGCCTAGATTGCCTGCATTTATCTTAACACTTGAAAACTGTACATAGTTTTTTTTGTTATTTTGACAGATTTTTCAGGTTTCGCACCCGAAGCGTAACCAACTGGACCTTATTACTAAGCCTCCACTGTCCGTCCGTCCGGATGGACCATTGGATGGACGGACGGACAGTGGAGTGACAGACGGACGTCTGTCAGCGGGCTGTATCTCATGATCCGTTATAGGTAGACAGTTGACATTTTCACAGAATGTGTATTTCTATTGCCGCTATAACAAAAAGTAATAAATTAAAAATTAAAGGGGGCTACGATGGTACGGAACCCTTCATGCGCGAGTCTGATTCACTTTTTAGAAGTCACAGTAAGAAAATGCTTTTATTGTACGAAAGCGGATAAAACCAGTTATCCAAATGGATGATAAATCAAGTAAAAAGTCACAAGTCAAGGACATACACTAAACGAGTGCTGAAACTGAAACCAGAACATTAAAATAACCTACTTCAACAATTTCAAGGCTGCCTTCTCACAAAAGAATTTTCATAAAATACTTAACTGCGAATGTTTACCAAATCGAGAAATGGAACCGAAGGGGTGTTCCCCAAATATAGACGCCCCTCCCACCGTACCTGACTGAAATGGAAACATTTGATTAATTTTATTTTTGTAATGAGCCGTACGAAGAAAGGCAATATAAATTGTTGCAGTCAGTAAAAACTAACTGAGCTACCTAATACAATTACCCGTTGTTATAAAAGGAATACAAGAAATAAATGTTGTTCGGGGGTAGGTACCCACCCCCCGGGGGTTGCGAGGGGGTGCGGTGGGGTGTGTGAGGGGTCGCGTCAAGGTTTAAGTTCGGTTCATTCGGGCGCCACTGCGGACTATGCGTATTTCTACGTGTGGCTGTTTGCTGGGCGGGTTACATACTACTCGTTGTTTGACGTCGACTCGCTCCGATTAACTCACGAAATGCTTTGTAACCTACCAAGATGTATTGGGTAGTGAGACTCATAATTGAGCTTTTGGGATTCTGTGTTCACTTTCGTAATAAATATGTTTTTCGATAGCTGTACAAACAAATTTCAGGAAAACCGGTACTAGGCCTGAAAATAAAGGCTTTGAAAAGGTGACCGTTTGTGTCATTTACAGGGATAACATCCGGGACTTCACAAGTATGTATGGTACTGTGATTTCAAACTCTGAACTTATAAGCGAGTAGCTTTTGCTCGCGACTTTTTTCCCTTTATGCACGGAAATTAACCCCCGGGAACGTTTGAAAGAATTTACAGAATTGGATCAGTAGTTCCAAAGATTACCACCCACATACAAACTTATTATTAGTCTATAGATATTCAATTGTTTTCAAAACTTACTGAAAATAAAAAGGAAAATCTTGTTAGTTCCCATTGACATTTATCGATGTAAATGTAGGTACCTAAATGTCAGGAAAAGCTTCAGTGAATCTAAATAGTGATTACCATTGAAGTGTCGACAGCTCATGAACAATGCGTCATTTTAGATCGTTATTATGTAAGAATGTCTAGTTCAGTTCAGTATCTTGTGCCTATTTCGGCATGTATCTGGTGGGACATAAACCTTGCCAATACTGACTCAAATCAGACTATTGATTTTGACGGCCTGAACAGGATATCAAGGTCCGAAGGCGAGAAACCTAATGAAACTCACTACGTTTTCAATAAGGCGTATATTCTATACAGAAGTAATAGAATCTCAAAGAATTACACAAACAAAAAAAATCAAATTCACTTATACTATCGGTGGTAGCGAAACCATAGCGCGATCTAATTCGACGCCAACGCCATCTATCGAGCACGTCGGCAACTCTGAACATTTTTATGATTTAAATTAGATCGCGCCGTGGTTTCGTCGTCTACTTGAACACGGCCTTTTAACTAAAAAAAAAGTTGTATAACATAAATTATTACATTTGTTTGCTAGTAGGTAGGCTTTTCATTTTATTTGTATAGTTTGAAATTCGAATGCTAATCGATGTCTAATAGGTCCTACTCCTACCTAAAGTAAGTTGTCTCACAAGTAATAGGTTATTACTCCCGAGTTCACTGACGGTCTGCCACGTTTCACTCTTATGCCCTAAGCAATAAGGTTGAAAAGTGGTTGACCCTCATTGTACTCGGTAGTACCGACTCAATTTTATATTTGTGTAGAATCCACGATTAATAACTGAAGTTAATGCTTTGAACCCAATAGAACTACTTATAATATAATCAAGCTAATTACATTCACACACTAACTTAATATTAAAGTTTAATATTAAGTTAGTGTGTGAATGTAATTAACATTAAACTACCTTTTTAACCGACTTCAAAAAGGAAGAGGTTCTCAATTCGATTTTCTTTTTAGGGTTCCGTACCCAAAGGGTAAAAACGGAACCCTATTACTAAGACTTCGCTGTCTGTCCGTCTGTCTGTCCGTCTGTCTGTCCGTCTGTCCGTCCGTCTGTCTGTCACCAGGCTGTATCTCATGAACCGTGACAGCTAGATAGTTGAAATTTTCACAGATGATGTATTTCTGTTGCCTCTATAACAACAAATACTAAATATAGTCAATGGTACGGAACCCTTCGCGTGCGAGTCCGACTCGCACTTGGCCGGTTTTGTATGTTATCCATGCAGTACAAACGGCGACACATCAAGCTATACATGTCTAGTATAGCATGGCCTCGCTTTGTATACATTTCCCGTACAATGAAATATCCGCATAAACAGGTTTTGTATAGCTTGAATGGTCGCCGAGCGTACCTAATGTTTCTGATAAACAAGGTTCGCTCGCTCGATTCGGGTTTTAAAATTCAGATTAAGCGCTTACCCGGTACATTGGCCTCATTAAATGTTGATTGAATTCGCATCCACGCATCCACCTACTTAAGGTAATAGGGATTTTCCTCACGTGAAAAATTACCAACAACGGAGTTTCCTAAATAAATTTATTGCCGGTTCACATTGGTTAGACACCTATTTACTTGTCCAGAATAAAAAAAAAAAAAAAAAATCTTGATAAATACCCGTTTACATGTGTATTATTATGTTGTCTATACTAATATTATAAAGAGGAAAACTTTGTTTGTTTGGTTGTTTGTTTGGTTGTAATGAATAGGCTCAAAAACTACTGGACCGATTTAAAAAATTCTTTCACCATTTGAAAGCTACATTATCCACGAGTAACATAGGCTATATTTTATCCCCGTACTCCCACTGGAACGGGAACTACGCGGGTGAAACCGCGGGACGTCCACTAGTCCAGAATAATTAGACAGCTTTATGTTGGGTTGGCGATTTATTTGGTCGAAATCGCCAACCCGTCTTGAGCAAGCGTGGTGAATGTGGTGATCAATGCTCGTGCCGTTTGAGAAAAGGCATTTGCCCAGCAGTGGGACAGTAATGCTGGTGTTTTTATTATATTATACGTATATATTATATTATGGTTTATTATAAAACCTCTACCTACCTAAACGACTGCGTCCTTTTTCTTTTAAATCTACAGTAACAGCGACGTTTTTGTAATAGCCGAAAGTGTAAACGTTTATTTCCTGAATGTAGTTATTCAGGGCGCCCCAACATACGTAGGTGTTCACTTGTTGCAATTTACATAACCCGACCGTGACGACCCCTGACTTTATTCCACAAAGGGAGGCGAAATTACACTTATTTTTTACGGGCAGGTGGTTTGTTTATGTTTACGATCCCTGGCTAAATACGTATGGCCAATAAATAAAATTGAGGTCAGAAACATTACAATTTATATACAGTCATCAGCGCATCAAGTTACCACAAACTGTCAAATTTTCTCATTCGATTTTGAACTCAACCTCAAACTTTTTCAACCGACTTCCAAAAAGAGGAGGTTCTCAATTCGACTGTATTTTTTTTTTTTTTTTTTTTTTGGGTTTGTTACCTCAGAACTTTCGACTGGGTGAACCGATTTTAATGATTCTTTTTTTATTTGAAAGCTGGTGCTTCCCGTGTGGTCCCATTTTAATTTTGTGATCATCTGATGCTGATCTTCGGAGATATACAATGGAACTCTTCAAAAATAGACGGCAAATCTGCCGTGATTGCTGAAATCGCTTGGATGTTTATTGTTTATACAATATCATGACATAACATCACGCCTGTATACTCTGAAGGGGTACACAGATGTGTACAATACACCCAGATTTCGACAGTAAGTTGGCGCGATCGTGTTCCGCGCGCGCCACATTTGACGTAACATCACGCCTGTATCATCTGAAAGGGTACGCAGATGTGTACAATACACCCAGATTTCAACAGTTAGGTATGTTAAGTTACCGCGCGCGCCTCAAAGTGATGTCAGCAAAAGGGACTGTTCTAAAGAGATACTGCGGCCCTGGAACGCAAAGGGCTAAGAAGGAACATGGATGGGTTTTAGTCAGTAAAATTCTGACACTACCTTCCGCTCCGCTGAGAGCGGGAGGGGTAAATTGAATATTTCCCATCCGAAAAAAAAGGTATGTGAAGTTCCATATATTGGGGATACGCCTATTACCATGACATGTGTTGTTAACAATTTGACAATAAATTAATGGCAAATATTTGTTTGGGGACAACTAAAAATGGAAAAATAAAAAACTTTTTAACAAAAAATAAAACCGACTTCAAAAACACAAAAAAGTGAAAAATAACTTTAGCTTCAGAAGTCGGTGACAAAAAAAGTAAATCAATCAAACAAAGGTCACCGACTGAAGCTAAAGTTATTTTTCACTTTTTTGTGTTTTTGAAGACGGTTTTATTTTTTGTTAAAAAGTTTTATGATTAAAAATCATTTGGAGATATGACAGTTGTAGTAAATAAATGTGCTGGCGACTGTACCTAAAAAGCGAGATATGATAGATTTAAAGATAAAGCTATTTTAAGATGAAATCTCACTGATATGTAAATGGACTTTTCCAGCAGATGTGGCAATAAAATAACCTGATACAACTGAAATCTTAAACCTTCAAAAACCTAAACCGCTTTGCCAATAGAAAGCAGCAAAACGGTTTTATTTTAAAATCAAACACTTCGAGAAAATATGAAATAATGTTTTAAAGCAAAAGTTCCAGAAAATACAGCCGGCAAAGTGCTGTTATTTACATTGAATCGGATATCAAAGGCGGCCCCTCCAGCGACAGAGGGCGACGTAAAGACCTCCTCCACACTTTTGCATTCCGATTACAGTCCGTGATTTTCTAACATTCAGTTTTGTACTGAAAGGTCTGTTTTTTCATGTCTATTTTCCTACAGCTATGTTATTTAGTTTTGTTTTAATTGGAATGGAGATGGATGATACATAGATATATATGGTAACTCGTCAATGCAATAATACTGACAACACATACTTCTAACAACCTGGAATTGCCAAAAACACACAGAAAACGGTTACTTTGACCAAAATGGTGATTTTGGACCAGAATTGTTCTTGTTTCTTTAGTAAGTTGTCCTTTTTCCTTTCCTTAAACATCGTGAGGAAACCAACATGCCTGAGAGATATTTCTTGACGGCATGTAAAGCCAAAACAGAGAACCAAGGGCGGCATTAAAACTCTGACACCAGGTTAGTAAGTTTTCCTTTAGTAAGTTTTCCTTTTTCCTTTCCTTAAACATCGTGAGGAAACCAACATGCCTGAGAGATATTTCATGACGGCATGTAATGCCAAGTCAGAGGCCTATTGTCGGCATAAAAACTTTGACACCAGAATAGGCACTACCACACGTTAAAGAAGAAAAGAAGACTAAGTTTTCCTTTATCGTCAATCTATACTTAATATTATAAAGCTGAAGAGTTTGTTTGTTTGTTTGAACGCGCTAATCTCAGGGACTACTGGTTGGAAATTGGAAAATTCTTTTAGTGGTGGATAGTCCATTTCTTGAGGAAGGCTATAGGCTATATAACATCACGCTACAACCAACAGGTGCTGAGCGGCGAGGGTGAAACCGCGGGGAACAGCTATAAGCTATATTATGTGACGCAGACGAAGTTGCGTGGGTCAGCTAGTCAAAGATAAAAGAGCGGATTGTAAAGATCAGACAACTCGCTATTCTTGTATCCCAATCCACCCTCCTATTCTTGGCATCTAGTCTAACTCCGAACACGACGATTGTAAGTTATTTTATTATTGACGGATTAACTTTACAGTGACCCACTTGGAGGTAAAGCAATTTAGATGAAAGCTTTACACGAAATAATGTGAAAAATATTGTTCAAGGGCCAAGTTTACACATTTTCATGTTCAAAAATGTGTTTTAAACAGCTGTTTTTAGATAATCAGACTGTTATCTTTTCGGTGAACTTGGCCCTAAGTTATTTGATCGATGGATAAATTGATAACGAACGCCTACCTATATGCGTTACGTTAAGCGTTTATCGAGGGCACCTATAAAAAATATAATAAAAGAAGTTTATATTCTCTGAAAAAGAGAGAGATCTTCACAGATAAAATCCGTTATCTTGGCAAGCTATAGACTTGGTATGAACTAAAGTCAATGAAAAACTTGAGCCCCCAATGCCGATCGACGATATAGGCCAAGGGCACTTGGTTTTGGAGGGGTGCTCGGAGGTCGGCGCGGGAAGCGTGACCAATGAAACGCATGAGACATTTACCATTCTTTTACGTTCAGAATTACTTATTTAGAATGGTTAGTAAGCAATTTCAGTACGCAACGATATACATTTTAGAAGTCATCATTAGTTAGATCGAAAAAGGAACTGGTTTTTAAAGCCTTTGCCAAGTAGTGATTTATAATTGTCTGACAGTAACAGTAATACTTATTTTAATATATCTACAAATCAGGCATGAGCTAATACTATTTCAATTGATGGTTTTCCGGTGCTCATCCAATACTTTTTATCCTACAATAAACCAACAACGCAATATACCTATCACGAAAAAACATGTTTGTTGCACTCCAAATGTCTATATGAAAAACGCCCTGACAGAAAACCCATAAAATCGGGCCCTTGGTGGGCTATATAGCCCACAACGCCGGGTACTCCTCTATAACCCGTACTCACTGCGCACATTTACATACGTTAGGTCGCTGTGACGGCGCCTCTCAACAAAATTGCTTCCAGCTTTTACCAAGCATAAAAAGAATTCAGAGTTAATGTATTCATACTCTCAAATTACAGAGATTTAATTGGAAACAACGGGCCCAATTAACTACCGGTGACAGAACAATTAAGTTTTATCAACCTTTCAAGTCGGTTGGTGGATAGAGAATATTTTTACTTACGTATTTATCTCGACGTAAATCTTGGACGCTTTTTATAAAAAGATTGCTAGTTCATACCGTGATGATTTCTTTGCCTCAGGAATGCAGGATACAAGTATAGACAAAAACAATTCTTGTAAAAAAATATATCAATTAATTGAAGTTAACTAAAATAGACTATACGTATATAGCAAGATAAGACATGCAGCTGGGAAAATGATAATTTACAAGTGAATGCAAAAATATGAGACTGCAGGAAATGGACTTCCTGTTAACATTTTATTATGATGAAGTGAGTAGCTTTTTAAAGATTGCAGGGTAAAAATACTGTTCAATTTACGATGCCAAACAAATGAGTACGAAACAAAAGACGATTGACATTTCGATTGCTATCACCGGTCCCCAAAGGAATAAACAAGGAAAAAAACAATTGAGATAGGAAAAAACTTTAGGTCATTCAATATGCACATAACCCAAACCGGGTGAGGAGTACAAAGGACTGCCTAAAATAATCTTCGCTCTGTCCTTAGGGCCTAGAAAAAGTAACAATTTATTAGCGATAACAATGCTGGAAAACACAAATGTATGGAACTGACTACACATGCAGAAGAAATATGGCAATCCCTATAAAGAAGTACAAAACGGTTTGTAAGCGCTTACCACTGGGCTAGGTGCTCTGGTTGGATGCTACTTTGGGTCAGTACAATATCGTTTGTATAATTAACCGATTGCGGGATAAGGCCAAAAGCAATGTAATGGTTTTTTCTCTCATCAATTCTTCCTAGAAACACCCAAAACTTCCCACTGGCTATCCTTCATATTGACGCGTTAACCATTCGATTTAAGATTGTATTTTCCGTCCAGTGAAACGTATAGCAATTTCCTTCTTCAATACCCATTAGATTCCCATCAAATACTTGTCAGTATTGTACATGTAGGTAGGTGGTAGATATATATATATATGTATTGGGTGAGCGACTTTGTCCTTGTGTGAAGGACGGAAGGCCGTTCAAATTTTACTTTTACAGGAGTGTGGGCGGTCGACGTTTGTGACACAATTTTAACAACACTCTACTATACTTGCGCAGCTTTGGTTCGTGTTTTATTTACGTTCTATCTACGTAACAGTCAGTCAGTGGTGTGTGGCAAGTGGGCACTGATGTTTTGACAACGACACCGAATCTAGACTTAACTAACATCATTTTCACAGCTTGATTGGGTCTTAGTTATGTAAATAACTATAAAAGTGGTGATTGGTTGAGATGACATTGACAGTAGATAACCAAATGCGCTGGCAACAGATTAAATTAGAATAAGGTTTCAGAAACTAGAAGTCAATCTTTTAGCTTATACATATTTATGTGAAACTTCAGCGAGAATTTTTGCACTATACGAGGTGTATCTTTAATATCATGATGTATTTTCAAACTAATTTGAGAGGTTTATATTTGTCTATTTATTTTATCTTATAATTTTGCCAAAAATAAACTTGATTGTGTTGTAATGAGTCGTTCAACGTGTAGCAAAATTAAATGACTGTAGCGTTACGTAATAAACACAACACAATAAATAGAGATAATTCTATGGTAGTGAACATGTGCGAGAGCAGCGGTGGCCCAGTGAGAGCAGCGGTGGCCCAGTGGTGGCGGCCCCGACTTACGAACAGTAAGTCATGGGTTCGAACCCAGACAGGCGCATTACTTTGTGTAATTTATTTCATCACCACTGCTCTCAAAACGGTGAAGGAAAACATCGTGAGGAAACCGGCATGACCTAGAACCAAAAAATTCGAAGACATGTGACATCTACCAATCCGCACTGGGCCCGCGTGGTGGATTATAGCCCATTCCCTCTCATTGAGAGGAGGCCTGTGTCCCTGCAGTGGGAACATTAATAGGCTGATGATGATGATGATGATGATGAACATGTGCAATATATACAACTGTCCATTATGTAGACATGCTTGCTTGATAATTATATCGATAGTCTTCCGTCAACAAAAATCTCATCAAAGTCATAATGTACTTAGGAAACTTTCGATTGATAAGCTTCAAAAGAACTTTTGCTAAGTCTCAATTTCGATTTTCTTGGGTCTATATTGTTTAAACTTCGATTGTCGCTTGAAATTGTCAGTGCTGTACTTTATAAAGTGAGGCGAATCAGGGTTTTAATATAGAGCAGAAATAAACTTTAGAATAGCAATTTATATTAGATTAGCGGCCCGTCCCAGCATCGCACGGGTGGACATTTATTTTCCTCTAATTAGGGGGAATTAGAGGAAAACAAACGTCCCTTCCTTATTTTTTCAACAGCGTGGTTTTCTATTGGTAAAAGAATTTTTAAAATCGGTTCAGTAGATCTAGAGATTACCCCCTACAACCTCACAAACTTTACCTCTTTATGATATTAGTATAGGATATTACTTAGCTATTTTTCTAAAAAAGCCTATTGGTGCTGTTGGTCTTAAGCGGTTAAGAATTAATGTAGGAATATTTCAACCATAATTACTTTATGTTAAGCTTGGTAACTCGAATCAAACCCTGTTTACATTCATGATTCTGTTTGTTACATGCTTTTATTTAACTTGTGATGTTTGTTTAGGTCAATCTTGCAACTGAATTTTAAAACAGTTATCCCCAACCCATTGAGCCGAAACTTTGCCTACACGTTTAATTTGGATCACAATGCATTGTAAACTAAATGACGACATTCTAAATCTAATATGGTGGATTCCCAAAGATTACGGACTAGTTATTTTTGTGCACCTGCATGATATGGGCATAAATTAAAAGCGTTTGCTGAGAATAAAATACAAAAAATGAAATCATAACTTTACATATTTTAAAGCTTGTTTTTAAAAATATTTAATTAATAAAATAAGCTTGTAGGTATTCTTACAATTAATAAATTCACATATGCACATTCCCTCTCTTTGAGGAAGAAAAAGGGCCATTATAATACACATGTAAACGGGTATTTTCGCGAATTTTTACCTTTAATATAAGCCCGACGTTTCGACCGGATTGCACCAGCCGTGGTCGCGGGAAGACTGAAGTATTGGAGGTACCGCCACAGCAAAGCGAAGTGTTTGTTCAACTACCCTCACTTAATCTTCATAAATGTTAATTAGGGCCGGTTCACACTAGGACAGCATACTGAGATGATTTCACTTGACGAGTACACTTAGTGATCACTGGATTCCAAGTGGGAGAGAGTCTGAAGCCGTCTTCGCGATTGCAATTAGGATATTTCTTGATCTCAATCGCTTCCCGAACCATTCTCTTATAGTAGTGCTTCTCATTTGCAAGGATTTTTGGGTTGTGTAACTCCATCCAGTGGTTGGGTTAGAGTCTATCACATGCTCCGCTATAGCGGACTTGTTTATTTGTCGATTTTTTACCGCTGCTATGTGTTCTTTGACCCTTTCAGCGACTGTTCGCTTCGTTTGGCCTATGTAGGAACGGCCGCAGCTGCAATCGATTTTGTAAACACCAGGAACCTGGAAAGGTACTACATCCTTCGGTGTACGCAGACGCTTAGCCACTTTGTTGAATGGAGTATAAATCGACTTTATTGAAAACTTCTTGAGTGAGGGTAATTGAATAAACACTTCGCTTTGCTGTGGCGGTACCTCCAATACTTCAGTCTTCCCGCGACCACGGCTGGTGCAATCCGGTCGAAACGTCGGGCTTATATTAAAGGTAAAAATTCGCGAAAATACCCGTTTACATGTGTATTATAATGTGTTTTGATCGTGAAAGTTTAAAAAAGAAAAAGGGCCATACTCTACCACGCAAGCCCCGTGTGTATTGAGGGTTTTCACATTTTTATATTCGATTTTTTTCCAGTTCTTCGAGTAAAGAATACAGTCTACACTAACGTACTTTATAACAAAAATAAAATACTTCCAATAAATTATAAAGAAAGTAAAATACTTTGAAAAGTTAATTACAAGCATATCGCTACGATATATTCCAATGCCGGTTTATAATAATGGGGCACAAGAGTCTCAGGTCGCGTGCAGCAATGTAAATGAAACGCCTGCCTGCCCTGACACAATCACGCATGCAGGTGGAACGACACCCACGTATTATATTAGCTAAGAGCAGTGTGCTTTAAACTGGAATTAGGTCATGTGACAAGACTGTACAGGTATATCTTACGTTCATAAATATACAGACAGAAGGGACACAGACGCACAAAAGGTACATCATAACGTAGTGTTGGTGGTTTGACGTATTCAGTACATAATTATTCATTGGGAACCAAAGAATAAAATACCGGTAAAAAAATATTATAAAGGGTGTAAAACACCTCTTAACGAAGCCGAAAGGCACTTGTTCTCCTTGTCATTGCGATATTTTTATTGTTCTACACCACCATACCTGGGAACCTTCTAGTTACGGAGATATTGGGGGTCAAAGTTCCAACTTTTTGACAAGTTTTTTTTTTAATACAAGTTTTTAATGTAAGATTTTTACTTTAAACACCTCCACGACCCCTGTACTATTCAATCCATCCATCAACACAATGTTTTGAGTGCGTTACATTGAGTTCTATCACAAAACATGATTTTTCACCCCAAAAAAAGAAGTCGTTTCCCAGCAATAATTTTTGCGTAAAGGTACTTAGTTTGATGTACAGAATGCTTGGCTTGGTTGACGGCTTCGTGATGAGGTCTTTTACACCCTGTATATGGGGGATTTTATTTTACCGGTATTTTTTTAATCAGCTGGTTCCAACAAAAGTACCTACACTGTCGAAATGATGTGCTGCGTACATTTGTGCGTCGATGTCCGTTCCACACCGTATAGAAACAGCGCTACAAAGATATTTTGGCACTTAAATGATTGACGGAATGTTGTTAAACATTTGGAAATTGTTTTGGCTTTAGTTTCCACTTACGACCTATAATAACTAACATTATAAAGAGGTAACATTTGTTTGTAAGTTTGTATGTTTGTAAGTTTGTATGTAGGGGGTAATCTCCAGAAGTAATGAACCGATTTCAATTTTTTTTTTAACTAATATTATAAAGAGGTAACATTTGTTTGTAAGTTTGTATGTTTGTAAGTTTGTATGTAGGGGGTAATCTCCGGAAGTAATGAACCGATTTCAAAAAAAAATTCACCATTAGAAAGCTACATTCACCTTGAGTAACATAGGCTATATTTTATCCCCGTACTCGCACGGGAACGGGAACTACGAGGGTGAAACCGTGGGACGTCCGCTAGTACGACATATACCAAAAGATCCGCTTCAATATGAAGCGAGTGAGGAGCTTGTGGCTGTTGGTTATTCCGTGAACTACTCAATAAAATACCATATTATACTCCAAAATATATTGTACATCCGCACAGGCAAACGATCAGAAGTAAAAGACAAGACAACTCTACAAGAGTGACATCTGTCTAGAAAACTTACTCTATACTACCTGGGTTTGGGTCGGGGGGCTTTCGGGACCAGGACCACAGTCCCGGATTCCCCCTAAATATTTTTGAGTGGTATTTTGGGACCACAAGAAAACAAAACAAAATTATGTCTTGGGAAAGTACGGTCAACCAAACATATTTCGTATTGAGTCGTTCATCAACTGGTCCCACATGCCTACAGCCCATTTATACTGGGACATAATACGAAAACATGCCAAATTGCCAACATCATTGTTGTAATTAGGTTTTTTCCAACAGTGGCTACATACCTAATAACAGCCACTCGGGTTGATCTTCGGGTGAAGCCGCGCTTGCCTTGGTTGGGCCATGGTGACCACACATTACATACGGAGTTTCCTCCGTGAAGCACGTTCCTCAGAAAGCACGGGAAGCCGTTGATCCACGCTGCATTTGTTGATCTTTGACAGTCTTTACAGGAAATCAGTGGCCCGATAGTCTGACAACCAGTCTTACTAAAATAATCGTATTACCCAGTGCCTACTAACTGGGTTGTGGAGGTCAGGTAGACAGTCGCTCCATGCAAAATACTGGTAGTCTCGGTTAGACTGGAAGCCGACCCTAACAGAGTTGAAAAAAGGCTAGGTAGATGATGATATGAAACTCAGATGTTGATTCAGGGATCAAACAAAAGATAAGTACTATGCAAATAAGGGTTCGAAATCCATAAAGGGTTTTAGGCTCACAAACCTTGAATTGAAATTTTAGATTAAAGAAAGTTAGTGAAAATCGACCCTAATGACAAAGATGTGAACAAAATTGAAAAAAAAATTGAATGTAATATTAATTAAAATTGACATTTCGAACAGTAAAAAAAATCAATACTGCTTTACTTACAAAGCAAGACATTTGGAACCAAATACGACCGTAATTACTTCCTTCACGAAATTAATCAAACATAAAAAATAAGAACCTGTTTGTTGGAGCGGGCAGACCAAGGACGAATGTTATTCTACCCTCTCCAATTAATCACGGCACTCAATATTCATATCAAACAACCCTTTCCTCATTACGGAGAAAAAAACAAAATATTTTTTCAATCTCTTGGAGAAAAGGACCAATTTTCCTTGTAACATGATTTTTCTGATTTTCATAAGATAAAATGGAATCTGTACTTTCTGAAGTATGCTCCAAGATATAAAATAGATAAACTTGCAGGTATTCTTATTCACTAACGAATAAAAAGCTTGAATAATGAAATTCACTTTGATATAGAAATGAGCGGAAAACTTACGAGGTCAGTAAATGTATGGGTGACGTTTAATGTTCAAAGGGCCACACATCAAGCTATACATTTCCAACATTACATGGCTTCGCTTTGTATAGATTTCCCATACAATGAGAGATCCGCATAAACTAGTTTGGATAGCTTAACTGGTCCCCTTGGGTAGGTAGGTTCGTAGATACGATCCTGTTAAGTGATGTGCCTACGTCAGAGTGAGCTAACACCAGAACACGAGTTGTGTGGCTAATATCACTAAGTGGCATAGGTAGATATTAGTACAACAGGTATTTTAGCGAAACGAGGTTTTAATGACCTCGTGTGTTAACTAATACTATGTTTGTTGTGTTATTTTATAACGAAACAAAGCGTTGCCTTAATCTATACTAATATTATAAAGAGGTAACATTTGTTTGTAAGTTTGTATGTAGGGGGTAATCTCTGGATGTAATGAACCGATTTCAAAAATTCTTTCACCATTAGAAAGCTACATTCACCTTGAGTAACATAAGCTATATTTTATCCCCGTACTCCCACGGGAACGGGAACTACGCGGGTGAAACCGCGGGACGTCTGCTAGTTAACTTAATAATACTTACTTAATACTTATGATGTCTAAAAGGCTAGACATCATAAGTATTAAGTAAGTAACTACATAATTATGTTGGGGTCCAGTCTAACCGGATGAAGCTGAATACCAGTATTTTACATGGAGCGATTGCCTATCTCGTCTACTTAAGTACATAACCCAGTTATTACTGGGTGATACGATACCCCTTGGTAAGGCTGGTTGTCAGACTATCGGGCCACTGACTACCTAACGACTATCAAAAATTTGCAATTGACAGCCGGGGCCAACGTTTTAACGTGATTTCGGTATGTTATCTATATAATATTATAAAGAGGAAAACTTTGTTTGTTTGTTTGTTTGTTTGTAATGAATAGGCTCAAAAACTACTGGACCGATTTAAAAAATTCTTTCACCATTCGAAAGCTATCTATACTAATATTATAAAGAGGAAAACTTTGTTTGTTTGTTTGTAATGAATAGGCTCAAAAACTACTGGACCGATTTAAAAAATTCTTTCACCATTCGAAAGCTACATTATTCACGAGTAACATAGGTTATATTTTATCCCCGTACTCCCACGGAAACGGGAACTACGCGGGTGAAACCGCGGGACGTCCGCTAGTACTTAATAAAACTATTACAAATATAATAATTGAATTCAAAGCCGTTACCTAAGTGGGGCAAAAAAGGCCTTTAATAATGATAATATTGAAATAATAACCACTTATCGCAATATTCAGTTACTTACTTAGATCAGAAAAATAGCTCGATTAAAAATTGTAAAATACTGGTCGTATTCAGCAGCGTTCGGTTAGATTGGAAGCCTACCCTAACATATTTGAAATAAGGCTAGGCAGATGATGATGTATTTCTCTTATTAAGGTGTAAAATTAAGTATATTCTATCCGTACAGCAAAACTAAAACGGAAAACGGAAAACACGTTCAACGAGAAAAAGAATGATCTAACTTCGACTTGAAGTTATGTAACATTTTATGCGTAAGTCTAGAGCGCCTGGCAAATTCTCAGAGCTTGAATTTTCTCTGCGATTCTAGACAAAACCGATTTCTTGTGTTACATAAGTGGGTGTTGGTCTTTTAGGTTATTTGACAGACTATTGTAACATGAAAAGGAAAAGCTACTTCTTCATAAAATAATTAGTAAGAAAAACAACTCTGAAATATTACTAATCTTTAAATGACTTGTTTGTTAAACAAATTGCTCTGCTAAAAACTTATTGCGTAGGTGTAGTATATTTTAGAACATTTCGCCCAGTGTAATTTCATTTAAGCTTTCAAGGAAGAACTTGTTTGTGAAAAAAACATTGTAGTTGTTTTTAGACAGTATATTTCTTGTTGTTAACAGGCAGTCACTCCTTTGAACATTTCATAGCTTATTATTACAACCGCGAAAGGTCATTAGAAGACAAAAATAAAAGGCGATTAATGACCAACTTGAAAGAGGTATTTCAATTAAGTCAAGATAGCCATTAACTCCGGAATTCGTGGATCGGATAAGGATAATAACTTAAGAAATTGTCAAAATTTTAATGCAATTTTATCGTTCTTTGGCGATAACAATTTAACGAGATACGCTTCTAAAAATGAGCATTTTCAATATTGTAATGGTAGGGTGTATTTTAGACTGGTACGTTTACAAAATTGTGGTTATTGAAGCACTCTCAATTGAATCGGCAGTAGAATAACAAAATCGAAAACAAGATCGAATCGATCTAACCTTACTCATTACCTGACTCCGTTCAATAACTGTATCGATATCTTCTTTTGCGTGTTTAATTCTCATATCATTTACAATACAATAGTCAGTTTCGACATACATCCAAATTCTATGTTCTTGTATTACACAAACCGGCAAGTCAAACACCCGCATGTAACTTATAGGTCTACTATTTGCGTAGGCGTTAGTCAATAGATTTCGTAGCTGTGCCAAAGTTAGTCATTAACTTCATCAACCAAACAAATTAGTTTCACGAAATTCATGGAAAGAACATCGGCGTAGGGTGGCCGTGACTCAACATTGCTATCATTATGACAATGAACACACCGATTTTGACTAGTTCGTCGGCAGAACCGTTAGTATTCTAACAGTTGTTGCATTAAATGTCAACTTTGACAACGATAGTGGTTTTTGTCTGCCTATTAGTTTGGTCTGCGGGCCTAAAATGGCCGCGTTATCAGAATCATAATAAAAATTACGTTATAAATGTTAAATTCTTAATATGGACTCTATACTCAAAATCATAAGTTTATTTTAAGAATTTTAAATTTTTAACGTGATTCATATTACGATTTTGATAAAGCGGCTATTTTAGGCCCCCTGATCACTATTTCAAAATAACTATTTCGGTATGTGTTAAAATGTGATTTTTAATATTATTACTTCCAATAGAAAAACCTTGCACATGCTGCGGAACTTAAACCTTGCGAAAAACAAAGGAAATTATGCAAAACTTTCAACTAACCTTCACTCATTAGTCGAGCATTCAGTAGCTAACACTAAAACGTCCTCTTGCTCCATTTTCTACAAATAAACCAGAAGGTACGGGACGGATTTAAGTTAGACCGCAATAATTCTTAACCGAACGAGGTTTCCGATACTCCGAACTAGAAAAGATCTTGGCAATAAATATTTTTGGGCCAATCGCTAACCTCCGGCCTAATCTAGCTGCTGCGCACGAGCTAGTTCTTATAACAAATGGATATTCAGGTGCTAAACAAAAAGGTTACATAAACTAGTTTGGGCTTAGATAAACTGCCTTATTATGGAAGTACAGACAGCAAATCAATTTCCCGAAACTGTCAAATTTTCCTAATCAACTTTGAACCTAATGCTTTAGCCATAGAGTTCTTTCTTTCTTTATTGTGTGGTTAGTTCCTATCCTGGTGTCAGAGTTTTTATACGGCCCATGGGCCTCTAACTTGGCTTTACATGTCGTCAAGAAATATCTCTCAGGCATGCTGGTTTGCTCACGATATTTTCCTTCACCGAAGCAATAGGGAATATGGATAAATTTTCTTTTTTTTATTTCGATTCGAAGTGTTAAAGTACTATAAAAATAATGACAGAAAGCGAAAACAAGACATAAATCGGCCAAATAACACATAAGTTATAACCATTTAAACTTTTGTTTCTATCTCTTTCTAAATAAACATAATTTAGTATGGATTTTGTACGTCGATGCAGCGAATGACGTCATTCGCTGTATCGGATCTCTCTGTCTAATCAGAAGTTTCAAATGCTTATAACTTAGATTTTTTTATAGATATTAAAAAAATAAAATCACTTTGCTGTTTCTGATGTTAATACGCTTTGTTTAGAGTGATAAAAAAAGATCATGTATGCAGGATCTTTTTTTATCACTCTCATCTGCCTAGCCTTTTCCCAACTATGTTGGGGTCGGCTTCCAGTTTTACCGGATGCAGCTGAATACCAGTATTTTACATGGAGCGACTGCCTATCAGACCTCCACAACCCAGTTAGCACCGGGTAATACGATACCCCTTGGTAAGACTGCTTGTCAGACTTTTTTTTTTTTTTTTGGGCCTCTGACTACCTAACGACTGTCAAAGATCTACAAATGACAGCCGGGACCACCGGCTTAACGTGCTTTCCGAGGCACGGAGGCAACTCGGTATGAAATGGGCGGTCACCCATCCACAGACCAACCTAGGCAAGCACAGCTTAACCTAACGATCGACCCGAGCGGCTGTTATTATTTAGCCACGAGCTCCTCTTTTTTTTTATCACTCTAAACAAAGCAATTATCAATTGGGTATACGTACCCAATTGATAATTAAACAATACGCACATGAATCCTGTGACTTGACAGTGCGACAATCACACCTCTAGGCTATCACTGCTGTCAGCGATAAAGTTGTAAATCTACTACAGAAAGACAGATTGTAGTAGCTAGAAGTGCGGCGTCTGTAGCTAAAGTTATTCTATTTTGCAAGTTGTTTCCAGTTGCGTGGGACGCTCTGAACATTGCCACGTTAATTGAAAATTACTCGTCACAAAGCCTTAGCAATTAAGCTCCGTATGAAGCTTACAGCGGTCAAAGGATGCTTGCCAATCGCTTTCTACGGCATCATATAATTGCTTTTGAGATATCAAAAGCAACTGGTACTTTATATTCTAATTTTATCCTTCTAAAGCTCAGAAATGCAGCTTCCTTAATTTATTTCGTTGATGGATATTTGCTCAGAGTAAAATACTAACTTTAACCTATATTTCAAATCGGATTCAACATAACATTACATAACATCACGTCTGCAATCAACGAAGAATTAAGCAGAAGTGTACCTAATAGTACCTAGTCGTATAATGGAGCAGCGGTGGCCCAGTGGTGGCGGCCCCGACTTACGAACAGTAAGTCGTGGGTTCGAACCCAGGCAGGCGCATTAATTTATTTCATCACCACTGCTCTCAAAACGGTGAGGGAAAACATCGTGAGGAAACCGGCATGTCCTAGAACCAAACATTCGAAGACATGTGACATCTACCAATCCGCACTGGGCCCGCGTGGTGGATTATAGCCCATTCCCTCTCATAGAGAGGAGGCCTGTGTCCCAGAAGTGGGAACATTGATAGGCTGATGATGATGATGTACCTAATAGTACACCCACATCTCGCCAGTTATATTTAAGTTCCATGTGATAGGGGGCCAGCCTATTGCCATCAACCGGGCGGAATTCCAGACTCCGACTCCGAGAATTCAACATAATTGTGTGAAAGGCGAAAAGAAAGTTGACCTTTCATTTTTCTTTAATTCAAAATAAGCATGAATCTTAACTCTAATTAATTTTCCTCATGAACAGCGCAGTTCCCTCTACAAGCTATCAAGAGATACTCAGATAAGGGTCAGATACTGTTATGGGTTCTTGGTAATTGGATGATTTGATCGTATACACAAATTATATATCCTGCTTCTCCTTTACTTATAGTACATAAGAGGAAGAGAGAGAATTAGTTGTGTAGTATTTTATTTTACAGTGTATTCAACACTTTTAGTACCGCTATTGCGTTTTGACATGAACCTAAGCTTAGTGATTATATAAGTTTCAGAATTCTCAGTTATTGTTTTCGACATTAAATACATTGCTTCAAAAGCTTATTTTTCTACCCTTCCCCAAAAATGTCTATGGCCGTATTCTATAACTTACTTACGTATAACTGTTGGTGTGCTACTTCCGTAGCTATCGGTTTTTCTATTAACAAAGAACATCCTATCCGCGTAACTTACCTGTCACTTGATTCATAGAAGATCAAAGAAAGCTTTTTTGTGACGATTTGTTTCTAACCGGTCAGTAAGCTAAATGTCAAACATACAGAGAAAGCAACCTACCGAAACCGGCTAGTAAGTTATTGAAAATGGCCGTTACTCAGTTTTTAGTGTAGCTAGTTACATGCTACTGAATGTCTGTCAGCTCATGAAACTCTAGTAAACTTTATAATAGTATTTTTCCGTGTAATCCCGACGACTTGCGTAATCCATGCAAGCACTACACGGTCTGTTTCAATTTTAATACCACACTCCTAGTACGCGGAGATTAAAGTGAACCGATACGATAAATGAAAGGGAAATCACAATGAGAAGGCTGCTGTTTTGCAGGGAGAGTGGATTGTTTATAGGTCTACGATGCTCTATTTGCCACGTAATGCGTTAGTAGACAATTTAATGTACGGAGACAGGAATACAAAAGTTTTTAACACTTTTAGTGCCGGAAACCAACCTGGAAGGACCACTACCAATATGTGTGGCGGGATGGGATTTGAGCTCTATGAAAAGTACCTAGGTAGACACGAATGTGTTATGATAAATGATGTTTATTTTGCAAGTAGGTTTTTACAAAAACTTTTACACGTATTTTTTTTTTTACTAGATGGGGCCGGTGTTTCGTACCTGACTACTCTGAGAAGAAACAGCCGAAACAAACTCAGAGGTCATAGTCTCTTTTGAAGTCCAGACAATCTTGCTCAATTCACATGAGGACTATGCAGATTAGTGTCTGAGATGGTCTTTTGAAGAAAGAACCACACAGATTTGAGTGGACCTGTCCAGTCAGTCCAAGCATTTGTCAGCTATCGTGTAGCTCGACTTATAACTCAAGGAGCTCAACGAAACGACGAACAATACCAAAGAAAGGACATTTGGGTAGGTTGCTTATAGTACTCGTTAAGGCTTATTGGTTGATTCCTGTTAAATTTGTATTAATTGAATACCAATTCTACGATTGTAAGATGCACGTTGCTTCGTTACTAAAATATAGCTTACATAGATGATTTGTGACTTAAACGGGCATTTCCCTTTTTCTACCAAAAACGTCTGCCAATCAACCAGTCCCCTGGTGAATATACACACATCAAAAGTGTCTAGGGATCAAGCATTTTTATGCGGATTTCTTGAGATTGAGATGTGGCTTTGTAATAAATTTATGATTTTATAAATTTATATGGATCCTTTTTGGTGCATTTCATAATTTGAATCAGGAACTCTCAATCAAATTCGAGTAAAAGATGAAAATAAGCTGTCAATATTTTCCCTATAAAAACATACAACGCATTGAAGACATTATTAGTGCTACTGTTTCCCTACTACTGATTAAAACCAACGTTATTATGGAGCGGCGACGTCATTTAAGCAGGGAAGAAATGCTCAGAGCCGTGGGAATGATAGAAGCTGGTTCCCGGCAACGTACTGTAGCTTTAGCTCTGAATACAAGTCAGAGTGTTATCAGTCGACTTTGGACACGTTACCGAAGCACTGGTACCGTGGCTGAGCGCCATGGAGGACGGTATCGCTGCACCACACGGAGACAAGACCGATACATTCAAATCTTAACTCGAAGAGCTCCAACAATAACCGCCATGATGTTAGCCGTGAGGCTTCATCACTCTTCAGGGAACTTAATTAGCGACCAAACAGTCAGAAACCGCTTGCATGAAGTGAACCTTCATTCCCGAAGACCGCTACGGGTACCACCTATAGCAATGCACAATCGTAGGATTCGATATCAATGGGCTCTTGAACACAGAAATTGGGCAGAAGAACAATGGCGTTTCGTGTGCTTTTCTGATGAGTCTCGTTTTGGTATGAGACCGGATACAAGACGTATACGACACTGGAGAACCCCTGGACGCCAACAGCGATTAAAATCCTGCCAGAAGTCCATCCTTATAGTGGTGGAACCATCATGGTATGGGCGGGTATTTGGATCGGCGGAAGAACTGAGTTGATTTGGATCAGAGGCAACCTCAACGCTCAAATTTATGCTGAGACGATTGTATCAGACGTCATCGTTCCTCTACAAGTGCAAATCGGTCCCTTATTTCAGTTAATGCATGATAATGCACGACCGCTCACCGCAAGAGTTGTAAGACAGACTCTCGCCGCAGCTAACATCAATGTCCTGCCCTGGCCTGCTCAGTCGCCAGACTTGAACCCGATTGAGCATGCATGGGATATGCTACAGAGAAGAGCTCTGCCGAATATGGAGGGTATCCAGTCGCAAGAAGACCTTTTTTTGTTGTTGCAACGAACATGGGCGGCCATTCCACAGCGTGATTTGGATGAACTCATTTTGAGTATGCCAAACCGATGTTCTTGTGTTGTTAGTGTTCGCGGTAGAAACACGGATTTTTAATTGTTTAAGTTACCCAATAAAATTTTAAAGAAAACTGTGTTTTCAGTCATTTTTTCGAACTTTAATGTTAGTGGTTCAAATGTCAAAAATCCCTTTATTAGGAAAATGGCAAATTTCTTTATTAATGCAAAGGTGACTTGGTTTATCGTTACTGTGACAAACGAAAACACTTTATTTGATGAATCCTTAAAGAAAATTTTAATTAATATCAATCAGGAGAAAAGTTATTGCAAAAATATATGTTGATCCCTAGATACTTTTGATGTGTGTAGATATAGGTACTCACAGAGTTATGTAATCAACACCGAAAAGGATCTAAATCAAAAGCTGCCATAACCCGAATTTCCGGGGAAATTGGCGAGGCCAGAGTTTTTGTCAAACGACGGCGGCCTTCCAAACTAAACCTATAAATTCTTATTACTTTCACGTCACGTTATGTTCAGAAAGCTTCTAGGTAGCTTAAAATAAATGTTTTTAAGTAAGTAGTTTATATTCTGCTCACTGAATCTCTGACTGCGTTGGCTGGGTTTGATCCCCGGGTTGGGCAAGATGATAAGAGGCATTAGATAATTCTCAGTTTTGAGACTGAATTTACAAATACTTGGGCGTAGGAGGAGGAGCGTTCAAAGAGGGAGCAACAGTAGGTATTCCTCTCTTTGCTACCTAAAGACAATCTCAATCATGACAGCAACAAGCCTAAACATCCATGTACAATCATATAGCCAGAGCATGCATGATCAGGAGACCTTTTTTTTCGGATGGGAAATCATCAAATGACTCCTACCGCTTTGGGCGGAGCAAGAAGGAGTGTCAGACTTTTACTGACTAAAACCCATCCATGTTCTTTCATCGCCCTTTGAATTCCGGAGCCACGGTATCTCTTTCGAACAGTCCCGCAGCCCCGGATGATCAGGAGAAGATGGCCTTTTATCAGAATCATAATAAGATAACACGTTATGAATAACGTTACAATTCGTAAAATGGTCACAGAGTGACAATTAATAATATTTAATGTGATTCATAATCATCACCCTAAAATGATTCTGCTAAAGTAGTCATTTTAGGCCCCCAGATCTTGTTTCTCAATCAATAGTAAAGTACAAGTTTGGATTTGTACTAAGATTGGGTTTCTTCCATACGCCCACGACGTACACCTTGGATGTTTACGAGAAACCTGACAGGAACGACTTTACGACTTTCCTTCGGATAGTAAAATATATCCTTGATTTGAAGGTGGCTGTGGTGGAATATAGTGAACATAAGTTTCTTTGATTTTATTGGATATCAAAGTATCTAAGTGTATACGTAACATCACGACTGTAATCCCTGAAGTGAAAGGCAGAGGTCTACCCAATAATACACCTACATTTAGCCAGTTACGTTTAAGTCACATGTAATAGGGAGCGAGCCTATTGCCATCAAACGGGCACAAATCCAGACTCTGTGGCTGCGACTTAGAAGTTCCTGATGGAAAACCTCAATAATACTTTGTCCGACCCAGGAAACGAATCCAAGATCTCATGCTCAGCAAGCCTCTTGCAAACACTAGACCATTCAGGCAGTCAGGTCAGGAGGAAGGAGGGAGTCAGTCAGTCGAGGTGCATACAGTTTTCACTTATCAAAAAAATAATTGTTTTTTTCTTAGCTTGTAATGCCTACTGCAGGTTCTACCGATGGATAACTCCAATAGACAACAATCGTTATTGCAATCATTTTCATAATCACTAAACTTGACAAATGAGTTGGCGATTATAGTTTCTCAAATAGACTCAAATTGGTTTTCAAATAGGTTTCAAGATTCAAGCTTTATAAACAGTCGTGTTTCAATTTTAGTGTACAATAACAATATTGCCTACTGCAGGTTCTACCGATGGATAACTCCAATAGACAACAATCGTTATTGCAATAATTTTCATAATCACCAAACTTGACAAATGAGTTGACGATTATAGTTTCTCAAATAGACTCAAATTGGTTTTCAAATAGGTTTCAAGATTCAAGCATTATAAACAGTTGTGTTTCAATTTTAGTGTACAATAACAATATATTCTATTTTATTCGTAACATTTTTCAACAAAAGAATCTCATCATCTGCCTAGCCTTTTCACTATTTTGGGGTCGGCTTCCAGTCTAACCTGATGCAGCTGAGTACCGGTATTTTACATGGAGCGACTGCCTATCTGACCTCCACAACCCAGTTCATACTGGGTAATACGCGATACCCCTTTGGTAAGACTGGTTGTCAGACTTTTTGGGCCACTACACTGGACAGCCGGGACCAACAGAATAACGTGTTTTCCGAGGCACGGAGGAAACTCGGTATGTAACAGTGGTCACCCATTCACAGACCAACCTAGGCAAGCACGGCTTAACCTTAAGATCGACCCGAGTGGCTGTTATTATAAAGCCACGAGCACAAAAAATTCTATAAACAAGAAAGAGTTATCTCTTCATATCTTCAAGAAAACATTTTTCTCCAGCCCAAGTCGACGTGTTGACCGATTTCTATGAAACTATACTTAAACAAAAGTAAATTCCATACAATTTCATGTGAAACTGAACTAATGTTCTATTAGCATGTTCCAGCAGATTATGGCAGCCATTAAAACCCTGCATTGTAACTGTAGTAGTTTTAATAATTGCATATAATGGTGACGAAACGATTAACTATTCGTTTGACTTTCAGCCAAAAGTAAATAAAGAAATCAATTTTATTTAATTTGAGTTGATGAATATGAAATCGAATTGGACCTTTAGGACCTTGAAAGACACTGACATCAATCAGTCTTTGACTACAAGAACTTATGGAATAAAAGAAGTCAATGAAAATACCTGGTAATAGGAAATTAGTTTTCTTGTCTTAATACCAGAAAAGATTATTTCAATTGATGATGAACCGAAAAAGCAATTTTGATCATATTACTACTTTATAAATCATGTCAATCATCATACATTTAGTGGTGATACTTTCATACAAGCCTGAAAGCTGGCCTTGCCCTAATAACCTACCACTCTTCATGATGTTAGGTTAGGTTAGGGTTTCTGATCAGTCTGCTTGTTCTAGGGGCTTGCTGTATTGTTGGCCGTTAGGCACGCCACTATTTACTTATTATATCATGAAAGTCTACCATCAAACTATAAACTAAATTCCATCCCAAAAAATCATCCTTACAAGAGGTCCCATTCACCACCTTTCGGATTTTGTAAACGCCAGTCCCTATTGGTCGCTTCATGTACTTCATTGATGAACATTCATTGATAACAGTGGAAATGTACAAAAGCCTTTCAGAAAACATCCTTTACATAATCAGGTGCCACCGATAATGTGATCGTAGTTTTCTTACAAATGTTGCTACTTAAATCTACGCATGCTTAATGTGACAACGTTTGCGCACTGACGCAAGCTAATTCCGAAGTAGGAGAATATTAGACGGCGAAGGTCAAAGGATTACTTGTTTTAAGACCCCCAACAAATAAGTTAGGGCCCTGCCAGTCAAAAATTCCAGGCAAATGAAGATGTTATCCTAAATAACATGGTAAATAAAGATATTAGTCCTGTCTTTTTCTCACGTAATACTTCAGTCGTCAACTTGACTGAATAGTCCGTACCAGCCTGAGGAGAAACAGCTTGGCCAATACGTAACCATAACTGAAAAGTTACACAAAAGTCAATTCTAGTTTTTTTTTTCCAATAAGTGCTATTTTTAATATAATATGGAGCTTTTATCCTCAAATAAGGTTACAAAAGTATTGTGTAATTTGTCAAATTCAAGACAAAACTTTGAGAAAGTTCAAATAAAGAACGTCGTAGCTAATAGCTACGCTCGTGTGTAGCGCTACGCCTACGACCGTGCTACGTAGCAAGTGCTACGTAGCTCGTAGCCACAGTCGTAGCAAAGCTCGTAGCAACATTAACTTAACAATTAGAAAGGTAATATTACTGGTTAATTTTAGCTGGATAAAAAGAGAAGAAAGCTATAATATCTAGGGGTGAATGGAGCGCAAGTTATCGCTTTACGTAACCAGCTGAGCAAAGTATAAAACATCGGCCTGAACCTTTTAACCTTATTAAAAGACTGAAAGTTCTGTGTAAGACTTAATATTTATAGAAAACATCGATTCAAAGTATTATACCCCATTATAACCATTATGTCAAATGAAATGATTGTTGTTGGAACTACCAGCGGTTTGCGTCAAAAGTGTATCGATCTGTCGAGCTGTCAATAACATATCGAGGAACAACAAGCTTTCTCGTACGGAGCCAACCTCACTCCGGCCTCGGGAGACACAGATGACGTATCCTGACAGCAGCCCAGCTTCCGTAGGGCTTCAAGGCTGTCATGTATGATGTAAATAATGGACACAGCTGTAAATAGGTTAAGTATAGAGGGGATTCAATAGCACAGAGCACTGGTGTGCTGAGGCAGGTTGGCGGCGGCGGTGGCGGCAGCGGCCGGTGTCGCAGCCAGCGCGGCGTCCTTGCGGCGCGGCGATAACACGCGCGAGTCACGCGACCAGGTCGATAGCGGGCGCGCGCCACAGCCTCCGCGTCAATTATTCAGCACGCGACCGCAACCGCCACCACCACGCGCGGACAAAGGGCGAGCGCGCGCACTGCGGCGACACCTACCAGCACCGGCGGCCCGCGCCCGGCCTGCGACGTGTCCGAGCGGGCTGCGACGATATGTTGCCACACTAACAGTGATCACTCCAACAGAAATCCTCGGTAAGGCGGTGAGGAGCGCGAGAGCGCGCGGTGGTCGCGCGTTACGTAAAGGGCGCGACGTTGCGCGTATCAGCGCGGGTTGCGCGCTCGCGGCGGGCGCTCGGAGCGGGGTCGCGCGCGGAGTGCCGCTACACAGTTATGCAACGCGCCGCCACCGTCGCCCGGACTGGGAAAATCGAACGCGAGGGGCGCGGGACTGCGCGCGCACCCGCATCGATACCGCGCCGCCGCACGACCCCCGCCCACCCCGAGCCCCGTACCGCCGCCCCCGCCGCCCGCAGCGCCTCCCTCGCACGACCACTGCCATCCGCAATTGACATTACACCGGAGACACCAGTCATTTCTGGACGTAACGCAGACATACAGACGAGCTTTTCTCGCCGCCGGACGTCGACGATGGACATAATTATTCAGGCTTTGTACAAGGAAAAGTACTTAGTTAATTACGAAAACATATTTAAAACTGCTTTTTCAGCCCCTGTATAGTACTCAGCTTCAGATTTCCCGTCCAGTGTGAAAAAACAAGGACAAGATTTCCAATCTAGATCCTTTGAGACATAAAATAAAGTTGTTAAGTTGCGCACATTATGGCCAGGTTAAGTAGGACAATCGACTAGCATTAGCGGCTATCCAAGGATCTTTGCACAAGCTATTAAAGTTAGCGCTTCGAGGAAGCCTGGCGCCGAAGGTCATTCGTACGTGACCTGATTATGGAGTTCCATGGCGATCGAACTAGTTGTGTCTGCGCCAACGTTCTGTCCTAGAATTGAAAGTTCAGAACAAAGAAACGTTAGCATAATATTCTTGTTAATAATGTTAACTTTGTGGCTTGTTCTAGCTTGGACTTCTTTTAGTGAAAGCAGGAATAATCTGGTAATATCCGTAACAGGGAATAACCGACACCTGACACACATAATATTGTATGGCTATGGATGTAAATGGCACAGCTGCCTGCATGCCATTCATGCTATCGGAGTGTCGATGTCGAGTACTAAATATAGTTATCTCAGCGAGACGGGGCGGCGCAGTTCCATCGCATTGTGGTCGCAGATCAAGCATACAATTTCATGAATGGCTTCACTCCGCCCGTAAATAGGACATTTGTAAATAAACGTGTCACTTCACGCAATTAAAAGTGGAGCGAAATCAACGTTTACATTTGTTTAATTGGGTGAAAATGGCAAAACAATATATAGGTTTGTCGAGTAGAACAATGCTAGAGAGACACCTAACCAGAATTCAACAAATATTTGAGTTAGCTTCTAAATGAAAACTTCAACTGGCAGTCAACTTTTTGAATGATTTTGAAGTAGCCTATAAAATCCTGTTTAATATATTATATGGTTCGATGCTTGACAGTAGTAGTGAATGGAAAGAGCCCAGTACCAACGGGAGTTTTGCGGTTTTGCCCAATATTTAATTAAAAGTCATGAGTATAATAACTTTTAAGGACCTAGTAAGTACTCCTCGTAGTTCTCGTTCGTCTAGTGGTCGCAAGCACGACTGCTGAGCATGAGGTCCTGGGTTCGATTCCCGGGTCGGGCAAAGAAATATTGGCTTTTTCCTTCAGGAATTTCTCAGTAGCAGCCATGGAGTCCGGAATTGCGCCCGGTTGATGGCAATAGACTCGCTCCCTATTACAAGGGACTTAAATGGTACCGACGAAATGTGGTATACTATTAAGCACACCCCTAGGATCAAACTGACGGATATATGAAATGCCAAATCAAGTATTTGAAATACTAATTGCAAACTGAAATCCGTTGGTACCTATCTAAATTAGTCGAAAAAATCCGCACTGCTAATAGCGCAATAATTGCATGCAGCAACGAATCTGCATAAAGTTTTTGAATCTTTGTGAACAACTTGGTAGAAATTGAATCGCGTAGTCAGTGTCTAGCAGCGCCATCTATTGTCAAGGAGCGGTGTGAACAACGTCAAGAGCGTTCTAAGCTGAACTTAGTACGTACATTTCACGAGAGTCACAGTAAAAGCAAGTATGTATCTTGTTGTAGGTAGTAGTTTCTTCGTGTCACCGCAATGAGGGTTATCGTTTTAGAGCTCACCAGATGGCGCACTGTCGAGTAAGGTCCTGTCAGTAATTCTATTCAATACTTTATAGCACTAATAACTTCATAAAAATGTTTATTTTATTACGTATAACAACATAGTGTAAGCTTTAGAAATAAGTATATTTTCAATACACTTCCTCGAAAACTGGTCCATAACGCACTACGATTAGGTACAACATGCAATGTATTTCACACACGTGCGATTTTTTCCACTTTCCCGCACGCGTGCGGGAATGAAAATTGCCACAGATAACATAGGTACCTATACTTAGTCCAAATTGGTTCAATGTATATAGTCTGAGGTGAATGTTTTTTTTTTTTAATTTCGGCAAATCACTACGCGTCTCTACGGCATAAATATTTTTTGAATATTCAAAATTGTGTTTATAAATGGAATATCATAGATAAACATGATTATTAAAAACTAATAGTCACTTTTATACACAAATTAACATTTATTTGTGTTCTGAATTCAAAAATATAAAATAAATCTATTTTTTATAATAGGCTGTTTAACGGCTTCATACCTTTGCCTCTCCTTCAACCTGGCGAAACCAAAGCGCGAAAAAAAAAAAAAATTAAAATCATAGTTCGTGACAAAAAATATTTTTCGTATTTTTATTTCTTCCTTTTTTATTTCTTCAAAAGTGTATTGAAAAACGTCGTTTGATACACGTGGACATTTGTTATTGCAATTCTCGGCTCAAAAACACCCTCGCCTACGGCTCGTGTGTTATAATTCCGCCTCGAATGCAATAACAAACTTTCTCCACTTGTATCAAAATGTACTATTACAATATTCTTCCTAAAATTAGCAAGCATGAAACATTTAAAAATCATTCTACCTCCAAGCACTAACAATATTATGATCCTAAGTTGCTACTTAAAATCTTCAAGTCATAATTAATCAGGAATGGCTCAATCTAGAACACAATCGTGAGTATTAGTATAAATCATCATCATCATCATATCAGCCGAAAGACGTCCACTGCTGGACAAAGGCCTCCCAAAGGGGGGGGGTTTGCCATAATCGCCACGCTTGGCAGGCGGGTTGGCGATCGCAGTACGGTTGTTACAAAAGCACAGAGAACGCTGCTGCCCATTCTCTGGTTAGTCGCCTCTTACGACACCCACGGGAAGATATGGGATGGTGCTATTCTTTACGTCCGACACCATACAGACACCATTAGTATAAATACGTGATAAAAAAGCACACAACGCGCGAACACTCTATGACATCTGACATTTTGGAGGACCTTAGTCTACACAAGCGCCTCTAGCGGCAAATTCACACGCGATAGCCCACATTGGCTCTTGTGTGCATTTCTGTAGTTTCAACTAGATCATTATCAACTTGATCTAGCTTAAGATTCTTAATCGGTCCCAAACAAAGCGTTTTTCTAAGCAATTGATGCCCAACCTATGGCCCGCGGACCACCATTAATAAATAATAAATATCGCTGGACATTACACACAGCGCCATCTAGTGCCACACTGAGCAGTGACGCTTGTGTCGTGGACACCAAAAAGTTGAAATACTACATAGATACTTTTTATTTTTTGTAAGGGTTAAAATTGAAAATTTCATAAGTGATGATCTACCAGTGACTTTTGGTGTCCCCCAGGGAAGTGTGCTCGGTCCTTCCCTTTTCCTAGCCTACATAAATGATCTCTGCAACCTACAGCTACCCCATGGTAAAATTATATCGTTTGCCGATGACACAGCCCTTCTGTTTACAGCAGACTCATGGGCCACTGTTTATCATCACGCACAGAAAGGATGATGTGTTGTCTTGGTTAAAAAAGTAATGTCCTTGCCCTTAACGTTGACAAAACTAAGTATATACCGTTCTCTCTGACTAACCAACGCAATTAATTGTTATCCCATCTCCACATCAAAGCGCATTCCTGCACTGACCCAAACACTCACGCTTGTTTCTGTCCCGTCCTCGAAAATACTACTTCAATAAAGTATTTAGGGATTCTAATAGATAGGTAACAATTTAAGCTTCCAACCACATATAGACAGCCTTTTTTTTTTTTTTTTTTTTTTCGGATGGGAAATCATCAAATAACCCCTCCCGCTCTGGGCGGAGCAGGAGGGAGTGTCAGACTTTTACTGACTAAAACCCATCCATGTTCCTTCATCGCCCTTTGTGTTCCGGGGCCACGGTATCTCTTTCGAATAGTCCCGCAACCCCGGCAGGCATCGGTCCTTACGGACCCCTTCCTTTTTGCTGACTCTCTTTGAGGCGCGCGTGGAACACGAACGCGCCGTCGACACGGCCTGTCGTCATGAGACGGACGGACGGCGAGCTAGCCCATAGCTCACCGTCCACAGGCCCGCGCCTACTGTGGCCGGGGGCCACGTGGTGGTGGCCCCCGACGCCCGGGGCGTCTCCCGCGGCGGCCGGGACGTTGAGAGGTTCTGTCCCTCTCCCGTTCCGCCACCTCCTTCTCTAGCATTACTGCTTCGCAGAAGGAGGTGACGGCGTCCCATTCCGTCTCGCTCCGGACCATGGCTTGCACCAGGGCCGGACGCGAGAGGTCGCCGCCACCGATCGCCGCTTCGAGGACACGGCGGTGCTCCGCCCACGCGGGGCACACCTCCACCGTGTGTTCCACCGTGTCCTCCGGTCGATCCTCACAATGGAAGCACCCGGGCGTTTCCTCCCGCCCGATTCGGTGCAGGAACCTCCCGAACACTCCGTGTCCGGTGAGGACCTGCGTCAGGCGGAAGGTGAGGACGCCGTGGCGTCTCTCAAGCCACTCCTCAAAGAGGGGACTTATCGCCACAATTGTGGCGTGCCCTACATATAGACAGCCTTACGTCGCGAATTAGTAAATTATTTTTCTTTTCAAAAATCTGCGTCATGTAGCTGACACCGAGGTCATCAGATGGGTATACCATGCGTTGTTTCAATCCCTTCTGACATACTGCATTGCATCGGGGGGCGCTCCGAAATTGAACATTTTGAAATTGGAACGAGCCCAGAGGGTGGTACTTAAAGTGGCCCACTCTTTGCCGTACCCTTATCCTACTGTGGAGGACCTGTACAAACAATGCAAAGTTCTGACAGTGAAACAACTCTTTATCCTAAACATTGTCCTTAAAAAGCACTCCTCTATCATTTTTGATTCCCTTTCTATGCTAGGTAAACGTAGGAAATATGCTGTTTGCGTTACAGCTAAGAGCTTAAGAACTAGCTTCTCTCAAAGATTTTACACATTCCTAGGTTCTCATCTGTATAACAAGATCAATGAGTGCACAACGATCTGTCACCTCCCAAAAAAAGCTTGTAATTTAGTAGAATGGCTCCTTAAAAACTAGATTATGCATCAACTGAGGAATTACTTTCCCATCCCAAATAATTCCGCTCTGCTTCGTAACCTAACCTTCCCACACATGTTGCACATTTTGAATTTTGCTCAATTATTGTTTTTTTTCTTTTATTTTAATTGGCGTATTTAATTCTAATTGTAAATTAATTTATAATTGTAATTTAAAATTTATTTTTTTAAGTACCAATTTATAATTGTTTTTATTTATATTTTGTTCTTGTTAATGCACTCTCCCTTCACATGTAAATTGAATAACTTAATATTGTTTATAATGAAATAACCGATATACCGTGCGGTGGGACCCTGGTGATCTGCTATACAGGTTTTCCTAGTGCAGACACGAGTCTCTCACAAACTTAGATACCGTAATTTTAAGTTCTATACATAATCACGGCAGGGAAAGCTTAGTGGAACACTCTGCTCAAATAATGGCGCCATCCGCCGCCTTTGTCTTTCAGTCTACTTCTCTAGCCATCACATCGCCGTGCGATACCTACGATTCTTCATTGTTGGTAGATAGGTAGGTGGGTATTTGAAATCACACATAGCACTTGACTCAAACTCCAAACGTTTATTTCTATTAAACCATTTAGGTACAGAAACGTATTAACTTTCTAGAGTTGAGTCGTCCATTCGCAGAGTATTATGGTTGATGAGAAGAATGGACGAAGAAACTCCTCACAGTCTCATTTTCACAACATATCGTTCACTTCACTAAACACTTATAATTACTTAGTATTTCAATTGTTTTACTAATCTTAGGATAACGTGACTGCTCGTCGCTCACGCGTCCATTCTGCCTGAGTAAACGAAAGTCCCTCATTCAGTACAGTTTATTCATCTATACATATAATAAATCTGTAGAAAAGTCATTTTTGTACATTGAAGAAATTGAAACAAAAAATAGCCAGCGTGTGAAAAGATAAGTAACAGAACCCATTTCCATCATTTTTGAAATTTTTGTCTGTTTGTCTGTTTGTCTGTTTGTTTGTGCGCACATCACATAAAATCTACGAATTCAATGCTGACAATGTTTATACATAAAAATTGTGTGTAACTTGGGGTATGATTTAGTGTTTGTTTCATTGAAATCGGTTAATTCTATCAAAAGATATATGAACTTAAAGTTTTCAAGAAGAACTAATCATCAAATGTAAGATACATACATGCAGCGACATCTGTTGAACTAAAATGATACCAATGACTAAAAATGTGCTCACCACAGTCATAACTTTTAAATCGACTGACCAGCTTTAAAAAAAATTTATAGCATAGGTAATTTAGTTTAGCAGTTTAACATTTTGGTCGATAGTCGGCGTTGTTTATTTCACTCCATTTTCTGAATTGAATGACCCTCGCCCGTGTCAGTTGCCTATTTTTTGTTTTTTTTTTTCGGATGGGAAATCATCAAATGACTCCTCCTGCTCTGGGCGGAGCAGGAGGGAGTGTCAGACTTTTACTGACTAAAACCCAGCCATGTTCCTTCATCGCCCTTTTGTTCCGGGGCCACGGTATCTCTTTCGAACAGTCCCGCAACCCCGGCAGACATCGGTCCTTGCGGATCGGCCCTTCCTTTTTGCTGACTCTCTTTTAGGCGCGCGTGGAACACGAACGCGCCGTCGACACGGCCTGTCGTCATGTGACGGACGGACGGCGAGCTAGCCCATAGCCCACCGTCCACAGGCCCGCGCCTACGGTGGCCGGGGGCCACGTGGTTGCCCCGGAAGCCCGGGGCGTCTGCCGCGGCGGCCGGGACGTTGAGAGGTTCTCTCCCTCTCACGTTCCGCCACCTCCTTCTCTAGCATTACTGCTTCGCAGAAGGAGGTGACGGCGTCCCATTCCGTCTCGCTCCGGACCATGGCTTGCACCAGGGCCGGACGCGAGAGGTCGCCGCCGCAAACGTGTAAATTGCCTCAAGATTGGTTTTTTAACCGACGAAACAAAAAGAAGGCAGTTCTCAATTCGACGCGTATTTTTTTTATATATGACCACGGATAACTTTTACAGAGAAGTCCGTACATGGTCCTTTTGTTTGTAAAAAGCGTAGGTACACACATCTCAAAGTTGGTCCCATTTATAATTGAAAAATCGTGTTTGGGCTAATTTCTTGCACCTTTGATGAGAACTTTAGACCTAGCTGGAGTATGACTGTCATCGAGTGTCTAAGGATGAAGGAGGTGGCGGAACGTGAGAGGGAGAGAACCTCTAAACGTCCCGGCCGCCGCGGGAGACTCCCCGGGCATCCGGGGCCACCACGTGGCCCCCGGCCACCGTACGCGCGGGCCTGTGGACGGTGGGCTATGGGCTAGCTCGCCGTCCGTCTGTCTCATGACGACAGGCCGTGTCGACGGCACGTTCGTGTTCGACGCGCGCCTCAAAGAGAGTCAGCAATAGGAAGGGGTCCGCAAGGGCCGATGCCTGCCGGGGTTGCGGGACTGTTCTAAAGAGATACCGTGGCCCCGGAACACAAAGGGCGATGAAGGAACATGTATGGGTTTAGTCAGTAAAAGTATGACACTGCCTCCTGGTCCGCCCAGAGCGGGAGGAGTCATTTGATGATTTCCCATCCGAAAAAAAAAGGCTGTCGAGGTAAGCCCTTTTTTGGAAAAACATAAGTAGATTATTTTAGCGATTAATGCAAATATATCGAAGAAATTAAATTGTTACCCACTTGGATCTACGTAGGTATATATCTACTAATATTATAAAGCTAAAGAGATTTTGGTTGGTTGAACGCGCTAATTACAGGAAAACTTTTAGTGTTCAATAGTTATCGAGGATGGCTATAGGTTATCTAACATCACGCTATAATTAAAAGGAGCGGAGCATCAATGATAAATGTTGCAAAAACAAGGAAAATTAATTTCTTTCGAGAGCTTCCTTTGCGGGCGCTGCATAAACGGTTAAAGTTGCGCAACAATCATGTATTAGGGAATTGTTCGTTTTAAAGCGTTCTAAAAAAAAACGCGATGGCATTATGTCTATCTTTCAAGGTTGACTCCACTCTCTCTAACCCTCTCTCTCTCATGTGACGCAGACGAAGTTGCGCGGGTCAGCTAGTTACATAATAAATTCATTAAAACTTACAAACAATTCTAGAATAATTCACAATTAATCATTTTATTAATAATTAAACCGTCCGTATGGTGTCGGACGTAAAGAATAACACCATCCCATATCTTCCTGTGGGTGTCGTAAGAGGCGACTAAGGGATTTACCAGAGAATGGGCAGCAGCGCTCTCTGTGTCTTGTGTAAGAACCGCACTCACTGCGATCGCAAACCCGCCTGCCAAGCGTGGCGATTATGGCAAAACCCCCCCAAATGAATAGCGCATCACAAAAATGGCCCCTAGTGCCCGGCAGCCCGTCTACCCTCGACTACGGCAGCGGTCGAGGCTACGGCGTGGCAAGGGGTGCGAAGAATCTCCGGAAGGGATCCGGCTGCCAATACCGACGACTAGACCTGCCAACATATAACACGCGCACACTCCGGACCGACGAGAAGATAGCGGAACTCGAAGAGGAATTGAGCAGGCTGCGATGGAGTATTGTGGGATTATCTGAAGTCCGAAGAGAGGGGGAGGACACGATAAACCTGAAATCCGGCAACCTGCTCTATTTCTGTGAGGGTGACCGGCAATCCCAGGGTGGTGTTCGGTTTATCGTCCACAAGTCCCTTGTGAACAACGTGGTGAAGATCGAGAGTGTGTCGACCAGGGTGGCGTACCTTATACTCAGAATATCCTCAAGATATTCGCTGAAGGTCATACAGGTCTACGCCCCAACCTCGGCACACCCCGACGACGAAGTGGAGACCATGTATGAGGATATCTCTAAGGCCATGCATGGTTCCAAAACTCACTTCACAGTTGTCATGGGGGACTTCAACGCGAAACTGGGCAAACGAGACGGTGATGAGCTGCAGGTGGGGCAATTTGGAGTTGGACGTCGGAATCGCCGGGGCCACCAACTGGCTAGTTTTATGGAGAAGGAGGGCCTCTATATGATGAACTCCTTCTTCAGAAAGCGTGAGCACAGGAAGTGGACCTGGCAGAGCCCCGATGGTGCAACTAGAAATGAGATCGACTTCATTATGTCAACCAAGAAGCAAATGTTCAACGATGTCTCTGTGATCAATTCGGTGAAAACCGGGAGCGATCACCGCATGGTAAGAGGCACATTGAACATCAATATCAAGCTTGAAAGGTATCGACTGATGAAGTCTACGCTCCGTCCAGCACAGATCCAAATCCAAAACCCCGAGAGCTTTCAGCTTGAACTCCACAACCGTTTCGAGTGCCTAGGAAGCTCAGTGGACGAGTACAACGATGGGTTCGTGGAAACTGTCCATACGACCGGGTCTAAGTTCTTCAAGGCGCGTCGTACAGATCAGAACAAGAGGCTCTCCGATCACACTCTCAAGCTCATGAAGGAGCGGCGTGAGATGATCCTGCAGTCTTCAGACGAGGCGTGTAAATATTGGCAGCTCAATAGACGGATCTCTAAATACTTGAAGAGCGACCTCCGCCGCTTTAATACCGAGCGTATTAAAGACGCGATTGAGCGGTATAAAGGCTCCAAGGTATTTGCAAGAGATCTGGCTATTGGGCAGAGCCAGCTCACGAAACTGAAGACCGACGATGGTAGGATCTTATCCGCCAAATCGGAGCTTCTGAGGGAGATCGAGAGCTTCTATGGACAGTTGTACACGTCAACTAGTAAACCCGTCGTAGATCTAGCAAACGACCCAAGAGCTAGACTGACCCGACACTATACTGAAGACATCCCGGACGTCAGCCTGTACGAGATTAGGATGGCTCTGAAGCAGCTCAAAAACAACAAGGCACCGGGTGATGACGGAATTACGGCCGAACTCCTGAAGGCGGGTGGAAAACCGGTACTTAAGGCCCTTCAGAAGCTGTTTAATTCCGTCATACTTGAGGGAAAAACGCCACAGGCATGGTGCAGGGGTGTGGTGGTGCTCTTCTTCAAAAAGGGTGACAATGCCCGGTTGAAGAATTATAGGCCCATCTCACTTCTAAGCCATGTCTACAAGTTGTTTTCTAGAGTCATCACGAATCGTCTCGCGCGCAGGTTTGACGATTTCCAGCCACCCGAACAAGCCGGTTTCCGAAAAGGCTATAGCACCGTAGACCACATACATACGCTGCGGCAAGTTATACAGAAGACCGAAGAGTATAACCTGCCTCTCTGCTTAGCGTTTGTGGACTACGAGAAAGCCTTCGATTCGATCGAGACCTGGGCTGTACTGCAGTCTCTCCAACGGTGCCAAATCGACTATCGGTACATCGAGGTGTTGAAGTGTTTGTACAAAAACGCCACCATGTCAGTCCGACTTCAAGACCAAGTCTCAGATCCTATCCTCCTGCAGCGAGGTGTGAGACAGGGAGACGTCATATCTCCGAAACTGTTTACTGCTGCACTGGAGGATGTCTTCAAGGTTCTGGACTGGAGAGGGCTAGGCATCAACGTCAATGGCGAGTACATCACTCACCTTCGGTTTGCCGACGACATAGTGGTCATGGCTGAGACCATGGAGGACCTCAGTACAATGCTCGATGACCTCAGTAGAGCTTCCGGAAGAGTGGGTCTTAAAATGAACATGGACAAAACCAAGGTCATGTTGAATGCCCATGTCACACCCACTCCTATCAAGATCGGAGACTCTACACTCGAAGTTGTAGACGATTATGTGTACCTGGGACAAACGGTCCAGTTAGGTAGGTCTAACTTCGAGAAAGAGGTCAATCGTCGAATCCGACTCGGCTGGGCAGCGTTCGGGAAGTTGCACGGTATCTTCTCGTCCAACCTACCGCAGTGTCTCAAGACGAAAGTCTATGACCAGTGTGTGTTGCCAGTGATTACATACGGGACCAAAACTTGGTCGCTTACAATGGGCCTCATCAGAAGGCTTAAAGTCACCCAAAGGGCAATGGAGAGGGCTATGCTCGGAGTTTCCTTGCGCGATCGAATCAGAAATGAAGACATCCGCAAGAGAACCAAGGTTACCGACGTAGCCCGAAGAATTGCCAAACTTAAGTGGCAGTGGGCAGGGCACATTGCTCGCAGAACGGATGGCCGATGGGGCCGAAAAGTTCTGGAGTGGCGACCGCGAACCGGAAGACGTTGCGTTGGAAGGTCTCCCACTAGGTGGACCGATGACCTGGTGAAGGCTGCGGGAATCCGCTGGATGCGAGTCGCACGTGACCGTTCAATGTGGCGACACTTGGGGGAGGCCTATGTCCAGCAGTGGACGTCTTTCGGCTGAAATGATGATGATGATTAATTAAACATTTCCAATATTCACAAATGCAAAGGTTTTATCTTAGTGGCTTCATGACTTTTTACAACAATATTCGATCTTGCTTAAAACCATTTCCGGTAAATCAAAGGATTTAACCTCTCAGGACCGGCGCAAAAAAACGATTAACTCCCTCCCGCCCCGCCGTCGCAGCCGCATTACGTCATCGCATGCGTCATCCGACCCCGCTTGGTAAAACCACTTATAGCTCGAGTTCTATGAATGCTTATCTTGTGCCGTAAACATTGTTGGAATCGTTAATTAACAGACGTGTTTTATTATATAAACAGCACTTGTGAAACCACTTCAGTATTATAAACAAAGGATATGAGATAGATGACATATGAGAATTTGCCGCGCTAAGACCTGTGGCCGTATCTTATTTTTTTTTGGTAAAACTACTGATTCAATTTACACGAAACTTTAGAACCAATGTAACAAATACACAAGTAACCTAATACATAATTCATATAAGAGTCTTACTGATCATTCTAATCAGATTTCAACTAGATTCATTTTACTGTCATTGACCTCGATTTGAAAACACTTGAAATCTATTTATATATGAATATGTATGCTTATTATTATAGTAAATAATGAATTATGATTATTACTTACCTTGTTTTTGCTGTTTCCAAGACCATATTTCATTTTATAACAGTCAAATTCACATTTTCAATATTGTTAACTCCATGTTGACAAAAAAATCGTTCGACGAAAATTTTGTTGGCTCACAAAATAATTTTGGTTCATTGTTCTACGTAAATATCTTGCTACAAAGTAGCATTATACAATAATAAGGTAATAAACATTCACTTCACAAAGTTTTCAACCACTTATCTAAACAAAAACACCTAAAAGGTCTTTCACTAATAAATTGTTCTGTAAAATAATCTTGTTACTTTTTAGTTTGTAATTCAGTTAGATAATCTGATTTAGTTGTAGTTTCAAATTATTAATTGAGTTATTGATCAAATCGTATTCGGCGCTATCTTCCACTTGTAGTGTTACCTCATAAACAATCTTGTGTCAAATGAACAATAATAATTACAAATCCAATGTCATAAAATCTTTGCTTATCATAATTTTAACTATAGATCTAGCTAAAGACTTACTGAGAGTCTTTAGCTACTTTTGTTTAGTAAATTACTATTTGAAACCACGAACTATCTAAGTACTAGGTGAGCCAATAGATGGCGCTTAACTCATCTGTCAATTAATTAAGTTCTATGTAATAATTGTACTGCCAAGCAGAGATGGCAGGTTCACCAGTTTTATCATGGAATAGAATTATGAGTGCTATTAATTAGATTAAATCTTAGCAGATAGAGCCTCTTGCGGCGACATACATAATCATACAAAATTTGTCATGTTTGTGAAGAGATAATAAATTATTTTGAATTTGAATTTGTTTGTAAATTTATACATACATAATATACATATAAACATCCATGACTCGGAAACTTATATGTCCATGGTCATTACACAAACATTTGCTCTTACTGGGATTCGAACCCGCGACCCTAAGAAAGTAAGGCAGCCTCACTACCACTGTGCCATAGGGGTCGTCGCGTCGTGTTGGTAAATAATGATATTTGTCGACAAATTTTGACTAATTAGCAACAATTTTTTTGTGTTAGGTATCAAATTAAAATCCCTGATGGTGGCCAAGCCAGTGTCAGTCATACCCTAAAGAGAGTCTTAGCACAATTTTCTAAAAACTATTAATAAACTTATCTATCTGTTTTTTACCATTTAGAATGCGCAAAACAGTTAGTCTTCTTATTACATCACTGAGGCTGAGGACATCGAGGAGTACGTGCGCCAAAGATTGAAGTACACGCCAAGAGTGCAGCTCAGTTATGGAGTCGCGCCGCAACGTCAATTTCAAGGCGTTTGTGGTGCGCATCCCAAAGTGTATGCTTCATCTGATGTTGGAAGAAGTTTTTAGTCGCAGGATGTGGTGTTCCGTCGCTTCCACGGAAAAAGTGAAGTGAGATGCAACTTAAAGAACTAACATAGTTTTTAAGTTGCATAAACTAACAAAAATTGTTATTACGAGTAGTATGTATTTTTAGGTAGAGGTATTTATCTATGGGTCTTTGTTACCTTAGGGAAATGGCTAATTACCTATTTATTTATTTTTTATTATTAATTAAGATAACTGTAAACCAGGTTTTAACCAGGTTGGGTTCTCAACAGTAGACCACATCTTCGCAGTACGACAAATAATTGAGAAGTGCAACGAGTACAACCGACCTATAGTGTTGGCGTTCATCGACTACGAAAAAGCGTTCGACTCGGTTGAACACTGGGCAGTCATTCACTCGCTGAAACGATGTCAGGTAGACACCAGATATGTAGAGGCAATAAAGGAAGTAAACCGTGCGGCTTTACAAGTCAAACTTCACGAGCTTACGAATCCAGTACGCGTTAAAAGAGGGGTGAGGCAAGGAGATACGATATCACCTAAACTCTTCACAGCCTGCATGGAAGATGTATTTAAGAGAGGCTTAAACATTAATGGTGAACGGCTAACCCATCTGCGCTTTGCCGACGATGTTGTCGTCTTTGCCAGCAACATGGAGGATCTGCAGGCCATGGTACAAGAACTGTATGACGTGTCACTCAACGTCGGTCTAAAAATGAACGCCGCAAAAACAAAAAATTATGTGCTGTGATGACGACATTGATCACATTCTAGTGAATGGCAAGCAAATAGGAAAAGTCAAGGAGTACGTATACTTGGGACAGACTTTGAGTATAGCAATGAGTGTGACAAGACCGCGAGATCAAGCGCCGTATCCAACTAGGGTGGGGTGCTTTCGGTAAGCTGTCCGACGTACTCAAGTCGAAGCGTGTGCCTTTAAACCTAAAGTGTCGCATGTTCGAGCAGTGTGTCCGTTTCCTCCCAGTCATGACAGGGAGGAAACGGACGCTACGGGGCTGAAACTTGGACGCTCACCAAACACACTATCCACCGCATGCAAGTCACTCAGAGAGCTATGGAACTATCCAGCTATGACCGGGTGAGAAATACCGAAATACGGAGACGAACGAGACTCACGGACATAGCGGTAGTGATAACAAAAAGAAAGTGGAAGTGGGCGGGCCATATATGCCGTAGACTGGATGGAAGATGGGGGAAGAAACTGCTGGAGTGGAGACTGTGGAGACCACGGACGGGACGGAGGAATGTGGGAAGACAACCGACTAGGTGGACAGACGATCTCATTAAAGTGGCCGGAAGAAACTGGTTAGCTATGACACAAAACCGCCAAAAGTGGAGAGATTTAGAAGAGACCCACACTCAAAATTGGGTGGCCAAGGGTTGAAGAAGAGAAGAAGAGGAAACCAGGTTTTAACAAAAAAATACAAGTTATCCGAAATTCCCGTATTTTTTTATTTATTTTCTTCTACAGTACATAATTTAATTGACATATATAGTTTTTTCATTTGAATATAATAGTTATGTACCTTACGAACAGCATATAACTTGTTTGGCTCAGGAATTATAAAATACTTAACATTTATTGTCTATGAATGTTCGAACCATTTAATGAATTAGAACTGTGTGACACTATCCTTTAAATCGCATGTATTACTATGTAGCAAGTTAGTATGAGAAGTAAACCGTACAAATCAACACCTCGTTAACTTATTTCGTCCTTACAAGCAAATCTGAACCCTATCACCAAAACAATGAAATCAATAGGGTAGAATGACAAAAAAAAACTTATTATTCCGTCAGATAGATTTCCAAAAAAATATTGGACACATACCTATTTTTTCTTTTTACACGTAAACAAAAAATGAAGACGATACAGTGCGTCGAAAACTCGTGTGAAAGTGACATCACAAGATTCACAAGCCCCAACTCCTGATTTTTGACGATATTAATCTACATAAATTTAATTAATTTGATAAAACAAAAAAACACGTATCCTATATTTTTCGATAATCTAACTGACGGAGTAAACAGAATCTTTTGACAGAATCATATTTTTTTTGTAGTCAGGAATCATCCTTAATGAAAGAATAATTAGAATACAGACGCCAGCAGCACAACAAGCTACTACAATCTGTCAAATTTCTTTAACAGATTTTCAACTTTATCACTAGAGCATTAGGTTCAAGATTGACTGGAAAAAAGATCGGGTAGCTTGGTGTGCTGGTGTCTAGGTACATTATCATTAACATAGGTATACCTACCTTTCATGATTGATTTAATTTAATTATAACACGCAACTTTGTTGGTGTAATATATTTACAACCGAGATTCATAAATATTACCTAATCCGCTAATATCATAGTTTGGAACTAATCAGTTGTCTGAACAAAATTTAAAATATAAATTAACATGTCAATAGGTTTTTTAAACATTAACTTTTACTTACAAAACAAGCAGCCTTGGTCTTTAATACTCCAGTATTGTGTACTTATAGAATTATATTCAAAATTCGAACATACTTTAATCTTTTTATCTTTCTTTTCATCTTCATCCCAGCAGAGATCAGCACCCCCAATGGGGATGGCCGGTGAAAGCTGAAAGCAGATGGCGCTAGCATTGTTTGTTTCCAATCTGACCAATGAGGTCAAGCCATTTTGAAATATAAAATGACATTACCAGATTCTCTACCAATGACGATGCTTGAAACAAATTATGCTAGCGCCAGTCCTTCAACAAAAAATTGTCTACAATAAGATAAATGACGCAATGAAAAATAAACTACATAGCATTGAGATTCGAGTGTATTTCGCAATTACCCCGCTAAATATTCTGTACAAGACATTAGACAAAAATGCTGGATTTTATTATTTTATGGTGTGGTACTTGGTGAATAATTTAATTATGCATAAGTATAACTTAATATTAACATCCTGATAGAGATCTCATTTTATAAATCACACTCTTCAGTTTTTGTCTCAATATTTCATCACTCACTAAGAACATAATACGAAAAAATCCTCAATAGAAGAAATATTTAAAAAAAAACATTGCTCAATAAATACATTACATATTAATATGTTTTTCTATCACCTCACTGGCCACATATTAGCAAACACCTTAATACTATACAACAAAAGAATACAAGCTGCCCAAAACTCAACCTTAACCCTTTGATCATAAATAACAAATTAAAGTGTCTCTCACATCATAAATAGTATTAATATTGTTTATGAAATAAGATTAATATCTATGGAGCGAATCAGACCAGACAAATATGAACCTTATCACTACACAATCAAAGTGGATATTTCAATAAGGGACTGAGCAAATGTTTCATAGGACTATGAACTTTAACTTTTTTTAATAAATTAATTTTCGAACATACTGTGTTTACTTGAAAAAAAATCAATGTTTGTTCCAGACATTTCCCCCTAACAACAGGTTCAGTTTTGTGCTGGTCTGGATTAAGGCTTGCTTCAGTCAGATGTCTTTTAGGGCCTAACCTCATAACCCAGACAGCAGCCCTAATATACTACTCAATTGTTCCTCCACCTTCTGTTTCCCATCACTGTTATCTATCAAAAGATCCCATTCAATATAATCATCCAAGCCGCACTCTGAGACTCCGTCATCAACTCCAGACTTAAACATGAAACCTCTTTTAATTCTAGTATGTTCATCTGCCGCTATCCTGACAGTTCTAGTTAGGTCGCCATATTTTTCTTTGAACCATTGGATATCTGTTTTTCTTCTAATGTCACTGACTATCCATATAGGTTTCTCCTCAGCTGGAACAAGATAAAAACCACAATTACTTTAGGTCAAAGAGACAGATACACTAATGATTTTAAAAGAAGAGAGAAATTATTTATTAGCTTCCTACTATCCTATGTGTATATTATAGGTAAATATTTACTACATTTTTTTTTTCTGTGTTTGTATTTCTGTGTATGTTTATTTTATATAGATATGGTTTTGTTTTAATTTTTAATTTTCTTGTTTGACTTTTCTACACACTGTGTCTACATTTCTTATCCCACTTTCCTCTCGCAGGTCTGCTGGAAGAAATTTCTTTTGAAATAAGCAGTAGTACCTTTGTGCTCTTCTGTGTTAATATATTATCCTGTACAGTATTTTGTGTGTACATAAATAAATAAATAACCCAATAAATAAAAATAAATAACGTTTACTTGATGAAACTTAATCATCAGTTAAAATCATTAGTTATGATAGGAGAAAGTGGGTTTATTATTTACTAATTTATAATCATTTATTCATATATAATATAATAAAAAATAGTAGCCCAACAGCATCAGGAACAGGATCCAGGCTGAACATGTAATAATTACAATCTGTTGCTTTTATATTTTTGCTATCACACTCCAGCAACAACTAACTACAACTAAAACATGTTTCTATGTTTTTAAACATACCATCTTGACAAGCGATCCTACAGAAATACCCATAATCTTGCATTCTCATCTCGTCACTCCAGTTGATCATATCTAGTCGATATTGTTCCTTGTACTCACTGTCGCCCAGCAACTCATTGAGATTCAAATTCTTCTCCTTGGCCCAGTGACTTTTGATTGGTTGGGATATTTTTAATACTTCACATCTGTCTGATAACCTGAAAAAAATATTTAAACAAAATAAATTATCTGTTTTTCCAGAAGTTATAAACAAATTTATATTTTTTTATATTGACAAAGAACCATAGAGTTTATGTGAAAATAACATGAGTTTATAAACTGGATAATATTGGCCTAAGCATAACAGCCCTGCATGCTCTAATGTAAGTTAAATTTCAAATTTTATTATGTATTTATTTCAGCTCTATCTACTGTTTCAATATAAACATCTGGCTTCTATGCAAAAACTTATCTGAGAAATACATAATTGCTTGACCATCAACAAATGTTTACATAATATTCACATAAAAACATGTTTTACAATTCGTTTCGTATTCTTACGTGTTTCTACTCATTAATCACTGCCAAATTAAAAAAAAATCACGCTTATAGAAGGGAGGAACTTACAATTTCTGTAAATGTGTTGTTATGAAATCTTTGCCGGACTTTCTCTTCCCGCTAAAAAGTAGTATAATTTGCGGCATTTCTGATGAAACTGAGACAGAAATTGTTTGTCAATAAAAAGTTGGGACAGGATACAGGATGCTCCGATTAGAAAATATAATTGAAGCCAGACTTTAAAATAAACTTTTTAAGTAAACCTACTGTACCAGTTGTGTTTAAATTAATTTTATTAATTCGTTCCACTCTAGACCGCAACAAACACTCAATAATTACACACGAAGAATGCAGGCATATTATTATTATACTCTTTGATGCTGGCAAACAAACTAATCAGACTGATGATGATGAATGAAAGTGATGAACATTGATCAGTAATTCAGGCTGCGTTCCGAATTAGGCTATAATCGCTCACAGCGCTCACATCGATATTTTGCGTTCCGATTTAGATATCACGATTATGACAGCTAAGAGCCGTCATCAATTCGGAACGCTCGTGAACGCGTTGACAGTAAACATAACCCCAAACCAAAACATTTCACAAGACTTATTTTTGAAAATGGAAGTTATGTTGGTTGACTCTATCTACTCTGATAACTCACATTTTTAGATAGAGAACGACGATTCGTCCAGTGATGAAAAGGATGACGAAAGCGTTTATATTAGGGTTTTTTGCTCCCGGCAAAGATTTACCCCTTAAAAAAATCCTACGAATTACAAATTACATAGATGCAACGGTAATTAAAAATAATGTTCATGAGTTTGAAACTAATTTCAATTTTTTTCAATCAAACTAAACAACACAACCTGTGAAAAAAACTGTCATTTTTGACAGCGCTCACAGTGATATTTATTTGGGGCATGGTCAGTGTAATCGCAAAATGGCGCATGTCATGACGTCATCTATGACGATTCAAGGGACATCGATATCGCGCTCACGGTAATTCGGAACAGCTATAAGGGCGCTCAAATCGATTACAGCCTAATTCGGAACGCAGCCTCGTATCACTCTGGTTGACGCAGAATGACACAAACCTTCAAAAAACTTCTCATCTGTCAGTGTCAATAAGTTTTGACATAAAGTTACACGTTCTGAAACGTTCATAAGTTTTTAATAACGAAATTATTTTGCTATAAAATAGCCTCAAGGATAACCTCCTTTTTTGAAGTCGGATAATCAAGCGTACATAGTGTTGACCAGTTGATGATGGATGTGCTAAGGTAGCCCACAAAATTAAAATTTGACGAGACTAGATGAAAATCATGATAAAGTTTACGATAGAGGGCGCACAATAATATTCAAATCGTCTCTACATTGTGGTTATTCGTTATTTAATAATGAAAATACCAACGTACTTCCATACCAGAACTATTTATTTTATGCAGAAGTATGAAAACTAAATATTTTTTCTGCATTTTTATCATTGCAGCACGTAAATTACCATTCAGCTTTGTCGTGACGTGAACTTGGGCTTCCACCTGTTTAGGACTTGTTCAGTTACACCGACAGATGGCAGAACACGTACTCTAAACCGCGTTTTACAAGTTTTCAAAGTTGGATTTTATGTTTGGTGCCCAAAAATGTATTTCCAACTTTGAACCTCAGCTTTGAGAACATAATCCAATGGCGTATTGGCGTCTACACATTTTATTTTTATAAGGCACGTGGAGATTGCCAATTAGTCAGGGAATACTTTAGTTTACGAGAGCGAAACAAGGAAGGAAATCCCTTGTAGGTAGGGTTACCATATCTCAGGATTTGTCCTGAGATCTCAGGATTTTTGGACTCTTCTCAGGATTGCGGCTGGATTTTGAAAATCTCATGAAATCTCAGGATTTTTTGAATTTTCAACAAAATACAGCTTACATTTTAAATATCTCTTTAATAAAAAGTTAAACTAAAAATAATCTTCCTTTGGTAATAATTGCACAATTAAAATCAGTACTTATTTATCCAAGTAGGTACTTAATCAGTTTTATCATACGACGATAATATGTGATGATACATTTATAAGTAAGGCTTTTTCTTTAATAATGGATTTATAAAATGCCCCATATGTTAAGCTCTTCAAATTATATTGAATACCCCGCCCCCCCGCGCTTCGGGTGCGATGTGCAACGCGTGACTGAGGTCCACAGTGTAGGTATATAAACGATAATATTACGACTTTTTAAAATTGTTAAACTTAACAATTTAAAAAAGTTTGAGAATTTTTGAAACTGTAAAAAATCTCAGGATTTTTCAATGGAAATCAGGCTTTTTCTCCGGACTTTTGATTTTTTCATCTGGTAACCCTACTTGTAGGTACCTATTAGTAAAATAAGGCAGGAATTTATAAATAAAATACCTATCTAATTAGTACCTACTTAGTTCCTATATTTTATTAACACATTGTAGGTAGGAAAATGTTTCTATTGCCTGTGATCTACAATTTATCTCGGACAGTCCCCTTGTCTGACTGATCTTGACATTGACACCTAATAGATCGCCTTTTATTAGTTTCCGCTGTTTAAAACTGTGACTTGCTTTGTCCTGCATCGTTCCTATTCTTATTGTAATTCACAAAAGCCAGAAGGGGAGACTGGGGAGAAAATAATCAGTGACAGGCAGGTAGGAATGTTGAATGCATGTTTTGAATGCTGATTATGTTGAGTGGAAAGTTTGTAACAAGATAATCAATTCTACTATAATTATATTCATAATTCTACTCTATTCGTTGTAGCTTCCAAAATCCAAATCTAAATTGATATTCGAATGTGACAATATGGTGTCATCATCTATCGAACGCATCATCATACAAATATCCGTACCTACCTATCTAGCAAATGAACTACCTACGACGATTCAATAAAACTTATCAATATTGTTCATTACTAAACCGATATCCGTGACTAAGTGAATGAATACCTTAGCTGGTATATCTACCTCGACACGTAGGTACCTACCATACCATCGCCCACGCTATGTTATTATACTCAACAACATATATCTAACTATTAAATAAATTCGTGCCGACACGAAAAAAATGGCGTTATTTGAATGCCGGCCGATAATTTAAATGTAGCAACAACCGCTTTTAGCTTACAACCTTAATTGACTTAAAAATGCTTATCAATATGACGTATCAACAAAAACTTTTGATCACGTTAACCTTTTGACTAAATTGAACTTTAAAACCGTGACATAAAAGTCAATGTTAAAAGTCAGCGGTCTGGACTTGCACTGTTTCGGAACAAGGGTAAAGTTGGAAGCACGATGCACGCTCACGACTTTCTGAACAACTCCGGACATGACATTCCACGTTTCGCTGTAGATTAGAACGGGACGGATAGCGACCTACCCGCTGAAAAAAACGAGACAAGCGACCACCGAGCAGTCCACGTGGACTGCTTAATATCAACACAGGAGCAACGACCAATAGAAAACGGTACCGCTAATGTATTTCTCACCTCCGCACTCACACCAAGGCCAGCTGCCATTTTTACATTATTCATACGATTCTGAACTTTCTGCCGTCGAGTTACGGTTGTAAATCTGGTGCGGTGGTGAAGGCGTATTTCATTTTCGAAATGACTTATAAAAATGTGATGTTATGATTCTGGGTCATATTGCGAGGGTGTAAGGTACATTGTCGTGTTTGGAGTGTTCTGCGGTTCTTGAATTTAAAACGATTCCCAAGAACACGGGCGCAAGTTGGTGAAGGTTGGAGGAGGCCGCGGTGCAAACTGCATCGTCACAGCGCGAGCGCCCCCCGGCTAGGGTTACCATATCTCAGGATTTGTCCTGAGATCTCAGGATTTTTGGACTCTTCTCAGGATTGCGGCTGGATTTTGAAAATCTCATGAAATCTCAGGATTTTTTGAATTTTCAATAAAATACAGCTTACATTTTAAATATCTCTTTAATAAAAAGCTAAACAAACTAAAATTAATCTTCCTTTGGTAATAATTGCACAATTAAAATCATTACTTATTTATCCAAGTAGGTACTTATTCAGTTTTATCATAGGTACTTACTTAATATGTGATGATACATTTTTAAGTACTTAAGGTTTTTTCTTTAATAATGGATTTATAAAATACCCCACATGTTAGGCTCTTCAAATTATATTGAATACCTCGCCCCCCGCGCTTCGAGTGCGATGTGCAACGCGTGAGTGAGGTCCACAGTGTAGGTATATAAACGATAATATTACGACTTTAAATTTTTTTTTATAAGTACTTAACAATTTAAAAAAGTTTGAGAATTTTTGAAACTGTAAAAATCTCAGGATTTTTCAATGGTAATCAGGCTTTTTCTCCGGACTTTTGATTTTTTCATCTGGTAACCCTACCCCCGGCCCACCCCGGAGCTCTCCCGTCTTTATTGTAGGTTCAGTGTATGGCGCTGTATGTGTACGTCTGTTCAGAGTCAACTGTTGTGCTGAGGCACGACGTTTTCATAGCTCTCCGAGAGGTGCATGCAGCCGCCAGCCGCTGCACTCATCGCTCGCAATATTTTGCTCTAGCAATATGCTACCTATTTTTATTTTTATAGCGTTTGTTTGACCAACTGAGCAAAGGATTTTCGCATGAAGCAATAATGTGGAAAATGCTCGTACCTACCTTGCTTGTTCACATCAAAAGTAACGATTATTTTAATGCACGAATTAACATACATACAGTATGTATATTTATTAAAAATAAATTCTAAGCGGGTGGAACCGTGAAACTAAAAAAATAAATACCTATGAAATAAGTAGTAGTGGGGTGAGATACAGCCTTCAGATTGAGAAAACAATTTTTCAATCAACCGCTACAGGTATTAATCAAATCAATATAATAAAATCTCGAACTCTTCTAAATACCTACCTACATTCCTTACAGATTACCCTCACTCATTCGGGCAACTTTTTATGAAAAACAAAATAACGAGATTCAAATCAAAAGCCCTTCTTAGAAACAAATCGACTCTTTAAAAGCTCTTTTACGATTACGTTTTTGATTCAATGGAAAGGGGATCTCTTTCGTCGACGGCCGCGGCACACCCGGAAATATTACGTTCGGAGTGGTTCAGATGTGCCCGCTTCCCCCCGACCCCAATGATGTCTTCACTCATGCATTGAACACAAAAATACGAATATGAACAAACACAGCACCGAATTAAAAATATAAATTGCCAATTTATTTGTATTGCTATCTTCTTTTATAAAAAAATAAAAATTGCTGCTCTCGTTTTTCATCAACGTTGATTATTTAGCTTAATGGTATTTACACGGTTGTAGGTGCCTATTAGCTAAACAATTAATTATTCTAAATGTAGCATTACATTTGAATAAATAATTAACATGAATATTAATTACAGTAGACTTTGGGTAGGAGGACGCACATCCTGCCGCAATAAAAATAATTTTAGATGGACACGACGTATCGTCTCACTACGAGCATGTCGGTCGTAGACGTAGTAATTATTTTTTGTAGGCAAAAGCAAATTATTATAGGTACACGACTACGCGTCAATTGGCTCATTCTCATAAATTGATTAAACAGTCGACGACCGCAGCGCTGCAGCGCTTCATCATAGGCTTCGTCATACAAACTCGCTCGCGCGTACTTTTTGTCAAGTGAATTTCTCGAAAGTCTTGAAACACTTCAAACGCCTCGACTAATGGCTACCGGCGACACGTTCCACATCGGAAGCTTTTTATAAATTATGTGTACCTACCACCGAACTGAGAAAACGATATCACTGTGTTGATAAAGCGTTCACCGCTCTATTTGAGCTAATATTTGATTTATAGACGAACTTATTAGTCTGGGCGGCCCAGCCCGGCCCCTCAAGAAAAAACTGAAGAAGAACGTTGTCTCAGTGTGAATGCTTTTAGGGTTTCTTTTTATTTATGGCCCTGTGACTTATGCGAGTTTCAATGGAAGACAAAAATGAGTAGACTGCTGAGATAACGAAAGAGGGGATTAGGGACACAAAAACATTCTAGTCTTATAGGTAGTATAGTTACATAGACATGCTGATACAAAATGCCAGGTAAGATAATAACCAAGTAAAAAAACAGATTTTATCTCTTTAACCCATTTATTTGAAAGTGTAAGGCGAGGAGTAAGTAATCTGTAATCGTGTATCCTGAATTGATAGCTGACATGATTATCGATATCACGTCATCCGTCATTCATAACACGAGGCGAGGTTGAGTGCGGGCGGCGCGCGGCGGTCCCGACGCGACCTAATGTGTGCCGATGTGCCCGACACGCCGCAGACACACTCGCATTACTCAACACAAACAAAAAGGGAATAAATGCTGGAATAAAATACTTTTAATTTCCCCGGGCGCCGCTAATCGGGCCGCGTCGATGGAGGGCGCCAAATCGCCCTTTTTATTTTACTGTATGAACGCAAATCCGGCGGGAAAACGGCGTTAGGCAAGGGGGGGTGCGGGAGGGGGGCGCGAGGGGGGGTGCGGTCACGCGCTCGGAATTAGCGGTCCGGGGGCCGCCGCGCGCCCCGCACTTGACCCGCGCGAGGTGTCACCGAGCACGTTACCTACCCGCAAAAAATAGGGGGTGAGCCGCGCACCGCCATCGCCAGAGCCCCAGCTCTGGGAGGTACCGCACGGATTTTGTTTTTAATTTTTTATGATTTCGTTCGATAGAACGCCGATAGGTACCCACAGTAGTCGATTGGAAAAATAAAAACCCACACCGAACTACCTAAAACGTTTTATACATTGTTAGTTTCGTACGCGGCCAACGTATGTATATAAGCACCTAAGTATACCTAGAACTCGCCATAAAACTTGGAAGCATGTATCCAGTGGGTGCGAGGGCGGCGCGGCGCAAGCCACTAATTGACTCACAAACAACCCATAGAGACCGCAAATACTGAGATATTACAGCTCTACTACCAAACAATGACTCACATCACATTGTGTCATTTATCGAACTGTTTTGTAAATTATATTAAAGATTTCCTTCCTTGTACATACTGATAGTGAAGCTATAATAGGAAGCCTGGTATTAATTAGTACAGTTACCTGTTTACATTTTGTTGTAAATAACCTACTATAACTAACTGGCGATTGGCGGTTTAATTAGGAAAAACGGAAATATTATAACAAAAATACCCAATGCGGTTATCAAGCGATGGATGTACTCAGCTCAGTACCCAGGTCAGAAGCGTACCTAATTATTCAGATTTTCCTCTTAACAATAACGTGTAGGTAGGTTACACATGTATACATGTAACGTAGATAGTCCTGAAGCCACAAGCGCTAATATGGCATCATCATTAATGAGCGCATTTAGCAACTGTAGTAGGTACAGGCGTGTAAATAAGTTGAAAGTTTTCAGCACGTGTAAGTGATTCAGCAACATGTTCGGAGTGGAGAGGCGCCACCGCCGCGTGAAGTGCGATCGCGCGACCCCACAAGAGATGTCGCTACTCGCTACTCGCTACCCGCTAGGGATCGCGCGGTCTTCAGCCGGCAGTAAAAATACGTGCGGGTATTTCCTGTGCCGCGACAGCCTCGGCTGGGGAGAGGCGGGGGCGATAAATAACTCAGTTTGCGGCCGGGGGTGAGGCGGGGTGTTATTTGTAGGGCTCGCGTGTGAATTATTCGTGGGTTCACGCGCGCTGTTTGCCCGCCGTCTTGTGGAGAGGCGCGCCGACCCTCGTTAATGAAATTTCATATCGTTCCCGCGACGCTACCCATTGTAGCTGCACATCACTATTGAAACTAGCGGATTGTAACACTTCACTGCTCCTAATGAGTGGCGTCTGCTTCATTGTTATTTGACAATACGTTCGCTACATTAGTGGGTGACGATCTATAACGGTGGTTTACGATTACCAACTAGGTAGGTAAAACTAATGAATAGGTAACTTTTTAGTCTGAAACTAACATTAATTAACGAACGCATTACGCATCGTCCGTCAAGTGATTAATTATACACGATTACCAATTTAAGTAGCAAAAACAGCTTGTTAGGCTCACTGTCCACTGAGGCGTATCGCTATACATTTCGTGTTCGTGTTGATAAGCAATAAAGATTATGTAAAGCAATAAGTGTTTTTCGCCGTGGCAGCGTGGCTGGGCGGCAGTGTAACGTAATTAGACGACCCTTATTGTGTGACTGCGTTGGTCCGGACCAGCTGTCGCAATGTTTAGAATATTAATAGGTAGCCTTTGGCTTGTAGTTAGCCGCGCGACGTCGTCGGTCGTGCCTAGTAAGGCGGTAACTATCAATTTACCTAATTTAGACTGCACCGGTCGCGCAAGGATTCTTGACTATGTGGATAGGTGCTCGTAAATTGTTGTTTATTTAATGAAATGTTAGCTGCTAATCTACGCATCGCAGTCGCGCCATTAACTTGTCTTGAATGTGGAAGATGAGTGGCTTGGGAGGAGGGACACTAATGTGTGGCTTACTAATTACTTATGTGGCTAGGGTTTGACACTATTCTAAGTGGAGTATCTAACTAAGTAACCGGTTATACTACTTATCTCAAACGTAATAATAAATGAAGTTGTAAAACATGCCTAAACGTTTCCCAATTACAAAACGAGACGTGTTAATTGATTGCCATTACATCATACAACAGAGGTGTCGCCGTTCATCGCGAATAAGTGTGATAGAGCGGCCAATTGTTTTCATCGCACTATGAATTATGGTAACGTTACACTCTAATTAGCTATTGTAATTAACACGTATCATCTGCCTAACATATCCACATGTTTATTCCGTAACACAAAGATATTAATAATTACAGTGTGTCTGTATAGCCAGATGGATGGAGTTAATGGAGTATCAGCAGGTGGTAGGTACTGTAATTTCTGAATTCTGCCTACCCTCATATGAAAAAGGTGTGAGTTTTATTTTATGTCTTAAACTCAAGTTTAAGTATTTTCACACCCATCTTTATAAATAACATTTCAATAAGTAATTTACAGGAGCTACGATTAAAATTACGGTCTTTGCAACCGACATTATAAGTGAATTGCCATGTGGTTTAAGTAATATCATTGCACCTGTTACCACCCCCACCTCTATGGAACTGTTATGCGTCACTGTTCCATTCTCTAGCGTGCACATGACTGTGTTGAGGAGTAGGTACCTACTCGTAAGAAGCATATTATAAGTAAGTAAGTACACTAAGTACATGTATTATTGTGAGTGTTTCTTACCGATAGTCCGTCGAACAATGCGCACGATTTACACAGTTGCTTCGGTTGTGTTGTTTTAACAAGTCAACAACAGACATAGTTACAGACAGTCATGAAATATTTCAAATCTTAAACCTATTAGAAATATGTATTAAAGCATTTTTAGTCGCTTAAGGCCGTCTACGCCAAGCAAAGTAGGTATTTAACGCTACCACCCTTTACGCGAAACGAGTCGTGCACACGCGTCGCCGACTTGAACCCAAAGCTGAGCGAAGTGTCACAGTATAGGTAAGCGTGTCGTGTAGGCAGTAGGTCAACTTATTTTATTAAATTGTCAGCTTGATTTATTATAATAGGTAGTAATTGCGAAAACCTAACATTTAAATGTAATAAATTAATTTGAATAGATATTGTAAATACAAATTGCTGCAAGTCGTAATTTATTCAATTATTTGTGTACCAGACGGGTGGACTCGTGTTTGGAAATTCAAAAACTATAACGGAACCAAATCTGAGCCACTAACCGCCCTGTACCGAAAGTTCCGGGTGTAAACGTTAGCTTCGTGGAACGGAGAGGTGGGTTTGGAAAATACTGCACTATTATTGTAGATGGAGAAGAAATGAAACACTATTTGACTATGGTAAGACACTACAAGCAGACAATACTGGAAAAACTGAGCTGAAACTATAATCGGAAAGAACTGTTAACTATTCGGATATCGAAACGAAACTGACTGCTTGAATATCGTAAACAAAACTGACTGTTCCAATGTCGAAAACAAAACATACTATGCGGTGCCTGCGCTGTGCTTTCATACTATTAATATTCGCGAATCCTCTAGCGGTGTGTAGTATTTGTTCGCTAGACAATCTTTTAATTCATACAAAAAGCATGAACAAAAAACATTAACAAAAAAATACAAAGGAAACTATAAGCAAAAGGATAATAAATAACTCGAACGGAAGAAGGAAGTAGGTACTTTACGCTCTCGGCGTACGGTCGAAATTAAATTAACATTTCTCGATGTTTTTTATAAGTAGTTTGCGTACGCGCACCTGTGACGAGACTATTCTCGAGGGTATTTGTACCTACTTACTTTTAAAACTAATAATAACAGAAAGTACTCGACAAAGAATCACAAACACGGCAATAGCGTACTTTCTCGAACGTTCTTTCTATAGACTATATAAAAACACTGTTTTAGACACTTGTCGCGAACAATTTGACTAGGTTTCTTACATTGTTTTTATCTCACGAAGAGACACATGCTTTATTTGTTGTATGTGTCACCGTAAAATTGTAAATACCGTTAGATTATAATCTATCTCGTGAGATTGTAAACTCGTTCGTTGAGGAATTCCCTCGACTGTCTATGGTCTCCATCATCAGACCAATGGCACTTACAACCCATATGGGTGCAAAGTTCTCATCAATAGAAATGAATTAAATCCAAACACAAGGTAGCTACTGTAAAACGTTGAGGAGTTCCTTTGACTGTCCTTCGTCTTTATCATCAGACCCCTAAAGATGACCACAACCCATTTAGGTGTAAAGTTCTCATCAATACAAATTAATCAAGCCCAAACACCAGGTAATTATTGTGAATCGTTGAGGAGTGCCCTCGACTGTCTTCGGGTTCCATCATCAGATCGAGTCCAGACTTTCTTTAAATAGTAGTGCTCTAAAATACTCAATGAACAAAAAAACAAACGCACTAGTCGCACTACGATGTTCAAAGGTTCCCCTCGATTTCTCTGAGATGCCATCATCAGATCCCAGTTTCATGGTCATGGTACTACTCTTGGAATATCTTCTTTCCAACAAAAAAAGAATCATCTAAATCGGTTCATAAACGACGAAGTTATCCTACGGTCAAATCGTGAAACCTCCTCCTTTTTTTAAGTCGGTTAAAAAAGACTGTACTGTTATAATTACACTACGTTCTTTAAATAAATCGTTCGATAAATCGACGGGACAGCCGTGCGCCAGCAAAAGGGACATAGGTCCTACCTCGTCAAGGCCTGGCGGGCGACTGAATCCACGTGCGCAAGCCGTTTTCTTATATAATAATTTATTATTAAAAGGATTAAATTGTTTTGAAAAATTTAACCACAAATAATTGTTCTATATGTTACTAACTTTGCTTAGATATTTTTTTTGGAAGTAAAACTTTCATATTCTCCAAGTAAAATAAGAAAAACATAAAAAAATATTCGAATTAGGCTCCTGTTCGGATTTTTTTTTCATCGAGTGAAGTTTTTGATATCATGTTTTGAACCACAAATTATCTTAGTAAATATAGTCAACTATAATATCTATTTTTTTTGGCTTTAAAAAATCACTATTTCTTTGTTTACTATTGAATCAAAGTTATGTAAAATTGGGAAAATTGGGACTACCTGCCCTTAAGCGAAAACTTCTATAAGAGCGTTATAGAACTTGAAGTTGTATAAGGGGTTTTATGAGATCTTATTACGAGTCAGTTTTTAAACTAAAAATTCTCTTGTGATTTTAATATAACGGCTACCACAATAGTCGTATATGTACCTCATCATCTGCCTAGTTCTATATCAACTATGTTGGGGTCAGCTTCCAGTCTAACCGGACGCAGGTGAATACCAGTAGTTTAAATGGAGCAGCTGTCTATCTGACCACCGCAACCCAATAGGTACTGGATAATACGATACCCAATTGGTGAGACTGATTATGACACTGTCGGGCCACTTACTAACTATCCTATAACGACTTTCAAAGATCTACAAATTTTAAGCCGGGACCAACGACTTAACGTGCTTTCCGAGGAATGGAGGAAACTCGGTATGTAATGGGTGGTCACCCATCCACAGACCAACCAAGGCAAGCGCGGCTTAACCTAAATATTTACCTTGTTTAGCCACGAGTCGCTCCGTAAAAGTACATGTTTTTATTAAAATCGGAAACGGAAAAAACACGACAGACATTATAGTAAGTACTTAGATGTTGTCATTTTTTTAAACACTGCTATAGTAAGTATGTGAAACAATAATTCTGTTACGTAAGAGTCATACATAAGTCCCTTGTTACAACTGCAACAAAACAGTGTAGATCGTGTAAGTGGTATGTAGATACGCGAGTGTTCCTTAGCGATAGTCCAGCACACAATGTGCGCAATTGACACAGTTGCGTTGTGCTCCGTTCACAACATGTGTTACTCGTACTTATTACTGGGCCGCATCACTTGTGGCACTGGCCATGTGCATGTCTTATTGGTACAACTGTGTAGGTACCTACTGTGGATTACTTCTACGACTATAAAAACCGACCCGAATGGCGCAGCGGTAGTGTGACTGCCTTACGTTCTTAGGGTCCCGGGTTCGAATCCCGGTCGGATCAAATGTTTGTGTGATGAGCATGGACATTTGTTTCCGAGTCATGGATGTTTATATGTATAATAAGTAGGTATGTATTTACAAACAAAAATTATCTATGTAGTATATCAACTATCTGGTGTCCACGACACAAGCCTCGTTGCTTAGTGTGGCACTAGATGGCGCTGTGTGTAATGTCCAGCAATATTTATTTATTTATTATTTATTTATTTATTTATTTATAGCTCTACTTTTTCGTAACTCAACTTTTGTAACCCATGGCCCTAGCGCGTAAAAAAAACCGACAAGCACTAAATGGCACAAAATATTGCAGTGTCTGAGATGAGTCTGCAGATTTATCTAAGGTCAAGGTGGCGAAGTCCGGCATAATTTATGGCAAATTGGGTTTGATGAACCCCCCTGCCTGATTTTTTTACCTAATTGTATGTTTTGCATATTAATGATGATTATAGATTCCTTATTTATCAGTTACTTTTACAAACATCAATGTAACTAATGCCAATATGAAAATAACCGCGTTTTTTTAAAGGTAGATATTAGACGGTCTTTCCCGAGTAATTGGGGCAAGTCCGTCATATGCATGATTTGTTTGTAATTTGATAGATATTTGCAGCAGTCATATTCAGTAAATATTCGAAAATAAAAGTTAATCAAATCCATGCTTTAAGTTCTATGAAATAAGGTAGCAATCACAATCTACAGCGGTAAAATCATGAAGTGGGGTAAGTCCGGTATATTTGCAAGTGCAGGGATTGTCAACATTATGATCAGTATTTTTTTTATTAATTAAATTTGAATATTCTGACTGTAGGTTAAATGTAAGTATGTTTGTTAGGTGAAATGCAATTTGAACTTTAATACGTTTTGGTATTTAGATGATACAAACCAGATCCAGAGGGTATTTCACCCAGCGCCAATTACGTAAAAATAATAACGCTGACTTTGACACCGGGTCATGGTGACCCAAAGTTTATCAGCATTTTTCAAAATGTTATGTAATGATATCAGGCTATTTTAATGATCATGTTTTAGTTTGTGTTACTGTTTATTGGGAAAAATAACAAAAATGCAAAAATATTCATAAAATCGACTTTTATTCATTTTTCTCAGAAAAAAAAAATGTAAAATCAACTTTGAAAACACAACTTGAGTAATTATTTAAATTTTAGTATAGAAAACTTACTAAAATAACAAAACAAAAATCTAATTCACTAATAGAGAGATCATACACACATAAGAGCTTCAATTATACATATAGGTAATTAAACTTCAGTTTCCTCATACCTAGCCATGGAACTGCTACAATATTCGCAGTATGGGATGTAATCAGGGCATATTATGTATATCTGGCAAGCATTGCAAGTGTGGCTAGTTTTCTTATCCTTTTTTGAAGGACACACCTGACATCTCCTACAAGCCCCAGGAACTTGCCGGGGAGGTTCATCAAAGGATGCTTCCGCGAAATCTGCGATTCTATTGTACAGCGCATGTTCCATCCTTTCCTTTGAAGCAACGTTGGTGTAGTTCCAATTGAAGGGTCAAGAGATCAACAACATCTGACGAATCCAAGTTTGATGAGTCCAAATTTACATTTGTGTCGCTTGCATTTTATACTGTCCCAATACCTACTTTGGCTGCACTCTGGTACGTGATCTTCTTCTTCGTTGTTTGAAGCTTCATACATTTCATTGTAGGAGTCCGATTCCTCTAAGATCTCTAATATTCTTTCAGAGCGGTTTGTGTAAGACATATTTGCTAAAATCCTAAAAACAAACAAAAAAAAAAAGATCAATAAAACGCTTAAACCAAAAAAGGTTAACAACATCTGCTTTGGGGCAAGATCGGCACATGACGGCCTTTCCCTAAATTACTAGACAGTCTTACCCCACTATTGAATTTTTAGGTTTAGATTTTATCACAACTAATATTTCTGTAAATATAGATTTAAATTCGATTTGAATATAATAGAACAATTAAAAGTAATACAAGCTAGACACTTACCACTACAATATGTAAAAATCTGTTGATATTCACATTTCACGTTAGATAAAACGTCGACACACCTAACTCGTGTTTCAACTTTTCAGCTACTAAAAATTTGTGAGACCGATTTTTGATATTAAACTCAACACAGCGTCATCTATAATTTAAAGGTAGGACCAAATAGTGACTCTGTTTTACCGACCGAGCTACCAACGTCGTAGCTATTCAAAAACAGCTTAGAAAGACGTTGTATGGTGTTCCCCCGTAGACGAACTTCCCCACTTTGACCTTATTAAACATTTTTCTAGCACTGTGCTGTGTTGAAAAAAAATGTATTTGAGGCAGTAAGGTCATCACAATTATACCTATTTTGTTTTTATATACCTAACTGATAATGACAATGTCAAATTACACGGCTAAGCCGATTTTCAAGACTTACAAACAATACAATCCTCTTTAAACCTACACCTACCTACTACCTTATAAAAACATGATTTAATATTATCTGAGTGCTCATATCGAACATGCTTATTTTATCTACTTACATTCGAGATATTTTGACGCAGTTTTTATACGCAACCATATCTTGTAAATCGATAAGTATCTACACCTCAAACGAAGTAGCTAACCCGTATCTAAATGATACTTGTATAAAAAACCTTGACCTTCCTGAGTACGATTCTTCAAAAATTATTTCCAATCAAAGGAGATAAAAATAATACAAAAGATTTGAGTGTTAAGGCACTTCTTAGAATATTTTACCTGAATCCTAAAATTGATAGGATGGAATGTCACAGACAATAGGCGCCTGACATAGTCTGATTTTCGGGGAATCAATGATGGCAAAAGCTGAAGAATTTGTACGACTTTCCTGTATAGTTAGAAAACCAGTCGCAGAGCCTCTTAGTGAAAATACCTTATCCTCTAAAATAAGTAGCAATCAATTAGTTCTATTACAGTCTTATAAGCAGCATATTATTATCTTTACAAGTAAACACGTGACACTCCGTGTCAATTTAACTTGGCCCCCCAGTAATCAAAATTGAAAAATATACAGAAACAGACTAGTCCAGGGCCGCGCGGCCGATTCGAAGTGGACGCGTTACAGAACATCAGTAACAGATGTCGCTCTCGTAAACAAATATGCTATTATTGCGCGCCGATTCGTCACACCTCCGCCACGCCACGCCGAAGCGAATCACCGAACGCTTATCATTTCCTATTTATACATGTTATAAATCAAATATCCTACACACGTTAAGTAAGTACCTAGTTAAGTACTTACTTTAGGTACTACATATAGTCGCACCTCACCTACATTATTTAATTTGGAAATAATTTCAGGTAGGTATTAGTAACGCTATCTAAATGAAAGTAGGTATAGGTACCTATGCCCGTTTATCAAAACGAGAAATCTTGAAATGTTATCTGTTAGTATAAGGTGTCAAATTAGAGATTGTAAAATACTTAAATATTTTATCTAAGTAGGTAAATATTTCTGGGAAAGTACGAGAAAACATCGATAAATAAGTAAAGGGGTATGTATCTGCTAATTAAGATGTGTAAGTGTGTAATTAGGTAGGGTAAACCACCCTAATATCGGCCCCTTAAGCCTTTTTCAGTTTTAAACTACTCATAATTTCTCAACCTGATAAGTAAAGTGTTAACATTGTTGTTTTCCTATTGTGAAATTTAATTGTTTTCTTATTCTTACGTAAAATTTGGAAAATAACCTAGTTGTTTAATTATTATGATTTTTTTTATCAATACATTCCGATTTTCCCCAATATCGGCCCCTTTTGCCTAAAGCCGACCAGATTTTTTCCTTATATCGGCATATGCAAAATGTATGGTTAAACACTGGTTCTAACAGTGAACAGCAGTGGAGAAATCGGATTATTTGAAAAAAAATAAACATCAAACATCGATTTGTCAACTTTGTATAAGTAATTAAGTTCCAGTCCAGTCCAGTCTTCAAAATTATTATTGATTAAGTAGGTACAATTGAGATCAAATAATCAAAAACACGTAAATTGAACACAATAAAATCAACGTCACAATATAACATAATTAGGAACACACTTAATAGGTGTTAATAGGTATCTAAAAATATGCAATGTGGACATAATGTAGTTAGTAGTCAACAAAAAAAGATCCTTGTACCTAAAGTTAAAAGATCCATATTACACTTATATTTTACATAAGGTCAAGGTGGCGAAGTCCGGCATAATTTATGGCAAATTGGATTTGATGAACCCCCCTGCCTGATTTTTTTACCTAATTGTATGTTTTGCATATTAATGATGATTATAGATTCCTTATTTATCAGTTACTTTTACAAACATCAATGTAACTAATGCCAATATGAATATAACCGCGTTTTTTTAAAGGTAGATATTAGACGGTCTTTCCCGAGTAATTGGGGCAAGTCCGTCATATGCATGATTTGTTTGTAATTTGATAGATATTTGCAGCAGTCATATTCAGTAAATATTCTAAAATAAAAGTTATTCAAATCCATGCTTTAAGTTCTATGAAATAAGGTAGCAATCACAATCTACAGCGGTAAAATCATGAAGTGGGGTAAGTCCGGTATATTTGCAAGAGCAGGGATTGTCAACACTTTAATCAGTATTTTTTTTATTAATTAAATTTGAATATTCTGACTGTAGGTTAAATGTAGGTTTATTAGGTGAAATGCAATTTGAACTTTAATACGTTTTGGTATCTAGATAATACAAACCAGATCCAGAGGGTATTTAACCCAGCGCCAACTACGTAAAAATAATAACGCTGACTTTGACACCGGGTCATGGTTACCCGAAGTTTATCAGCATTTTTCAAAATGTTATGTAATGATATCAGGCTATTTTAATGATCATGTTTTAGTTTGTGTTACTTACTGTTTATTGGGTTAAATAACAAAAATGACAAAATATTCATAAAATCGACTTTTATTCATTTTTCTCAGAAAAAAAAATGTATTATCAACTTTGAAAGCACAACTTGAGTAATTATTTAAATTTTATTATAGAAAACTTACTAAAATAACAAAACAAAAATCTAATTTACTAATAGAGAGATCATACACACTTAGGAGCTTCAATTATACATATAGGTAGGTAATTAAACCTCAGTTTCCTCATACCTAGCCATGGAACTGCTACAATTTTCGCAGTATGGGATGTAATCAGGGCATATTATGTATAGGTATCTGGCAAGCATTGCAAGTGTGGCTAGTTTTCTTATCCTTTTTTGAAGGACACACCTGACATCTCCTACAAGCCCCAGGAACTTGCCGGGGAGGTTCATCAGAGGATGCTTCCGCGATTCTTTTGTTCAGTGCATGTTCCATCCTTTCCTTTGAAGCAACGTTGGTGTAGTTCCAATTGAAGGGTCAAGAGATCAACATCATCTGACGAATCCAAGCTTGATGAGTCCAAGTTTACATTTGTGTCGCTTGCATTTTATACCGTCCACTCTGGTACGTGATCTGCGTCTTCGTTGTTTGAAGCTTCATACATTTCATTGTAGGAGTCCGATTCCTCTAAGATCTCTAATATTCTTTCAGAGCGCGAGCGGTTTGTGAAAGACATATTTGCTAAAATCCTAAAAACAAACAAAAAAAAAGATCAATAAAACGCTTAAACCATAAAAGGTTAACAACATCTGCCTTGGGGCAAGATCGGCACATGACGGCCTTTCCCTAAATTACTAGACAGTCTTACCCCACTATTGAATTTTTAGGTTTAGTTTTTATCACAACTAATATTTCTGTAAATATAGATTTAAATTCAATTTGAATAAAATAAAACAATTAAAAGTAATACAAGCTAGACACTTACCACTACAATATTTAAAAATCTGTTGATATTCACATTTCACGTTAGGTAAAACGTCGACACACCTAACTCGTGTTTCAACTTTTCAGCTACTAAAAATTTGTGAGACCGATTTTTGATATTAAACTCAACACAGCGTCATCTATAATTTAAAGGTAGGACCAAATAGTGACTCTGTTTTACCGACCGAGCTACCAACGTCGTAGCTATTCAAACACAGCTTAGAAAGACGTTGTATGGTGTTCCCCCGTAGACGAACTTCCCCACCTTGACCTTACATATTTTTACAATTAAAAGTATTTATGTGAATTCAACCTTTTTTGAATAAAATCGGATTGAGTTTTTAGACATGTTTGTGTCAAAATAAAAAGTAATTTAAATCAAAAGCATTATGGAGTATTTAGATCAACTTCGAAGCAAATCACCGCCAAAATAACTTTCTACCCCTTTTTAATCCCGTTTAAGGAATTAATTTCAATAAAATACGAAACACGTTTTCCATCACGTTTTCCATCAAACTTTGCCCCCCTTTTTCACCCCCTTAGGGGTAGAATTTCGGAAAATCCTTTCTTATCAGATGCCTACGTCATACAAAGAACACACCCTCCAAGTCTCAGGTCTCTACAATCTGCGGTTTAGGCTGTGCGTTGCTCCGTCAGTCATTCATTCAGGAACTACTTCGTTCCCAAACTCCTTCGTTACCGTTCCGAATCGAGTCACCTCCCTTATGAAGTTATATAGCACTACAAAAAAAAAATTGTATAATGACCAAAGAGATTTAAAAAGACTAAGTAATATATTTGAATGTCTTTAATAATGACAAACGGAGCCGCCTCTGCCGGTTTTAGGATTCGTTGTTAAAAAATGTTTGTCTTATATCGGCCGCCCCGGCCGATATTTGGATTTGTACTAATAAACAGAAACCTAACTCCGGCCTCTTAAAATTACCATAAAACATGATTTTTTTATTAAAATAAGTATGTAAGGCGATTCTTTATTTTATTATGTATCGAAAACAAACAATTCTCATTACTTTTAATGAATATAAAACGCTAAAATCGCTTTTCCCAAAATGTCGTCCACAGTCGGTCCGAGATCAAAAAGCCGGCGATAAGAGGATTCTCGTATGCCTCCTCGTTCTACGACCGACTGAATATCATATAGCGCACAGAGCGCCGCCATGTTGGTATTGTCTATTGTGTATACTATAAGGTCTATTTTGGTGCAATATTATCCTAACATTATGTCACGTTTTTTAATTTACGCCACGATTTCTTCGACACGGCCGATATTAGGACGGGGCCGGAATTAGGGCACTTTACCCTAGTAGGTAGCTGTAACGTAGAGTGTCTAGTCAGATTTCCCTCTACTCAATTAATTATTTAATGTATCGTACCCTTCATTTATGCCTCTCTACATCCCTACAACTGTCAACTTGTGAACTTCTCAAACGTAGAATGAACTTACAGAATAGTTAATCGTTATCCATATTATATTTTAATGCAATTAAAAGCATCGCCAGCATTAACAGTTATAAAGAAATTTACCAGGTCATTAGCAGATAAGTATAGAACATTTCAGAAGAAAAATTAATTTAGAAAGTTCGTCTCAACTTTTTAGAGGAGAGTGGGGTGGGTGTTCATTCTCATCTTACACTTAGGACAGGCAGACAAAAAAAAATGTTAGTCTGGAAAGGGATGGATGGGTCATTATTATTGGTGACGCATGACAGATGTTGTATGTCAATGTTGGAATAGCTACTAAACGAGCTGGAGAGTATAGTGAGATGGCTGGTCAGCTAGCAGTAGCGGCGGCGGGCGCACGGAGCGAGCAGCGGGTCGCGGCGACTGGGTCAGTGCTGTGTCGCTGGCTGTAATCATTCTAATTCAATTTGTGCGGCCGTCGCCGCCGCCTGCGCGCCACCCGACCGCTTTGTTTACATTACACCGAGCCGCGGCTGCCACTCCACAGCGCCTCGATTAAGGACAAATCAATAAGGCAGTCGATACCGAGCGAGTTTAATAGAGTGAGCGAGTCGAGTCGAGCGCCCTCATTACCCCCGCAATTAGCGCACGGCGCGCTCCCGCCGACGACGACGCACCCCGCGCGAAAAACGAATAAAAAGAGCTGCCCTCAAAATGGCCGCCACCTCCCCCCCGACCACCCGCCGGCCCCCGCGCCGCTTCGTGATTGCATCCCCGCAGCTCTTATAAATATGGCCGTATTCCTCCCGCCTTTACTGATTGCCCGTATACCCCCCGGCCTCCCCCCGCGACCGCGCCGCCGGCGTCTGAATAGATAAACGAGTCCACGTGGACTGTAGCTCTTATAAAAATCGACTCGGCCAATGGAGCGCGTTCCGCGCACTACTCCAGCCAACTGCGGCGCCGGAACGCGTGTAACCCCGCCCTTAATAAGCGATCTCAGCGCGACAGCCAATCGCAGCCGCGGATTCGTCAAGTTCTACTCACCGACGACGAAGCGGTCCACGTGGACTGACGCACACACGGACGCGCGTATAATGCCTCGAGTGGAAATAGCTATGACGGCGAAATGTGCGACAGCGAAAAAATAAAATGCGGTCGGTCGGTGCGGAGCGAGCGAGTGGGTGTAAACAGGGGATATTTCGGTGCGGCTCGTTCATTATTATTGAATGCGCGGCGCTAATGGCAAGGCGCGGGTCGCGACACAACGCCTTGCTCACCAGGTGATGACCTCGCTACCGGTGCTAACGCACCTAGAGCGCGGGTTCACAGGGCATTTCAAACAAAAATAATAACATCCCTGACAAAATACAACAAATGAAAGAGCAGTACCAACTAGGGATACTACTTCGCTTAACATGCCTTTAATAAACCACACAGCGAAACGTAAAACCTAAAATACTCTCCAAAAAAAAGCATCAATTCAAAAGATCCGTACAAAGCTAATTCGTATTCAACAAAAAAAAATAATCAATACAGAAAATCAGGCAACAAAAGCGTCGACATTAAAAGCACAATAAGCCGGCTGAGACAGGCAGTCATACATAAGTATAGGCGCGGCAAGCAAGCGACCTCCATCGGATAAGGCGGGCTTGTCCGGTAGCTGGCGAGCCACACTTCGTGTAAAAAATAACTACGTAAGTTCGTACATACCTGCACACCGCACAGCTGACAGGGCTGCCAGATTTCACTGACGGAAACCTGTCCGCTTGAAAGGTTCAAACCATGTGGCAAGCGTGCAAAGCGTCTACATTGCACTTTTATACGATAAATAGTTCCGAACTTGGCACAAGCTCGACTAATGTTCGCCTTGTATTAACTGAAATTATGAATTCTGCACCAGCTTTCGCTTAATTCCGTATTATAGCTCAGACGATGAGAGTCCGGTTCAATTAATTCTTCTCAGCGTAAACTAGGCATGTCATTTGACAGCCCTAAGCTTCGTTGCGGAGTTGTAACTGTTATTTCTTTTATGTTTTGGACACTAACACTTGCCTATCTATCTAATGTCCACTTGTGAAGTGGTTCCGTGTCTGCATAGATGAATGATTAATGCGGTAACTCCTATCTAGAACTGAGTAATTGCCCGTTCTTTTCGAGTTGATATAACGCTATCTAGAATCTGGATCGATGACTAAGTACGTGGTTCGCCACGTAAGTTGATACCCCAAGCAGTGATACTGTGTTGTACAGCATTCGAGAAAACATTCCTTCAAATAATGTGGTCGTGATTAGTTCTATAAAGGATATAGGTAACTAGTTTTTGAACAGCTTTATCGTTTCTGCTTCTTGGGTTACAATTTAACGCTTTTATTTTTATATAAAGAAGTTTTATGTAGTATAATGACAATAACTCTTTTAATTAATAGGTAACATATTTTTTTTAACTTCCCCTTTGTTTTAAATAGTTATCTAGTAAACATCAGTAAAAGTCGTTATAACACTTTTATAGGACTTTAAGCTTAGGATTATAAGCTTTTTGTAAACTTTTTGTTGCAAAAAAGGTGTCGTAAAGTTGCATTATTGCATACTGTTTAAAGGTAATAAAATTAAAAGGTTTACAAGTTCGCTTATAATTTTGACTTACAGATGTAATAAGTATGTTTGATTTTATGTGACAAGTTGTTGCAAGTGTTGCTAGTACAAAACATAGTGGTTTGCAGCATGTATATTAGGTAAACAACATCGTTTACTTAGAGATCTCGATTAGAATAGTTAAATAAAATATGTGGGTAATTATTATGGATTATACGGGACTCTACATCAAGGGGCTATTACCTTAAATTATATCCTTTAATGGTATAAATATTAACAAAAGTTAACGATTAGGGACGTGTCTTCGAGCAACCAGCTACAAGGCATCCTCATTTTAATACCCACATAAGTCCTAAGTTATGGTTACGTCTTTTATCTCTTAATTAATAGCAAAACCATTCACAGCAATCTCCGGCTATCTAAACTGGCCACGTATCGGCGGATCGCTTTGATAACTGACCATTGATATCATCGTTCGGTGTAATTAAATAATATCCGGTTCAAACTGGCGATGTAGGTACATGCGTAATTTTGGCGGGTGGCGAGTCGCCGTCGGTTTACATGTGGGTAGTTATCACAATGAGTTGATGTGTCAATCATTGTGCCGCGAGTGCGCGGGCGGCGCGGGTGTCAGGGGAGGGGGCAGGGGGCGGTGTAAGTGCGATATTTACGTTCATTGTTGGCAACTGACGGCTTTACGATACGGAACCATTATGCAGACGACTGACAGTGATTTAAATTCGCGTAGATGGCGAGCCAGCGATGCCAACGACATGAGTCGCCAAGAACTTTTGGCGCGTATAACTGGGCGAATGTATGGTGTATCAGTTACATAACCATTAATGGTATATTCATAAACTTAACGGGTACAGACAGCTTTGGTCCTCGTTTTTAGTGGGTACTTAATTGAACGACTGTTTGACGTTCACCCTCTTTTGTGGAGGATCAAATCAAAGCTCGATATCATTATCAGTCAATGGCACGGGATTGCTATCTCTACTGTAATAGAAATAGGGTTAATAATAACTTGCCACAACCTCAATTTGACAGTAATAAACGTTAAAAGACTATAGTGAGTATTTGTCTCAATTGACACATAAATAAATTGACGCTTCAATTTATTTTTCTGCATTAAATATTAAACAAGGGTTAAAAGCTGTGGTGGTGATAAATTCGATATTATTCATTAAACTGTCGTTTTCGCCCATGGCCAACAATCGAAATAAATAACAACAGATATTATGGTCAGTCGACATTATAAAACAGCTGGCAAGTTTGCGAAGATATCGAAAATATTTTCATAATAACTTGTAAAATACTGATTTCATCTACCTACACACCTTGCATGGTCATGGTTTAGGAGTCGGTTAAAAGTACAATAAATTAGAAAGGCAGTAGGTTCTAGCAACTTAGAAATATAAAAAAATATACACGGTTCTGCACACGGGATTGATATTTTTAAATGTTTCTTTTTTTTTAAATCACGTTTTTTTTTTTTTTTTTGTAATTTTCTGAAAACAAACAGATCGTTTCGAGTTCGATGATCGAGTTTATGGCTTTCAGTTCCAGTACGATCTAAAAATAATCGTGTGTAAACCAGCCACTATCCATGAATCTTTTCGTCGTAATTTCCAACAAAACTTAATAATGAGCAAGAAGTTTTCATTCATAATAAGTTAATAACTTGCAACGCTGCACTTTCGAAACTTCGTTTGAGTTCTATATTGAACACTTTAGTTTAGTTACATATTTGACTTTAGGTACCTACAGCCCCTCCGGCCGTTTTGGCAACTGCGATTCGCAACCAGTTGCGAATTAGGAATTTTTACTCCTTTTTCGCAACCAGTTGCGAATCAAGAAAACTTTTTCCTTAACCGCAACTTGGTTGCGAACAAAGAATAAGAACTTCGTGAACATACGTAGTCAGAAAAGTGTGATCATATTTAAGGATGTGGTAAAAACCATCAAACAAAACAACTTTCTGTCATCTGTCTAATCTTTTCCCGAAATGTTGAGGCGGGCGGCTTCCAGTCTAACCGGATTATAGCTAAATAAATACCAGTATTTTACATAGAGCGACTGTGTCTGACCTCCACAACTCTGTTACAGGTCGCGGCACGTAAGTCTAGCGCTGAACGAAATGTGGAGGGGATAACTGCGCATGTTTTACGACTGGAGAGCCAATCGGCGCAACGCAAGACATTCTTATTTTTTACTTCTGCGCAATAACGGTCAGCGCTAGAGTTACGTGCCGCGAACTGTAGTACTGGGTTATACGATACCGGGTTACCGATTCTTAAACAAAACAAAACAACCTTCTGTATGGTATAATAACATTTAAAAATCAAAATCGCGAAAAATATTCAGCTTGATCCCATGAAGAAACTGAAGAAAGTTGTTCAGATTGATGTTCTGTGGCCTTCTACATCCTTAACCTTTTGAACGCTAGAGCATACATAACGCATGTGAGTTCCCTTCACGCCAAGCCACAATTTCACCTACCATTTTATCACATATTTGTGTCGTTTGGCGTACAGGGTTCCTTGTCACGTAAATGTGACCACACTGTTCTGAAACACACTGTATGCAAACATTACAAGTACTTACACGCATTGTGTAACGAGTAATAAAGAGTTTTATTTTATTGTCAATCAACACTTGAGCGTTGAGCGTATTTAATTATGGCGGCCGGCGGCTATTCGCACCTATATTAATATCAAGTAGGTGCTTGTAGCTTGTACGGTGATAGTAAATCTAACGTAACCTAATCAATTGATCATGGCTGGGCTTTTAAAATGGGTGCTGCGATGTCTATTAATAAGTCGTTTTTATTTTTTTAATCCTCATCATAAATTACCTACCATCTAAACCAACACATGTAAAATAATCTTTCTGATAAAATTAACAAATTAACTTCGCTTGGGAAACTGCAGACGTGCGTGATTGATATCGAATTATCAATAAGTACCTATCTAAAAATCATATTTAAAAAAAAATTGATGACTTTTTTGGGGTGAATGACCTCAAGCCATATCGAATTATTAACAACCAAAAGTCATATTAAAAAAAAAAATAGATGACTTTTTTGGGGTGAATGACCTCAAGCCCGGAAAAAACCACAAAACATATCCGATATTTATTTTGGTTGCGCGTTCTATCTATCTTCTTTCTTCTTTATATCATCATCAACAACAACAGCCCATAACGTCCACTGCTGGACACAAGCCTCTCCCATGATGGGAGGAATTTGCCGTAAGTAATCTCCACGCTTGACAGGCGGATTGGAGATCGCAGTGATGAAAGACTAACAGAAAACGCTGCTGCCCATTCTCTGGTCTACGGAGGCGCAAGGTGTTCTGCCTCAGACATTAGTCGCCTTAAACGACACCCGTGAGTGTAATGGGTTGGTTCTATTCTACTCTGCCGGATATCACACAGGCTTAATATCATATTATAAACACGCACACACACTCACACATACACGAAACCCAATCACACGTACTTACACGAAACACCCGCACACTTAGTTGCATGCTACAATTTTGTTTATATAAAAGTTTACTTTTTTTATTTTATTTTTCTTTTATCATTGTAGATTTATTCTTGCATAACAGTAAGTTAATTATATCACTTTTGTATTGACAAAAGTGATATAATTAACTTACTGTTATGCTTACGTGTTACATGTGCAGATTGCTGCACATGTAACACGTCCCAGACCCAATTATTATCTAGAGATCGAAAATGTGTCTCCTAAACACAGGCTATTTTGTAGCCTAGCCAGGAGGACAGAGCTTCACCCACCGTATTGTAGAATACAATTCTGTGTTACCTGTTGTTACAATTAATGTAAAATCTGGAAAACTGTAAATCTACAATATTTTTATTTGAATAAAATTTATTATTATTTCCTTTATTCATTTACAAACAAATTTGTTACATTTTTAAATATTAATTAAAAAATATATAAAAAACATTTAAAAATATAAAAAATTGTAGCCCACCGGTATCGGGAACAGGGTCCAAGCTACCGGCGGTCAGGGCTCCAGAGAGAGGAACCTCCTAACAATACGAGCCGTGTCCAGGAGTACCGCTTTCTGAATCAAGCCCTTGATCCAGCTGCCTAACGAGAGCCTCCTCAGGTATTGATCGAGGCTCTTGGCAATTAAGCCATGGGCTGATACGACTATCGGCACAATGATTGCTGAGTCCACTTCCCACATGTCGACAACCTCGCGAGCCAAGTCAAGATACTTGATTTGTTTATCTTTCTCGGCTTTCACGAGGTTCTCATCATGTGGGACCGTTATGTCAACAATCATTGCGCGCAGCTCTGATCGATCCACCACCACTATATCAGGCTTATTGGCTACAATAGTCCTGTCAGTGATGATGGATTGATCCCAGTACAACGTGATACAGCCATTATCGAGAACTGGGTCGGGCACATACCTATAGTAAGGCACTTTCGATTCCACAAGGTTGTATTTTAGAGCAAGTTGCTGATGGATAATCCTGGCTACAAGGTTGTGTCTATGCAGGTACTCTCCGTTAGCTAGACGAGAACACCCGGAAATAATGTGACGGATTGATTCGCCTGGACGGTGGCATGCCCGACATATGTCAACCGTGCCATCCTTCACAATAAATCTCCGGTAGTTATTCGTCATCATAACTTCATCCATTATTGCACAGACAAAACCTTCAGTTTCTCCGAATAGGTCCCCGGAACGTAGCCAAGCTACGGACGCTGATAGGTCTACATCGGGCCCATGGAGGGCCCGGAAAAAGCGTCCGTGAAGCTCCTCTGCCATACCTCCCTGCGATCGTTAGTGTCAAGCACTGGAGGTTTGCGCCAGTTCTCTTTAGCCAAGGAGAGCGGGGTGAGGTCCTTGTCCATCGTGACAACATCTCGATGCATTCCCACATCGGTTCCTAGGAAATATTCCCTGAGGCTGCATATCTCGCGATTGTGGAGAGTCTTAGCATTTAAAAAGCCTCGACCCCCACACTTCCGCGGGATATACAGTCTCATAACCGAAGAACGTGGGTGATGCATCCGATACGCCGTCAACAATTTACGGACCTTCGTATCCAAGGCGTCTAGTTCTGTTTGAGTCCATTTGAGTATGCCGAAAGAGTACATCAAAACCGGCATGACCCAACCGTTGAAGGCACGCACCTTATTGCCACCTGATAAAAGACTATTAAGTACTTTTTTCAGGCGGCCAAAGAAACGCTCTTTCAACGATTGCTTCATGTCAGCAACATTGACGCCCAGCGCTTCCGACATACCCAAATACTTATAGGTTTCGGTTGCTGAGAGGGATCGAAGAGTTATGGAATCTGAGAGCTGGGTTCCCACAGATTCCACAATCTCCCCTCGTTTTACATGCATGACCGCACATTTGTCCACACCAAATTCCATCCTGATGGCGTTACTGAAAGTTTCAGTTACCTTCAGTAACTCCATCAGTCGCAAATCGTTGGGGGCAAACAGTTTTAGGTCATCCATGTAAAGGAGGTGAGATATAACCTGACCATCTTTCCGCAACCGATAGCCTAAACCTGAATCCTCCAGCAGTGTGCTTAGAGGATTCAAGGCTAAGCAGAACCAAAGCGGACTCAAACTATCGCCCTGAAATATACCTCGCTCTATCCTTATCGGCTCGCTATTCCTCTGAATCTGCCGACATCCTGGATAGCGAAGGACTGTCCTCCATTGCCCCATACTTTCGGGATCGGGATCCTTTCGGGAACGGCGAACCTGGTGACTAATGGCCATATCAATGAGGAGTAGCTCCTTAGTACCACGGGACCCGTTCCTACATCCATTCTGAGAAGCGGACATGACAGAATTGTCATCTATGTGTATGCTAATTTTAGTTCTCAAAATGGATGTAAGAACTTTATAGACTGTCGGGAGACAGGTGATCGGTCTATAATTTTTGGGTTCCGCAGTACTACCCGATTTATGGAGCAGGTGGGTTATACCTGTTGTCAGGAACTCTGGCAGCGACCCAGACTCTAAGGCTGACTGGAACAGGGTCGCCAAGCGAGCGTGCGACCTTGTGAACCATTTTATCCAGAAGTTGTGCAGCCCATCCGGCCCTGGAGATTTCCAGTTAGGCAACGGACGGACTGCACGAGCTACGTCTTGGGGGCTGATAGTAATTGCCCCCATTTCTGATATTGGATCGCATGCTCGCTCAATCACCCGAGTCCATTCACCCTCGGCATGGCTGACAGGCACCGACCAAATGCTGCGCCAGAACGAACACATTGCATCATCATCCGGCAGGTGCGTGCCAGCCACACCTTGGTCCGGTCGCTCCCAAGCCCTATAAACCCACCTTTCATCTTTTTGGAATGTGCGATTCTGAGTGTATCGGTCCACCCGCCGCTTATACCTATGAATACGGTTTGCCCATGCATACACTTTCTGCTTCAGGAAGTCGATGCGTTCTGTGACACGGGACATGTAGTCTCGAGGGCTGATATCAGTCCCCGAGAACGCCTGCCTCACAAAACGCATCACTCTAGGGCGAGTATTGCCCTCCCTGAAGCAGACCAGTTTGCCGATGAGTGCTCTGGCCCCACCAATACGTCGCTCAATCCTGTACTGCCATGCCGGTACGGCTGGTTTTGGTCGTGTAGCTCTGTCAGAAGGAAATTTGACATGAGCTACACGACATGCCGCTACAGCCGCACAATACAGGATTGAGTGAACATCGGTGAGGTCTTCGCAGTTATCAAAATAGTTTGATAACTGCGAATCCAGAACAGCCACCAGCGCCCTATTTTTGTTATTCATGGGCAAACGAGGTATGCGTGGTCTCAGGTCTGGTTGCATGAACCGATATTCCCGAATCGCACCCTCCAAAGCACTCCTCATTTCTACATTGCTTTTATTATTATTATTATTATATCATCACTAGCTGACCCACGCAACTTCGTCTGCGTCACATAAAAGAGAAACAGCTCACAAAAGGAATACATTTTTCCCCGTTTTTGCAATATTTTTCATTTATGCTTCGCTCCTTTTGGTCGCAGCGTGATGTTATATAGCTTATAGCCTTCCTCGATAAATGGACTACCCAACACTGAAAGAATCATTCAAATCGGACCAGTAGTTCCAAAGATTAGCGCGTTCAAACAAACAAACGAACAAACAAACTCTTCAGCTTTATAATATTAGTATAGATCAATCATCATCATTCTCCTACCCTTAAACTAATTCATTTGGAGTCATCGCAGAATGTCTTCTAATACTTCTCTATTACTCATCATCTAAACAGTCACCTCCTTTCTTTCTTCCTATCATCATCTGCCTGCCTTTTCCCAACTATGTTGGGGTCGGCTTCCAGTCTAACCGGATGCAGCTGAATACCAGTATTTTACATGGAGCGACTGCCTATCTGACCTCCATAACCCAGTTAGTACCGGGTAATACGATACCCCTTGGTAAGACTGCGGTTGTTAGACTTTTTGGGCCTCTGACTACCTAACGACTGTCAAAGATCTACAAATGACAGCCGGGACCAACGGCTTAACGTGCTTTCCGAGGCACGGTGGAAACTTGGTACTTATGTAATGGGTGGCCACCCATCTACAGACCAACCTAGGCAAGCACGGCTTAACCTAACGATCGTCCCGAGCGGCTGTTATTATTTAGCCACGAGCTCCTCCTTTCTTTCTTCCTATATATCGAAATAAAACATAATGTCCCGGTTTATGATTTTCACTAGCTAATTTAATTGGTTGTGTGTCTAAGTAACGTCCCTTTTAGAAGTCCGATAACAGAGAGAGGTATCCGTGATAAAGTCATCTATCTATACGCTCGTTTAGTAGGTGCCAGTTAAGATGAGAATAGCGGTCATTGACCCACCTACATTATTAAACTTCTTAACTTTGAAAACCAAAAATAAGCCTGTTCAAGTCTTGAATCGTCATCTATCGTCATCTTCAACATTTTTTGTAATAAAAAACGATACATGGTTTATATTTTTTTGGTTCGTACGAAGAGATATTAGGGAAAGGTCAATGACCGCTATTCTCATCATAACTGGCACCAACTTACTACTTACTTCTGTAGGAAGTATCTCTACATCTCTTAGAGAAAGTTTAGATCAGACTGTCACAGTTATCAGATTACCCGAGACATTAAATGGAGAGTATTGGAAAGACAATAGCATTAAACTCGATTCCGTGCAACTGTCAAGACTCACTGAGCTCAGGAACGTAAGCAATGGCTAAGCCATTATCGATACGTGAGGGCGACATGCCTTGACAACAGTCTATCTAGGGATACAAGGGATGCACGTCAGCTACAAATTGGGCTTGTGAACCTTTGTGCTAAAATTTCAGCCTGAACTACAAAGACAAACTAGGTATAATATAGATAGGTAAGCTTGCTAAGGAGCTTTTGTAAAGCTAGTTTATCGCCGTCAATCCTCAAAAAAAGAAGTGTTTAACTTGTTATCACGGGTCGATGTTGAAGGCTAGTACCTATCTACGTTTTAATAACAATTAACCTTTCTGTCTGCGCTCTCACAAAAGCTTGTTTTCACAAAAGCTCCCTTTGTAGTCAGTGAGTATCTGTTAAGTACTCGTACCTAGGCGGGCGCAGCCAGACGTGCGCTATCTAACCATCAGATTCCCTTTTACATCGGTGTGATTTTGAAAAACCATGATTCACGCCACCACACCGCGCAAAAGTAAATAAACTGAGATATCTAAAGAGCCGATCGCATGCAATTCCAACTGCAGCCATTAAATATTAATTCCCGAGCAAAAAGCCGAGCTTGGAGCGAGACAGAATCCGAGCCTTCTGGGAAAAACGAGTGGCTTTTTAAAAAAAAGTAGTCGCTTTTACGCGACAAAATGGCCGGTTATACAACTAATTGTTCGCGCCGGTTAATTATGCAGCTTGTTTTGTTTGTTCGGGCGCTGCGGCCGCTTGCAGCGCCGAGCCGCGTCGCGCCGCGTGTGCGCGTCCTGCCCGCACACAGATAACGCAAGTTTGCATTGACTGCTGTCTAGCCAATTAATCCACCGTTGTTTATGTTGTCCCGTAACGAAGTCAATGTTTGAAGAGCCTCCTCTTGGTGAAATCATGTTATAAAAACTTGGACACGACCACTGAAATTCCAATGCGTTCCAATGACGCTTATACCCAGAGGCATTCCTATTACAATTTAAATAAAGGCGCACAATACGTAGGCGTTATGTTCTTTTTATCGACTACTACCAAACTACCTACAGGAAAGTTCCCAAACTTATGTAGAAGCTCAAAACTTTCGAATTAGGGTTAAACAATCTCGATTGTAGGTGTTTATTACAGTCATCAGTGTGTAAATTAAATGGACAAGAAAATAACGGGTCGATTAAGCGGGGCTGCCTAATTAATTAAGGCTTATCTTGCACGATGCGATCAGCGTTAAAGCAATGGGATCGTAAAAATTTTGTTTGAGTCAGGTAGGGAGATAAGGCGATGTAGTGCGGGGGCGGCGCGATGTCGCACGATACCGCTTGATTGTTATTTATCCATTATCGGGGATCGCGCCCGCCTGCCCGCCTGGCCACGGCGCGGCAGCCTCTATCTACACATCTCACCGCGACCAGATAAATAACCATGTCTATTACAAGTTACGGCGCTCTGTGTACGTCGCGCGTCGTGGCGGTTCTTTTTACCAATAAATGGGAGATAGATATAATTATTATATGTACTGACTCCCGCCGTGTGGTATCCGGCGGAGTAGAATAGAACCAACCACTACACTGACGGGTGTCGTATAAGGCGACTAATGTCTGAGGCAGAACGGCAGAACACCTTGCGCCTCTGTTAGTCTTTCATCACTGCGATCTCCAATCCGCCTGCCAAGCGTGGAGATTACGGCAAATCCTCCCATCATGGGAGAGGCTTATGTCCAGCAGTGGACGTTACGAGCTGTTATAGTAGTAGTAGTATAGTAGTACTGACTCCCGAGACGTATCATACATTAAACCGGATTAACGTTTCGCGTACCTAAATAAAATATATCAAAGAAAGCGCTCAAATATCACGATTTAGCAGATGGTGATCGATCATTTGATTGTGTTTTTGTAAAAGAAATCCCCTACCAGTCCCAGTCTACCTACTGGAGCGGAAGCGCTTGTTTTTAGGGAAGGAAGTCCTGTCCCCGAAGTAATGGATTTCTCTTGCTGCGTATTAAGTGAAATAAATGATGCAAATCTCTTTTTATTATCTTAAAAAAGAAACAAAATAGGCGTTTAAGAGGCATAGATTGTTGCAATGAAAATAAACAAGGTGTCTATAGAAATGGTATAATATAGCTGTATAAAAAATAATACAGGCAATATAACAATGTAACCTTCTTTTAACACAGATAAATAGATAAATGAGCGTTGGGGCAGGTAGGTAAAATGATGGGTGCACGTAAAATGCCTCGGCCATTGTTAGCTGACATCGTTGAAGCGACATGTGGCCGCCGGCCGACGGACAAAACGACCGATTCCAAATAAGAATTAAAAATAAACTGCTAAGGTTGTGGCCTCGTAACGTGCCGGGTTCCCTACGTTTGTACAGGCTTTTATTTAACTAACTCCTCTTGTGAGTTCAGTCAAATCTAGCTATTAGTTTAACAGACACAGTTTTGTTTTCACGGAGAAGACTAATTATAAGCGTTACTAAGTTAACAAAAAACGTTTAAAACTTTTGTTTAACTTGGGCATGTAAAGAGAGGTATTGGCACGATCTGTGTGCTTAAAATCTGTTTAATTTTATAGTAGGTACCCACTCACTCTCACTCACATCAGACACTTGATTTAAATACTCTGCTTTGTGTCACCAAGTCTAGTATAAAAAGTTAAATGTCATGTTTACAGCCCTTTTAATATGCTCGAAATGAAAGAATAACGAGTTCGGCGGTGGTGGGCGTAAAAAATCTTGGCAAAATTTTCGAGGGTGCTCGACAGTAGGACTCGAGCACGAAACAAAACGAGCTCGTGCGTCGCGGTTTGCTCGTTTTTTTGTCGCGGCTCGTTACTTCACTCGTGTGCGCGTGTGTGAATTACCAACAAGGTACTAGTAGCGGGTTAAAGCACCACTACCCACTACCGACACCATGTGAACTTGAAATGTCGTATTAAGGGGGAAAAAAAAAAAAAAAAAAGGGTGAATCTCCACGGTAGCCCGCGAAATTCAAACTTTCTTACGTTTTCAGGTTGTACCTGCTTGTACCTATGTTGAACAAAAATATGATTCGTGACCGTAACACCATATCCCTATGTAAGTTCAAGTCAAGTCATTCAATGGGATCAAATGAACTTATGAGGGTTTATATGATTGATTATACTTAATGATTAGAACTCTACAAAGCCATAATTATTTGCCATTATTTGGTACGGTCGCGAATCTTATTTTAATCAACATACAACCTGACACTGACCGACCAATTGCAAAAAACGTAAGAAAATTTGAATTTCGCGAGCTACCTAAGTACCTACCTACCTCATCAAGTCATCATCAGTCATGTTTAGTAGAAGCGGGTGCAAAGGTAGATATATGTAGGTGCTCCACAACACAAGCAGGCGAACGAATCAGCTAATGTTTGCAGGATTACTTGATATTTGAGATATTTCTAAATAGGTACTCCGCTTCTAACCGCGTAGCGCGTAGGCGCGGAAAAACAACGAGACGCTATAAGAAGATAAAGCCTGATCAATCCTGATGTGCAAAGAACGATAACCCACGCAAGCTTTGCTTACTTAATTTAGAAGATTGATCGTCGTGCGCGGCAGCTTTTTAACCATAGCCTCCCCTCAAAGAATACGCAGAATTGGTAAGTATCGCAAAAGTTCGAGCAACCCCCTCGGTAAATTAAAATATGTGACTTAGCTCGCTCCCATTGCCAACTACTTACTTACTACCAACTTGACAGATGACGTGTTAACTGGTACTAGCGACGAAGTTGGGGTGACGCCTGAGTCGTACAGGATTGAATGCGGGCGATTTAACTTACGAGTAACTTGCTGGGTGGGAATTGTTTTCGCGCCTGGCTTCTTTACCAAACACCCATGACAAACAAACAACTTCTATCAAGAATTTTACGTAGGTACTTATCACATTTCAGAAAGAAAGAAATTACAGACATGCCAACACAGCATGGAAAGAAGTATGCTTAATGTTAAGAGAAAGGACAAATTAAGCCTTAAACACATTAGAGGAAAAACAAAAATAGAAGACCACGCAAGATAAAAAAGCTGAAATGGAAATGGGCGGGTCATCTTATAAGAGACAAAAAGGAGAAATGGGCTAAATTAGTAGCTGAGTGGTACCCAAGAGGAGGGAAAAGGAACAGAGGACGCCCGACACGAAGGTGGGACGACGATCTCAAAGCGACAGCGGGGTCAATGTGGAAGAGGCAAACACAAGATTGTGAAACGTGGAAGAATATGGGGGAGGCCTATGCTACGGCTAAACAATCTTCGGAAACCGATGTCTGAAGGATAATTTAATTGAGCCTATGTATACTACCTCAGATTAGCAACTCCATTTGTGGTGGTTCAAACTTCGTTTGTTATTCTGTTAGAATAACGTTCTAATCAGCTTGCACTACAAAGCGGTTGTTACGTCAGTCACTGCGGCCGAATAGTGCGAAATAAGTGGTTTTTATTCTTTATAAAATCAAATTTTCGTCTTTTGGAAAAAATAAAAAACATAAGACCTGCTTTATAGTTAGTTCAGTTAGTATGCAAAAATTCATGATCTAATTTGAAGTAGGTACTTTATGAATACCAGCGGTTTATTGTTTGATTTGGAGGTAACTTTGGGATTTTTTTTCTACCGAGAAAATTTTATGAAATCGTGTTTTCGACAAACAACTTTACCTACCATATATTTATTTCAAAATTAATGCTGCAGTATTTTATGCGTAACGGAGGATCATGCTAAGCCATTTGAGGTAGTATAGGCCCTTAAGTAAACAACATAATATTATGTAACTAGATTAAAAGATTGTTAATAAAGGCTATTCTATTCTATCACATTTCCAAAGATATTCTAAAACTAACAATAAAATTACAATTATGACACACCGATACACGTCCGTGCAAATAAACCACTCCACTTCCAACATTTATTTAACCCTACCCAAATTAAGTATTTTCAACCCGTTAACGCGACAAAATAGATTCGTCCCAGTTTCAGCGCTTGTAACTGACAGTGGACAGTGCATGCATTTTCACAACCAGATTTGGCGAATTAACTAGTCTGGCTGGACATGATCGGAAATAGCTGACCTTTTCGCGTTTGGTAAAACGGGAATAAATATTGGGACTTTCAGAATCGGTCAAGGTTACTGGCGAATTAGCGATGCGATAATATAAAATGAAAAATCCTCGTTTTCAACGGTGCCATATTGAAACGGTAATAAACTAATAACTATAAAAACATCATCATAAATAATGACGTATAAGACACATTACTCAGGAACGATTTACGTGGAAGTTGTTTTATTTTTTCCATATGGTTAATGACGCCAAGCCGGTGACCGCAATAACTCATTTTGACTCAATAGCGAGGAAATAATAAATAAAAAGTAGTGATGATCTAAGAAGCCATTTTCCTTCTTCATCTCAATGGCTGTTCAGGATTGGGTTGGAATAGCTATTAGGTATCAACCACTAGAAGGAAAGTTTGCAAGAGGCAAACTTTTATTTCTCAACTATTATTCTGTGTCTCTACTGCTTGGCACCTATTAATGTATTGTAAATACTCGAGGGGAATGGTGCTGATAGCCGAAATACAGGCTATGCCTAGTTCGGCTGCAGACGCTGATTTCTTTGTGTAAATTGAAATTGTTGTCTTGTCACATTGCCATTGTAAAATAGTACTAAGTTGTTTGGAAATAAACTATTATTATTATTAATGATGACGCTATTGGATGGAGTAGTCTATTGAATCTGCATGCAACGATCGTTAAGGAAACCGAATAGGTACTCCGTACTACTTGTATCCCGTAACTAAATCCTAAAAATACTTAATTCTTTTTAATAGCATCCTGAAGCAAACCATATTACACATCCCCATAAAAACGCGAGATTTTCACAAAGCTATATTTACAGATATAATATTATAACACAAACAAATTGAGTATAAACATTACATAACTAAACAAAGAAAATCAATCTCGGCTTTGAGAAGTGTTACGATAAAAACTAAAGCTGTGTTATTGCGAGCGTGTGTGGTGGTGAACAAAATAAAATGTAGCTACTTAACGTTCCCGCCGCGTCCGTCACAAAAACCGCATCGTATGCACCGCTCGGAATGCGTTGAATAAACATAAAGCATAGCTAATACGCCTCACTTGCCCACATACATACACACACTCCTTTTTATTCATTAACCTTTTTTATAAAAATAAATGCCAACAATATCCCATTGTGAAGTGTTCAGAATGTTCAGATAGATTAATTAACGTCTAGAGGTATTTTTTTCTGCACTGCATTGTACCCGTGAATAATGGACGTTTTATAATAATTTAAGTGCTAATTCATACATTTAATTTGCATTTTTTGTTGGTCACTTCAATAGCTGATATCTTTCAGTGGTGTCAAGTGACGCTTGAGAAAAATAAAAGTGAGAACATATTTTATGACTATTTTAAAAACACTTCAAGTTAAGAAAGTAGGTAGGTACATAGTTACCTACTTAATTTATTTAACAGACCTATTTTTATTTATGGTCTCATTCACAATTTTATACATTTATACCTACTTGAGTTAGGACACACACAAGGGCTCTTTATTTATTTATCGGTCTATTAGTTTCTCTTTCGTCACAAACAATAGCAAATTATTTAATATTCCTACTTAGCCTGTATTGACAATAATACAGCTTTTTTGTTAGAGAAATATCCTTTATTGCTTTCTAAAAGAGTTAGACATAGACAATACCTATACAATCGGAGTTAGTGACACAGGAAATAATGTAGCGCTTGCGCTTGTAACTGACAGTGGACAGTGCATGCATTTTCACAACCAGATTTGGCGAATTAACTAGTCTGGCTGGACATGATCGGAAATAGCTGACCTTTTCGCGTTTGGTAAAACGGGAATAAATATTGGGACTTTCAGAATCGGTTATTAATTTGGAATTATTATATTCGGTCGGATTATTGTATTCGGTTGGAATTATTATATTGCTTTGCGTTTATAAATGTCGTTACAAACTAAGTATAATCGCTCAAGCAGTAAGTGTAACTCATCAAATTGACGCTTCATTGGAACTACTATCTGTTAACACCGATCTGTATTCCAATACAATACAATAAAGTCGTTATTCGACTGTTTATCAGCTAAATTCACGGCACATCGAGAAACAAGCGTCGTTTGTTTCTCACTACTGTTAATTATTCCAGGGTTGTCAACGTAATAATGACCGATTACCGTATTTACACGCAATACAGGGTGCTAAGCCTTAAACGACTTCTCATTTGGTCACGAAACTATAGCACGGAATTTTAGAGCCATTTCATTCCTCCGTGGTTATGCGGCCATTGCGATAAAATTGTTAATAATGCCATGAACATAATTTAATATGTTTACTGGTACTTACTTCATTTATTTGTAGGTAACTTTTTATGAAACTACCTACTTACCTATGCCGTTAATCCTTTGTAGGTGACGTAGGTTGATAACTGTTGTGTGTAGGTATTAACCTGAGTAGGAACTCTAATTTGGTAGTTGGTACCTAGTTTCGGTACCTACCAATTTGTTTTCCTCTTAGTGTTTTCTGTTCAACTCTACTTATTATACCTACACCTACGCCTTAACTAGGTAAAAAGTAGCCTATAACCCGTCGTCCGAATATGGATATCCCTAATTCAGGCATTGGATACACAAACTACTCGTAGTATTGGTTTTCCCGGTAAAATATTGCATATTTCGTTTGACAGCAAAAATACAGTTTGGTTTAAATTCCTTGTTTTATTTTTTCATCTAAAATAAATAGCGATCATTCGGACTTTAATAAATATATCTGTTCGCTAGCTTTGTGAGTTTTGTACAACCTGTATATTGCACGAGCGTGTACTTTTAAAAACTTATCTATTTTTATACCAACCTATTCTGTGTTGAGTTGTTGACATAAACTTTTATGATTTACATAACTTTATCACTTATCAGGCTGTGAAGAAAAGATAGGTGAAAAAAATGTTAGGTAAGTATTATATTATCTGCATTTTAGATTGTGATGTCGGTTAACTTACTAATAAGTAGCTTTACGGTACACGGTACCGTTCTTTTGATCTACCTAATGTACTCCTGATTATTTTAGGCTTATCCGTAGGTGTAAGAACAGTTACAAATTACATTTACCGAGTAACAACTTAGTAAATAGATTGAACAAGACAACTGGATAGGTAGTCAATTAGCTATCATTCTTAGGGCGGCACAATAGAAAACAAATATAATTATCATGTTATGCGTAATTTTCGTGAAACTAAGGAATACCTCAATACTTTAATCATCTGGTCGCGGCATCTATTTGGTCCCTCTGATAAGCCGGATTACATTCTAGGAGTGGCTACAACACAACAAGTGGCGTCTATCTTTAACTTACTTCTTACTACGAAATACGAATAAATGCGAAAGTTTGGATGTTTGTTACTCAATCACGCCAGAACGGCTGAACGGATCTGAATAAAATTTAGCACAGAGATAGTTTATAATAGTCTTTTACCCTGGAAGTACGATCTCGTGGGCACTTCCCGAACTTCCTTAGTACTGACTCAAAATATACTAGCTTATGTTCTTTTCACGAACCTATGCCAGTGATCTAGGTTGGTAAAGCACCTACATTTAGCTGACTTAATTAAATAAACATTTTTTTGTATCATTTGACTTCGTGTAACTGTCGCATGTCGTGTCGTCATTGATATCAGGACTTAAATTGGTCATGTAAGTACCTACATATTTCCTGGATTTTGTATAAATACCCTTATGTTGTTTTTCCTTGTGCACACACAAGGAAAAAGAGTGTTTGGCAGCAGAAGTAAAAGATTGGCCACTTTGCATTAGGTATGCTTCTAGCGGGTGTGATGTGATGAGACCGCATAATAGTACCTGAGTGTGATACGTGATTTAGAAAAGTTGTCTTTTTAACCGACTTCCAAAAGGAGGAGGTTCTCAATTCGACTGGTATTTTTTTTTTTTTTTTTTATGTATGTACACCGATTACGCTGACATTTATGATTTACGTTTACGATTTACGTCATTTTTCGATGATAAAAAAAAAAACCGACTTCTTCTTCTTGAAGCTAAAGTTATTTTTCACTTTTTTGTGTTTTTTGAAGTCGGTTATATTTTTATGTAAAAAAGTTTTTTACGATGACTTTTCGAGGTTTAGTTATTCGAGATCGCATGGCTACGGTGCGGTGTTCAGTTTTTCTTGGTAGTGTGAATTTTCGACTGGGTGAAATTAATGATTTAGTTATTCGAGATCCCATGGCTACGCGCGGCGCTTGCGTTAGGTTTTTCGTAGTAGCGCATTCGTTGTTAAGTGTTTCATATTCGTGAACTTACGGGGACGAGTTCTTCGATGTTTCACGTTTCTAAATCACGTACCTAGGTAGGTAGATTGTACCTACTCGGGGAAGCTCTATAGATATATAAGCTATCAAAGTTTCGACAACACTCGTAAGCTGTTACTTCGTCATAATTCTGGGCTGGGCCCATCTTTATCAGTCTAATTGAGTTCTTACATTTTTAATCCGATTGTATTTTGGTGTTTTTCACGTTTCGAGGAAAATTGGATGAAAGATACTACCTAACTAATTGTGCTTGACGCATAAAAAAACCCAAACTGCTACAGAATAATTTAAGTAGCAGAATGTATTAGGTATCGATAAAAAAAAAGATCGAATTTACGTTACTTCGCCCATTCACGCTAGGGTCTATTAATATATAGGTACAGGGTAAGTACCTACTACAAAAATACTTAAGTATTCAGGTACCTGTACAGTACCTACATTAAAGGCTAGTATACGACGCGGGGGTACAGTACGATCGAGCTCGTAAATACGCAAAGTGTGGTAGCAGCTTTAGGGCGCTCCGGTCGACCGATACCGAGCTATCTGTATCAATTACCTGCCCCTCTGCGGATTACCGAATTAACCAACCACATTAATATTTTAATCTATGCCCGCAAATGTACGCGTACGTGGCAACACTGGCCATGATAATGCGATCTATTCTATTGACCACAGGCATTTCGCCGTAATGTTGCCGGTGCCGGTGATAAACGGTAATTATATCATTAATTGACAAAGATAGGTAACTCTCTACTCTCTCCAATGCTGCCCTTTTGTAGATGCTTAATTTTCTTAGCTTTTGCACGTAGTTATACTACCTAACCTACCTTGTCATTTCGATCTTTCTAACTAGAGTTCATTTTAAACTTGCTGGTAACAAAACATACAATTTTAAAATTGCGTAGGTACTTGCGTTGATACTTGCGAGACTTAATGACATTGTTTTGAATTAAAAAATAGTAATTATAGCTGTCGACAGCATTGTATTAACTATAAGTTTCCTATGTGATGATAATGAAATCAGACTTACATAGGTTAAATCCAGATTATCAATTAGTGACTTCATATACCTAATGTGTCAAGTAGGTACCCATATCTCCTTATCTACGCAGAAGACATAGCAACTTTGCGATAAGTGTCTACAGAAATCTTTATTGGTCTGACATCTGACCTACATAACTACATGACTAGGTATCGAGAGAATAAGCCTGGCTAGCTCAGACAGAATTGCAATGCAATATTGTTTGCCAAAATAACATCGGGCAAGTCAACCGCAACGAGCCACCAACCCGTAACACCGACCCACCACCCCTCGTAGAAAATCCCCAGATAATACGTATCTATTATAGCGTATATCTCCGATTCGGCTAAAGTATTCCTCAAACATGAAGATAGTCGACGAAAAATTCGAGTGGAGAAATATGTATGGCAGCGGCAATCGGCATGCGAGGGTCGGTCGCCCGTCGGGGGAAGCGGCGGGTGGCGCCCCCCTCATGTCAGTTCGCTTGCAACGTTCGCGCGAGAACGACGTGCGTCGTTAGTTTCGTCAGCAGCGGATCGTCGCGTGTGACTGACTCGGAGTACGTGCGTGGATACTGTGTTGTGTTCCCCAAGTGGAGTGTGTGCTGTGCCCTGTTTTACTTATAGTGTTTTTTGAGACCATGAGCGTGTGTGTTTGACGGAGGGATGTATCCGAGCGCGGGCGCAATGAACGCCGCCGCCGCCGCCGCAGCCGTGGCGGCCGCCAGGCATCCGGTAAGCGACACTAACGCGTACACAAATCACTCCATATTGATAGTGATAAACCATCTAGATCTCCACTCCAAAGACAGATGCTCTTGTTTTTTATTGCACTTGTAAATGTCTCGGAAAAAGTTTCTGAACATGCACACGCTTTAACTGAGGGTGATTTGGTTGAATAATAGGTACTTGCTAGGTTGTCAGTATTAGTAAATACTGAAAAGCCAAAATTATAAAATGCCAACTGTCATTCTAAAAAGAAACACTAGACAACACCACAACAACATCTATGTACCAATTACCCATGTTTGCAAAGAAATAAATGATTTGATTTGATTTGACAAAAAATAACAAAATATAAAAAAAATATATCATAAATTACCGAGAACCGCGAACGCAATGAACACATCATTGCGTTCGCGTTGATGTCTTTTACGAGGCAAACTTTCTTTCGAACAATTACACTCACTGCAAAAACTAAGTGATATAATTTTACAACACAGCACAAAATAATAACACGTAGGATGGTAGGTACGTAAGTTTAGTTATTCAGAAAGTTGAGTGGTAATAAAAGCATAAAAGTAATAAACAGTGGAATGGCACAAACAGACCTTGGTACTTGCGAGCCCCCCGGACCGACCCGACCGCCGATCATTGTCAGCCGCTCAATTACCCGTGAAATTGTCTGCAAAGGATTTTATCATACTCGGAAATCTGGGGACGAAATTAACAAAGCTTACTCGACACTCAATTCGTGAAATAACGTGCTGCTGAGATTAAAGAACAGTTATGTTGATGCGTTTATTTGACAACGTTGTAACATTGAAGTAGGACCTACCTACGTTTTTGTTTGACATGGAATATCGATAAAAAATATCTATAGAGCAACTTATAATTGGTCGCATTTAGGGTTACCATATCTCAGGATTTGTCCTGAGATCTCAGGATTTTTGGACTCTTCTCAGGATTGCGGCTGGATTTTGAAAATCTCATGAAATCTCAGGATTTTTTGAATTTTCAATAAAATACAGCTTACATTTTAAATATCTCTTTAATAAAAAGCTAAACAAACTAAAATTAATCTTCCTTTGGTAATAATTGCACAATTAAAATCAGTACTTATTTATCCAAGTAGGTACTTATTCAGTTTTATCATAGGTACTTAATATGTGATGATACATTTTTAAGTAAGGTTTTTTCTTTAATAATGGATTTATAAAATACCCCACATGTTAGGCTCTTCAAATTATATTGAATACCTCGCCCCCCGCGCTTCGAGTGCGATGTGCAACGCGTGAGTGAGGTCCACAGTGTAGGTATATAAACGATAATATTACGACTTTAAATTTTTTTTTATAAGTACTTAACAATTTAAAAAAGTTTGAGAATTTTTGAAACTGTAAAAATCTCAGGATTTTTCAATGGAAATCAGGCTTTTTCTCCGGACTTTTGATTTTTTCATCTGGTAACCCTAGTCGCATTTCGATCACTAATAACATTTTCTTTACACGTCGTAAATAAAGATCTACGATGTCGATAATATTATCATGATCTAGGCACCATTTCTCATTAAAATAAATAGGTATCTACTAAAGGCTAACGGGGCATCTTAGAGACCGTATATAATGTAAGTAATCTTTTACCTGATATCAAAATAATTATCATGTTGGCTATTAAACTAACTGCTAATGTCATGCTGTTTAAGTTATTAAAAGGTCAAAATAACATTAAAAAGTCACTCCGTTGCGAAAACTTGTCAGTTAGACCGTAGCGTGTAGACGTATAGCGTAGGTACTTGAATAAGAACAAAACTGAAATAGGTACTTACCTACAGTACCTACCTATAAAACCTTGTGCACGTTCACAGCAAGCATTTTGAAAATTATATTTTATGAACGAAACTGACCATGTGCCGTCGAAACCGCGGCGAAGTGTGTAACCGTGTGTGAAACGATTCTCAACTTTACGACGTTGAAATAGAGCACAACGGTAGCCGAGTGGTGTTCATAGAAGCGACCGCAAGCCGCAACCCATCTGTCGCCCGCCGCTAGCCGACGGAAAACTAACCACATTTCGAGAATACATTAGTGTTATTTTTAAGGAGACACCGTTCACTTAGTTCTGCGACCCTTGTAATTTATTACTCTTTCAAAATGTTTTGTTGCTGTGGTTTGCAGCCGACCATTAGAAAGTATAAAAACTAATTTACAAAATTACCAAGAGAACAGGAGCTCGTGGCTAAATAATAACAGCCGCTCGGGTCGATCGTTAGGTTAAGCCGTGCTTGCCTAGGTTGGTCTGTGGATGGGTGACCACCCATTACATACCGAGTTTCCTCCGTGCCTCGGAAAGCACGTTAAGCCGTTGGTCCCGGCTGTCATTTGTAGATCTTTGACAGTCGTTAGGTAGTCAGAGGCCCAATAAGTCTGACAACCAGTCTTACCAAGGGGTATCGTATTACCCGGTACAAACTGGGTTGTGGAGGTCAGATAGGCAGTCGCTCCATGTAAAATACTGGTATTCAGCTGCATCCGGTAAAACTGGAAGCCGACCCCAATATAGTTGGGAAAAGGCTAGGCAGATGATGACCAAGAGAACAGGAAAAAGTAAATAATTTAAACATTTAATAAGCTTGCCTAAATGGTAATTTAAACTGTTCAAAATCATCGTGAAATTCTTCGTTTATAATTTTACGTGAATATTTGCACAGGCAGGGGACCGTTACATCAGGCGAACGTAAAGTTCAGACTAATTATTTTGTAGTTTACATCGCACTAACTAACACTTGTTTGTTGAAATACAAGCTTTTATAACCAGGGAAGCCTTGATTCTAATTATTTATTTGGAACTAGAAATTAACACCTTTCTGAACTTGAAACTAATTAAGCTGCATTAAACTAAAGAGTAAATAGTATTTATTTCAAACACGATTAAATCCCAAGCTAATTGCTCAACCATTACTTTGTTCATGCTTTGGGCGGCCGTAGATATTTATTGAGATAAGTCAATGCAGAAGGCTAGTACTATTATCTATTCTGTGGCAGAAGTTATTAGTTGGTACATTCCCACGCGCGCGCATTAACCCGGCGGGAGTGTGGTGGGGTGTGACATACCCCAGTGTTAGTTTGTATCGATATATGATTTTATTTTTTTATGCGACGCTTACACGGCTTCCTGTAGCTGGAGGTAAGGCAATGTAGGGGGGAATGGTGACGTGATGTTAGCTTTACGTCGGCCGGCGTTGGAGATCCACGTGCGCAAACGTAATTGGGGTAAGTGACACCCCGCCACATAGTTCGTGTGTGCTATTATATACACTATTTATACTGTTTTTGTTATTTTATTTTGTTCTTTTTTTAGATTTTTGTCAAACATGGGTGAAGACAGTGGTGAAAGAAGACTTAGGTCTTTGTTACGCGAAGTGTCAGAGAATTTTGAGAAGCTGTGGAGTAGCCATTTGTCTTGAACACGCAATTTTTTCCTGCAAAAATTGTGCTAATTTTGAATCTAGTTCCTAAAGTGTTCCTATATTATAACTTCATTTGTATTTTGTTTATTCCATTAAGGATCTCATGTTTTTTAAGTTTTAGGAGCTTTTTTTTCGTTAAAGGAAAATTTGTTTAGTTTGTTGCGACTTTAGAAAGACCGTTATGATTCTGTAACCAAAAATTTGTGCCTTAATAATTTTTTAATTAAAACTATTAAAATATATTAATAATATCAATTTTTTTATTAAAATAATATTTATGGTACCTAAATAAATAAAGAATACAATAATTTGACGTAATTTTAATAACTACAATGATATACTGGCCGTTTTGTTTTGGGGTATATCATACCCCGCCACATACTTGATGTAATATTTTGTCACCACACTCCCGCCGGGTTAACCGCTTTATAAATGGACAAAAACGACCAATATGTAATGACCTCTGCTTATAATATTGTTATTACCCTTCTATCTAAAGAAACGGTACTATACATTTTGGGGTCCATCTGCACTGGTAGGAAGTCGTGCGACGCTTGTCGCCTAATTGATACATTCATACCAGTTTCAAAGAAATACACACCATATCCTTCTTGGCATTGATAAGTAGTTGGTTGTGCCCAGTTGTGCCTTTTAAAAAGTGCGATGACTTCGCGTGACGTATGAAGTTTGTAGTATATACCTAGATTACTTTGTGAACAACACGGGAAAAACATGTCATCTATAAGTAATTAATTTGACGAGGCATATTGCGTGGTAAAACAAAAGCAAACTCATACAAATTAATGTCCGCAACCCCTAATCACTAATTATCATGATCTCCTCTATTATATCATATCTGCAATCAAATTGGTTTTTCCTTGTAAACCGTGGGCTAAACTACGTTACGTCTTGTTTGTAGTTTATTATAAGCGTCACTCCACTCTATGAGTGTGTCGGGGTGGTGAATGAGCCGCGGGAGGGGCGGGTCGGGTGTTAATGTAAATGCCTATTTGTCTATTTGCTTAAAATCCGTGTCGCGTCATACTCGGTAAATATTTGACTGACAGAATTACCGCTACGGACAAATGAGATGGCGTCTCGTTAAACATTCCAAGTTTTCTTCAAACACGCACATAAAGTTGAGTTCTAGAAATAATAAATCTGTGTCAATGACGATTATTTTAATATTTTCGAGATGAGTTTATCAACGGAAATGTCTTGTCAGGATTATCATCGTGATAAGTGGAGTGCCTTGAGTCAATGTTCACCCAAAATAATGACTTGATATTTGTTGAAGATAATGCAGTATCAGTTTGCACAAACACGGCATTTGGAGTACGCAAACAATGCTTCGTCATAATCAAGATGCCATCAAACATACTCGCTGCGCAGGAACGTAGGGCTGACATACTTACGATAGAGACCACCGAGCGGGATATTATTTCACTGTTGTTGACGTTTTCACGTCCGTTCCGTTTCCGACTTCAGTAATCTGTTTTCTAAACGTGGAGGAAACGAACGGAGATGTTTAGGGTTCCGAATTTTTATTAAAAAACAGACAAAAACAATAAGAGTAATCAAATAGTATTGTGTTTATGTGATGTCTAAGTTGGTACTGTTATTAGGAACAGTTATTGTTATTGGTCAAGTTCGCCAAATAGCCGATAGAATTCAAATTATGATCAATCGCCCAGCCCACAGCGCACTCACATCGGGTGGCAAACGGTGTTGTATTTCTGAGAAAATAAAATCAGCTTTCCGATCCCCGCGCTACCATATTAGTTTACTAGCATTTTTTTTTATTTTCCCAATACAAAGGGTAATAAATCCCCCCCGTTACGCTCGTTTTTATGAGCTCTAAACCAAACACAATAGAGCAGAAATTAGCTCGCGGGGTTTTGACGTTGAGGCGTTACGTTACAAAGCCAATCTTGATGTTCAAATATTTGTATTATGCTTGTTTGGTTTGTAAGTGCGAATGGTGTTTAGATGTTTACCAAGCCGCTGAACTTGTGTGAGTTGTTAGCCGAGCGGGCGAGCTTCTAATATTACTAATAAACAGTTGACATCGATCCACTTCTCGGAGTTTTCCTCGTAACGCAACGGACGTCAATGTTAATATAAATCACCAAAACTCTCATTTCAATTTCGTATTCGAGCAGAATTCATTCAGCCGTTTCGGAATTCGAATTTCGAATCCAATAAAAAGAAAATACTCTCCGGAGCGTACAGCAGGTAGACGTGGGCAGACGTATTCAATAATTTGAAATAAGAACACGTATTTCTTTTTATACCCGTTTAAACGCATTCTGTTTAGTTTTGTTTTTGTGAGCGGCCGGTGGATGCGGGCCTTTCATCCGGGCCCTCTACAGAACACAATACTGCCACTCAAAAACTGTTCATTGTATTTTAATTTGACCTTTTCGGCGATAATTTATGAGAATCTTTTTTTTTGTCGAGGGGAACGTTTACTCAGTCTATTATTGCCGAGGATTATTTTAGTTTCTTTTGTGATCGATTCGAAGGTTGGATCGAAGTTGCGACTATTAGTATCGAAGGGTATATTTAAGCTGTTAAGGCCGTGGGAAAAAAGAATCGATCCGGCAAAATAGTTTCAAATTGAAATTGAGTAATATAACACAGTAGCATGTCAGAATTAGGAAACAAGCTGTTAAATAGCAAGTTAACACAACAAACAACGTGTTTAACTTTTCAATTACTTTTAATCATGTGTAATTTTAATGCGATTGCATTAAACGCGTCGAGAGTTTAGAATGATATTTATTTTTGCCAATATTATTCACTGCAATCATTTACACGTTAAATAATACAAAATTTACGATAGGTCAGACAGAGCAACGATTGGCGTGTTATACAATTTTATTACACAAAAGCGTTTAATTTAATCCGTAGTCGCAATGTTATTTTATATGGTGATTTAATCGTGGCTATAAAACACTTTAACGTAGGTATATCGAGGGATCAGGTTTGTTGGACAGTGGGAGCGAGAAAGCGGCAGTGTTGCCCGGTGCGATAAGCCCGATAGCGCCGAATAAAACAAATAATTAAAACGACGACGCCGTCACTTATTGACGCAGATAAATAATGTCCGGTCCAAGTTAAGGCACGCGCACACTTGTTGAGTGTTTAGCGATATGGCTCTTGTTGCTTACATGATAAGCAGATAGAATAACTAATGGTTGTTCTGAAAATAATAAGCATGCACCTACATGTTATTGTTATAAGAAAGTCCGTTTATTTTCTTGAACTGATTAGCAAATAATTCATGTTTCTGTACACATGTATCGAAAATAACACAGTTTATGTAATAAGTAATTAATGCAGAATGAAGACGTTTTTTTGTGTACTTAAACATGAACAAATCTTCATTGGCCGTGCGACAAGTGTCGTTAAGCTGAGTGCACATTAGCCGAAGAGCTTTGTTACTTTTTGCCTTAATTCTGATCAATAAGGTTTGAAGTGTCGATGTCGGAGCAGCGTCTGAACCGAGGAGCCGAGGACGGTTCGTCGAGACTCGAGCTCGAGTGCCGTCGTGTAGCCTCGCCACACGCGAGCCTGCTCTCACACTGCTACTGTCGATATCGTTTTGTTTTTGCCTCCAAACACACGTTGTGTTAGCTCGTAACTCCTTTTTGTTTTGTGATTCAACGATATGAACATGGATAAGTAATTGCTTGTGTCGATTTACATCTCCCACATGCTTGTGTGGCTTTCATCTTTTCTTTTAATTAAAAACGTTCGAAACCTACAATGAAGCAATTAACAGAAACATGATTGGCGCTTAAATTATTTTTGATACGATAGTGCTGGGCTAGATTGCTAGACAATCTCGGGTTATGAATTTGTTGCAAATAAGCACGAAATGCGGTGGATGGATTAAGTTAGAATGTTGCGAAGAGTGCCTAGACGTTGCGGTTAGGTTATCCACGATGTTACTATTACGTTATTAAGTGCGATCACCCATTACGCGGAGCGTGAGACGTCGTCGGCGGCGTGGAGGCGCGCGACCGCAAGCCCGTCTCCCCGGTGGTTACATTCACTAAATTCCCGGCCACATTTTTCCCGAGCCCGATTGTCCGCAGCTCCATTTACAACGTCTACACGCCGCGCCAGTTCCTTTTACGCTTTTATTTACGCTCCTTTTATTATTTTTAAAGTCCGTTTGTTCCTCGCGCCGGCACCGAGCGGCGGTTATTTATTTTTTGCCGTCGGCCTCCCGGCGACCGTGTGTTGTTGTGTCCCTCGCTTTATTTTTATTTTCGTGCTTCTTATTATGGAGTTAGTTTTTTTTTTCTTTATTATTACGTGCTCGCGTGTTCGCGTTACTTTATTTTTGTGTTAAGAGGCGAGCGGTCGATGTTGTTTATTTTTTTTTTCATTAATCGAGGCTCACACCGAATTATGGTCATTAAAGGATAATTTGTATTATGGTAATTTGGGATGCGTGTAATTTTTGTTTCGTGATAGGAACGTTTTTGTGCAGAGAGTGAGATTGATGAGTTGCGTCGTAGGTATGCTCTTAATATTTAGAGCGTTGCGTGTTCAGTAAACGTTTGTAAATGGTCATTTAGAGAATGTGTTCAGGTTTTAAGAAGTCTTTATTGTAGCGGAAACTCTTTGGTGTTTACTTGCAGGTCATTAACTGTTGTTGTTTTTGTTCTCAGGGTCCCCCACAACCCGGGCAACCCATCAAGTTCACGGTGGGAGAATCCTGTGACAGGATTAAAGAAGAATTCAATTTCCTACAAGCCCAATATCACAAGTAAGTACTTATTGTTTAAACTTGATTCTTATTAATTTTGATTAATTGAACTGAGATTTACGAGACCTAACAAAACTAAAAAATAAATAAAACTAACTAATTAGTAACCAATCGTTGAAAACTGCCTAGCAACAGTTGGCTAATTCACACAAAAAAAACTTCAACACAAGCAGGAAAAAAGTTTAAAAAAAGTATCAGTAGATAGAATCAATGCTTAGGGTTGTAGGATTTACTACAACAAAAATAAAACACGTAAAGTGGGATCATCCGGGATCCCCTGTCACCGGGAATCAAGGAGTATCAACCCTTACCTGCTCCCCGTACCCTGCCCTTTGAGCACCCTGCCGGGCTTTTTGCGACGAACCATTGTCGGAAAACAAAAAAACGAACAATAGGGTTTATTTACACGACTCGTTTAAAATAAAGACGAAAAAAAAATGAACTTAACATTTTTGAACATTAGGCTAATACCTAATTTAAATATTCAAGTCGGACCAGGTCAATTTGAAAGTTTTTTGTTTTGATTTTATCCATTTTTACACATTTCTTAATAAAGTAATTTAGTTGTAAGTATTAGACAAATTGTTGAATATTACCGATTAGTCTAATAAATTATGTCACAGAACTAATAACACGAAAATATTGCTACTATTTTTAGTAAAAACTTCATGGTAACTTTAAAGTTTCTCCTAGATCTAAAAAATAACTGAAAACTTCAAAAATATAAATAAAATCAACTATCAATTGAGTAGTTGATAGAAAACTGACTCAGTGCCTTCAATAAAATTATTTTTAGTTTTACCAACAATTTGGTCCTCATAAAAAGGGGCGGTATACAGATGTTGTCATAGTGTGCACAGTGCATGGGGTTTTGTTTTAAAATAGATCCGAGTTCGCTTTTGTCGATAGTACTTACTACAAATTAACGTAAGTAGTTGAATCAACGACGTTTGTAATTAATTAAAGATCGCAAAGAGGCTCTACTTTAAATTAATAATAAATTAGTTTAAGTTTTGAAGGAGCAAACGGATCGGAAATCTCTCAGTGCTGTTATAATATTAATAATATTAATTTTTAATTCCCTTTGCTCTCATTTCCTTCCTTCTTTTGGATATTTATGGTGTTTCCGAGTCAACGGTCAAACCGCGATTACGATCTGGTATTAGTTTGTACAGTCGAATCCACAAGTAAGTAGCCATAATAAAAAAAGTTGAACTACAGTAATTCACTTTACTACAAATCTTTCGTGGTTAACAGAAAAGTTTACAAAGTTTTTGTAAAAGTAACGATTGCAAAGCAATGTGTTAATCTATGTTCGCGAACGCCCGACCTTACCTACCTATTACCTACTTTACTACAAAGTTATTATGTTATAAAACTCTTATCGGGCCACGTTTTCAGTGATCGTTAAGTATGTAGGTAATAATCTAGAATTGAAATTGAACAGTGTAGTTAAGCGACGATAAAAACTACAACCATAACAGGTCTGACCCACTATGCATGCGATAACAAACTATAAAACAAGCTTCATTTATACATATATTTCTTATCTTAATAATGTTACAAGCGCTCCTTATATAGAACTTCGAGTATTAGTTTACTGAGTACACTTGAGTATTTAATAAGTTCAAATTAAAAGTCACTAAAGAGCCCTAATATCTCATTGCTTTGACCTCTTCTCGCGGAGGTTATCGCAAGTCTGTTGGACCTAGAGATTAATAATTGTGTGTTGGAAATAATTATCTGATCATAACACTACCGCGAATAAATGTTAATAGATCAAACGTATAATAAAGTCTTGTTCGAAACTAATCAAGGCGTAGCGTCATAAACTGGCAGGTTTGCACCTATAAAAAAAATTAAAATAAACAATTTCATAAAAAGATTTCGTTGCGTCTTGTGAAAAACGTAATAGTTATTCTCTTTTGTTTCAGTTTAAAATTAGAATGCGAGAAACTGGCTAGTGAAAAAATTGAAATACAAAGGCATTATGTTATGGTGAGTAGAAATTCTATATTTAAAAAAGGATTTCTTCTCCTTCACAGGGAGAAGAAAAACCTCCCTAATCCCCAAGAAAACATCAAATAAACTGTCATAAAGAACAATCCAATTATTAAACCAGCAATGTATTGTTTTTAAACCAAAAATACACATTGGGAAACTTTTTAAAAAAAGTGTGGTAACATGAAATGTTTTATTAGACCGCTACAAGAGATTGGGGTTAATGATAATAGCGGCGATGGTACAAACATAATTACGTTCATACCCGTACAATAAAAACGAACGCAACAGGCTTTAAAACGTATGTCATATTAAAACTACATGTTTAATTTAAAGGGACAGCTAATTTAACAGCTAAATAGAGATGTTTATCACATGTAACATTTGTTATGGCGTGTGAAATCAATAAATGTGTTCCTTTGTTCGCCGCCCGCATGTCACATGTTTTCTATTTGATTGGCTCCAATGCACCCTCCTATTATTAAGATAATTGTCCGTATGAAAGAATTATTTACTCAATTACTGGGCAGTTTGTCTCTTCACAAGGAACATTTCAGACGTTCAGCACGTGTAATAAAATATGTTTAGATAAGATATTGTAACATCGCCGTATCAATCACAGCGCCAACCGAGCTGTCAGGAGCGTGCGTAGGCAAACGTTTTAGTGGCCAGTTCAAGAGCAGACAATATATTTCAAACGAACAGATATATTTTGGCATGCCTTAATCCCCGCATGTTCGCTCCATCCAGATATGAATCACGATTAAGTGTTGCCAAATCGCTCGCAATTTATTTTAATACGCTCGAGAGGAAATTTTCGCGAGAATTTTTATGTGTCGGAAACACTTCTGGCCGACGTCCAAACTGTGCCAGTGCGGATGTTTAGTCACTCGACTCCTATAATTTGAGGAAGCTAATCTGTGCCAAAACCGTACCGTGTCACTGCTCGCCCGTTACATTTACTCGCATAATTTGTAATCGATTAAACTAAAGCGTGTCATTTATGTTTCAGTACTATGAAATGTCGTACGGCCTCAATGTGGAAATGCATAAACAGGTATGTACTCTCATCTTTAAATATGTTTTGTTTAGAATAAGTTTGTCTGTATTTGTAAACGAAAAACAATGTTTCCACTTTCTGATAGCAGATATTAAACATGTTTTAAAATAAGGTAACACAAAAGGAAGATGAAGGGGAAAATATGGCTAAATTTTAACAACAGCGGTCGGGCGAATTGGCGCACGGGGAAATGTTGGAAAAGCAAAAAAAACGTGTTATTGCGCTGCGCCTGTTTGTTGGATAAACGTTGTTTGACAGCGAGCCCGCGGGCGCACCCCCACCGGGGGGTGGGCGTTTACAGCCTGGTCAAGCCACTTTGTTGACATTTCGGTTTTTAATTTGCACCAACTTTGGTATTTTAATTGCGTAGTTACCTTTGTTATTCTACGATCTTTAATAACAATGGCCGACATTATGTTCGTATAACTATAATGCATGTCGAATAATCTCAGCCGTCGCGCGGTTGAATTAATATTATGACGGAGTTTCATTTCAATAGGACACATTATTATCGAAATATTATGGCGGAGGGAGCGAAAGTTGTGCAGGCTCCCCCAATGCGCGTGACTAAAGCGCAGAAACTATATCTATGAATTAGACGCTTAGTAGAATTCACAAAAAGGGGCTGGTAGGGTTGCTAACACATAAAAATGGTATAATTTTGTTATTCATATTAAAACACAAACATACTTCACATACTACTTCATAAGTTCAGTTTCTTTTAAGAGTGAGTTTTGCGGTGCAAGAATTGCTTAGGTAGAGCTGTACCTACGTCTTTGATCGTCGATTGAAAATTAAGTAACAAAGTGTTTAATTATGTGAAATGTGTTCAAATAGCTCACTGGTTAATTGAAATATTATTGTGACTGAAAATACATGTGTTTGAATTGATTGAAAAATAATAATACCTAATTAATTTTCACGCTGTTTATTTCTCGACGCGATAAAATGAAATTGCGCCGAAAATAATGAGTGCTGTTTTTCTATACTAATATTATAAAGAGGAAAACTTTGTTTGTTTGTTTGTAATGAATAGGCTCAAAAACTACTGGACCGATTTAAAAAATTCTTTCACCATTCGAAAGCTACATTATCCACGAGTAACATAGGCTATATTTTATCCCCGTACTCTCACGGGAACGGGAACTACGCGGGTGAAACCGCGGGACGTCCGCTAGTGGTAAATAAAATGTTAGTGATTAAATATTTTAATCTGAGTTGATGTGACAGCCCTGACCAGTGGGTGCTCGCTTAACAATAGCTATCGTAACAAATAGGTACGTACACACAGGGGTGCTTCGCCGAGGGTGCCGTGGGGGGGCTTCATGGTAATCTGTTGATTTTACGCTCGCCAGCTTGTCTCGAAGCCCGCTTTTATTAATATCACCCTGCTGTATTTTAACACGTACTGAAAAAGGAATCACAATCAATTTACTACTCGGGTAATAAGAAACACTCATTCGTTTCACACAATTAATATTCACACGTGGATTTCTAAATGAACAAGACAGGTGTTCGCTCGTACACGGTACAGTTGTTTATTCACTTTCTTTAGAGGGACAGAATTATTATAAAAAATGAGTTTTGTTAGTTATTATGTACCACATTTATTAATTAAAATATAGGCTTTATAAGTATATTTATAGAGAAGATATTAGATTGACATGGTTTATGATTTGTTTGATAAACTCTGGACAATAGGTCCGATCCCTAGACCTCGAAATGTTAAGCCGTCGGCGCGGTGAGTGATATTTGTTTAGGTTCTGGCAAACTAGCAAACGAGGGGTGATTACGAAGGGTCGTATTGTTTGCCGCCGCGGCGGACAGATGGCGACCCACCACTAGTTCGATGCTTGAATGCGCTATTTAGCGTACACTGCCGAGCTTCATTGTAATGGATTATTACATTAGCACTTAAACACGCTCAGTCGAGCGAGAAACAGAAATGCACCCCGTCGACTTTGTTAAGCTTTTATGAGTTGCATGCGAGCTTAATAGAATAACAAGTAATGTTTTTCCTTTTTTTTATTTTATAACGTGTGTGTTTTTTTTTCCCCGAACACCGAGTGACGGTCGCCTCGGGTAAACACTTCATAAAAAGAGTTTGAAATTAATTGTAATCGGTGAAGCTTTTGGTACGGTTGGAGCTTTTTCATTTTGACTCTTCATCTTCATGGTCTATACAGGCCATCTTGAATATCGAGAAGTTTACACGAACATTATACAATACGTCATTATCGCGTCAATAAGGTCGGTTTTGTCGCATCAACACGCCGTTTCCCGCGCGTCGTGACCGAGTCGCACTCGCCGGCGTGACCGCGACTAACGCGCGTTTTCCGCTCTTTCTGACGACGACTAATTGCTTAGATTTTCTTTTGTTAGTCGCGGGGCCGGACCGTAGTGAGACCGTGCCGAATCCCACCTACTTACGCTGTGAATTGATTGTTTCGTCTTTGTGTGGCAGTATCGACACGGAGACTTATTGTTCTGTGCTTCAAGCTATTATTCACGCCCGGACTGACTTTCACGCTGCCGATTATGGCAACGGTTTCCTTACTTAGAATAATTTAGAATCGTCCGGCGACGCAGATCCTTAGTATTGAAACTGTACTCGTAAATTTAAATGAGTGTGTGTCGTAACTTGTAATGTAGATAACGGGTAGTTGAAGAGCGAATTCATACGGTGGAGTGATTTCATGAAGTGTCACGAATGTGGAGAGAGACAATAGTGAATAGGGTCGCGCGACGCGGCGGGATGTCGATAAAATACTTTGTCGAGGTTTACGAGCGTCGACAGTCGACACCCCTGCGGCTCGACGCGCGACGCCACCCCCCGACACACGTTCCGTGCTCAATGCTCGCTTGTTATGATATATCAATGTGGACTCGTTGCTTTGCAACAATAAGCCCTTTAGTTACAGATTTTCGATATTTTTGATTCGATCGTTGCCTTTTGTTTTATTTGTCCAATAAACGACGCTTTTGATGATGGGTTTTTAATTTTCATGACGTTTACTATGTTCTGTTGTCACGTCAGCAGGTGCTCACTTAGGTAGTTTATTGACTAACTATCTTACTTCCTACTAATACCTATAATAAATACTATTATAAATGCGAACGTTTCCTGAGATGTTTAGATTTTTGTTCCTCTTTTACGCAAAAACTGTTGAAACGGATTTGGGTGAAATTTGGCACACAGATACCATATAACCAGGATTAACCACAAATGATACTTTTTATACCGGTACGATCCCGTGGGATAATTACCGAACTTGGCGCGGGCAAAGCCGCGGGCATAAGGTAGTAATATGTCGGTGTTTGATTTTCCTAGAACAATAAAAGTTTCTTCTAGAAATATTCAAAAGCTATGAAAGGAAAACTACATTGTTTTTATTAAGCTAACTCACAGCCACAAAAATAATGATTACTTCACCGATTCCCCTATCATTACACGCACACATCAAAACAATTTATCCGTCAAATCAGTTAAAACTCGTTTTATTACCAAAGCATTCTAGCGAAAAATCCATTTCAATACTTTCGAAAGCTGTACGTGTCCGTATAATTTAATAATCTCGGGGTTATTGCGATTCCATTCATTCCATGCCGTTGGGGGAGGACGCGGACGCTCAAACCGCTCGCATCGCTCGGCGCTCAGACCGCTCACACAGCTCCGCTCAAATTTATTCATGCGCGGCCCCAAGGATTGTTTGTCCTTGCATTAGGGTGGCCGCACACCCGCGCAATCGCTCTCATTGATAGAAACAGTGCACGTGCGTGCCCCATCAGCTTACCTACTGTTTATTATAATAACCGGGGGTGGATATCCAACGCGTCTCTTTTGCCCTCTTTGTTTACGACATGGATAGGTATAGGTATTATCAGGATATTAGGTATCTTTTAGGATTGTCGAGTATTAAAGTATTTAAGTACTTACTGTAATACCGAAGATTAGTTTGTCTACACACTTCAATATCAACGATACGTCGATACCTACACGGCTTATCTTTATTTCTACTAGTTGTAAATTGTTTTAAAGTAGGTATCTACCAAGGTATACCTACAACAATATTCACACCTACTTGAAAAGAAATTCGATGGCTTATTTAGGTTATTTCAGGTTATCGCGGCGTAATCATTCCAATACTGCATTACTGCCCAAGTGCATTCCAAAGACCGTAATTTGACTATCAACGAACTCGTTATGTTGTTAGTGTTAGTTTATGACAAAATATAACACCTAATAACGTGACTCAACGTCCTGTTACTCAATTCATGAAGGCGTAACAATAAAACGTAAAGAATAAACAATAGTGAAGGAGTATGGCAGCGAGCGCGGCGCGCCTTATCAAATTATAGCCGTCGAGTGTTCACATCAACATGCAGGTAGTCGTTAAGGGTCCCGCATAATGGGAGCGCTATCTCGTACATCTACAGGCGGATACAGCGCTGTGAATTGTCTAAACGAACGCAACAACTCACAATGAACGCTTCGCCGCGTACCGTCGCGCGTCGCCCCCTCGCTTTAAAAGCGAAATTATCTCTCCATCTACAGGGTGCGTCGCGCGGCAGATGGCGCTTGCAATAAAACCACTAAACGCGATATCGCCGCTCGCTGCCCCTCAGCTCGTCCGCTTTATTATTTGATCGGGGAGCCAAATTAAAGGATTTGCCGTAACCCCTCGCTTGCGACCCTCGCCCGCCAACAATCACCTCTGTATTAAGTCTAATTGTGTTTTCAAATTCGACCCCTATAATATGGAGGGACGTGATATTCTGAACCATGTGAAAAAATAGGGCGCGTAGCTCGTACTCACGCAGTCACCCTCGTTGCTTTTGTGCTTTATTAAATTTGCTCATACCGTACAGTACAGCGTGTTCCGTTATAATAACGTTCCATTTATCAAAAATTGGCTAATTTAGTAAAACTTGTGTTCGTGAGTATATTGAGTTGTTTCATGTTATATGTCCATGAGCGCTCGTGACTAATAATAAACAGTTTATAGTCGGTCTAAAGCCACGCAATAAAACAACGTAATAGTAATAAGTGCTCACAATTAGTAAAGACTTGGCCGCGTTATCTTCTTGATTCACGTGTCATGGTGTATTTTTTTTACCCATTACTCACTGTGTAATTATCATCATTATTCAACAATCAACAATTTACTGAAACATTGACATCGCGATTTGTAAGAATATTACTTGTTTATTTTATATTCAGAGTATTTCTGAATCCATACTATATCAGTTAACATACAGCAGGCTGTGAATCTACCCGAGCAGTTAGACGTGTCTCGGCAAGCTGTGAGCATCTGAACACTGAACTTCCAGTGGGTGCACATTTAACGTTACTCCACCACGCCAAAGTATTTCTACTCGTTTATTCATCGCCCCTCTAGCCGGCGGCTACAACGGCGTCAAACTAATTACACTGAATACGACCCCTGTTCCACGGACCACCTTAATTGCACTGATTGAGACACGGATATTGATTTCGAAACAGTTTGCGTGGACGCCGGGGCCGAGGTGCCGAGTGCTCGCAGGAACCCGACACTCGGCTCTGCTCGGACCCTGTCGGCGGTGGTCGGGCGTGAAACGGCCCTCATGAATAATGGACGCCTTGTTCGCTCCTTGAGTTTCATTTAAAACAGACGATTTCTATTCGACTCGTAAACTACACGCCTATGACTCACTCATTTCCCATTCAATGTAATAATCCGTAAAACTGCATCCCCAGCGTTGTAAGAATTTTAAGTGGCGGCCTTTTTACTTAGCATACTAAATAAAATGTTTGAGAATTAACATAGTATAAATAATGTGCGTGTATAAGTAATGCGGTCGTGCAGTACGGTAGTCGCGTTACTCACATAGATTGTATCATTAAATCTCGCTTACATTATCATGAAAACGGTAACAGTTGTAGGGCGGCGGGTGCTCGTACACTCGTACTCTATTCAAATACAGTGAAACAATGCAAACAAGGCGAAGGGGTAACAAACACGGGGGTGGCGACCCTCGCAGCTATTGACGGCTGGATCCCTCGCAATCTGACAGCTCCCCACAATACACTTGCTGGATTTGTGTTTAAGTGCACTTTATTAGTGTTACTGACTGAGGCCCTGATCAAATTGTAAAATACTTACTCTTGATTGGATGCCATAAACAGTTTAAATAAAATAACACGTAATTTCAGATAGTTATTGTCATTATAACAATAGAATACTAATCTAAATAATAACAGATAATCTAACTATTAGTTTAGTACTTAACTGGTTATTATTATTTTCTAGCTTGCACGGTTGTAATTAGCACGTACCAGACGTACATTTTGCAACAAGTCTTAGTTGATCGATCCCAGACATAATATCTTGTAGTTATGAATGAACCGGATGAATCTCTCTGCTCCATAGCCATCTCATAACACTGATGATGACGTGCAACGTTCTCTAGATAAAATAAACATCTTGGAGGCTTCGCAGATTGGAATTTACGACGCTATCAGAGAAACTCGAGCGCTGTTATTATCAACTGTGGTCTAACGACGCTTCTAATGATCCCCTTTATTAAAGCTTTTTATGAATATTTAACACCAGGATATTATATCAGTATAGTAATTGCACAGGCGACATGTTGAATTATAAATAAGAAACCCATAATAGCCGTACATTACTCACTCACTGTCCAATAGAATAGAAGCTCATTAATTACGTATTTAGCATTGATAATAATGTATAATACATTATACATAATAGCTTCTGAATAATTAAAGATTTAAGTATAAATGCGGTTTGAATTAATGTGCGCGAAATTACTTATTAACCTCTCACCTTACTGTAAGGTAAACGTATAGCTTAACTGGTAAATTCATGTTCAATTCAAATGAATATTAATAATGTGACAGTTGAATATTTCCAATGCATTTACTGAATACATTATGAAATTATGTTTACCTGTCACATTTATCGGTGAATATTATTGTTAAATTACTATTCATCATGTATCCAATCGATGACCTAAAATTCATTTAGTTTAGTATCCAGTACCGACGATAGAGTAAACAGGGGAGATTTGTAACAGCGCAGTAACTTTGAGCACACCTTTATCGTGAGTCTAAGCTTTCAAGATCTATGACACTATTAATCCAATGTTGTTTCCCGATGACATTTACGAATCGTGACTTCGTATTTCAGTGGTAAATAAAATGCAGGTAGCATTAAAGTAGAACGGTGAGTAGCAGATAGCTAAGCACTCGATGTTCCGTGGTTTTGTAATGGTGTGAAATATTCTCTAGTCGAGTAGCGAGATCATTATCAGACGACGACGCGACGCTTTGATAGATGCGATCCTCAATTAACACTATAGAATTGAGAGAGTTTTCAAAACTATTTATAATTCGAATAGCATTATTATATACGTAGCTTTTCTATTTATAATTATGAAAATGTATTGGCTTGCATGTTTTTTTAATTTCTTAATAATTTGTAACATATCAACATTATAGTTGCTGCCAGTTAAGTTTTGTAGCGGTCATTGCCCTTTCCCTAATTCTCTTCGTACGAACCAAAACAAATGAACCATGTATCGTTTTTCATTAGAAAAAATGTTGACGATCACGATAGATGACGATTCAAGACTTGAACAGGCTTATTTTTGGTTTTTAAAGTTAAGAATGTTAACAAATGTATGGAAATGGCTGCAATTATAGTAAGGTAGCAAAAAGACTAGAGACAGGAAACCTCTACAAGTAACATAATGCCGAAAAGCTCATTTATTTTAACTGTACAGTAGCTGTAAGTACACAGAAATAAAACATACGTCATATCACCGTGAAATCGCCTGACCCCAAACGTTCAAATACAGTTAACGTTCTGTCTTTTAAACGACGTCAAACGGTTAATTAGCAAATGATCGCCCATTTACACTTTAGTAGAACACGGTACTGAATTATACCAAACCCACATTTGTGACGTTTGTAGTCTCTACCTGTATGTCTAGATGTAGGTACCGTTCGCAACTGAAATTGAAAACAGCCGATAAATTCCATGCGACATTTCTATTCGTTTTACGTTATATTGGTGTAACAATAAATGAAATAAAATCATTGAAATAAATTGTTGAATTTGTGTTCTACCTTGTTTGCTTAAATCGTGTAAATGTAGTGCAGTTTATTACAATAAAATCGGAAATTATATTAACAAAATTTTATTTAAATATACACTTTGTCTGTATTCAATGTTTTGATTTATATGAACACCGTACAACACGTAGAAGTTTCACTGGACTGCCTCATGACACACACACCACGTGTGGTTTTTTTTCTTAATAGTGTGACCAAGCAATTAATTTTGTCTGAGAACCAAGTCATAATAAAGAATAAACTTGCGACATCATGTTACATATTGTTAAAGTTAATATTAATAACCATTTACGAAGGCGTAGAGATCAAGTGTAGAGACAAGTCCAGCTTAGCAGGCGCGGCACGGGGGGGAGTGAGGCGCGGGCCGGGGCCGGGGGTGGTTGCGGGTGCGGTTAGCCGCACCGCTGCGGTCTGCGGTCGCCGAGCGAGCCGCGCCGCACGCAGACCCCGCACTTGCTCCCTTTACCCGCACCCACTCAAATATACTACGCTGTTTTGTTTATCTCAATACTTTCCATATTTAGCCAATTTGAATATTAAATACATAATTCGAATAATGGTCGCTCATTTAACTGTTTTGGCTCAATTAAATACACGTTAATCCTTTTAGGTCGCGGGGTGAATTGCCTAAAATACTCTGTTATTTTATCATTTAGATTCGGCACAATATCGATTTGCTTGCGACGACGCGTCGACGTCGCGACCCTTTCGAAGCCGTATGCTCAACAGGAAACCATAAAATATTTAAGGATCGTGTCATAAATATTTTATTGTGGGCATTATTTCCAAGTAATCATTAAAATAAGAATATTTATTCAAATGACTAAATTAAAATAAACATTCAGCCGCAGTTTATATTGTCATAACGAATATTATATGAGAAATACGATTATGTAGCGGTAAACTATGACAAATGAACAATGTTTAGAACTTTCACAAAGACGTTCCAAACATTAGCCGAGGAATTCTGTCAACGTTTGAACTTGAACGTTGTTAGTTTCCAAGAAGCGTGAAATTTTACTTGTGAACTTTGTGAGTCGGCAACAGTCACCACACTCGCCACTTGACGCATCCAACAAATTAAATAGTATTCGTAGACCGCGGCCGACAGACGCTCAACGCTCACAATAAGCATCGAGCTCGCAAACACGCCAAGTAAACATCGCCTGTGTAAACTCACAAACTCCAGCCCTCGCTTCGCTCAGTCCGCTGCGACTACGCACAAATACTTGCAAACTATATTAAATATTTAACATTACGTATACCTACTTTACATCAAACCGCCATATAACTGATCTTTCGACCTCTGTTCTTGCTTCTTTTAATTCCGATTCCATGTCTAGATAACAGAACATCGTACTTAAAACCATTCGGTAAATCTTACGAATACTTATTGTTCATGGAATCATTGTTCTACGTTCTTTGATCACGAATATTGTTGAGTTGTGTGCCGTGTCGTGTCGTAGGGCAATACTGCATAGCAAGAATTGCCAGTGAGTCGGCGACTCGGCAAGTCGGCAGCCGGCACAACGAGATAGCAAACAGTACAGTGCAAACGGTCTCCGTAAATAAGCAAGCTTCCATCGCAACTGGACGTCGTCGTTCTGCACTTGTACATATATACGACCTACGATAAACGTTATCCATGTTGAATATAACCAACTATCTCTACGACTGATTCTATCGCTAACTCTGTTATGTTTAGATATACATTTCGTTTGATTTGCACGCTATTTCAATTTGATGTCTCCCGATAACTTCGACTCATAAATTATGACTTTTTATGAAGGCGATTAGTTCGCCGAGACTGACTGATACCTGCATTATATCTCTCCTGATATCGACTGTTTATCACAATTTAACATAGCCTTTATCTAATACTCTTATCGCCTACTTTTCTGATCACACAAAAATAATACAGATACATAAAGTTTATCGTGGAACCGTCTGTAATCAGCCCAATCAATTTTAGTACAAAATCCGTGATAACTCGTTATCATGTCTGAACGAAAGCAAGACAGCTGAGTATAAAAATCATACTAGATAATACCGAGCAGATATAAAGCTTTAATGATAACCATCGAGTTTTTAGGATGAAGTTATCGATATGTATTAATGTTGTTATTCAGAACAAGCAGCTGATATGAAGCGTTCTAATAATCCGCGATAGCGATCCTGCAATCAACGTTGCGAAACTAAAAATAATAATCGGCGCGCGTCGAACCGAAAATAATTTGATGGCAACACGAATATTCAGACAATCGGTGTTAGCGGCGCGTGTACACGACACGGAGCGCGGCGCGAGTGGAGGCTCCGCTGCACATTGCATAAATTAGGACTGTATTAACAGCGCTAATTACACTGCTATAGCGCTACCGAATACACTAGTATTTGCGTAGTAGCGAGCGCCATTGTTCCAGTACAAGGTGCGGAACACATAAGGCGCCGGAAGTGCGGAGTCATTACAGCCGTACAGCGCCGCCGCTCGTTACGTCGACAAAAAAGCTCCGTGTGCACCACGATGATTGATTCGTCTATACTACACAGACCGCTTGTGAAACTATCCAGCGTCTACAAATTGGTCAATTCATGTGCGTCGAGAAACTTGTTTGTGTTTCTTTATTATCACGTAAGCGGTTGTGCGGTTTCACCTCGCTCGCCGCGAATCAACTATGATGTAGTGCCTCCTCCACGTCTATTTGTTTACGGCTTTTACCTCCAGCGATTGCATTTATACAACAATGCTTCTTTCATATATACAAATATCTGACTGCGTTGTTTTTAGAATGTCAAGTAACACACGTTTATAAGCGCTCTTATAAAAAGTGCCGAGTCAAAAAGGCTTCACGCTTTGCCGAGAGGTAAGATACACAAAGGGCAATAAACGTTTGGCGTGGACCTAAACAAACAAGGGTAGCTAGGAAGCTGGGTCTTTGTTTGGCGAGAAACATACGAGTCAACAGAGCGCTCACGGCTGCCTGCCCCGGCTGTTATGAAACCGTATGTCGACTCGCGACTCTCGTGATATGTCGACGCTAATCTGTCAATCAGAATCGCTCGGACACGACCGATTGCATTCTATCTACTTCATTTATAACTGGGACTGTTTGAATGAATCTGACCGTGACGTTTTAAGGCCACTTCGTCCGCCTCTCTAAATATTTACTGTGATTTGATTACACTGCAATATTTTTATCGTGTTTGCTGTGTATTGTTTAAATATTTGGAGATTCGATTACGTGTGCAAATCATTCTTATAGGTTTTCACAATAACTAACGCAACGTCCAAAATCAAATGTTTACGAACGGTCTACAATTTCCACATCAGAGATATAAGTTCCATTTATCTTGCTCCAAACATATAATGATTCATGAGGTAGACAGGAATATTGTTGTTGTTTTTATTTATTATCGTAGCTCGGAGGTTTAATTTGACAGGTGGTGTGTAGTGGAGCGTAGCCGGCTCTTGATCGCGCAATTACAATCTGATTACGAGGTGACACCGGAGCCGGCGCGGCTCGGAGCCCGGCGCTCGGCTCGATACCGAGATAACGACGTGTCCCACTACACACCCACTCCACGGCTCTCCAATCAACTTGTTCTTGCCAAGTAATTATATCCATTTGTTTATAATGAATATTAATGACGCGCCTTCCCGGCCGCGTCCGACGATTCTGTTTATTATAAGTATCGACGCTCGAGTAGCAATTATTTTAAGTAAAGCCAATTATACTGTCGTTCACGAGCACTTCACTCAACTGCGTAGATAATTGAACCCTGTTTAAATATTTCAGATGCAATCGTACCCTAATCCCCCTGTTTGTTGTACAAACTCGTGTAAAAGTTCACGATGTACAATTACAGCTGTGAGTAATTAGAAAGCTAACGAGAAGCGGTGACAGCGGTTGGCAGTGTGCATTATCGATGTGCCAGCCACTAATGTTCCACGGCAGGCTATGTTTAAACAATTATTGCTCCGCGAATGCGATACGAATCGATGATAATGTTGGCCTCTGTCTGCTGCAATAATAGCCCATTTATCGACTTGACTGCCATTTCGCCGGAGGAATTATTTATTGCGGGCCATAAGAGCAACGCGCGACGTCGCTTTCAATACAATAGCGTGCCTTTTCGATTGGCGACTGTTTTGTTTAATAAAGTGGAAACTGGGCGAGAGCGCCGCCCGCAGGCAAGATAACCAGAACGCAGCGTGCATAAATAATTCATAAAAGAGTCGGGAGGCATTAATGAAGGCCGAAACTACAGTGGAAGTGCCGCGTCCGTTCAGTTTATTCCGCGGAACACAATCGCGGTAAGAGCAGTAAAAGTTCAGCGCCGAGGCGCCCCGGGAGGCGGGCGGCCGGATGCGCCGGGAAACTTATAACTAAATGGTTATGCCATTTAACCTCTTCATTTTGATTTAATATCTGTGTGGCGTAAATCTTTTATCAATTTAATAACAGGTGTTAAAGTGAAACCATTATAACCTGTAGTTACTCGTACTTACGAGTACTCACACATAATTTATGGCTATGTCCTTTAACGCTGTTACATAGAGCATTATGGATTGGTGACATTATGTAGATGTTATCGGTTAGTATTCACGTGGTGGCTGGCTGGTCACGATGTACGCAGCCGCACCGTGCGCGTACGAGCATTCAAGGGAGACAATAAATTGTGGCGTGGAACCGCGGCCCGCATTCAGGTCACAGCTCGCGGCATGCACCGTGCACTCATGTGCCATATTCCGTTGTATTGTGTCGTAAGGAATCCTGATGGTTTTACGACACCTGAATTCGAATCAGCACCGTCTACCGACACTGGAAAAGAGAAACAAAAAATCTCTCTTCTGTTTCTTTTGTTATTCTTCATGCATGTCATACAATCATTAAATTAAAACCTCTCTCATCTGAATTTTAATTCGCCATCTTAATGATTCATTTCGGAGATATTTCTCGTCGCTGGTATTTAAACGATAATAAATTTATCTCAGTTTTCAAATCAATTCGTGACGAAATTAACGAATCGATTTTACATTTAAATGTGTTTATTAATTTAAATTGGTGAATTCTTATTGCCTAACGCTTTTAAATTTTATTGCGAATTTCGAAAACTCGCCAAGTCTGCATAATAGCCGTCGATAAAGCGTTTAATTAATTGACTCTCGTGTTCTTCATTAAAAAGATGTTTGGTATAAACCCAAGCGTTGTTTGTGGGGGAGCAATAAATAATAGTGAAACAAATGGAGCACCGTTGGCAAGATGCGGCCGCAGATTAAAAGCTCCACCGACTAAACCACGTGAAAATCGCGCAAAAAGAGGAGTCACCCGCGGCATTAGCGGATGAGTGTCGGAGCCATTAGTGCACCTCCTCGCCTCGCGTGCTGCCCCCGCCTCACACCCCGCCGGCGCCCTCTCACCCCGAAACCCGACGTTCCTCTTTTATTTCTCGCGCGGGGATGAACTCCTTAATGACAAACCGTACTATATCTTTTGTGGAGAGCTCGCAAAAGTACGTATTTTGTGGCCCTTTTGTACGCCCGCTTTTTATTCCTCCGTCCGTACTCGTAGCTACTGCTCTAGAGTTATACGAGGTGCAGATGGGACGGGGATTGTTCGCCTCGTAACGACAATAAGAAAAACTGCTTTAATCTGAAACCCTTTGTCGATATTTTGCGCTCAATGGTGCTATTCTCTGATTGAATTTCGACATAGCGATACGTAGGAATGCGTTGAGCACACGCTACGAGGCGCGAGGGCCCGTTCGAGTACGGGAACAATAATATGATAGCTAGACAACAAATTTTGCAAAAGTATTTGAAGAGCGCACGAAATTCAACATTGCATAATGATTGCTTTTTAAAGTGTTTAGTTTTGAAGTAATGTGTGACCAACGACTAAGCTCATCTCTGACAACAAGACTCATTAATTCATTCATTACACACAATAGGACACAGGCCTTGCATTAATTAATATATTCAAATAATAACTTCCGCTATCTTTATTTTGAACAGTTATATTTATGTAACACTAATTTCACTTTTATGATCACGTTAACAATTAACTCATAGCAGTTAAAGAAACTTCACACGTATGAAATTAGATTTAATTGCTTGCTAATTATAAATTCATAGAGTTCTCACTGTCTCGAGACCCTCTGAATCATGCGGCTGGAGGAATGTACGAATCACTGAGAAACAATGATATTACCAACTCTCACTACAATTCTCTGCAATTCACGGTCCGTTAGTGTAAAAATTAATATTCGTCGCTGTGGGAGTACCAAAGTCGTTTATCATAAAAAGCGTTAAATTTAGAGGCAGCGGCGTTTTCAGTTTAGTAGTAAATTTTCACAATAACCTCGTGGTGGAGGCGGCGAATGAAAATGTAATTTGCGGTAATTCGGCGCGTTGGTCGGTCGCGCGGTGCCGCTGCGGGGCGGCTGCGGCGCGGCGGCGGCGGCGCGGCGGTCGCCAATGTCCAGTCAACATCACACATTATCGATCGCTGTACCAATTGTTATTACTTTTTGAACTTTGTTTACACTTGTTTTTGTGCAAGTCAAACCAAGTTCCGTGATGGAGGGTTATCAGCAAGTCTGACATCATTCATATCTGACAATGGCCATAAAATATAAACTTTCTTGAACCCGCAACTTTTAATAAAAACTAACGATCAATTAATCGTCCGTTGATAAGAGGAAACAAACTTGTTTATTCCACACACAAATTGAATACGTGAAGCGATGGCCTATCAGCCATTTTATTAGCACATCGCTGAGGAAATTTGCATTACGCACTAATATTTCAATAGTTGCACGACTCACGAACTTAGATGTTTATCTAGTAAATGGAGGAACCTTGTTGTTGTCTTACTTCTAAAAATATATCGCTGGCAATATTTATTCTTCATGTTTATTTATTTACGCTCTCATAAAAATCGTATTTAAATATTTGCGAAAATAATTCGAGTCCCAGTTTACATTAGGAATAATGGACGTGTTGAAAAAACAGCGTTCTCAATTACAATTCTGGTTGAAGTTTTTCTTTATTTATAATAATTTGCTGGCCGTACCTCATGATGAGTCAGCTTTTAAAAGGTTTATTTTGAAGTAACAACAAAAAGGTATCGGTTAACACATAAATAGTGGGCGCAAAAAACAAATATGCGTGGTGTGTGGAGTGAATTCGCGCGAGCTCGGGGCTCGGACGCGACAAACAGTCCATTTAGCGAGGCGGAATGAAAGTACAATTTGCGGCGAGCGCTGCGGTCCGCCGCGTACCGCGCCCTGCCTGCCGCGCGCACCAGTCGGCACCAGCGTACGTGTGCACACCGCTATACCACGGCTTAATGTAACTCAACGACGGCGATGGGTTAAATGTTTTGTATCAACGCTTTACTAAAGCTTTAACGTTCTGCTTCATTTCAAAATAAAAAGGCGACCATACTAGAACAAAGAACATTCGCTTAACAAATTGCACATAATATCCAAGAGACAGTATAAGCAACCATTTAACTGATCAATAACACGCAAAGACAACGAACGAAAGCTCACAATTTATTTCATGCTTAGGTACTTACATTCATTTCGAATGAAAACTAAACATTCTATAAACAGAGGGATAATATTACTTTAGTGATTGAGTCTCGGATAAAGCAAAAGCATTTTTATCTTGGTACAATGTTGGGAAATAGATAAGTAAGTGTCGCCGCGAATCCCACGCGAAGCCGCGAACAAAAGCTTGTTCAAACGAGGACAGTCAGCCCTAGGCGAGTAAAGAACACTGTTTTAGTGCAGTCCACTGATTACTAGCAATGTATCTACGCATTATAATCTAACAATAATTGTAGTTTCTAGGTAACATAAAAAACATCGCATGACTTGTTGCGGTTAATTGCGGGAACACGCCTTCTTGCGATAATCTTGAATTAGTAATCTTACATTGAAATATTATGTTAATCACTCTGCTCGATCTCTAATTGCAGAGCGTTCCTATAATAGTTTGTAAATGAAACATAAAAACTCGTCAACAAACTAAAGAAAATCTGTGTAGACAAATGCTGAGTAATGAACTCATCAGCGTTCTAAAAAAACAAGCTTTACAGTAAATAAAATTAAATATGTTGTTTTGAAAGATAATAAAGAAAGTTGGCAAGTGTCCTGAAATTCAGAAATGTATGTAGCCATGCAATTATGGAATGAGCATTCTGTTTAGGCGTGTGGGCAGGTCTGTGGCGGTAATAGAGCATCCGTCGTGTTCACACAATATCGTAATTTAACACTCCGGCAGACATGTGCGCGCCATGATTCCACGCGCGTTGTAAATGTCAATGATTACATCTACATTTAATTACGCTCTGGATCATCTTACTAATTAACTGCCACAGCGATGTATGACAGCGTTTTTTCCTCCTATTGTTATTCCTAACAATCAACACATTATCATGTTAAATTCACTCAACAACTCTACGGTCGACCGATGATGACAAAATAAAAATAAACCGCCGAAACAACTTCATTGTTTACACGGACCGACAAGGGCCGATATAATAATACACTCAATTATGTTAATTCGTCGTCGATTCACTGTGAATCTGCGAATAAAATTAATGTGCATTTAAACGGAAAATACGAACAAAGCCAATAAATACTGCGGGCTCGGTAACGCGGCGATTTATCATCTCATACCGCGCCGACCCGCGCCGCGTCCCACCGCGCAGCGACGGTTATTGTTTATCGTGTTAATTTTATTTGTTGCTTCTCGCTCAGCTTATCAACTAATTATAAATGTTATTATTGAATATAATCTGCTTCGGAATGTGGAAACATTTTTGGATGTGAATTTGTATGTAAGCAGCGATCACCGGCTAGCGGGCCGTTGTTTCATTTATAGCCAACTTTATATTAATGTTAATGTTGATTTTATTCAGAAAAGTAGATTGGTGAATATTAAACAATGTTAATTATTCATAACGTGTGTGATATCGGTGTTCGTTCGTGATGATATTGTAATTTCGTCACGATGACCTTATGTCGTGTTTATAGAAGATTGTTTAACGTTAATTATTGAGATGACTTTACTAAATAAGTTGATTGTGTTTCAGACGGAGATAGCGAAAAGGTTGAACGCGATAATAGCCCAGATCCTGCCGTTCCTGTCCCAGGAGCACCAGCAGCAGGTCGCCTCGGCCGTGGAGCGCGCGAAACAGGTCACTATGACAGAACTTAATGCCATTATTGGGGTGAGTACTCATTGCCTGCTCGCATATTGTTAACAGTACTAACTACATGTGGGGCACATCACTAATGCTAATGGTTCATCTTAACACCTAACACATGAGCTTGCTTCCAATTGAGTGGGTTCACCGCAATACTTCAACGGGGCATGTCTTTTATATTCTGATCGCCTGCATATTTTTGTGCTGTTTGTATGTTTATCTTGACGCGTTTGACGATAACATGTGAATAACAGAATAACCCTCAGCCGATCTCGCATGGCACAAAACAAAATCTTGTTATACAAGCTGTAACCATAATCACCATTTGCCAAACACGCCTGGCTAACAACCGGGGCTTCAGTAAATACTACGTAATCATCCCTGAATTCACCGAAATCGCGCAGGTCATGTTTAAAATTCCGAGTAACGAAATGAATTTCTTGAGCGTCGGTAATATTTCACGCGAGACGGATCTGAACAACACGTGCCTTGTTTGTACAGCAGTGGGCTGTTGTAAATGTGGCGTGGAATGTTTAGCTGCCGGCTCGCACTGCTCCCAGCTCCCAGTGTGCCAGCCGGTCAGCCAGTGTGAGTGTGGCATCTGTCCAAACATTCGCGACTCCGAGCTGTCATTCCTTAGTTATTCGCTTGTTGCACGCACACTAAACGGTGGGAAGGTCGATGTTATTATAATAGCCGTGCATAAATCACACCTTTCGGTTAAAATGTAATATTTTACACGCTTCTCATCCGATGACTCACCTGCAAACATAATCGTTTTCACAGAAGCTATCCACCTCTCTAAAACATGCTTTATTGAAACAACAAACGTTAATATTCCAATTATCGCTGCCGACTAACTCGCGGGCGTGGGGAAAATGTTATTGTTCAGAAGCTCAACTAAAATTCTCGTCCGGAACAAGCGGTACTTACGTGTAAAGTAAGTTGATTCTCCAAAAGCACGGCTTTCAACAGGTCGAAAGTTCGACGGTCGTTAATTAAACGATCTAAGCCGCGCAAGACGAGTTGGCGGCGGTCCAACTACGAGGTATTGATGAAATTGCTACAAACTACTGCCATTATGTAGAAAATTATTTTATTAAACCGACGCCCGCCACGTCCGCGGCGAATTAGCATGTTTATATAATTTTCAAGCGGCCATTTGTCATTGGCGTGGGCGAGACACGTAGAATATTGCTACCGACACTGTCCAAGCGTAATGACAACTACATATTATTAGCTCTTACAACAATTTGCATACGCGGTGTTAACAACGCTTCCCGCGTTATGAATTAGTGCCTGTCCTCAAATTGCGGCTCTAACTAATTTCACAACACTCTAATCGTATTTTTTAGCTATAGCAAGTGTCGTGAGGACTTCATTGCCGTCTATTATTTCAATAGGTTCATTTGCAGCCGGGTGCCAAGTCGTTAGTGCGACCTATTCTCCGTATGTGTTAACATTTGGCGTTCGAAAACCATGAATAGATGTACCGCGACTAAAATAAATCTCTTTAAAGATAATGAGGGCGAAAATAAAGTGGTGGAAGTCAGTCGTCGCTCGTCCGTCTGTGGCCGATAGAGTGTTGCGGATGGACCGCGCTGGCGCCGCGCCAACTCGATCACACGGCGTGCCCTCTGTGTAGCATCACCCACACCAAGCGACGCTGCCCAATACTACGTAAACTGAGATACGACAAAAATTCCCCACATTAATACCTGAGATCATAACGTTTGGCTACCCACCAACTATTTTGTTTACAAGTAGAGCGTCTTTCACGACGTGCCTAGCCACTCTAATTAATAAATTAGTCGCACATTAGCGTGCGACATATTGTACGTATTGTTTATTGCAACTTTCTAGTTGCTCTTTTACCGAATCACAGTCTATAAACACTTGTCACGTAAATTATTACTCCTTGCCGAGCCATAAGACTCTTCGTCCGGTGTCTACGATCGGAAAACGGCCGGATAGGAGAAAATACCTTTAGAGTCCCAAGTATTTGCTGAAGGTTCGCCGCCCCCGGACCGTGAGGATTTACCTACATGTACGAGTATAGCTTACTGAACAGCCTTCGAGACACTGGCAAAACGCAATATCGCCCTCCCCTCATAAAACACTCTAATTTAAATAAAAAAGCGGCGCCACCTTCCGTATGTCGGGCCTTTTTTATTACGTACCTTTTTTATTTTCGGGTCAGCTTGGGATCAAAGGGGCTCTCCCCAGAGACTGGCCGCCCAGCCTACGTCTGATTTGCGAGCGTACGCGAGAGCGCCGATTTGTGAACGTGAAGTATTCCCCACTTCGCAAATAGGGGACTGTTTGCTTGCCTATTAAATTCACTTACAAGGTAAACGCTACATTTCTCTTGCGTCAATTAAATTAAACGTGCTGCATGTTTTGAACTTTTGATTTTCTTTTGATGCTTTTGAATGATTTGTTTTAAATCTCTTTCTTGGCAGACTAACAATAGTTGTTTTATAAATTCACTAATCGATTAAATGAAGTAAAAATCATAAATAAGTTCAACCTATGTATAACAAATAACAATACGAAGAGTCTTGTTGTGTAATAGAATTCGAGTATGATAGATAAGGTGGCGAAACGATTCAGCATTGTGTTTGAGCAATGTGCGTGAACTCGTCGTCAATAACCAGGAGAGGACGGAGCGTCGTCGTCGGTGCGTTATCGGCGGGTAAATCATTTCTCGTTCTGATTTTATTCCACGCCAGCGCCCGAGGGGTGGCGCCCGACCTCCGCAGAGGTAATAGCTTACAGATACGAAAACTCCCTCTCAAGCTCACCTATACATGACACGAATGTTCACATTGAAACAATATTCACGTAACTTGTGCAGATCGATCGGGACGTGCGACCTCGTGTCATAGATACGCGTTACGAATCCAATACTAAATCTCATCCTTATATTTACGATCGAGTCCGCCGAGGCCGTGATTGAAAAGCCGAATAAGCGCAAGTATGCGAAATAAACAAGTGTATTATGCGTACAACATTTATGCAACATTATCTGTCGAGATAGATGTGCAAACACGAGCGCTGGAGCAGTGCAAATAGAGCGTATCTGTTTCCCCGTCGATGGCTTTATAAACAAGCGAGTCGTGAAAACATTTCTATCTAGTTTACGTTGGGTCCCGCGCCCTCTGATAAAAATTACGACGAGAATAAATCGGGGCGAGAAGCGCGCTGGGGTCGGGCGTCGGGGAAACATGAATTTGTCATTTTTTCCCAGGCACGTTCGCGGGCGGGTGATAAATATTGCATTGCAGGCCCTCGACGTTTCTTGTGAGTCGCACGACGCGTCCTCCCGGCGACTCGCATTAACTTTACCCCTGTCGCTTAGACGAAGCTCCTTGTTTTTCAACGCGGAAAAGTGAGTTAGGGCCCGTTCTGTCGTCGCTTCCAATGAAATTATGTAATCAGTTTTACGACTCATCCGGCCCGCGAGTGTCACGAGTTTTTCTTATTATTATCTTTCTTTCCTTTGAGTATACGAAGTTATTCAAAGTTACATGTTGTAGGAATATAGCATGAGAATAGACGTTGTTTATTATAGTCGGTCTTCGGTAACTTTATTCAAGTCGCATGTCAAACGTGTAGCTTAGTTTACCGTGATATTTGAAAGGTTGGCTGTTTTGCCGCAAAATCGTGTTTATCCTTAATGTGTACATATACACAACATGTATTTGAGGTATAATACATGTGATTAGAAGCAATTATGTTGAAAGTGTAACACGTGTCGGCGTCGCGTGTCGATACGCCTGGAGGCTCCCTGTCTAATGGTGCGTGCGTCCCTTCCTCTGCCCCTCCTCGTCACTCGCGATATCCTACCCCTTTTGTACTGCACCTACTACTTACACATAAGACCGGTATAGCATTACAGCTAATTACGACACCGAAGTATTAGGAAGTCATGCGCCTAAGCAGGCATTGTCTTACGAAGTTTATAAATATGTATTATGTGTCGATGACATGCCCGTGTCCTTACATGGCACTTAGCATGAGAAACGTTAGCATGTCGCAAATTTACGAGCTTTTAATGTCCCAATGTGTAAAGTGACGTACATTTTGTTTCACTGTTCTGCTGCTTGGTATATTCCTCTTTATTTTTCTTGACACGTCCATCACAATGGCCGTTAATGGCCGCCATTGGAAGATTAGAATGTAGTTACCGCTTTGAATTTGTATTGTTTTATTGGTCGTAACATTTGGCTCGAAGCATTAACATTATAAGAGTTTAAAGTTCCTTCTGTTCTAGTCATGCGTGTCATGCTTACCACTTCCTGGTTTAATGTTTTAAACATTTCAGTCATAAACATGAATACATTGAAGCTGATTTTAGCACCTAATAGCACAGATTTTAATTGCATATTACGGTATAACCGAAACCCGTTGAATTCATTATGGTTAGTGGTTTGCTTATCAAATAAATACGCAAAATCTAAATGAACGCATCAGAAAACAACCTCATTTTCATTTTGTTCTAGTGTTTCAACCTTTGAACAATAATTTTATAATAAGAACAGAATATAAGGCAGTTTTACACGAGCGCGGGGGTTGATTCAATTATGCGATACCATTACAGTTTATAATCTGTTCTTGTCAGTGTTGGCTGGAGGCTGGCATCGTCTGTAACAGCCCTAATGCGTCTCACACCACGAACTAACGGTCTCTTAATTATTTAACAACTGCTAGGGTTGGCGTACGTTACAATTAAATAACGTTATTAGCAGGTCGTTGTTTCTTTAAGAAGCTTCCAGTAGTCACTGAAAATAAAAATGTATGCTTTTCCACTTGTTTAACCCGTATGCTCCCGGCCGTGCCTCCAGAGGCACGGTGCATTGTTATTTTAATTTGTCTGTAATTGCGGGTATTGAAGTGTTAAACTTTGTTTCGAGTACTTACTACTTTGTAAAAACGAATGGTTTTAAGTTTTAAAGATGCGCATATTAATTTCCCCTGTTAATTGACTCGGGTATCTTGAATTGTAGCTTTAACTGCTGCTTTAGCTGCTACTTATTCACTTAAACCTTTGCTTGGTACCCTAACCAACAACTTGGCTCCTAACCTTTGTTACAAGAATACTAGCATCGAGCCGTCATAGTGGCTATTGTAGCAGCAGTTATTCAATTAAATCGAACAAAAAACCTGCTATAAACGAGATCAGCTTCATACAATGCTATTCAGAAGCCCGCGGTCCGCCTAGCAACCGGGATAGTCGCTATATCCGCCGAATATTGTTTGCTGCTTCAATTTATCGGGGATCCTATAGTGACCCTACTCTACAGTGGAATATTCTCATCTGATGAGTCTCATTAAAATGTACTAATTGTAGGTTAACGTCCACTTACGTGTTGATTGCCTCTTCAACCCATAATTGTGTAAACAGTAATTATTTTTAAATGTTCTTGCTACTTATTAATTGCTGACCATATTAAACTAATGTGTTTATAATATGCTGTTGATCTCATTCCTTAACACTGGTGCGAGAAAATGCGTCATAAAAATCTAAAATATGTTTTTTTATTTTTTTTTCCAGAAATTATCTACCTTTTAGCACGCTGTGTGAGAAATTTTGCCAGTGAACACCTAAAGTAATCGTATTTCTAAATCTTTAATCACACGAAATGAAATAAAAGTAAAGTCAGGACTTAAATTCTGGATGCTAAAAGCTAATTGCTATTGTAAATAAATAAAACTCCAAAAGAAGTGAAACCCACATAAAATCGCCTTTTGAATTGTATAGAAAAGTTTTAAACTACACTCGAAGAGAACCACAAGAACCCACTTTACAAAAAACTAAAAGCGGTTTTCAGAAAAATTAAGAGCAATGATTGAAATCGTGACTGAAAATTGTCACGTACTAGAAATCTTATTGAACCAAAAGTTCAACACAATCTAGCTAGCACAAAATAGGGCATTATTCTTTAACACAAAAAAGCGTAGCAAAAAAAAAATGTTTGATCAAAAAAATAATACTTGTTAAACCTGGCGAAATATTTATGCGTGGAAATCTGTGCGGTTGGCGTACGCTATCCATTTATAAATGAAGAATAATCCCCGGAGCATAGACGGTGGTAAATGTGCCGTGAAAACCCGAACGCGGTGGAGCATTTTTCTCATGACAAAAGCTTTGGAGACAGCTCACGTCTGCCGCTACTTGCTACACACGTACCGACACACGCGAAATTACATAGACCTCGCTGATATAGCACAGATACAGAAAAATAACCTTTTGTATGGTTTTATCTATCCTAATCCAACCAGACAGTTTTTTCCTTTCAACTCAGCTGACACAAATCTTTATAATACAGCTTTAATATGGCACTTAAGACAAACATACAATTCATTCCCATCACTTTTGCATGGGAAAATACAGAACAATAGTCTATTTACGACTTTATCAACAAGAATTTGAGGTTAGTGGTTTTTGTTCGGATTTATTACTGAATCATTAGTCGCGTGCCTCGTGACACCGATGTGGGAATTATTCACATCACTTATCGCGTTGTTGCTCTGAATACATTACTCTTGAAGCTTTAAGCCTCAAAATTCATTATAAAAATCAGACATCTCCCCTTGTAAGAGGGGAACTTAATCAAACTTAAATTCGGTCGATAATATAAACACCAAACTTCGTTCAGAGATAAAGTAAACGGATGGAAAAGTCGTTAGGGGAACGAGTTTTAATCCCGGGGAGAGCGTATCGACGCTATTTAATCACGTCTAAATATGGAAAAAAATGTTGGTAAGGTATCACGCCACGTTATTGTCATTCATAACAGGCGGGTGGGTGCCTGTGGGGGTGTGGGGTAGCGGGCGTGTCGGGGGTGAGCTGTGAGCCGGGGTGAGGCGCTCTCGATAGCGATAGCTGCGGGATCACGCCGCCGCACCGTAACGAGGGAACAGTTAGCTCGAGCGAAATGTTTGTACAGGTATGTCTCTCACTAGCGAGGGACGAATACGTAATTAAAACTCGCGCCGCATAAAAAATACATACAACCAACGACTAACAAACGTACTAAAACTGTTTTTATTAATTTTCCTCGTGAATTGCTCATTTATCTCTCTTTTTATCAGGAAATATTTTAAAAAAAATTAATAACGATGTCGATTTATAAGGCGTAGTTAATAAATAATCAACTACATACTGCAAGACATAATCGCAATCATTAGTTCCAGCTAAAGGTTTTTTTAATAGTACGCAATTAATTTATTTCAGCACAAATGCGAGGAGAAACATCGCGGTGGAAACACATTAATGATAGATTCTAAAAGTTTTTATTAGTTTGAGGGAGAGGATAGGTACCTCGTTTGTCAGGACGGATGAGGGTTCACCACGAAGTCTAACGCCTCGGGGACAGACCGCTTTTCAGGTCACGTGTACATTTATGTAGAATCACACTTTTGTGTTCTTAGATATCTGTATGGCGAAAAACCTACACAATGAATGCTCGTTTTTCGAGACGGTCTTGATTTATCCGTGTTTGTAGCTTTATACGTTTTTAAATCAGCCGGAACTGCCATAAGTAATATCGTGGCGCCAAGCAATTAATTATCATTTTCGAATCACACTCGATCGCCCTGTTTTTTTAATTAACGAAATTGCAAAAACGCATTTATAAAACACGATAGGTCGATAGCTAGACAGAAACTATTTATTTTAATCATTCGAGCATAAGACGTGTAAATGCCCAAATAGAATAATTTGAATTTAATAAATCCCCTTTTGTAAAAAGCACTCCCAACTAAGTGGCGCTCGCCACCTTTTGACACACAATAAATCACAGCCGTGAGCGGCCAATAAAAAATATGTTCCACCCTCGGCGAAAATCCAATTAATTTTCGGCGGTTAAAAAAAGAACCTGCCCGTCCGAGCGGAAAAAGCTTGGGCGTACTGGACGAGCCACAAGCGAACCGCGGGCAGCCTCGCGGAAGCGGTAGAGGTAGCGGGAGCGGCTAGCGAAGAGAAAGACGCCGATAATGGATGCAATCGTAATATGGACGCATGTAAAAAATAAGAGGTAAAGAACGGAAATGGGCATAGCGATAAGCTGTTAAAACATAGCGGTGCGCTTGGTTGGAGAAGTGAGCCGATCCACAGGGTATAGGAATAATAAGGTTAAACGAGACGAGATACGAACGGAAAGTGCGGGAAAACAGGAAAAGTGGAAAAAGGGGAATAATGGAGAAGGAGTAATCAATTTCGCTCAGTCGCCGCCGCCGGCGAAGCTCTCATTTAAAATTTAAAATATCGCGGAACGGAGGGGTCCCGTGGAGGACTTTTTAATTTGGCTTGGCTTCGGTTTAAAAATGCACGGAGCTCTGCGGTGACACATCAATCCACTTTGAATGTTGACGTTGAACTAAAATACATTACTCTTTTAAAAAACAATACACTTTAATTTGATTGTGATGTTGCCCGAGATTTCGTTTTATTTAGAGGTACGAAGCAGAGGGTTGATTCTGTTTAAACGTTGTGGATTTTAATTAGTGTCCTACCGTAGTTGCGGTTTTCAACCTTCGGCCAAGAATGGACCATTTGGCTTTGCTTTAATTTGGTCTATTCGCTATTTGTCTGAATGTTTAGCTGCTTTAAACGACTTGGGGGTACTTCGGTTTTGAAATTGATTTGTTTGGAAACGAGTTGTAATATAAGTGTTTCTGATTGTTGCAGCAACAAAGGCCAGACCTGCCGCGGCTGCTGCAGCAGATGCACGCGGCGCACCTTCCAGCGCACGGTGCTCCTCCTCTGCCTCTCCTGGGCCAGGGTGCTCTGCCCCCCGCTGGCCTGCTAGGACTCGGCGTGCCTCACCACCCTCTCTCAGTACTTGCAAAACCTCCAGACTTGCATCGACCAGATGATAAAGGAAATGGTAAGATAATCATGAATTCATAACCAAGAAACAAGTTTTGTCAGTCAAGGCAGGTCACATAAACTATCGCAGAAAAGTCCAAAAGAAAAAAGATTCCTGACTATCCTACTGTATAAGTAACGGTTCGATACAAAGATGAATATTTTAAGAGGTTCTCGCGTATTTGTGTATTCGCCTTGTTTGCTGTGTGCCTCTGGAGACTATTAGTGCCCCCCCTCCCCCGCGGCAGCCGCCCCGGCCCCGCCGCCCTCCGCGGCAGACGTCTCCGATCCCACTTCTGTTTCAATATTTACAATCTTCGAGTGGCTTTTTGAACTCACTGTTTGCGTGTTTTCGGATCGCTGACGGCTACGGCTCGCCCGATATTACTTTGAGAGTATGAATAAGTCAATTCTCCGAACTGGTAGGTAGTATCTACGCGCGTGTTTGGACAGAATATGTAAACAGAGATGTGGAACAGATTGGTGGAAAACATTTTTCCTGTTAGTCTGCTATATCCATCAAACAAATAGGCACATTATAATTCGAGGGCAAGCGGAGTATTATTCATATCAAACAACGGGGAGTGTTTCCAGTTTTCACGGTAGCGCGAGTAATCCCGGCGCGGCGGGGACGAGCGCGCCACAAATGAAAATGTAACACAGAAATGGATTTGGAAGCCGCCCGTCGCTCCGGTTAATTACAAAAGCAAGCGGTAATCTGCGCTCCGGGATGTTCCGGCTTAGCGCCCCCTGCCACCCCCGAGCGCCGCCTGCCACTTCCCCGGCTAATTTGTGCCATTATCGGTGTACTGATGTAAGAGTTACCGCGCAGATGGCCCCCGCCTCCCGGCCCCCCCGCTCGCGCACACCGCCCCGCCCGCACCTTGCCAGAGCTCAATTAATTATTCGTTGCTGGTGTGAGCGTCGCGTGTTTTAGTCAATTAGTAACGTAATTTTGCGGCTGACTTGAGTGTGTGCGGTCGCGGACCTACACGAAGTCGCGCTCTAACCAAATTACATCCACGCGTTGCATTAGAGTAAATAATAACCGCCCTAGTCGTTTTCGATGTGTCAGAGCGATAATAATCTACTCCATGAATATTAAGTAGCTCAAAAACACGTATAAAACCTCTAATTTGTCTGTTATGACGTGATTGCATTGTTTGAATCGATGTGCACGAAGCGTTCATGTGCAACCGGGCAATATAGGGGAATAGCCGGCCAATAATTGAGGCTATTGCGTTTAAATTAATTGTGGCAATACATGCAGTGCTAATACGGCGTCGGGCAATATGTACGAACATATGTACCGATGTAGCAGCGCACGTGAATAGTAATGGGATTGGCTGCAATTGCTCACAAACTTGAGACGAATCAGGCGACGGAGATAATGCCTTTGATGTATGCAATACTCCGTTACTATGGTATGTAGGTACGTAGTACATACGTAATCTACAACGGATTTGCTGTTTTGATTAAACTATGGCAACGTATTCTGTCTGATGCTGTTCTAAGTGCTATAAGTAGTACTAGTAGTGCAAATACACCATGCTTGTAAAACTATTAAATCTATGAACAAGTTTGGTTGATGACAATAGGATCGCCCCCTATTACATCGAACTTAAACATAACTGGCGAAATGTGGGTGTACTATCTCTGCCTAACCCTTTGGGGATAACATGCGTGATTTTATGTTATGTGAACAAGTTTCAAGTTAGCAGCTAATTGATCAGAGTGAACTCCGAAACTTTCAGAATGAACACAATATCGATTAGTTTCGAAAGTAATAAAATTGATACCTTATAAAATACGTCAACTTAAAGCACGTTAAGCTGTTGGTCCCGGCTGTCATTTGTAGATCTTTGACAGTCGTTACAGGTAGTCAGTCAGACCCAAAAAGTCTGACAACCAGTCTTATCAAGGGGTCTCGTATTACCCAGTACTAACTGGGTTGTGGAGGTCAGATAGGCAGTCGCTCCATTTAAAATACTGGTATTCAGCTGCATCCGGTTAGAGTGGAAGTCGACCCCAACATAGTTGGCAGATGATAAAAATACGTCAACTTAAAACACCATACTTTACAAAATACAATTTCAATTTAACAGACATGGTAAACCACACATTGAGCACACGAACACGCACTAAACAAGTTCAGTAATGTTGTCTAGTAACCATGTAATTTAACTTGTAACTTGAACTTAAACATAGACTGGAAGTTTCCCCGTAACCGTGAAGGCGTCTATTTCGGGTACAATGGCGGTGTCGTTAACTCCGCCACTATGGCTCCGTGAATAGTCACGATTGATACGTGCTGACGACAGAGGGGCTAATTCCGCTAGGGGGGGGAGAGGGTTAGACAGCCTAAACGGTGGTTTAAGGTGTAGTTCGAAAATAGTTACTGTTTATTGAAGTGAAAACTTCTTTAGGCGCGTTGAGCACTTTTTGGGTGAAGGCAAAACATTTAACTCATCGTCACTTGACGTAACGTGCAGTCACGCTTCGTAGCACTCGTAGGCGATCCGCTACGGCGTAGCACCACATGAATGCGCGGGGCATAACCAGTGCTACGACTGGGGAGGGGCCTGTGTACTTTTTGTTTTCACTTCTATCGGCAGTCCCCAAAAACTGCCCCGATTGTTTTTTTTTAACGCAGTGGTTCCCAACCTTTCTTGGACCAGGGATCACTTTGGTGTCTAGGGCCCATAAGGTCCTAGATTTAAATGAACACCGACAGGATTATATCTTAATCTTTAACTCACACAATGCAAAAATTAGAAAATGGTATGAAAACCTTTAGAATTAAACTAGTAAAGGATACAAAAGCGATCGAAGTGAGCTCAAAAATTGCTGCAATCATTCATACGGAAATAGGAATAAGTTGGTAGATTCGCAAAAAAAAATTGCAACTCGCCTCACAGTTCAATTAAGTTGGGTTGAGCAGTGAGCTTGCATCTTTTGTGCAAGTTAAGAAATACGAATAACATTTTCATCTTTCGCGGACCATATTCGAGGCTCCTGCTGACTACCGATGGTCCGCGGAACCAGTGATTTAACGGAACGGACATTGATGCATAAACGGTTACCACGTGTTCAGCCCGCTTAGCATGAACGCCGTAGAAACGAAAGAGAATCGACAAATCTTTTGTTCATCTGTCATTGAATCGACAAAATGACAGATGAACAAAAGATTTGTCGATTCTCTTTCGTTTCTACGGCGTTCATGCTACGCGGGCAGTACTGTACTGTATCGTACGGATCGTACCGACCCCCCCATAGACATTTTTCATCGGTAATAAATAAAAACTGCTGTTTCGTACAAAAGAGCAAAATCTACACAGTCAAAATGTATGGAACAGCTGATTTTTTTACGCAGGTCTTGTTTAGTGTGTAGTTATGATATTTAGCGACAGTTAGTAAGGGTAGCGATAATATTTTATCATTTACAATGACGAGTTTTGGTACAAGTTCACATTTAATTGTTATTTGAATATGGCCTATATTCAAATATTTCATAATATTCTCTGGTCTTTCAAAATAAATGACGACGAGCCCTAATCACGTTTTGAAATGTGATAAAAGTAAATAAGACTGAAAAAATCCAGGTCCATTCAAAATATTTTACTTAAATATTTATTTTAAAACAATGCGTAATGTATCTAGTTCGTTTTCGTAATTTAAAACGTCTGATCTTTAATTATACGGAAGGTAGGTACTTGGAAACACTTGTATTGTGCCACTCTGATTACCAATTATTTATTAGTATTCAATTTGCATGTAGACTACTGTTCCATACAGCACAATATATCCACATATTACGTGGAGTATAGCATAATATTCTGTGGGATTGACAGGCGGAGATAATTTCGCCAGTAATATTGTTTCCAATTATCTCGGAGTTTAGAACATATGACAGACCATTGTCAGAGCCGTTGGCTGGATAAAGTGGCTAGGCGTTGATTGATAACTATACTACGAGTAGATACACCATTGTATGATTTGGATTAGTAGCCTAGTTCACAGATTCAAAAGAGAAAGTCTATAATGCGATGATATCCGATCCGTTAATCTTGACCAGTCATTCGTGAATGAGAAGAAAGTATCGATTCTATCGATGTTGAAATTAAAGAATCAATCTGACGGGGTTATTAGTCGATTAAATTTCCTTCGAAGTAAAGTTACGTGTCACTAACAAGGGGAAGTGTTTTATTCGTGGAACGCAACATTAGTGAGTCGTTTAATAAGTAAACAGTAGGTATGGCTGGTATAGTGTGTAACGGCATTAAGGTGTCAGGAGCGCTGCCAGTGGCGGGGGTGTCGTGACGAGCCGGCGACAGGCTCTGCAATATTCATCGACCACTTTACCCGGCTCCTCATCGGATCCACCTCAATTACACTCACACGTGCCCCTCCCACTCAGATTGCTAGTATAAAATAAACATACGACTGGTTCGTGGTAGGCGGTAATACTGCTATTTCCAGATCTTACATATTGTTTGTCAGGTGTTCAAGGAAAATCTTATCTCAAATTGATCAGTCGATCTGATTCCTAGATGACACGAGCTCTCATAATGAACAAGCTCACAATACTCGTCTTACCTGAAGCCATATACTGTCTAACTGCATAGTTCTGACGTATACGCCACAATTAGGGAAATTAGGCTTTCGCAGAGTTGATGTTGGCTCTGTGCACGTGAATACCACTGCCAATCTGACTCACGTAATCTATTGGCAAAGCCACAATATAAGCTGTGAACCATTCTAATAATTACCAAGTAATTGCGATCAATTAATACTGCGGTTACAAACAATTCCCGTGTACAACGTGTAATATAATCCAGCTAACTTATCCCACTTGGTTGCAGGTATCAGTTCAGCAGAGGAGCGACATGTGAGTATAGAATAACTTTTTCCAATTTCGCCCGAGTTGTTAAAATTCCGACGGCACAATTTTGCTTTGAAAAATTCCCCAACAAGCGTACCGACCTACCTATAACGTAGGTGGTACGTATGTGTGTGTACGTAGTGCCTTTTCCATTTGGGAATGTGAACGCGGAGAGTAGTGTTGCGCTCGAACACGTTGATTTCATAACACGGCCCTGACTGAAACAAGTGGGTGGTGCAAGTGGCGCACCCCGCTCAGGGGTGTCACGCTATAACGTGCCGTTCACATTTTTATCTTTATTGATGTTAATTTAAATTGAAACTAGTTTCACGTGTTACTTTCCCTTTTTGTCATTAATTTTTAGAAATCAATGTAAATATTCAATTAAAGGTTTAATAAAAAGAATAATTGAAGCTCGTGTTGTTTTTCATGTTGCGTACCATCTGTTACTAAACAAACATAGTTCCGAAAACGCGTCACGTCATCCTTGCATCCGTTATTAACTTAGGCAGCTAAAGCACACGAAATTGGGGTTCGCCCCCAATCCCCTAAGGGACTTGGGGCCTGGCACTGTCACTGCACAAGGGGGAACGTCCGAGCCAAAAGCGTACCTCGCCTACACTTTACTCACTTGGGATTTACAAGCGTGATCGTATAAATGGCCATAAATTAATCCTATGAGGTCTGTTTTGTGTAACTTAGTCCTTGAACATATTGTCAGCGATTATCGCTATCCGTTCTCCAGTCACGTTCAATTCGGTGTGGTTTGTCAAATGGGGTGTGGAGAAAATTGATTGCTGGAACAGGAAAACTGAAAATAATGTGAGTAGTTGTCAACCCTGTGTTGAAGTGAGCTCGGTCGCGAGTGCGTCGTTCCCGAGGTGTTGCGAATGTCGGCTATCGCGCTACCGTGGGGGGAGGGGGGTGAACAGTGGCGCACCGCACAGATGTGCCGACGAGCGCCCAGAAATGCATGCGAATCGATACGCCGCACCTACTTGTAACACTGTCTTTGTTGCACTAACCTACTTCATGACAATGACAGCAATTATTCACTTTTGCCTTTGCCAATGTCTGATCGTTAGTGCAGTCTATTGTGAGATGACTCCTTAGAAGGATGTCCTGTTCCGGTGGCACGATGCTCCTTTCTACATCAATTAACGTTACTTGCAACCGCATCTGGAATAAATAAATTGGCATTTTATGAGGGTATAATAGAGTAGAAACATGCACACTGAACTAGGTAATTCATTAATGAGCTAGGCATAAACTTTATCTGCCCCACCAGTAGCCGTCCTCCCCCAGACACTAATTCCACTTGACTGGGGAAACATAATCAGTCACGTAGCGATCACATTACCGCACATCAGCTCGTACCGCATACTTTAACAAGTTTGTTGGAAAACTTGGGTGAGGTGAGCGAGTTTATAACTCGACGACAGCACGTGAAGAGTTTATCTTGCAGTGTGACCCCGATACGGCGCGGCTGTGGCCTGTGTTGGCAGTCCGCTCACGGAACCGTCGATCTGTGCAAACACGCGGCGAGCTGAGTAATGCACGGACGCGCCTTACAATTTGAAGCGAGGGAGTCGTGGCTGGCTGGCGGGGGGGAAGAGGGGGAGGGAGAAGTGCACTCCGTAATAAAGTTTACATAAACCGAGCGCGTCTTGGCTGCGGCTCCGCGGCTGCGGGGGCGTCAGGTTACACTCGACCGAGCCGCACCCGTTTGTCCACACTATGTTTTTATTGCGAATCACGAAGGTGCTACACAGTTGCAGGCACATTGTTTATTTGCAAACAACGCGCGCCGTATATTTGATTTTCCGATACATCGGGCCCATGTTTACATTACAGTGTAGGGAAACTTTTCATTTCGATGCCGCTCTGTTTTGAAGCTCTATTTTATTTTGGATGTTAAAAATACATATCATATCCGGATATAAATAAAAGCTTTTCGTATGCTAGCTATCTAAATTGATGAAACAGGGATGTATGTTATGGTATTACTTACCTTTACAAACTTAATAAAAGGTGCCCGAGTCTACATTTTGTACCGGCAATTATCACCTAGCGGTCGAACCGTATAATTATCCATTTATACATAAATTAAATTCTAAAAAGGTGCTTAAATTCCCGCAGAATAACAAAGTTTACGACTAGCAATTTACACCGACGCGAAATTGAGCAGCCGCTGTAAGCCTAACAGAGCGAGCCCTTCCACAATCTCATTTGAGTAACATAATAACCGCGGATTTATTTCTGCCGCCCGCTCATTCGCTCTCAAATCGCGCCTAATATTCAATTTGGGCGCCCGAACCACACAAAAACTGCTCGGAGCCGGTTCATTACGCCGCGCATCTCGCCTCTTCATCCTCCTTACCTTATCTAAGCCACTCTGAATAACACACCCCGTGCCACCCCGACCCGGCCCCGCACCCCGCGCCCGCTCACCACTTCAAGTGGAAAACTCGCAGGGCGAGGGCCGCTCAACCTTGTTTAGCATTCTCCTCGACTTCTTTATTTAATAGATACCGAAAAAAAACTCCGGTCAGAATAAATTTGCGTTTGTTCTTCGATATGCTGGGGTCGTTGCGTTTTAAAGGTGCGCTCCTTTAATTAAGGTAGAAACGGCGAGTATAAATGACTTACATAAATACAGGCGAGGACCGACTACTTTATTAAACCGTTAAAACAAAAATGGGAGATTTTCCTTTTAAGTCGGTGGGTGGTAGCCCTAGCGGCATGTTTACGCGCGTTGTAACAGCGCTCGCTCGCTTCGCGCCCGCGACAGCCCTCACAATTTATAGCTCGAGACTTTTCTTAATTGGAAAGAATGGCCACTTGTAATTATTAAGACGCCCTAAAGTGAAACAGATTGCGTGGTAGTCGTCCTCTTATTTTACTTTTTTAACATTTATACACCGTCGGCTATCTAAAGTAACGGTGGCTTGTTTATTGAAAAACAAAAGTTAGCGCTACTAAAGTGAATGTTTAATGTAATTTATTTATGCTGCTTTCTACTTTGCAGTCATTTCAGTATACGGCTGCGTGATCTTCCTGTTTATTCTAGAGACGTTTCTTGCAATTATACAAATTACACTTCTCGTAGATAGTGTACAGAGATACGGAACTACATTGTGGATATCTGCAAAATTATTCTTGAGCTTTTATCCTCCAATTACTGAGCGTAATATTTACTTATAGGTTGGATATCTTGAGCCAGCTACTTTGTGAAGAAACGATCAGATAAAGAACAGGTTAAAGAGCAGTTACTAGGTAGTCGCGATGGATATCGATCTCAGGATTGTACCCCTTGCTCGAGGCGCAGGTAGATTGCCCACAGAACATTGTGGCTTGTTATTCATGACATTTCGATGAAATTGTGTGGCTTCTATGAAATTGGCTTCGGTTTTAAATTGCCACTCTGCACGCAATTATTGGTTGATAACTAATAGAAGCTCATTAAAAGTACCTTTACATTTAAGTACCTTTTATCGTTGAATAAATAAACATTGAATTTATTGCCCCTGTGGTTGTAATACAAGGCGACACGAATCCTCCCCACATTGTAGGTGACGTCACCGCATGTTACCCAATTCGATTCTGAGAGCATTGTTATAATATTTGGCAAGGTAGCGGATCCTTCGGTAATCCCGTACATGGCTTCTGTTCAGTCGGCTGCTGCTCGAGTCCCGGCTAATGTCTCGGAGCTGAGGCACTGTACTTAATCCCCTTACACTGTGCTTCTCTTGATAGGGAATAACACATAGATTATGTCGGTGCATCCACATTATTCCGCGCGGATTATCTGTCGTGTCGTGCAGTCAGGGCCTCTGTCTCTAACTTGAATTTATAATCTGCCAACAGAATTAATCAAGACTTAGAGTCGGGTAAAACACTCGTGTATTTCGCATGATAAGTCTATGTTAGTTCTGAGGGAAATCTTTTAACGTAGCTTTCGAAATAAATATTACGTTTGCTTTTTTTTACAAAAAAGGCATATACAATACAACATAATAAACCTTCCATTGATTTAAAAGTTAAGATGCTTTGGTTCGTTTATTGAATTCCTAAAATAACAAAACTTAGCTACCTGTTGTAAACTTGGTCTGAGAAGGTAATAATCCGCCTACTCGTGTGAGAGCAAAAAGTATATCGGAATTCTTTTCATAATATCGTATCGTTTGTGTGACGATCGCTCGGTGCTGGGAGGATGTGTATACTGTATATGGACCCACAATACCGTGGGTACGTGGGTAGGTAGGGGTATTGCTCGTCTCGGAGCGGGCTTGCGGCTTTGTTCACGATCCGGCCGTATCGCATCGATTTATGCAAGCTTGATCGAATCGCGCCTGCCCCCGTCTGCCCTCCCTCTTGCATTATAACAATACCTGGCTCTGTCGCTGCATTGTATTAACACAATTTAATATTCATACTTTATAAAACGATATTTGGAATCTGACGCTGAAGTAATAACTTTTTATTCCTTTCAAAGTGGCAATATTAATCTGTTATGACAACCTTAGGGTTGGCATTTCTCCAAACTACCGCTGTGTCGATGTCGCTTTATCTTGATGACACTCAAAATACCGTATGGCAATAACTTAGCTAACCTATAAACTTTCAAGTTAGCTTTATCTTTAACTTTATAGTGATTTAAATCTACAATATTGTTCTATTTGATTAATTGTTTCACTTCGAATAGCTCGCGGCGATCTAACCAGCCGTATGTAACGAATAACGGATGCTTCGCGCTCCCACACGTTCAATATTTCATATGAAATATTCAATAGATATTGCATTCGACGACTCGTTTCAAAGGTGCTTTGTTATACTAAGTGCGTCGGAATTCAAACAGGGTGCTTCTGTAGCAATTATCGCGTATAAAAGATATGCAATGTATTTTCGTTAAATGGACAGTAAATGGAATAATAATTAGGTACTGTTGCTGGTACATAGGTAGGTCTGGAAGTTACCCGCACGTGTCGTAAACAGTGGATGAGTGTATGGTGACCGCAGCCTGACGAGGCAGCAGCACGTAGCCGCGCCCGCGCTTGCGGTCGCCACCGCCTCTGTTGTGGTCACACCACTATCACCCGCCGCGCTCTTTGTCGCCCGGTCGCCCTGTCGCCCTCGCCACGTGTGTGGCCCACATACATCGCTACCGATGACGCAACACAACACACACCACCACATTTATTTATGGCATTCGTTTCTTTTAAATTTTACGACACCCTATAGCCACTAAAATCTAATTGCATCCATAATGCTATAACATCTTTACAACACGCAATTACGTGTGTTAATTGTGATTTAATCGCCTCGGACGATGTTCAATAGCGGATAAACTTAATAAAAACAAACCAAGCATGTTTGTTGTTGAGCAAAAAACACGCTAGAGCGCTCGAGTAATTGAAATCGCTGCATGTAATTAGCAGGTAAGGTGGGTGCGATAGCTCGCGGCTCAGTGCACGTCTTCATAATTTATCTCAATTAGTCGCCGGCGTAATGAGAGGAAGGGCGGACGCTACGCCAGTACGGCTGCATTTAGCGTAACAGCGCATTCTGCTAATGGCTGACGGTTCATTTTTATTTAACTCATTGTTTCTCACCGGATATTTAGTTGTAAATTATGCATTATTGTAGGAGCATGGACAATAATTTGTAGCGTGGCGTGTAGGCTGCAGTTGTCTGGCGGCATGTTTAACAATGCGGCGAGCGTGCGGCGTGTTGCGTCGTCGTGTTGCGGCAGCACGAGGCGCCGGTCGCCGTGTCGCCGAGGCGCGCCCTAGGCCAGCCTCCGCGGTGCGGCCCCCTTCGTGCTTATCACACATTTACATATGCTTCGCCCGCTCACTGCCGACGCCGTGTACTAGCATCGAAAATGTTTCATGAATAAATTTGTAATCCAATTTGGTCGTTAACTTCTGACTCCACAAACACGTCGACTCCGCCTCGTTCACAATAAAAACAAACACACTAAACACCAGTAAACAAACAAACAGGCAACCCGATCGAATAATCTTCGGTTCGCTTAAAACGATTAATCATAAAAAGTGCGCGGGTCGCAGCCCTTTTTCGAGTTTCCTCGTTACGGACTAAGACGAGAATCATTAGGAATTAAATTTCCCCTTTCATTAGTCCCTCAACCCTCGTATAATTCCGGACGCGGAGCAATAACAATATAAATCCCCCGTCGCGCCGAGCGGGGGATTACGGCTTGTCTCGACCCTAATTTAGGGCTGCCCCCGCCCCGGATTAACGAAGTGGCGGAATCCGCTAGGGTTGTCGCTGCGCATAAACTTGTTACGTGTTTAATGTTTTATTGACGGGTGGCTAGGGAGCTCTCATTTAAATAACCGCGCGGCTTCAGCCCCTTTCGCAGCTCCGCGTGAGCTCTACTCGTGTTGTTCACGTGAACCGTAGTCCGGTGTCCGACTACCTCTGATATAAGGACACTCATGGGATCGTATCCAAGCTGAGAAACACTCAGTGTTATTTTTGTGATATAACCCTGAAAAGCAAAATATTAGTATTTCTTCAGTAAATTCACCTCTTACCTCCGCCCGCCCACATGAAAGGCAACCGAGGTCAGATTGTCTTTTTTTATTTGAAATATAATACTGTAACTGTTTTTACAAGCTTTTATTAAACTTACTTGGTTTACAATGTGCGTAACACCGGTGCCTGAGGGTTACATTACAAGTTACAAGTGGAAGTATAATTTTAGAGGTTGTTTCTTTTTTATTCAAATTATTTTTTACTGCTTTAATCCACGCTATCAAATCGTATCGTTCGTTAAGGTGGAACGAATTCTTTATAGGCAGTTTAAAGCCGTTTCGACGCACATATTGCAGTCAAGGCGGAGAAACCTCTGAGGGCGCCATTCCGCACCCTACTTGATTTAAACATGGGGATCATTATTAACGGAGTAGGCTTTGTCAACACGAACCACTAGCACGATAAATTGTATTATTATTTGAAAAAGGCTTTTTGGCATTTAAATTCTATATCTTCATGTTTTTAAACAAATATATCCCCAATTTAAAATTCATTATGTCACCTTGTAAAGTTACTTTATTTCGTTGATGCCAATTTTCCAAACGAGTTGTCTTTCAGTATGGCGACGAAACTCGATTCCAGGTAATTTATTTAAGTAATTTTACAAAGCGAAGCCGCGTACACCGTATTAAAATTTGCCTCGAGACCGCAAAGTAGACGCAAACACAAAATTAAAGTCGTCGACACTTAAGGGCTTCGTAGTTTCGAGGGGAGTTTCGTGAATTTTCTCTCGGAATGTCGAAATGGCGGATGAATTTCGCAAGTCAACTCAATTATCGTTTTAATTAAGGCGCCGTGCCACGTGACATTTGTTTGCGTGCGTGAAAGCGATCGCGCCCCCCCCCCTCTCGCACTCCCGGCCCACCACGCAGCCCCCTCACGCCTGCTCCTGTTAATTGTGCTAATTACTCCTGTAATAGAGCAAGGGGGCGGAGTGAGATTGCTTATCGATGGCTTCCCCGGAATTTACTTTGTGTGATACAGCTGCCCCACGGGCGTTAATTTGATATAATTTGTAGTCCACTTGACTTCGCTTTGCCTTCACACATATATCGGAACTTCTGTTTTGAATAGCCGGTTTACATTAGACGAAGTGGAGCCGTTTAGTAGGGAGCGTCGACAGGCGCTCGCGCTCACGCTCGGTTAACTGCAGGTTAACAAACAGTGCGGTAATGAACATCAATTGTATCGGGCAAGTTTCCAAGTGTATTTGTAAGTGTACGGCGGAGTTTCCGCGAGAGAGCTCGTAACGCCGTTCGCCGAGTGGCGGCATAATGGGCGCTGCCACCAGATTGTGGAGCGGGGCGGCTGGCCACGAGCGCGCGTCAGTCGACAACGAGCACCAGGCAATTTGGTTATTTGGGGTCGGCCATAAAGCGATAGCGAGCGCAGTAAACGCAATCCTCCACTCGCGACTATAAACTTTACGAGTCACGTAAAAACGCGCTCGAAACGCCGACTCGCTTCCATAAATTTATGCTAATGTATTCTTTATAGGAGTTTAATGTGTATTCAGAAATTCCTCCATTATTTATGTATACGAATGAACCGGTAAAGTTAATTTTAAAGTCGCACAGCACCCCGCGGTCTATGCGCTCGCTGACGATTAATTTTTTGTAACTTTTTTGTGGGCCATGGTTCCGACGAGCGCGGATTCTCGTTTCGGACCGATTAACGTTCACGTTTTTACGGAGGTCTCGGTAGCGCTTGCGACTGGTTTAATAACGCGTTGATCCGTATGAATGAGCTCATTCAATGAGGGCCGAGCCATCGTATCGTGAAGCGCCACGATATCGTTTGTTATAAATTGACATCGTAATGGGACTTAAAAATAAAATATACGCAATAAAACTTTTCGACGACAGTATCATAAAACGAAGTCGTATAAAATTGGTATTCTCGATAAAAGCTGAAAACGTCGCGTGTAAATCACGTAACTTTCAAAACTATTATGCCTGAAATATAGTCCGAACTCAATCCGTACATTTCCGAGCGGGGCGGGCGGTCTATTTATCTATTTCCCCCGCTTCCGCCCCAGAGCGTCCGGTTAACCGCCCCCCTTCCGGTTAACCGGGCGGCGGCGGCGGCGAGGCGCGCGGCTAAACGGCTCGTCGCGTGACCGCAGACAATAAGCCCGGCCGGCGTTAACAGCGCGCCTGTGTGTTGCCACTTTATATGTTACGTCACAGCGACAGCCGAGCCGCGCCGGCGACTTGCGACGCGTGTGTGCTGTGTGCGACACACGCGACTCGCGACGGCAGCCGATAACACAGAATAAGTCGTGTTGTCGGGGCTTGTTCCTCTAGTACTTGTTTAGCGTCGCAGTCTCCTGTCACCCCCGCCCCCGCGACCCTTCGTACCGCGCTCAATTGCCTTTTTCTTGAGGTCGACGCGCGTAATGGGATAAAGTAAAGATTAGCTCTGTTCGCTTTTCTGTTGAAAATAGAAAAGGTTGCGCGACTACTCGTTATTGAGTGTTTTGTTTGAGTAAAGAGATACGAACACAGCGAATAGGTAGACCTTAACAATCTCTTTTATATCGGTGTTTCTAGTCGTATATAGTGTTATTACGTTACGCCATACATAGTGAACTGCTAATTTATACTAATGTTAACGTTTCAACACTATCGGTAATACACAATGTTCTTTTGTAAGTACGCATGTTATTGACGAATAACAAACTAAAAGAAAAGAGCTCGTAACATAAATTCCATTAGAGCCGACCACATCGACTACTCATCAGCCGACCACAAATTCAATCTATTAAATTAACGATTAACCACAAACGATCTACCCTCGAGCGAATGACTCGTATGGGCAACATAAAATCCATCCAATCGAATCCGACACGTCACATTAAGGCATCGAGCGGTGCCGCGGCGGGTCGGCGGGTCCTCGACATAGCGTCACTTGAACCGAGTGTGTCAGTTCTGTGGAGATCGGTGATCGTAAAATTAGGCCTCGAAAACACGATCGACCCCTGAACGTGCACCTCGCTCACCTTTCTAGGTACTATGTGGCTATTAGACATGTATGAAGGTATATTGTGTTCCTATTCGTTGCGTGTGTTGTGTTCCGTTCTCCACTTTTATATTTGTTGTATCCGCGGCTGGTGCCAATAATAAAACTTTATTGGTTACATCTTGCCTATCAAATATCCAATAACGACGGTCGCAATAAGCTGTGTTACTTGTTTATCTAACACTGTGATGGTTTGTCCCGATGGCGATGTTATTATCTAATTTCGTGCTCGTAAAAATCAGGATCCGCACATGAAAATAACTTTTATTTTTATGCTCTCAGGGGGTTATTGAATGAAATGTGGGCTATGTTGGTCAAGATAAATTAATCTATAAACTTCGCAGTACACTCACGGCCATTTTCAATGACTTACTAACAGATAACGGAAGCTTGCTATCTCTAACTGCTTGAGCTTTGACCGTTAGAAACAAAACATCTCAGAAAAGCTTTCTTTGTTTTTTCTATAAATCACAGTCCTCCGAGTGACAGGTAGGTGATGCGGAGAGGATATTCCAAGCTAACTTTGTTTATAAAAACACCGATAGCTACGAGACGTAGGCATATTAACGAACAGTTATACGTAAGTAAGTAATAGAAAACGGCCATAAAAGAGACGGCAGAGATACTTGTCATGGTATTGAATTCACAGAAGGCCTCTGGATTACATAAATCCAGAATTAGGGATTTAAATGACGCTCCTAAAAGTCGCACTCACTATACGATGTGGCGTTAAATAGATGCAAATCTGTACGTAAAGTATGATTGTGTACGATCTCCGGAGTGCGGGAGGGCCGTAAGTCACCGCGGGTGGCGACAGGTCGCCGTCTCGCCGAGCAAATTAACAGCCGCTTGCCACTCGCCTCTAACTTAGTGCCTCGTAAAATTAGGCCCGTTAGATCCCTTCAGGCACCGCCTACCCGCCTGCTCGCCTGCTCGCCGAATAGCGTGCTAGACTCCCCGGGGACGACGGCTGAGCCCGAACGATTTAATGTTCTGCAACACTTATGACTTACGAGTTACGACACCATGTGTTGTGTAATTTAATAGCCCACGAATAATAAAGGTAATCAATATCCTCGTAAAAAATTAAAATCCAAACACACATCACATTTTGAAACTGACATGAAAATCCAATCTGGGAGATTGCAATTTCCGCTACGCGGAGCTACGGCGTAGCGCACCTTTGTAGAGCTACGGTGCCGTGGCGTAGCACGTCCAGCGGAGCTACGACGTAGCCCGCGTCACGGAGCTACGGCGTAGCACGCCTCATAAAACAAATTACTACGATAGTTAAAAAAAAATTAATTCAATTTGTAACATCAGCATATAACCAATAAATTAACACCTCATGAAAACCAAATAAATCCGTGAACGACTAGGTACGTGTAAAGTGAAAATATAAAAGCGCAATACATACACACAGGGTACTCTTACGGAATAGCTTTTCGCTCGAATAACCGCATTAGCTGCTCGAACACTTGAAATAGCATCTGTCCCTAGCACATAACTGGCCGCTGCTCTGGGGCGATTGCAATTTACGCTACGCGTAGCTACGGCGTAGCGCACCTTTGTAGTGCTACTGTGCCACGGCGTAGCACGTCTAGCGGAGCTACGACGTAGCGCGCCTCGCGGAGCTACGGCATAGCACGCCTCGCGGAACTACTGCGTAGCACGCCTCGACGAGCTACTGCGTAGCACGCCTCGCGAATCTACTGCGTTGCACGCTTCATAAAACAACTTACTACGATCGTGTAACAACAATTTAATTCAATTTGTAACATCAGCATAGCCGATAAATTAACACCTCATGTGAAAACCAAATAAATCCGTAAACGATTACGTGTAAAGTGAAAATATAAAAGCGCAATACACACAGGGTACTCATACGGAATAGCTTTTCGCTCGAATAACTGCATTCGCTGCTCGAACACTTGAAATAGCATCTGTCTAGCACATAACTGGCCGCGGGCATCCGACCGAATATATTGATAATCCGTGGCTGTACACGACCGTTCTGGTGTTGGTCTGTTGATGTGTTTGACTGTGGGAAAAGTAGTGTTTTTGTACAAAGAATGTTTTTTTATCAGGCAAATTTTATAAAGATAGTGTTCGGGTTCCCAAAAAGTATTTTTTTTTTAATTTTTGATGGAGGCTCCATATAAATACTTGATTGTATGAATGAAACATTTTATTTTGTTGCCTGGTCTGGACCAGATTATTCGCAATCACACGTGCCGCTTTTACGTACACCGTTGCAATTTGCCAGCGGCATGGCAGCTGGCTGCGCGCATCGCTAGTCCGTACGTATCGTGCGGATGTGCGCGAAAGTACGCAATGTCAACACGAACGGAATCAGTGAAGCGCGCGGCGGTCGTTCGTCACGTATATGATTATTTCATTAGTCCGTATTTGCGCGCTCATCCAAATGTTGCGGTCGCCCCCCCCCTCCCCTCCCGCGGCCTGTACTCGGGCCACCCGCCCCCCGAGGGGGCGATGACCACTCCCGGAGCTAATCATGCGGTCAGTTTGTTCTGCCTCAGCGTGTTTTGATATTGATATTGACTGTAGCGTTCGCCTCGCTGCGCGCCGATTTATTTGCGAACAATGATCGATTGATTGCTGTAGGTACGTAAGCTCGCCGTAAACGTTTTGATTATGTTTACCTACTCGTATTTGTTAAACAAACATACCAATACTGCTAATATTAATGGTCTTGCGGTTTGTTTTTATCGTTTTCTGTTTTGTTACAGAGAAATTCTATATCACCCGGTGAAAGGGAAAAGTATAGGACACGGAGTCCGGCAGAACCCGATCACAAGAAACTAAAGAAAGAAGAGAAAGACATGGGCCACGTAAGTAGACCAGAACTTTTACACTAGTACTTGTTCTCTGCCTTAAGTTTTGCAAGCTCTGCAATTTTTGTATTCGTGTATTCCAGGAGTTGGTAGTAGACGACGCCAGTGAGGAGCCCACGTCACCACACAATGGCGCACCTTCACCAAGGGAGAACGGTCTGGACAAGCTCCAACCCAAGAAGGAGCACCCGCCACACAGTCCCAGGTATGTATTCCGTATATCTGCACTATATAAAAACAATATCAAGAGTAGAAAAAAATGTTACGTCAAACAACAAAACTTGGGCTTGACAAATTACATTAAAACCGTGGCGGCCCATTTCACTTGTAATTAAATACAACAAGTAATACATTAGTACGAACACGCTAAGCCGCACGCCCCGCGGCGTTTCCATCGTAATACTCGCCGACTGCGTTAACTCGCGATAATCGCTCTATCCGTTTAACAGAAGCCCTAGTGAGAAAACTACTTGTACCCGAAAGGTCATTGTACGCCCGGAGACAAGTTGTCCAAGTCGAAAGTTAATCCGCCTCCGCACTGAATCAATTACGTATACACGGCCGAGGTTCACTGGTACTCCCATTAACACCAATCAGATTAGACGCGTTGATGGATAGCGTTCAGTTCTCTTTACAAAAACTACAGACATTTTGTTGTACTAAATAAATACATGCGCATGTACTACCGCCTCTTCAGGTTCAAAGCGACGGTTTTTAGAACGACTACTTTAGATTCTTTAAAGTTCCATTACAAGTTTTTGCGGTTAGATTGATCGTTTGCTCGGTACAATTAGCGGGGCATTTGATAACTCAATTTTAACAATCATCAGATCGGGCACGTCTAGCAACGCGTCGACGCCTTCTGCCAAAAAGCTTGACGAGAAGCCTAGCACGCCGATCTCGAAGCCTGTCACTCCGACGTCGGGGGCGAGCGGGGCGGGGTCTGCGGGGGCTCCGCTGAAGGCCGCGGTGAAGCCCCCGGCGCTGCAGTACCCCTACCTGGGCAATGGGGCGCACGACGCTTACGGCCTCGCGGGGTACTCGGCGCGGGCCGCGTTGGCATATGAGCCGCTGCGGCCTCCCATCGGACCGGCGTCGCTGACGCCGATACCGGGTGGCAAGCCGTAAGTGATCCCAGCTCATGTTCGTTTTAGTTGTTCAAAATTTGTTAGAAAAATTCGTTTAAACATTCGTTACACTTATCAAATATTTTTTGAAAAATGTATGAGTCACCATCCCGCTTGCCCAGCGTGATGACATTGGCATTACTCTCCATTTTGTCCTAGCAGTGAACTGCGGCTGACCAATCATTACATGTAATCTTAACTGTGAACTAACTCTCTTCCAGGGCATATTCATTCCATGTTTCGGCGGAGGGTCAAATGCAGCCGGTGCCCTTTCCGCCTGACGCGCTGATGGGTCCGGGCATACCCCGTCACGCGCGTCAAGTCTCGGCGCTCGCGCACGGCGAGGTGGTGTGCGCGGTCACAGTGTCTTCGCCCACCAAGTACGTCTACACCGGAGGGAAGGGCTGCGTCAAGGTCTGGGACATCAGCCAACCCAGTAAAGCACCAGTCAGTCAACTGGATTGTTTGGTGAGTGGGTAACTGTCGTCGATTCATGATACTTTGGTATTTTTATTTTGGCCTTTAGAATAGAGAAACAGCAATAAAAATGCTAAATTCCAAACTAATGTGAAAAAGATTTAAATCGAATACAAAACATTTATTTTATTTTCCTAAAAAATACCGCATATTTAAATATCTTATTATAATTTTTTAGAATTACCTCGAGAAAGAAAAAGATTTAAAAACTTGTTTCGTCAATTTTCAGCAAAGGGATAACTACATAAGGTCTGTGAAGCTTCTGCCCGATGGTCGCACGCTGATCGTGGGCGGAGAGGCGTCGAACCTGTCCATCTGGGACCTCGCGTCACCCACTCCTAGGATTAAGGCAGAACTCACTTCATCAGCACCCGCATGCTATGCGCTTGCCATCAGTCCCGACTCTAAGGTAAGGACAACGACACAGTAAAACACTTTCGATGTCGTCCTATTATAAACTAACTATTGAGCCTCTTAGGGCTAGCTACCGCTGCAGCTGGTCAGGGCTCTAGAGTACTATGCGTATTATATTTGGATCCAGCCCCTGATCCAAACACCAAGAGAGCTTCGTCAGATGCTATTCTCAGACTTGCATCATTCTTACAGCATTTACTAAACCATTCACAGGCGCTTTTGATTGTCAAGGAGTTGGTCAGTTACTCAGAAATTCAAACCTTGTTGCCTGTTCCAAAACATTAGATCTTTATGGAGAAGAACACACAACAAACTCCTTGGAGAATCTGTCATCAATTTTCTAAACGTTATTGGTTTGTTTTTGCAGGTGTGCTTCAGCTGTTGCTCAGACGGTAACATAGCGGTGTGGGACCTTCACAATCAGACCCTGGTGCGACAGTTCCAAGGTCACACGGACGGCGCGTCTTGTATCGACATATCTGCTGACGGGACCAAGCTCTGGACTGGAGGACTTGACAATACTGTGCGGTAAGTATCTTAGAGAACAGCTGGTTTTTTAGGTGACACATGTAGAACTTATATGTATGTGTAGACCTATTGCCTCTGAACTTTCGTTTATCCAGTCTTATTTGAAAATTGGGACAGCTTTCTGAGAAAAGCATTCTTGGGTTGACTGGGGCTCTTATAAAAGTCTGCTGGCAGTCTTAGAAACAGAATTATTGGTCCTCCTTGCGAAAATGCGACACAAAGGAACTGTTCCTGATGAAACCTTCTTTGATTAATGTCGTGTATCAACAAGCATGTGCTTATGGAAGTATTACTTTGGTTTCCCAGGTCTTGGGATTTGAGAGAAGGCAGACAATTACAACAACACGACTTCAGTTCACAAATATTCTCTTTAGGATATTGTCCGACAGGTAAGCCATTCAAAACTGTTTTTTTTTTTTTTTTTTTTAATTAAATGGGCCTACCATTGACCGCAATGTTTAATATAATATGTATAATTTCCACTTTCCTCACATTTGTCAGTTGAAGGTCAAGTCATCAAGTGGAAAGCGGATAATGGAACGTTTTACCGCCACAATTGTCGATATTATGATAATTACTGCCAGCATAAGTCGGCGAGTATCAATCAACTCGCCGACTTATACTGACATAGTGATAGCCTTAACCTGTTGCCCTATTGATGTTGGCTACGGCTGATATCAATCATTCATAATCTGCCCATGAATGACGCTCAAAGTCGTCTTCTGTGCGTAGCAAATTCGATCAAATTTTTCAACCATGCAGTAAAAAAATCTTCATAATTAAAGTGTATTATTCTTTTAAAACTTCTCTCTTCTTATTCAAGGACAGTTTTAGTATAACAACCCATTATCTTTGGTAAAACAACCTACTTCTTCTTTGCGTGGCCATAGACTCAAATAATATCCGACCAGCACCCCTAGCCAAGTTGACAATCTACAATCGTTAACGCTAGTAGAAAACTATTAAAATGAATGGGAATGACATCATCTCTAAGTTAATTCACGTGATCAGCACAAACGAATAGAAAATTCGTAGGCAAGTTTACATCGTTCAAAATAATAGAATAAAATGTTTTCGTTTCTACAATGTTGATCGCTAAACTCTTTGGTAGGAACACTCACCGTAGACTAAAGTGTAGGTTTTTTCTACAGACATTAGAGAACGAGCGATCGACTCAGTCGTGTCAACTTGGCTACCAATTTAGCGCTTTCTACAATCGCTTACGCGGCGTTTACGATTGTAGAAAGAGAATCGATACGAAACGTTTGTACTGGCTAGGCCTGCAGTATGTTGCCACCTGCACGGCTTTGTCGCTGACTTTGTTTAAATCCTGGAAGGTGCAGGATGGGCAAGAATGTAGGTGGGGCATATCCTGCAGAGGGGCTCCACACAGACATTGTCTTTGAGACTAACAAACAAACCCCGTTGTCCACAGGCGAATGGCTAGCAGTAGGCATGGAGAACAGCAACGTGGAAGTCCTACACGCGGTCAAACCTGACAAGTACCAGCTGCACCTGCACGAGTCCTGCGTGCTCTCACTCAGGTTCGCGTCGTGCGGCAAATGGTTCGTCTCCACCGGCAAAGATAACCTGCTCAATGCGTGGCGCACGCCTTATGGAGCCAGTATATTCCAGGTAAGAAAAAATAAACTCAAACTCGAAGTATTTATTTCAATTAGACTATTACGGCACTTTTGAATGTCAAAAAAAAAAACAAAAAAAAGCTAAGCTACAGTCACAGTTACAAGGCATAATAACTTGAGAAAGTATTGTAGTTGCACATTGCAAAGCGTAGATCTCTATGGAGAAGAATGAATGAATGAATAATTTTGATTGGCATAAATCTAAGTTGTTGTAAGAAGGAATAACAAAAAGGAATGATACACACTGTGCAACTGCAATAACAAATATGTATTGTTATTGCAGATGCACGTGTATTGTGCAAATCTGTCAAACTAAAACATGCTATGCCTAACACCATAATTTATTGATGTCATAGTCTGGGACTAACACCTGTTTAAATAGAACGCAATAAAGAGTATTATACTTTAAGGGCCATATATATACCTCAAATGGCTTAGCATGATCTTCCATTACGCCTAAAATACTGCAGCATTAATTTTGAAATAAATATATGGTAAAGTTGAGGATTAATGCTATCCCTAGTAGTAGTTAGTCCTATGTGACGAAAACACGATTCCATAAACTTTACTCGATAGAAAAAAATCAAAGTTACTTCCAAATCGAACAATAAACCGCTGGTATTCAAAAAGTACTTCAAATTAGATCTTGAAACTTTGCATACTAACTGAACTAACTATAAAGGTCTTATTGTGTTTTATTTTTTTAGTTTAATAGATTTTTTGTAAATCGCAAAAAACCACTCATTTCGCACTATTCGGCCGCAGTGACTGACGTAACAACCGCTTTGTAGTGCAAGCTGATTAGAACTTTAATCTAACAGTATTTCAAACGAAGCTTGAACCACCACAAATAGAGTTGCTAATTTTAGGGTTAGAAGGGCCTTAAGAATGAAAAAGTGTCTGACTCACAGTCGACATCATCATTGCTCCTGCCCTTATCCCAATTAATTTGTGGTCGGTGCAGCGTATATTCTTCCATACTTCTCTTTTACTCGTTATCTCATCAGACACCACCTTTCTTGACATATCATCCTCCACACAGTTCATCCATGATTCACAGTCGACGTACGGACTAATAAATTAATAAGTGGTTCCAGAGTGTAAAGAGATGCAATGTAATGAGTACTTATACAAACTTTGAGCATGGCAAATAGACCGCAAAGACGTGAGCTACTTCGATAAAAAAAATCGGAGCAGTCTTTGGGGACTGCCGATAGAAGTGAAAACAAAAAGTACACAGGCCCCGCCCCAGTCGTAGCACTGGTTGTGCCCCGCGCATGCCTGTGTGGTGCTACGCCGTAGCGGATGCTACAAGTGCTACGAACGGCTACGAAGCGTGACCACACGTTACGTTACGTGACGATGAGTTCAATGTTTTTCCTTCACCCAAAAAGTGCTCAACGCGCTTAAAGAGGTTTTCACTTTAAAAAATAAAATCCGTTCAATAGCATTCAGTACATGAATAAAATCAAAATCAAAATCAAAGCATTTATTTCAAGTAAGCCAGTTACAGGCACTTTTGAATTGTCGAAACAAAGATGAAAATTAAATGTAGCTACAGTCCCAGTCACAAGACATAAAAACTGTGAAAGTACTGTAGTTGCCCATTCCCTAGCGTAGATCTCTATGGAGAAGAACGGGCAAGAAACTCCATGGACACTCTTTTAAATCAGAATATGGTTACAAAATCTTGGTTACATCATTCACGTTGAGATGGTATATTATGTGAGAACAATGTAGCAAGATGTGCACGGTAAAAGTGTCCACAGCAAAAACACACAAACAAAAAAAAAATACAATTCAAAATAATTTATTCAAATAAGCCATGGCAACCAAGAGATGACCAGTCACAACTGACAGCGCCCGTTCACGGACATGACGCATGGATCAGCACCATTCAACTCAACCATTTTGAAGGGAACAAAATGATCCGACACATGCGCCACCATCAGCGAGACAATTGAGTGAGCATGACATACTCCAAACCGCCAGGGCACATTCAAGTCAAGAAAAGACGTAGGTTTCCAGTGAATGATAGCTTTCTAGTACATAGTACTCACACAATATGGGCTATGCATTTATATAATACTAAAGGGATTGATTCTATACAATGCAAAGATAGTTGTACAATCTTCAGCAGCTCCAACAATACAATTTAGTGCTATCAATTTATGCGCCCCTGTCCATGCGGAGCAGGACCAGCATTGAGCCAAGCATTTTTATCAGCGATATAATCGCTCAACTTGTAATATGCTTGCTTACATAGTGTGCGTTTAATGCATGTTTTAAATTTTGTCTCATTCAGTTCAAGAATACTTTGTGGAATTTTATTATAGCATCTCAAACAGTACCCCATGAAAGATGAGTCTACTTTAGCGAGTCTGAAACCTGGCTGAACTAGTTGGTCCCTATTTCTAGTACTGTAATTATGTCTGTCACCCCTTTTACCAAAAAGGTGCAGATTTTTTCTGACGTACATTATATTTTCGTAGATGTATTGACAATGTACCGTCATGATGCCAATATCCTTAAACAGTTCCCTTAGAGAATCGCGCCTACGAAGATTATATACGGCTCTGATGGCTCTTTTCTGCAGAATAAATATAGACTCAATATCTGCAGCCCGTCCCCACAGCAAAATGCCATAAGACATTATACTATGAAAGTAACTAAAATAAACCAGTCTAGCGGTATCTACATCAGTATACTGACGGATTTTTCTAACGGCATAGGCTGCTGAACTTAGCCGCCCCGCAAGAGATGTCAAATGAGAACCCCATTGTAGCCTTGAATCAAGCGTAATCCCCAGGAAAACCGTTTTATCTACGAATTCAAGTTTCTCTTTATTTAATATTATATCACAATCACTACTTTTAACATTCGGTAAAGCAAATCTTATGCATTTGGTTTTTTTTTCATTTAATACGAAATTGTTTGCTGTGAACCAATTTTGGACCTGAAGTAGGGCATTATTCACGTCATCTAGATTTTGGGCCCGCCTATTTATCTTAAAAATTAGGGAAGTGTCATCAGCAAATAACACCATATTTTGAGGTTGGTTTTTCAGTAAATAGGGTAGATCATTTATATATACTAGAAAGAGGAAAGGACCCAATATTGAGCCTTGTGGAACCCCCATTTTTACTTTTAACCCCTGTGAAAATAAGATTTTACCAAACTAAGTGCAAGTTTACCCAGTCCGTAATGCTCAAGTTTCAAAAGTAATGTGTCGTGATTTACGCAATCAAACGCTTTGGAGAGGTCACAAAAAATTCCTATGGCGTCTTGAGACTCTTCCCACGCAGTAAATATGTGCTTTAATAAGGTTACACCGGCGTCAGTTGTACAACGTCCCTTGGTGAAGCCATACTGTTGATCATGTAAGATTCTGTTGGTGTTAAAATGATAGAGCATTTGATTAAGCATTACCTTTTCAAAAACCTTGCTAAAAACTGGTAACACGGATACAGGTCTATAATTATTAGTATCTTTACTGTCCCCGGATTTGAAAAGAGGTATGACTTTACTGTATTTCATTAAATCAGGGAAGACTCCTTGGTCTACACATAAATTAAAAATTAAAGCTAAGTAAGGGGCTATAGTCTCAAGTATGGATGTACAAACTTTGACAGACATTCCCCATAGATCTTCGGTTAGTTTGATTTTTATTTGCCGGAAAGTTTTAATAACAATCATAGGGTTAATGTGTTTAAATTTAAATTCAACCAGGCAGCCAATAAAACAAGTGTTTTGTGTATGCATAGATGATAGAAGCATAAAACAAACTGAGGTGAATGAATTTACCTACCTTAGTCCAACTTTACATCATTATAACGACGCATGAGGTCTGATGTTATCAAAATATAGGTATGAAATCAAGTTAGCCGAGAATACCTTATCTCCAATGTTATTATAACTAATAGTAGAGTGAGTTATCACAACATAATGCATCTTCATTCACTTTTAGGTTATCGTAATTGCGCTAAGTGGTTTCAAGTGGTACTTTAGGATTCGTTTTGATTCTGCTTACTCATGTCTCAATAGTGTGATGATAGTTGAAGGTACTTGAAGTATTTTAGTCATAAGGATAATTATGTTTGACAAACAAAGTGTGAAAAAGCTTTACATTATGTTAATTTATGTGTCGATTCTGTTGTGCACAAACTAAACTTAATTTAGGCTATTGTTATCTTTTACTAAAAGGCAGTGCGAGAAAAGGACGGCTATAGCTATGAACTAAGTTAGAGATGTCAAACTAGTTTATGCCTTGCGCTTCACTTTGTTTTTAGTCGACATGTTTTTACGTGCACCCTTCATTTGTATGGAAATTTTAGTTCCAATTAAATTTGACAGCTCTAAATTACGTCCGTCTCTTTCTCGTTTTATTAGAGAGAAAAAGATAGCAATAGCCTAAATTAAGTTTAGTTTGTGCACAACAGAATCGACACCAGTATCATTTATGTTAACTGCATCGTTGGTCAAGTGGTGCGACTGCTGAGCATAACGTCCTAGGTTCGATTCCCAGGTCGGGCAAAGTGTTATTGGGTTTTTCCGTCAGGAATTTCTCAGTATAGTTCGGTTCAAACTTAATGGCGGCTCGGAAGTTAGTTGCGAGTGATGGTATGCTCAGAAAAAACGCTTTAAATTTTATGGCGATTCGGAACATCTTTTGTAAAGCAGCGCAGACAACAATTTTAGGTATCAACGGGGCGCAGATGACGCATCGTTTTGTCTGTATAATGCGCAGACCGTCACTTGCAGCTAACTTCCGAGACGCCATTAAGTTTGAACCGAACTATAGCAGCCACGGAGCCTGGATTTGTGTCCGGTTAATGGCAATAGGCTCGCCCTTATTACATGGGGCTTACACATAACTGGCGAAATGTGGGTGTACTATTAGGTACACCTCTGCTCAACACTTGGGGGATTACAGGCGTGATGTTATGTTATTTTAAGACATACGATAGTCCTACAAAATTCAACATACTAAGTAAATCAATTTCTCTATTTCCAGTCAAAGGAATCGTCATCAGTGCTCAGCTGTGACATCTCTTCAGACGACAAATACATAGTGACGGGCTCCGGCGACAAGAAGGCCACAGTGTATGAGGTGATCTACTAGTGCGACAAACAGACAGTAAAACAAGCGAACAAAATAGATCAACAAGTGACTGTGTACCTTAGTGAGTGACGAACGTTCCGGGAACGTGGAGTGGCAAGTGGTGATATAGCTTTAGTGTATGTATAGAATATATCGGGAAGCCTGTATGTACTTATGCGACTTGTTTATATAGATTAGTGTGCGCGATTTATGTTTATTTGTTGAGCGCCGTAGTGTATGTTGGCAGCAGATCTCAAAATGATGATTTCGTTTCAATATTGTTGTAAAATGCTCGTATTAAAGAAAAGATATGCGCAACCCGTATCAATCTTACTTTTATTCATTGACCTTCCCTTTTACGCTAGCAACACAAGAAATACATTTCAGTAGAAAATCGTTCAAGTCTTATAGGGCCGATTCTCCTTTATTTCGTTTTGGAATCAAGAATCAAAGGTAAAGGACAACCAACTAATGTTACCTACAAAATAACTAATACCTATCTAGTGTACAATAAATTAATTCCTCCATTTGAAAATGCTTCCATTTGATAGATTTGGTAAAGTTGTCTAAAGACTCTTTTTATACCAGTCATAGAATCACTGCATTTTCCCCAGTAAGTATGCGGGAATCACTCTAGTTCTAGTTTCTAAAGCCATATGAAACATCACGACTCTTACAGTTCCAAGATTCTAATAAGATGTAAATGGAAACCGGCTTTCTACCTGGCCATAATAAGCACTTAACGAGATCTTCAATGGTGCGAACGGAAATCAATCTGATTGCGAATCGAAAAAACTCGCGCAGGCAAGTCTAAAACATTCGCAAGAGAGCAACGTCATACCTCTCTTCAATGCACTGACCTTTTGCAGAAAACTCAATATGGATATCTAATTTGTATAATAAAGACATTAGGTAAATACATTTTTCAACACAAGACTAAAACCGGTTGAACATCAATAACAGGGACTTGCTAATTTGCGAGGTAAACAAACATCGCAACAACAATAAATTATTCATACGAGGCAATGAACCAACATTACTATTATAATAGTTCATGTATTTTAGGCATACTAATATTTGGTTAACGGAGGTAGCTAGTCTTCGTCAAGCAAGGTAAGTAAAACAAGGATGTCAAAGGAGCCGAGTCTTGTGTTTGGTTTGTATAATTTTCATAAATGGCAACGCTTTGTTCAGTCCTGTATTATTTTCACAAAAGGCAACGCTCCGTTGAGTCCTTGGAACATGAAGCACCTAGACGTGACCTGTATGGAAAGCAAGCAACCGACTGCGGACTCAAGTTGGCCACTGCAAGCATAATCTAGCGAAAGGGGCCAACGCATTTAAAATTCAATATCACTTCATATTACAAAACAAAGTCCCCCGCCGCGTCTGTCTGTTCCTATGTATGCTTAGATCTTTAAAACGGCTCCGGCCCATCTCGTAACTTTCCCATTTCGACAACTAAACAAAAGACGTGCGAAACAAGTGACCGAGTGTGCCAACTCGTAACTATTTTAATCTTCATACATTGTGTGGCTGACTCTGGCAAAGCCACCAACAGGGATTTTAATTTTGATTACACAAAAATTTAGTCGCTATTTAGTCGAAATTAGTCGCCAAATATCAGATTTGGTCGGTCACTGGTTCAAAAGATATAAGGGCTTATTGTTGGCCCTGCTGGAGAGAGCCTACCCCAGCAGAGCCACATTAATAACTCAAAAACTAGGGCACCTAGCGAAGATCTGTTTTCTCCCATATTTACTCGCTAATTAGTCGAAATTAGTCGCCAAATATCAGAACTGTTCGGTCACTGGTTCAAAAGATATAAGGGCTTATTGTTGGCCCTGCTGGAGACAGCCTACCCCAGCAGAGCCACATTAATAACTCAAAAACTAGGGCACCTAGCGAAGATCTGTTTTCTCCCATATTTACTCGCTAATTAGTCGAAATTAGTCGCCAAGTTACAGACGGTGTGTCATTAAAAAGATATTAAAGAATTCAATTTCCCCATACAGTGGTACAACCAAGTACAAAAAACTTAAAGTAGTTTTTAGACAGGTGTATCTATACGACGTCTGGAGGAATTCTATAACTTCAACCCATCAAAGGAAAGCAGTATTCATTACCTAAAAACAAGATCTACAATAAATATATGTAATTATTTAGGTATCGAACAAAATGTGTGCATTTAGTCGTTGGCAGATAGATCGCTGCGCTCCGTTACATTTACACGATAAGTAAGAAAGAGATAGATGCGCGTGTACAGACGAGCTACTTAGAACGAGTTGCCCGTGACGTACCTAAGTTAAAGTCGGCCAGTTTAAAGTGGAACTTAAAGAATAGTTAGGAACTCGAATGTTGTTATCTTTAGGTACCTATTCCGCAAATACAAAAACGGGGAACAGAGCGAGCACCGGCGCGTCGTCGGCGGTGTTCGCGCCGCTAAAAGTATAAAAAAAAAATAGGTAAATTAACAAACTTGCTCTAAACTCTAAAGATTTTTTTCTTTAGTCATCCACCGGGAGTACAGCGAGAAGGTTTGTTTGTGTAAAATATTAAAAGAACAATTACGAATACGGGCTTTTAAGTGCATTGGACATGTCACATGGTGGTGGACAATTTGAGAGTGTTTTGAAAAGAGGACGCCAGAGTGAAGATTAATATTATTATGTAAGTTACCTTGATTTTTCACGTCATTAGCGTGTTTGTGTGTGTGTCCTAAGATACCAATACTGATGCGCTACCTACCAATGTAGTCCGTCGATGTCCATATTATTTGGCTACAATTAGGATAGTTAATTTTAAAAAAAACACTACCTACCTAAGTGCTTTACATTATGATTGTAACTCTCAGATCAAAGAATTTTGATCTGAGTTGTAACTTATCTAATTTTCTACGTATAATTGGGGTGTCTACGGGTGTGAATTTAGTAGGTACCTACCTCATTAGTCGGTATCTATTGAATTTAGATTACCTATATCTGAAATTCAATAGATTTGTACCTATGTAGTGAAATAAACGTAGGTATATAACATATCATCACGCCTGTAATCCACAAAGGGTTAGGCAGAGGTATACCTAAGGCTCGGCGCAAACGGGCCACCAACCACAGCCACCGGTGGCTGTCGCACGCTATCGCGAATCTCCGACACTGCTGTAGCAAGTGGCCGCTACCGGCCACACGTGTGCGGCGAGTTTCAACAAAATGTATAAAAAAGCGTGTTAACTGCTTGTCGCTGGCAACCGGTGGCTGTGGTTGGTGGCCCGTTTTGCGCCAAGCTCAAAGGTATACTTAGCTGCACCGCAGTCGCCGCATTCTAATTTTTCTATGCAATCTCGCACATAGACATAGACACAGTTTAGATACAGTTCAATTTGTTGTAAAAGCCCTTATATCTTTTGAACCAGTGACCGACCAAATCTGATATTTGGCGACTAATTTCGACTAAATAGCGACTAAATTTTTGTGTTATCAAAATTAAAATCCCTGTTGGTGGCTCTGCCAGAGTCAGCCACACTCATACATTTAATCCCATTTCGTCAACCATAAATTTCAACTGTTTTTTGTACTGTACAGTCAGCTCCCAAAGTTACAAGGAAACCATTTGTTGATGTTGCCATCTCCCCTAGATATCCTTGTTTCAATCCCGTCGGTCTAAGTGTACCTATGAAATTTAAATGGAGATGGCTTGACGAATTAGACAGAACTAACGGCGAGTGCCGCCGGTTCAACTCTGGATCTAAAAAAACTGGAAGGTCCAGTGGGCCTTTACCGCGCACTAGGATGATGGCGGAGGCGAACAGTGTCGGTATCAGTAGCATAGAATTTCTTATTAACATCCCAGATTCTGGATAAGTGCCCGGTTAATCGTAACAATCGCAATAAGCAACCCGCTATTTACATGAGATTACAACACGACCCAGTGAAATGTGGATATAGCATCCACATTTCACTGTGTTATATGAGTGAACTGCTACCTACCTACATTCCAAGGATTCCATGCAAGAAATAGCGTTACCTTCCTATATTATTTTATTGGTAATATTGGAGAAGCTCGTGGCTAACTAATAACTGCCGCTCGGGTCGATCGCTTGCCTATGTTAGTCCGTGGATGGTTGACCGCCCATTACCTACATACCGAGTTTGGTCTGTTGGTCCCGGCTGTCATTTAAACAATAAATAAAATAATAATAAATATCGCTGGACATTAACACACAGCGACATCTAGTGCCACACTAAGCAACGAGGCTTGTGTCGTGGACACCAGATAGTTGATATACTACATAGATACTTTTTGTTTGTAAATACATATTAATATAAACATTCATGACTTGGAAACAAATGTCCATGTTCATCACACAAACATCTGCTCCAACCGGGATTCGAACCCGGGACCCTAAGAACGTAAGGCAGTCTCACTACCGCTGCGCCATTCGGGTTGTCTAATTTGTAGATCTTAGACAGCCGTCACAGATAGTCAGTGGCCCGAAAGTCTGACAACCAGTCTTACCAAGGGGTTTCGTATTACCCAGTACTGGCTGGGTTGTGGAGGTCAGATAGGTAGTTGCTCCATGTAAAATACAGGTATTCAGCTGCATCCGATTAGACTGGAAGCCTAGCCGATCCCAACATAGTTGGGAAAAGGCTAGGCAGATGATGATGTTGAAATGGACCAAACTAGATGATCAGAAGCAATAGATCTGGTGGACGCAGTGGCGTAGCTAGCATGGGTGACACCCGGTGCGGATATTGTAGGTGTCACCCCAAAAATCAATCAAAACAGTTAAAATAAAAATTACGTTTGTCTATTCGTACAAGGAGTCATTTTGTCGATTTGATTTTTTTTTATATTTTAAAATTCGAAAAAAAGATTAAAGTGGTAAACTCAATATGAGACTGGTATTGTACGGAACCCTCTCCAAGCGAGTTCAACTCTCACTTGGCCGGTTTTTATAGGTGGCATTAGTGATGTTCACGGTCGGGTGTCACCCCTAAGCGGGTGACACCCGGTGCTGGCCGCCCCTGCCGCCCCCCCTTAGCTACGCCACTGAGTGGACGGCATCAAGAGTGGTCAAAAACCATTTAACATTCAATGGAGAAGTATACATTCACAACAAAGTATCAATCAGACAACAAAAAATAATGAAATACCTAGGAGTGATTCTAGACGACGGACTTAGCTGGCGTCCCCACATTGAACAGACCTCCTCCCGCGTTAGGAAACTTATATGGGCGTTTAAAAAACTACGACAAGTAGCCGAGTTTAAGCTTCTCCGTACGGTTTATCTGGCACTGGCACAGTCAATCGTAGGTTACTGCATTACTGCTTGGGGAGGTGCTTGTAAAACCTACATGATACGCCTCGAGAGAGCCCAACGCTCACTGTTAAAAGTCATGACCTTCAAGCCGTACCGGTTCCCTACAAGAACTCTGTATGAATGTTGTCAAGTAGTTACAGTGAGACAACTATACCTGCTCAATCTTATTTTGAAACAGCATGAAAAGACACCGAAAAATCACGCAACTAGACATAAGCTTATCTATTCTGTGACATAAGAGAACTATCGGTAATGCATGTAGTACAGTCAAATGCAAGACAGCATCCGCTCGACGGCAACGTCTTTATTTATCTACTTATTTATATAATAAAATAAACATCATCCTCAACTTCAACCCACTAACAAAAAATAAAACAAAGATAAAACTGAATACTTGGCTTCAAACACTGGATTACCAACAGACGGAAAACTTAACTCGCGATGACTAATAAACCCAAGTCCAGCCACCAATCACGATCACTCACACCACACATCAAACACACACACACACACGCACACACACACACACACCACACAAAAGCACGCATGCATTATTTGTAATGGTTATGTTTAATTTTTTTTATTTCTGATGCTAAATGATGTGAACATTAGTACCAAAAACGGGTGAAGACACTGACTCCTGTAACACAGGTCTCACCTAGCACAGGAGTCAGGGTTTCAAATGGAAATGTATAACTTTTTTCTTTGTGTCAATAAAATATTTTATTATTATTATTTTATTATTATACATAAAGAATTACCTACTCCCGGGAGGTCCTGGCTCCTCTAGTCCTCAACAATGAACTTAAAAACAAACAGGAAGTTAATAGCTTTTATATGTTTTCCCTTTTCTTTCTCTTGGATACCCTGTCGTCTGACCAGCGAATGCCGAAGAATTACACTACCTTACCAGACAAGACTCGTACACCTTAGCAGAACTCAGAACATGTGCACAGGCAGGCCCTGAGAGGCTGAGGTTTTCAGTGGAACACAGAGCAACTTGACCACGCTTGGCGCTTCTCGTACCTAAGTATCTAAGTGTACGAACACAGTGGCCGCTCGAATCGAGCGTGCGGCGGGGCGGCGCGTGCAGCGTTCATGTCAAACACATGCATTAAAGCGCAGGCCACACCTCCAGCTAGCGGGCGGGCGAGCGAAGCGAACGAGGCCCTTTTCATACTTCGTTCGGCTTTTTCGGTAGCTCGCGGTGTGAACCGAAGTATGTAAAGAGGTGAAACGATGTTCGCCCGCCCACCCGCTAGCTGGCCGTGTGGCCTGCGCTTTATACGTGAGTGGCCTCAGTAGACGCCCGCCGCGCGCCGGTCGGCAGCTCGACACCCTGCAGAACGCGCCGCCCGACGCTATTGCACTCAGGCCGTACACTTACTATGAAAAATGTCTTTTCTTATCTTAGTTTTTTGTCATCGATCACTAATTTTTTGTTAACAAATAAGTCGTATATATGTACCGAGATAACTATTTTGGAAAAAATAAGACAGTTTTTGATGTAGTTCGTACCTACTGTATGCCTTTATAAATACTAAGACGTTCAGCTAACTTTTAAAGTCAGTACTTTAAAAGTTAGCTGTTGTCTTGGTTCAAAACTCCATATTTTAATTGTTTGTTTACAATAAATATATTTAAGTAATTGTCGTTACAAACTACGTATGACATTTGTATTGCGTATTAGAAGCACGTGTGTTGTATCTCGGTGGCCTCATTTCTCTTAGATAATGTGACCGACTCGCATCCAGACGTTGTTTCCGCTAGTGAGACCTAACTGAAGACCTAGTTTCTTTCTGATGAAACTAGGGTCTTAGGTAGGTACTCGTATTCGTTTTTAAGTGATCTATTTGTGTGTTACGGGAGCTGGTCTGAAAGTAAAGAACCTTTGCTACGCTAAGAAAGAGTGCGTTCAAATGGTGTCATCCAGAATTCACAAACACAGAATAAACAAGACAGTTTCTGTCTCTGAAAATGAAAAATAGCCTCTAAAATCACCTATTTATCTTTCCATTGCTTAGTTTCATTGTATAGCGCTCGTCTTCAACCTAGGACCTGTGTCATCATTCTTCTATCATTGAAAGAAAGAAAAAAACAATCGACAACCAAAACTTTTGGAACAGCACTTTTTAATTTATACTTATAAATTACGCTGATTTACGATTCAGCTCCTAGTCCTTTTTGGCTAATGGTGACCAGACGACGTCTCTATCAAAGTTTCAGATAAGTACTTTTCTAGAGTTTAAGTTGGTTCTCATCACACTTCAGGTAATATTTGTTTATTTCCACAAAACGGCACAGAAGTGAAAAAACACCAATGGAGTCGAGTGCACTATCTCCGACGGATACAGCATGGCTAGTCTGCGTGAAACACCGCTACTCTATACTTCAAGCAAATCTTCATACAGCAGGTGTATATCGTGATGCAAGGGCAGCAGCATCCACCGCAGCAGCCACCGCAACATCTGCAGCCTCCGCAAATTTTGAGTCTATGGGTAGGTAACGTGTACTTTAATTAAAAAGAGCCTAAAATTAGGTTCAAAGCAACACAATTTTAGCTAGGGTTTTTTTGAAATATTACGGGTTTTAAATAAGAGTTTTTAATATATATATATATTAAAAACATATATATATATACCACGCAACCGATTTGATTGTGATATCGTGGTAGCTTCACCGTAAGCCCGGAAGTAGAAATAATCATTTTAGTAAATCAACCAGACACCGGAGACCTACTTAATTAGCCGAAAAACAACAACAGTTTTTGTTTACGAAAACAGATGTGCGCCGTTCCTATGTATTTTTTCACAATCCAACAAATATTTGTGCTGATTTCCATGAACTCGGGTAATTTCTGATTACTCTGCAGGCTGAAAACAAAATGACCAATGCTTCGTGCCCTTTGTACATTGTCATTCGACAACATCGTGATTTTTTTTCGTAACTTGATTCCAAAACGTTATCAAACGTGTTTCCCATTTGTATTCCCGATTGACCAAAGTAGTACCGTAATAGTGCCATATGGTCTATTAATGATATTTTTATCTAATACGCTTTCGATATTAGGTATCATTGAAAACCATTTTATCTTATTTTTTGCAAGCAGAGTACTTTTTTTCTTTTACAGGAATGATGGTTTGGTTATCGCTATCTAGGCTATACACGTGTGTGTTTGCAAATGCTTCTTCATGCCAATTTAACGCTTGCACGGATGGAGAGCTAAAGCAGTTTTTACAAATATCTATTATCATGTACAACTGCTCATTTGTCCCGTGTTCGCAACTACTGAGCGTGAGGCCCTGGGTTTTATTCCCGGATCGGACAAACAGTGCAGCCCGTAGTTTGAAAGTTGACGATAATATTATGATGCCCCCGTGCCTCGATGCGCACGTTGAGCCATTGGTCCTGCGTACTGCGGCGCCTGATCTCTCTCTAGTCGTATCCGTCTTCACCGAGTGTGCAGGGTGTGCGTAGCACACGGGCGCAGCGGTCCTAGGGGGCGCCGAGCACTGCTCACCACGGAGCCCCACTCGGCGCGCGCGTTGGCCGGCCGCAGCACTTTCAATGACCAACGTAAAAAGAGTTCCGCTTTGCATAATTTTGTATAGCTTCTGGAGCTCTTCTTATATTTGTAGAATTACAGCAAAGCAAGGCATGTTAACATGGGTACGTTTTGGCTTGTTAGGGTAAACACCAGAACATCCTATTAATACTGAACACAGACAACAGCACATCACGGTATCCAAAACCGACAACTTCTTCAAATTTAATCTCCAAACAATAGAGTATATTATCCATTGGGGAAATTTGTCAATTTGTGGTAACTTGTATGTGCTGTTACTTGTACTTTATACCCATTCCATTTTGACCGCGCGCTTAAACTAGGGGGCGCTAGGGTAATGTTTGCACACGGGCGCTACATGGGCTAGAGACGGCTCTGGTCGTATCTCCTCTGAGATTAGCCGGTGACCGAAAACGGTCAGGGGCAGAATGACTATTATTATTATGTACGATTTACTTAGTACATAATCTGATTGGCAAGATCAGTTAATAAGTTCCAAACTGGAATCCTGGGAACTCCAAGTTCGTCATGGTAGAACTCCCAACGCGCAACAAGTTACAAAATACGAATGAGATAAGAACGAACTATCTTAAATATTTGTGAAAATAAACTAAATTATCTACCCAAATGTTAGTAAACAATACATACACGAATGTAATATTTACTTATTAATAGGATAATCTAAAGTTTTAATGTTAGTTTTGTGCACAACTATAGGTTCAAAGTATGTAGTGTCTGGTACAGATGGTGGCACCGCCAGCCACCGGCGGTTATCTCCTCGGACACATGTATAAATATAACGCGGCCATTATTCACTAATGCTGATAAAATCAGATTCTAGCCGTTTTATCTAGTTTTCTATTGTGTGACACATATTGGGATGGCATGTCAAATATATGCTGTAAATAAAATGTGTTTGTCAATGTTGAGTTCACGTAAATGTTTTGTCTTTTTACCGAGATGGCTCAGGACACCCAACAACTCTGATATATCAGCCTAGCCTGGCCTTTTCCCAGTCCAACCGGATGCAGTGGAATAGCAGTATTTTACACACTTTCTCCACAAACTAGTTAGTACTTTGTAATACCCGGTACGAGTGGTTTTCAGACTTTCGGGTCACAGACTGGCTGAAACGACTGTCAAAGATCTAAAAATGACAGCCGGGACCAACGGCTTAACGTGCTTTCCGAGGCACGGAGGAATCTCGGTATGTAATGGGTGGTCACCCACCCATCCACTGACCAACTAGGCAGGCGCGGCATAACCTGAAGATCGACACGAGCTGTTGTTATTATTTAGTGACGAACCAACTCTGACAGATAATGTACTGAAATATGTATCATCATCATCATCATCAACCTATTAATGTTCCCACTGCTGGGACACAGGGCTCTCTCTATGAGAGGGAATGGGCTATAATCCACCACGCGGGCCCATTGCGGATTGGTAGATGTCACATGTCTTCGAATTTTTTGGTTCTAGGACATGCCGGTTTCCTCACGATGTTTACCTTCACCGTTTTGAGAGCAGTGGTGATGAAATAAATTACACAAAGTAATGCGCCTATCTGGGTTCGAACCCGCGACTTACTGTTTGTAAATCGGGGCCGCCACCACTGGGCCACCACTGCTCTTACTGCACTGAAATATGTATGAAAGTATGAATCTATCTGCGCATAGTGTAACGGACTGGTACATTCATAGATATTTCCACAGCCACTTCGCATTTTTTCTGTACGAACCATGAGGCATACGTTCTTATCCAGATTCCACCAGTAGGTTCACTTTTCTCCTGTGGATGCAAGACGTAGACAGAATGAGAGAGCCCCGTGCTACGAAATGCTACGTGACATAGCCACTCGTAGCACTGGGTAGCCATTTCCACAACATATATTTTCGGGTCACAGCTTATTCCTGTTATCAACTTATTCGACGGACATGGATTAAACTGCTAAGTTACTGAGAAAGGTAAAATTTACTTAAATATTACGGGACACTTGCGGACCTAACTGACATATATTTTATTTTAATTAAAAATAGGAATTAAAGAACGAGACATGAGCTAAGTATCAATCCACCGGGTCAACAACGCGATTACTTATAAGAAAACAGCTATTTTTATAATGTATAGTAAACAAAGATCAGGCTTACATATTACATAGGTATTTAGTTTTATTAATTTTATACATACATTCGTCATCCACAAAAACAAGTTATGTACAAATTTATTATCTATTATTACGCAGAAACCCGGAATCGGTCGGAAGTTTCTACAGCTCGTCATTCCGGATATCTGTGGGGCTTTCCGAACCGCGATATTATTTGTTGGATTTTACATAACCGCGGTTTAAGTACAGTCTACTTATGCATAGATAAATAAGTAAGTACTCTACTCATTACATACCTCTTTCATGCTCACTATAGTTTTAATAACATCGAGGTTTCGGAAAATCTGAAATTATTTTAGGAATGTAGAACTGTTCTAAGGACACTGTTTGTATAGATCCTAATTAGAACTATAGGTTCAGAAGAAGGTAATATTAGAGTGTCCAGGTAGTTCAAAATAACCAATCACACAATTTGGAATACGAATATTTGCGTTACTTTTTCGAATTGATTGTTGGCTATCGGTTTGAAGTTAAATCGGATGTCAGTGTAACGTGAGCAGGTTGGTCGACGAAGCCAGATGGTGGCCGTACCAGCCACCGCCGCGACCGATAGCGCTGGCTAGACGCGAAACCATGACGCAAGTGTACGCAAGGAATAAAAAAGGCAACTGCGCGTAAAACCTTGATAATTTTCCCCCACACATTGTACTAGCTATGATTCAATTACGCATTCTAGCTGCGTATGTAGATTGTAGGTACTGTTAATATTACGGTTGTGACTTTTTTATTTTCCACTGCGGTTTTAATTGCGTTTGAACGCCGAGCTTAGAAGACGAGTATGTTGTTCACCTTTCTTAAACTCTGATTATGATTAGGCAATCAATGAAAATAATAAACAGGTCTGTGATGAAAAGATACTTCATAAGTTTTCAAATATTATTGTTTTATGAAAAAGAAACTGTATTTCCGGTGCTCCAAATTCTAAATTCCAATTGTTCTTGCGCAGAAAACACGTTAACATTTTTTTTTCTTTATTAAAGTTGGCAATTGACGCAATACTATATTAATAATACAGTTCCTACACCTACGTACTATAATTTATTAATACCACAATGGGTATCGTAACGGAAAAAATAGTGATAAGAATCCTTGAATGGATTTGAAGGGAATTCATGAATGAATGCATTTCGCGTCCTGTCCGCTCGTGGTTACACAGATAGGCGTTTTTTTGTAGACAGTTTGGTAATATTTGTACCGTAACTCCAGATTCAAATTTAGGGTTCGGTAAATAGTAGCTGAACATAGGTTTTATCATTTATTGTCAAAATGTCCAACGAAAATCCTGCCAATTAGGTAATATTATCATAAAATATAAATTCCATAATTCTGTTGAATATGGTAACACCATTGTTTCCCTCACTGATTCAATGATTGCGTTTAGATGTTCGGATTTAGTCAACTATTTGTATCTTCATTTTTTTACTTTGTGCAGGTTAGTAAAAACAAGATATTACATGGAAAGAAAAGTTGTTCATACTATAGACCGTGCCTACTTTAATTGATGAACGCTTCTGAAATTAAGAGAGCCCCAAAATGCCGATCTTTTTTGCGTCTGTAGTTCCTAACTTAATGGGAGTTTTGCAGTCAATCATTATTTCAGTCAAAAGCACATTAACTCTGATTATAATGAATAAGCTTATAAATGTTCCCACTGCTGGACACAGTTCTCATTAGAAGGCTGAAGGCAATCCAGCAAGCGGGCCCAGTGCGGTTTATCTACTCTGGTGGGCGATCTTTATTTTCGTAAGCATTTTATTTTTTCGGAAATTGCAACATTAGTTATGTATCTAGAGATAGGTATAAATAAACAGAATTTGTAACCAAACTGACGCACTAGCTCGGAATATCGGATGTGAGATTGCAGACTTTGAACTCTTGCGTTCAAAAAATAGGTATATTAGGGGTTTATCTCTCTTGAAAAATATCGTTAAGAGAAGCGAATTTTGAAAATGATCTGATTCAAAAAGCAAATAAAGTTCCCTTATAAAAAAAAAGGAAGAGTAGCGGTCAACACATACAATGTTGGATGGAAAGACTTTGTAATAAATGTTATAAATCACTCTTACATTTCAATATTGTTGTGAACTTAGGTAAAAGAACTGTGGGACAACAAGCCGGGCAAATAACCGATAACAACAGAAAATGAATGAGCCGAGTCTCGATTATGTTCAATAAACGGCTTTGTTAATTGATATTTTCTACTTGTTTTATCTATTTAACTGCAAACTGTATTAAAATGTAGAAAAAAACAATGTTTATATACATACCCAGAGGTGGAGTTGAGCACGTAACTTCATACTATGACCGGCCATAACGTTTGTTATTGATTGCGCAAAGGGTTAATCGGTCTAAAGATATTTTTTTCCAATGTGTTTCCACTCGGTGTTGGATGGCACGGGACATGTGCGCGCGCGGATCTGCGTTAATCGCTGATCGTCGTTATCGCGTCCGTCGCACTGTCCGGCGCGGGCGCCGCCGCCGCCGCTCCATCTCGTGCACACTCATTCCAACCCCGGGACGCGACACAGCCGCCTGTCTGCAGCTCATCCTGACATTATATCCGCTGCATACCATTACTAAGTTCAGTGTTCAGAGGTGGACCACCAACGAAACTGGCGACGCAACAAAGAATTAAAAATTGTTAGTAACTAAACCATCACAAAAACTTTTCGTTCATGAATTTCTTCTCGCTCACAATTTAAATTAACGGTGTTTTTGTTAACTTCCAGGTCAAAAATGTTCTGCGACGGCTCCGGACCGCTGTTCGAGGAGGCTCTCCTCAACGACCAGCTCCTGTTCGAGATCTCGCCAGCGGAAAGTCTCATAAACTTCGAGCTGCCGTCCCTGGACTCAGACGGCGACTGGCAGCTCAGTGACTTGGATCTCAATTGTGATAGTTTTATAAATAGTGCTAGTGATATAAACAAGGAAGCCTCTAACATCCTTGATGGATCAGTTTTCGACTTCGCCGATTTGGACAAGAGCATAATTGACGAATATCTCCTAGAAGCATTGAGCAGTGATCTGTCCAACGACTCGCCACAGTCGCCACGCTCGGGTACTGACTCGTCTTTCAGCACCGAGTCCCTGTGTGCTCTGGAGACACACGACTACGTCACTGTGGAGAAAACTTGGCAGAGTAAAACGCGGGTATACGAGAAGACCGATGTGAAAGTTCGTTCGTTTGGTGAGCCGAAGTTTTGTCCGGAGTTGGGTGCATTCCGTTGTCCAGTGGAGGACTGCGGCAAACTATACGCGAAAGCGTCGCACGTGCGTGCTCACCTGCGCCGTCACAGCGGTGAGAAGCCGTACCGGTGTACGTGGGGCGGGTGTGCGTGGAGGTTCGCGCGGTCCGACGAGTTGGCTCGGCATAGAAGGAGTCACTCTGGAGACAAGCCGTACCGGTGTTTGGAGTGCGGCAAGCGGTTTGCGCGTTCGGACCACCTCGCCAAGCATGGGCGCGTGCACGCGCGGCGTGCCGCAGCTGCCGCCGCCGCAGCCAGGCGCGCTGCCGCAGCGCCGCACGCGCATCGGAGATCTACGAGAGGAATATTACTACTGTGATGATACGTTACACATACATAATTATGTGGTTTTGAGTAGGTAATGAGAGACGATTTCTTTAAAATAGGTGATTCCATAAGAATTTAAATATACTGTAAATAGAGGTAGGTTAATATTACGGAAATTAATTACTTGAAAAAGGTAAAATTGACAATTCTCTGCAAATTTCTTCAAAGTACCTACTGAAGTCTTGAGTTCGATTAAAACAAATAGTTTTTTAATTTCCATAAAAAACTATTTGAGATTTTCCCTGTTTCTGTCTGAAAGGTTGATGTCTACTGATCAATTCCTCGATCAAGGGACTGCTGTCAAATTTTAATTTAGGCTTCGTAATTTGTAAACTGTTATAATATAATATCTAATTGAAGCACTACTGACAAGAAACCGGAGAAAGAAATAGAGACCAAAGAGTTACCAAATAGTGACTGTGAAAGAAATATTTGTAAATATTAAATAAATAATAGGATTTACTTAATGTACCTACTTAGTACCTAAGTAATTCCTCTTCTGACTAGCCTTAATTTAAATTTGTAAATATAGAATAAGTAATACCTATGTACTTATATCACTATTAGTAGCAAAAATGAATAAAATGCATGGTATTTATTGAAGTTTTTGTTTATGTCTTCATGCTGACTTTGATCATAGAGTAACTCATAACCAAGTTTACCTTGAAATCAAGCACGTACCTATACAGGGGGGAAACCCCCCGAAATCTCACTGAAAATAAACGGGATCTTACCCACTGCAAAGTACGTAAATGATAGTACAGTGATAACAGCGATTTTTTAGTTGTTTCAATGATAAATGATGTTTATTTTGCAAGTAGGTTTTTACAAACACTTTTACACGTCATTCTTTTAAACTAGATGGGGCCGGTGTTTCGTACCTGACTACTCTGAGAAGAAACAGCCGAAACAAACTCAGAGGTCATAGTCTCTTTTAAAGTCCAGACAATCTTGCTCAATTCACATGAGGACTATGCAGATTAGTATCTGAGATGGTCTTTTGAAGAAAGAACCATACAGATTTGAGTGGACCTGTCCAGTCAGTGCAAGCATTTGTCAGTTAACGTGTAGCTCGACTTATAACTCAAGGAGCTCAACGAAACGACGAACAATACCAAAGAAAGGACATTTGGGTAGGTCGCTTAGAGTACTCAAACTGCCAGACAGTTGTGGGAAAAAATAAACAAAAAATATAAATGTGACCCACATGGTTCCCACATTCACAATCTAAATATATAAAAGAAGAAACTGACTGACTGACTGACTGATTGACTGACTGACTGACTGACTGACTGACTGACTCATCTATCAACGCACAGCCCAAACCGCTGGGTCTACAGATACCAAATTTGGCAAGTAGGTTCCTTATGTGGTCTAGGGGTGCACTAAGAAAGGATTTTTCAAAATTCACCCCCTAAGGGGGTTAAACGGGGCTCCAAAGTTTGTATGGGGAAACAAGATTAGTTAGACTATTTTATTCGAAACTTCACAGGAGTGCTCCTATTGATAAATGAGTAGAAACGGGTTTCAGGTTTTTTCAGAATTCAACCCCTAAGAGGGAGAAATGGGGTGGCAAATTATAAAAATCAATGCACAGCCCAAACCGCTGAGTCTAGAGATTCCAAATTTGGCAAGTAGGTTCCTTATGTCGTTTAGGGGTGCATTAAGAAAGGATTTTTCAAAATTTACCCCCTTAGGGGTTGGAACGGGAGTCCATAGATTACATGGGGAAATAAGATTAGTTAGACTACTTTATTCGAAACTTAACAGGAGTACTCATCTCGATAAATCAGTTAACGTTTGTGTTTCAGGTTTTTTCAGAATTTAACCCCTAAAGGGGGAAATGGGGTAACAAGGCCTAAAATTCAACATAGGTATTGTTTGTATGATGAATTGGGTTGGGTGTATTGCAAAAACAACGATTTTAAAATTTAATGTGGCGGCCCTAAAATAACATCATTCCCTGTTGGGGTGCGATGGGGTTGAAATGTCTAAAAATCAATATGGGTGTCGATACCGAGATTATCAGGGGTGCTGATTACGAAAATGGCATTTATTTTGAAATCTAGAAGATGGCGGATTCGACTTCTACAGGGTTATTGTTGATTTATTGTGATGATTGTGATAACGATGATGATGATTGTGATTACGATGATGATGATTGTGATAATGATTGTGATGATATTTATTACGATGATAATGATTGTTTTACGATGTTGATGATTGTGATAACGATGATGGTGGTTGTGGTAGTGATTTTGATGGTGATTGTGATGGTGATTGTGATAGTGACGGTGATTGTGATGGTGATAGCGATGGTGATGGTGATTGTGATTGTGACAGTGACAGTGATAATGATGTAGATGATTGTGATTACGATGATAATGATTGTGATAATGAGAATAGTGATTGTAAGAGTGATTGTGATGGTGATGGTGATTGTGTTAGTGATGGTCATTGTGAAAGTGACGGTGATTGTGATAGTGATAGCGATGGTGATGGTGATTTTGATTGTGACAGCGACGGTGATAATGTTGAAGATGATTGTGATTTATACGATGATAATGATTGTAATAACGAGGATAGCGATTGCGAGAATGATTGTGATGGTGATTGTGATTGTTTTAACTTGATTTTGTGATAGTGACGGCGATTGTGATCATGATGATTGTGATTGGGATGATAATGATTGTTATTACGATGATAATGATTGTTATTACGACGATAATGATTGTGATAACGATGATGGTGGTTGTGATAGTGATTTTGATGGTGATTGTGATGCTGATGGTGATTGTGATAGTGACGGTGATTGTGATGGTGATAGCGATGGTGATGGTGATTGTGATTGTGACAGAGATGGTGATTGTGATAATGACGAAGATGATTGTGATTACGATGATAATGATTGTGATAACGAGGATAGCAATTGTGAATGTGATGGTGAGTGTGATTGTGTTAGTGATGGTGATTGTGATAGTGATGGTGTTTGTGATAATGATTGTGGTTGTGATAGTGATGGCGATTGTGATCATGGTGATTGTGATTAAGATGATAATGGTTGTGATTACGATGATAATGATTGCGATAATGATGATAGTGATTGTGATAGTGGTTGTGATGGTGATTGTGATGGTGATGATGATTGTGATTGTGATGGTGGTTGTGATAGTGATGGGTGATTGTGATGATATTGGTGATTGTGATGATATTGGTGATTGTGATTACAATTGATGGTGATTGTGATAGTGATTGTGATAGTGATTGTGATAGTGATTGTGATAGTGATTGTGATAGTGATTGTGATAGTGATTGTGATAGTGATTGTGATAGTGATTGTGATTATGATAGTGATTGTGATAGTGATAGTGATAGTGATAGTGATAGTGATAGTGATAGTGATAGTGATAGTGATAGTGATTGTGATTGTGATTGTGATTGTGATTGTGATTGTGATTGTGATTGTGATTGTGATTGTGATTGTGATTGTGATTGTGATTGTGATTGTGATTGTGATTGTGATTGTGATTGTGATTGTGATTGTGATTGTGATTGTGATAGTGATTGTGATAGTGATAGTGTTAGTGATAGTGATTGTGATAGTGATTGTGATTGTGATTGTGATTGTGATTGTGATTGTGATAGTGATAGTGATTGTGATTGTGATAGTGATTGTGATTGTGATTGTGATTGTGATTGTGATAGTGATTGTGATAGTGATAGTGATAGTGATAGTGATTGTGATAGTGATTGTGATTGTGATTGTGATTGTGATTGTGATTGTGATAGTGATAGTGATTGTGATTGTGATAGTGATTGTGATTGTGATTGTGATTGTGATTGTGATAGTGATTGTGATAGTGATTGTGATTATGATAGTGATTGTGATAGTGATAGTGATAGTGATAGTGATAGTGATAGTGATAGTGATAGTGATTGTGATTGTGATTGTGATTGTGATTGTGATAGTGATAGTGATAGTGATTGTGATAGTGATAGTGATTGTGATTGTGATTGTGATTGTGATTGTGATTGTGATTGTGATAGTGATAGTGATTGTGATTGTGATAGTGATTGTGATTGTGATTGTGATTGTGATAGTGATTGTGATAGTGATTGTGATTATGATAGTGATTGTGATAGTGATAGTGATAGTGATAGTGATAGTGATAGTGATAGTGATAGTGATAGTGATAGTGATTGTGATTGTGATTGTGATTGTGATAGTGATTGTGATAGTGATTGTGATAGTGATTGTGATAGTGATTGTGATTGTGATTGTGATAGTGATTGTGATTGTGATTGTGATAGTGATTGTGATAGTGATTGTGATTATGATAGTGATTGTGATAGTGATAGTGATAGTGATAGTGATAGTGATAGTGATAGTGATAGTGATTGTGATTGTGATTGTGATTGTGATTGTGATAGTGATTGTGATAGTGATTGTGATAGTGATTGTGATAGTGATTGTGATTATGATAGTGATTGTGATAGTGATAGTGATAGTGATAGTGATAGTGATAGTGATAGTGATAGTGATTGTGATTGTGATTGTGATTGTGATTGTGATTGTGATAGTGATTGTGATAGTGATAGTGATTGTGATTGTGATAGTGATAGTGATTGTGATTGTGATTGTGATAGTGATTGTGATAGTGATTGTGATAGTGATTGTGATAGTGATAGTGATAGTGATTGTGATAGTGATAGTGATTGTGATTGTGATAGTGATAGTGATTGTGATTGTGATTGTGATAGTGATTGTGATAGTGATTGTGATAGTGATTGTGATAGTGATAGTGATAGTGATTGTGATTGTGATAGTGATAGTGATAGTGATAGTGATTGTGATAGTGATTGTGATAGTGATAGTGATAGTGATTGTGATAGTGATAGTGATTGTGATTGTGATTGTGATTGTGATAGTGATAGTGATAGTGATAGTGATTGTGAATGTGATTGTGATTGTGATAGTGATAGTGATAGTGATAGTGATAGTGATTGTGATAGTGATAATGATGGTGGTTGTGATGGTGATTTTGATGATAATAATAAATTGTGATGATTATGAAATTTGGCACATATATAGTTTGTAACCTGGATTAACATGTAGGACACTATTTATTAGAGTTGCCGCGAATAGTGTTTATAGCGAATAATCGAATACCGATTAATCGCCATTCACTTTGGCGAATAGTCGAATAACTCGACATTACTATTGTTACTATTAGAGGAGCTTGTGGCTAAATAATAACAGCCGCTCGGGTCGATCTTTAGGTTAAGCCGTGCTTGCCTAGGTTGGTCTGTAGATGGGTGACCACCCCTACATACCGAGTTTCCTCCGTGCCTCGGAAAGCACGTTAAGCTGTTGGTCCCGGCTGTCATTAGTAGATCTTTGACAGTCGTTACAGGTAGTCAGTGACCAGAAAGTCTGACAACCAGTCTTACCAAGGGGTATCGTATTACCCAGTACTAACTGGGTTGTGGAGGTCAGATAGGCAGTCGCTCCATGTAAATACTGGTATTCAGCTGCATCCGGTTAGACTGGAAGCCGACCCCAACATAGTTGGGAAAAGGCTAGGCAGATGATGATGACTATTCGATATAAAAAAATGTCTCTGTTTATTCAGAAAGACTATTTTCCGAGGCAGGTTTCATTTACGAGGAAAAACGAAACCGACTTGCTCCAGAACGTGCAGAAAAAAATGTTTTTTTGCACCACAATCTGCCTCTGTTGGATTTTAAATATTAATTAAAAAGCCTTACTAATTTAATTTCTTGAATATGATAGGCACAGGCACATATTACAGATAATAGCGAGTATTCGCGGCAACTCTACTATTTATCCCTTTATTATGATTCAGTGGGACAGTTATCGAACTTCACGCGGGCGAAGCCGCGAGCAACAGCTAGTAATCATATAAAATTCATAACAAATTCTATTCAAAAAGAATGTAAATAAAAATCACAAAAATCATTAAAAGTCACAATGATGATAAAAAAAAAGTAAAATACTTAACAAAATAAGTATTCATGTCAAATCAGTAAATGTCAAATAAAATAATAAAAAATAATAATAAAGTAAAAAATAATAAAATACATGTCGAAACATTAAATGTCAGTGTATAAAAAATAATAAAATACATGTCAAAACATTAAATGTCAGATTGTCTAAAAAAAGGATAAGAAAGGAATAAATAATAAACAAGCGAAGTCCGAAGCTTCGACATTCACAGAGCAAATTTCATTGGAGCAGCTTAATCCCAAGCCTTTTTATCTTCGAGATAGTGATTAACATGATAGTAGGCTTTCAGGCACAGCTTCCGTTTTATAAACGATTTGAATTTATTTAGGCTTAGTGCTTGAATTTGGCTCGGAAGTTTATTGTAAAAACGTATACATTGGCATCTGAACGTACCCCCTATTTTTTTGAGCCTCGTTGCAGTAACAACAAATTTGTGTTTGTTCCTCGTATTTAAGTTGTGGATATCACTATATTTTTTAAACAAATTAATATTTTTATGTGCGTACAAAAGGTTTTCATAAATAAACTGAGAAGGCACAGTAAGAACATTAATCTCTTTAAATTTTTGTCTGAGGGAGTATCTGGGACTTAATTTATAAATTGAACGAATTGCCCTTTTTTGCAAAACAAATATTGTCTGAATATCGGCGGCATTGCCCCCAAGAGAATACCGTACGACATCACGCTATGGAAATAACTAAAGTAAACTAAACGGGCTGTCACGAATTCTTCTAACGGCGTATGCTGCAGAGCTAAGTTTTTTTGACAATTTGTCTATATGCGGGCCCCACTGGAGCTTGGCATCCAAAGTTATGCCTAGGAACACTGTGCTATCTTTCGGTTTCAACTCTTCATCCTTAATTAGTACAGTAGTTTCCACTTGTCTTACATGGGGTATCTTAAACTTAATACATTTAGTTTTTTTTTCTCATTTAGGAGTAGGTTATTAACATTAAACCAATTAACGACTTTTGCCAGGGCGCTATTAACATCATCCGTAACTAACTGCTGACGTTTGAGTTTAAATAAAAGAGAAGTGTCGTCTGCAAACAATACTATGTCATGATTATCCTTTATGAGGTGAGGCAAGTCATTTATGTAAATAAGAAACAAAAATGGACCAAGAATTGAGCCCTGTGGTACCCCCATTCTTACTACGGATCCGGGAGATCTCTTTCCGTTAACATCAACTCTCTGAATCCTATTACTCAAATATGAAATAAGAAGATCCAGCGAGGCGTTACGGATTCCGTTGTGGTGTAGTTTCCTGATTAATGTTTCATGAAGAACGCAATCGAAAGCTTTAGATAAATCGCAAAAAATGCCCAAAGCATCGCATTTGTCCTCCCAGGCATTATAAATGTGTCCTAAAAGTTCAACACGCATCAGTAGTTGAACGACCCCTTGTGAAACCGAAGTGTTTTTTATGCAATAACTTATGTTTATTGAAAAAACTTTGCATTTGTGCCAAAATTAATTTTTCAAAAATTTTACTAAAGGTGGGTAGTACTGAAATGGGTCTATAATTAGTGGGGTCTGATGTACTACCTGATTTAAACAATGGTATTATTTTACTATATTTCATTAAATCAGGAAACTCACCATGGTCAATACAATCGTTAAATATTACAGCTAATGAAGGAGCTACAATGTTTATAATGGATTCAGCAACGTCAACAGAATGACCCCATGGTCTTTTTAACATTTAAGGTGTGAAAAGTTTTAATTATATCTTTACAGGTGACATATTGAAAATTAAATTCGGAATCACAGACTGAAACGTTTTCCCTAAGTAAAGACTCGGCAGCAGCAGCTGACGAGTTTAGCGATTTAGTAGCCGATACGGGAATATCCGCAATGAAATTTTCAAAGCAACTTGAGTGTCTGAATTCAAAATATTATCGCCAATAGCAAGGCTTTATGTTTACCACCCCCCGAACCAAAAGTTTGGATACGTGCTTGCTTGAAAGATATAACATAATTTTTGAACATCCACCAAATACATAATATCACGCCTGTTTTTATGTCCTGAAAGAAGATAAAAACAACTGCTACCTACGCATTTTACCACAGTTTTTTATTTTAATTTTAATAACTCCACTGACAGTCACCGGGCACAAATCCCGACTCCGGGAACTCTAGAATCCAAATAAAAAACCATACCTGATGAAAAACTCAATAACACTGCTGGGCGAGGAGATCATATCCAGAAACTCACGTTCCAAAGTAATTGGTCTTCACTCAATGTTATTTTATTGATAGTTTGGCTACCTCACCAACTAACATTAACGCAGTCATATTATATCAGGCAGTAAGTTAGTAAAAATATGTATGGTTAAAATTATAATTGAAATTATAGAGTTCAAGTTCAGTGTTACCTACATTTCTTATCATGCTACACAGGCTACATGCTGAGTGCAGTTGGCTAACGTAGTGGGTACAGCTACTAATAATAATAATTCATTTACTTCCCTTTATTGTTATTTATTTTTCGTTTCCTACTAAGTTACATTAGATTGTACAATAAAAAACCGGCCAAGTGCGAGTCGGACTCGCCCATGAAGGGTTCCGTAGCAGCAAGTAACATAATATAAAAGTTCTTGAAGTTCGATGTAACTTTGATCGATGTTTATGATGTATTAAAAAAAAACTACTCACTAGATCTCCTTCAAACCAATTTTCGGTGGAGGTTACATGGTAATGTACATAACATTTTTTTTAGTTTTATCATTCTCTTATTTTAGAAGTTACAGGTTACAGTTTAGAAAAAAATGATACTAGAAACCTCAATATCTTTTTTGAAGACCTATCCATAGACACCCCACACGTATGGGTTTGATGAAAAAAAAATTGAGTTTCAGATCAGTATGGGGAACTACCAAAAGTTTTTGTTTTTTTTTTTCTATTTTTGTGTGGAAAACTTAATGAGGTTCACAGAATACATCTACGTACCAAGTTTCAACAGCTTAGTTTCGGAAAAAAGTGGCTCTGACATACGGACGGACAGACATGACGAATCCTTATGGGTTCCGTTTTTTGCCATTTGGCTACGGAACCCTAAAAAACAACTGTGAGCTTGGGAATATTTTACATTTCTGACAGTTTCTGTCCTCATTCAAAATCATAGAATAGGACCACATCTTTTAATTGAAATATGAAGAACCTGTAGGCTGCAGCCCAGGCCGGGCTTAATGAGAGGTTTTCTTTTTGAGTTATTAAAAAAAAAATTAGTTTCCAAGAACTCTATAGATGGCGTTGAACTTACTATGATAGTTGGTGCCAAAGCCAAAACGCTTGGAAAAAAACATTGTGTCACGTCACATACTCTCGTTGACTGACACTTTCATTTGCTTAACCTTCCGAATATAACCTAGTTTTCTCGCGCTTTGTTAAAATCAGTTGTTTTAGGTTCCGTTCCTTGCATTATCTTACTAACTCCTAGCGCCATCTATCCAGCGACTAGGGAAGAGCTAAAAAGAAAATCCCTCCCAGTGTACATAATAAGTAAGTGTACTGACCTCTTTATGAACTACACATATTATATTTAATTACATTTTTGCCCCTTTGTTATTAAAGCAATAGTTATCCACAGGCATAGGGATACGATTATCGTCACAACAAAGTTGTGTCAAACGTGTCCGAGATAAAAACATTACTCAATTTATTGACTTTAGGTGCAGTTAAATCTTCAAAACATTAGTACAGGTTTAGTTTCTATGGCAGAGTCAAGTTGCATGCATAATAGATTTCCGGATTTCTTGCTTTCTGTATTGCGACTTTCAGTGTTCCGGTTCGAATGTAGCATATATAGAGGTCTGACGCGATTCACGAAATCCCACAATCTAAGTTTTCACGATGATAGTGCATTTCATGAACTAGGTTGATTTACATTTCTGGCTCCTGAAATACAGGTATTCTAACCTAGCTCTGGAGCCAGGGTCTCACATTTTTCTGTAACCTGTTTTTATGCCAATAAAATAAATTATTCATTTATTCATTTATATTCACATGTTTTTAACATTTTAAAATATTTCTTAGTAAAACAACATAAAAAAAAAACATTTAAAAATAAAAAAAAACAGTAGCCCACCAGCGCTGGGAGCAGGGTTCGAGCTGCCGGTGGTCAGGGCTCTTGAGAGAGGAACCTCCTAACGATACGCGCTGTGTCCAGAAGTACTCTTTCAGAATCAAGCCCTTGATCCAGCTGCCAAGCGAGAGCCTCCTAAGATGTGTTGGTCGAGGCTCTTGGCTATTCAGCCATTGGCCGACACGACTATCAGCACAATGACTGCTGTATTCACATCCCACATGTCAACAACCTCGCGAGCCAGATCTAGATATTTGAATTGTTTATCTTTCTCTGCTTTCACGAGGTTCTCATCATGCGGGACCGTTATGTCAACAATCATTGTGCGACGCTCCAATCGATCTATCACCACAATGTCAGGCCTATTGGCAACAACAGTCCTGTCAGTGGTGATAGGTCGATCCCAATACAACGTGATATTACCATTATCGAGAACTGGGTCGGGCGGATACCTATAGTATGGCACTTCTAATTCCACAAGGTTGTACTTCAAAGCAAGTTGCTGGTGGATAATCCTGGCAACGAGGTTGTGTCTATGCAAGTAGGGGAGAAGGGGGGAATTAGAGCCTACTAAGGAAAACGTTCAATAAAAGGCAAATTTATGGATACTTTAGAAACTTTTTATTAAAAACGAAATCCTTACTCATTTGACTATCATTTAATCATATCGTTAACTTTACACTATTAGGCATTTGGCCACAGATAAACTTCAAAGCAAAAAACAGAATCGCTCTCATTACCCGACTATGCGGGAAATGAGAGCCTATAAATTCCCATATGTTTAATGGGAGCTACTTTATTATTAAATCACCCTCAAAAAATTTTGTCACTCTGCCATCTCACTTATTCATTATAAATTTTAATACAAACGTAACCGTATAACAATTATCTTTAAGGATCCAAGCAAAAAACGCAAATATAATCAACCAGGCTGCCCCCACCAGAACATTCTTTATGTGCCCATTTACCGCAACCTCTGCAACGGTACCACATTTCGTTATTTCTTCCTGTCACAGCAAATAGCACACAATGTCTCTTCTTCTAAATATTCTGACTCATCGTCGCAAAGATTCTCAACGTCTTCTTCTTCAGACGTGTTAGTTTCATGCTCAAAAAGTTTATTTTTATTCTTTTTACTTTTTTGTTGGTTGCCTTCTTTCTTGACAGCATTTTCTAAGGTTTCAACGGTCCAAGACGCTTTTGCAGTGGTGCGTTCCCTTTTTTTGGCATCTTGGTATCTGAAAAAAAAAAACATATTACAAAGCATATGGGGCAATTGGAGCTATAAAGGGTAATCAGAGCCTAATAAGCTCTGATTACCCGACTACCACCATTTTGAAATTAAATAAAATGAGATATTGAATCTAGCTTGTAACGAAATTATACGCACAGAAACTCAAAATTCATAACATTAGCTATAAAATAAAACAGCTTTGATTGTAACAAACGTATAACTTCACACATACCTGGCCGATGAAATTTCGTATTTTTTATAAGCGCGGACCAAAAAATCGACAAGCGTCCGTGATCACACAACACGTGGCACTGGCGAGTCTAGCGCCGCAGGGAAACACGATCGCAGCGTGCCGAAGGCGCTCTAGTGGTAACCGAGTAAATACGAGCTGTAGTTTTGTCTCTAGTCGCACCGCTCCCATTACCCTCTGGCTCCCATTACCCACTGTTCCCTCTCCGTTAGCGAGACTAGAACACCCAGAAATAATGTGTCGGATCGATTCTCCCGGACGGTGGCGTGCCCGACATATGTCAACTGTGCCATCTTTCACAATGTATTTCCGGTAGTTATTCGTCATCATAACTTCGTCCATTATTGCACAGACAAAACCTTCGGTTTCCCCGAAGAGGTCACCAAAGCGTAGCCAGGATCAGTGGCGGATTTACCAATAGGCTAAGTAGGCTGGAGCCTAGGTCGGCAGATTTAGAGGGGCGGCAAATTTAGCCCAAATAATAAAAAAAAACTTATAATTATATGTAGGTACACACATTACGTTCGTAATCCGTATAAAAAAGATTACTAAACGCACTGTAAAATATACTCGTAGGAACTTATGCGATCATGAATGTTAAAAATATTCCAATAGCGTTTCAATATTAATTTAAATTTAGTAACTTTTACCCTAATTATAACTAGTTGACTACGGAACCCTAAAAATGATATTTAACGTGTAATATGTTTCAATATTTAAATATTTATTTTCTACTAGAGTACGTATATATATTTGCGCAGTAGTTTTTGGGTTGCGGCGCGGGAAGGGAACGAATGGCTTGACCGTTCGCTAACAGTGTCTGGACGAATTGACAGCACGAGCCAGTAGCCACGAACGCGTCCGCTCCGCGTCGCGATCGGGTTGCTAAAAAGATTTGATGAAACATCTGAAGAAGTTATTACAATGACTGCAAGTGAAACTTTCAGGGTTAACACGTTTCTCGTCCTCATAGATAGACTCGTATCCGAGTTAGAGAAACGGCAAAAGGCCTACCACGAATTTAATAAGAAGTTTTCATTTCTAACCAAAATAAGTGAGTTGTTACTATCGACCCTGACGGAAAAAGCCATTTCGTTGGAAAAAACGTATCCTAATGATTTAGAAACTGATTTCGTTCAGGAATGCGTACACTTTCAATGCCACCTTTCTTCTCAAAGAATTTTGATAAAACCAGATTCTGGATCATTAAGAAGTCTGTCTATCTTTGTTCCTGCTAAAACAGAATTTGGAGCACATTTATCCAAACTTGCATATAGCACTTCGCATGACTCTATGTACACCAGTGACAAATTGTTCAGGTGAGAGAAGCTTTTCTTGCTTGAAACGGGTAAAAAACTATCTACGATCTACTTTAAGTCAAGAAAAGCTTAACGCTTTATCTCTTTTGTGCAGAGAGTCAGAACTAATGAACAAGATTTTATACGACGACGACTTAATTAATGATTTTGCGAATTTAAAATCTCGCAAAAAGATAATATAAAACTTATTTGATCTCGATCGTAATGAGGACGATAGAACACAAATCATATAGATGCGATTGTGAACTAAACTATCGTATTGAATTTCAAAAGTCAGTAGGGGCGGCAAAAATTGAATAGCCTAGAAATTTGTAAATCCGCCACTGGCCAGGATACCGACGCTAAGAATTAAGTCCGGTAAAATCGTCCGTGAAGCTCCTTGCTCTGCCATTCTTCCTTGCGGTCATTAGTGTCTAATACTTTAGGTTTGCGTCAGTTCTCGTTAGCCAGGGAGAGCGGGGTAAGGCCCTTGTCCACTGAGACCACATCGCGGTGCATCTCCCCGTCGGTTTCCAGGAAGTATTCCCTGAGACTGCATACCTCACGGTTGTGTAGGGTCTTAGCATTTAAAAAGCCACGACCCCCGCACTTCCGCGGGATATACAGTCTCATCACCGACGACCGTGGGTGATGCATTCGATTTGCGGTCAGCAGTGTGCGTACCCTCCTATCCAGGGCATCAAGTTCCGTCTGAGTCCATTTGAGTAAGCCGAAGGAATACATCAAAACCGGCATGACCCAACCATGACAAAGACTGTCTAGCACCCCAAGTAACACATCAAAGCAGTATATCGGCCGACTTACAGCATTTTTGTATCGTTTTCGCATTTTGAGTTAGTTCTATGATAGCATTACAAACGTATATACGGCTACTGTAATGCTTATTTGGGAACAAATTATACGGCTTTAGATCATAAATAAGTTCACAATTAGTTGTTTAATTGCATTACAGGCGCATTACATTAGCATAAGTGTGACCAAATAAGTTGCAAATCGCATTAAAGAAACATTATTATGGTCAATGAAGTTGCCAATCGCATTACAGAAACATTATATTAGCAATATTATTGATAATGAAGATGTTAATTGCATTACAAAAGCATTAGACTAGCATTAGATTGTTCTAAAAGAATGATTGAGGCTATTTAAGTGTTCACAGTTAGAACTTAAATAAACCCTAAATCATTGCAAAAACATCTCTAATACTACGGTACTTGATGTTATAATACAATTAACGTTGTAATTTAACTAATTTGTCTAGCAATATATTATGGACGAAGACGGTCAAAACTGAGTGAATGACACCATATTTGTTTGCATCAAAACAAAAATTATAATACTGGATACGTTTTTGACTCTTTTCTTATTTTATGCCTTCAAATATTATTCGCAATGTAGTTTACTGTAAATGTCTATTTATGTTTCATTGAAAATTTTCACGCGCCTTCGATATTTTGTGGTTTTCATATAAGATGCGATATAAAAATATGTGTGAAATGCCCAAAACAATTGTGTATTTCTAGTATAGAACGAATTTTGCATAATTAACATAATATTATTGGTTTGGCAGTATTAAATAAAGTTATATTGTTATGATATAGGTCTATTGCTTTTATAAATAGGTCCGAAAGTTAATATTTTTTGGTTATAAAATATTTACAAAATGGTGTCGATCTATATGCAGCCAGATGAGCCTTTAAAAAGGCTAATTAACGCCGCCGGTAGTATCAATACTCACACGTGAACAATTATTAAGCTAGAGGCCAGAGAGAAGACTTTTGATGTGCCACTGTAATGCCATTGTCTATAAAGTAGTTCTCTAAGGGTTCACCGGTATACCAGTAGACTTGAATTATCCATAATGAAGAAAAATCGGACACAGATTCGAATGACCTGGCATGGTTGGACCCCGGACGACCGTATTTCTAAATCAAGAAGAAATTAAAATAAAAAATCCACCCTAAAAATTGCTATTGTTTTGTTGATCATATAAATATGTGCTTTTCCCCAATATGGCCGACAAATGGTTTTACGAATACCTACAGTAAAATGAATGTTTAAACAGCTTTACGCATTACAATAACTCACTTATATTTGATTAAAGACCTGTTAGCTGTACAACAGGACTCAGTTGATCTCTATAAATGCAAGCATTACATTGTGTCAGATTGATGCTGTTTAGCGGTACTAGGCTTTTACTTATCACTTAAAAGTGATATTACACAACAAAGGGCACTAAAAATAGCTCAAAGCTGTATAACGGATTTACGATGCATTATAATGGTACAAGTTTATGCTATTAAGCGGCAATAGGCATTATCGTGCTACTTAAAAATGCTATTGTAGATCCAAACGCACTAAAAACAGCTGAAAGCTATACAGCTGCCTTGTGGTTTGCTGCCCTCAAACTAAAGGCTTTACAAAAGCATTTTGATATGCCATTAAGCAACCGTTATACATTGTAAAGCATCATAATGGTTTTGAAATACCAATATATAGCGTCAAGATGCTCGGTGAACTCAAATAAGAGTTTATACGGACCTTAAGTTCTAAATAGGTTTACTATTCGTTGGTTAAAATGCTTCCTGTGTTACTTGGGACTTTATTCAGGCGGCCAAAGAAGCGCTCCCTCAACGATTGTTTCATGTCGGCAGTATTGATACCTAACCTAATGCTTCCGACATACCCAAATACTTGTAAGTTTCTGTTGAGGAGAGGGATCTAAGGTGTATAGAATCAGAGAGTTGAGTTCCCACGGATTCCATAATCTCCCTCGCTTCACATGCATGACTGCACATTTGTCCACACCAAATTCCATCCTGATGGCACTACTGAAAGTTTCTGTTACCTTCAGTAGCTTCATCAGTTGCAAATTGTTGGGGGCAAAGAGTTTCAGATCATCCATGTAAAGAAGGTGAGATATGACCTGACCATCTCTCCTCAACAGATAGCTTAGACCTGAACGCTCCAGCAGTGTGCTGAGAGGGTTCAAGGCCAGACAAAACCACAATGGACTCAGACTATCACCCTGGAATATACCACGCTCGATCCTTATCGGTTCGCTTGTTCCCTGAATCTGTCAACATCCTGGATAGCGAAGAACCGTTCTCCACTGCCCCATACATGACATCAGGAAGGTACGTAGAGTTGCATCTACTTTATACAACTCCAGCACCCTCATGAGCCATGTATGAGGTACAGAATCATAAGCCATCTTATAGTCTATCCAACATGTAGACAGATTCATACGGGAGCGGCGAACCTGTTGGCTAATGGCCATATCAATGAGGAGCAGCTCCTTAGTGCCGCGGGACCCGTTCCTACATCCATTCTGAGAGGCAGACATGATGCCTGTCATGCATGAGCCTTATTTCACGTTTTCGGGGGTGAGTCAGGGTAGCAATATCGGTCCATTAGGCTTCATTTTGATGGTTAGTGATCTCCCGGAAGTTGTAAGGGAGGCGAAGTGTCTGCTGTTCGCAGACGACCTCAAGATGTTCCTGTCGGTAGCAGATACTTCGGGACTGTGAACGGCTTCAACAGAATATTGATAGGGTGGTGCAGTGGAGCCAAGATAATAAGTTAAGTTTTAACGTTGCCAAATGCTGTATAATGAGCTACACTCGCGCACGGGAACCACTGCTGCATCAGTATGAGATGGAAGCCACAGTCATGTCACGAGTCACGCATGTGAGGGACCTGGGGGTGGAGATCGTTCCAGAATTTATGTTTCGTGAGCACATCTAAATATATAAAAGAAGAAACTGACTGACTGACTGACTGACTCATCTATCAACGCACAGCCCAAACCGCTGGCTCTACAGATTCCAAATTGGGCAAGTAGGTTCCTTATGTGGTCTAGGGGTGCACTAAGAAAGGATTTTTCAAAATTCATCCCTTAAGGGGGTTAAACGGGGCTCCAAAGTTTGTATGGGAAACAAGATTAGTTAGACTATTTTATTCGAAACTTCACAGAAGTGCTCCTATTGATAAATGAGTAGAGACGGGTTTCAGGTTTTTTCAGAATTCAACCCCTAAGAGGGGGAAATGGGGTGGCAAAGTATAAAAATCAATGCACAGCCCAAACCGCTGAGTCTAGAGATTCCAAATTTGGCACATTGGTTCCTTATGTGGTCTAGGGGTGCACTAAGAAAGGATTTTTTAAAATTCACCCCCTAAGGGGGTTAAACGGGGTTCCAAAGTTTGTATGGGGAAGATAAAGATAAAGATATATTTATTGCGTAACTGTGTACATCAAGCTCTTAATATTAAACATTACATTTCCAGTCTCAACAGTCCACCCAAGTCGGGTATGCAATAGTATTTTAAGCAATTAAGTTCCCAAAAACATTATTTCTTATCAAAAAACTCATGCAGATTATAAAATACATTATTAATTAACATTGTTTTCAATTTATTTTTAAACATAATTCCATTCAATTGCCTAATTGCCGGCGGTAAATGATTGTACACACGAATAGCAGCAGTTACATAGGTACTTTTATAATACATCATATTGTTAATAACTGGTAAATGAATGTCATATTTATATTGTTTCCGAATGTTTCTCTTAGAATTTGATTTGAGATTAAAATATTGCATATTGTTTTTAACAAATAAACATAATTCGAGTATGTAAATATCAGTCAGTGTCAGGAAACCCTCCGTTTTGAAGACATTTCTTAATGATTCGGTACTCTGCATGTTATATATTGTCTTAAGATATTTCTTTTGGAGAATGAATGTGGATTGTACGTTTGTCGAGTTTCCCCAATATATAACACCGTAAGTTAACAGTGGGTACACATTTCCAAAATACGCATTTCTTGTATCACTTGGATGGAAACAAAATTAGTTAGACTATTTTATTCGAAACTTCGCAGGAGTGCTCCTATTGATAAATGAGTAGAAACAGGTTTCAGGTTTTTTCAGAATTCAACCCCTAAGAGGGGGAAATGGGGTGACAAAGTCTAAAAATCAATGCACAGCCCAAACCGCTGAGTCTAGAGATTCCAAATTTGGCACATTGGTTCCTCATGGTTGCGGAGGTGCGTGTCGCCCCACGCCTACGCTACTGGAGTTATCCTCTAGGGCTAACCTGAACAAGTTTGCCCCCTTGTCACGCGCCATAAGACTGTTAAATAATATTTCAGATGAGGTAGATATATTTCACTGCAGTCTGGATGAAGTTCACAGGAGTAGCACGGAAGTGCATTGAGAATGTTTAAATGTGTGTTAATTGTTTTTTCTAATAGTTTTTTTTTTCTTTTCTTTTTGTATGTGTATCTTAGTAGTAACATCGCATTGGCATTGGCGTCATAGCTGTTAAGGTGTTATTTACGTAATTTTAAATAAATAAATAAAAATGATAGAGTTAATTACTCTCAATATGTTGGTTGATTTTAGCTCTCAAAATGGATGTAAGAACTTTATAGACCGTTGGTAAACAAGTGATTGGTCTATAATTTTTGGGCTCCGTGGCACTACCTGATTTATGGAGCAGGTGGGTAATTCCTGTCTTCAAGAACTGGGGCAGCGACCCTAACTCTAAGGCTGATTGAAACTTGGACGCCAAGCAAGCGTGTGATCTTTGGAACCATTTGATCCAGAAGTTGTGCAATCCGTCCGGCCCTGGAGATTTCCAGTTAGGCAACGGACGGACTGCACGAGCTACGCCTTGGGGGCTGTTAACGATTGCTCCCATTTCTGGTATTGGATTACACGCTTGTTCAACCTCCCGGGTCCAATCGCCCTCAGTGTGACTGACAGGCACCGACCAGATGCTGCGCCAGAATGAACACATGGCGTTATCATCCGGTAGACGCGTGTCAGTCACACCTTGGTCCATTCGCTCCCAAGCCCTATATACCCACCTTTCATCGCTTTGGAATGTGCGATTCTGTGAGTACCGCCCCACTCGCCGCTTGTACCGACGAATACGGCTTGCCCATGCACATATCTTCTGCTTCAGGGAGTCGATACGCTCTGTGACGCGGGCCAAGTAATCTCGAAAACTAATATCAGTTCCCGAGAACGCCCGCCTCACAAAGCGCATCACTCTAGGACGAGTATTGCCCTCCCTGAAGCAGATTAACTTGCCGATGAGTGCCCTAGCCTCACCGATACGCCGCTCAATCCTGCACTGCCAAGCGGGAGCAGCTAATTTTGGTCGTGTAGCTCTGTCGTTGTTAGGGAATTTGACGTGAGCTTCACGACATGCCGCGATAGCTCCACAGTACAATATTGAGTGAGTATCGGTGAGGTCTTTGCTGCTGTCAAAGCAGTTTGACAGCTGCGAATCTAGAGCACACACCAGCGCCTTGTTTTTGTTGTGCATAGGCAAACGAGGTAGACGTGGTCTAAGTTCAGGCGGTGTGGAACGGTACTCCCGGAATGCACTCTCCAAAGCGCTCCTCAATTGTGCGTTGCACTGGGTACTCACGGAAATAACTTCGTTATCATCCTCTTCACGATCTCGGTCGGATCGCGGCGGCGCACTGGATACATTTTGTACCTGTACCGCGATCAACGGCGAAGCAGGCATAACGAGGTTACTCCGTGATTCGGAGCGTAGTCGATCAAGTACGGTGTCACCCAACATATGGTTACGCTGGATGACTCGCACCTGATCCGATAGCCGTTGCGCCGATGCGCTGACACCTGGCTCAAGCACCTGAAACAGAGAGAGCATCTGACCACGATACGCATAGTCAAGTTAATCCCTTCCTCTGTAGCCCCATAATATGCGCGCATCACATTTTCGTTCATTGACTGTGTCCAACGGAGCCTGTTTGCCTCGAGGTCCCAAACCCGCTGGTGGCCGTCCTCTTCCTCGTCGTCGTCCTCGTCGTGGTGATGGTGATGGTGTCGACGGCGGGGAGAAAAACTCGTCGCTCGAGCTCGACGCAACTGCAGCGACCGGTGACACGATGCTCACGGGTGTGGCGCATCCCGGCCGCTGCGAGGCGGAGCTGAGCGACGAGCCCGGAGATGGTGGGTGTGCCTCCTGATGCTGTTTTGCTCGGCTTCTATTGATCATTGGTGACTTGGTGACATTTTGACAATTTGTTTTCAGAAATTTTTCATTTTTGTTGCAATCCTCATGTATGTAGTAAATCAATGTATCAAATTTTTCTTCATTATTTAGTTGTTTGGTTTCGGTTTCTTGGGGTAAATATGGGATAAATTGGTGAAAATAAAATTAAATCGGTTGGATAAAATATTTTCGTCACGTCACTTTAAATTATTATTCCGTTTATTTATTTACATCCTTATCTATTTACATTTTTAAGTATTTCTCAAAATAAAACGATACAAAAAAAAACACTTAAAAATATAAAAAAATAGTAGTCCGCCGGTGTCGGGAGCAGGGTCCAAGCCACCGGTGGTTAGGGCTGCAGAGACAGGAACCTCCTCACAATGCGAGCCGTATCGAGGAGTACTGCCTTCTGAATCAGGCCCTTGATCCAACCGCCTAAAGAGAGCTTCGATAGATGGTCATCGAAGCTCTTGGCTATAAGGCCATTGGCCGTCACGACAATCGGCACAATGATAACCGAGTTCATATTCCACATGCCGCGAACCTCGTGTGCCAAGTCGAGATATTTTATTTGTTTCTCTTTCTCAGCTTTCACAAGGTTCTCGTCATGCGGAATGGTAACATCGATTATCATTACGCGGCGCGCTGATCGGTCCATCATCACTATGTCAGGCTTATTGGCGACAATAGTCCTGTCAGTAATGATGGACCGATCCCAGTACAGCGTGACATGGTCATTTTCGAGAACTGGGTCGGGCACATACTTGTAGTACGGTACCTCAGATTCCACAAGTTTATATTTCAAGGCAAGTTGCTGGTGTATAATCCTGGCTACTTGATTATGCCTGTGCAAGTACTCGCCGTTAGCCAGACGCGAACAACCAGAAATAATATGTCTGATGGACTCACCCGGAAGGTGGCATGCCCGACACACGTCACCCGTCCCGTCCTTCATAATATATTTCCGGTAGTTGTTCGTCAACATAACTTCATCCATAATCGCACAAACAAAACCTTCAGTTTCCCCAAAGAGGTCGCCGAAACGTAACCAGGACACGGACGCTAGAAAATCTACATCGGGCCCATGAAGAGCCCGGTAGAAGCGCCCGTGAAGCTCTTTGCCTTGCCATACTTCCTTGCGGTCATCGGTGGTAAGTACCTCAGGTCTGTGCCAGTTCTCTTTAGCCATGGACAGCGGGGTGAGTCCCTTGTCCACTGCGACCACATCTCGGTGCATACCCACCTCGGCTTTTAAAAAATATTCTCTGAGACTGCACACCTCGCGGTTGTGGAGGGTCTTCGCGTTTAAAAAGCCTCGACCTCCGCACTTCCGCGGGATGTACAGTCTCATAACCGATGATCGTGGGTGATGCATCTGGCTTTCGGTCAGCAGTGTACGAACTCTTCTATCCAGGGCGTCGAGTTCGGTCTGAGTCCATTTGAGTATGCCGAAAGAGTACATTAAAACCGGCATGACCCAACCATTGAAGGCGCGCACCTTGTTCCCACCTGAAAGAAGGCTATTTAATACCTTTCTCAGGCTACCGAAGAAGCGCTCCCTCAATGATTGCTTCATGTCAGTTACATTAATGCCTAATGCTTCCGACATACCCAAATACTTATAGGTTTCGGATGAGGAAAGAGATTTCAGGTGTATGGAGTCCGAGAGTTGAAGTCCCTCGGACTCCATAATCTCCCCTCGCTTTACATACATGACTGCACATTTGTCCGCACCAAATTCCATCCTGATGGCGCTACTAAAAGTTTCACTTACTTTCAGTAGCTCCATCAATCGCAATTTGTTGGGGGCAAAGAGTTTCAGATCATCCATGTAAAGCAGGTGAGATATAACCTGACCATCCTTCCTCAGCCGGCAGCCTAGGCCTGAATTCTCCAGCAATGTGCTTAGAGGATTCAGGGCTAAACAGAACCAAAGTGGACTCAGACTGTCGCCCTGGAATATTCCCCGCTTAATCCATACAGGCTCATCGCTCCCCTGGATCTGTCGACATCCTGGATATCGAAGGACCGTCTTCCATTGCCCCATACATGACTCAAGAAAGGTGCGTAGAGTTGTATCTACTTTGTACAACTCCAGCACCCTCATGAGCCACGTATGTGGCACCGAGTCATAGGCCTTCTTATAATCTATCCAACATGTCGACAGATCTTTGCGAGATCGACGAACCTGTTGGCTAATGGCCATGTCGATGAGGAGTAGCTCCTTAGTACCGCGGGACCCATTCCTATATCCATTCTGAGAGGCTGACATGATGGAGTTTTTGTCAATGTGTGTATTAATTTTCATTCTCAGAATGGATGTAAGAAGCTTGTAGATCGTCGACAAACACGTGATCGGTCTATAATAGGCATGATGACAAATTTTGAAAAACTGTCCTATAATGTTCGGAAACGTAAATTATTTAAAATCAATTTCATATTTTTGGCCACAGTTAAGGTTTAATAGTTAAAAAAGAACATTTTAGTTTTTCGATTTAAAATTCCCACCGAAACACTCGCCAATGTCATGGCGTCGCCGGTGACGTCACACCTGACTAGTGCAAAACGTCAACACAACAAAGCTAGAGGTTTCGTACGTCTATACATTTAAATAATTTGCGAATTGCCATTATTAAAATGAATTCGAAAAAGTACAGGTGTTCACATCAATACAAACCCCAAATAAGTTATTTAGTCCCAACTCTGGAAAGTTTGGATTTAATCCAATAACACTCGATAGATTTTATGTACAGGATGGCTCTTCGCTTCTGCGATGCATCAACATCAAAAAAGCTATGGCATGTTTGCAGCCTCCTAGTGAAGCTACACAATCATGACATTCGACTGAATTTACTGTCTCTTGCTGTTCATCTATTAATAAAGTTAGGTACTGCATACAACTTAGCATGAGCACAGATTTTCTTCGCGTTTAAGTTGTCCCTACGTAGCTTACAGCGTCATCGCCATAGGGTGCGCTGGAAGACCATAAATAAACAAAGAAACGAAACAAATAAACACGGTTCAATTTAAAAACAATATTACAAAAGTGCATTTCAAAGACGTACTTTTATCATACTACTAAACCTATTTGGTTTGTTAGAATACTCAAAATATTGTGATTTTAAAATGATTACATAGATTACATTTATAAAATGTGTTGTAGTATTAATAAAGGTACTTGTACAATGATATTCTAATAAACAGATAGGTATGTTATACACCTGTATGTTATACACCTACAAAACCACGAAACAAAATGTTCCGCGCAGCAGCGGCACGCGAACACTTTTTATTCAGTCTACATTTCAAATGATACAAAAGGGATAGCTCGATAAAACCAATAAGAAAAAAAGAGACAGATAGTGTTGGTCTATGTCTGTAGTGCACGCGTCCTTGTATTCACGACAAAATTAATGCGTTTCCCATCTCTGTCTTTTTTTTATCCTCCATTATCAGAATATTAGGAAAATAAATGAAAAATATTAATAAATCAAAGTATATTGCGTAGTTACTGTGGTATGAGATCCCTTGTGTTTACTTCGGTAACATGATTGGTACACTTTCCGAACACGCACGATGGCATTTTTACAATTTTTATCTAAATTCGTAGCAGCGTATCGCTCGTCGCCATGCGTGTTGCAGACTAAAGGCAAAACGGGTCAATTGGGCCGTTTTCGATGCAAAAAAAAAACTCCCAATATCATCACATCGATTTTAGTCAATTTAGCACCGTTTGCCTTACTATACCCTTGTTCCATGATCCGTGTATCATAAGATAAATCACAAAACCACAGAAATTTGACCATTTGTTTACCTAAATTTGCCACGTCTTGTCAAAAGTGACGTCATGCGCTGTGATTGGTGTTCAACTTAATATGGCGGATATAGGAATTTTGTAGATTTTAATTATCGTATAATTTGTCAATCCCGCTCTTAATAATAAAAATAATGCGTGTTTCGTATTCCACAATTCATGTGTTATTAAATAAATACAATATTTTAGTAATTTTCAATTACTGTCATCATGCCTATTTTTGGGTTCCGCGGGACTACCTGACTTATGGAGCAGGTGGGTAACGCCTGTTGTTAAAAACTGTGGGAGGGACCCGGTCTCTAAGGATGACTGGAATTGCGATGCCAGGCAAGTGTGTGAACTACTATTATTATTGTTACATTAAAATTATTATTATTGTTACATTGGTCTAGTAGCTGGATCCAGCTTCACTGGATTCCAGCGCTGGATCGGCACTGGGTTAGGCTGATTTACATTGACCCAGTAGCTGGATCCAGCTTCACTGGATTCCAGCTACTGGATCAATAAATTATAGCAGTTAAGATAACTTTATTAGTTTAGCAGTAATAATCTTTGAACTTCAAGGGGTATCGTCTTCGATCAATTATTGATCGAAGGGTATCGTATTACCCAGTACTAACTGGGTTGTGGAGGTCAGATAGGCAGTCGCTCCATGTAAAATACTGGTATTCAGCTGCATCCGGTTAGACTGGAAGCCGACCCCAATAAAACTTGAGAAAAGGCTAGGCAGATGATGAATCTTTGAACTTGGGTGTTGGATATAATTTTGTACCAAATACAAAATCCTTAGAATAAATCCTTTAAAGTGAATAGGATGAAGTAGTTGCTTGTTTATATTGGGTAATAACAGATTAAAGAACAACAGAATCGTTCTATATTGTGATAACGGGCTACTACGTGTAGGGGCGCGGGGGTGGGGGGGCGAGGGGTGCGGGCTAGCCGTGTGGTATCCGGCAGAGTAGAATAGAACCAACCCATTACACTCATGGGTGTCGTATAAGGCGACTAATGTCTGAGGCAGAACACCTTGCGCCTCCGTAGACCAGAGAATGGGCAACAGCGTTTTCTGTTAGTCTTTCATCACTGCGATCTCCAATCCGCCTGCCAAGCGTGGAGATTACGGCAAATTCCTCCCATCATGGGAGAGGCTTTTTAAAGGGACAAGCCCGCCACACTGTTCCCAACCACTGTAACTCCTGAAAGCCAGAATCAACAGTGGCGACCACCAGAAAAGCGCCGAGACAATGAAGCTCGACGAAGTCCCAGAGAATGAATTTAACTGTCTTGGATCCCGCAACGAAATTAATCAGAAAAGTATAGCGGAGGAGTAGGAAAATCTGTAATTTCCACTTCCCTCCATATCAGCAGGAGACACAAAGAAACAAGGCCAATAGGCGCAAAGGGACGTTCACAACTGGGATAGGCCCAGTTGCCTAGCACCACGGATAAAATATTAACATTAATGGGTCCTAAGTTGTGAGCAGTTATATTTGATTCCAATAATAGGTATGGCAAAAACGCTTGAACGCACGGAAATTTGTTCTAGTTTCTACAAGGTCTGTGTAGTAAATAACTCCGGATGTAACCTGTACACTATCCAACATAATATTGCGCTCATTCTGCCAAAGACGGCACTCCCATAAAATATGATGTGCTGATTGTTCATATTCGCAGTCAGATGTGGAACATTGACAAAGAGGCGAGTCAACAAGCTTGAAGGAAAATAATTTACTCTTAAAGTTACCATGACCGGTGAGAAATTGAGCAACACAGTGATTAACCTCCAGCCATGTCCTGGCCAGCCGCTCACGAACGGATGGAAAGAACTGGTGGAGGTGTCGGCCCTTGATGGAATTATCCCACTTACATTGCCATTCAGACAAAAGTTCCTCCCAGACGTCGGTCTGTGGTTTGAATAATCTAGAAATCTTATCACGGTCACGTAGGGTTAAAAAGTCTGCGTCCGTGGTCTCACGCGCGTTATAGTACATTGCAGCCCGTCGCTGCACTTCAAGATCGACTGGAAGTACACCTGCAAGTACCGGTAAGGCTTCAGTACTAACCGTCCTATACGCTTTGCATAAGAATATCAAAGCCAAACGCTGGCTTTGAAGCAATTTACGTCGTACCGCTCCTATGGTGGCCCTATCGGCCCAAACAGGTGCCCCGTAGCACATACACCCCAAATAGGTAGCCCCATAAATGGTCTTTAAAGTTAGAAATGACAGACCCCACGTAGATTTGGATATTCTAGTTAAGGCATAAAAGTTCTTTTTAGCTTTTTCACCGACAGTTTTTATATGATCTATGAATGAAAAATTCTTCTCTAAGACCAAACCAAGGTAGCACACGGACTGCTTTCTTTTCACGGGAACGTTATTAAATTTAATACTAGGCCACGATTTAAGATTACCTTTTAAAATTAGTTGATAAGTTTTTTGCGGTGCAAAGGTCAGACGGTTTCGATCGCCCCACTGAGATATTAATCGTAGGCAAGTGTCAGCTAAATTCTCGAGTCCAGCCCGAGTACTCGACTGAATGAGCAGCAGGCCGTCGTCCGCGTAACCGGTTAATGAACAGCCGGGTGGGAGAGGAATCGCGAGAAAATCATCGAAACCTAAATTCCACAGATACGGAGCGATTACCGAGCCCTGAGGACATCCCATGGTAAGGGACTTTGACATAGAATGATGTCCGAGTTTGAGTTTCGCGGAACCATTTTAAAAATATGAATAAACAAGATTATATATGTTTTTATAGCAGCCGCGATTCTTCATTTTAAGTAGTAGCATCGGCCACCATGCGTTATCAAAAGCCCCGGAAATATCTAAAAAGATTCCAACCACGTACTTGTGTTCCGAGTTATTAACAATTTTTCTAACAGAAAGTGCCGCGTCTACGGTAGATTTTCCCACGGTGAAACCGAATTGGTTGTTATGAAACTTTGGCCCGTCTGGCAGCAAACGTGGAACGATAAGGCGCTCCAGGAGTTTTCCCAAAGATGGCAGTAGGGTTAAGGGCCTGTACGACTTAGGGTGGCTTATCACCACTTTTTGGAATTATTCGTATAAAGCCACGTCGCCATACACGAGGAAAAACGCCGCCCGCAATACATCGGTTGAAAACAGATAAACTGGCGTCACCCGCTGTTTTACAAGCTTCTATTATCTTCCGATTAGATATTTTATCTTCACCTGATGATTTGTTAAGAGGCAGTTTCCTGACAAGATTAATGAATTCGTCAATGGATGGAAGGTCTGACGTTGGTGATTCAGGTGGCACAGATCTGCTGATGGTAGTCATTGTCATTTACTGGAGAATCATCAGGTATCAGACTATTTAATAGAACTTCGGTTGTTTCCTCAATACCGGTCGTGTGTCTATTATTTACTTTAATGTTCTGGACAAACGCCAGGTCGACTGATCGATTAGCTTTGAACTCGTGGTACAAAGGAGACCACGGACCTTCTTTATCTAGTTTTTCTACTATTTTTCGCAGTAAATTACCCTTAGACTTTTCCACTGATGCTCTGTAGCGGGACTTGGCAACTCTAAATGCATTTAAAGCAAAGTTAAGTGGGTCTCCGGTGACCTTTTGTTTTCTAAGCTTGTTTAAATGTCTGCGCGCTCGGCGATAGCTTTTACGCTGCTCAATTAAGTAGTCACACCACCAATCACATCTATGGATGTTGGTCATAGATGCGCGACCAATGGCGATGTCAGCACAGTAAGTGAAGGTGTCTGACATAATTTCAGCACTTTCTTCAGCTGACAGCCCATCACGAGTGAAGTCTTTGGCGTGACACGCAAAAAGCAAGCCAAAGAATTCCCAATTCGCGCCTTTACTTTTATATCTAAAATTACCAGTGATATGAGATGGACCTTGAGTAGACCTCGGAACAAATTCGTACACGATCAGGCGATGATCACTACAAGACGCATCTGGTAGGACACGCCACCTATCCAATCGTACGTCTGCACTAGAAAGTGTGACGTCAATACAAGATTCGCCCATTGGGCTGCAAAAAGTAGGTGGTGCATCAGGGGTATTATGAATTGATAGGTTCATTTCTGCTATAAAATCTTCAACAGCACAACGTCGGTCGAAATCCGTTGACCTAACCTTGCCATACCACAGAGACGATGACGCGTTAACATCAGCGCCAACGATAACTTTACTGCCCGCGAGTGACTGTAAGACGTGACGGAGGTTATGTATATGAGGTGCAACAGGGTCTGAGTATTGAAAGTAACAGCTCACAACGTAAACTTTAAAAGAAGCTGATGAGACTTCCGCAACGGCACAGTCATGAGGTTACGCAAAGACGTTACTGTAAAGTTAGAAGAACGCGCCACGTAAATTCCGGCTCGTGCTTTGCTGTCCAGCTGAACTACTTTGTGACGTAAGTGAGCGTTCTGGTATTGTTCTTGAACAAGTACTATGTCTAAGTTATAATCGATAATTAATTTGTCTAATTCAGAGGTCGCCACCCTATCGTTGTGGAGATTTAATTGTCCTATAGTTAAAATATCCATTATTTTAGTAGTTGGTATTGAGGATTAATTGTTCGAGCTTAAGTTTGTAAGTGGTACACTGTGGGGACCCGCAACGATGGTCACACGGTTTTTTAAAACGTTTACACGCCACGCAAGTCGGTATGTAATTTAAATTATCCTTGTGCGGGCAGTTATTTGTTTCATGTGCTTCCGAGCAGTTAGCACAGGTAGGTGATTTATTAACGCAGTGTTTCTTAACGTGACCGAACTGCTGGCAATGTAAACAACGAACTACTTCGACATCATCGATGAAACGGCAAGTCGCCCAATCAATAAATAATTTATCTTTGGTGGACACTAAATGTTTTCGAACTATGGACTCGATTTCAACGCCTATCCACTTGCGGCCGTTATCTAAGGAACGCCTACGAATAATTTTAGTTGACTTAATAAAATCATCCTCATTTATTGGCAGCTCGTCTTTAATGTTTTGACGGTATAACGCGTGCAGAAAAGCATGGGAGAGGCTTATGTCCAGCAGTGGACGATGTGGGCTGTTGTAGTAGTAAGTAGTAGTAGTAGGGCTACTACGGAACCCTACAGTGCGCGCGTGGCCCGACTCGCACTTGGCCGGTTTTATTTTAATTCTTATGATCCGGTAAACTGTGAGCTGGTTCTGCATGACTGAGCAATACTGAGCATGTGGACTGAAGCCTGCCTGTACTGGAATAATAGATCTGTACAGTTTTTTTGAACCTGCGCAGTTACGCACGTACGCAGAGATTAGATCAGTGCAGATACCTCTGAAAATGGTCAAAAAACGAAAAAAATCATAGTAGGATGACACCTATTGGAAAAGAAAGAGAATATACTTAACAAAAACCGGCCAAGAGCGTGTCGGGCCACGCTCAGTGTAGGGTTCCGTAGTTTCCCGTTCGTCACAATAAGTGTTCCCACTTATGAGTTTAAAGGTGGGTATCCATTATGTAAAAATGCTTGCATATACGAATATACTACAAACTTAGTCCAGAAATTATTTTGTACAACTTTTTGTCTTTTTTGTACAAAAACTGTTGTTTCCATCAAGTTCAAAATGATTTTCCTAGAAAGTCCTTATAAATTTCTACTTTTCAGATTTTTTTCATATTTTCTAAACTTATGGTTCAAAAGTTAGAGGGGGGGGGACACATTGTTTTTTACTTTTGGAGCGATTATTTCCGAAATTATTGACATTATCAAAAAATGATTTTAGGAAAACCCCTATTCATTTTTAAATACCTTTCCAACAATATATCACACGTTAGGGTTGAAATTAAAAAAAAAATCACTTCCCACTTTACATATAGGGGGGCTACCCTAATAAATTTTTTTTTTCCAATTTTTATTTTACCACTTTGTCGGCGTGATTGATATACATATTGGTACCAAATTTCAGCTTTCTAGTGCTAACGGTCACAGAGATTAAGCGAGGACGGACAGACGGACGGACAGACATGGCGAAACTATAAGGGTTCCTAGTTGACTACGGAACCCTAAAAATGAAAGGTAATATAAAAAATAGATTTATTTTATATTTTTGAATTCAGAACACAAATAAATGTTAATTTGTGTATAAAAATAACTATTAGGTTTTAATAATCATGTTTATCTATGATATTCTATCTAGGAACACAATTTTAATATTCAAAAAATATTTATGCCATAAAGAAGCGTAGTGCTTTGCCGAACTAAAAAAAAACATTCTCCTCAGACTATAGGCATTGAACCAATTTGGACTAAGTATAGGTATAGTTATCTGTGGCAATTTTCATTCCCGCACACGTGCGGGAAAATGGAAAAAAACGCACGCGTGTGAAATACATTGCATGTTGTACCTAATCATAGTGCGTTATGGACCAGTTTTCGACGAAGTGTATTGAAAAATTAATTTACGGGCGATTTAAGGACGGGAAGTGGGGGGGGGGGGGGTTAAGGGTAAATAACCAAAAAAACGGTTTACTTATCTCGATTTCCGCCAAAACTGCAAGTCCTATGGAAAATGTTTAACAGCAAAGTTGTAGGTAATAAAAAGATCTACAACTTTTGCATTCACACTTTTTTCACTTAAACTCCAAATTTATGTGAAAAATAAAGTTTTTGGTTTTTTATTTTTATCTTTTACAAATCAATTTTTTTCTTCACGAAATTTTGTGAAACTTACCTTTTTAGGTCCCAAACACACTATATATATATTTTTTTAATTTTTTTTTTCACCTTAACTTAATAACGAAAAAGTACCTACCCTAACTTTCAATCGAAAATTCTCACGTCAAAATATCTGTTTTTTTTTTAAGTCGGTAGGCATTTTGTTCGTTGAAATCTCTACTTTCTGCTGGTGTAAAAAAAACTGGCCAAGTGCGAGTTGAACTCGCGTGAAGAGGGTTCCGCATAATGCCTATTTTCCGTAAGTGAACGTATTATATTGAGTTTACCCAATGATATTCTAACAAACAGATATGTTATACACCTACAAAACCACCGAAAAAAGTGTGCCGCGGGGGAGAGCCAGCTCACATACACGCAGTGACGCAGAATAAAGGAAAAACAGGCCAATTGACACGTTTTCGAGTCTTCACGATTGCGCGCTCATAACATATCTGTTTAATTAAATATCATTGAGTTTACCTCTCTATTTTCAATTGATAGAATTCATATAGTCAGATTCCTGAATTTATTTTAGGCTCAGTACTTTCGGAAATCAAGGGGGCGCATGGTCAATTTTCGTCTTCTTTCATGAATAAAAAAAAAGTTCCTATTTATTTTACAATAATAAAAATATATTTGAGATCCTCATAAACGAGTCTTTTCATTTGATATATTATATGATACAGTAAGGTTTCAAAAATCTTTTATTATTTAATTTCCTAATTTGTCCCCCTTATTTAAATGACGTTTAGTGTTACCAGGTGAAAATTTTTGTTTTCTGCTTTTGCATTTAAATTCGCGTTTTAGAGAGTAAGAGTGTGGAAAGGCAAGTATTAAAAAAATATTTATTACTTTGTACATCTGTGTTTGGGTCATAGGATTACACCATCCTACCAAATTGCACCTGATTTGGTCCAGTAGATTCGGAGAAAATTGGCTGTGACAGACGGACGGACAGACAGACAGACAGACAGACAGAACCCTCTCCACGCGAGTTCAAATGACACTTGACCGGTATTTTTACACACCTGATGGTGTGAAAAAAAACCGGCCCCGACGATCTCTACTTTCTGATGAAAGTAGAGATTTCAACAATCAAAAAGCCCACCGACTTTAAAAAAAAAAAAACATATTTTGACGTGAGAATATTCGATTGAAAATTAGGGTGCTTTTCGATAAGTCAAAATATGGTGAGAAAAATAAATATTTTAAATAAAAAAAATACAGTGTGTTTGGGACATAAATCGGTAAGTTTCTATTAAATTTCGTGAATAAAAAAATTGTTTTGTAAAAGATAAACTTAAAAAACCAAAAACTTAGTTATTTTAATTTTTCGAATTTTGGTGAGAGGTTTTCCTTTTGAGGTTATAAAAAAAAACTTAGTTTCCAAGAACTCTATAGTTGGCGTTGAACTTACTATGATAGTTGGTGCCAAAGCCAAAACGCTTGAAACAAAAAACATTGTGTCACGTCACATACTCTCGTTGACTGACACTTTTATTTGCTTAACCTTCCGAATATAACCTACATTTCTCGCGCTTTGTTAAAATCAGTTTTTTTAGGTTCCGTTCCTGGGCATTATCATACTTACTCCTAGCGCCATCTATCCAGCGAATAGGGAACAGCTAAAAAGAAAAGCCCTCATTGAATTCCGCCTCGAATGCAATAACAAACTTTCTCCACTTGTATCAAAATGTACGGTCGAACAAGCTATTTAGTTTACAGTGTAACCAACAAATGACATTGTAAAATGTAAACCAAATAGCTTGTTCGACCGTACTATTTCCTTTCATTTTTGTTATACCGTATTTTTTTTCATTTCCAATGAGTTTCATCCTACTATGAATTTTTCGTTTTCAAAAATTATCTGCACTGGATAGTGTATGAAAATAATACAACGAACTGAAGATATCTCTGATCAGTCTACGGTCCACCAACCGTAGACTGCTAAGACATTCCCCAGTACTTATTAGTTCCATACGTTTTGAATAATCGGAGAGCTCGTGGAGCAGCTCGTGGCGAAATAATACCAGCCGCTCGGGTCGATCGTTAGGTTAAGCCGTGCTTGCCTAGGTTGGTCTGTGGATGGGTGACCACCCATTACATACCGAGTTTCCTCCGTGCCTCGGAAAGCACGTTAAGCCGTTGGTTCCGGCTGTCATTTGTAGATCATTGACAGTCGTTAGGTAGTCAGAGGCGTCGAGGCCCGAAAAGTCTGACAACCAGTCTTACCAAGGGGTATCGTATTAACCGGTACTAACTGGGTTGTGGAGGTCAGATAGGCAGTCGCTCCATGTAAAATACTGGTATTCAGCTGCATCCGGTAAAACTGGAAGCTGATCCCAACACAGTTGGGAAAAGGCTAGGCAGATGATGATGACGTTTTGAATAATCGCGCCAATAATGTACCACAATGTTGCCAACCAAAATTAAATTTATTGGATGGTTCATGACTGACGCGTTTATGGACTAGAATATCATTGGACTACCTGTGGACTACCTGACTGAAAATACTATATAAGATTAAAACCAATATGGCAATATGTTAAGCTAGTGTTAGTGCTAAAAATATCTTTTGGAGCCTTGGAGAAAATTGGTATTATGTGCCCAAGAGACTGGCGATGACGGGGCGGCTACGTTATATAGCAACACTTGGCTCAAAACTAACCCTTGGGTCACGAAAAGCATCAACTAGTTATTTGAAAGTGTCCAAAACCAGAGTTTCAACCCCAAACGGCTCGAAAATAATAGTTAAAAAAATACGCGTGAGCCATTTATTAGATCTCAAAAAATTAAAAAAGAACTGTCGTTTGTCTATTTTTGACAGTGATTGTCTATGATTTTATACGGCAAAATTCAGAAGTCTACCGTTGTGGTACAATTTATTAAGTTTTGAATATATTTTAAATTATCTATTTTTACATTGATACACGATTCAAGTCGGACACAAATAAAAATGGTGGTTCTCAGATTAGATTTCTCTGATCAAACTGTTTATTGAAATAACAAGCAAACCTATCCAAAACTGTACAAGAAATAGAAAACTATTTTATATTTTTTCCCAATATTAGAATATAACTGGTGCGATTACGTGGTGCGTTGGGAAGAGTTGTGTTTGACAAATAACAGGTTGTCGGAGACACCGATTTCGCTAGTTTTGTATCTAATGTGTTGTTTTTTTAACTGCAATAAGTTTGTAAGGTGAACTGATTTTCAAATCATAAACTAAGTGAATATTTTAACTACGATTATTTGAGATAAGTGGGAAGAAAGTCAACCAAAGACCTCGCAGTAAGCTGGGCAACTGTTCTATTCAATCAGCATGTGACCCAAATCTGAGATTTCTCTTCTTTGTGTTTTATTGCTGGGTTCTTGTTTACACAGTGAAACGCTAAATTAATCAACAAGGAATATACCGAACGGTGTTCCGAGCGCCGATTATCAATAAGGACATGATATTTTATGAACTTGTCACGGTTGACTACCTGTTCAACTCAGTGGGGGTCAGGTGCAGTTCGCTGAATATTCACATTTTTAAAAACATCGTCTGAACTTACGCTTTACTGGAAGACATACATAACAACATTGAATAAAAATACACAAATAAGATTGCTGTGAGAGATACAGAGATAACATAGATCAGTGTTTACCTGAAATGTATGTAAACACTCACAAAAGTATGAAACAAGAGAAAAACATTGTGCTAAAATGAAGATCAGCTGTAAATACATTGCATTAAGCCACAAAGAGTAGGACAATGTTGCAAAATGGCTCATTCTGAAAATCACAGGTATATTGTGCAGGTCAGTAATGTTTTTGTTCTTAATATTTTTTGAGTAAAAGTGGAAACAAATTGAACTCAGTTACATTAGGCTACATGCAGTTCTCTATCAAAGTTTTGTGTAAACATATAAAAAACATCCATATTGTTAAAATTCAGGGCAACAATAACCCATGAGTTGTAGATTACTATTTAATTAGCTTAACATTTATTAATTGAACTGCCACAAACATATGGCACTGTAATTCCTGGAAGTCTATGAAAGTGACATATCCATGTTTTTAATTTGTGGTTCAGTTGAAAGTACCTCTTTTAAACAACTGACTCAATGTCAGCTTTTTCAGCAGTGTCTCCACCCAGTAAATGTTAATTAGCCACTAACTTCCTTGTACAAGAAAGGAAAACAGGAACAATATAAATAAGGCAATGACTCTCAAAATCATGTTTAACTTTGAGCAAAGTTCAATGCCAAGCTTGTATAGACTGTACAACCCTAGAAAGTAAACATATGCATGTTTACATATTTATAAAACTTCTAAAATGACAGAAAATATCATTGGATTACATGAAAATATATTTTATTTCCTTGAATAACCCTTTAACAAATTTACAAAGTTTATTGGTCACTTATGAGGAAGTTGTTAACCAATTTACCTTTTGTCACACACCACATTGACTTTACCAGCCAAATTAATGAAATCAACTCAATTTTAAGTTACTGTATTAAGTACCATTCTTTCACTGTTTGTTAGTTACAGTTATGTTGAATTATAGCTGTAAGAGTTTTAAAAACGATGATTTTAAAATTACCGGTCAAATCTAGAAATCCTTTCTAATATTGCCAATTTGCTTTCCATGCAGAATTGCAAGGACTAGGAAGCAAAACAGATTGTCTGAAATATTTCTCAGATCGATAGAATTCAACCACTTAACTGTATAGCAAAATTGTAAAATATGTATTTCACAGTAGCGGTCTTATTGCCAGAATTATTGTCAGTTTCTCCAATAACTGCATACTGTTACTAAAGATTAAAATATAAATACAGGTGTATGTGGGGGCACTGTCACCACACTACGAAGCCTTGTCAGTAGAAGCCTCGAAGCAGACCAGTTCCGAAGAAATTGTTTGCTGCATCACTGACAAACTGGGCTTGACCAATGGATCCGGTGGGCCCTATGAACTGGCTGAGGTAGGTTTATTATTTCTTTTTTATGGACATACAAGGTGTCATCATGACCAAGGACCCATCACGAAGCCATCAACTAAGAATTCTGTACATCACTGTTCTGTGTATCACTTTGGGCCCATCAGAATACCAGCGCTGCAACTTTTTTTTAAATGTCACAGCACCTTGCTGAGATAGGAGCCTTTTGGCCTTGCACAGTACCATTTTGATTGTTTTTTTTTTAATTTTCTCTTGTTTACTTTTTTATATAATTTTGTCATGTCTATTCTATCTTTTTGTTTCTGTTATGTGCTGTATAAGTTTAATAAATACATTTCTTTCTTTCTCCATCAAACTTAGTAACTCTAAGTAAAACCTTTGTTTTTTGGGGTGAAAAATTCACCAACCACCCTGGGTCAGCTTGGTGGATTACAGATTTACAGCCCACAGAGTGGGAACCTGTATCCTAGAATAAATAAAGGGTAGACTCTTAACAAACCTGAAAGACACTTGTTCTCCCCGTTGTTGAGATAATTTTTTTGTTCTAGAGCTAGACCATACCTGGGAACCTTTTAGTTACGGTGATATTGGGCGTCAAAGTACCAACTTTTACACAAGTTTTTTATAAATACATGTGTTTAATGTATTGTAAGATTTTTACTATAAACACCTCCAAGAGTCCATACTATTCAATCCATCTATCAGCACAATGTTTTGAGTGCTTTACATTGAACCCTATCCTAAAACGTGATTGTTACTTAGTTTGATGTACAAATTGGTGGCTTTGTGAAGGGTCTGTTTACACCCTGTATGTAATAAGCTGATTATGCTATGCCAATATTCTTTCACATAATATGAATATTAAATATTATACTATATAAAGCTCGATTACCACTCACTCACTGACTCACTGACAGAATTGTTCTCCCTGATGGTGGATGGGGAGGTGGGTATATTTTGACAGATTCGTAAACAAGTAACTCCCGCGAGTATGGGAAAAGTGCCAAACCTCCCCTTTTCACCCCCTTCCTCCCCCTCCCTATCGTATCTCGGAAACAAAGAGACTTGGAACATATTTTTTTTCAAATTCGTATAGAGGAGGCTCGGGAAAGTAAAAACCAGTTTTCAAAATTTACCCCTTTTTCCCCCTTCTCCCCCCTTTAGGCGGATCTCGGAAGTTGAGAGACTTGGAACATTTTTTTTTTCAGATTCGTATAGAGGAGGCTCGGGAAAGTAAAAACCAGTTTTCAAAGTTGCCCCCCTTGCCCCCCTTTTCACCCCCTAAGGCGGATCTCGGAAGTTAAGAGACTTGGAAGATTTTTTTTTTACAGATTCGTATAGAGGAAGCTTGGCAAAGTAAAAACCAGTTTTCAAAGTTGCCCCCCTTGCCCCCCTTTTCACCCCCTTATGGCGGATCTCGGAAGTTAGGAGACTTGGAACATTTTTTTTTTAGATTCGTATAGAAGAGGCTCGAAAAAGTAAGAAGCAGTTTTCAAAATTGACCCCTTTTTCCCCCTTCTCCCCCCTTGAGGTGGATCTCGGAAGTTGAGAGACTTGGAACAACTTTTTTTTCAGATTCGTAAGAAGGGGCCTAGAGTTAGTCAAAATCATTTTTCAAAACTCCCCACTCTCCCCCCCTTCACCCCTCTCCCCATCGTATCTCGGAATCTAGGACACGTAGCGGCTTTTTAATTTTTACCATAAATTATTATTGAGGAGCGTTTAAATTTGTATGCTGAGGGTATCCTTCACTCCCCAACCTCCCCTAAAAATAAAAGGGCTATAACTTCGTAACGGTCAGAGATAGCCATTATGTGTTTGAACAAATATTATAGTAGGCGTCGAAACCTGTCCGGTGGTAGGTAGGTTCTGAGTGGAGCGAACCTGCGAGACCGAGCGGAGAGAAGGGGGAGGTGGCGAGCGAAGCGAGCCGGCGACCTCCGTAGTGTAACGAAGGTCGAGTGGGTGAAGCGTAACTCAGGGGCGACGACAAGCAACTTTATGGTTATGTTTTTTTTAATGGGTCTCAGATTTTAAGTAAGGTTTTTTACTTTTATTTTACTAGGTTTTTTTATATTAATTTTATAATGTTTTAGGGGTTCTGGGCTTTCATACTGATATAGGGGTAGTTGTAACGGATTTTACAATTATTTTAAGGATTCCTATGGATTCTCAAAATTTTATGATGGTAAGGAATACTTCTCAAGAACACGAGAACACGCGAGCTGCGCGCAGCTCGCGCACCCACGCAAATACTAGTATCATTATATATTTAATCATTATATCATTATTATTATTATTTTTTAATATTACTAAATTTAAGTTTTTAACTGTATTGTTTTTGCTCATAAGTATAACCTTTTCTGCAAATCTTGCATCAGAAGTAAGGTTTGCTGTAAGAAAACCCAATTCTGGGTTAAGCTCGCCGTTGTACATAGGCTATATATTTTAATTTTGTGTGCAATAAAGAATAAGAATATGTTTTAATAAAGGCATTAATTATTGGAAAGCATGTTTAACTGTTGATCTAAAACCCTTTTGATCATTCACAGCTGGATTTTAATTCTTAGTGGAAGTAATATTAATCCAGTAAAAAAGAAGCTCCATTTCACACTAATTGCGGCACAGAGTATAATTAGCAATGTTCAAACTAATTATAATGTACTTTCCAAAAATTAACAGTCCATTATTATATATATGTCTGGCTTTCTCAAAAGGCATATTGTACTTAATCTCTTTCATAAACTCTAATTTCTGAATAAATCTATCAATGTTAATTGAAAGTTGTCAAATCACATAATAAAGAAATCTTTATCCATCATCCATCATCCGCCTAGCCTTTTCCCAACTATGTTGGGGTCGGCTTCCAGTCTAACCGGATGCAGCTGAATACCAGTATTTTACATGGAGCGACTGCCTATCTGACCTCCACAACCCAGTTAATACCGGGTAATACGATACCCCTTGGTAAGACTGGTTGTCAGACTTTTTGGGCCTCTGACTACCTAACGACTGTCAAAGATCTACATATGACAGCCGGGACCAACGGCTTAACGTGCTTTTCGAGGCACGGAGGAAACTCGGTATGTATGGGTGGTCACCCATCCACAGACCAACCTAGGCAAGCACAGCTTAACCTAACGATCGACCCGAGCGGCTGTTATTATTTAGCCACGAGCTCCTCCTAAAGAAATCTTTATCCATTCAAACATAATGTCTGAAGCACATTTACTCGGTATCAGTTAAAAGTTAAAACAGCTCACCATATTGATGTAAAAAATTGATTAACAATATAAACATTGCAATTTTTTGCTCATTGTAACTGAATGAGTCAGCTTATGTCCAAGATGATTGCTTCCTTTAGTTTGGTCATCAGTGAGACATTCTACTTGTGCCTACCAGCTCATAGGTGAGATTATCGCGTTTTGAGGAAGTTACAGATAATTATGATAAAATGTTTTTGTACAATTTGTTTTTAAAAAGTGATAACATTTGTGCTATTTTTACTATTTGCTTTTATCTGAACTGTTGAACCTCTAGCCTAAATCCTATTTAACTTGTGAGCAGTGTGTTTAAATGGACAAAATTCGCCAAATACCTAATCGTGTGTGGAATATTTTTGTGTGAATTCTGTTCTGTTCCATAGTGTGCCTAAAGACAGAGAGGTGGTTGGTGTCCATGTGATAACCTTCATCAATAAAAACTGTAAAAGACTGTTATAAAATTTCTTTAGGTGCTATAGCAGCCGAAAGTGCACGCATACTGGCTTATCGTGCGTTTCGTATCGCCTTAGTTAACCCTAAGCGATATAAGATTTCCTGTACTCGCATAAGGGGTGGAGACTAAAAGATATAATGTCCTTATTAGGTGGTGGGGGACATGCTTAGCGGCGAGTGCAAGGAGCGGCGTCTCGGGCCCAATGAGTCGCCCGTCGCAGTCATGCTGCTGTGGCCCAATAACACCGGCTCGGGACAGTACAACAGGTCAGTACTCAGAAACCTTTCATGTGTCATTAACTACTAATTAGATAATGACTCATTTTATAATATCAGTTTAGTAAGGGACGGTTCACGGTTGTCGCCATTTCAATGTTTTAATGAATAACTAATGTTTTACCATTTACGCTTGTTACATGTAAATTTTTCCTGCTGTAATTAACACTGTAACGTTGAACGCATGATTAATATAATTAAAAAACAGACTGTAAATGTTGCATACCTACCCTATTTGAATATAATTTTTCCTCGACGCAAACAGTAGTCTGTGTGTGGCAAGTTCAACAATGTCAAATCAGGTTTTTCTTATAATTATCTTATTCCTGCAATTATCTGTTACGAGAGAGATACGTCTAACCTTGTCTTAAACACCTGCGTGTCTTGTATTTGTTGTAACTTTACATATAGTTGTGTCCGTTAGCGTCCTGTCACCGCAATACTATTTGTATACTTACTATGTTCCATTGTGATGATTCATCTTAATTTATATTACGCGAGACGTGATTACAGTAATTTAAACTTCTATGTCCTTATTCGTGTTCGGAAAAACGAACAACTTTAAATTACTTACGTCCTACAGAATTTCTATTATTAAGCATTTAAACACGCGTAAATACAGACGAAAGCAAAACGTTATCGAAGTCCCGCTATGAATGTGTCTATTATACATTATTTAAGTGCTGGAATGAAATAAGTGTTGTTTAAACTACTACTTAGTTGTTTAATGAAGGGCTGTAGCCGTGATTGGGGAATGGATAATATCCCATGCGGCGCATGACTCACTCTTCCTGCGACAGCGCTGTGATAACGCCGTCTCCATCCTGCCAATCAAATTGAAACTTTGCCGCTCGATCGAACATGGCCTCTAAAACTGTACTACAACTTACAAATATTTAGATTTCGGCACTATGACTCAAAAGTAAAATTTTATTTTTAGACATTTTCCCGCGTCGTTCTGTCGATATCTCAGTTCAAGGGTTTGGTTTCTGTTTGCAGATTTTACCTCCGAGAGAAGATCCCCGACGAACCATGGATAGAGAATTTCTCGGTGGATCCTCAGCTGATAAAGGATTACTTCCAGCGCTTCCTGTACCAGCCGAAAGACCGCGAGTACCCCGACTTGTGCCAGTTGCCAGAGCTCAACGAACAGACGCTACTAGACAACTTGAAAGCGAGGTTCTCGGCCGGGTACATCTACACATACGTCGGCTCTATACTAATAGCACTCAACCCGTTCAAGTTCTACCCGATTTATAATCCGAAATATGTGAAGTTATATCAGAACAAACGGATAGGATCCAGCCTTCCGCCTCACATATTCGCAGTAGCCGACGCCGCATATCATTGTATGCTCCGAGAGAGAACTAATCAATGCATAGTGATCAGTGGAGAGAGTGGTTCAGGAAAGACTGAGAGTACGAATTTCCTTCTGCATCATTTAACGGCGCTCAGCCAAAAGGGATCTCATGGGAGTGGAGTGGAGCAAACGATATTGAGTGCAGGTCCAGTGTTAGAAGCGTTTGGTAACGCGAAAACTGCCCACAATAATAATTCCAGTCGATTTGGCAAGTTTATCCAAGTGAATTACAAGGAAAATGGCATGGTGCATGGAGCCGTTGTACAAAAATATTTGCTGGAAAAGTCAAGAATATGTAGTCAGGGTCGAAACGAGAGGAATTATCATGTGTTTTATTATTTATTGGCGGGTGCTTCGGAGCAAGAGAAGGAACAGTTGCATTTACTCAGTGTGGACAAATATAACTATTTATCAAGGACTGGATGTAGTGAGGTGCCGGGTATTGACGAACAGTACGAGTTCTCGCGGTTAAAACAGTCGATGGAGATGGTGGGCTTCACCATGGACAAGCAGAAGCGGTTGTTCGCTGTGTTATCGGCCGTGCTACTTTTAGGTAAGTTTTTCGTAAATAAATGTCCATCTAAGTACACATTATAAATTCGTCAATTTTCTATTAGGATATCTTATCAGCTGATAGAGAAGTAATAATCTTGATATCTTTTACTATCGGTCATATTATTGTTGAATCATATTATGCCTCCACATAGCAAACAAATTAACGCCTTGTACACATAACATTTAAATATGTGTACATAATTCATTGACAGTCGTGCTAATAATAGGAAATTGGTTCCTTTTCCTCCTACACTCAACAAATATGGTGGCCCTGCATTCTTGCATTACTTATTAACACAAATTTTGTATTAATCATCATACCCTTTAGTTCATAATTCAGTGACATGCTTTATTTACATATTTTACATGGAGGGACAAATTGAATGGTATCTTTACATAATATGGAATGTCATTATAAGCATTATTATTATGACGGTAGCTTAGAAACTGATTATCGCATTAACACGTATCTGATAATGAAAGGAAAACGAGTCCCTCTGATACTTATTTGGTTCTTATTTATATGCAATACTCAAATCGAGAGAGTAAACTACGAGTATGTACTATAAATACCAATTTATTGAAATATATTGAGGCTTATCAACAGTAAAGCAAGGAAAATGATTCTGTTGATAAGGTTTTTAATAATAAATGACGTGGATTCATTATTATTATGTCCAAATTTAGCAAAAGTATAGTATTGAAACTAGTTTTGAGAGAGGCCTGTGTCTAACAGTTTACTGCAAAAAGAGCCAACACTTGGGCAAGTGACCTCACGACAGTTTACAAAAACACTGTGTTCTATCTTTATCTAATATCTAGAATTCTAAACGATATAAAAGGGCAGAATGTGGAAACCATTTTAAATGTATTTGCAGAGTGAGTGAGTCACACATAAATTGATCTTGAATCTGTTTGTTTTGGCATTTCTTCTAAGAACATGTGCACTACCATTGATCTCCAAAAAAAACAAAGAAACATCAAAGTGTCCTAATAAATTAACACGCCAATTTCATTCATGCTTTATCCATCTTTAGAATCCATACCAATAACTGTAAATACGTAACTATGTCTGTTACACGGCTGAACGTATTAACATTTGTCGTAAAGGTTGACAGCGCCTGGGTAAGTAGGATACTTTTTATTCCAGAAGTACGTTTCCGTGGGATAATTCCCTAGCTTCTCGCGACCGAAGCCGCGGGCAAAATTTTATAAACTTGCTCTCCAAATTTGCTCCACACTTGTTCTCCAAATTTCAACTGTGTGGTGCCAACAGTCTCGGAGTAAAATGGCTGTGACATACAAACGGACAGACAGGGACAGAGGCCCCACTCCCTAACGCTTCGTCCGTCTCTCTCACTCGCACTCATCTGCAGACGTGCGCGAGAGAAACGGATAGATCCGAAAACACGGACGGAGCGTTAGAAAGTAGGGCCTTAGGACAAATGTATATGTTTACACACATACCATGGGGAGCAGCGGTGGCCCAGTGGTGGCGGCCCCGACTTACGAACAGTAAGTCGTGGGTTCGAACCCAGGCAGGCGCATTACTTTGTGTAATTTATTTCATCACCACTTCTCTCAAAACGGTGAAGGAAAACATCGTGAGGAAACCGGCATGTCCTAGAACCAAAAATTCGAAGACATGTGACATCTACCAATCCGCACTAGGCCCGCGTGGTGGATTATAGCCCATTCCCTCTCACAGAGAGGAGGCCTGTGTCCCAGCAGTGGGAACATTAATAGGCTGATGATGACACACATACCTAAACTCACTCCTTTTCCCATAAGGATAAGTAGAAACAACAAAACTCCACCTACTACGATCTTTACATACTCCTTTTACTAGCGGACGTCACGTGGTTTCACCCGCGTAGTTCCCGTTCCCGTGGGAGTACGGGGATAAAATATAGCCTATGTTACTCAAGGTGAATGTAGCTTTCTAATGGTGAAAGAATTTTTGAAATCGGCGCGGTAGTTTTTGAGTTTATTCATTACAAACATACACACACACAAAAATACAAATCTTTCTTCTTTATAATATTACTAGCTGACGTCCCGCGGTTTCACCCGCGTAGATCCTGTTCCTGTGGGAGTACGGGAATAAAATATAGCACCCACGAATAATGTAGCTTTCTACCAGAGAAACAATTTTTAAAATTGGTTCATTACTTCCGGAGATTACCCCCTACATACAAACTTCAAACAAATGTTACCTCTTTATAATATTAGTATAGATTATTTATATTATTTATTTATAGGTGTATGTTACCAACCTCAATTTACAGACCAATGTCAGTAAGGTAATGAAAATGGTATCATTTACAGGTAACGTGGAGTTCCAACCACAACGGAAGTCGTATCACCACGACGAAGCGGTCGGCGTGCGGAATCCTGAGGTCGTTTCGCTTATATCCTCGCTATTGCGGGTTAAGCAGGAGACTTTGTTGGCCGCCCTCACGTCTAAACGGGCTAGGGCTTCGGGGGAAACTCTCGTTATTAATTACAGGTAAAGTAATAGAAAAAGATAAAATTCTACTTTATTAACGAATGTCTCCTGGATGGTAACCAGGTACATCGTGATCGGAACAAGTAATGGCGATCGGTATTTAACACGCTAAGCGCCATGTGTATCATTTTCGATACACACTGTACAAACACTTGTGTATCTTTTTCGATACACGAACACCATTTCAGTGTGTAGCCTCGTGTATCGTTAACGCGCACGTTTTTATACATTTTATACTACGAAAATATTGCTCTGGCCTAGGGGATTTTTCTGGTGTATTGGGGTTGGGATTGGTAATATTTTTTGGAAATTATGAAGAAAAATATATGGGAAAGAAATAAAACTGCTATTATTTGAATGTAGAACTTCTATTACAAAAAATACAAAATGTGACAAAGGTTTGATGAAGAGAAAGTAATCGAACTGCCTTTTTTCCACAACTTTTTTTCTGTAGTTTTGGGTGTTAACTATTGTTACAGGCCAGTGTATCGAAAAAGATACGCACTAGAGGGAAGGGTGGGGGTAGAAAAAAAAAATAATCCGCTATAATCGCGCATCTAGATGGTTTTAGGTAAAAAAAAAAATATTCTTCAGAAAGGTCGAATTTGGGTGGTATTGGCATATAAGGCTTGGCGCTGAGCGTGTTAATATAATATGTAGAGGTAAATTGCGGTCGAGTTTGACCTTGACTGCAAATCTGGATCGCTCATTGACTTAGATCATAAATCGCGATCGACGGTAAATGGGTCCGTTTTTAGACACTACGAAGCCGACCGCAACACGTGACGCGAAAGTCACTCACATTCCACTACTAGTGGTTGAATATTTATTCAAAGTAAATAATATTCAACAAAAACAAACAATTTCTTTGAAAAGAGGCCAAGGCATACAATGTAAGGCAGTGGAATCTTGCCAGCAATTAGTATCAACTGTGAGGAATTTATTCAACAAGAGGATAGGCTGTATCTGTTATTGTAATCACTGATTTTGTGATTATGTAAACAATGTAAATTGATGTAAAGTTGGATTTAATAACCATGCTCATTGTACTAGAAAATGTGGCTCTGTTTACATTCTTTTGTAGTCTCTTTCTTATCTATGAAGAGATAATCGTCTTATTTCGAAAACACATTCCTTGAAGCGTCTCTAAGGGATTACGATGCGTCAACATCTCTTGATATGATCTCGTAGTTGTTTGGTAACTTAGGCCTAATTTCTAAACACATACCAACAAGTACGCTCAAATTTTAAGAGGCAAGGCTATAGCTGATTATGAGGTCGAATGTTCTAGCTAGTTTATAAGCTGACATTATTATTATTTCTATATACGTGAGACTTGGGCCATGATTCGTCTCATAATAATAATAAAGCTCATTTATTCCATATTTTTCATTACATAAGTTTTTCAAATTAATCGTTTTTTTTATATATTTTATTTAGAAATGGATCCCTTTTGGGTAAAAGCCTCCTCCATCCCGTGCCAATTTTTCCTGTTTTGGGCCAACTCCATCCAACTCAGACCCGCTACTTCTATGATGTCGTCCGCCCATCTCTTGCGTGGTCTGCCCCTGTTCCTCTTGCCTCCCGGTCCAGACCACTTCGTTGACTCCAATGTCCATATTTTCGTCTCATAGCAGAAGAAAAGCCTTCCCTCATACTGAAAAGTTTACCATTACAAGTCTAGATTACTTTTATGATGCTACTATTCTTTACCACAAACCAGAGCTCTTAGCCAGAATGAAATAATGTGAATTAATAAAGAGATTTGTGTGCTTTAGTTAATTGATCATTTGCCTTTCTGACTTCCACAACTTAGTTAGTACTGGGTAATACGATACCCCTCGGTAAGACTGGTTGTCAGACTTTTCTCCCATTGACTAACGAATGTCTAAGTCAAATGACAGCCGGGACCAAAGACTAAAGGTGAACGCAGACCTGGCCGCACCGCACGCGCCGCAGTCGCCGCATTCAAATTCTTCTATGCAATCTCGCACACAGATACATAGACACAGATTGCATAGAACTTCATACAAAGAATTCGAATGCGGCGACTGCGGTGCGGCCAGTAGGCCTATTACGTATCTTTCTGATATCCAGTGACTATCAACCTTCGGTTGTACACCTAACTTTGATGACAACCGAGAATGTCATAATATTGGTATTAGTATCGCACTGAGTGGATATCACTTTACGGTGACTAACAGCCCGAGTACGGTGTAACGTCTTTCACGAAAGCCACTTCAAATCAGTTGTCATCAATTTGTTGTCCATTATGCTTACATAATCGAAATAATAAAAGTATCGATACGAAAGCGTCTGTCAAAATGAGTTACGGTGACTATCAGCCACGATGACAACCAATGACGTCATATTTGATTGCGACTGGTCATACATAATACGAAACTAACCTTTTGACAGTTAATTGATGGACACTGAGCCCAGTTACTATCATTTCGAGCTGTCAACAGAGATACGTAATAGCCCTACAGGTCTGCGTTCACCTTTAACGTGCTCTTTGAGGTACGGAGGAAGGTGGGTATGTAAAGGATTGCCTCCCATCTACGAACTGTCCTTGGCAAGCGTGGCTTTACCCGCGTGCGTCTGTTATTATACAGGGTGTTTGGCTTATGGACCGACACAATTTTTCCAGGGATTTGGGGGGTCACTAGCTAGGTTCTACCCATACACCCTATGTCCTAAATGTCATGGTTGGTTACATATGTTTTTTCTTTTCAAATGAAAAAAATACCCAATGTGTTTCCTTTAATTCCAAATAACTTTTTCGTTTGTGAGTGTAATGGCACAAAATAAATTTTGTTGTATTCTCCAAAGTCTTCTTAATCTAAATAAATCTTTGTTTCATAGAATTGGTTTCAAGAAAATTTATTACGAGCTACCAAAGTTATTTTCTTTTTTTAATGTATGAAATTGTACAACTTCAAAATTTATTATAAAAAAATTATAAGCCATTTTGAACTTAGCTTTATTTTAAAAAGTTCTTTAGTTAATACCCTTTCTAACGGTATGCTACATGTCACAAAGAACAATTAATTAAGTAGTCAAAATGTAAGTTAGGAGAGTCAGGATTAAGAAAAGACTTATAAATGTTATTATTTTTCTATAAACTAAAGTTATAAATCTTGTTCAATTTTTGATTCAAATTAACCCAATATTTATTTTGTGCCATTACACCCACAAACAAAAAAGTTATTTCGAATCAAAGGAAACATTTCGGGTATTTTTTTTCAATAAAAAAAAAAACATATGTAACCAACCGTGACATTTGGGACATAGGATGTATGGGTAATATTGGGTTAATTTGAATCAAAATTGAACAAGATTTGAAACTTTAGTTTATAAAAACATAATAATATTTATGAGTTTTTTCTTAATCCTGACTCTCCTAACTAACATTTTGACTACTTAATGAATTGTTCTTTGTGACATGTAGCATACCGTTAGAAAGGGTATTAACTAAAGAACTTTTTAAAATAAAGCTAAGTTCAAAATGGCTTTTAGTTTTTTTTTATAATAATTTTTGAAGTTGTACAATTTCATACATTTAAAAAAGAAAAACCAGTTCTATCAAACAAAGATTTATTTAGATTAAGAAGACTTTGGAGCATACAACAAAATTTATTTTGTGCCATTACACTCACAAACGAAAAAGTTATTTGGAATTAAAGGAAACATTTTGGGTATTTTTTTCATTTGAAAAGAAAAAACATATGTAACCAACCATGACATTTAGGACATAGGGTGTATGGGTAGAACCTAGCTAGTGACCCCCCAAATCCCTGGAAAAATTGTGTCGGTCCATAAGCCAAACATCCTGTATAACAACGAGCTTACTGTGTGCTTTAGTTAATTATTAGATATTTATATGAGTCGTGTTGTCTTGCAGATTGCCAGAAGCGATAGCGACGCGCGACGCAATGGCGAAGTGCTTGTACGGTGCTCTGTTCGACTGGATCGTGATGCAGGTCAACCACGCATTGCTCTCTAAAAAGGATACGCTTAGAGAACATCAGGGACATAGTATAGGTGAGTTCCCTTGTCTATTTAAATCGTCTAAGAAACGTAATGCTGTTGTTGTATTTACTTGTGGATACTTGTAAAAGAAAAGCAGCTGAACATGCAAATCATCTCAGTTTTAATGTACTCAATAATTATGCAATTTAGCATTTCAAGAACAGGCCACTTATTCACTTGTAGTAAGCTTTTACACTTGACTAAATTGTGACAGATTTGATTAGATTGACTTAGACCATGCATATCGACCAAGAGAGTTGCATGGCACTTATGGCAGTCTGATTACTTAAATTAATCGAGTACCAATTTGATAGTCGAAAGTCGTTCGTCAGTGCAAGCAGCAGCCTAATAGGCTTGTGCCCTGAAAAAATCTAATTAGTTCGTCAGTTAGATTATCAAAAAATATTTGACACATTTTTTTTTTGTTACGTAAACCCTAATTGACGAAGATGCGACGCTTTTAAAATTATCAATACGTCACGCCGTGCTATAATTTTTAATGTGTTGTGACGTCCCGAGCGCTCACGAGCGGGCACTCTCGAGTTTTGATGCGTTTTATCTTTGTCACTATTCATTCATTTACAAAAACAAAAAATACTTTCAAATATTTTCCAATACTCTAACTGACGGACTATATACAGGGTGGAATTTTGTAATGCCACCTGGAGGGAAAGTACTCTTAATACCGGAGATAGCAAATTTTACTCAAAGGAAACATTCCTTCATTTTTAAAAAGAAATTAATCTGCATTCAAAGATTTTGAAAATTCGCGTGCCACACTCGGGAATCGAACCGTCTAAATTCCAAAAAAATAACACCCTGTACTTTTATGGCACCAATCGATAGGGTTAATCATAAGGATCAAATCCCTCTAACAAATACGATAAATTAAATGAAAGGGAAACTATGAAATCTTAACTTATTAATTCAATGGGATAAGATAAAGCACTTTTAGTCAAAGGTCCATCCAATTACGAACATAGTAAACAATTCTCTTTTGACGACATTTATTAATTAAAATGACGAAGAACTATGTACATAGGAATATTGCAATTTGCACAAACAAACACATTGCAAATTGCAATCTTCTTCTGCAATCTTATTCTCTTCAATTGTAAAGGTCCATCATTTTATTTAAGTGCTTTATCGTACCTATTGAATTTATCCCATTGAATTTATAACTTAAGATTTCATGGTTTTCCTTTCATTTAATTTATCATGTTTGTTAGAGGGATTTGATTCTTATGATTGACCCTATCGATTGGTGCCATAAAAGTACAGGGTGTTATTTTTTTGGAATTTAGACGGTTCGATTCCCGAGTGTGGCACGCAAATTTTCAAAATCTTTGAATGCAAATTAAATTGCTTTTAAAAATGAAGGAATGTTTCCTTTGAGTAAAATTTGCTATCTCCGGTATTAAGAGTACTTTCCCTCCAGGTGGCATTACAAAATTCCACCCTGTATATAATAGATTTGCAATTTATTGATGGTGGAAACTAGCCTATTGTGCCTTTACATTTCTCGGTAAACCTTCCAATAATCCATGTTGTCCCCAGGCGTTCTGGACATATTCGGTTTCGAAGACTTCGGTCTGAGCAACAGCTTCGAGCAGCTGTGCATCAACTACGCGAACGAGCACCTGCAGCACTACTTCAACCAGCACGTGTTCAAGTACGAGCAGGAGGAGTACAAGCGGGAGGGCATCCCCTGGACCGACATCGGCTTTTCCGACAACACCGGCTGCCTGCAGCTCATCGAGGGCAAGGTCAACGGGCTGCTGTGCTTGCTGGACGATCAGTGCAAGTGAGTATACTTGGGTTAACACATTGGATACTTTTTATCCTTGTAATATGATCCCGTCTGACCATTATCGAACTCCACGCGGGCGAAGCCACGGGGCATAAGCTAGTCTATAATAATATTTGTGTATATCAAAGTACAGCATCCGGTTGTTAATAAGACAGATCGTGCATAGAAACAGACTGACATACCGCTATGATTGAGACGGTCGACATTCTAAAAAGACGGCTGTTTAAAAGAGCCCCCAAAAAATGTGTTATTCTTTACTGTTCATTTGTCAGATTCAGATGGTGTGCATTGAATGTTCAGGGCGGCATGCGGCAGTCTCGACAGAGATAACGACAAACGCATCTTGGATGTAGAGACTTTCGTTACTCGCAAGCATCATTATTGCAACCGAATTTATTTGTTAACCGACTTCCAAAAGGAGGAGGTTCTCAATTCGATTGTTTTTTTTTATGTATGTTACACCGATTACGCTGACATTTATGATCTGATTTACGTGATTCTTCTTTAGTTTGATGCGGAATAGTTGCCATTTGGTCCCATAAAAATTTAACATGGTTTGGCCCAGTAGTTTTCATTTTATGAACATTTTTACTTCAGTTGTGTGGTATAATTTCATGTATGTTCACCGATTTCTCCTCCATTTGTGAAGCGATTCTCAAAATTCTTTTTTTATTTGAAAGAGTATACTCCTGAAATATATACTCCGCAGAATCAGCAACTGAGCTAGAAAAAATGATACAAAAACTGGATATAAATAGTAAAAAAGTGGGGTTACACATGAACGCAAGCAAAACAAAAATCATGACGAACCATACAGAAAAGGAAATACACGTTTCGGGAAACCAGATTGACTATGTAAAGGAATATATCTACCTTGGAAAACAAATATCATTTGATACAAGAAATAATGAAACTGAAGTGGATAGAAGGATCAACTGTACTTGGAAGAAATTTTGGTTACAAAAGGAAGTCTTAAAAGGGGACTATCACATGAAGTTCAAAAGAATAATAATGGACACTTGTATTCTACCAAGTATGACATATGGAAGCCAAACATGGACATATACTAACAAAATAAAAAATAAAATCTTATCATGCCAACATTCCATGGAAAGGAGCATATTAAAACTCAGGAAAATACAGAAAACCCGAAACGAAGAGATAAGGAAAAGAACAAAACTAACAGACGCCCTCCTACACGCTTTACGACTGAAATGGAAATGGGCAGGTCATATTTCGAGATGTAGAGATCAGAGGTGGACATTGGAGTCAACGAAGTGGTCTGGACCGGGAGGCAAGAGGAACAGGGGCAGACCACGCAAAAGATGGGCGGACGACATCATAGAAGTAGCTGGTCCGAGTTGGTTGGAGTTGGCCCAAAACAGGAAAAATTGGCACGGGATGGAGGAGGCTTTTACCCAAAAGGGATCCATATCTAAATAAAATATAAAACTATTAATTTGAAAAACTGTAATGAAAAATATGGAATAAATGAGCTTTATTATTATTATTTCCTTTATTCATTTTTAAACAAATTTGTTACATTTTTAAATATTAATTAAAAAATATATAAAAAACATTTAAAAATATAAAAAATTGGAGCCCACCGGTATCGGGAACAGGGTCCAAGCTACCGGCGGTCAGGGCTCCAGAGAGAGGAACCTCCTAACAATACGAGCCGTGTCCAGGAGTACCGCTTTCTGAATCAAGCCCTTGATCCAGCTGCCTAACGAGAGCCTCCTCAGGTATTGATCGAGGCTCTTGGCAATTAAGCCATGGGCTGATACGACTATCGGCACAATGATTGCTGAGTCCACTTCCCACATGTCAACAACCTCGCGAGCCAAGTCAAGATACTTGATTTGTTTATCTTTCTCTGCTTTCACGAGGTTCTCATCATGCGGGACCGTTATGTCAACAATCATTGCGCGCCGCTCTGATCGATCCACCACCACTATATCAGGCTTATTGGCTACAATAGTCCTGTCAGTGATGATGGATTGATCCCAGTACAATGTGATACAGCCATTATCGAGAACTGGGTCGGGCACATACCTATAGTAAGGCACTTCCGATTCCACAAGGTTGTATTTAAGAGCAACTTGCTGATGGATAATCCTGGCTACAAGGTTGTGTCTATGCAGGTACTCTCCGTTAGCTAGACGAGAACACCCGGAGATAATGTGACGGATTGTTTCGCCTGGACGGTGGCATGCCCGACATATGTCAACCGTGCCATCCTTCACAATAAATCTACGGTAGTTATTCGTCATCATAACTTCATCCATTATTGCACAGACAAAACCTTCGGTTTCTCCAAATAGGTCCCCGGAACGTAGCCAGGCTACGGACGCTGGTAGGTCTACATCGGGCCCATGGAGAGCGCGGAAAAAGCGTCCGTGAAGCTCCTTACTCTGCCATACCTCCCTGCGATCGTTAGTGTCAAGCACTGGAGGTTTGCGCCAGTTCTCTTTAGCCAAGGAAAGCGGGGTGAGGCCCTTGTCCACCGTGACGACATCTCGATGCATTCCCACATCGGTTCCTAGGAAATATTCCCTGAGGCTGCATATCTCGCGATTGTGGAGAGTCTTAGCATTCAAAAAGCCTCGACCCCCACACTTCCGCGGGATATACAGTCTCATAACCGAAGAACGTGGGTGATGCATCCGATACGCCGTCAACAATTTACGGACCTTCGTATCCAAGGCGTCTAGTTCTGTTTGAGTCCATTTAAGTATGCCGAAAGAGTACATCAAAACCGGCATGACCCAACCGTTGAAGGCACGCACCTTATTGCCACCTGATAAAAGACTATTAAATACTTTTTTCAGGCGGCCAAAGAAGCGCTCCTTCAACGATTGCTTCATGTCAGCAACATTGACGCCCAGCGCTTCCGACATACCCAAATACTTATAGGTTTCGGTTGCTGAGAGGGATCGAAGAGTTATGGAATCTGAGAGCTGGGTTCCCACAGATTCCACAATCTCCCCTCGTTTTACATGCATGACCGCACATTTGTCCACACCAAATTCCATCCTGATGGCGCTACTGAAAGTGTCAGATACCTTCAGTAACTCCATCAGTTGCAAATCGTTGGGGGCAAACAGTTTTAGGTCATCCATGTAAAGGAGGTGAGATATAACCTGACCATCTTTCCGCAACCGATAGCCTAAACCTGAATCCTCCAGCAGTGTGCTAAGAGGATTCAAGGCTAAGCAGAACCAAAGTGGACTCAAACTATCGCCCTGAAATATACCTCGCTCTATCCTTATCGGCTCGCTATTCCTCTGAATCTGCCGACATCCTGGATAGCGAAGGACTGTCCTCCATTGCCCCATACACGACATCAGGAAGGTGCGCAGAGTTGCATCAACTTTATACAACTCTAGCACCCTCATGAGCCATGTATGTGGCACCGAGTCATAGGCCTTCTTATAGTCTATCCAGCATGTCGACAGATCCTTTCGGGAACGGCGAACCTGGTGACTAATGGCCATATCAATGAGGAGTAGCTCCTTAGTACCACGGGACCCGTTCCTACATCCATTCTGAGAAGCGGACATGACAGAATTGTCATCTATGTGTTTGCTAATTTTAGTTCTCAAAATGGATGTAAGAACTTTATAGACTGTCGGTAGACAGGTGATCGGTCTATAATTTTTGGGTTCCGCAGTACTACCCGATTTATGGAGCAGGTGGGTTATGCCTGTTGTCAGGAACTCTGGCAGCGACCCAGACTCTAAGGCTGACTGGAACAGGGTCGCCAGGCGAGCGTGCGACCTTGTGAACCATTTTATCCAGAAGTTGTGCAGCCCATCCGGCCCTGGAGATTTCCAGTTAGGCAACGGACGGACTGCACGAGCTACGTCTTGGGGGCTGATAGTAATTGCCCCCATTTCTGATACTGGATCGCACGCTCGCTCAATCACCCGAGTCCATTCACCTTCGGCATGGCTGACAGGCACCGACCAGATGCTGCGCCAGAACGAACACATTGCATCATCATCCGGCAGGTGCGTGTCAGCCACACCTTGGTCCGGTCGCTCCCAAGCCCTATAAACCCACCTTTCATCTTTTTGGAATGTGCGATTCTGAGTGTATCGGTCCACCCGCCGCTTATACCTACGAATACGGTTTGCCCATGCATACACTTTCTGCTTCAGGAAGTCGATGCGTTCTGTGACACGGGACATGTAGTCTCGAGGACTGATATCAGTCCCCGAGAACGCCTGCCTCACAAAACGCATCACTCTAGGGCGAGTATTGCCCTCCCTGAAGCAGACCAGTTTGCCGATGAGTGCTCTGGCCCCACCAATACGTCGCTCAATCCTGTACTGCCATGCTGGAACGGCTGGTTTTGGTCGTGTAGCTCTGTCAGAAGGAAATTTGACATGAGCTACACGACATGCCGCTACAGCCGCACAATACAGGATTGAGTGAACATCGGTGAGGTCTTCGCAGTTATCAAAATAGTTTGATAACTGCGAATCCAGAACAGCCACCAGCGCCCTATTTTTGTTATGCATGGGCAAACGAGGTATGCGTGGTCTCAGATCTGGTTGCATGAACCGATATTCCCGAATCGCACCCTCCAAAGCACTCCTCATTTCTACATTGCACTGGGTACTTACATTAGTAACCATGTCATTACCCACGTCGTTATCGCAATTTGGTATGATGCTTGACTGTGGTGGAACCACAGCCTGCGACGGCGTGGCAATGACATGGCTACTCTGTATTTCAGTCCGCAAGCGATCAAGTACGGTATCATCCAACATACGATTACGCTGGATGACCCGCACCTGATCCGACAGTCGTTGTGCCGACACGTTGACAGCTGGTTATTATTATTCCGTTTATTCATTTATATCCTTATCTATTTACATTTTTAAGTATTTCTTAAAATAAAACGATACAAAAAAAAACACTTAAAAATATAAAAAAATAGTAGTCCGCCGGTGTCGGGAGCAGGGTCCAAGCCACCGGTGGTTAGGGCTGCAGAGACAGGAACCTCCTCACAATGCGAGCCGTATCGAGGAGTACTGCCTTCTGAATCAGGCCCTTGATCCAACCGCCTAAAGAGAGCTTCGATAGATGGTCATCGAAGCTCTTGGCTATAAGGCCATTGGCCGACACGACAATCGGCACAATGATAACCGAGTTCATATTCCACATGCCGCGAACCTCGTGTGCCAAGTCGAGATATTTTATTTGCAATTTGGTATGATGCTTGACTGTGGTGGAACCACAGCCTGCGACGGCGTGGCAATGACATGGCTACTCTGTATTTCAGTCCGCAAGCGATCAAGTACGGTATCATCCAACATACGATTACGCTGGATGACCCGCACCTGATCCGACAGTCGTTGTGCCGACACGTTGACAGCTGGTTATTATTATTATTCCTTTATTCACTTACAATCAAATTTGTTACATTTTTAAATATGAATTAAAAAAATATATAAAAAACATTTAAAAATATAAAAAATTGTAGCCCACCGGTATCGGGAACAGGGTCCAAGCTACCGGCGGTCAGGGCTCCAGAGAGAGGAACCTCCTAACAATACGAGCCGTGTCCAGGAGTACCGCTTTCTGAATCAAGCCCTTGATCCAGCTGCCTAACGAGAGCCTCCTCAGGTATTGATCGAGGCTCTTGGCAATTAAGCCATGGGCTGATACGACTATCGGCACAATGATTGCTGAGTCCACTTCCCACATGTCAACAACCTCGCGAGCCAAGTCAAGATACTTGATTTGTTTATCTTTCTCGGCTTTAACGAGGTTCTCATCATGTGGGACCGTTATGTCAACAATCATTGCGCGCCGCTCTGATCGATCCACCACCACTATATCAGGCTTATTGGCTACAATAGTCCTGTCAGTGATGATGGATTGATCCCAGTACAACGTGATACAGCCATTATCGAGAACTGGGTCGGGCACATACCTATAGTAAGGCACTTCCGATTCCACAAGGTTGTATTTTAGAGCAAGTTGCTGATGGATAATCCTGGCTACAAGGTTGTGTCTATGCAGGTACTCTCCGTTAGCTAGACGAGAACACCCGGAAATAATGTGACGGATTGATTCGCCTGGACGGTGGCATGCCCGACATATGTCAACCGTGCCATCCTTCACAATAAATCTCCGGTAGTTATTCGTCATCATAACTTCATCCATTATTGCACAGACAAAACCTTCAGTTTCTCCGAATAGGTCCCCGGAACGTAGCCAGGCTACGGACGCTGATAGGTCTACATCGGGCCCATGGAGGGCTCGGAAAAAGCGTCCGTGAAGCTCCTTACTCTGCCATACCTCCCTGCGATCGTTAGTGTCAAGCACTGGAGGTTTGCGCCAGTTCTCTTTAGCCAAGGAGAGCGGGGTGAGGCCTTTGTCCATCGTGACGACATCTCGATGCATTCCCACATCGGTTCCTAGGAAATATTCCCTGAGGCTGCATATCTCGCGATTGTGGAGAGTCTTAGCATTTAAAAAGCCTCGACCCCCACACTTCCGCGGGATATACAGTCTCATAACCGAAGAACGTGGGTGATGCATCCGATACGCCGTCAACAATTTACGGACCTTCGTATCCAAGGCGTCTAGTTCTGTTTGAGTCCATTTGAGTATGCCGAAAGAGTACATCAAAACCGGCATGACCCAACCGTTGAAGGCACGCACCTTATTGCCACCTGATAAAAGACTATTAAGTACTTTTTTCAGGCGGCCAAAGAAACGCTCCTTCAACGATTGCTTCATGTCAGCAACATTGACGCCCAGCGCTTCCGACATACCCAAATACTTATAGGTTTCGGTTGCTGAGAGGGATCGAAGAGTTATGGAATCTGAGAGCTGGGTTCCCACAGATTCCACAATCTCCCCTCGTTTTACATGCATGACCGCACATTTGTCCACACCAAATTCCATCCTGATGGCGTTACTGAAAGTTTCAGTTACCTTCAGTAACTCCATCAGTCGCAAATCGTTGGGGGCAAACAGTTTTAGGTCATCCATGTAAAGGAGGTGAGATATAACCTGACCATCTTTCCGCAACCGATAGCCTAAACCTGAATCCTCCAGCAGTGTGCTTAGAGGATTCAAGGCTAAGCAGAACCAAAGCGGACTCAAACTATCGCCCTGAAATATACCTCGCTCTATCCTTATCGGCTCGCTATTCCTCTGAATCTGCCGACATCCTGGATAGTGAAGGACTGTCCTCCATTGCCCCATACAAGACATCAGGAAGGTGCGCAGAGTTGCATCAACTTTATACAACTGGAGCACCCTCATGAGCCATGTATGTGGCACCGAGTCATAGGCCTTCTTATAGTCTATCCAACATGTCGACAGATCCTTTCGGGAACGGCGAACCTGGTGACTAATGGCCATATCAATGAGGAGTAGCTCCTTAGTACCACGGGACCCGTTCCTACATCCATTCTGAGAAGCGGACATGACAGAATTGTCATCTATGTGTTTGCTAATTTTAGTTCTCAAAATGGATGTAAGAACTTTATAGACTGTAGGGAGACAGGTGATCGGTCTATAATTTTTGGGTTCCGCAGTACTACCCGATTTATGGAGCAGGTGGGTTATACCTGTTGTCAGGAACTCTGGCAGCGACCCAGACTCTAAGGCTGACTGGAACAGGGTCGCCAAGCGAGCGTGCGATCTTGTGAACCATTTTATCCAGAAGTTGTGCAGCCCATCCGGCCCTGGAGATTTCCAGTTAGGCAACGGACGGACTGCACGAGCTACGTCTTGGGGGCTGATAGTAATTGCCCCCATTTCTGATATTGGATCGCATGCTCGCTCAATCACCCGAGTCCATTCACCCTCGGCATGGCTGACAGGCACCGACCAAATGCTGCGCCAGAACGAACACATTGCATCATCATCCGGCAGGTGCGTGTCAGCCACACCTTGGTCCGGTCGCTCCCAAGCCCTATAAACCCACCTTTCATCTTTTTGGAATGTGCGATTCTGAGTGTATCGGTCCACCCGCCGCTTATACCTACGAATACGGTTTGCCCATGCATACACTTTCTGCTTCAGGAAGTCGATGCGTTCTGTGACACGGGACATGTAGTCTCGAGGGCTGATATCAGTCCCCGAGAACGCCTGCCTCACAAAACGCATCACTCTAGGGCGAGTATTGCCCTCCCTGAAGCAGACCAGTTTGCCGATGAGTGCTCTGGCCCCACCAATACGTCGCTCAATCCTGTACTGCCATGCCGGTACGGCTGGTTTTGGACGTGTAGCTCTGTCAGAAGGAAATTTGACATGAGCTACACGACATGTCGCTACAGCCGCACAATACAGGATTGAGTGAACATCGGTGAGGTCTTCGCAGTTATCAAAATAGTTTGATAACTGCGAATCCAGAACAGCCACCAGCGCCCTATTTTTGTTATGCATGGGCAAACGAGGTATGCGTGGTCTCAGGTCTGGTTGCATGAACCGATATTCCCGAATCGCACCCTCCAAAGCACTCCTCATTTCTACATTGCACTGGGTACTTACATTAGTAACCATGTCATTACTCACGTCGTTATCGCAATTTGGTATTATGCTTGACTGTGGTGGAACCACAGCCTGCGACGGCGTGGCAATGACATGGTTACTCTGTATTTCAGTCCGCAAGCGATCAAGTACGGTATCATCCAACATACGATTACGCTGGATGACCCGCACCTGATCCGATAGTCGTTGTGCCGACACGTTGACAGCTGGCTCAAGCACCTGAAACAGAGAGAGCATCCTAACACGGTACGCAGTCAGGTTGTTTCCCCCCTCTGTAGCCCCATAGTATGCGCGCATGACATTTGCATTGATGGATTGCGTCCATCGCATGCGCTGCACACTTCCGCCGGGAGCTGGGACCCTATCAGAGGCCGGTGGGCCTCGAGGTCCTAAGCCGTCCGGTGGCCGGCGTCCTCCCCGTCGACGAGCAGGTGGTGGAGTCGTGGGCGGAGAGAAATACTCGTCGCTCGAGCTCGACGCAACTGCTACGGCCGGTGTCACAGCGCTCACGATGGGGCTGGGTTCCGGCGGCGGCGAGGCGGAGCTGAGCGACGAGTCCGGAGGTGGTAGGCGTGCGCGACGAGCAGCAGCTGATCTTGTCAACATTTTCGTTGTTTCATTTCGTTACTTATTTTGTTGGATGGTTTGATGGTTTGATTCTTTCATTTTTACATAATATGACATATGTCAACGGTCACAGATTTTCTTTATTTATGTTTCTTGTTATAAAAAGCAGATCTCACGTTGTAATTTTTATGGGTATTGAAGACTATTATAATTATAAAAAGAGAACTGGTATCTGATTGCTTAAAATAATATCTGTAGTAAATAAATTGCAAAAAATTTGTTGAATGAAATTTCGACGACTTGTTGACTCTAGTGTTGCCAGCTTTATTATTATTTATTATTATTATTATTATTATACTCCTGAAATGGTCGCCTTTAAATTTGATGAAGTTCTGATGCTGATCTTCGGAGATATACAATGGAACTCTTCAAAACTAGCTAGTAAATCGGTCGTGATTACACCATGACGTAACATCACGCCTGTATGCTCTGAGGGGTACGCAGATGTGTACAAATTTTGACAGTTTAGGTATGTTAAGTTCCATTTATTGGGGATAAGCCTATTACCATGACATGTATTGTTAACAATGTAAAATAAATGCATAGCAAATATTTGTATAGGATATTACAACTAAAAATAGAAAAATAAAAAATCTTTTTTGCAAAAAAATAAAACCGACTTCAAAAAACACAAAAAGTGAAAAATAACTTTATCTTCAGAAGTCGGTGACCTTTGTTTGATTCATTTAGTTTTTTTTTGTCACCGACTTCTGAAGCTAAAGTTATTTTTCACTTTTTTGTGTTTTTTGAAGTCGGTTTTTTAAGTGTGCGACTTTTGAATTGAATAATAAGTTTGCATTTTCAAACCTTGATCATTTACATTGCAGTTTCCCATGGGCGACGAATGAGACGCTATTACAAAAGTTCAACTCAGTGCATGAAAACAACCCATTCTATGAGAAGCCACAGAGACGGGAACCTGCCTTCGTTGTCAGACATTATGCAGGCAGAGTGAAGTATCAGGTAAATCTATTTAGATAATAATATTACCAGCCGTTAGCACATATGTATTGAATACAAAATGTATAATCAACAACTTCAATGTAGATCTCCATTACTATAGATTAACATCTAGTTTCAGACGCAATATTCTTAAACCTATTATGGGGTTGGCAAACTTTGAAAAATATCGTGAAGCACATTCAGTGGGTGTATTCTCAATGAATTTTCAGATTTTTGTCATTTTAAAGTGATTTATGACGAAATAAAGTAGAGATATTGCGACTGCATCGTTGGTATAGTGGTAGCAAGCGCGTCTGCTGAACAAGAGGTCCTGGGTACGATTCCCGGATCGGGCCAAGCGTTATTTTGTTTTTCTATCTATTTCTAGTCGCTGAGATGTCCTGGGTTCGAATACCAGATTGAGCAATGCTTTGTTTTGTTTTTCTATCAGGAATTTCTAGTAGCAGCCACGGAGTTTAGATCTGTGCCCGGTAATAGGCCAGGCTGGCCTGGTTGCAATAGGCTCGTCCCCTATTTCACGGGACTTCAAGTGGCGAAATGACTATTAGACCTCTACACCTCTGCCTAATCTGATTGCAGGCGTTTGTATATAGATATTGCGATTATTAGCTCACTGGATGTATGAATAAAAAGCTAATTATTCCTTGTTTATCAGGTAACAGCAATGCGTGAGAAAAACCTCGACCTAATGCGGCAGGACATCGTGAGCGTGCTGAAGAACTCTTCGCTAGCATTCGTGAGGGAGCTGGTCGGCGTCGACCCGGTAGCTGTGTTCCGCTGGGCCATAGTGCGAGCTTTCTTTAGGTAAGGAATAGTTGTTTGAAAGTTGGTCAGTCTTGAGAGATTTCATATACTTCTACCATCAATCTAGGCACCTGCTTTTATGGCGAAAAAGAAACGAATAAGATAATAATTTGGTAATTTGTCTCGTTTCGATTAAGACACGGTAGCTCGATACCGTGCTAAAATAATTGCAACGCAAGATTCCGCGTCGAAACGTGTAATAACTCCTAAAATCAGCGTATCGCAGGTCACTGCTGGCCATAGGCTTCAAGCCATTCCCAAGTAACGTCATACCCGGTTTTCCATCTTCCATATTCAGTTTGTTTTAGGCGAATTAAAACAGCCGTAGGTTTATCTAGCTAAGGGGTTTTCATGTTACGTTCATCAATACATGGTCCACTCATAGACTCGTCTGCTCCAGTAGCTGTCGTTCCTTCGACAGATCTGTCCCGCTTGCCAACGTCGCAAGCTACTCATAGCAGCAGCTGCTGCTTATCAATGTTCTGAAGTAACCCCAATAGCTTGAAGTTTAATTTTATGATTCGTCTGGTTAATGTACAGAGGCTACTTCGCGTTCCTCGAGGCTGGCAGGAGGCACCGCGTGCACCGAGCAGACGGCGCCTCTCGAGTGCCGCGCGCTTCCATACACGCGCCTAATGACAGCATTATAAGGTGAGCCCCACTCCAACACACCCCTTACTGCAATGTCATTGTGTCCAAATTGCATTACAACGTTAAATACAGCTTCCTTGACAAGTACATTAACTAACTGCAGATTTTGCAATACCATATTAACTTGAAAGGCATGATGTCTATTACCTACTCATTATATGAAAAAATTGGAAGACTTAAATATTACTGAAATTTGTATTGTAGGTTGTGCTTACACCGCAAATGCTTAGTGAGAAATATTGCAGATTTCTTACGGTAAACACTTTGAAAACTTAATGCAATCAATTATTAATTTGCCCAAATGTGCTTGCATTTCAAATTAATGTAAATAAAGCACTTGCGGTCTGAATCACGACCTTAATGACTTTCATTGTATTGTTATGTATAAAATATGTATTACAATAAAGCTTTGCAAGCAACGTTATGTGACGTAATGAATTGTGTCTTGTTGCTCAGCCAACTGGTGACAGTATCGTCAATCAATCTTGCGATCAACCGCATTGCGTAAGTCACCGAATTTACGGCATGCTTGTTATATGTTCTATGTGCACCTAACGCATGGACATCCATGTTTTTAGTCAACCTGTAACACCCTCTGTTGCGTTTATACTGTGCCCGAGACCGCGGCTCGGCCTGTCGCACGCGCACCGTCTAGCCGCGGTCTCACTTTGTCTTTGTTGACTCGCTATTAGTCCCAGAGCAATTAGTTTCCATCTGTTAGTTCTCTAATAGGAATTTATTCATACTCACTTCGCGGCCACACCGAGTAGATATGCATGCATCTCACAGAAACATTTAATTTGGTTAACTGACTTATTTTTGTTACATTAATTTTGTAATCGTCGATTCCTTTCTCACCCTCCATCGACCGGACGCGGACGCACAGAACGGCCCACAGAGCGGCGACTAAGACGCGCGAGACGCCTGCGCGCGCGGGCGCCGACACTAGGGCGCGGAGCGAGACGCCGAGCGCGGCCCGCGCGGGTGGGAAAGGGACAAAAAATTACAGAATCGCCGAGACCCGCACGCGAAGGGTCGAGCGAGAGACGTTCGACGACACCGACGTCATGCAGCGCGCCAGCCAGATCGTTATGTACGTCATGCGTGCGACGCCACGCCCACACGTGACATGCTCTGTCTCTGTCCCGCACTTCGCTTTCCTCAAACAAAGTCGACACTTGAATGAGTGCAAATACTACCGATCATCGTCAAACTCCGATCCAATTTGAACCGTTACGAAGGCGTTAGTTCTCTTTTCTGTTTTCAAAACTCTAACTTGTTTTTATTTGGACTCATTTTATTTTTAACTTAACGTTTTGTTTGAAGAATTTGCGTGTTTCGGTTGGGGTCTCTCTTCACTTTTCTCTTTCTCACGGTGATGGCTATGGGTTTTAAGTTTTCGTGCATTTTTCTGTCGCATTCCTTTTGTGACGTTTTATATAGCGCATTTATGTAATATGTATTTAGTATTTTAATATAGCGGCTGTTTTCAGCTACACGCACACAATTACATCTTCTATTACAAAATCATTTGAAGCAGTATAAGTAATAAGTATGTAGATGCTGTAATTGTCGTTTGCTGCTTTACTGTATGGGTAAGCGTAGTTAACAGGTTTCTGCAGATTTTTATCAAAACACCCAGCTGTATATCAAAGCAAAACATCAAAATTAAAACATATTTCTTTCACATTTTGGCTTATTTTGAATCGCAGGTACTTAAAATGTGTTATATCGGCTTGTCTGGTTTGCAATTGCTCAAAAAGTTTTGTTAAAGAACACTTCTAGCATGTATGTAAATAATTTGCACTTTCTCACCAAGCAATTTTTACTTAGGTGGTTGGTGTTGCCCCTTTAAGAGATCTCATGGAACTGTGGATATTTAAGGCCCGGTCACACCGGATGTGTTGCGTGACGTGACGCGTGCACGTATCAGTTGTAATGTATGAAATTGTAAGAAAGATGCCAGACCAGATGCGTGACGTGTGTACGTGCATCACTCACGCTCGCAGAGCCGCATCTACTGACAAACCGAGTCCGCGCGCGTGTGTAGAGGAACGGCAACGTCGCATACGCGCCTGCAGTGATGACGTTATATTATATGTCGCTCCCTGTATGTCAGACCGGACACGCACGCACACGCATTGGTCATTGCTGCACGTACGCACGCACGGCAGGTTGTATTTATTTACAAACAGAATATAGTTTACAAGTGTTTTTTTTCGCAATGCAGACAATTTTAAAGGAAAAACTAATAGAAATGTGAGTGTATTTACAACACCAAACATAAAGAGTACTAAAATAAAAGTTATACATTATTATTATGACCCAAAGTCTTTTTGTAGCAGCAAAAGATTCTTGGCATAGTAGCAGCAATAACGCTTCTTCATCAGAAGAACTGCTGTTGTCTAACATCTTTTCGCCAAGTGCTCTCAACTCAATATGGCTGCTGACAATGTGGCTCGTACGCGCGTGTTGCAGTTACCGGCGTGACGTGATGCGTGTGCGCGTGACGTGTGCTGCACCGCTCTTGGCCGGTGTGACAGGGCTAGCACGCGCGTGCGAACGTCACGTCGCACGTCACGCCACGCTACGCATCCGGTGTGACTGGGCCTTTATTCAACAAATTAAAGAAAAACTTTTTAAATCCACATTGCGGTCTTTTAAAGACTTGGCCTCCAACATTCTAGTTGTTCACGCAATTTTGATTTGATTCTACAGGAAAAACAAGTCGTTTAGGCCTAGAGAGCGAGCGAAAAAGGGTTTAAAGAATCTCCAGAGTGTAAAGACGTTAGCGGGCCGCACGGCCGCGCCCGCCGGCAAGCGGAAACAGCCGCAGACCGTCGCCGCGCAGTTCCAGCACTCGCTGTCTGCGCTCATGGACACACTCAATCAAGCGAACCCGTTCTTTATTAGGTAAGTGGCTAAATACATAATGTAGGCGAATGTAGCATTACAGCTTACCGGTTTTGGCTACAAATTGCTACCAAGAAGGTCGACTTTGAGCTGTTCTTGTCCTTATACATTAAGAGAACTTTGAACGGGCGACGCGTCTGTTGGAAATTGAGTTTCTACAAAGAAAAGTTGCAGTCCATTGACACCATTCAATTGTAATGACTGACAGAAAAACTACCAGTACTAAAATTGATCTAACAATAGGGTAGATGACAAAAAAAAACTAATTAGTTCTTCAGATAGATTTCCAAAAAATATTGGACACATAATTTTTCTTTTTTCACGTAAACAAATAATTAAGACGATACAGTGCGACGAAGACTCGTTTGACGTCACATTTGAGTACATTTTTTACTCAATGGGGAAGGCTGGTCAAAGCTGATTGTAGATGGCGCACAGTGGTCCGGATTTTGAATATGGAGGACTTAGGACCCAAGGTCAACATTTCAGGCTGAAAAAAATCATATGGACAGATAAGTAAACGCTCATCAACGTTTGTTCTAGCGGTTTTCATGGAATTGATTAATTTCGCGAAAAAAAAATATTGAAAAAAAAAATGTATGGAGAAAAAGTGAAATAATTTTTTTTCTCGACTTTTTTAAAAGTGTTAGCAATGAAATCTTTTGTATGCTATTATATTACCTTTATTGATTAATTTCACAAATATTTTTTTCGCATATACTTGCAGCCTTGGCTAAAATAAGCATCGGAACTTTCAATATTTTTATTTCAACTATTTGTGACAATTAAAGGTTTTTATTTATAGTCACATCATTTTCGTATATTTTCAATATTATAAATATTAATAGTCATTATTTGCCGACGATTTTTGACTTTCAATTATTTTGAAAAATAGATACAATTTAATTTCATAATAATATTTTACTTCTTTGTTGTTAGCGCTGTTACTCAAAGCGTAGTTAGTGACAGAATGACGCATTGCCTGCTCACCTCCCCCCACCCTTTTTCTCTAAGGGTCTTACACCCTTGCTAGTTGCGCGCTAATGAATCATATAAAAGATACGAGAGCTCCTGCTAGGGCGTCATTAGACATTCAACCCTTGAAGAGTCAACATACCTGAAAAATTTAACGTGAAGAAAACTACCTACTTAATCATGTCTGGATTTGGTACTTACCTGGACATTTATATGTTTCTACGAGAAGGAGACCTCAAGGACTACAAAAGACTACATCATTGAAAGTCAAAAATCGTCGGCAAATAATGACTATTAATATTTATAATATTGAAAATATACGAAAATGATGTGACTATAAATAAAAACCTTTAATTGTCACAAATAGTTGAAATAAAAATATTGAAAGTTCCGATGCTTATTTTAGCCAAGGCTGCAAGTATATGCGAAAAAAATATTTGTGAAATTAATCAATAAAGGTAATATAATAGCATACAAAAGGTTTCATTGCTAACACTTTTAAACAAGTCGAGAAAAAAAAATATTTCACTTTTTCTCCATACATTTTTTTTTTCAATATTTTTTTTTCGCGAAATTAAACAATAGGGTATTTTACTCCATATGAGAAAAAATCTAAAAATATATTATTCAGATAGCTTAGGCTAAAAGCAGTCGGAAAACGTTAGTTTTAGTTCATAAAATAGCAAACTAAATTTTATAATTCAATTCAAAGGTTTCAGCTTTTTTAATCTGTTTCATAACACCATTAAAGTAGTCGCCATGTTATTACGTCATACGGCTATGTAAACATAGAAGTGTCAACTGTCAACTTCAAGTATCACTGCATTTGTTTACACAGCCAACTGACGTCATGACCACAGACCAATATGGCGTCTACTGTGTCCCGCGTTTTCGTCAAATTACGCGCGAAATTTGAAAATGTAAAATTTAAATGCATTTTTAGAGCACTTAACGATTGAATAAAATTTTTGTGATTTTTTTAGTGGTTCATTAGCACTATAGAATCTAATTGAGACACTTTTCAAAAATGGGTGTAATACCCTATTCCATGAAAACCGCTAGAACAAACGTTGTTGAGCGTTTACTTATCTGTCCATATGATTTTTTTCAGCCTGAAATGTTGACCTTGGGTCCTAAGTCCTCCATATTCAAAATCCGGACCACTGTGTGGCGTGTCCATCGCTTAGACCCAATCTGACCAATGGGATCAAACTATTTTGAAATATAAAATGACATTGACAGATTTTCAACCAATGACTATGTTAGGTTCATGCGGTGCTAGCGCCATTAGTTCCACAAGTTGCCCACCCCATTGTGTCGTCACAAGCCCCCACTCATGATCTTTGACAAGTTTTAGCTTCGTAAATTTTTGTTAATTTGATAAAACAAAAAACACGCATCCAATCTTTTTCGATGATCTAACTGACGGACTAAACAGAATCTTCTTTTTCTTAGTCAGTCATCATCTCTATTGATTTCATTGACGATGGCAATTCAAAACACAACATTTTACAATTCCGAGTTGGTTTAATTGAAACCTTTGTACCAGATGTATAAAATCAAACGGCGAGAAAGTACCCCACGTGTTCGACGATGAAACCGTACAACGTCAGTTACGGTACACGGGCATGTTGGAAACGGTCCGGATCAGACAAGCCGGGTACAACGTGCGGCTCACGTACGAGGAGTTCATCCAGTTGTACAGGATACTGCTGCCCAAGGGACTGCTCAGCTCGCAGACGGATGTGCGGCACTTCCTCGCTACGCTGAACTTGGATAGGGATAACTATCAATTAGGTAAGAAATGTATTCTCTGATGTATGAAAGTGTGATCCTTTACTTTGTTAACTCTTTTACTGATACTGATACTGTTTGCCTGCGTCATCCCACTGCTGGGCAAAGGCCTCTCCCCATGACTTCCACTTCCAACTCTATTAGTTTTAGTTAATGTAATTGGTTTAGAAATACAACCGTGGTAATTAAATAAATGATAGCAACTACATACAATTAGCTACTCGTGTGTTTTATAAACGTGTTAGGTGGAAGTAAGACAATCCTGTTTTTAGTTATTTCGCAAATTTGTTAAACAAAAACAGTGAAAAGCTGACCATACAAGATAAGAATCAAGGTTCCTAATTCCGGTAGGTCCTAATGAGGGCAAAATATTTTGCGTCTGCTGAGACTACCCACGTAATCGATCGCTATATCTTTGTTTTGTCCGGCTATTTCCACTACCGGTAACTTATAGATAGGCTACTTTTTATACAGCGTCAAGCAATTATATTGATACTTATCACGTCTGTCCTGTCTTTCACTAGCTAATTTAATACGATTCTGTAAAGACAGATTGTGGACACAACCCTACCTTTTTGCTTACCCCAATAGGGTAGATGATACCATAAAATAATAATTCCAAGACACCAATCTCTAAAAAGCCTGAAAACCCGATTTATTTTCAATTCATTGCCAAATTAGTTTTTTTGTTGCGTTGAAATAAATAAATAGTTGAGTCATTGAGTTGACAAAATAGTGACGTCACAGCGTGCTATTGCCGAACAAAATCTATGAGAGAACAGCGTTTTGACAGCTCTTAAAAAGTATATCAATGGGGAAGGCCGGTCAAAGCTGATTGTAGATGGCGTGTCCATAGCTTAGTCCCAATCTGTCCAATGAGGACAAGCTATTTTAAAATTTAAAATGACATTGACAGATTTTCAACCAATGACGATGATTGGTACAAGCTATGCTAGCGCCATTAGTTCCACAGTTGCCATCCCCATTGATTGGTGTATCATCTACCCTATTCACCATTAATGCCATCACCCAGGTGCCACAAAGATCTTCATGCGCGAGAGCGAGCAGACGAAGCTGGAGTACAGACTGCACCAGCAGATCATGGCGTCCATCATCACCATCCAGCGCTGGTTCCGCGCGGTGCTGGAGCGGAGACGGTTCCTCGCGCTACGGAGAGCCTCCGTCGTTATACAGTATTTTTGCAGGTATGTGTCTTATGTATATAGGGTAACTGCCTACCGCTAATTATTTTCGTCTTAGTTTTCTTTTTCTCCAATAGTATTGTTACGAGCTGGGTACGGGATAAATTAATTACTACCGATAAAACAACAAATAACTTTAATAATCACAAAACACTTCAACTCAATTACAAATACACTACTGATCACTATTCGCTGAGATATCGCACTTCTAGTTCACGCGATATTATCGTCCTTGCCACGTTTTTCTATACACTCTCTTTTGGGCCGTCTCTACGAGCGAGAGAATTGCGGCGATATTTTCGTATAGAAATACGTTGAATCGCCGGGATTCGCTCGCTCGTGGAGACGGCTCAAAAGAGAGTGTATAGAAAAACGTGGTAGTTTTTCAGCGAAAGCCCTGCTCAGTAAGGGGCCGCCCCCTTACTGAAAAACTCGCTTGTGAGACGGGTGATAGCTGACATAATGACTACCAAATCACTTGCTACCACCACGTGCTTGCACCAGCAAGTGATTTGGTAGTCATTCTGTCAGCTATCACCCGTCTCACACAGCGCTCAAGTTAAGGCGAGGCATCGTTCTAAAGCCGGGCACGCGCGCTTCGGGACTGAGCGGGGGACTGGGCGTCTGAGCGGGGCGAGGATTGCTAGCTTATAACTTAAAGGACGTAAACGACAAAATGGTTTTTGTTATTTAATTCAGTTGGGAACGATAATTTCAGAAATTCCTTCTACAATTTTAAAGAGTATGTATAGACTCATCTACGGAGAAAGTTAAGAGGCTTAAATTGGTCGCGTTTGCCCATAACATGTGAATCTCTTTTTAAAAAGAGGTATGTTTGATATTTTTTTCTCTGTTACAAAAGTTACTTAATCATGTATTGAAAACTAACAAAATAAGGTTTTTATCATGAATTATCAGGTCACCAACTTATATTTTCATTTATTTTGTAATTACTGACAAAAATTGAGACCATTGACTCCATGATTTCCAATGCGTCCTCTTAATGTCTAACGACAAAATTATTCGACCTATACAATCACTGCTCATTGCTTGCCAGAACTCGTTTCTATAGTTGTTAGCTTTTCGTCAATCGTGGCGGTGGTAAAGGTGCCATAGCTTGCATTTGATGCTAATTATTAAAAAAACAGAAATGGCTTGTTGCCTTTAAGTGTTGTAAAAACTAATTTATATTGATCCAATATTTCAATCCAATGCTGATGTTTATTACAACAGCCGTTAATATTTTACTTACTTATCGATCTAGAATGTTGGATTGAAATACTAGATGAGAGTAAATCTGCCTAATTTTAATCATAATGCAACATCTTCCTGCCTTATTCCTAATTACTAACTAAAGCTACAAGTATTTTTTTCTTTATTTTCTATTCTCAACCTTCACTCTATTATTTACTCTTTTTTCTTTTCTTTCTTTCTATGATCATCAAAAATGATAATAACCTAGAAAATTCGTCAGACAATGGCTATCAGCGCGTCAAGAGGCCGCAGTACGCCTGCAGGCGTGGTACCGTGGCACTCGCGTGCGGCACTGGGTCGGTCGGCTGCGGCGAGGCCTGGTCGGGTTCCAGGCCGCCGCGCGGGGACACCTGGTACGACGGGCCCTCCGCGCCAGGAGAGCAGACGGGGGCACGGAGGTACGTGATGCGTTCCTCATCTTGCATGACATTATATTCTTCCTCATTTTTTTTAAAGTGTGTTTGGGTGAGGGATATCGACAATACGGATGATTCCTGACTAAAAAAAAAATGATTCTGTTTAGTCCGTCAGCTTATCGAAAAATATTTGATACGTGTTTTTTGTTTTATCAAATTAATGAAAATTGACGAAGATTAAACTCGTAAAAGATCATGAGTGGGGACTTGTGACATCACTTCACGGTAAAAAATGTACCTACTCGAATGTGACGTCACACGAGTTTTCGACCCAGTTATCGTCTCAATTTTTTGTTAACGTGAAAAAAGAAAAAAACAAAAACATGTGTCCAATATTTTTTGGAAATCTATTTGACGGATTAATTCGTTATTTTTTTACATCTACCTTATTTTGAAATTGGTTTAATGAACATTGATGGCTGGACCACTATTGATGTTTTGCCACGATTACTTTATATAATTATGATATTTATTTCTTGTAAATAATGCAATTAAAAAAACTATATTGTTGCACTTTCGTCGAATTCGGCTTTCTGCACCTAATTTGTACAGCACATGCAATGTTACAAAGTTTTGAAACAGATAATAAGCATGCGATCGATAGCCCTCGCCCACAAAATAAACATTACCACGAGATGTTCAATGAGTGATCTCAGTTTGCACCCCTTTCCAATTTGATGTTACTTAACACTTAGGGCTTGTTTCACTACCTATTATTTCCATTAACATAATATTGTATGATCAGCACAATATTAAACCGTTGATCTCTGCATTATTTTTAAATACAGGGTGTAAACAGGCTCATCACGAAGCCGTCCACCAACTATTCTGTACATCAAACTAAGTAACTTTACGCAAAAATTATTGCTGGGAAACGGACTTTTTTTTTTGGGTGAAAAAATCATGTTTTGTTGTAGAACTCAATATAACGAACTCAAAACATTGTGCTGATGGATGGATTGAACAGTACGGGGGTCGTGGAGGTGTTTAAAGTAAAATTCTTACATTAAAAACTTGTATTAAAAAAAAGCTATATAATTGCATTTTTTTTATACATAAGCTATATAATTGCATTTTTTTTATGTATATTTGTTTCTTTGGAACTTTGACCACCAATGTCTCCGTAACTAGAAGGAAGGTAGAAGGTATGGTGTAGAACAAAAAAATGATCGCAATGACGGGGAGAATAAGTACCTCTCGGCTTCGTTCAGAGTCTTTTTACACCCTTTATTTGACACTCGTTCCGAAAGTCTGACATCAACTAGTACTCAACTGGATTGTTGTGGAGGTGATAGCATCACTCCATGAAAAATAGTGCACTGGGGTGTGCTAGGTAGACGATGAAAAACAGCAAAACTATATGTATATTGAAATAGGTAGTGAAACTAGTCCTCAAGCTAACCTCGAGTTAATTGTCACTAATGGCGTGAGTAAAGTGTGGTAGTACACACGCGCATACAACGTTGTGGTTGGTGTTTGTGTTGACAGCATGACGGACGTGCGCCGCTGTCGGCCGACAACAATGTCACGCTACGGCTCGCCAACAAGGACCCCTTGTGAGTACATGTACAGTACATACGTTACCGGTATCTTGGGTAAATCTTAGATTAGTTCCTTCAAGGAGTGGCCACTTTTATCGACGCAGAATCGACTTAGCTAGATAAAAGAGCTTTATAGTCAAGCAAAATGCGTCCACATTTATTGAACGAACCGCCAGTCTGTGGCATCTCTGTTTCCCGATCATCTGGAGCTCTTCAAACTTCGAGTGAATCAGTTTTTTGAAGTGAAAACTTCTTTAGGCGCGTTGAGCACTTTTTGGGTGAAGGAAAAACATTGAACTCATCGTCACGTAACGTAACGTGCGGTCACGTTTCGTAGCCGTTCGTAGCACTCGTAGCATCCGCTACGGCGTAGCACCACATAGGCATGCGCGGGGCATTACCAGTGCTACGACTGGGGCGGGGCCTGTGTACTCTTTGTTTTCACTTCTATCGGCAGTCCCCAACGACTGCTCCGTTTTTTTTACCATCGCATCATCGCTTCTCATCAAGCGAGGTTCCGGCCAAAGGAAAGCTTATTAAGCATAAAAGCGAAAAAGACATCATCCGCCTGGTTTCGGTTCAAACCACACAATTGAACACCGCGCTGAACTAAATAATGACACGTGATCAGATCTAGCAGATTCTGGGTCAGTAATTTTGGTCACTTCCTAAAAGCTAAACACACGGTCAAAATAAAAGGAATCGTCATTCTGTGTGTTATGTAATTGGGGTACAGTACACTGTTATTTTGGGTTAAAATAACAACAACTCATCGCATAAGCTGGGGCAGAGCTATTGCACTCCGTGTGTAGGCATGAGATAATTACCTACCGCTCCGCGCATATTGAATATGCAAGCTCTCTAGGGCTGTCGCGCTCCAGCCGTGCGTAACTGCGTACGTATGCCGAGTTAATTTTTCGCGCTCTTTTGACCTTGCGTCGCGTACCTACCTACTCGTACTTCGCGTTTGTTAATTGACTGATTTATTGAACATTAATCATTACTAGTGAAAATGACAAGCTGGATAAACTGTTGCTGTTAATAAATGTAGAAAAAAATTGTCTTTTTTATATAAATTTCACTGCTCCATGTCCATGCTTCCCATCAGAGTTTATTTTAAAATTACATAATTGTTAGATTTCGCATTTATGCTGCTATTAAGTTGAATAAGTAATTGTAATTTTAAAGAAGGCGAGATATATATTTTATGAGACAATAGAGTAAAACAATTGTAATTATAAAAGTTTTAATTAAGATTTAAATAATAATACATTGAAATACAAAAATGTTGGTAGTATTTTATTTCTAGTACCAGGCCTGTGTCACTCCGCGTGTAGGTATTAAAAACATACCTACAGGCGGCGGCCACTGCGAAAGGGCCAATCTAGGCTGCCGCAAGCGAAAGAAGACAGGCGCGCGCGCTATTTGTTTGACCACGTTCAACTTTCTCGATAATTGCAAAAAGATATTTATTTATTATGTTCCTTAAATAAAATTTGATAGGATAGTTTTTAAAATAATTGTTACACGTTTCATACATGTTGGATAAATTACGAGAGCAACTTGAAAATGATTTTTTTTGTTTGTTGAGATATCGTAATGATTTTGGTGTCAAATGAAAGGTCTAGGTCTAAAAGCATTTTATCCGTTTTAATCATGTAAATCGGTCCTCGCGTATAGGAGATAATTAAGAATTAGTATAGTGAAAATGTAAACAACCAGAATTTTTGATATTTTTGTTCTGCGAACTTTTTAATTAACGCAAAATGTGAAAATATTATTATTGTCAGTTAATGAGGAATGTTAAACGAAGAGGTATTTAAGTAGCCTAAAGATTAGTTTGTTTTCATTGTTTTTTAAAAAATCGTTGTCTATTTAACTAATTGACCGTGTAATCATAATCATACGCATCAAACATAGATAGACTACGTGGTCAAGTAGGTAGGTAAGCGATACCTAAATATTATAGTAGCAGCGGCAAGCCGACAACCCTAGTGCCACAGCTAGCGCGTCACTCCGCGCCAGACAGCGACCGAGTTACGCGTTAGAAGAGAGCGGCAACGTTTAGGTTAATATCGCGATAGGCACTGAGCGCTTATGCGAGCTGAATTGCACTTTGTTGCTTAGTAGCGAGAGTCGCTATTCCTATTAATTGTTGCGCGAAGTGCCACTTCTGTACTTATTTATTCTGTGGCTGGGGTCAGAAATCACAGCACATTATATAAAATAAGATTCACTGTGTTCACTGTCCACGGAACCAAGAGCAAAATCTGCACTAGCACATGAAATATTTTTGTTTTTTGGACACAGCATTACATTATTCGTTTGCATATTACTTCATGGTGTTATCAGGGCCATCGGAAAGATTAAATTCACGCTGTGTTGTAAATATTGATTGGTTTATCTGAATCATCATTTCATTGACATCTCATATTTTAGGTATATCTTACGAACGGATTTGGAAAACTCGCGGCAACTGAGAGCGACACAGTCATTGCCGATAGCAAGGTAAGAAACGAAACACATCTGATAAACAGGGAAACACATCTACTGGTACACAGGGCGATACATAAAACTATACATTTCCAGAATAACATAGCTTTGGTTTGTATAGATTTCCCATACGATGAGAGATCAGCATTAACTGCTTTTATATAGCTTGATTGGTGGTCGTCTCCCAATGAGTTAAATACACACGTATTTAACTCATTGGGAGAAAACACAATATCCTTTGTTTTGTTTGTCTGTTCCTTAATGTTGTCAAAATTCAAAATTTCTTCCGTGTTTTGCGTAACAAATCTCGAGTTTCAAAAGACACTTTGGTTGTTAGTAAAAAAAATAGTGTTAAGGGCAAAATAATTTGGTTATAGGGTCGAGAAAAAACGGGAAATTATCATAGATGCTTTAGAAAATACGAATGCCATCCAAAAAGCCAAGAAGAGGGTTACGAAGACGGATGTTCCGTTGAAGCAAACCAGTACGACTACGAGGTAATGCAACAATTAACATTGTTTTGCACATATTTCTATTGACTTTGCTACAAACATATTTTCGCTATTCTCGACCTTTTTTTTTTCGGAAATTGTATTTTTAATACAGTTTTCTGTAAAAACACCAACATTATTTTGCATCCAAATTATTGTAACTCTTTTAGGTCTCCGTACTACATCTTTGACTTCATAATACACAAAAGTTATTACCTTTTAGTCAAAATACTATTCAAATCTCATCTTGATAAAATTTTCTGCTCGAAAGATCCCCGAAAAGATCCATGTAAAGTTTAAAAAAACTTTTTACCGTTCTCCAGCTTTATACCCAAAGAAACGAGCGAGTGTTCGCCAGAGGATGAGCGCTGGAACGTGACCACGAACAGGTACCCTCAAGCGGCCGTCACGCTGCCCAACAAGATCACACCCGAGGACCTAGCGGACGAGCTGCTGTGGCTGCGGCTCGACCAGAACTATCTCATGACTGACAAAGAGGTTATTACTAAGGTACCTTAACTATTATACAATAAATTAGCTGGCGAAACTTCATAGATGTGACAGGTATTTCAAACTAAAAAAGAAATATCGTAATTTTACTGTTGGACAAGACTTTGCGCAGCAGTGAGATGAAGCAAGATAACAGTAACTTTTGCACGGAGCAAATGACCGTGGGAGTAACTATGAAACATACAGGGTTATTTGTAAAACACCGACAACCTCTCAGGACTATGTTACTAACGTCAGAATCAACAACTTGTACTTTGACATTCATCATATTTTAGTTCATCAGATTTTCATTAAAAAAAAAAAAAAATGAAAATTAAATTTAAATTAAATTAAATTAAATTCGTTAATTGGCGAGAAGAGGCGCAAGACCGAGAAAAGTGGAAGGAATGGGGGGAGGCCTTTGCCCAGGAGTGGGACAGCTCAGGCTAACTAAAAAAAAAAAAAATCGAACGCCCTAAATGTTACGAAGTCTATGCGAAGCAAAAGAAAGTGAACAATAGCAAGGGGAGCGGGGTTAAGGCGGCGGGGGCGCTTGAACTTGATCTATTTACGGGCGACCCTCAGTCCGTCGTTCGCCTTGATGCGTTTGTTTTTAGTAAATGTATTATGTTTTGTAATAAGTCATAGAACAAAAGTTGTTGTTTATGATGATAGTAATACAGTCCTGCAAGGTTGTCGGTGTTTTAGAAATAACCCTGTATAAGTTATAAATCTCATACTTTTTTTGCTAGGCTATTGAATCCGGGCCAGTAGGTCTGTTTCCCTTTGGTAAACTGTTCCTACATCAGTTTTCCTTTTGGAAAGCAAGTGGACTAGTGAACAAAAAATAATTGTCTTGGAAGAAGTTCTATCAAGCAGAAATAATACCTACCTCAAGCTGTTTATAATGTTATTTTTATTTGATTTTGTAGAAAAGAGAAAAGCGAGAGAAGGAACTGGCTGAGCTTTTGGAAACAATAACGAGTAGCAGTGAAGAGTACCTTAGACAGATAGGCAATTGGAATCCAGCTGATAGCACGGAGACCACTAAAACTACTGTCAGGTAAATACTTCGTCGTGTGAACGTAGTCTTAAGAGCCTGTATTTGCTGTTTTGGTGATATTGGGCGATCTAGATCTCGGTATCTATAAGACCTAAGAGTTCGCTATTTGGACACCATTAAACTTGGACTTATAATCATTAAATCTGTTGAAGCGAAAACACGATTGGATAAAAAAATCACGATAGAAAAAAAATACAAAAAAAACTCGTTTTGCACTTATTTTGTGTTGGATCTCTGAAACCCTACGGAAGTTAATGATGATTTTTAGCCTAATAGATAGGTAACAATATTATCTAACATCGTGTTGACTTAATTTTTTATTTAGACGAAAATTTGATTTTATAAAGAATAAAAACCACTCATTCCGCACTATTCGGCCGCAGTGACTGACGTAACAACCGCTTTGTAGTGCAAGCTGATTAGAACGTTATTTTAACAGTATTACAGACGAAGTTTGAACCACCACAAATAGAGTTGCTAATCTGAGGTAGTATAGGCTCTTAAGGCAGACACAGATTGCAACGTAAAAATCGTCCTACAACACGTATCGCACATTTTTTTATGAAACATTACACACACGCAAACCGCGCTTATTTGTGTTAGGAACCGATGCGCTGTGGCACTATTCACATCCCTCTTACAGCTCAAAATATAATCTGCAAAAGTTAGAAATGGAGGTGCAGTCTTTTGACGAGAAAAGAGTTTACTGTGATATTGTTGGGGTTGCCAGTGACAGCAACTTTATTCCAACGCTTGTATGTAAATAAACTGTGAAAGTACTGATTGTGATTGACTGGAAAAAGGTCCCTAATAAAGTTCGGTTGCAACAGAATTTGAACTGAGCCATGTAAGAAATAAAGTTCAATAATAAGTTTGTGTGCAGACGTGGCTCAGCGGCCGTGTACCAGCGCAGCGTGTCTAGCGCCACGCTGGAGGGCCGCGCGCTGCACTCGCTGCCGCCCGTGCGGAGAGACCCCAGGGCTGCACCCGCCGCGCCCGGGCCCACTGCCGCGCCACGAGCTGATGCAGGTACGGTACACTCTTACAACTACAACATAAACTTACCGGTGGCCTACCATGACGTCTTAAAGCAGGATTGTTTTAATTTTATTCCAGTGTGGGAAAGAGATGGCGCTAGACGTCCTCTATAGCTCCGTCTCTTACCCACACTCGAACAAGATTAAAACGATCCTGCTTTAAGACGTCATGGTAGGCCACCAGGAGTTCATAAAACAAGTAATGATTAGCAACTATACATTTTTTGGTGTTGAAACATCTTGAAACTCTAACCAGCATTTACGAATCCCTTTAGTCTTATTCCATCGCGACATAAAATACCGATCTAGCTGTCGAACGGATCATAGAATAAACCAATCACAATGTAGGTTTCGGAAAACGTTCAGCGATATTACGACAGACCCAGGCGACGATGGCGAACTTAACTCCAACTGGCATGGCAGAGTTGTTGGGTCTTCAGATGCCAGAAACCACGATTTTCACAAGCCTTTGTGGCTTGTGAAAATCGTGGTTCTATGCGTTAATCTATGCGTGGGTGGTCAAAAACTAATTGATAGTCAAATTGTTGTATTTTTCCCACCCAATGTTTGAAATATTAATTAATTAGTTATTGTTACTGTGTCATTAGGTTATTTAATTCTAAGTAATCATTAGTGTAACTGCACTAACTCTAATCTTTTATCAGTTTTGAAAGCCCTTAATCAAACACAATTTGTAATAAACAGCTTGATGGGGGCTTTTCAAAAACTGTCGCATTTGTGTCAAAATCTTTTAAGCGTCAAAATGTCACTAACGGTGATTTCTTCAGAAAAGAAAAAAATAATTTCTTGTTACGTGTTCAAAGTTAGAATATTGGTTGTGTTAACTGTGATGGGTTACATTGTGGAGATTCTTAAATTCGTCGTTTATTACTATTGTAAGTTATTCTTATTAATTTTCTTTAAAAAAAATACCTATACTAATTTATGTTCAATTCATGGATACGCAAGTTCGCAAGAAAAATCATATATTTCTTATATTTTAGCTGACACATCCTATAATTAAAAACCGGCCAAGTGCGAGTCGGACTCGCGCACGAAGGGTTCCGTACCAATTATTATAAAAAAATCACGTTTGTTGTATGGGAGCCCCCCTTAAATATTTGTTATTGTGTGTGTAATTTGTTGTTATAGCGGCAACAGAAATACATCATCTGTGAAAATTTCAACTGTCTAGCTGTCACGGTTCATGAGATACAGCCTGGTGACAGACAGACGGACAGACAGCGAAGTCTTAGTAAAAGGGTTCCGTTTTTACCCATTGGGTACGGAACCCTAAAAATTAGAAATGATGTGTTTCTTTTAGAGTGGAAGTGTAATGTATAATTTAGGTTGCCAATAACCCTGACACTATAAGGCACGTCTGCTCACAATATCTTAACAAAATAATACCTATTTTCACTGCCGAATATATTCGTGCAGCCTTCCATATATATAATATGTCCAATATTCTAGTGAAATATTTCAAATCTACGTCCCCCACAGCGGGTAGCGTGGAGTCCGTGGTGAGCTCGGAGTCGTCGGCGCCCGCTCCGCCTGCCCGGTCTGCTCGTCGCTCTCCGCGCCGCTCGTCGCGTGGCCCACCGCCCGACATTATCGTTGACGCCTCACTGTCGCTGCACGACCATGATATTAAACGGTAACTATACTTTATCTTTAATGTTTGAAAAAGAAGGTTAGTGTTGCGGTTTGGCTATATCGTCGTGCATAAGGAAACTGTCCCAGTATCGACGGGAAAGCTAGTTATCGAAATTTTCTCACTCAAGAAACGTACAAATAATTTCATAAACATGTCAGGTGAATAGACGTGTTAATCGCTGTTTGCGACTCCAGCAACACCTTCAAACAAACAAGTCGCTTTAAATTGCTAGTTCTGATTGTTCTCATTGGTCCACAGAGGTGGGGCAGATGCCCATGTGTCAAAAATTATGGTAACATAATAAAACATCGTTATAGGAAACGTGCACAACGACGGTGCTGCCAAATGGCGTCGCCAATCCGAATCTTGTACTGTATTAATACTTGACATTGACATATAAAACAAGTAAACAGAATTAATTTTATTTGTGAAAAATATTATTCTAGCTAATCTTATTGCATTATTGCATTTCTGGATGTACCAATACATCCACAAAAATGATAATAAATCAAATGGCGTAAAATAATAAAATTCTATTACTATCCAAAGATTAAAACTCTACGTACCATTTCTAAGTGAAAAACGCAAAAAATGGAAAAATGCAGTAAAGAAAAACATTTTAAAACAACTTGTTTTTGGGTACACTCTGCATTGAAAAATATCAATGGCCTTCAAAATCAACCATTCAAGCAAACATGCCACTCATGCCAGTACCATTTAAACTTCAGCAAAGCGAATTAGCGAACACACACGTTTTAGTAGACTGCACTGAAGTTCACACCGAATATTCCTCAACAGTTAAACAAAGAGTCCACAACATGTACTCAGATTATAAACATGGTTATACAATAAAGTTTTTAGTTGGCTGCACTCCTTGTGGTTTCGTAAGTTTTGTATCTAAATGCTACGGAGGGCGTTCTAGTGATTTCTTCTAACAAATGATTGTGAACTAATTGATTTGTTAGAGCCTGGAGATACTGTTCTCGCTGATAAAGGATTTCCTGTTGCCTTTCATTAAAACATGTGTTGAAAATAAGAAAGGTGTTTTTATGCAACCACTTCATGCACCACAATTTTCAACAGAGAAAGTAGACGAAACATATAAAATTAATATTATTAAAGATTCATGTTACGTTGACGATCAATATTGATAGATCGGAACCCGTATTTTATACCTTCTAACATATTCAAAAATAATATAATTGAAGAGATCATTTTGCGTGACAGTTGACAGACGTGATAAGTTTCCTTTACTGTCCGCATAGTGTCTCTTTTATCGATTTAGTGCTGCCACCTATAGTTCCTGCACGTTCCCTATAGGCCCATAAAAGATAAGCCAAATCTCACAAATACGCCTCAAATCATAACCGAAAGACATTTCTGAGAACTTTTTCTGGACTTAGTGCTTCATCATTTCAGCCGAAAGACGTCCACTGCTGGACATAGGCCTCCCCCAAGTGTCGCCACATTGACCGGTCCCGACTTAGTGCTTACAATTTGGAATATTGAAATGAATGTGTTTGCATCCCAACCCAGTGCGGCGTCGGATCAGATCGGCGGGCTGGTGGGACTGGCGGGGCTGGCGGGCGACGCGCTGCCGAGCGCGGCGCTGCTGGCGGGCGCGGCGCTGCGCCGGCGCAACTCCGACCCCGCGCCCGGCGACGTGCGCCCGCTGGACCCGCGCTCCACGGACTTCATCGGACAGACCGGGAACGGACTCTTCCGGATCGCAGGACACAGGTAAAAATATCTCCTCCAGTACCTTTACGGTACCGGACACTATCACCGGGTACTTTTATGTCGTACTTCATCTGCCTCTTCCCGTACAAATCAAAACAATTGCTTTTAAAATGTACCGTGAGATTTCATTAAAATGCTCACTGCAACTTTACTAAATATTCTGATAAACAATTGCTGAAGTAAAATAACAATACACTTAAAGTACTTACGGGATACACGGGGTACTTAAGTGTAGTGAAAGACCGTGAAAGTCGAAAACAGTGCATAAAAATAACAATTAGTAATTACAAACATCAATTTATTAACTTTTTACATGTACTATCGAGGACACTCCCGCCTGACCACCACTAAGCTAATTTTTGCTTGCACTCGCAACATAGAAACGCTCTCTAGCCCCGCTCCGTTGATTTGTATAGAAATAATGAATGAAAAGATACCGAATCGGCCGAGCGAACTGACGACGCACGCCAAACAAGAGTTATTGTTATTTTGCGCGCCAAAGTTGAGGCTTTCCTAATAGGCCGAAACTTTAAGGGGGCGTGGCTCGGCGCCTCCGCATGATTTAAGCGAAAAAAAAAAAATGGTCAGACGGAAAAGACCCCGACTGTACATTCCAAAATTATGGTTTCCTTGGTATTAAATTTAAATAAATGCCCCCCTTGGGACACAAAAGAAACCTGCGCGGATCGATCTCCATTTTCATGTTTTTTGAAGGAGCCACCCGAAACTTGGACAGTAGCTTGATAATGCAGATACGTGATTGAACTTTTGCTAGTCGTAAACCTGCAATATAAAAATGTAAATTAGTATTTTATTGTTAGGCGGTGCACGGACGACTTATTCGTCAATTGGCGAGTGAGAAACTCTCACTCTACTCAAGGAAGGTTTTGGTAGTGAGTTGACGAATAAGTCCATTGGACAGTCCACCCACTTGATTACCTTACTGACTTATATTTATTACGAAGTTTGTAAAGTATTGTGCAACTAATATCTAGCATTTGACTCGATAACAGCTTTAAAAAAAAAACAATTTTAATTATTTATAGATGTTTTTTTTTTCTAAACACAAGTACAAAGCCTTGAGAAAGAAAAGAAGTTCACTGAACCGGAAAATAAATCTGCACAAACATTCCGATGTATGTTGCAAAACTATGCGGAAAAAAAGAATACCCACACAGTTTCTTGGCCCATTACCAAACGGTAGATAAGCACAGGGATGACGTTCTCCTGCCTTCTGCGCACTGAAACGTTCAGGATCGAATACTTCAGGATTGGGATAGTACTTCTCATCATACTGAATACCCAGCAGTGGTATTATCACAGTTTGACCTTTCTTGATCGTGACTTTTGTACCTGGTATAGTATAGTCAGCTTTCGCATTCCTCTGCAATGGATCCACCACGGGGTACATGCGTAGGGTCTCATCAAATACCTTTTCTAAATACGTCATATCGTTTATAACGTCATAGGTCAGTTCTTCGTTAGATTTCTTCAAGACAGTATCAATTTCGAGTATCACTTTGTCCTGTATCATCGGGTTTAATGCTAACTGGTACAATAGGAATGCTAAAGCAGTAGCACTGGTTTCATACCCAGCTGCGTAAAACGAAAATGCTTGCGCGGCTATTATTCCTTCGGTTAGCTCTACAGTCACTTTTTCAGATGTTTCATACTTCTGTGGTCCTTGAATATTGACTTGCTGTCTCAATTCCAATATCAAATCCATAAAATCCTTCCTTCCCGAAGGTTTTCCATCCCTCTGACTAATAACGGTCCTCACTAAATTGTAGAAAAACTCCGAGGCTTCTGCCGGATATAGGGATTTGTTAAGTTTCTTCAATAAACCGGGGAACATCATGTCGAACTCATAAGCGTAGTTCATATCAAAGATTAACGAATCAATTCTCCGTAAAAGTTTTTTCGTGTCACTGCTAAACTTATCGGCGTCTAATCCGAAGCCGACCGCAGCAATCGCGGCTATCGTGTACTGTTGCACAAGCGTGTGTACTTCTTGTTCTTGTGTATTATCACAGATACTCTGAACATACTCCATGAACTTATCCGCTCGTTCAGTCAACAGATACGTCATGTCCTTCAACTTGCTAGTGGTAAATATCGGGGAGAATCTATTCCTCAATGCCTTCCACGTTTCTCCGTCGGAGTGGAACAAGTTGGCTCCCAATCCTTCTTTGCTGAACTCCACTCCTCGATCGATGAAGAAATCGAAATCCTTGATTAATACATTTTTAATGACATCCAAGTCCCGTAGCAATAGGCACGGTGTGGTCATTCTGTATATTCCCACAACCTTTTCTCCAGGAAACTGTTCGTATATATTCTTCATCACGGTTGAAATATGCGTTCGTCGCAGTGTAGATTCCTTTAAATTGCCAAAAACAGCAACAGGTAGAGGTCCGACGACATTTCTGTTCTTCCAGTAATTAAAAGTTCTTGTAAAATAGTAATACAACGAATAAATAAAGGATAATAAAACGAAACATAGGAACAGCATGGTGTGTTATTAATCTGTTACTGAGCGTCTCGTTGGTAAACGTTTTGTACATATGTTGCCTTTTTATGGTCATGTTATAATTAATGGAGAACCGTTTAAACTCATTAGTAGGCAAACTTCTTATGCTTGAACCGGTTTGTAAGTACATGAAGCCGCGTAAAATGAAAATGTATGTGAACAATGAGTTGACGGAATTACTTATACAATATAAATCTATTAAAATTAAATCTTATATCAATTTAATGCTAAACATAGACTTATGCGTAATTATAACACTCCGTAAATCAGCCTAGACTTAACATCTTCCAAAAATAATCGCAGTGTTTTTTCCTAAAACGAAGTTAACCTTTAGAACGCCATTGTCACAGATACGTGACAAGCAAGCGCATGCCCGCCCTGTACGCCAAAAGATAAAAATGAGACAAAATGGTAGGTGTAATTGTGGTTTGGCGTGGAGGGCACGCGCGTGCCTTTATACTCTAGGGTTCAAAAGGTTAACAAACATTGTGTCGGTCAAGACTTGAACGAATCCTTGACCGAGACCGTATTTGCTTCACCTCAACCGATCACTGACCATCGCAACACAATCTACGGGGGCGAGGTTAAGCGATAAAAGCTTCGTCTACCATCACTTTCGATATTCGTCTGCAACTCGTTACTATTTATTAAAACTGTTAAGTAATCAGTTATTCAAGGTTTGTTAAAATAAGCAGAAAATATTAAATAATACCTCGTTGAGATCTATTTATATAAGACTAGCTGACGTCCTGCGGTTTCACCCGCGTAGTTCCCGTTCCCGTGGGAGTACGGGAATAAAATATAGCCTATAGCACTCACGAATAGTGTAGCTTTCTAATGGTGAAATAATTTTTGAAATCGGTTCATTACTTCCGGAGATTACCCCCTACATACAAACTTACAAACATACAAACTTACAAACAAATGTTACCTCTTTATAATATTAGTAGAGATGAATATGCAAAATCTTGTCTTCTTGTAGTTAGCCTAATTATATCTTTCATGCAAAGGCTGTTTTTAATCATTTCCATAAAAAAATCAACTTCTGAGGCCTCTTATTCAAGGTTTATTAGACATGCTGTACTGTGCTGTTGTCTGTATGGAGTCGAAGTAAAGAATAGCACCATCCCATATCTTCCCGTGGGTGTCGTAAGAGGCGACTAAGGGACTTACCAGAGAATGGGCAGCAGCGCTCTCTGTGCTTTTGTAACAACCGTACTGCGATCGCCAACCCGCCTGCCAAGCGTGGCGATTATGGCAAAACCCCCCTTTGGAGGAGGCCTATGTCCAGCAGTGGACGTCTTTCGGCTGAAACTATGATGATGAGACATGCTGTATGTACACATGAATTATTCGAAACTCATGTATATATTTGAGCCCTTTACACAAAAATGTATACCAAATTTTGTTTAACTTCTAGAATTCTCATTACATTTTGAAAAATAAGTATCGTAAATCAAGTTACTCGAAATATTACTGCTGTTAACATTGATACTTACATCTTGTCGAGATTTTACATACGGCAACGTTACAACTTAATAAACTTACTTAGAGGTGGCATTATGTAGGTTGGTATGTTCAAGATTTAGTCGATAGAAGTCGCGCTAAGCGTATGTTATATCTACTTCGATAGAGGCAAATTGATATTTAAATCAATGTTCATTTCCCAGGTTTCGCAAAGGCACCCGATTCGCGAAAGGTGACAAATGCGTGTACTGCCATCAAGCCATCGACGCGTTCATCACTCAAGGTCAGCGGTGCATCGACTGCAAACAGTTGTATCACACGAAGTGTATACAGAACAAGGGCGTCATCACCATGCCGTGCTCCAGTCCCGTCACACCCGCCACCAGAGGCCGCCATAAGAACAGAAAAAGAATTTCAAACTCCAATTATAATTTATTAGATAACTCCAAAGGCTCCGTCCCTTCCAACTTTAACTTAACAGGGACTTCAGAATTTATGGATAGGACGGATAAGATTATATCAGACGCGACTGAGTTACAAGCCATGCAGAACTTTATCACGGAGAAGATTTATGAAATGGAACCAAATGAGAAGAAGAAGCAGTCAGAGGTGAGCTGGACTTGTTAATAACGTTTAGCATTGCATTTATTTAGATGTGTCATTTCTAGAATTAGGTCTAGTTCTACTAACTTTCCTTAGCATTATATTTTCTGCTACCGTTGTACAACTCAAATTACAAGTGTAATATGAAGACGGGAACAATATGTCTGTGCAAGCCTAGGTTACATTGATAGGGGAGCGTTCAAGAATTACGTAACGCAATTTTCGGAGGTTTTTGACCCCCTCTCCCCATGTAACGCGCCGTAACGTTTTTCTGTACCCCCCCTTCCCCCTACTAAAATGTAGCGTAACCACCATGTGGCGTAGAGTACCGGAAATCCACTAAAATACCTGTTATTATGAAGGTTAAAAAAACACAATGTTACGTAACGCCTAGTTCAAACACCCCTACTATAACACCCATACTTGAACGCTCCCTAGAATATAACTTCCTTATTGTACGAATTTTCTTATAACACTGAGCTCTCCAGATCACCAGATTAAATGTTTTCTTTCAACAGGTCGACAGGGTATTCAAACACGCATTACTAGAATTCAAAGACAACTTAGTGGCGACGTACAGCATCGTGGAGACGCGGGGGTCTGCGCTCAAGTACAAGGATCTCATCGGGAACTTCCTGCACGTCATGGAGACGGTGTGTGCGCGGGAGGGGTCCACGCTCTCCATCACTATGGGGGTCAATGCCTTCAGGGGGTTCATGGACGAGTTCATGAGCCAACACGAGACGGATAAGGCGAGAACGAAAAGAAAAAAGGATAAAAAGAGAAAGGTAATTGATCCCATTCTAATTATGTTATGTCTTAATGTTCCACTGTCCTTTTTTTGTTTAATTTCGTTGCGGGATCCAAGCATTATTGCTTTGGTTTTTTTCTGATGGCCACCACTGTTGATTTAGGTTTTCAGGAATGACAGGATGTAAAATGGCGGGTTTCTCGCAAGAAATAAAAATGATCTCATAAATATGTTTTGCAATAACTTAAGATGGAACAGGTCTCCTGTCCCGGTTTTAATTTGAATTCGACAAAGTTGCAAATAAAGAAAAATCACTCCATCTCGACTAAAATTTTATTTTTTCAAAATAATTTGATAGGTTTTTTGATTTTTGACTTTATAATCGTTCGAACGCCTTACAACGTTTTTAAGTGTAACTATTCTATTCCTTTTTTCAGGTGGACGACCCGATACAATACAAAGGTCATACATTTATACTATCCATGATCAACATACCGACGGAGTGTGAGATCTGCAAGACTTTCTTCATGTGGCCCATTGAACGGTCGCTTATATGCCAGACGTGTAAACTTGCCTCACATAAGAAATGTTATACTAAAGTATGTATCATAGGAGAATATTTAAAAATAGTATTCGTTAAAACTTAAAATGTAAGTGGCGAAATGTAGATGTACTATCGAGGACACTCCCGCCTGACCACCACTAAGCTAATTTTTGCTTGCGCTCGCAACATAGAAACGCTCTCTAGCCCCGCCCCGTTGACTTTGTATAGAAATAATGAATGAAAAGATACCGAATCGGCCGAGCGTACTGACGACGCACGCCAAACGAGAGTTATAGATATTTTGCGCGCCAAAGTTGAGGCTTTCCTAATAGGCCGAAACTTTAAGGGGCGTGGCTCGGCGCCTCCGCATGATTAAGCGAAAAAAAAATTAAAATGTTCAGGCGGAAAAGACCTCGGTAGTACAATATTACTCAGCCCTCTGGGAAATACGACCGTAATAATATGTTTATTTATTTATATATATTTTCACCACAACAGCTTCTGTGTATAACATTTAGGTATACATAGGTTTTACAGTCTTGGACTTACACAGTCGCCAATTACAGGTTAACTAGCATTCACAAAAATAAGTGTTAGCTTAAGAGAAATTAAAAATTAAAATGAGTGGCTATAGACATAAAATACAATAGTAGACCCTACATTTAGGAGATTATTTAGCTTATGAAACATAATAAAAAGAAAAACGTGTGGTGTACAATTCAAATTAAAAAATACATAAGACATGTTGTCCTTATAAAGTTAGTTAAAAGTCTCAAAGTTTTCTTTTAATTGATTCTCAAATCAAAATATTTCCAATTAAAGGTCATTTTGTAATTCGGAAAAGAGTTGTATGTGTTATTGTAATCGTGTGTTATGTTTTTATTTGTGTAGGTGTCGACATTATGTCGTAAAGACAATCAGTCATCGTCGGCTGCGATCGTAGGCGCCTTGGACGCCGGCGGACGAGAGCATATGGGAGTCCTCTCGAGAGGAAAGGTACGAAGACGACTATAATAATTATATAACAAACTTTTTCTTACGTACGTGTCGGCTTTAGTGAAGCCTGATTGGTGAAGAAGACCCACTTCTCACGGGGTCCTTGTTGTGTTTAGGGTTGTTATACGCCATTGTTTTAAAAACAACACTGATTTAGATGCACACTATTTTAATAAGAATTAAAAATGATTGTAAAGTAATAATAAAACTACACTAAAGATAATTTGATTTGATTCAGGCGTGGTCTATGTCACAATTAGAGGTGTGGCCGGGGCGCCCGCTCGACTCGGAATGCCCACACTTCCACAGCACTCGGCACTGCCCCCCTCCACAACTCACCTGATTCACTCTGAGTGGTACGATGATGTCACAGAGCGTTACGTTTCGTTTTACGTCGCAATAATCTGCTCACGCCGACATACGTGTAATCGGCGGTGATAAGTAAATAGTTGTGCTAGGACTGATACAACACAAGTCTATGCTAAACCGCGCGAAAACAGAACAATGAAATTATCGATCTGATTGTCAGAAGCGAAACTGCTGAGGGGGTGTTCTGAGTTTAGTTACCGGCTTGGGCAAAGGGTGATTGGGTTTAGCACTAGAAATGTCTGGAGCCTTTCAGCTGTGTCGGTTGACACGGCTATGGGCTCGCTTCGTATTACAAGGACTTAAGAGCCTATACTACCTCAAATTAGCAACTCTATTTGTGGTGGTTCAAACTTCGTTTGAAATACTGTTAGAATAAAGATCTAATCGGCTTTCACTACAAAGCGGTTGTTACGTCAGTCACTGCGGCCGAATAGTGCGAAATGAGTGGTTTTTATTCTTTATAAAATCAAATTTTCGTCTTTTGGAAAAAATAAAAAACATAAGACCTGCTTTATAGTTAGTTCAGTTAGTATGCAAAGTTTCATGATTTAATTTGAAGGACTTTTTGAATACCAGCGGTTTATTTTTGATTTAGAGGTAACTTTGGATTTTTTCTATCGAGAAAATTTTATGGAATCGTGTTTTCGCCAAACATAGGACTTAACATTAATCCTCAACTTTATCATATATTTATTTCAAAATTAATGCTGCAGTATTTTAGGCGTAACGGAGGATCATGCTAAGCCATTTGAGGTAGTATAGGCCCTTAATAATAACGGGCGGTATGTGTGTCCTGAATACCTCGCGGTATTGAGCCGCGGACTTGTGTTTATGTCAAATAACTTTGTTTCATACGATGACCCCTTCTTTACAGGTGTTTGGAGTACCGTTACCTGATCTGCCTAACGGCGAGAGCAATATCCCCATAGTCGTGGACAGGCTAATAACCACCATAGAAATGACAGGTCTCTATACAGAGGGCCTATACAGAAAGAGTGGACTTAGTTCTAAGGTAAGAGTTCATTTGTTATCAATTTATTAAATGTGTGAAGTACGTAGAGTTTCTTGTTCCCGAAGGAAAGCCGACAGGAATCGGCTTCTTAGGTGCCTTAGATCCTGGACTAAACAGTTTTTTTTATTAGCACTGACTGCAGCTAAATAGTTGCGCAGTATGTGTGATTTTAGGGACTACTCACACTTCATCATCAGCATCATTATTTCAACCGAAAGACGTCCACTGCTGGACATAGGCCTCCCCCAAGTGTCGCCACATTGACCGGTCCCGTTCGACTCGCATCCAGCGGATTCCCGCAACCTTCACCAGGTCATCGCTCCACCTAGTGGGAGGCCTTCCAACGCAACGTCTTCCGGTTCGCGGTCGCCACTCCAGCACTTTTCGGCCCCATCGGCCATCCGTTCTGCGAGCAATGTGCCCTGCCCACTGCCACTTAAGTTTGGCAATTCTTCGGGCTACGTTGGTAACCTTGGTTCTCTTGCGGATGTCTTCATTTCTGATTCGATCGCGCAAGGAAACTCCGAGCATAGCCACTCACACTTATTCAGTTCTATTCAGCAAGCTTAGCCAAGTTGACAATCTACAATCGTTAACGCTAGTAGAAAGCTAATCAAATGTATGGGAATGACATCATCTCAACGTTAAATCACGTGATCAACACAAACGAATAGAAAATTCGTAGACAAGTTTACATCGTTCAAAATGATAGAATAGAATGTTATCGTTTCTACAATGTTGATCGGTATACTCTTTAAAGTGTAGGTTTTTTCTGCAGACATTGGAGAACGAGCGATCGACTCAGTCGTGTCAACTTGGCTACCAATTTAGCGTTTCTACAATCGCTTACGCCGAGGCGTTTACGATTGTAGAAAGAGAATCGATACGAAACGTTTGTAACTTGGCTAGGCCTACAGCTTATGCCCATAGAAAACAACGACTTTGTATGAGACGCGTACGCGTCGTGCGCGCTGAACGGATGTGTACGCGTCTCATACAAAATCGTTGTCTTCTATTGACATAAGCTGAACAAGTGTGAGTAGTCCCTTACTGTACCTTACAGCAACTCAAATATTTATTTGTCTGAATCTTGCTTTGTCCTTTGTGATGAAGTTGCTGGTGAGTTGTTGCGCTAGTTTTTTCAACGACAGAAAGTAATATTTTTGTGGCTGTTATTCGTAACTGTGGTCACTCAACAACAGGTAATTCTCAGCCGTATCCTACCCGAGTACCCGCTGTGTAAAGCAGGATGTGAATTTCTCGGGCTACTTTGGCTAAAGTAGCCAGGGGGTGAGGGTAAGTAAGGTACTCACCCTCACCCCCTTGCTTGCTTAATCATGGCGTACCAGCGACACGAAGGAGATTAAAAAACGTCTTTTATATAGGTTCGCGAGCTCCGTCGCTTACTCGACGAGTCACCGGAAGAGGGCGCGAACAAACTGGACGCGTACGCGGTGCACGTGCGTGCGTCCGTACTGAAGAGCTTCTTCCGCGAGCTGCCCGAGCCTCTGCTCACCTTCGATCTCTACGATGACTTCATACTCGCCTCGCAGATCTCTGACCCACAGGTAACCTAGCCATTGAGTTTTAGATTAAGAAGAATACAGTCTAAAACAATGTGTTTTAGACTGTATTCTGATGATGATGATGATGCTTAAAACTACGACAATTAGCCGTTAAATTCCATTATATACGATTAATAAAGTATGTCAGCTGTGATTTGTACATACAGACAATTTAATTGATAGCCAATTTGGCAAACAATCCATTTCCCTGATTGTATATGTATAACAATCTTATACCGTTCCTTCATTTATAATAATAAGCTAGGTTTCCAAGGACAAATCAAAAGGAAAGAATTTTGAATAGTGTAAATAATGTAATGTACCTATATTTTTCAGGAGCGAGTATCAACAATCTTCACGATATTAAGAAAGCTGCCAAAACCAAACTTTGATCTTGTCGAGAGGCTAATATTCCACTTGGCGAGGGTGGCACTGGGAGAAGCTCATAATAGGTATTATTATTATTTCTTCTATCAAACAAAAAGAGAGAGTTGAAGACGCAAGCGTAGATGTCTAGACGAATTAGGCGCTGGTCCACAACGGCTGTTGTGGACCAGCGCCTAATTCGAAGGAGTGGAGGCCTTTCGCCCAGCAGTAGCACATCGTAACAACTTGTAGATAATATACTGGGCGTGTTCCCTAGCATATCATTATGTACTAAAATGTGTTTTTTTTTAATGATCAGGATGGGCCCGAACGCGCTGGCGATAGTGTTCGCGCCGTGCATCCTGCGCACGCACAAGGTGCAGCCGGCGCAGGACTCGCTGCACGACATCGCGCGACAGACCGCCTGTCTGGAGGCCATACTCGTAGATAAGATGCGCACCGTAAGTAACACTCATGTTTTTCTTGATTATTGGCAAGATCCAAGATAGTTGTGAGTTAATTTTTTCTTCCGAATTTGTCAAGCTTCATTGCGTCGGCGCTTTTCTGGAGTTTGCTACTGTTTAATTTGGCTTTCAGGAGAGGCAGTATAGGTACAGTATGGCTGGTTTGACGGTTCGAAACTGGAACAGTATTCAAACTCAAAGCAATTATTCCAATAAGACCATTACTGACACTTTTGAATTGTCAAAATTTTTAAAACGCTACAACGAAGTACCGTCATAATTTAATTGCGACACCACTCGTGCGTTTCTTTGCTCGTGTGGCAATGGAGATGGCAACTGATGAACTAATGGCGCTAGCATCGCTTGTACCAAACATCGTCATTGGTTGAAAATCTGTCAATGTTATTTTATATTTTAAAATAGTTTGACCTCATTGGTCAGATTGGGTCTAAGCTATTGACGCGCCATCTACAATCAGCTTTGACTAGCCTTCCCCATTAGTGCGTTGAAATCTTAGCGTAGCGACGACATACCGCTCCAGGAGCGCCCGTACCCGTACACGCGTTTCTTTTTTCACGTAAACAAAAAATTAAGACGATACAGTGCGTCGAAAACTCGTGTGACGTTACATTCGAGTACATTTTTTACTCAAATGTAACGTCACAAGCCCCCACTCATGATCTTTGACATGTTTTATCTTCGTCAATTTTTATTAATTTGATAAAACAAAAAACACGTATCCTATATTTTTCCGATAATCTGACGGACTAAACAGAGTCACCATTTTTTTTTAGTCATTCATCATCCCTATTCTGTCCCCCAGGTGCGCGGCATGTTGGCGGACATCGCGACGCTGGACACGGCGTGTCATACGGCCACGTCGCGACTCTCCACGCTGCGCTCGCACTCGCACGCGCCGCGCCCGGAGGAGCAGATCCTGGTGGGACACATCCACGAGATACAGAAGGAGAAGGCGATCCTCACCTCGCACCTGCCCACGCTCATCAGGTATGACGCGCACACCGAGAAACTAGTGCTGCTGCTAATATTGCGACACACTTGGACCAGACTTATTGTCAGCCAGCGCAAGGTTGAAATTCGTTTGCCAGTAACAACCGCGCCGCGCTAGATGTGCCTCTTCATTCACTAACGCATAAATTGATCTTCCTTTTGGCTTCGGCGTAGTCGAAAAGTATTGCTAACTAACTAGTACTTTGTTTACCATCAACCATTAACCTTAGCAGTCACTGCTATACTAAATAGTTCGCTCTTCTTCTTTCTTTATCGTGTGGTTAGTGCTTACCTGGTGTCAGAGTTTTTATGCCGCCCAAGGGGCCCTCTGACTTGGATTACATGCCGTCAAGAAATATCTCTCAGGCATGCTGGTTTTCTCACGATGTTTTTCTTCACCGAAGCAAGTGATAATTATACAATACGCATATGAATCCGAAAAATCAGAGGAATAGGAATAGTTCGCTATTTATCACACTTATATTTTGTTGGTCAGAGCGACGTCAGACGACGACCTGCTGTCGACGACCGACCACGACGGCGAGCTGGGCAGCACGGACGACCTCAGCACCGGCGCCAGCTCCATGCGCTCGCAGAGACTGCTGCACCGACAGCTGTCCTCGGACGACCCCATCATGGTCTAGCGCACCTGCCAAACTACACCCTGGACCATACTACATGATTGAATGTCCGATTGTAACGTACGTAACTACCAATCGGCAGCCTTCAACCAAATCTTATGCAAACATGTCCACGTTTTGCCATGATATTTAGAACTAGTGTTGTCAAGTAATGCGTTAATGGATAAGTTTCGCATTCTCAGATTTCTTAACATTCCTGACGGCGTTAAGTGAAAACAAATTAGATAAAATGTTCCTGTGCGTGTTCCTTCACATTTTAACTTGTTTAGGATGATCGAATGTTACATTATTGTTAAGTTTTATGTAACGGACCGTGAAGTATTTATTTTATTTTTGCGAGCTGTCTCCTGATGTTGCTAACTGTTAGCGACGTAGTAACTACTTATAGAGATCGATGTGAAGCAAGCAGGTATGTTCATATTTCTACCATACACATCCGTGCTATGTAACTGAGCTCTGTGTTAGACGAGTATACATGCAGTAGCAGTGGGTGAAGCGCCCGCGCAGTCGATGGCGACTACATACTCTGTAGCCGTCGGCGTCGCACTACTGTACTTAGACGTAGTGATGAGCTTATTTCTGTAATTCATAAAAAGTCGCCGCAACGATATCTAGGCGACTACTGCCCAAGTGATGTATGAATATAAAAGTATTTTTTCGTACATAAAAATATTTACATCCATCTTTGCACTGACATATTTTATGATATATTTTCTGTGTAAATATGTAAATCTTGTCTAAAAGTGATTTTAAAATTATAGCAATATCGCTCTTCTGTCAATAGGCGTATTTGGTTGGATATATAGATGACATGTGACTGTATTTTTCAAAGTTTTTGATTAGCTAGTAGGTTCAAACTTGCAGGCTATAAACATGATGAGAAGTGATTCATTCCATTTAATTTTATGCTTGTATTTAGGCACGTCGTCCGCTTGTCGACGCTGAACAGTAGCAGATTTGATTTGATTGCTAACTCTTCAATAGAAAATGCCGAATTGGTGTTTATTCTTGAACTATTTTACCATTTTGTCTAGATTTTAGAAAGGTAACACTAAGATGATTATCTATTTTAGATTGTCTACAATTAGCGGTGTTGTGATTCTGAGTTAGCACTGATTCGCTAAATGTACGGCGAGCGACTAGAAAAAAATATTCAAAATTAAGCTTTTACATGCCAATCCAAAGACATCACTTAAATGAGGTTTAGAATTACGCAATTTAATTGAGTGTTTTGTGATCATAGTTAACTATCTTATTCGATTCCAAACTATACAAGGTATCAATTATTTATAAACCAAAATTGTATCTAGTTTCTGTACCTCATGTAAAAGACGAGTTTAATTCAAAGCTATTTTAGCAATTTATAATATTATGTATGAAAAATGAATGTTTTGTGATCCATTCAGAACTTAAAAATCTGATATGTTTAAAAATATATTTTAACTTATATGTTTACATTAAATATTATTGCCTGAGTACTTATGGTCATTATTTGTCTTAGACATTTAATTCTTATTTTATGTGTAATTGAATATAATGTATTTAAACATAACATTTTCTCTTGTTGCGGTACTTGGCTCCTTAGCAGGATCGTTATGTTTCTACAACATACTCCTATCATTAAAATATTATCCAAAAAGTTATCATATACACCATGTACCTTGCCTCTATCTTAATTTGCTTTCATATTCTAAAAGACTGTCTTAAAATAAGCTATTGAATTTATTGTTAAGTCACAAAATATTTTACCCGCTTTTTATTAATTAGTTCGTAACAATTTACTATACAAACAACGAATGACTCTGTGACCACTTGTATTGTTTGTAAGCCTCTCGTTGAACTATCGTCTGTGGACATATTTTATAGCTCAATATTTATGATGGACTGTATTATACTTACTATAAGCTTACACACTATTTGTAACATTTTTAAAGCCACGAAATTTGTTTGAATCTCACAGTTGATACTGAGGCGTACCTTTTGAGCAATTTACACAGAACAGAAATATGAAGAAAACTATTCTTAGATTTATTTGCATTTGTTGAAAATGAAACACCTATAAAAGTGCATGTCTCATCAAGGTGCCGAACAAATACTAATAAAAAATAAATAATATAATATGTATAAAAAACTCTACTGGTTCTGTTTTAGTGGGGTTGTGTCGCAGTAATCTAGTGTACTTTCTGTGCCTTCGACTAGTTTGCTTTCAGCAGTCTCCGACTGGCCTGGACACTTGTGAAACTGTAGCTACTACTGTTGATGGTTTACATTTATTAGTATTCTTGTATAGCGTTGTTAGCGTCAACAGGTATATTAGCCACGTACATTCTACTTTGTTTTGAGGTAATTTATAAAGATAGATGTGGTTAGGTCTCGATAATATAATCGTATTGTCTGTTTTCCGAGCTCCCCATCAGCGAACATACTCATAATCATAATTATAAAGTATAAGTTATTTTACAAGAAAAGTTAATGAATGTGCAATGTGGCTACAACTAGGAATTTATTGACACTTTAGAAGTGTGTGTAGATATTCGTCCGTTTCGCGTACGGTTTATGTAAATAATTTATTAGTTACTATGACAACTTTTAGCAAGGTACTATTTTATATCTTAAGAACTGCTATAGTCTTTGCCACTGTTTATTTGTAAAAGTGCCTATCAATCGATGTTTCATTTTAAAATTCTCTATTGGTGCATTATATCATTGGATTGTTGAAATTTTATGGTAGTTTGTCGTTTCAAGTTGAATATCATTGGAAATTTAATATTAGACCTAAATTTTTCGTGTAACATCACATTTTATTTTCTGTTACCTACCAACATCTCTGTAACAGTTGTTTTATTATACCCATGGAACTGAAGTTCTGAATTTAGATATTATTTGGATATTTCATTAAAAATGAATCGGATAACTGGCATTTGTGTTTATTCAAACTGTAACTGTATTTGCTATAAGGACCAATAATAAGCTGTTTACACATGGTCGTTTTATATACCTGTATGTCATTTGACTGTGAACTTTGTCCTACATGTTAATCAATAATGAATCTTGTATCATATAAACATGTATATTGTTCAACTATTTTTAGGAATCCTATAATGTGTCAATATAAATGAAATGTAACCAAAACATTATACTGTATACAAAATATGAAAATAAAAAAAAAGAATAATGTGATACATGTGTTTCAATTCTGTAGATAATTTAATTTGTTTCCATTTCAACTACATTTTCCATGCTATGCTTCCAAGGAAGTCTACCAATAGGACATGTAGACCAGTCATGTTCATTGGAAGCCAATCTCCAAATGCCAATTCCCATTTGTTGTTGTTCCTTCAAACTGTCTTTCTCTTTATCCTTCCCATTATCTTTCCTTTCATTAACTTCCAAGGGTTCTACTCTTTCAACAATCGTAACATCATCATCAATATGTACCATTTCTAAATCCTCAGCTGTATAAATAGTAGCTGATGGAGTCATAGGAAACTTTTCTGGAGATGATATTAATCTTGCCAAAGTACAAATTCTTTCTGCAACCATGGCAGGAAGATTTGGTACAAGTAATACCAACATCTGTGATATAAAATAAGAAAGATAGTGATTATATGTAGTGATGATTGGTTGGATGTAAGTGATATCTTGTAACTCTTCAGGAACAGGCTTTTGAAGATCCAGCACAAGTACATTTTGTAACGTACTGTCAGGGTACAATTTTTCATATAATTCCTTCAAATGTTTCCGCTTCTTGGATATTTTATCAACATTAGTCATTCTGAAAACATATAAAAATAAAGTTTTAAATCTTAGTTATGAATTTAAAATGCTACTGCCACAATAATTTAAATCTTGTACTGATGTTAGTTTATAAATACCAGAATTGGCCTATCTAAGCTGACTGCCTGGTAGGTCTGGTGGTCACAAGCAGAGCCTGGGGTACTGGGCTTGCTTCCCAGGCTAGACAGTGTTATTGTGTTTTTCCTCCTAAAGAAAGCTTTGGGGGTTCAATCATTTCTGAAAACCTGTTTTTGGAAGCTTTTTCCAAAAAAAGCTAGAAAAACCAACCCAGGATCTCTAGTTCAGGCAGAAGAAGCTTGTGCATAAATGATGGTTTATAAATATTTCATTACAATTTTTAACATCAACTTTAATACTTACTTCCTCATTTTTTTAAGGATGTTCTGGGATATCTTGAGTGCAGCAAAAATTTCTGCAAGCCATAATGCAGATAACCGTGCTCTAAAATGTCCACCTTCTCGAGTTTGTGTTATTTTTACAAGAGCCAGAATGAAATCCAACAGTAAATCATTTTTATGTAAAAATATGAGCAGGACTTCAAAACAATGAACATAGCTGTTGTATAATTTGTTCCTAAATTTAAAGTCACTTGCGCTAAAGAAATATAAAAGATCTTTTGATAGAAACAATCCATCTTCTCCAAGTAAAGTTTCATTTACAACTGTGCTGACATCTCTTACTTTTAACAGCTTTGTACCATGTATATTTAGTATATTATTGATTATTGACTTAATAGTCACAGTTTCTAGATTAGATAGATCAATGTGGTCTCTGAGCAATTCTTTAGCATCAGCAACAATGGACTCTCTCATTGTCCCGTCTGGTATTTCTGATAAGTTTTTAATCTTCAATTTTGGATGGGAGCATATACCTAATGATATGCAAAAATTAATCAGTGTACCAATTTTATATGCATCTCCATTGATAGTGTTCTTCTGCTGACCACATATGTAATCTTCAATGAATTCTACATGTTTATCCCAATAATTTGTTTTGAGCCACTCTAAACTGATAGAACATGCTTCTCTTAGTAGTGCGATGGGAGGAAGTGTATTGTTGTGAGCAGTATCATGTCTCAGGTCGACAATCCAGTCAGGAACGCCCAACCTTTTAGCTGCCTTGTACAAACTTGCCCCTTTGATTGTCTCGGTGTCTAACATATGGTTTACAAATCGCATGATGGCAGATGAATAAGCTAAGCGCAATAATTGATCATCGGACGCAATCTGAGAAGTATTTTTGTCCTCAACAAAAACTTGCAGTAAGCTTAATGTTGATTCTATGCCGGACGGCAAAGATGGGCTTCTGGCTTTCCACACAAGTAAAGTTTTAAGCGCATGTTCTTTACTTGAAATTGTATTTGATATATCTTCATAGACTTGCTGCCACTCTTCACTATTATACCAAGGGACAACATGGTAATATTCACCCATATTCAATGTTTTTTTGTCAAAATACACAAACATAACCAAACAGTGGCACGACTTAACCTCTAAAAGTTTTGAATTGTTTTTGAAGTTGGACTGACGTTTTACGTTTAGTAACAACTAGTGTTGCAACGACTATCAAAACGTTTTGTTGCGTTCAATAAGGTCTAGCTAGCCGTTCGATCGATCGATACTCAGTACAGATGACACACCTCAGTAAAGATATTTGATCATGTACATCGACTTTCGTGTCCTTGCCAACCTGTCACTGCACTTGTGTCGCCGGGACGCCGCATGGCAACGGGGCTCAGGGAGCTCTCCAGCAGGGTCATAAAACATTTCATTTCAAAAATGAAAACAAAAAAAAAGACGATTGAAAAATAACTAATTTGCCAGTTGATTCTTTGATATGGTCTCATTCATACCGACCTAGAGATAGGAGATCTAAAATAAACACCTTGTAAAGTTTGATCTTTGAAAAACTAAGTAGCAAAAAAAAAAATAACTTGTGTGAACGTTGTTGTGTGTGGGCGTTGATTAAGCCGGCCAGACTCACATTATGTAAGAATTTGCCGTCCTGTCGCAATGTATCATGCAATGTAACAGAATTCCCTTATTGTGGACGCCTTGCGCGCACGAACCGCACACACTACGCGCGCGTACCAAGCATTACAACTCGTGCGCGCCGTGATCCACCGTTTGTCGGTTTTTTTGACGAACACAAAGGGGCGCGCAGTGTGGACTGGTTGCGTGTGACTGTACGGCGGAACGAGCACGAGCAATGGAGGAAAAAGACGAAGCTACACTTGAATCATGGAGTGTAGAAAAAGTAATGCAGTTAATTGAGGCGTACAGAACAAGATAAATTTTGTGGAATACACAAAATGAATATTTTTACAAAAAACATATCATTTACGTGTTCACGGAAGACAGCTATGTTCGCCGCGCGCATGCCTAAAACAGATGCGAGTAGGTACCTCATTTCGTGCGCACGCGGCGCGCTTCGTCCACATTTATGAAATGCTACTTTCATGTTATTATACCTTGCATGTTACGTTGCAGCAGTCTGTACCCGGCTTTAGATTATTTCAAAAAGTTATCTAATTTGCCCACTTTGCCTTTTAAGCCGAATGCGGATAAAAATATTTTCATTCCCTAAAAATTACGTATAAGCGCTATAGAAACTTTTGCAATGAACTACTTAGAAAACTTCAGGCACATGAACACAATGAACTACAAAAAAGTAAAAACAACCCTAAAGCCCTATGGAAAACAATTACTAATCGACAGCGGTAGTGAGGCTGCCTTACGTTCTTAGGGTCCCGGGTTCGAATCCCGGTCGGAGCAAATGTTTGTGTGATGAGCATGGACATTTGTTTCCGAGTCATGGATGTATAAATGTATAAAGCTTTTTAAAGTATAATAAGTATGTAGTTACAAACAAAATAGTATCTATGTAGTATATCTGATCAACTATCTGGTGTCCACGACACAAGCCTCGTTGCTTAGTGTGGCACTAGATGGCGCTGTGTGTAACGTCCAATATGTATTTATTATTTATTTAATTAAAGAAATCACGAACACTCGCCCAACACGAAATAGTTCAGACATACTTTTGAAATTATGTGACACTCCTACTTCTTCTTTCAATTCGATATGGAACCCCTATTATAAGAAATACACAGAAATTATTGAAAATGTACAATACAAATTTCTACGTGCTATGCACTACAGGTGCCACAGATCTTTTCTACCTTATGCCCAGTTACTCAGCAAGTACAAACTTTTATCATTAAAGTGCCGTAGAGAATACCTTGATGCTCTCACGCTATACAAAATTGTTAGAAATAAATTCAACTGCATAAACCTTAATAACATGATCTGCTATGCAGTGCCTAGAACCTTCCACAGGCGTCAGGTGCGCGCAGGTACGCTGTTTGCTATACCCTCCTGCCGAACCAACTCCGGCCTGCGCTCGCCCATCCGCCGCATGGTTGATTTGCACAATAAAACTTTTGTAAATATTGACATCTTTAATAGCCCAATAGGAAAATTCAAAAATCTTATCTTTAGAACTTTAGAAAAGGAAATTAGAAAAGAAGAAAATTAATAATAATAAATAATAAAATAATAATTATTATTTAATACTTTTTGTTAAATAGATAAATATAATCATCTTCAAATTATTGTTTTAAATCTGTCTTGGTCGTATACTTATTATTTGTCATCTTTCGTTCATTTTATTAGTTTATACTTTTTTGTTTTGTCACCCCTGGCGATTATTGTTTTTTTTTTATTAAATATTATCATGATAACCCGTGGACAGTGTTGTGGGTTACATTATTAGCAAAATGCAAATATTGTTATACTAGTTTTAAGTTTACATAATGTAACTGTTTGCTGTTCCTTAAAAAAAAAAAAAAAAAAAAGTGTGCACTTTTTTCACCAATGTTGGTAAAAACTTGGCATCCGAGATACTACAAAATCAAACTACATCCATCAGCAGTCCTTCCCCCGAAACTTTATCAACAAGTAATCCTTGTAATTCGCTTGTCATTGCTGAAATAGACGAAAGTGACGTTGAAGCAACAATACTTCAGCTACGCAGTGACTGTGCCGTAGGTTGGGACGGTATCACGACATCGCTATTAAAAACGAATCGTCATATCCTGGTTCCACCTATAACCTACATCCTTAACCTCTGCATTCAGACAGGAGTTTTCCCAAATGCTCTTAAAAAAGCTATTGTGCACCCATCAATTTTCAAGGGAGGGGACAGAAACTGTATTAGCAATTATAGACCCATATCGGTCCTCACATCGCTTTCAAAAATCTTTGAGAAAATTCTTAGTAAGCAACTTAGAAACTTCCTAGATAAATTTAATCTTATAGCCGACAACGAATACGGCTTTCGTTCAGGAGTATCAACTGAAGACGCGGTTCTAGATCTTACGCAATTGGTTGCTAAAAAACTCGACGAAAAGACGAAGTGCCTGGGAATTTTCATAGATCTTTCTAAAGCGTTTGACACGGTTTCTGTGCCCAAACTTATCTCAAAGTTGGAATCTTTGGGTGTTCGTGGTAAGGGCGCTTGAGATTTTCTCAGACTACCTTAATAACCGTCAACAAGTCAAAATTGGTTCCAATTTAAGTGACGAGGAGTTACGGCGTACCACAAGGTAGCATACTAGGGCCAACATTGTTTCAAATTTATATAAACGATCTCTGCAACATGACGCTCTCTAACTGCAACATATATATACCTATGCAGATGACACCGCAATTATCGTCCACGGTCCGTCTTGGGAAGCTGTTAAAAGCAATGCTGATTCTGCCCTAAGTAGAATAATGCGTTGGTTTAACTCCAATCTACTGACATTAAATTTTTCTAAAACTTTATACGTTCCTTTCGCTATCCGCTGCAACTTGAAACCATCAAGTACTTTCTCCATAACGGCACACTCATGTACAAGTCCCCTAACATGTTGCTCCTGTCCAAAATTAAGAAGAGATGACAGTGTTAAATACCTCGGCATCCATATAGCCAACGGACTAAGACGGGACAAATACCTAGACACACTCACCACCCGAACATTGCGATTTATCTCTGTCTTCAAATCACTCAGGGGGTCACCTGATCATAATATTCTTAAAATGGTATATTTTGCTCTGTGCCAATCAGTGATTCGGTACTGCATCAATGTGTGGGGTGGAGCCCAGAAGACAGGTCTCCTGAGGGCTGAATGGGCACAAAGAGCAGTCCTTAAAGTTATGACAAAGAAACCACCCAGATATCTAACAGCGCAACTTTATGCAGACTGTAAGGTTTTGACTGTACGAACAGTACGACAGCTATTTGTGCTTCAATCAATTCTTAGGACACATGGTAGTTTGGCTCCTCCCGACCCCAAAAAACGTAAACATATAATTCCCAGCATCCAGTTCCAACATCCTGTATAGCTAAACATGCGGACTTTAGATTAATATCGGACTGTAAGAAAAGACTTATCTTATCTTAGCAACATAAAACTAAGTTTGCAAGACACCAATTTTACGTCATAAGTACGCACATATAATCAAGTTTACAAAAAAATAAACATTCTCGGTCTCCCTAGGTTTAAACTAAAACGTACAGTAATGGAATGGCTACTAATACAAGATTACCATAATACAGAATCACTTCTAACTTACATTACCTAATAAACGTTCACTCATTATGTCACTCACCTATTTCTCACACCCACGCTGTAGGTACTCTCCCATATTCTCAAAACACGCAAAACACAATACAAACATACACTCACTTCATTCACTCCACACATGACAAGCACAAAACACCCCATACACTCCCCCTCACAATCATCAAACACTTACTTTCTCACTCTCATATAAAATTTACCACAAGATCATCTAAGCGCCCACTTGACACAGTCCACTGACACGTCTGCCACAATAGAATTATATAAGCATACTTAGCATACCATATAGCCGGACACTGCCCCCTAAGATACAGGCCTAGCCTAGTTTAGGGGACAGGGTTGAACCTATTGTACTTATTTTACAGTGCAATGTACTTGAACTTTGTAGTAATAAACATTTTTTTTTATTTTTATTTTATTTGGGACAGTACGTAAACTGATGTTGTAGGATAGTTAATACTTACCCAGCGGTAGCATTGCTGTTAAGGATCCTCTAGCTAGGCTAGGAGCAACGATGACGTTAATGTTTCCCGTAGTTACAACGGTTAAAGTATTTTTTATTTTTTTTATTTATGTACACACAAAATACTTAACAGGACATTACATTAAGATAGAAGAGCACAAAGGTACTGCTTATTTCATAAGAAATCTCTTCCAGCAGACCTGCGAGAGGAAAGTTGGATTAGAAATGTAGACACAGTGAAATGTAAATTAAAACTTAAAACAAAATATATCTAGGTATATGAAATAAACATACATACAAATACATACATGTCGGATATGGTCATGAGTACGGACGGGCGAACGTATCGAAAGCGCGCCAGTGGTGACATCACGCGACCTACTTACCAGTCTACCCCACCATGGCGGCTTCTACAGAGTCCTGATGTTAACAACACGCGGCGAGGCGGACATTCTATGTCTGATCGCAGCGGAGTTAAGAAGTCTTGAAACTGTACCCGAATCATTGTGCCCAGTGTTAATGTGTCAAAGTGTAATGTCAAGTAATTTGTTAGACTCAGTGTATCTGTTTGAAAAGAGTAACCGTGGAGTTTCTTGCCGGTTCTTCTCCATGGAAACTACCACGCCGAACCGTGCAATGTGAAATAAAATAGTGTATCGCATCCAGTGTGTTTTCATAGCACGAAACCCGTCTACAGCCCACACAATGCTCGAGCCTAGCGAAATAAAATCCTGACCATCCCGACATCAGAAGTGGGATAACATCGTGCTAATGAAATCATACGCGAGGACAGTGTCAATAACAATCCGTGTCAACTGTGTAAAAACCGAAAAAGTGCCGAAAAAAAATCGCGATGAGTTTCGTGTGGTGTCTGTCCGGTACCGAGTGCAAAAAAAAATCGATCAAGAAAAAGGTGCTTGCAACAGCGCTGAAATATCTGGATACACACCGTTTTTTTAGTGTTAGTGACGATCAGTGACGGTTAATTTTTAAAATTCAGAACAAAGACTTTGTATCGTTTACAAATTCTTAAAACCTAACCAGTGAATAGCAAGATAGTGTTGTGGACCAGTTTAAAGAATTGTTCAGAGCCAAATTCGTGTACGTCGTACGTCATTTACGTGAGTGGTGACAAACACGTGGATTTTCGGACGAAGACTGCCATCAAGAAGTTGCCTGTGCCAGCTGCTAAAGGCGTTGGGCAGCGACCGCAGGCCAGCAGCAGCTCACTGATGTGCTTTAAGTGTGGCACACTGGTCCCCATTGCCAGCCGCTGCACAGCAGGCTGGTCCAGTGCTGCTGTACTGGTTGAGAAGCGAGTTTTGCATCGTCGAGCCGGAATATGAAAGTACTTTGGTGAGTCGTTTTCATTTTGTTACGACTCTGGCGCAGAGTGCTAATTCTGTTTCATCATTAAAAACTAAAATCTTTGAATTATAAGGGTGCCTACAGGGCACAGGGTAGGCTAAGAAAGATGCCAGTGGGTCACGTACCAGTCGATGTTGATAAGGATTTTAATGATAATAAGCAAGCTTAAGTGGTAGTAGCCTGTGTGGCACCTGGAGGCCCTTGTGGCACCTGTAGGACGGGGAGCTTTAATGGTGTGCATACGTAGTGTAAACGTAGTGCATACGTAGTGTAAACGAAGTGCATACGTAGTGCGTGCGTAGTGGATGCGTAGTGTAGACGTAGTGCATACGTAGTGCGTACGTAGTGGATGCGTAGTGTATGAGATACATACGTAGTCCATGCGTAGCTTGCGTAGTGTGTGCGTTGCATACGTAGTCCGTGCGTAGCTTACGTAGTGTGTGCGTTACATGCGTAGTGTGTGCGCTGCATACGTTGTGTACCACTGTTTTAGTACCCTTTCGGTTATAGTAGTGTGTTTGACCGTACCCGTAGTTATTACGTAGTCGTGGTCCATGGGGCGCGATGCGTGTTTAACTCTGGCGGAGGTTGGGGTCTAGAAAGACCGTAGTGTGTAGTCACTGGGTGATGCACATGGCAGATCCATTTGATGAATGTGAGAGCAATGCGATTGCTGGTCGGCTGGAGTGCCGTGGCGTTAGATGTTTTGCTTGAGGGTTTCTGTAAGCTTGGCAGTTTTTATAGCAGTAGAGTTTTAAAGTTTGATTCGAACGACTATGGTACATGGCCCATGGGTTGATCTTGTAGGGTCAGAAGTTGACCGGACCAAGAAAATTGAAAGCTAAAGGAACGATACTTGTTCGGCCTAGCTAAGTCCGGTCCAGTTTAACTGAAGGGACACACCTGAAGGGCAAAAAAAAAGAATTGCCGGACCAGGGGGTTGATCTTGCAGGGTCAGAAGTTGACCGGACCAAGAAAATTGAAAGCTAAAGGAACGATACTTGTTCGGCCTAGCTAAGCCCGGTCCAGTTTATCTGAAGGGACACGCCTGAAGGGCAAAAAAAAGAATTGCCGGACCAGGGAGTTGATCTATTTTCGAGTATTCCTAATTTGACCGTGTTTGAATTAGTCGACTGCCTCGTTGGTCTAATGGTCGCAAGTGTGTTTGAAGGTTCTGGGTTCGATTCCCAGGTCTGGCAAAGTGTTATTGGGTTTTCCATCAGGAATTTCTCAGTAACAGCCATGGAGTTTGGATTTGCGCCCAGTTAAGGGGAATAAGGCTTTGACCCGATGAATCTAGAGTTTGGTCAGGAGTGACCGAGTGGAACAAAATTCTGTCGTGGACTATTTGTTTGCAGGGTTACCATCACGCGAGGACGTGTGAAGGCAGGATGGCCGTGTCGGATATGGTCATGAGTACGGACGGGCGAACGTATCGAAAGCGCGCCAGTGGTGACATCACGCGACCTACTTACCAGTCTACCCCACCATGGCGGCTTCTACAGAGTCCTGATGTTAACAACACGCGGCGAGGCGGACATTCTATGTCTGATCGCAGCGGAGTTAAGAAGTCTTGAAACTGTACCCGAATCATTGTGCCCAGTGTTAATGTGTCAAAGTGTAATGTCAAGTAATTTGTTAGACTCAGTGTATCTGTTTGAAAAGAGTAACCGTGTCCGTGGAGTTTCTTGCCGGTTCTTCTCCATGGAAACTACCACGCCGAACCGTGCAATGTGAAATAAAATAGTGTATCGCATCCAGTGTGTTTTCATAGCACGAAACCCGTCTACAGCCCACACAATGCTCGAGCCTAGCGAAATAAAATCCTGACCATCCCCGACATACACATATAAGAAAAAATACTAGTATAGTAAATATTTACCTATAATATACATACATAATTATGTAGAATATTACTGATAGAAGAAAGGTAGCTAGTGCTCTTTGACTTGCTTTTTGAAGATAAATAAAGTTTTAGAGTCTCGAATGTTAGGCGGAAGTGAGTTCCACAAACGTACTGAACAGAGAAGGAGTAGGAATAGAATTCGGTTTTATGGGATGGGAAATTAAGATGATGCCTGAGGTGGGATCTACACAGAGCATCAGGAGGACGGGTAAAGGAAAAGCGATCGCGCAGGTAACTGGGATATGCAGGGTTATGAAGGATATTGTAGAGGAGACATAATATCCGAGTGTTTCTGCGAAGACGGATAGGGAGCCACTTCAGTTCCTTGCGGTAGTGAGAGACATGGTCATATTTTCTCAGTCCAAACACAAAACGAATGCAAAGATTTTGCAAACGCTCTAGCTTATCTACGTCACTTTCCTATTTTATTAAATATCAATGGAAAGTATGTCCATTCATCATTCATTTATGACGGTGGTAATAGAAAACTTAACAGCTCTTCGGTGGCATCCAAATAGCAGGCATCAGCGTAATCAATGATCGGCTGAATCAGAGTTTGAGCCAAGTAAATTTTAGTTATAGTATAAAATACCAGAGAATAAGGAAAAATTAACAATATGAGATGATGGGGAGCAGCTCTGAAATAATGAGTATTATCATTCTGGAACACAAATTTTCATGGCCCACAGCAGAGGAGGAAATAGAGAGAAGGGACTTTTTCACAACGTCTTCAGAGACAGGACTGAAATTAAAAGGTGTACATTGGGGTAACGGAAACTTAGACAGCTATCAGATAAGGTAGAAGCTTTAACGCTTGGGTCCAAAGAAACAGGTGGTAAAGAAAAGTGCCTGTTAAGAGCGCACAAGTCGACATCTTTACAGGCATTCGTAGGAGATTTGCCGATACCTACAGACTTTAAAACTTTCCAGATATCGGAGGAGTTACGATCAACGAGAGATTCGTGGAAATAGCGTCTCTTCGCATCTCGACACAGACGATTGCAGCGGTTACGTAGTGCTTTAAAGTGAGTGAGATTAAGTTCCGTGGGTCTGTGCCTATACCTACTCTTCGCCTTATCCTTTCGAGCAATAGCATTCTTAATCTCAGTAGTCATCCACCGAGCAGGATTATGTTTAATTTTAATACGCCGACGGGGGGCATGTTTATCATAGATATCTAATAACATAGATATCTAATAAAATGGCATTGAAGCTGTTCACCTTTTCATCGATACTGGTGCTTTCGGTAACGTGAGTCCAATCGATAGCACCAGCATCGCGTTTCAAAGCCTCCAGATCTATGCTATTAAAACTACGTAGGAAACAGAAACGAGGCTTACATTTTGGAGGTCGGACACGATAGGAAAGGTAAATGAGGTCATGATAAGAAAAGGTTGCAGTGAGCTGCCCAAACTCAGCAACATTGTGAGAAGAAGATACGATCATTAGGTCAAGAAGAGAAGGCGTGCAATTAGGGGAGTTAAGGGTCGCTGAAAGAGGTAGAATATCAAGATTAAAATAAGATAAAAGCGAACGGAGTTTAAGTGAACGTGAATCATTTTTAATTAAACATGTGTTAAAATCACCCATTAAAATGACATGCTCATATGATGGGCAAAGATAGTTAAGTGAGGATTCTAAGGAGTCAAAGTAGTTAATGTGAAGGTTTGGAGAGTAAAACACAGCAAGCAATACATTGGTATGATTTAAGGTGATCTCCAGAAACAGTGATTGTAACGTTACATTTTCCTGGATAGGATCCACAAAACTGTAAGGTCACTCTGAGCACTCACCCACCTAACTTTCAGTCTGGAGGGGAGCACTATTAAAAGAAATAGACAAGGGGACGAGTTCTATGAATTTATTACAAAGATCCTAACCTAAAAGCTGGAGCTACTTAAATCACTAATGCCAGTGAAGCTGGCTGAAAATACTGAAGATGAATGCAGAATGGAATAAATAACTGAAGAACGTCCGTCTTCAGACTGTGGAGGAGGACCGAGGAACCATCAACTCTCAGGCCGTAGAGAAGGGCCGAGGGCATCCGTCTTCAGACGGTGGTGGACGGCCGAGGACCGTCAATCCTCAGGCCGTAGGAGGAGGGCCGAGGACATCTGTCTTCCGACCGTGGCGGAGAGCCGAGGAGCATCAAATCTTCATCAGGCTTGTGTAGCTCAAGCATCAAGGTTTCCAGGTGTTCTTGGTGAGGGTGCGGCACGGAGAGAGGCCGACTTAAAACAGAAGAATAAGGGGAACTGCCCTTTTAAATATACTTTTATGGAGCTTCTCAGAGGTGTTCCTGCTCTCAGCTCTGAACGTAGACTGCCCATTCCACCACCAGGCTCCTGTCAACTCCACATAATTTACATTTTAAAATTAGAAAATTATTAAAAAGAAAATCGAATGAGGTCGATGTGATTTACCTATACAACCTACAACTAGCTCCAGCAATAAATTAAAAATAAAACTAGGGTTGCCACTAACTGACATCACAAAAGTAAACAAAGATTTAATAAAGATAAAAACTTAAATAACATGAATTACAAGGTAAAAAGGCCAAAGCCGTTGCTAAGCCTCCAAGAAATGACCATGAAGCTACCTAGGGAGGACGAATGCTTAAATTTTCAGGTTAATAATATCCAAAAATGTAAGTAAAAAACATGTAAAAGACATACACATTACATGATTCAGCCGACCCCGAGTACTGAGATGGAGACGAACTTACAATTTTGTGCGGTATAATATCATCGCGTAAGTAAATGGCGACACCACAACCACCCTTGCCTATCCTGTCATTTCTGACCAGGACAAAACCAGGAAGTGCGTAGTGAGTAGAAAGAAGGGTCTCAGATATTAGGAGTGCATCAAGGTGGATACTGCTAAAGGATGCCAGAAGATCGGAATAGTGACGGAACACTCTGAGCATTAAAAAAATAACAATCTATAGTTGGTGCCAGTTAAGATCGGAATAGAGGTCATTAACACCTACCTACCAAGTTTTTGATCACAAAGCGATAACGACACTTACTAGTTACCTAAATCGACCAATAAGCGATACTTTGCTTAAATCGCTAGAGTATCATAGTACCAGTCGGCTAGACATACAGGGGTTGAGAATCTTGTGTTGTTCCAATTCGAATTTATTATTATTCTTTGCTAGAAAACTAATCTAAGCTTATAAATTTACGTGTGATGTAAACGCCCCCACACCGTGACCATAATGTGCTGCACACCTGACGTGATGACCTCGTAAAGCGAAAACGGCGTAGGATCAGAATTATATTTTTTTGTGATGAGATAGTTTTTGTGATGTCATAATTATATTTAGATACTTATGTTTTTTTCCGTCATGGGTGTTTTTTCATGGTTTTCGGGGTCGTTGATTACGAAAATGAGCTCAAAATGAAAATCCAAGATGACGTCGAAGATTTTTTTGGTTTTTCCGTCATGGGTGTCGTTTTCATGGTTTTCGGGATCGATAACGAAATGAGGTTAAAATGAAAAACCAAGATGGCGCCGAGAAAATTTTTCGGTTTTTCCGTTATGGCCGTCGTTTTCATGGTTAAAGGATAAAGAAAATGAGGTCAATAATTATTTATTTCAATTAGGTCATTCAAAGGCACTTTTGAATGACGAATAGTGTAATGGATTCAATGATTTACCTTGCCTTTGGTTAAATCTGATTTCAACAAATAATTTTCATTTTCATTATCAGCGATCCCGAAAACCATGAAAACGACACTCATAACGGAAAAACCAAAAAAAAACCACCTTCAAGTAATAATAGGCGTGATGTTGTTTACTCTACAGAGTAAACCTCAGTGGCCATTAAGTCGCGCAAGAGTCCAATCGTGCAAGTGTCCATTCGCGCAAGATTCCTTTCGCGCAAAAGTCCATTCGCGCAAAGTCCATGTGCGCATGTCTTTTCGCGCAAGTGGGTGCGCGCAACAAGTGTCCTTTGCGGAAATGTCTTTCGCGCAAAAGTATCAGATCCTAATTTTAAGATGTAGGTATAATAATATATTTACTTTATTAAAATTGTCTCTGTAAGTTAAAATAGTGTTAAAAACGAAAATAAAATATTTAAATCAACTAATTTCGTAGGGTACGTTTGCTCGATTTCTTATTTTTTTGGGTTGTGCACTGCGTTATGTATGTGAGACACTGTGGATGTATTATGAGACTCAAGCGATATCAGTTTTGCGACAGGTTTGTACGGATGGAGCGACAGTATCGCTAATATTTAGATATCGGGATGAAAGTCGGAGCAATGACCTCTATTCTTATCTTAACTGGCACCAACTATAGTCCTTACCTTTCCGATAGATTATGATGATATGATTATGTTTGACGTGCAGTCGATCTACAGAATACGGACAGAGCATCACAACCGTGTTCTTCGTAGGATTGGACAGGGGTGTTTGGTGCAGACAGTACACCCACATTTTGTCATTTGCAGAGACCCATTTACATTTAACGGGCATAAGCTCAGAGTACGGGCAGATTCTGAAAGATATCTAATGGAAAAATTCAATAACACTTCGGCTGACCTGGGAATCGAACCCCCAAGAGCACTCGCGGCCACTACACTGACGAGGCTACTCAGACGAGTACATATGATAAAGGATAGGGTATAGTAAAATAGAAAAATGCATTAAGAATTATTTTTTTTTTTATTAAAAAACTGATTCCAAAGCAAATGTTGATCATAATATTCACATGCAGTTAAAACGCTACATGTTTAAAATCTTTTAATGATTTACATACATTACGTAGGTTCTTAACATCTTTTCAATTAAATTAATACTTTATGTAAGATGTCCTAAGTACACATAACAATCAGAGCTGATATACTTCACAACAATTAAAATTATTAACAGTGGGCGAAACAGTGGATCGCCGGATCTGAATCAGATTATGGCAAAGAAACTTGTAATATGTATATTACATTGGTTTTGAATTACAGAAACATACTGACATATTATACATTTGTAGGTAGTTCAACTGATGGTTATTTAAAAAATTCTCCTTTGGCACTAACATAACGTTCTGAAAAATAATAACAATGTTCCAAGACGTCATGTCGCGTTTTCACTGCCGGCGATATCGACGGCTCGTCTAAATGCACATTTGACCGGGCCCGGGCGGCCCGCGGCCCGCGGCCTCACACCGACCGACAAACTCAACGAACGAAACGACACGAGTACAAAACGACGCGCCAGCGCCGCCGACGCCGCGATAAATATCTATCAATATATAATCTCGATCAACAAATATAATTCAATATAGGCAATAGTAGGACAATACGAAGTTTAACTCTACGAACGTTATCACAATGCACGTTGTCATAAGTCCACGGTGGCGAGGTTCTGCGTGGGCGCGCGCAGCTCGGCGGGCGACGCGGGCGGCGACGGCGGCCGCGCGTGGAACTTGCCCGGCAGCGCCGCCAGCGCAGACAGCGCCGCGTCCGCGTGCGGGATGCGCCGCATGATCTTGCCCGACGTGATGAGGCGTCCGAAGCCCTCCTGATGCGCGAACGCGTAGCCCGAGCGCACCGAGCGTCGTGCGCGCCGGGCTGACGGAGTGCGCGGCGCAGGCGCGGCCGCCCGCCAGCGCTGGCGCGCGCGCAGGCGCTCGGCCAGCGTCGGGCGGGTCCACGAGCACGCCAGGCGCCACGACACCACCGGCACCATCAGGATGATCATAGTGAGGACAGCAGTGAACCAGAACGTGGCTTGCGTCAGGGCGACCGTGAGCGAGCCGACGTAGGGCCCGCCGATCGCGTAGTTGTAGAAGTAATCCAGCACGAAGTACGACACGAGGGAGCCCCATATCGTGATGTGGTTGAACGCCGTCCAGTACGTCGTGTCCAAGGCTATCTGGAAATTTAATAAAGATATCAGTTTACACACCTTGAGTACTATTTATTTCAAATGATAACACTAATCCGCATGGCCCCCATATTATTCTGCACTTGTCAAGAGACTACAATATCTGCAAATATAAGACATTTCTGAAATGGTCTGCGGAAACAAGATGGGCAGCGTAAGTTCAGATCATGTCCACGCGCCAAAAGATCCATGTACTATCGAGGACACTCCCGCCTGATCACCACTAAGCTTATTTGTGCTTGCACTCGCAACATAAAAACGCTCTCTAGCCCCGCCCCGTTGTCTTTGTATAGAAATAGTGAATGAAAAGATACGGAATCGGCCGAGCGCACTGACGACGCACGCCAAACGAGAGTTATTATTTTGCGCGCCAAAGTTGACGCTTTCCTAATAGACCCAAACTATGAAGGGGCGTGGCTCGGCGCCTCCGCATGATTTAAGCAAAAAAATTTAAAATGGTCCGGCAGAAAAGACCCCGATAGTACCTGTGTGCCAGTCTCTTGCTAAAGCTCAATGTTATACTAAAGCCTGGGTACTGTATTGGTTAAAAAGTGGTATTTACCTGTGTTGTATTGTCTATAATTAATATTGTTGCTACTACACTCCCTAGTAACATGTGGTCTGATAAAATTTTGCCATCAGGCGCCAGGCCGTCTTTGTATGTACCTGGAAAAAAAAAACATGTATTAGTCCTGCTGTTGACTTAAACGTATACCAAAATAATAATTTTTCAATACACTTCCTCGAAAACTGGTCCTTAACGCACTACGATTAGGTACAACATGCAATGTATTTCACACGCGTGCGATTTTTTCTACTTTCCCGCACGTGTGCGGGAATGAAAATTGTCACAGATAACTATACCTATACTTAGTCCAAATTGGTTCAATGCCTATAGTCTGAGGTGAATGTTTTTTTTTTTTTTGCAAAGCACTACGCGTCTTTACGGCATAAATATTTTTTGAATATTCAAATTGTGTTTATAAATAGAATATCATAGATAAACATGATTATTTAAAACTAATAGTTACTTTTATACACAAATTAACATTTATTTGTGTTCTGAATTCAAAAATATAAAATAAATCTATTTTTTATATTAGGCTGTTTAACGGCTTCATACCATTGCCTCTCTTTCAACCTGGCGAGACCAAAGCGCGAAAAAAAAGAAAATTTAAATCATAGTTTCATAGTTCGTGACAAATATATTATTCGTTATTTTATTTTATTTCTTCAAAAGTGTATTGATTGAGAAACGTCGTTTGATACACGTGGACATTTGTTAACTTTCTCCACTTGTATCAAAATGTACTATTATTCTATCAGTCAGAAGGCGACGTGGCACTCCTCGTAGAAGATGGCGGGACGAGTTGGACAAAACTAACGACCAGTGATCCACATTAGCTCTGGATAGAAACAACTGGATGTCATGGGGAGAGGCCTTTGCCCAACAGTGGGATGACGCAGACTACCAGTATCAGTAATCCTATCATTTTGACAAGCCAAATAATTCTAGAATAGTAGAAGAAGCAGCGTCAGTAGGACAAGGAGAACTGGAAAATTAGTGATCATCGTGGCAATCTACTGAACGCTGATATCACTAGACCTGAAAATACTTGGAGGAAGACCTCATCCAACCGCAGATATCTTTCAACAGGGAAAAACATGACCTTAACTCAAATTAAAACTCACCATAAGGTATCAAAAACAGCACAAGCGAAGTGAAACAGCCGTGTAACGTAGACTTAATGAACTCGGTCTTATTGAAGAGCTGGCTGGTGTGTCCGGGCACGTAGAGCTTGGGGAACTGCAGCGACGTGGTGTCGGCCACGTCCTGCTCGAACACGCCCAGCGCCAGCACCGGCAGCGACGTGTAGAACAGGTTGTACACCGATATGAACATCTCGTCGAATACCGTCTGCGGACACAAGTGGGTGACTTGTTAGTTATTTTGTTGGGAAACAGTCACGATGACTTAAATTTTGTCGGTTTTTTGGATTGTGTTTTGTCACGACCCTGATAGATCTGTAGTTTGTCTCATCAAAGAACTGATGAAGATGACGTTAACCTTAAAGAAACACAGACAAGCATAGAAGCTCAATTATTGTGGGCAATAAAAATTAAGCATGATATCAATATTGAGAACCTAGGACTCTTGCAAATATTGCTAGCTTTCGGCTTCGCTCCCGTTATGTACGGAAATTAACCCACGGAAACGTTTGAATGTAGCCTATGACACTCGAGGATATTGGTGTCGATTCTGTTGTGCACAAACTTAACTTAATTTAGGCTATTGCTATCTTTTACTTAAAGGCAGTGCGAGAAAAGGACGGCTATATATAGATATATACGTATATAGAACTTAGTTCATATGAACTAAGTTAGAGATGTCAAACTAGTTTATGCCTTGCGCTTCACCGTGTTTTTAGTCGACTTGTTTTTACGTGCACCCTTCATTTGTATGGAAATATTAGTTCCAACTAAATTTGACAGCTCTAAATAGCGTCCGTCTCTTTCTCGTTTTATTAGAGAGAAAGAGATAGCAATAGCCTTAATTAAGTTTAGTTTGTGCACAACAGAATCGACACCAATGTAGCTTTCCGTTAGTAAAATAATTTTCTAAATCAGATCAATAGTTCCGAAGATTATCCCCTACATACAAACTAGCAAACAAATTTTACCTTTTTATAATAATAGTTAAGAATAACTAACCTGCGCACTAAATCCACAGAAGAACGCGAACCAGAAGTGACAGACGGTGAAGGCGAAGTTCTTATAGAAGAAGTAGCGCAGGAACTTGCACATGCGGTAGTAGGACCAGCGCCCGTGCACTAATAACAGGCGCTGCAGGAACCGGAACTGCGCTATGGAGTAGTCGGACGCCAGGACCGCTTGCATGCCTTCCTGGCCCGATATGCCCACGCCTATGTGGGCAGCTGACAGAAAAGTTATAGAATGAGTAAAGATTTTGAATAAATATCATCAACATTTTTCTTGCCCATGCATGTATCATGTTACTCGGACTCGGTGCACCGTTTTTTTCTTCCATTCTCCCCTGTCAATCGTCATTCCACACACAATCCATCATTGAGGGAAAAACAGAGTGTTAAGTTATTCATCCCCCACGGAAAAAGGAGGAATCTCCGACCAAGGGCTAGCAGTCTCGACATAGTTAACGACAAAATCGCTAACTTTCGATCGATGATTACTAACGAATAAATTCGGTTGCAATAATGATGTTTCCGAGTAACGCAACTCTCTAGATCCAAGATGCGTTTCTCGCAAGCATTATTATTGCGACCGAATTAATTTGGCATAGATGGCACTGTAGAACTTTCCTTTGGTTTTCCTATCCCTCTCCATCGACCATATTTTGTGGTCAACACACAAAAGATGGTGGGTGGAGAGAGAGAAAGACGACAGATGGAACATGAACAGAGTTAATATTTTTTTTCTGTACACTTTGTGCTTAGTGATCTTGTAGGGCCATTAAGTATTTTCGAAATAGTAATTAAAACATGGAAAGGAGGCCTCTGTCCCAACTGTAGGACAGTAGTATAGGCTGATATAATAATGTAACTTAGCTAGAATATTACCTTTGATCATAGAGACATCGTTGGCGCCGTCTCCGATGGCCAACGTGACCGCTTTCCGGTTCTTCTTGATGAGTTCCACCACCATTGCCTTCTGCAAGGGCGTCACTCGGCAACAGATCACTGACCGACATTGTAATACTACATCTAGAAATCTGCGGAAGATATATTTAGTTATATTTATGGTTTGTATGTATGATAGGTAGTCAGTCATTCCAAAAAAAAATACTAGTTGTAGCTGGTTAGACTAGAAGCCGATCCCAACATGGTTGAGAAAGGCTAGGTGATAATGATGGAATTTATTTTGGAAATAAATGTTTGAAAGTTTGAAGGTAATGTCTTCAATGTCTTTCTTCGACGTTTACGCGTTACTTATCACAGTGTGATGATATTTTAGTCGACATTTATTCCATAGAAATTTCGGGAGGGTATTACTTCACTGTTTGAAACTGTACATCCAAAGTTAAACAATGATTTCGTTTTGTCTGTGCGGAAACAGAAAAGTAAAATAGTTAAGTAAAATAAAAAGCCATTAAAAAGAAACGAGCCACCAAAGATTTTTTTGCCAATTTTAACGCATCTCTATGCGTAATAAAGAAAGAAGTGTCAAATTCCCAAAACAAAGTCGGTACCAACAAAGCACAATTATCAATTTGTAATTGATTTATGCAGCGGTATTTTCATAAAACTCGATTTTCTAAAGGCCTTTTCGTATTTTTTTACGCTCGCCTTTTACTGGGAATTATCGTGCATCTCACTGAACTCACTCTGTCGGGCATGATGCCAGGTGAGGCAGCGTGCTTTTTGGCCACGCCCACCAGTGAGTTCGAGCCCGCAACTAGTTCTACCTTACAAGTACATCTTATCTATGCGCGTCGCTAGGGTATTCAGCCGCGTTACCACCTTGCAGGCTAGCTGATATTTTTACAACGTCATTAACTCTTCTCATCTGATCTGCGATTTTAAACCTATTGGATTAAAAATACAGTACAAGATGTAATACTCACTTCTCTTCTAATTTAGGGTGCAAACAGTGCACTAAGGAATGGCCATTGATGACGATCGCGAAGCCGTTAGCGTCGTCGTTGTTGTGTTCGTGTGAGTCCGCCGAGTAAGGCCCGCCCCCCGACACGTACTCGTTGCTGTAACAGTCTGGCTCACTACAGTGTTTCGTGTTACGTTAAACTTTTATTTACAGATACATTTTAAATTCAGAGTTTAATATTCACCTAATGAATAATAATGAGCTTGTTTTATAAGATAATTAATCAAAAATTTGACAGTTTAATATTTATCTCTTGTTAAAAAAGGGAGTTTTTGAAAGAAATTTGATTTTACAGACTAATTCCGAAATGGGAAAAGGATATGAAAGCTCAAAGTTTAGAGATAGAAAGATTTGATCCATAGAATTACCAAAGAGACATCGAATTCGCTACTGGTACTTTATATTTTTAAGTTTTAGTAATATTTTTAAATAATCTAAAGTTTTCTCACAAAACAAGCCGGCAAAACATGTTTTAAGGACCCAGTACACAATGACACTATGATACAATTCAACAACCATTACGAAAAGGAGAACTTAAGAAGTAAGGTAGGATTTTATTAAGTTCATTGCGTACAAGGGTCTTTAAAACAGCCAAGCTGGCATAACATCAAGGACACACAGGACATGAAGAATTCACACCACGGCACACAAAATCGTTTTATTTAATTTGTTGTCTCTGAGAAATATTGAGTTACCGAAAACTGGTCTAAAATCTAATATCAAGGTAAAGTTTGCAGACCTGAGACTATGCTATATAATAATACTAGCTGATGCCCCCGGCTTCGCCCGCCCGCAAATCATGTACTACAACCTTCCTCTTGAATCACTCTATCTATTATATATATTAAAAAATATATATATTAAAAAATCCGCATCAAAATCTGTTGCGTAGTTTTAAAGATCTAAGCATGGACAGACGCGGCGGGCGACTTTGTTTTATAATATGCTGTGAAGTAAGTAATATTTAATCTTATTTCAGGGTGGAAAAGAGACAGAGCTAGACATCCATCTCTTTCTCCATATATCCATATCTTTTTGCGTGACAGGCCACGCCTGGGCCTTTGACTTTGGCATTTGACCTTTGAGTACGATACACTGAAGTAAGATTTAAATAATACTGCTGCATGAGGTAGTCAAAGGCCCAGGCGTGGCCTGTCACGCAAAAAGATAACATTATATCTACGTATCATTGCACTTATCATTGAATTCCTCAGAGACCACGAAAATGTTAAAATTAACTACAATTAGCATGTGATATCTACAGTTCTATTCTAGGTGTCGGATTAAAAAGAATCAGTACAGGTTAGAGAGAGAAAGAGCACTCGGGCTTGGTGTTCAAACAGACGGATGTGTGGACAGTACTACGACTATGTTAGTAGGAAGTGACACAGTTAAGTTACAAAACTCGGTTAACAAACAACTGGGACCAAATCATCTTCTAACCAGAGCCGTCTCTAGCCCATGTAGCGCCCGTGTGCAAACATTACCCTAGCGCCCCCTAGTAAGCGCGCGGTCAAAATGGAATGGGTACAAAGTACCTACAATAACCACAAACTGTCAAATTTCCACAATAGATAATAAACTCCAGTTTGGAGATGAAGAAGAAACTTGTCGGATTTAGATACCATGATGTTTTGTTCACTGTATTTAGAATTATACAGGTTGTTCTGGTGTTTACCATAACAAGCCAAAACCTACCCATGTTAACATGTTTAATAGATGTTACATTACATCATCAATGTTGAAATTTCTTCATTCTAATTACGACCTCATAATTATAAACATACAAAGTTCAATATCAATTGGAAACATTTGACAAATTTGGGAAGGTAAGCTCACTGCGAGCGAGGCCCACTGTACGCGGGTAAAATATTTTTGGAATGGCGCCGTGTGGGGCCCTGTAGCGAGCGGCGCTCGGTGTCCCTTAGGACCGCAACGCCCGTGTGCAACGCACACCCTGCACACTAGGTAAAGACGGCCCTGCTTCTAACATTATTATTATAATCTTACTTCAGTGTGCGAAGGAGATGGAGTTCTACAAACTCATTCGCACACTAAATATTGAAATAATACTGATATTAAGAAGTTACGGTTGGTCCCAAAGTCGATTAAAAAACGGTCAAGCGAATAGGAATTAATCAAGACAATAAACTATCGATATAAACTGGAAATTAATTCGGACAACACTAGAACATTTAATGCGATAATACATGTAATGCCACACACACAGACACAAGTAGTATGGATGTTAACATTTACTAATGAAAGCGAGGCTGACTCACGTTAACTATCTACTTTATTTGGCTTTATTACGTTACTCTAACAAAAAGTAAGTACGATGTTTCATAGATTTGTTATAACATCTACTGAAACAGTTAATTATTTTAAATATGGTATTATTCATATAAATACTGCATAAATGACATATACCGTTAATTGTAGGTCGTTCTGGAACCGAAAGCCATAAACTCGATCATCCAAATCGAAACGATTGGGACTGTTTTTTTTTAAATAACTTAAAAAAATGAAATTTATTACAAATTTAATTTTTCGTGATTTTTTTTATAAGTTTGTTATTGTTATTTTTCGAAAAAAAAAAAATCAGGAAAAATTTAAATTTCATTTTTTTTTGTTATTTAAAAATAGAAGTCCCAGTCCCAGATGATGAGTCGAGTTTATGGCTTTCGGTTTCAGAACGACCTAAAAATAAGCGTGTATAATTTAAAAATCGTAGTTAGGTTTGAATTACAATAATGCAGTTTTTCGATGATATTGTTTCAAGAATTGTTTTTACAAAGATGAAAACATGTCTATTGTATAGATCAACTAACCTGCGCCAAATATTATGGTTGGTTGTTATCCTTATCTGACGACTGGATGGTCGCATAAATGTTCAAAACGCGTTGCTAATTTCAAAAAAAAATCCTAGGTTGGCAATAAACACCACACGAAAATTCATTCCCAATTCACATAATCAAATAGCATACAATAAGGCTCGTTTGCACCGCAAATTACTACAAACATTCAACGCTAAACGCAGTTAAATTCTTGTTCTGTTTCTATCAAAGTCAAATTGACAAAACTAGAACGATATTTTAAATCCGTTAAGCGCTAAATGTATTTAGTCCTTTCACAATTTTACCTCGGATTTTGCTTTATTGTCGAAATGACAGTGATCTTTATTTGCGTTGCAATGTATGTTGGGTTATTCCCACTAACAAGTCTTATAAATTAAGATGATCTTAAGTCTCATCATATTTCCCCCAAGGCACACTAGCGCCACTTTAGTAAAAAAATCAGAACTCGTTAAATACACAATTAATATAAAATCTGATAGACAAAATCAATGCTTTAGAGTTCTAGATTATTGACGTCTATTTAATTCATTAAAATATACTTCACTGTAGTTACAGTTAGAAAAATTGCTAAAAACGGCCGTTTTTTTTCCAATTTGTATCTGTAACGACAGCGAGCTATGTTTCAATGAGTTATGTAGACGTAAGTAATTTAGAAGACCAAAAGATTGATTTTTGTCAATCAGATTTTATATTAATTGTGTATTTAACGAGTTCTGATTTTTTTACTAAAGTGGCGCTAGTGTGCATGGGGGAGCCCCTTAAGGTACTTATTAGCTTGTAGCGGTCTACGTAGATAATAAAACAGCCGTGAAGGAGTGTAGTCGTTTGTAGTGCAAACGGCCCGGTAACGGGCACGCGATAGACGGTGAGCGACAAACACAGGCTGTGTGAAGGATAGCGGTGATAAAGTTCGCGTCTTTGTCTCTCTACCTGTGTGCTGTGTGTGTGTTATGTTCCCACCTAAATGTGACGACGGACACGGCGGGCGCGTTCAGCTTGACGTTGGCGCGGCCGGGCGACGCGCACGACACGCCGGCGCCGCCGTTCGCTGTGTCGCCCTCCGGCTTAGGCGAGCTTGTTGAACCTGTTTTGGATGCTTGTTACAGTATTTTTGTCCGATCTGAGTTCGACCCGTACCGTGAAAATACACTACAATACAAATTCGGCTGACAGAACCCGGATCTAATGCGTAAGGGTGCTTACATAAAGAAGCAGGTTACCGGTACGGGCGAGTCGGTACCGATCGGTGCAGGTATTCATTTCTATGTTATCTTATGCGCTCGCTTATAAAGAAGCAGGTTTAAACTATATGCAAGTGAACCCTGCACCGATCGGTTCCGACTCGCCCGTACCGGAAACCTGCTTCTTTATGTGAGCACCCTAAACTACCATAGAAATAGTTCTACAACTACTCAGGACCAGGTTCGGATCGGATTCGGTTCGGACGTAGTGCGAAACCGTTCCTACTGTACTATTATACACACATCAAAAGTGTCTAGGGATCAAGCATTTTTATGCGGATTTCTTGAGATTGAGATGTGGCTTTGTAATAAATTTATGATTTTATAAATTTATATGGATCCTTTTTGGTGCATTTCATAATTTGAATCAGGAACTCTCAATCAAATTCGAGTAAAAGATGAAAATAAGCTGTCAATATTTTCCCTATAAAAACATACAACGCATTGAAGACATTATTAGTGCTACTGTTTCCCTACTACTGATTAAAACCAACGTTATTATGGAGCGGCGACGTCATTTAAGCAGGGAAGAAATGCTCAGAGCCGTGGGAATGATAGAAGCTGGTTCCCGGCAACGTACTGTAGCTTTAGCTCTGAATACAAGTCAGAGTGTTATCAGTCGACTTTGGACACGTTACCGAAGCACTGGTACCGTGGCTGAGCGCCATGGAGGACGGTATCGCTGCACCACACGGAGACAAGACCGATACATTCAAATCTTAACTCGAAGAGCTCCAACAATAACCGCCATGATGTTAGCCGTGAGGCTTCATCACTCTTCAGGGAACTTAATTAGCGACCAAACAGTCAGAAACCGCTTGCATGAAGTGAACCTTCATTCCCGAAGACCGCTACGGGTACCACCTATAGCAATGCACAATCGTAGGATTCGATATCAATGGGCTCTTGAACACAGAAATTGGGCAGAAGAACAATGGCGTTTCGTGTGCTTTTCTGATGAGTCTCGTTTTGGTATGAGACCGGATACAAGACGTATACGACACTGGAGAACCCCTGGACGCCAACAGCGATTAAAATCCTGCCAGGAAGTCCATCCTTATAGTGGTGGAACCATCATGGTATGGGCGGGTATTTGGATCGGCGGAAGAACTGAGTTGATTTGGATCAGAGGCAACCTCAACGCTCAAATTTATGCTGAGACGATTGTATCAGACGTCATCGTTCCTCTACAAGTGCAAATCGGTCCCTTATTTCAGTTAATGCATGATAATGCACGACCGCACACCGCAAGAGTTGTAAGACAGACTCTCGCCGCAGCTAACATCAATGTCCTGCCCTGGCCTGCTCAGTCGCCAGACTTGAACCCGATTGAGCATGCATGGGATATGCTACAGAGAAGAGCTCTGCCGAATATGGAGGGTATCCAGTCGCAAGAAGACCTTTTTTTGTTGTTGCAACGAACATGGGCGGCCATTCCACAGCGTGATTTGGATGAACTCATTTTGAGTATGCCAAACCGATGTTCTTGTGTTGTTAGTGTTCGCGGTAGAAACACGGATTATTAATTGTTTAAGTTACCCAATAAAATTTTAAAGAAAACTGTGTTTTCAGTCATTTTTTCGAACTTTAATGTTAGTGGTTCAAATGTCAAAAATCCCTTTATTAGGAAAATGGCAAATTTCTTTATTAATGCAAAGGTGACTTGGTTTATCGTTACTGTGACAAACGAAAACACTTTATTTGATGAATCCTTAAAGAAAATTTTAATTAATATCAATCAGGAGAAAAGTTATTGCAAAAATATATGTTGATCCCTAGATACTTTTGATGTGTGTATTTGGATTGTTTACCTATAGTGTTGGTTATAGTTTGTTTGTCTACGAATGTCTTGTGTTAACTATTATTGATACTTCTTCTTCGTGTCGCTGGCACGCACGACACGTTTTTCTATTTTGTTAGCCAGAATTTCTTCATATTTTTTATCATATTTTGTTAGGGGCATTATATATGCGTTTATAAAATTTACTGAGCCGTTATTTTTCTGCAATAATCTACAGTACTCCCAAATTAATAATGCGCATGCAAATCTTCGCCAATTGTCGTATTCCCGGAAACACCCGAATCATTGAATCGAAGAGAGCCCTAAACAATGCACTTGCATTTTGTACCTTGTTCGAAAGAAACAGGAGTCAATGTCATATGTGAAACAATTGAAAACAATTCGGGCGGTTGGCGGCTGTCGCCGGTCAGTCAAAGGTCCGTCAGTCGTCTTTATATATTGGTGGTGACTGCACGTGTTCTCTCTGTGTGGAATTATATAGAGCTGCTATTACACACCCTTCTTGGTTTTGTTTTCAAAGGTGAATTTAATTTCAACTTTAATCATCTTACTCAAATTGAAATAGTTTATTTTGTAAAATAGGTAAATATACTAACATTTTTCACAATTTTTAAAATTTTTGTAATTGTAATATTATTCTGGAATGATCAGTGCTGTAAATACTTTTGAACTGAGATTTTAATGATTAGATTTTAATGTAAACCTGTGTTTAAAAACCATTTTTTCTTCTTCTATTATAAACCTTGTCTTATTTAAACCTTTTTTTCTTCCACCATTACACCAGCTTCAGTATGAAGAAGTAAATCAATTCAACAAAGATTGTAGCATATTCGCAATCGTGTCGTTTTCCTCGCTATTTACTTACATCGAATTATCGAATAAATTTCGTTACTGATAAATCAATATTTATCTCTTTTAGCACAAAACACATAATTCTACTAAATTATGCATGAAGAAAATGCACTTAACCACTCTATATACATATCGTCTTCCGACGCTCGGGGAATACGACCGTTGCCGAACAGTGACGAAGATTTCTATGCGCATTATTACTTTGGGAGACCTGTACATTATATTGACGTCCCGAATGGCGCAGCGGTAGTGAGGCTGTCTTACGTCCTTAGGGTCCCGGGTTCGAATCCCGGTAGGAGCAAATGTTTGTGTTGGATGTTTATATGTATAATAAGTGTGTATTTACAAACAAAAAAGTACATATGTAATATTTCAACTATCTGGTGTCCACGACACAAGCTTCGTTGCTTATTGTGGCACTAGATGAAGCTGTGTATAGTGTCCAGCGATATTTATTTATATTATTTTCGGAAAGTCGCGAAAGCGATTAAAATTCGTGGCTACTGCTGAAATGAATGGAATCTTAAGTATCACTCATACTTTCCGCACTAAAATCATTGATGAAAAAAATGCATCATCATGTAGACTGCATGCAATGAGCTGCACTCAAAAATGTTGCTGTATAATACTCTAAAAAGGTGGCGCAACTTCATGCACCACTTACCGTGAGGCAAGAAGGTGTTGACGACTCTGATGCTGTCCCTGCACTTGGCGAGCTGCCGGTCCACGTCGTCGTACGAGACGCCGTCGATCACGAACACCTCCGCCATGTCGTCCGTCAGCAGCTGGCACGAGTAGCCGATGTTTATTGCTGTTTCTGCAACGTTCCATAATGGGTAAGCTAGTGTATTCTTTGAACATCGATCATCGATATTAAGTTTTATATTAAATTTACTGTAAGAGAGACTCAACGATCTCAGAATTAAGAGCCCTATTACATTTTTTACGCAATTTTTTTTAATTTTTACTTCCTGGATCAAATTATTTCGGTCGGCGTACACGAGTCGACAATAATAGCGATCTCCGGATGATTGTCGATTGATATTGACGAAAATTAGAAACGAGACTGCTGACATGAGACTGAGGAGCGACCTGAATTGACGCAGAATTGTAGTACTTTAATTTTATTTATTGTAATTTTGTCTTATTATATTGACAAACGAAAACCAACGAAACTTATTCATTGTAGATTGAAGTTTTATATCATATTAATTTATTTGATAAAATTAGACATTTATGGCTGATGCTTTTTTGATGGCATTTACGCTTTCTTTACGATTATTTCCGTGAAAATTCAAGGAATTTAAAGAAATTCTAAAACTCCAATAAACAAGTAAAACATTCAGCTTATTTTTCAGTAATTTTAACTTTTATAAGAATTGCATGTAACAATGTGAATTTGAGCGTCAAAGTTCCATCGCCGACGGTTTTTCTTGCAAACTGAGTTCGTAAAATATTTATAGTAAATTACACGAAAAGAAAAATGAAAATGTGTAACTCCAACTTACAAGAAAGAGAATGGCTCTATTGTTATTCATAAGCAAATAATTAAAATATCTAACTGATGCTGAAAATTACTGCGTCAAAAATCATGAATTTGAGTAAAAAATGTAATAGGACTCTTAAACTGCGTAAGCTGTTTTCGGGGCAATGTAACTAGCGTCAAGAAACTTTAAGTTAATAAATCAAACATTCATTCATTCAAAAGAAAGCAACGATTTTCTTTGATTTTCAGATAAAAACATTACTTTGGAGTCCTTCTATGGAAAATAATTTTGTATAAAATTAAAGTAGTCAGATTCAGGATTTCACGAAAAGAAAAGAAACAGTAAGTTACAGTTCTGCAGTTTAACAGAAAAGGTGCCCTCGGTAGCTGCACGGTCGGGCATTGTGTCGCGTCGCTCAGTCATTACTGCCAGACTCAACCTCCCCGAACCACACAGCTACCATCGGTATGATCGTCAAGCGGTAACCCTGTAGCTAATTAAGTAATTTCCTAATCGATACAATTTCAAATTATGAACAGAAAGTAAAAGTATATAAACAAACCTTGTTTATCACCCGTTAAGACCCACACTTTAATGCCGGCCATACTGAGATTCGCTATGGTTTCTGGTACTCCGTCTTGTAATTTGTCTTCTATGGCTGTTACCCCTGATCGAAACAGATGAATAATTAGTCAATCATCCCATCAGCGTGATGGTGAGCTGATGGCGAAGTGTATGGGAACAAGGCACACAGTTCCTCCATTGAAAACGAAGGATTCTCCGAACATACGGGTGGCTTGTTTAGTGGGTAACTGTCCTATTATTCATGTCGGTCTGTTACATATCGATGATGAAAATTTAAAATGTCGTAACATTGATGTGCAGTTCAGTTTTGAACTTTCGACGCATGGACCGAAAGTTGGAAATTCAATATCGCATATCATTCTGCTTACGAACATTACCAATTTCCACTATCGATATGCATGTGCAGTTTGGCAAAATAGAGTATGGAAAAAATGAGGGCGTTGTTAGTGACTTTCTGGCAACCCTGAGCAGTGACAAGCCAATGACATTACCGAGTTTGACAGAAAACGCGGTATTGCCAGGTAGGAAATTTGTAGTTCCAACTGTCACCGCGTCAGACTCTTTTTTGTCAAGATGTAAATGTAGATTTTGTGGAGAATCTCAAGTGAGTAATCTAGTCCGTAGCCGCGCTCCTCCAGCGGCCGCCACGCCAGCGCCAGCGTGCGGAGACCTTCGCCCGCGAATTATTTAGTACATAAAGTCACCACGTACCGATGAGCTGCAGGTCAGTCTCGATCTCCTCGTAGATGGCGTCGAGCTGCTCGTCGCGGTCGTGCAGCGCCAGCGCGGCGGCCTGGTGGCGCCGCTTCCACTCCGCGAAGCCGCGCTCCTCCAGCGGCCGCCACGCCAGCGCCAGCGTGCGGAGACCTTCGCCCGCGAATTATTTAGTACATAAAGTCACCACGTACCGATGAGCTGCAGGTCAGTCTCGATCTCCTCGTAGATGGCGTCGAGCTGCTCGTCGCGGTCGTGCAGCGCCAGCGCGGCGGCCTGGTGGCGCCGCTTCCACTCCGCGAAGCCGCGCTCCTCCAGCGGCCGCCACGCCAGCGCCAGCGTGCGGAGACCTTCGCCCGCGAATTATTTAGTACATAAAGTCACCACGTACCGATGAGCTGCAGGTCAGTCTCGATCTCCTCGTAGATGGCGTCGAGCTGCTCGTCGCGGTCGTGCAGCGCCAGCGCGGCGGCCTGGTGGCGCCGCTTCCACTCCGCGAAGCCGCGCTCCTCCAGCGGCCGCCACGCCAGCGCCAGCGTGCGGAGACCTTCGCCCGCGAATTTCTGTTCAACAGTTACTACTGGTCAACAATATCTTGGTACAGACACATCGAGCTACTAAAATCTGTCAAGTTTCTTTTTTAAACTTTCACAATCAGAACACATTATAATACACATGTAAACAGGTATTTATCGAGAATTTTACCTTTAATATAAGACCGACGTTTCAACCGGATTGACACACAACAAAACAATACAACAACAACATTTATGAAGATCAGGTGAGGGTAGTTGAATAAACACCCTCCTTTGCTGTGGCGGTACCTCCAATACTTCAGTCTTCCCGCGACCACGGCTGGTGCAATCCGGTCTAAACGTCGGGCTTATTTAAAGGTAAAATTCGCGATTAATACCCGTTTACATGTGTATCTGTCAAGTTTCTTTAATAGATTTTCAACTTTATCTGTAAAACATTAGGTTCAAGGCGGCTTGGAAAAAATTTACAATTTCGGGTAACTTGATGTGTTGGCGTCTGTACATAGGACATTTGCAACGAATATGCCACTTTTTAATGAAGCTAGCCCAAATGAATGCCACGATTCCATTCGAAATTGTCACAAAAATAGGTATGGTTGACAGAGCCGGACGCTTTACACAACCAAGCTTTTGAACTTCTTTTATAAAATTACCCGCCGTGTACTGTATCAACATTTGAACATGGAAAGTTGTAATACTAGAATAACAAAACAAACTTACATTTAAATGTTCCTGCGTCTTTGACCTCACTTCTGGTTGGTGACCACTTTTTAATCTGTCATATATTACATTATCAGCACCTTTTGTATATAACCTAATTTCACCATCCTTCCTCAATATCACGGACATTCTTTTCCTAACATTATTAAAATCTAATATACATAACAATTCATACACCTGAAACAAAGAAAATTGCAATTAATATATTTTTGTATTATGTAATTGAAGAACAAAATATAGAGCCATAGTATGCCATATTATGTAAATAGATGATTTTTAACACGTTTAAATAAATAAATGATTGAAGAATAAGTACGTACCTCTGTTTTACCCATTACTTCTATTGTAATACTATTAGGCGCGCGTTCTCTGAACACGAAACCAAAATTTCTGGCTGCTGATACCAGTGCAGATTCATCGGGCGATTGCGCCTGAAATACAACATTTTTTTTTAATATAAAGACAACAATAAAAGGAAACAAATGAACAGGAAGCAATAACTATCACCTATTTTTTTTTTTCTAATTAAATGTCACGTCTACTTAAAAATTGTTGTTGAATAACTATGCGTTCCCACTGGTGAAACATGTACAGGACAACATGTTGCCTGATGAGATAAAATATTATAACTAACATAAGAAAGAGGGAGAGAGAAATATATATTTCAACATATTTTTCCAGTGCGAACGCACAGTAAGATAGGTGTGTCGAAGTCGTCAAGGTTGAGTGAGAAAAGGACATAGCTTTCCATCTCTTTTTCGCAATAGAACAAAGGTTTCAAAAGTATCGAAGAAAACTGCAGGGTAAAGTTCTTCTCACCTGGTATTCCAGCCTCCCATTCTTCTGATCCGGCATGACAGTGTGACACAGCGCGAGCAGTCGAAAGAAATCGTGACAATTCTTGTCGCCCCGCTTCACGGCATCCAGTAGCGTGCCGTCATAGAACTTGAACTCCGGCTCGTACTCAGGGTTGAACGAGAAGTCCAACGGCTCCGAACTCTGTGGTACGCAGCAGAACACAATGTTAATCCCACGAAGGAGGATTTATGCGGACAAATCTACGTCTTTTTCTTTGTCTATGGTACAATGGGAGAAGCAACTGCAGATTGACACTAGAATGTTTCGCAAATTATGAAGATGTTTACACTAATTCTAAAACGGCTAAAGTCTGCAAATCACGAACGCGTTTCGAGTGAGTTTTATTGACATTGCTATAATGTTTAGTTTACAATGATTGGCGCGCTCGTGAAATGCATCAACTATAATGGAGACACTGAGCAAAGTATAATGTTTGGTGAAGTTAGTTCCGTATTCCAATGGGACGGACATGTTTTTAGCATAGTTATTATTACGAAGGTATTGCCAGTTGTTTTAATTCTGTGTTGCCTTCCCCATTTATTTTTTTTCGTTTATTAATTTGTAATTGTTTTAAATATTACTTCATTTGCTTTTTTTTGTAGATTTGTCTGTTATGCAGTTAATAGTGTTAAAGCGAATTACAACAAACACACGATGCAAAGCGTACATGCAAACATGAATAGATACCATTGGTTAATTACATATGGACAAACATTTATACATTAGCGGATAGTGTGTGGGAGCGTTAAGTACAAAGGGCCCAATACAAGTAGGTACATATTATTTTACCCAAAACAGAAGGAAAAGTTGCTGTTACATTTTTTAAACTGTGTATGTAATGTTTTCTTTTTTTTTGTCGGTCACAAAGCTTTAATTAAACCTTTTTACATTGAACTTTTTATATTTTGTGTATTTTGGTTACATTATTTTATTCATTTTTGTTATCACTGCTTAGTTAATCTTGTCATTAGTTAAAATGCTACAATTAATAATATAATAAATAAAATCGTAGAGTGTTCAAGAAGACAAGAGGCCTAGTTCATACATGAATATAAATAAATAAGTAATAATAAATAAGTGCGCGAGCGAGTCTCATGAGGTGACTTGCTACACTTGTGTAGGTTAGCTCGAAATCATTCCAGAGATACAAAGGGGAGATTCAGAAGGCCAGATAGATACAGGAACGGAAATACAGTCTAGATAGTTCCACTGCCCGCTCGAAATACGAGTCAAACCGAGAAATTAAAAACATCGATCGCCCTAGAGGTCATATTCACGAACAAGCGAATAAAATGTCGGCAGCGCACATTTAACATAACCCTAAATAAGCATGACGAGCTTTCTGAATGAACGTTTTAGAATTTTGAGTCAAGAGTGTTCCGCACGCCTGCAAGATTTCTTGGCTGAGTTGCCGTGGCAGCGTAAGACGACACATTCTGTGGAGTAAGGTTAATGCCTGTAGAGATGTATTTATTGGTCGTGATCGCGCCAATCCGATGACAAAATTGATTACACTCATTATGAGATCGGAATAACGAATGTCGCATCTCGCTCGCGGCGTGCGAAACACGCGTGATTTGGTAAAAGCCTCATTCGGCATCAGAGCTGTCGTATGTCGTAGCGGGGCAGCAGCGAATGAATGGGTTTTTAGAGACATGTAGCATCGCTTGGGCGCGAGTTACTCGTGGTGCGTACGCGCGGGCGCCGGCCGCCGGGCGTGCTGCGGCCCGCGTCCTGCTCCAGCTCCAGCAGCCGCGCGCGCGCCGCCCCCGCCGCCCCCGACGAGCAGCCCCCGCCGCCCCCGCCTCCCCCGCCGCGCTGGCGCTGCGTCACCACACACACACACATCACACAAGGACTCCCTACATCTCCCTACCTATTCTACTGTATGTGACTCCCCAACTACTAGACGAGACTAGACGTTCAACTGTTATAGTACATTACTGCAGCGGCCAGCAACAGAGGCATTGATGGACGAACGTGGAAAAGTGAGCCGAGGCGAAGCCAAGGCACACATTTTCCATCAATACCTAGTTGTGGCCAAGGCTTGTATAGTAAGTACTTTTCACAAATAATGCGAGGAAATTAAAACCCTTGCCTTGAAGAGTTCATTTGTTTTTTTTTTCAATAAACCGTTTTCTGTTTGCAAGCCAATTCGAAATTTAAGTAAAACCTTTGATAAGTTACCTCCTTGGTTGCCATGTTTCAGAATAAAGATCGTTCCATTTTTAAATAACACGACAGATATGAATTTACTATGTCATTTATTTGGCCGCTAAACACGACAGATGGATTTTCATACAACTTTTGCCGGCCGCTGGTCGCATGTATCTGGCCAGTACAGCAATTTCGATCTATCTCGAAGAAAGTGCTTAATATAAATATAAATAATGCTTAAATTTCCAAGCATGTTTGAGAAAAAATATTTTTCCGAATAGTTGGACACCTAGTCGCGATGGATTTTCATTCATGTAGGTAATAATGACCGTCGGTACCATGACACTGCCTATATTGAGCTACCCTCTCATGACCCGTTTCCCCCATTTATGTGTTACTTGTCAGCAAGGCACATTGCTGTACCACTAACGCAGTGTGTCACCATGCAAAAAACTCAAACAAAAATCTAGGTATCTAGTGATGCGACAGGTGGACGATCGGGTGAGATTCATCCGTGAAGTGAACGTATTAATTACACAAACATGATACTGAGGTGGTACTATGATAATCCACAAACTAACTGTAAAAACAAACACAAACATATGGACATGACAGTAAAATTCAAACACTTCACATGACCCGAAAGCGTGAGCGAACGAGGACAAAATTTCATCATTTACAATAACAAACGTAAAACTTCAAAATACATTTTTGAAAACCAAACTCAAACGCATGCTCAAAAAATAAAAGATGGTGGGAACTTCAGACGTGCGAGTCTCGTAAGTTTCGAGTGCTTAGTGATACTTCAAAGACTGCATAAACCTACATGCATATTGTGTCTATTTGTCTATGGTCTATAGCATGTGCTGTTGTAATAGTTTGAAAGAGGTACTTGTTCCGGTGGGGGAATATAATTGAACGTACATGACGTACCTCGGCGAGCTCTATGGTTTCACCAGTGGTTTCGTCGACGACGTCTCCGTAGCTGATGCCTGCTATCGAACACTTGTTGAACGTCATGATGTTTTGTGTGAGTGTGCCCGTTTTATCTGAGAATATGTACTGGATCTGGCCTGAGAACAAAAATATTAACAACATTTTATAAAATAAAATAAAAATGTTTATTTCAATCACATAAGGCTTATAGAAACAGGATTTGGAGATCACCTTTTAAACAAAGAGATGCTTGTGTTAGGTGACTCCGCTTTTCCGCATTAACATTATAATGCAATTGAACACTATTATTATTATTTTATTTATACAACTACCTTAGAGTTTTCACTAAATGTGGGTTTCCTATCGTGAAAACCTCGCATGACTTCGGTTTCGGAAGACTAAAAGGGAAGCTTTTTTCCAGCATTGGGAAGTACCTAAATGTGTGTTAAGATAATCCAGTCTAATCTTTTTATTACCTGCTGGAGTGCTGGCTAAAGCCCTGTCAAAACCGGAGAATTTTAGTTGTAAACCAGACACCCAGATAGTTGCTAATGCTTGACAACCATATAAATGTGGATGGGTATAAGAGTAGAGGAAGACCAAAGAACAGTCACAGGTGAAAACCTAGTTTGGGAGCCAGGGGACGTATTTGTGGGACATTCTGTATGTTATATCTATAAGATGTCTGTAATAATGTTGTCAATGTATTGAAATACAGAATTTTATTATTATTATTAAAGAAACGATGGATGGACTGTGTGGAGGATGATATGGCTAAAAAGGACGTGTCTGATGAGATGACGAGTAATAGAGAAGAATGGAAGAAGAAGAAGACATGCTGCTTCAAACCCAAATGAATTGGGAACTTAAACTCAAGAAAATGATGATGCTTGACAACCTTGGCTGATAAATGTGGATATCTACATTAGAGATGCAACGGATAGTTGTTTGGCCGGATACCGAATAACGGATATTCGGCGAACTCCGAGGCCGGATGGCCGGATATCCGGCTGCCGGAGCTCCGGCGGAGAGTAAGTAGTTCTCTGAGGCAAGTAGTGTCATGTTCAGCGTCGTACAGCTGCGGGAAACGCGATTAGATCATTTCGGGCGGTTTCGGATCTCATCGGGAGTGATCGTGCCACTTGTTGATTGTTAATATTAATTTTTAACTTGTTAAAAAAAACTTGTTTTAGTGCGGTGCGATGAGTTAGAGACCACACATATAGCTTTTAATAGAACTTATCATAATTGCTAGCTGTTTTCTTAATTCATGTCCGTTTTAAAGGATTTTTTAACAAATTTATGAATATCCGGTATCCGCCGGATAATGAGTTACTATCCGGTATCCGACCGGATAGTAAAATTTGGGCCGGATAGGCCGGATACCGAATAGTTACCGGATATCCGTTGCATCTCTAATCTACATACAGGGTGTAAACCACCTCATCACGAAGCCGTCAACCAAGCATTCTGTACCTAACAACAAGTGTTCTGTAACTAAGTAACTTTACGCAAAAATTATTGCTGGGAAACGACTTTTTTTTTGGGGTGAAAAATCATGTTTTGTGGTAGAACTCAATGTAACGCACTCAAAACATTATGCTGGTGGATGGTTTGCATAGTACGGGGGTCGTGGAGGTTTTTAAAGTAAAAAAACTTGTCAAAAAGTTGGAAGTTTGACCCCCAATACCTCCGCAACTTGAAGGTTCCCAGGTATGATGTAGAACAAAAAAATGATCGCAATGACGGGAAGAACAAGTGCCTTTCAGCTTCGTCAAGAGGTGTTTTACACCCTTTATATAAACTATCATCATACGTCAGGTCTAGGCTGCAAGGTTTTTAAAGTTTTGTAACAACATTACAAAGTAATTATGTAAGTAGAGCATGTTATCATCTGAATTAATTAATTTGAATACTAACCGAGTTCCTCATTTAGCGTGGTCGTTCGCGCCTTTGCCGCCGTCCCAGTCTTATCATAATACATTTTCTCGTCCCAGTTTATGAGGAAACTCTGGGCAAACCTTATTACCTACAAAAACAGGAAACTATTATTAAAACATTTAGAGTAACAATAAAATAAAAGTATTTTATTTTTATTTTAGGAAGCTGATCATGCCTATATATACTTGAGTCACGCAATTACGTCAAATGGTATTTGTTATTCATAATTACTGCGGTATGGCAGTGGAAAGATTCGGCTTCGTGCGTAACTGCATATTAAAAAAATATATGTTGTTACAAATGCTACAAATGAGTCAATGAATTTTAGTACGAATTTTTTTTTACGACTGAAAAATCTTTTTTAAAAAGACCCGCTCTAGGCGGAGCGGAAGGGAGTGTCAGACTTGTTCTGACTAAACCCTATCCATGTTCCTTCTTAGCCCTTTGTGTTCCAGGGCCGCGGTATCTCTTTTGAACATTCCCGCAGCCCCGAATTTTCGTACGCATCGATTTAATAATTCCGCAAGGACTTTTGCAAGAAGAAAACATCAAAGGAAGTAAATCAATAGATTCAGCGAAAAAAAAAATGATCAGTTTCTGTTTCATCGACAATAGGATGTTTTTTTTTTATTACTCTAAACAAAGCGTATTAAACATCAGAAATAGCAAAGTAAAATTATTTTTTTAATATCTATAAAAAATACTAAGTTATAAGCATTTGAAACTGCTGATTAGACAGAGAGATTCGATATAGCGAATGACGTCATTCGCTGCATCGACGTACAAAATCCATACTAAATTCTGTTTATCTAGAAAGAGATAGAAACAAAAGTTTAAATGGTTATAACTATTGTGTTGTTTGGCCGATTTATATCTTGTTTTCGCTTTTAGTCATTATTTTTATAGATTTTTAAAATTCTGTATCGAAATGAAAAAAGTAAATGTATGCATATTCCCTATTGTCTCGTTCATAATGTAAATTATAATAACATAACATCACGCCTCTAATCCCCGAAGGGTTTGACAGAGTTGCACCTATAGCACAGGGTACATTTTAGTCAGTTATGTTTAAGTCCCTTGTAATAGAAGGCGTGCCTAATAAGGACCGCGCAGGACTCGTCTTGTCTGCGATACTTGAAGAAAGCCTGCATGCAATAAATGTCGGTTATAATAAAGATGATGCACACTAACCTCAACAGACACATACAGCGATATAGGCACGACAGTGTTCATGACGATGGCGTAGGAGAAGAAGACCAGCAGCGCGATGACGAGCGCGCCCCACGTGGGCTCGGCCGGCACCAGCGTGTCCCACGGCAGGTACACCTGGAAGTAGCGGCCCACCATCCACTCCCACACGCCGCACGCCACCGTGCAGAACACGCACATCGATAGCAGGAAGAATACTATCTGTGGGACGAAAAACACGAACCTTCATTAATTACCAATTTATGTTTTAGAGCAGGTGTAACTCAGTCTCAAGGATAATTAAGTTTCGACGTATAGGCATGGCACCTTATTGGTCTAGACTAGATTCCTTGTTAATCAATTTTGTACTTACGGACTAAAGGTGAATTGCGATATTTCCATGTCCGCATGTGGCTGAGATGCCACCAATTTATGTTGAAAAAATAAAACAATTGAGTGTCGCTTGCATTTAATTCTAACGTGCAATACCAGCTGGTGCAGGCGCTAGTGTAGAAATATCACGAGATCTAAGCAGTTACAGGCAACAGCAAGAAAACCATATTACTGCTCTTCATTCCGGGATTTTTTATCTATTTTCACATGCTATTATAATAAATATTCTATAAACCTTCTGTGTTAGAAGAGGCCTTTTCCTATCAGTGCAGGGAGAGTTACAAGACAGACAAACTACTATGATTATTTTCAACTCACCCCTATAATAAGAAAATTAAGTAGCCTATCTATGCTGGTGCGCTTGAATTTGGTCTTGCCGGAGTTCTGCATGAGCTTGGTGTCCTTGCCGGCGAACACGACCACGCCGTAGCACCACTGCGTGTTGCGCAGCACGCAGCCACGCAGCAGGATCTTGTCGTTGTCCAGCGAGAAGTGCTGGTTGCGCCAGCTAAGCGTACCTGGGGGAAAAATCATTTTCGTAAGTTAAAAATGAAAATAAAGAATACTAATTGGCCTAGCCGTTTCCCAACTATTTGGGAGTCGAGTTCTATATAGTATAACTGACTGTAGGTCAATATCAGCAATTCAGCATGTTCATGGAGCGACTGCTGATCTGACGTCCACAACCCAATAACTTGGCAAAACAATAGTCCTTGGTAAGACTGGTTTTCAACTTTCGGGAATACGTTGGCATTTAATGACAACAGCCTCGACTTTTTAAGGGAACTCAATAAAGTCTTACTGTGGTCACATCACATCCTGAACCGAAATGAAAGTTGCAGTACTATTACAGATTTTGATGTAGACCCACCATACCTATACTTGTCCGAGAAAATAAACAAAGTAAACTGTACTTCGGATTACAGACTATATTTAATCTTAAGTTTAGTAGCAAGCGGAACCTAATCATTTTCTTTCGGTTTATAATTTGCAATTGGGTCCTGCCTAGCTAGACCTATAGTGCACACCTATTGACAAGTTCCACTAATGAATAGTACAAAAGATAAGATAAGTACGTAAGTAAAAGAGATAGCTTCATTTGAACGATTGCGCTTCATATGTTTTGTCGCACGAGGCATAGATTATGATTTTCTTGACGCGGATTAAAGACAAGATATCCCAATTGGGATGTTTTCGAGTACTCGCAATGCGCGCGCTTATAACATATCTGCCTCATTTTGTATATAACTAGCTGTTGCCTGCGACATCGTTCGCGTGGAAATTTTTATGTGTATGATGAGTGAGAAAAAAATAAAAAAGTGTCGTTAGCCAGGGTATAATCTAACTCCTTGTCAAATTTCATTACAATCCGATCAGCCGTTTAGTCGTGAAAATGTAACGAACAAACTAGAGTCATCCGTTTTGATATCGTTGCTTGCATCAATTTTTTTTTAATGATTAATCATGTTATTGAAGGCATACAACCTTACGGCCATATACAACGTGTCTACATAAGACTAATGCTATAAAACGGTAGTTCGCGCCCGTGACGTCAGAATCGAACCGATGAATACTGAAGGCAGTGAGGTGAACGTCGAAACAAGCGAGCCTGTGTGAAGTCATCCGAGATGTTGATATTACTGTTAGAGGTTATACTGTTTGATACTCAATTATGTCTAGTGATACCGGTAAACTATTCTTAATTAATTATTTCATTAAACTAATCTTGTTGAGTCATACATAGATGGTCTTATGAAATTATTAAAGCGATTAAATACACGTTTGAAAAATAGTTATGTAAAAAGAAAGATTTATAGAGACATAAACATGGATGGGCTGTGTGAAGGATGATATGGTTAGAAAGGAGGTGACTGCTGAAATGACGAGTAGTACAGGGTTAGTTTTAAATAACCAGCCAATAACCGGCCAAATTTTCAGAGATGCTTTAGAATACAAAACGCAAATATTTTGGATTTTGGTGCAGCCTGTGGGTCAACTTTACTCAGCGGACATACAGCGACCTACGCGTTCAATACAATAATGCACTGAGAGTGCGTGGCGCAGTAGTGCGTCAGGGATGTTTGCAGATATTAATATTGATGGTTTTGCCGCCATTATTAGAAATAGATGTCCATCCCTGATGATGGATTCCCTCATGTTCGCGGCAGCACCAACAAACAGTATTCTCAGTGTATTCGCAGATCGGTGGGATTCCCTGATGGTGCGGAGGTGGATGCGGCTCCATGCTGAATTGTAATTGTTCATTTTCATCTGTGTCTGTACCCTACTAACACTAGAACTTAAGTCAAATTGTTACTAACCCTATGGACTCCGGTCTGAAATAAAAACTTTCTATTCTATTCTATAATGAAAAAAAAAACATTTTTTGTTATAAAATTTCATTCCTGTCAACCACTAAACAGCGAACGTGTGGATATTGCAACAGCACAATTCAGTTCATTAATCTACTAGATAGGTAGCAGTTAGCACACATAAATTTGGCGGTGCATGCACGCACACAAGTGCATTGATTCCCACTAGGTTTATGATTTAGGAAAACCTTAGGACATTTTCAAATTAATGCTATTATTTTATTTTATATTTTTCGACAATAATATTTAAAATGCACTTTTGGTTTGATATCTAGATCTTAATTTTAAATTTTGACTGGTCGTTGAAAACTAACCCTGTAGATATATGGAAGAAGAAATAAATTGGGATGACGGCAGGACTATGATGATGATGGTAATAAAACTCTGATAGAAAATCTGCGACTGGACAAAGTGGTCTATTTTTCCGAGTGCCTCAGAACAAGGAAAATGTTTTACTTTATATTACTATGTACTAAAGCGCCTACAAGGCATTGTTATCGTCTACTAAATTAAACGGAGTAGTACTTAAAGAAACGCAATTACGATGATTGCCTTTGTCCTAAAAGGTTACCGTTTAGTTAATTAAAACTTTTAGTTAGAGTGCGTAACTAGAGCACATCAATTTAATTTAGGCATACGGAAGACAACTTGTTAGAAGTAAATAAAATAACATTTTTAAAAGTTGACAACGTATTCAACGTCATAGATTACAATATAGTTTCAATTACTAAACAAACAATTAGCTGTGAGCTATCAAGATAAGTAAAAGACAAACAAATAATGATAGTCATATAGATAATTTCCGGTAACTTTGTTAATGGCAGAGAATAACCCGAGTTCGTATGATTCATACGTTCAAGACTTCAAGTACTCGATTTAGCATCCATCAGTATGATAAAATACCACAGTGCAAGCAGTGCATAAACAATAAGGGAGGTAACACACTGTGGGGTCATGGCGTGTGCTTCGATAATGTATGTCTCTTTTTATATATGGAGTTTCTTGCCCGTTCTTCTCCATAAAGATCTACGCTAAGGAATGGGCAACTACAGTACTTTCTCAAGTTATTATGCCTTGTGACTGTGACTGTAGTTTTGCTTTTTTTGTATTTTTGACATTCAAAAGTGCCGTAATGGTGTAATTGAAATAAATGCTTTGAGTTTGAGAATATAAAATAAGGAATTTCGGTCAAGGCGGCCAGTCTTAAAGGACACTAGCCAACTGCGTGGGAAGGTAACAGAGAAGTTTGGTAGGTGCCTGTCTCTAGTCTTGGAAAGGGAAGCTCCAAATGGAAAGACCGCCCACGGCTGTATGTGCTCTCGGAGCCAGGGAATTATAAACCGCTAACTTCTTCCACATTCAGGGCTATCACATGAACACACATGGTTTTAAGGTTCTATTTAGTATCACAAATTGTATTTTTAACCGACTTCAAAAAGGAGGAAGTTACTATATTCGACTGTGTGTATTTTTTTATGTCTGCTCACCGATTTCTCGCCCATTTAAGGACCGATTCTCATAATTCTTTTTTTATTTGAAAGAGCATACTTCTGAAGTGGTCCCATTTAAATTTGGTGAAGATCTGATGCTGATCTTCGGAGATATACAATGGAACTGTTCAATAATAGACGACAAATCTGTCGTGATTGCTGCAATGGCAATCGTTTGGATGTTTATTGTATACACAACATCATAACGCAACATCACGCCTGTATGCTCTGAGGAGGTACGCAGATGTGTAAAGTACACCCAGATTTCGACTGTTAGGTCTATGTTAAGTTCCATTTTATTGGGGATAAGCCTATTGCCATTAAATGTATTGTTACCAAAAAAAAATGCATAGCAAATAGGGATAAGACAACTAAAAATGGAAAAATAAAAAAAAAAAAACAAAAAATAGAAAAAAAAGAAAAAAAAAAACTGAATCAAACAAACAAAAGTCACCGACTTCTAAAGCTAAAGATAATTGTTTAACGTTTTAGTGTTTTTATCATAATGCACCTATGTTAATCTGTAAGATTTAGACTACATCTATGGGTCAAAACAATTTAGCGACAGGAAACCTTTTTAGGTCCGACTAGGAATTCGACCTTTGGAGCTCGTGTTTCGTACTTATAAGCTAGCAAACAACCTAACGCCGAAGTCAAAATTAAGTTAGCCCGATTTATTTCTGGCGTTATGCCATGACAGGTAGTGCGTTCGCAGCTTTAGGTTTAAACAAGCGATTTCTGCAGCGTTACTTAATCGCGACAACGAAGGGCAACGCTGCGTGGATTCCTCAGACGCTTTCGCAAATGTAGCGAAACAGTAATCAGCAAAAAACACGAACTAATTAGCTGCGGCAGATTACAATTTGTTCATGGAAGTAACGTTCCTTTTGTATGTTTATTGTCCACGTATGTCTTTAGTTAGTTTGAGTCAATTAATTTAGGTACCGCCATTTAAATTTATTTATAAAGGAAAATTTTATTGTAATTTTATTTGGGTACCTTACCTTTACTGGTTAGTCGATCACAAATAAATCACTCACTATTATTAATTGATGATGAATGACTTCGCATTTAACATTTCCACCTAAATTAATGGACTATAAACCTAACTATTTTAGTTATTGATGGATTATTTTAATTAGAAAATAATCATAAGGTAAACCTGAACTGAACCATAGGTTACTTATTATTCAGACAGGACGTTGATGATGTCATTTAAAATGTGTCAAGTCTTTGGTCGGTTAAAATCGGTCCACCTACAGCCATTGGAATAACAATATGTATAAAAATTGTCGCTAGACAAGTACTCGAACACAGGCCAGCAAATGTAATTTCGTCCGATTTTTGTTAATATAGTCATATTGTACGGCTGGGATCCCTAAACCCAGCTAGAATAATTATGCAAGTACGGTAGAAAACTAGAGGAGCCGAAAATGAGACTTACCATCAAACTTATTAAGTAGATTGTTGGGCGTTTCGCAGACGATCTCTCCGTCGAAAGCACCCAGTTGTGCGTCGTCCTGCCCCATCGCAGCCGTCTCTAAAAGGCACTGACGACATTTTAAATTTGTCTCCCTGTAACCAAACACGACACCATACGATTATTAAAATCATTATTAACTGCTGCTACTCAAAACGCTACCCAACTTAAATAGGACTGAGCAGGACATGCCTGTCGTATGCCGAAAGAGCTGTGGGCCCGTAAAGCTCATAATCGACCCCATGTCACAGTTTCAGGGAACCAATTTATGAGCTATAATTGGTTCCCTGAAACAGTGACATGGGGTCGCGGCATACCACGAAGGAGATGGCGGGACGAACTGGATGTCTTTCTTGAGTATAGGAAAGAAGAAGGTCAGAATCGTGACCGTTAGGAATGGAAGGAAGTCTTTGCCCAGCAGTGGGACAAAATAGGATAGCAATAATGTAATAACTATTTTAAAGTATAGCTCTATTTAATTTTAAACCTAGCCGCTTTTAATTCTGGATGGGAAATCATCAAATGACTCCCTCGCTCTGAGCGGAGGAGAAGAGAGTGTCAGACTTTTACTGATTAAAACCCACCCACCCATGTTCCTTCTTAGGCCAACACAACAGAACAGTCCCACAGCCCCGGAAACCTAGCCCCTCAGGTTGAAAGCTCTCCTTATACCGGATGACTTTTTTATCACTTTCCAAAAAAAAAAGGGTAAATTAGGTGAACGGAGTAGAAGCTTATGGCATACCTAGCTTACCTTTTTGTTTTCTTTTTTCCACAGCTTAGAAAAAAACCGGCCAAGAGCGTGTCGGGCCACGCTCAGTGTAGGGTTCCGTAGTTTCCCGTCCGTCACAATAAGTGTTCCCACTTATAAGTTTAAAGGTAAGGTATCCATTATGTAAAAATGCATATACGAATATACTACAAACTTAGTCCAGAAATTATTTTGTACAACTTTTTGTACAAAAACTGTTGTTTCCATCAAGTTCAAAATGATTTTCCTAGAAAGTCCTTATAAAGTTCTACTTTTCAGATTTTTTTCATATTTTCTAAACTTATGGTTCAAAAGTTAGAGGTGGACACATTGTTTTTTACTTTTGGAGCGATTATTTCCGAAATTATTGACATTATCAAAAAATGATTTTAGGAAACCCCTATTCATTTTTAAATACCTTTCCAACAATATATCACACGTTAGGGTTGAAATTAAAAAAAAATCACTTCCCACTTTACATAAAGGGGGGCTACCCTAATAAAACATTTTTTTCCCATTTTTATTTTACCACTTTGTCGGCGTGATTGATATACATATTGGTACCAAATTTCAGCTTTCTAGTGCTAACGGTCACAGAGATTAAGCGAGGACGGACAGACGGACGGACAGACATGGCAAAACTATAAGGGTTCCTAGTTGACTACGGAACCCTAAAAATGACCCATCATCAAAAAACGCTACAAATTTTAAATAAACTTTTCATATTAGAACAAAGAAAGAGAAATTTTCGATTTTTGAAATTACTTTTTTTCCAAAAACAATAAAAAAAACTAAGTAGGTATGCCATTTGCTTCTACTCCGTTCACCTATTATACCCATTTTTTTTTTTAAGTAATAAAAAAGTCATCCTGTATTATAAAACCTTCAATCAATTATTCAAGTCAGCTAATCATAACCCACCCACAGCTGCGTAAACCTCCCCAAGGTCTAGTAAGTCACATAAATGCAAAAAATGCAATGTATTTGCATATTTATGCTTCGCGACACAAATATGTAAATACGCACGTGCTCTTAATCATAATACACAAGTGAAACAAGGAGCCAGTGTGGAGCCCCTTCACGTATATTTTCTTTCGCTCATATTCTTTCTCAGTAGCAGCCACGGAGTCCGGATTTGTGCCCGGTTGATGGCAATAGGCTCGCCCCTATTACATGGAACTTGAACTTAACTGGCCAAATGTGGGTGTTAGGTACACGACTGCCTAACCCTTCGGGGATTACAGATGTGATGTTATGTAATGTTTTTTCTTGCCGTTCTTGCACAATTACTTGCAACAAACAAGATTTTAACGAGAGGACTAGCAGTCCAGCCCAGGTAGGGTTACCATTTAGGAATTCGAAAAGTCCTGACAAAAAGCCGGACATTTCCATAAAAGTCCGGACTTTTAGGTCACAAAATGGAAACATTATCCACTTAGTTACAGTGGTATGGTAGGCATGGTATTGATATTGTTGTATTTATTTTTGTTTTGATTGAAGAAAATATTTTATCTTTGAACTAGTTGATTGTTTGCAAATTTCGCAATAGAAGATTTATTATTAAGTTGATTGTTTGTTGATTAAAGACTGATCTGATATTAGCTTACTTAATATGTAGTTTTATTACTCATATTCCATCTAATAAAAAAAATCCGGACAAATTAAAGGGCCGGACAAAGTCCGGACAACAGTCTAAAAGTCCGGACTAATCCGGACGGATGGTAACCATAAGCCCAGGTAACTTCCGATCGGCTGACTTTGTGTAATCAATTTTTCACTATACTGCTCTCAAAAACGGTGAGGAAACCGGTATGTCTTAGAACCTAACACTCCAAGATTTGTAGCATCTACCAACACGCACTGATCCCGCGTGGTGGATTACAGCCCACTCCCTCTCATAGAGAGAAGGCCTGTGTCCCAGCAGTGGAAACCTCATAGGCAGATTGTAAATGAAAAGAAGTAAGTACTAACCCATCCAACTCGGCAGTCTCTATGTAACAGAGACCGTTGGGCTCCGAGCTGCTGAGGAGCAAGATGTCCGCCGCGACGAACTGGTCGTTCTCCAACCGGATGACGTCTCCCACCTGAACAGACGCCCACTTCTCCTCCACAAGCTTGCCATTGCGAAGTGTCTTCGCTCGCCTGTGGTTTACTTGAGAATCGTTCTGGTGACGTTGCTGGAAAAACAATAGCAATTTTTAAGACCTGTATTATTACGTCACACGTGGTTAACCCTATCGGCGGCGCCCTATGTGGCGGTCAGACTGGCAGTCGCTTCAGGTGCGTGACTGACTATTGTTCAGCTGAATACTGTAAGTCGAGTCCAACATAGTTGGGAAAAGGATAGGCCAGTGATAAAGTGCTTTCGCTTTCCAATGGGACGACAAACATGTTCAATTTAATGGTATGCGATAACGTGAATCATTAGCCGTGTGGTATCCGGCAGAGTAGAATAGAACCAACCCATTACATTCACGGGTGTCGTATAAGGCGACTAATGTCTGAGGCAGAACACCTTGGGCCTCCGTAGACCTGAGAATGGGCAGCAGCGTTTTCTGTTAGTCTTTCATCACTGCGATCTCCAATCCGCCTGCCAAGCGTAGAGATTACGGCAAATTCCTCCCATCATTGGAGGGGCTTATGTCCAGCAGTGGACGTGGGCTGTTGTTTTTGTTGATAACGTGAAAGGCTTACAAGTAAATGGCGCCGCCGTATGAGCTAACTCCTACAATAAGATGGAAAGCGGAGTGGGCATTGTGATTCGGTGTGACAGCTTTAGAGCTTTCAATAAAAATAATGTTCTCCGGATTTTAGTGCCCATCAAAAGATGTTTAAACCCAGAACATAACCGGAGGTGATTGAAAAACATAGTGGCTGGCTCTTCTTCTATCTCTAAGGCCACAGTGGTACTGAATTTAGGTCCCCACGGGAGCAAGTTACCAAAAATACTTCGGTCTTTTATCTACCAAGGCTATCTTTTTTTGCCAGCGTAATAACACGTCCATATCATTTAACAGTTAATTGTAGCAATAAATAGCGAGTCCCAAGTGTACTCGTTGTTTTAGTGAATAGACCATATGTGATAAATCAAGGAATTAAAAAACTAAAAAGAGGTAAATACTGGTAAATACTAAATCCATAGCTCAGAACCAGCAAGACCATTTGATATTATCTAGACTTCTTCATTTTAAATTCTGTCCACCAACACACAGGGTATTGTGCCTACGGAAACGACTGATCTAATCTGAATCGAAACGATAAATTCCGCTCTTTCAAAGAAAAAAGTAACTGGAGCAATCTTGTCTATAACACGAGCGAAGTAAGAGCTTTAAGATTGAGCTTCACGTAATACCTCTTTACTTTAATCAATATACACGTAAACGATTCAGGCTATAAAAAGGTCTATGCGTGTTACAGCCATTTTGATACAGATCTAGCTAGTTTGTTACATTGGAAAAAAAGTAGGCTAGGACTAAAATAGAGATGATTTTGCCAAAAACAAATGATGATAGTCTATGAACTAATTTAGTTCATCAACATTAGTTGTTTTAGTGATTAATCACGTGAACCGAAAGTGTTTCGGAAGTGCGTATTTCTACAGACCGGACATACTAAAGTGTGTCAGAGCTCTCAACTTCGCCCATTAAAAGGTTTATATGCTCACATTGGAGGGAAAACTACAAAGAATATAAAGGGGCCTATTCATAGACAAGGTCATGATAATATGCGAAGGCCGACGCTGCTACAACTACAAGTAGTCTTGTTTAATAATTCACAATAATAGGTACTAGCCTTCTTTTTACATAATAGTATGAGTTGAAAAGTAAATTGAAGGAACAGAGTTGTTGGAAAGTTGTATGTTACCCAGACAACTCATAGTTTCAAAGTTACAGGATCAACTTTTACGTAAGTTCATCGTAAATTCGTAGTTCTCGAAGCGATGATTTGTTAGGACTTCTTACTTTTGAACAAAATACTTTCTTCTACATGGGTGGGTTTCATTATCATGATTTATTCTAAAGAAGATTACATACAGTGAATATAGTACACATAATACGGTATTTATACCTTGGCCAAAATTATGAACCCCACTCACGGCCCAAGATTGCGCTTAGAATGCCTTTCAAATTTTTTTAACAGTTTTTACACTTCAAAAATTAAAGAGTGCCAAGAGTGCCTACTTGCCTAGTGTTTTGGGTAGGTACCTTTGTACCCAATATCTTAAATACTGTCAACGAACAGAACGAACTACATATTATGTCATTACAAATTGAAGACCAAGGCTAAAAACATAATAATCTTAATTGCTGATAAATCAAGATCGCATAAAGGAGCGCTTGTACAAATTAAATCAACCAATGCTCATCATATATTGCACATTTTACCACGGATCACTAATCACGTCTGCGTCCTTGATCTACAATAGATGACATAATGGGTCACTGAGCATTAGCAACAGAGTTAGACAAGGACAGCATACGTACAAACTGTCTGTTTGATCATTTCATTACTCCTACATACGCTCATTAACACTAGCCGTCATGTTTCCTGATGGCGGATTCTTAGATAAAGTACGTGTTTTTTGAGTAAACTTGGACTAGATGTTGTTGAAACTATGTCTAGAATAGAAAATAAACACTGCCTTTTTGCGACTTGCCTAGTACCTACTGCGTCAAGAGACCGCGTTCAATTAAATCCAATTGAATTTAGGCCTCTATGACACAAATTGATATAATGAGTTCAGTATGTTTCATGTGAAGCTTTTACCAGACTTTCAATTGTTATTTTATTTCGCTTATTCTTCACGCTAATTTGGGAGAAAAGGGGGGAAATAAAGACGGCATTGCTTATTATTCAGTCTGCGCAACGGCAAAACACAGTAATTTCATTGGCAATTGTTAAGTGCCAGACGAAGACCGAGAGCTTTTGAAACTCACTCAGCGCTTTTAATATCCTGTTCAAATATTCCTGAAGATTCTTTCTTCCCTCACATTATTTGCCAAAAAAATAAAATAATAATGTGCCATTAAATAGGACATTTAGTACACATCCGTATTATTATTTTTAACGAGGCAAATAACGCAGCAGCTCGAGTTCGATTACCGCATCGGGACATAAAGCTGGCTTACCAGATGTTTGCTCCGAGGCTGTTTATGTATGTCATTCGGTACGGCTATTGACTACTAAACCGTACAGGTATAATATTATTATTATTTATATCTAGATCATAAAAGGTCTGTAGGCGCGGTGTTGTGGAAGTAACAAGCTTGAACAAATTCGTCAATTCCTTAATGGATTTTTTTGTTGCAAAAACTTTAACAATGGCCGACACAGGTTAGCAATTTAAGATTCGATGAGAACTTATATTATAAGACATAACATCGTCCATAGCCGACTTGCCTATCCAATAATGCGGAGCGGCGATAATAGATTCTAAGTATTGGCCAGCCCGTCGATATTATATTAGAATTTTATTGATTGATTTGTTTTGTCACCACTCCACGTAAGTGTCTGCCTATACATCTAGGAGTGTTTTGTTTATTATGTATGTTATCTTTGCCACAGTACACATATTAGTATGAACATACAGTATTCCAGCTGGTAACAATGTTGAAATCGGCACAAATACAAGCGTTTACACGAGTTCTAAGTGTGCTTCAAGTAACAGGTTACTCGTGCGAGAGTCGGGGCTGTCGCATCAAGACAAGTGGTTACGTTTTCTGTCTTTAGTGCAACTAAACAAAGAGTTTACTTGCCAACCCCAAATCCCTCTTGAAAATATTGGACTAGTTGGTAATTATGGTATACTTTATACTTGGACTGCCTCGTTGGTCGAATGGTCGATGTCGCGACTGCTGAGCATGAGATCCTGGGTTCGATTCCCAAGTCAGGCAAATTGTTATTGGATTTATCCGTCAGGAATTTCTTTTCAGTAACAGCCACAGAGTCTGTATTTGGGCTGGCTCCCTATTACATGGGACTTAAACATTACTGGCGAAATGTGGGTACTTATACTATTAGGTTACACCTCTCAGCCCTTCGGAGATTACAGGCGTACGTGTTATGATTATTGCTGTTACTATTTACTTATTATCTTTAAACAGTGTACTTACAAAGTCGTCGTACGCGTCCTTGACGGCAGTGAGTGCGAGTACGCCTATGAGTGGTATCGCAGTGGTGATGGGTGTGAGCGAGGAGATGGCCGGGATCAGCTGCAGCACCAACAGGCACAAGAAGTAGAAGTTCGCCAGCCGCTGGAACTGCTCCAACAGATTCAGCGGCAGGAACGTTACGATCGAATACTTCGATGTCTTGATGAAGTTGCTCTGTAACAAAATTATTTATTACTGTTTGAGGCCCAGATCTGAATACAAGTTAAAGTGATTACTTGAATAAAAAAGTAGTTACGTTATGATACGATTTTTGTTTGAAGTTAGAACTGAAAAAAAAAAAAAAAACTTGTAAAAAGCAAAAGTATAAAAGTGGGTTTATGTAATTATTTAAACTCAAGCAATTACTTTAACATGACTATTAATAGAAGGTGGGGGGAGATGAACAAAACCAGCGACCACTCGTCTACGTCTCGTCTTCGTCTTGGATCGAAACAACTGGAAGTCTTGGGGAGAGGCCTTTGCCTAGCGGTGGGATATATGCATGCCAACAGTATTAGTAATATTAGTATAGATACGAGTGTATACGTATATGTAAAAGTAGAACTCAAGGTACATGATTGTCTCTTCCTCCACATCAGTAGTGAAGCGTCTATTAGACAGTTCTAAGTATTTGGTTTTATATCATCATCAACTTCCTGCCCTTATCCTATGTTACTTGGGGTCAGCGCAACACCTTTTTAGGGTTCCGTAGTCAACTAGGAACCCTTATAGTTTCGCCATGTCTGTCCGTCCGTCCGTCCTCGCTTAATCTCTGTGACCGTTAGCACTAGAAAGCTGAAATTTGGTACCAATATGTATATCAATCACGCCGACAAAGTGGTAAAATAAAAATTCGAAAAAAATGTTTTATTAGGGTAGCCCTAGCTAATTAAAAAAAAATCACTTCCCACTTTACATATAGGGAGGGATATGTAAAGTGGGAAGTGATTTTTTTTTAATTTCATCCCTAACGTGTGATATATTGTTGGAAAGGTATTTAAAAATGAATAGGGGTTTCCTAAAATAATTTTTTGATAATGTCAATAATTTCGGAAATAATCGCTCCAAAAGTAAAAAACAATGTGTCCCTCTAACTTTTGAACCATAAGTTTAGAAAATATGAAAAAAATCTGAAAAGTAGAACTTTATAAGGACTTTCTAGGAAAATCATTTTGAACTTGATGGAAACAACAGTTTTTGTACAAAAAAGACAAAAAGTTGTACAAAATAATTTCTGGACTAAGTTTGTAGTATATTCGTATTCGTATATGCAAGCATTTTTACATAATGGATACCCACCTTTAAACTCAAGTGGGAACACTTATTGTGACGGACGGGAAACTACGGAACCCTACACTGAGCGTGGCCCGACACGCTCTCGTTTTTCTTCTATTCTCCCCTGTCAACCGTCACGCAATCATTTTTTGGTGCATGTTATCGAAAACACTAAAAATACTGGTATTCAGCTGCATCCGGTAAAACTGGAAGCCGACCCCAACAAAGTTGGGAAAAGGCTAGGCAGATGATGATGATGATGATGTTATCGAAAACACTAAACTGGGCTAGCTTATTGATGGACTGATAGCTAGAATTATAATCAAACCTAACACTAATCATTTCATTGCCGATGAGTAACAGGAAGACAGTTTATTGTTCGCGGTATTTTGAGAACGGACCGGAACTCAGGATACTGTGATTAGAATTCATTCAACTGATATAATTAGCAGTGACATCTTATCAGAACATGATTTCATGTTGTTAACACATCCCGACCTACACTTTAATTAGACATGGGCTGCGCAAAATCTTTGTTTACGTCATTTGCAAAATATGGCGGAATGACTCAGAGCCATGGTGTATTGTTGAACTAATATCCAAACTAGAATCCGAATAATTTTCGATGGTAGTACTCCCGTTTATAAGGAGGTTAACGATAGTTATATTGATCTGATTCCTAATAATTATAGTCTAAGTTTGTAGACCACAAGTTTTTTAGGTTAAGTACAAAAGTGTCGTAAGCCTCGAACGAAATGCCTTTTGGGGAAAAACAAAGACATTTCAATCATTATAGAAGATACTGTATCTTTAATCTCTTTTGGGAAAAACGATAATTTTGATACCTAGTCTCCTCCTACTCCTCACCTGGAGTTTATGGTAGAAAAACATAAAGGGATCTCCTCGAATTCAAAACTAGCATTGTTTTTTCATTTCCATTGACTATTTTAAAATTACAGACATCAGTTCAAACGGATAAATGTGATTATCCTTTATATGCTATTTTTACAACAGTGATTAATTTGAACGGAAACTAAATAGTCTACAATCTGACACTGAATGATAACTGCAAATATTTTAGCGCTGTTGATTGACAGTATCAAATTCCGGTAATTTTTTACGATTGGAAAAACTGTGAATTGCTTTAATATTTTTCAACAAGTGCACTCCTAGTTTTTCAATACAGAATTTATTATTGAAAGAGAAACGTAAACTTACCAGGTTATATCATTTCTTACGTCGAACTAGGAGTAATTCTATGTTGTTTTCTCTCAAATATTTCTATAGTTTGCAATAACTTTAACTTTTATTTGATTTACATTATTTCCTATTGCTACTTTAGCTAAAACTAGCGGACGTCACGCGGTTTCACCCGCGTAGTTCCCGTTCCCGTGGGAGTACGGGGATAAAATATAGCCTATGTTACTCAGGGTGAATGTAGGCTTTCTAATGGTTTAAGAATTTTTGAAATGGGCGCAGTAGCTTTTGAGTTTATTCATTACAAAGATATACACACACAAAAATACAAATCTTTCCTCTTTATAATATAAGTGTAGATTTAGATTTTTTGTCGTGTCGCTAGCACGATATTTAATTTTAGTGGCCCAAAACACGGATACCTATGATAAGCTGTTAAATCATGATTAAATTTCTTTCAAAAGGCACCTTAGAGGGCCACAAATGGTAATGTCTGCGACTGTTTATGAGCCACTCGAATCCCATAAAACACTAGAGAATAACTATCCTGACTGGAGGATTATGTCATCATTACCATGTTTGACAAGTGTGATGCGGAGGAACGAAGAAAATGTTGAGTACAATATGAATGTGATAAGGGGCCATCCATAAATGACGTCACACGAATACCATGATTTTTTTGACCACCCTCCCGTTCTTGTCACATTGCTGGTCACATTTGTGAGACCCCCCACCCTAGTACGACGTCACATATTTTGCAATTTTACATCTAAAAATTATTGAATTAAAAAAGCAGTTCCGAAATAAGTTTTATTTCGATTTAAATTCATTTTTAGTAAAATTAACATCAAATAAAACATTTAAAAAATTTAACAAAACTACAAACGATTAATTATTGTTATTAAAAATTCAGACTTATAAAGATTTTGAAATGTGACGACACGAAATTTAGGACCCTAGGGATGAGTAAGAAGAGAGTGGAGGAAGACCAAAGAAGCGATGGATGGACTGTGTGAAGGATGATATGGCTAGAAAGGAGGTGACTGCTGATATGAAAAATAATAGAGAAGTATGGAAGAAGACGATTATGCTGCGCCGACCCCAAATAATTTGGGATAAGGGCAGGAGACTAATGATGATACCATGTTTGACAGGGCAGTCATGTTGTAATGAGTGTATAGTTCGGTTCAAACTTAATGGCGGCTCGGAAGTTAGCTGCAAGTGACGGTCTGCACATTATACAGACAAAACGATGCGTCATCTGCGCCCCGTTGATACCTCAAATTGTTGTCTGCGCAGCTTTACTTCGCCTTATGGCGATTCGGTACATCTAAACTTTCACTCTCGCTCTAAGCTTTCTCTCCTTCGCTTTAAACTTTATAGTTTAAAGCGTTATTCCTGCGCAGACTGTCACTCGCAGCTAACTTCCGAGCCGCCACTAAGTTTGAACCGAACTATACCTGTGTTGCTTCTAATCTGAGGATATCTATTAGTTGCCTCTTACCAACAGCTCACTGAACATCCTTCATACTCTCAACCTATCACAGTCTTTTCCTGCATATGGGCCTCTCCCAAGTTGTGACACTATACAAAACATGGGACACTCCAGTCTTGCTTATCCAGTTAATCCAAACCGTAGGTCTCCATGATAAGTACCTACTGCAAGTATTCTGTGAATTTCATTTTCCACCTTGGATTGAGCAAAAGCTTCATAACTAAGATGTAATGTATATAGAAATCATAACTTACGGCATAGCGGAACTGCGCATTGTACTCCCTGTTGTTCGCTTTGATTCTCCGTTCATTCTCTGTAACAATAAACAATACCACTTAGACGTTGTTCTCACAAACCTACTTGCAAACAGAATTATGGATCTAATTGTATTAATTTATATATGCACTGGTTCAATACTTGAGGATGTTTCTCTTTGTCAATCACACGGCTTTGTCTTGGAGTGCAGAATTACACACAGAGTACCTATGATTCGATGTCTTCTTAGTTTACATAATAAAGGATCTTACACATACTACGTACCTAATTATTCTAATATTAGTTAGTTAAGGACTTTAGCCAAATTCTTTTGTTTGCACGAAAGCAAACAAGCTGACCTATTTGTACTTCAATGGGCACACAATCATACAAATAATGTCTGCAAGCATATCCTCATTAAATTGAATGGCCACAAAGTACTGCGTGCAAAAAGTTATACGCAAAGGCGCTATTACAGTATTACGTGCCACTTTAGCGGAAAGAACATGTATATAAATAAGCCTACATCACAATACAAGTGAATTATTTTTCAGAATTCATCCATGAAAGAGGAAACTGTACCAAAAATTTAAAGGGAAAGCTAAACATTTCCCGGAGTCCCGTTTGCAGTCCTTCCTGTACTGTCCTATATTCATCTAAAGCAGTGCAAGCGACATCAGATCTTAATCCTGGTCATGTCAAAGAATATTACAGGTATAGATTAGGATCGACCTGGAGCAAACATCTCTAATGAAATTATGAAACAGACTACATGAATGTACTATATAACCAGCAAAAGAATGCAGAAAACACTCACTCATTGCCAAAGGACACACGCCATTACGCGACTTATGATAATATCTGAAAACTTTCTCTACAGGATGAAACATCTTTGCTGTAGTCAAGAGTATCTAGTACTATCATAGATCTTAATCCTAGTCATGTCAAAGCATATTACAGGATTAGGATCGACCTGGAGCAAACATCTCTAATGAAATTATGAAACAGACTACATGAATGCCCTTGTGTAACCTGCAAAAGAATGCAAAAAACACTCACTCATTGCCAAAGGACACACGGCATTACTTGACTTAAGATAATATCTGAGAACTTTCTCTACAGGATGAAACATCTTTACTGTAGTCAAGAGTATCTTGTACTAACATAGATCTTAATCCTAGTCATGTCGAAGCATATTACAGGATTAGGATCGACCTGGAGCAAACATCTCTAATGAAATTATGAAACAGACTACATAAATGCCCTAGTATAACCTGCAAAGGCATGCAGAAAACACTCACTTGTTGCCAAAGGACACACGGCATTACTTGACTTATGATAATATCTGAGAACTTTCTCTACAGGATGAAACATCTTTGCTGTAGTTAAAACTTGAAAGTATCTATCGAACTAACATAATTCACTTATAAACTGGGTGTCGTTCAAAATTTTACTGCTAATAGAAATATAGAACGCGCCTTTAATCTCCTTATTCGTAACATTAATATGCCATTATCGAAATTATTTACATTACGAACATAATACGTAGGTGATACATTAATTATGGATTACATTTTACTATATTAGGTAAATAGATCTAGGCAAAGATGTACATAACCAGTGAATTTGATGAATATCTGATAGGCACGATAATAACTTTCAATTTAATTTTCCTAAGGCCCAATGACGTCACTTCAAGAAAACGTGGGAAATCCTTAGCAATGGTGAATTTTAACTTATTACGTACCACTCTCGCGAAGATAATGTTATCGGTTATAAATGTTATCTACATCATAATAAAAGGATAGTCAAAATTAAGTAAATACTAAAAATACCAGCAGATAGACTCGGTTGTAAAAAATCTAGATTGTTTTTGTTCTATCTTAATCAAAATACATAATTCCATTCTAACAGAAATTATACAGAAATCTACATTGCCAGCACCATAATTGATGAGGATGGATGATGATGATGAGGATTCTTTTCGGTTTACATTTGATACAAAGCAGATGACCTAACAATAATAAAAAGTACTTGAATGAAACGAATCATAAAATAAATGCACATGCGATACCCCTTCATGAAAAAGTAATTATAGTCCGAGAGAGCCGGAACAAACGGCCGCATCTGTAAAAAGAACGTGCCCTGTCGTCTACTACCAGGATAATTACTTAAACGCCTATTCATGAAGACTACTTTAAATGCTACAGCTGCTAGCTGGGCTGAATACTCTCTGTAATTGTACTAAAAGACAGTTTAAAAAAATGATCACGATTACTCTCTTGACTCGGAACAAATGTTCTAGGGGAGCCAACTCTCCATTAAACAATGAAAGGTCTTTGCGAAATGTCTCCTAACAAAGAAAACTCCCATATACAGTTTCAATATTCTTTGCCAAAAGATAACGTTCAAAAACACGCTGCAAATGGCGATAATAATTTAATGGTCTCTTAAGAATAAGATTGGATTAATTTCCCGCTCCACCGACTAGTAATTAACAATCGTGTTCCTGTTTCATACAAAATCTATTTGTTAGAGGATGTAGCTTCGAGGCTGTAAAATAACTTCCAGACCAATAACTTCATTATGGGAGTCGAACGTTTCTGTATTGACAATTCCAATAGCGGATGTTGCTACACCTACATACCTATCTACATAGCTGTTGATCTGTTCATCGTGGTAGTGGTTAAGAGTGCGTCTCGACGCCGGGCGCCAAGGGGACGGCGATCGATCTCCTCCCAGTTTACGACTAATAACATTTTCAGGGGCATCCTCTCCACACACCCTTCGTGAATCACATTACAATGTGAGACATAAACGCGGCTGAGACGTTTTTTGTCTACTTGTCTAGTTTGCCAACACGAGACAAACACGCTTGCCATAATTTCGTCAGGTGCGTTTTTAACAATACACTATTGTATCTGATTCGGATATTTCTTTGAACCAAGTATGTTTCTGAATAATAATATGTGCCTCAAAACATTAGACTGAAGCATTAAAGCATAAATATACATACATACCCGTATATTTTACAGTCGTGTATCGAAATAGGCGAAAACTATATTAGAGAACCCAAGGTAATTAATAAATTACTGAGGAAATTCTCAAGATTCCACTTGAACTGTTTTCATGTCAGAATGTACAATGTTTTCGTTCATAATTTAAAGGAAATCAAGGACAAACCGGCAACGTGTAACGTTATGAAGGACAAGGTGAATATAAATTAATTTTCTACCCTTCAACTTTTATCAAAATGCCGAATTGATGACACTAACAATCTTAAGTTCATAACGCAACGCATTTAATGAAAATTGCTTCAAGTTTTGGTTTAGTATAATTTGTACGCCTGTATACATAAAAGGAGCAGTGGTGGCTCAGTGGTGGCGGCCCCGACTTACGAACAGTAAGTCGTGGGTTCAAACCCAGACAGGCGCATTACTTTGTGTAATTTATTTCATCACCACTGCTCTCAAAACAGTGAAGGAAAACATCGTTCGTGAGGAAACCGGCATGTCCTAGAACCAAAAATTCGAAGACATGTGACATCTACCAATCCGCACTGGGCCCACTGGGCGTGGTAGATTATATCCCATTCCCTCTCATAGAGAGGAGGCCTGTGTCCCAGCAGTGAGAACATTAATAGGCTGATGATGATGATGATGATACATAATAATCATTCAAGAGTTATTAAAACTTGGAAGAAAGGATTCAATGACAAATCTTTGACAATGACATCTTTGACTTTGGAAGAATTCCGAGGCGACTTTTGAGCTTTTATTCCACGGGTACACTTACACCTTACACCATAACCGCGCATTCATTAAGGCCTTCAGTTCCGGGGCATGAAAATGCCATGATAGATTAATCATCGTGAACATACGCACAAATTGTTATTAGTTATGGACACGCAGTAGCTTCGATAGCGATTCCTTCTTTTTTTACATCCATTTTTTTTTGCAGCTTAAGAACCGCCTGCTGAGGCTTTCAGTCTATTGAAAGTCAGTTTTTTCTTTTTACCGACAAAATTTAACTAAAACACAAAAGGCCAAGAAGCCGTAGCCCAAAGAGAAGGTCTAGTCAGGCGAAAACAGCCGAACAGTTTGAAGTACCGAGTCTGTTACCGTAGCAAATGGAGGTTCATTATTCACATTTTAATGAGGAGTCACGATCCTCAACGGTGAAGGACCGACTGAGGATACGGGCAGCATTCACAGATCGTCGGGGAACTGACGAAGTTGTGGGCCAACAAATTTTGAATTACTTATGTCGAAGAAAGTGTTAAAAAGAAGAAGACGAAGGAGCAATCACAGATCATGGGAAGTTTTGATATACGTGACGGTTTTAGTACTGCAATGGAATTTACCAAAGAATTTCCAAACAAATGATTCATCTTGATAATTTTCAGCTGTTACTCCGCCCACATCATACTCGTAATCTTCTGATTACTCTGGTCCAGTCTCATCCAGGTCTCATTTCCAATGTCTAGAGAAGTCATTGACCCATCTGGCCTTCATCGACTGCTAGTTTGTGTATGGCTCTAAGTTATGCAAATCTTCATTGTATATTGAATAAGTTGTCTGGTCATGATTTTATCGGGGCGTGGGGTTCAGATAGGCTTATTGAAGCAAAGCACACTACTAACATTGTTTCAACAATATCGACTATTGAACCCTTTACCCTTAAATATAGTAATATGTATTATTAATTTATTGCGTAGTGAAGTCTACGAAAGATCTCAAAAGATTACTGACAACTTTATCGATTATCACTTGACTTGATTAATGATCTTATTCGTGATACGCTTTGGACTAATTTTGAGACATTCTAATCTAGAATTATAAATTAACTTATAATGACATGCTAGATTGGTAGCAGATGAGGCAGAAAGATATATTGCTGAAAACAAAGCGCAGACATGAATGAACGAAAATGGTGTCCTAATATTTTACCGCATAACATGAAACGGAGAAGTAAGGTTAACAGACTAACAACAATGTTTTTATCCGAAACAATACTTTAGTGCAGCGGCAGCAATAATCTAATTACGTGCTAAGGTTTTGCACGCATTATAATGGATACCTACACCAGTAGAAAAAAAAACCATTGTAAGCAAACAGGTAGTTACGCTATTCAAGTATTGATTATCAGGAAAAGATGTAATCTTATCTATTTTAGCTTTCCTGAAGTACGGAAGCTGACACATTGGCGAAAGAATTGCATCCTAATTAAATTGAGTGAAGTGAAACATTAGCACCTAATCGATAACAACAGCGCGGGGTCATACGCGAAGCGCTGAAGCGCTGTTTCGCGCCGGCCGTTGACCGTACGGGGGCGCGCCGACACCGACTCCGACCTTGTCCACTATGCACATCTTCTCTATTCCTGAAATACACCTACTAATCATCAATTCGGGGGAAGTCGCTCTGCCATTCATAGCGACCCGGCCAAAACGAAAACATGTCGGCGGCGCCTGTGTAGAATAGCAAGACGTTACGCAAACAGCATCGGCGTCGCATGCACGCTCCAAGGCACGTACAATACACGATGACGCAGGACTTGACCGCCGGCTTCGAACCGAACGGAATGAAATTTCTATAAGAGATTTCCTAACAGCACGAGAACGACAAATCAATAGATACCGACCACAGGAGACGAAGGTTCGGAAGCGATGGTTATGCCGGTTCCGGCGATTAGACGGGGCGGGCTGGTCGCGGCGCACCAGCTTGCCCAGCAGCTCGAGGAGAGACAGGCGCAAAGGGCGCGGTGGGGGGCGCGCCTCGCCACCGTCCGCGCCCAGCACCTCCAGCTCCACGGCCTCGGAGCGCGCGCACATCCGCGCCGCTACCGCCGCCCCATGTCGCGCGCCGCCACGCGCGGCCACCCCGCCGGCTGGCCCGCGAGCCCGCTCCGGACCTAACACGCAGCACGCTCCGCTCGCGACACGCGCCCGCACGCGCGCTCTGACCCGTCGCAGGGCCGAGACTCGTGTGCCGTACACACTAGCGCCGCCCGCCCGACGCGCGCATCCCGCGACGATACTGATTATGCCGCCGCCGCCCCGGTGTTGCCATCTCCTCTCAGTGTTTATACTCCTAATAAAACTGATAATTCGGGGGAAACCAACATCCTTAGTCTTGTGTCCTTTGTGGGAAATACTAACATTTTATTAACACAGTTCTCTAGATTATCTATATCCAAATCGACTGAATTTTAGTTGAACCAGCACTCGGCAAAAATAACGATTGAACTTGATTCCAAACTGATTAAGTTTTTGAGACGACCTGCGCTGTAGGCTGTAGGAAGAAAATCTAAACTAGAAGAAATACAAAATAACTAAAATAAGCGAACGCAGGAGTCATAAGCTTTATTCTGGAAAAATAAACTGTGAAATTGGTTTACAGCGGGATTGACTAAATAAATAGGATGACTAAACTTGTGAAGTTGTGACGCCGTCAAATCCCAATGAGCGAAATAATTTTAAGAATGTATTGTACTAGCGATGGCTCTTTAGTGAATTGATCCCGCTCATTTCGATCCCGCGGGACCAGTTTACTAAATTAATATATGCTGGTAATAATAATGTAAACACAACGCGACAAAAGGTTATATAAAACAAGATAATGTGAATAAATAAGTGGATCATCATACATTGCTCCATGGAGTAATAAAACCGGCCACGTGCGAGTTGAACTCGCGTGGAGAGGGTTCCGTACAATGGCAGTCTTATATTGAGTTTACCACTTTATTTTCAATTGATAGAATTCTTATAGGTTTTCCTGTAATCTACAAGCAATGAACTATACCTCGTATTTTTTATTTCTAAATTTTTGCCTTAGTGGTTTCGGAGATCAGGGGGGGGGGGTGGCGAATGGACAATTTTCGTTTTCTTCCATGAATAAAATCAAAACTATTTATTTTACAATAATAACAAAAATATAATTGAGATCCTCATAACGAGCCCTTTCATTTGGTATATGGCACAGTAAATGTTGCAAAACTTTCTTTTAGTTTTCTGATTTGCCCCCCGAAAATAACCCTTATTTAAAAAAAAAATATATTTACTTTGCACATCTGTGTTTGGGTCATAGGATTACAACATCCTACCAAATTTCACCTGATTTGGTCCAGTAGATTAGGAGCAAATTGGCTGTGACAGACGGACGGACAGTCAGACAAACGCACGAGTGATCCTATAAGGGTTCCGTTTTATTTTTATTATTTTGTACGGAACCCTAAAAACCATCAATAACAACCAAAAGCCTGAGACAAAAAAAAGATTAGATGCATTAAAACGTACTGCTAGGTACCTTGTAGTGAAAGATTTTAGGCCGAATATAGAAAGAAAATCTGCAAGTGCAGACAGTCACTCCATGTAAAATACTGGTTTTCAGCTGCATCCGGTAAAACTAAAAGCCAACCCCAACATAGTTGAGAAAAGGCTAGGCAGATGATGATGAAAAGAAAATCTACGATGGAATAGACAACATCTTCTTCGTCGCATCGATGATGCTTTGGCCTTGGACACTGGACAGGTCTCTCAAGGTGTAGGTGGAATTGAAAAAGGAGCAGGAAAGGAGGTGGGTATCTGCGATGTAGCTCCGCAGTCAGATCAGCACCCCTAGCCAAGTTCACAATCTACAATCGTTAACGCTAGTAGAAAACTATTCAAATGAATGGGCATGACATCATCTCAACGTTAAATCACGTGATCAACACAAACGAATAGAAAATTCGTAGACAAGTTTACATCGTTCAAAATGATAGAATAGAATGTTATCTTTTCTACAATGTTGATCGCTAAACTCTTTGGTAGGAACGCTCACCATAGACTAAAGTGTAGTTTTTTTCTACAGACATTAGAGAACGAGAGCAGGCTGGATTCCGCCGTGGCCTTTCAACTGCTGACCACCTACAGTCTTTAAACCAGATCATTGAAAAACACCAGGAATTCAATCTACCGTTGTACCTCGCATTCGTGGATTACTCAAAAGCTTTTGACAGCTTAATGCATACTGCAATATTTTCTGCACTCGGCAAACATAACATAGAACCTACATATATACAGCTGTTGCAAAAAATTTACCAGACCAGCACAGCAGCCATACGCCTAACTACCACCGGGCCCACTTTTCCCATTCAGAGAGGAGTCAAGCAAGGCGACCCGCTATCTCCAAAACTCTTTACAGCAACGCTGGAAGAGGTTTTTCAAGAGATAAACCCACACTGGCAGGACAAAGGTGTTGTCGTCGGCGGAAAGAGATTAACTAATCTTCGTTTCGCCGACGACATTGTCCTTTTTTCTTCCTCAGCAGCTGAGCTAGGCCTAATGCTCGATCAACTGAGCCACGCCAGCCACCAAGTCGGGCTTTCAATGAACATGTCTAAAACAAAACTGATGACGAGCAGCACAGAGCGTAACATAGAGGTTGGGGGTGTTGTGATTGAATATGTCCATGAGTATATATACCTCGGCCAGATAGTCTCTTTCCAGGCAAGACAAGATAAAGAAGTTGCTCGACGCACCGAGAATGCCTGGAAGAGCTACTGGTCGATGAAACATCTTATGAAGGGATCTCTCCCTCTCGCACTTAAGCGGAAGCTCATGGACATGTGCATTCTCCCCACCCTCACCTATGGAGCGCAGACGTGGTCGCTTACAAATCGTCAGAAGTCCGCACTTGGGGTCTGCCAACGAGCTATGGAGCGAAGTATACTGGGTGTCAAACTTACGGACCGTGTCAGAAACTCCATGCTTCGCTCCAAAACCCAAATAACTGATGTTGGCCTTACAGCTGCTAGGTTGAAGTGGAACTGGGCTGGTCACATCTGCCGCATGTCGGAGGAGCAATGGGCAAAAATTACCACTCAGTGGATACCAAATAGCAGGAAACGACAACGCGGCAGGCCCAGAAGGAGATGGCGGGATGAGCTGGACTCTTTCGCAAAGGATTGGCCTACAATCGCACTAGACCGCGAAATGTGGAAGGAGGGAAGGGAGGCCTTTGCCCTGCAGTGGGACAATACAGGCTTATAATATAAATAATAATTAGAGAACGAGCGATCGACTCAGTCGTGTCAACTTGGCTACCAAGTTAGCGCTTTCTACAATCGCTTAGGCGTTTACGATTGTAGAAAGAAAATCGCTACGAAACGTTTGTAACTTGGCTAGGGGTAATCTTTAACAAGAATCGTTCTCTCAAACAAAAGAGAACTTTATCTAACACACTTGTTTCCAAATATTAGAAACCTGTTACAACGAAAATTAATCTTTAATCGGAGCATGTGTAAAAGATAATATTGACCAAAGCAGCAGATGGCTTTGTGTCGAAAATTTATGTATCGTAGGTAACGTACGTAATAAAGTAATTTATGACATAAATAAATATTCTTTCATCTTTGAGAATTAAGAAAATATAGTTGTCCAAGGGAAATACTGTGACAACAGAAAAACAGCCATCAATAATACTGAGTTTCCAATTTTTGCGCAATGCATACAGTTCAAATTAGATTATGGAAGCTAAGTTTTTTTGCGCTAAAGCGAGGGATGGAAGTAGTGAAGCTATGAAAACCAGCCGAAACTAATTACTCCACGACACATTTGTGCAATTTTGGCACATGCAAGGCTTTTCTCGGCACTCAGCGCACCAACTGCACCCTTTCATACTCGAACTTTCAGGCAACTTACTTAGATTTGCATTTTTTTTTATTTGCTCGCTCGTATTGCCCATGAGAGCAGTGGTGGCCCAGTGGTGTCGGCCCCGACTTACGAACAGTAATTCGTGGGTTCACCCAGACAGGTGCATTACTTTGTGTAATTTATTTCATCACCACTGCTCTCAAAACGGTGAAGGAAAACATCGTGAGGAAATCGGCATGTCCTAGAACCAAAATTCGAAGACATGTGACATCTACCAATCCGCACTGGGCCCGCGTGGTGGATTATAGCCCATTCCCTCTCATTGAGAGGAGGCCGTGTCCCAGCAGTAGGAACATTATAGGCTGATGATGATGATGATAGCCCATGACCTTCTGTGCGAGGAATTTAAGGTTTAGTAAAACATTTTTGATATAGCGCCGAAGAGAAAATGTCTAAAAAGCTCATAATTATAATCCAAATACGTTCTCAAAAAAGTTGTTTCTCGTTTTTTTGTGATCCTGCTTCTCAGAACACTTCACATCGAACACTTGAGTACGCTTTCAAATGTGAGCGGTTTATCAAAACGGGCTCAAGTAACTTGGAGATTCATAATAGGGAGGTATTTGAATTATGTTTAGTTGGCAGAATTTCAAGCAGGAGAGGCCCTTGCGACGAGGAACAATAGCGTACAATGGCGACTGGACATGACTTTATCTGGTTTCACCGGCTTGAACACTTCCGCCGCGGTTTGAATTTATTTCTCAAGATAACCTCGAAAATTCTTTTTGGAGTTTTGGAAGACCGAAAGTTCCTTTCAACATAAATTGTGTCCAACATTGACCTTTAAAGAATTCCTCAGTGGCCCAGCTGTAGACTAATTTTACTTAGAGCACACACCGGTAATCCCAGCGGTTGATGTTTTAGGTCATCGCTAAGGAATATAATACTATGTAAACATATGGTTATGCTAAATTTACATAGCGTGGCCGAGCAGTTCTCGCTGGGCGTCAGGGGACGCGTCGCCGCCGATGTTTATATATAAAACTATTGAATCGCATTTAGCAACCATTATTTTTCCTTCGACGTTCAATACGGGTATCGATGACTAAATTTGTTGTAGGCTCAAAAGCACCTGAAGTTTGCATGTAATATCGTCATTTTTGTTACCTCATACGGGTTGGCTTTGATAATTTTCCAAACATTTCCATATCCAATGTTGCGTCTATATGGGGTTAACGTACCAGTATACAATGTATGTTTGTCTGTAAATGTCACGTATGTATTCTTGACATCAAGTTATACGGACGTTATATTTATGTACTAGAGCTTCGTCTTTAAGGTTATTTTCAAAGATAATAATCATGTTTATATGGGAAATATAATAATCCCATAGGTACTGGGTTAACATGCGTAGTGCTGCTACACAAACAAACACCTAGACTCGGAACAAGTAATGAAGGCAATTCTGTTTGTGAAACGTGGAAAATCACAAGACGTGGAATCAAGAGTGTGGAAACAAGGATGATGCAGTGATGTGGTGTTCCATTAGCGAGAAGAGAGAGTATTTTAACTAGAGCAGTGATACGTGGATTCACTACAAACTGACCTTCTTCGTGAAGGCTGTAGACAGTAATACAGCTACAGGGTTAGGATGAAAATTGGATCCCAATGTGGGTAATAGGCTTCATAAGGGTCAGCCTTAATCAACACACCGCCACCGGTTTAGTGATTGTAGAGGTATTTCACCAGTTAGAAAAACTAGGTTATGTTAGTTCGGGATACCAGTAATTGTATTAAAACAATCCTAGAATGCATGTTGCCTTAGAAAGTAGAAGAATACGTTGAAAAGGTAAATTCAGAATGCGGATTCCAGCAATAAGTGTCTCTCTCTATACTATACATATATACTGCTGTTGCCCGGGACTTTGTTCGCGTGGAAATTTTGATGTGAAAGTGTGAGGAAAAGAAATCGGTGGTGACGCACGGACAGACAGACAACAGAGTGAGCTTAAAAAGGTTCCTTTTTTACCTTTTGAGGTACGAAACCCTAAAAAGTATCCTATGTGCTATTCCAGACTATTATCTATCTTTGTGCCAAATTATATCCAGATCCGTTTAGCCTTTCTGGCGTGATTGAGTAACAAACGTCCATCCATCCCTCCAAACGTACACATTGGCTAGCACAGGGATAGATTACTATTTTTTTAACATACTGTCAAGACGTAATCGTTATCAGATATCGTCAAAAGGAGAAAGATGCTGTTTATCATCAGCATGTTAAGTGGATACCCTCAAGTGTGTAATTTATTAATACGAGGTTAAATTGCCAGAAGTGTGACAAGAACTAAGTATTTGCATGGTTTGGTTTCTTTTGGAATAGTCCAAGAGTCTGCGGACCACCAAAAGCAAAAAAGAAAGGAATGTAAAGCTGATTTCTTCACTATTTATTAACCTGGACGCTATGATAATTCCAAAAAAGGTATAGCTACATTTTATTCAAATGTACAGACTTCTGCATTGCAGTGAATTTGAAGTTTTGTTTTAAAAAAAAAACCAGGTGATTAAAATAATAATAAGGGAATAAAGGCTCTCGAATCGTTAGGCAGCTGGATCAAGGGCTTGATTCAGAAAGCGGTAGCCTCTCTCTGGAGCCCTGACTCGCGATAGCTTGGACCCTGTTCCCGATACCGGTGGCCTACTATTTTTTAACAGACTCCAAAAAGGAGGAGGGTCTCAATTCGATTGTTTTTTTTATGTATGTACAGTGTACACGGATTACGCTGAGATTTATGAACCGATTTACGTGATTCTGCTTTAGTCTGATGCGGAATAGTTGCCATTTGGTCCCATAAAAATTTAACATAGTTTGGCCCCGTAGTTTTCATTTTATTATTATTTTTTTACTTCAGTCGTGTGGTCGAAATATAGATTATACAAAAGGGACTTCAAAAAGACATCAACGCGGTATCATTTTGTGTGTCATTTTATTACTTCAGTCGTGCGTGTGGTTTAATTTTATGTAAGTTCACCGATTTCTCCCCCATTTGTGGAGCAATTCTCAAAATTCTTTTTTTTTTTAAAAGTATACTCCTGAGGTCTGCTGATCTTCGGAGATATACAATGGAACTCTTCAAAAATAGACGGTAAATCGGTCGTGATTGCTCCAATCGCTTGGATGTTTATTGTTTATACAACATCATGACGTAACCTCACGCCTGTATGCTCTAAGGGGTACGCAAATGTGTACAATACACCCAGATTTTCACAGTTAAGGTATGTTAAGTTCCATTTATTGGAGATTATTACCATGGCATGTATAGTTAACAATGTAAAATAAATGCATAGCAAATATTTGTATAGGATACTACAACAAACAAAAAGTTGTTTTGCAAAAAATAAAACCGACTTAAAAAAACAAAAAAGTGAAAAGTAACTTTGGCTTCAGAAGCCGGTCATAAAAACACCAAATCAATCACACAAAGGTCAAGCTTCAGCTAAGTCAGAGACAAATCAATCAAACAAAGGTCACCGACTTCGAAGCTTGACGTTTGTTGAATTGATTTGGTGTCTTTATCACCGGCTTCTGAAGCCAAAGTTATTTTTCACTTTTTTTTTTTATGTCGGTTTTATTTTTTGCAAAAAAGTTTATTGTTTATTATTAAATCGATCTATAACTGCATCAGCGAGCGGAGTTCGCATCTGAATTTTGGGCCAAACATATTTAATAATTATTTGCCATCGACAAGAAAGAATGCTTTTTGTTTTTTTTTAATATTTAATTTAGGATATGTGCCGTGTTTTATTTAGCCGTGTGGTATCCGGCAGAGTAGAATAGAACCAACCCATTACACTCACGGGTGTCGTATAAGGCGACTAATGTCGAGGCAGAACACCTTGCGCCTCCGTAGACCTGAGAATGGGCAGCAGCGTTTTCTGTTAGTTTTTCATCACTGCGATCTCCAATCTGCCTGCCAAGCGTGGAGATTACGGCAAATTCCTCCCATCATGGGAGAGGCTTATGTCCAGCAGTGGACGTTATGGGCTGTTGTTGTTGTTGTTAGGATATGTATAGTTATGATTTTATGAATAAAGGGAATAAATATAATACACGCATCCTAGTTGATTCCAGTTTGACTGCAGTTAAAACAATAATTCTAAAAGAAGCTGGAATTATTTTTTTGTGTTAAACGTTATCACACATGTTCATTTCTTATTACACGAAACATACATTATGTAGCTACTTTTTACAGGTGTAATTGTATGTTAAAGTGATGTATCGATTTGCCATTGCCACATAAGAATGACAATAATTATCTTCCATCATAAATCGACATTGTAAAACGAAGGACGATATAATGATCACCTACGGTTGGTAATGACACTGTATATGGTCAGTGTCATGCATGACGTGCAATTATAAGTTCAATATCATAAGTGATCGATATTCCGTAAGCGAAGGTAACGAGAAAGTGGGACGAAAATTAAAGCAATTAATGAACCAAGTTCAGGTGGACAATTGGAATAGTTCGAGTGCTAGGTCAATTCTAGGTATTGTGACTAAGCGAAGTAATTTTGAAGAAAAGTTTTTGAGTCACACTTTCTTCATTGAATGAGGGATTTTCTTTTTAGCTCTTCCCTAGTCGCTGGATAGATGGCGCTAGGAGTTAGTATGATATTGCAAGGAACGGAACCTAAAAAAACTGATTTTAACAAAGCGCGAGAAAACTAGGTTATATTCGGAAGGTTAAGCAAATGAAAGTGTCAGTCAACGAGAGTATGTGACGTGACACAATGTTTTTTTTTCCCAAGCGTTTTGGCTTTGGCACCAACTATCATAGTAAGTTCAACGCCATCTATAGAGTTCTAGGAAACTAAGTTTTTTTTAATACCTCAAAAAGAAAACCTCTCATTAAAAACTTCTGATAATCTAAGATTGACAGATGGTAATAAATCAATGGATTAAGAAACACAATCTAAGTAGTTGTGTTCTTATTCAAAAGTTAACATTAAGTAACTGTTAGGCAGTGGTGTACCACTGTACCCATTAGTAGTTAGTACATTCACATTTAGCCCGTTATGTTAAGGTACCATGTAATAGGGAGCGAGCCTATTGCCAGCAACCGGGCACAAATCTAGACTCCGTGGCTGCTACTGAGCAATTCCTGGTCGAAAAACACAATAACACTTTGCCCGACCTGAGAATCGAACCCAGGACCTCAAGCTTAGCAGTCGCACTTGCGACCACAAGACCAAAGAGGCAGTTAAAAGTTAACTACGGACAATATTAACCATTGTTTCTTAGCACATTTGAATAGCTCGGTGCTTTCCTCTAGTATTCACTTCCCTAACTTGTGTTTACTCGGCCGTGACAGATTATCACAAGCTTGTATTCACATACATGCTATGCTTTACGCTCCACTGCAATAAATTTCTTTCAACGCAAATGAAAATGTAATTCAAGTGATGTTTCGTGCAAATAAAAAGTCATGAATGAATCATGTGTACTGACTCAAACCACATCGGTACCGCTGAAAGCTCCGCTGATATCATAAAGAACATGAATGAAACAAACATTAAATCAGATATGAACATGAGATAATATACGTTTCTGTGAAACGCTACGCACAAAGGCCTTCACTATAAATGTAAATTATGGAAAGTCAATCTAATATATCAAAGCTTGCTACTAGGTTCTGTGTTGCTACTACTTCTAATGTTAAGTCCTTGAAGAATGTTCCGTCCAAGACATACGCGTGTAGAGTACAGCTGAAACAGCAACAGTGACCTTGGGGACAGGTGTACTGTGGGCGGGAAGGCACTCACCTTGGCCATGTGTTCTCGCCGAGGACTTTCCCATGTCGGCCGCACCATCGACACACATATACACACACACTTGCGCGCGACACTTAAACACTCTGTGCGTACTTATACTTAGGTCGGTATAAAAGAGGCGTACAAAAAGTTAGACGTTATATTATCGAAGGACACTTGAGGGTTAAGCTAGGTCTCCTACGGAGAAGCAGGTGGTAAGGAGGCGTCGAGGGCGGAGGGCCGCGCGGCGCGATCGGCATTCTGTGCACCGCCAGAGCACTTCGTCTTCCTGAAACAAGCACAAAACAAACATAAGTGAATGGCTCCAGAGCAGATATTGCTGATATGAGTTACAAATCTCAGATGGATGATAGCTGTTCCCATGGCTTCTGGGAAGACAATTTCCTATGCGCCATTAATTTATCACAGACTGTTGGTTTTTAAATATTTGTACCACCTTGTCTATAATGAGTGAGGTCACTTGTCACAGTCAGTTTAAAACGTCATAGAGTTAAACTGTACATCTTAGGTTATTAGCTCAGACGGGAAGACTTCCGTAGTCTCGGTGACCTGTCCTACCATCACCCATTACAATATTCATAGTTGAATTTGTAATCCTAGAACTGTCTACAATCCGTTTCTACCGATATATTGTGCTGTATTATTATTATCCAGTTAGTAACATTTTAATTTTTAAAATTAATTGATAAAGATATACATTTCAGGGTATTATTTCACATTTTACCTCTTTGTTTAAGTATTGGTTTCCTCTTTTATTTCCCAGTTCTTTGGATTGACCATGACTTCATGACCCACTCAATGACGTATTATATATAGACACGTCATGAACCAACATCGCGGCGCTTAAAAACGGCGAAAATACTAGAACTACTTATAAGCGTGAAGAAAGAGAAAGAAAATATGACACCGAACGGCGGGATGCCTGTTGCGAGAGGGAGATAAATATACATCTTCAGTCACGTCACAGGATTTATTAAATTATAAACAAACGTAGCGTCGCGCGACAGGTTGGTGCGTAACTAAGCGCGATGTGGCCAATTGGCTTCATTGCATGTTGTCATTTTAGAGTGCGGACAACGTATCTATAGTTTATATATCATTGCCTACACTACACTAAACGGTGCGTTTAGTCCGACCTTACGTTAGAGGCTGTTTTAAACGTCTTTCAACTTAGGGCTAATTGTTTTGACGAATCACTGATAAGACTCAATTAAACCATCATTGTGGTTTGTGGTTAAAACACCCACGTCATAATGATGAGTGGTCACTTAAGGATTTGGATTCAACACTCATAGGTCCTCAACTCCTCACGATGACAATACCAGAATTTATTTTACTCGACGATGTTAATTTATCGATTACATACAACGGCGTTATGGCAATAACAGAGATTAATTTTAAAATATACTATACAACATAATATACAACTACCAAAACAAACTGCGAACCAACTCTTATATCAGCCTACTATATGTTTTGGCAGCCAATCATAACTATGAGGAGAATGATGGGATCTTCTACTGTCCCATCAACTGATAGAAGATTAAATCAGACTTCCAGGAGCAAGAATGTAATTGCTTCCATTCTAAAGCATCCACTATCATTTTAATGGCTTCCCCTTCCCTTAGAGAAATATTTTCTTCGTTTACTATACATTCCGTTTTCAATCTGCAGATTTGCTGAACTTTCATAATTGGTTAAAAGACGTTTAAGTTCTGAACTATGTATTAACTTTACAAAGGTCCTTCGAGCCGGATTCAAAATGCCAGGAGCAACAATGCGGCTAGCAGAAATATTTCTTTAGCATCACCTTCAATAACTAGTTTGAGAAGCGCGTCTAAGTTTTAAGTTAAACACAATAATACGCCTAAAACTAAACACGTAAACATTAAATCCCGCCCACAAGCAACAAGTTCATGACATTCAAAGATGAATTACAATAATCATAGTATTACACCTACACTATCAGTTGTTTCATACTTATGGCTACGTTATTAACAACTTGGGGTAAACAATCTGAATAGATAATATCAATAGATTTAATGAAACTAGTCACGAAATAGTTACTAATTTGTTCTCATGTGAGGTTAACGCAAATTTTATGTTTCTTAGAAAATCATCAGTTTTGAGTCAAAGGCTGTTACGGACTACGGTAGATTCTTAAAACAGGTTCAATCAGATTAAGATTCCACTAAAATATTAACACAAATGGATACGGGCTTTTCCCATACACCTAATGCACCAGCCAGCCTGTAGCACTGGGTAACCGGATCGGAAATCACCAATATTTATGTCATACGATTATGGTCCTATTGTTTAAGTGAATTGTTATTAGTATAACCACTTGTAAATTTTTCCACATAATCGGTCACGCGACTTATTGTTAGTAACAGGGAATCCCCCTTTAGTCGTCCATTAATAGAATTTAATGTAAACGTAAGCATTGATAGTAGTAGCAGTATCACATAACTGTTTCATTTTAGTCACTAGCGTCTGCATATTTTGCATGCTTACGGTTGCAAACAATTAGACGCAAATACCAACAAAGCTAAACGGTTTGCAACAGAGACAATGAGTACCTAGATTATCTATAATTACATTTTATGATAAGAAACACCTTATCATAAGAGTTCGACACGCGCTTGACCAGGATTTGTATGAGCACTTATGTACTACGCATTTTTGCCTTGACTATGGTTTTATATAATGTTCCATATAAACTAAGATGTTTTTCGTCCTAGAGACAGCTCGCCAACCAGTGCTAATAATGTGGCAATTAAAGTTTATTGGGAGAATTGAGATGCGCCGCTTGATAGTCACGTGGCAGCATCATCTTTTGTCAACGATGGACTTGAAACTGATTCAATGAACAATCGTTTGAAGAATATTTGTGACAAACTGACTACTAATGTACAAGGTCGAGGTGACGAATGGATTTTTGTCTCAACTGATTCCAATAGTGCTCATTGATTCCTGTCGAATTTGGTAAGCAAGTGGCTGCACATCGAACCAAGATGAACCTGCTATCGAATCATAACAGCAAATCTTTAATGGTAAACTGGTAAAATCAATATCCGTACAACACTATATCTAAACGTAAAAATGTCTTCGACACTGTTACCGACTACAGCAGACAGTCATCTCGTAATGGTTTTGTGCTGGATCTCTTTATACGAATATTTTATTAAACCAGTTACTAAGTTGCATAATTTCGCCACATCTGTCCCAAATGTGCCGATTTGGTATTTAAAGTGAAGGACACGCATATTTTGTTTAGCCAAAACCTAGTATGTGTGTGAGCAAATTTGAACGGAACGATTATATCCTTTTACGTGCAGAAGTAGGTAGGAAAAGCACGTCAATCTTATCACTAGTAACAGGATATGATCATCCTGCATTACAACCACTAATCAGGAATTTTGCAAAACACCCGCAAATTCATAACAGTTGGGGAACCACTTTGTTTGTTCTAATTATAGCACATACTAGCTGCATTATTTTGAGTTTGTCCTTCCTTGATAGGCTATGAAATAGAAATAGGTACGTTAATATGCTAGATTACAGATGAAATTAGAATACATTTTTTTCACACAAGCATTTTTTTTTTCAATTTACGTAATCTTTTATCGCTAACATTCCGATTTACTTTAAACAATGCATACTTGTGTCATCGTCAGAAATTTTCTTTTTCTACCCACAGTCTGTTTGCCTGAAGATAGTTTACCAAGTGGACTCCCATTTCTTTCAAATTCTTCTAATCAATATTTTCTATAAGAAACTGAACATCAATTTAGATGTAAACTACGTGATTACGAGTAGCTATTGTTACGTCGTGTGGCCCACTTAAAGTATACAAAACTACGGGGCTCATGTGTGGTGGTGACATCATAACATGTTAAACCTTGACTAGTACACTTACTCGGTGATTTTATTACCATGACACATTAAAAGAACATAAATTATTAGAGGAACTGATCAATTTTAAGGACAGCTATGATGAGGTAGATGTCATCCATAAGTTCGTAACGATCAGTATTTGAATCTTGAGTGTTATTTCAGTTACATAAATAACTGTCATTTCTATTCACCATATTATTAAACTGAGTGTAGAAGTGTAGATAACCACTGGTTGTTTTGATTCACCCTTTCCTTACCACACATATTTGATTGAAACTTCAGTCATCAATATGAAAATTAACCTTGCTTAGCAAAGTATTGTAATTATCTAAAACTAATTTAACTACCGCTCTAAAATTGACCAATTTGTCTGTTAAACACTCAAAAAAATAATTTCGTGCATATTTCTTTGGAGACAGAAAATGTGTGGAAATGTCTAGCCGCTCTAGCCGATAGCACGAAGTATAAAGACCGTTTGTAAATCTGGACCAAAGTAAGGAAAGTTTCTGTTCTCGAGATAACGTAACATATGAATCAGACAGTGAGTCAGTCTGGTCTTTGCAATTATTTTAAGTATTGACTGATAATGATAACTGATTAAACAGTAACGTTCGTTCGGAATATTTGTAGTTGTTATATTTCAACAGTGTCGTCAGTTTTCATAAGGAAAATTGAGTAGGTACATCTAGTCATCTAGTGCAGAGTCCACGGCACAATAATGGTTTGTTCAGATATTGACGCATAATAGTTTAGGGTCGATATCGCTTGTGAGCGTATCGGCATCAGAACATAATATGCGTGCATAAACCACTTCAATTGCACGATATACGTCAATAAAATAATAGTATTTAAACTATAATTAAGTGCCACTATGGGTGTTCACAGACTTATCTCTTTCTTTCGAAAGCGTAAACAAATCGAAATAATTCATCAAAAAAACTAAAATGTTTAAACATCGAGTTTAATTCGACGTGCCTCCAAGGGAGTATTTTAGGACCCCTTCTTCACAATTTACAAAAATCGGTGCTTCAGTTTCCATCCCCTGTTAGTTGGTGAAGTGCGAGGTGTCAGGTGGTAAGGCGTAGCATAAACGGATGAGATTATAGGAGCACGAATGGTGTCAACATCAATCAAAAAGCTTTCTAATGTACAGTCAAAGGTCAAAATTCCACTTCCACCGCAATGCACATTATCGTTTGCGCTATACGGGCGGCGGCGCCTATACACACATACGCATATTTAAGAAGAAGGTCATAAGTACCACCAATATTGCTTTGCCATTGTGTTGCGAGATTGGCAGTCGACTTCTGACTGTTACTGTACATATACACTGTAACGAAAATAGTTGACATGAAAATACATGGCATTACTAAGTGTTAGGTATAAGGTAAACACTGAATAAGGTATATAAAGTGGAAGTATACGTATATAATGAAGCGGGATGCATTTTATAGATTATTATGTTCCTACAGGCTAGGCAGGACGTAATGTAGGTGCAAGTTTTTATAAAACGGAATCGCTCTGAAAACGCAAAGTACGCAAAGTACTTACAGGAAACTATAACTTCCTCAAAATATTAAATTATAACTTTCCGTATTGAACAGTCAGCATATTATTTATTTATCGTACTGACTGTTAACATTTTATGTTTGGATTTTTACTACTGGGATGGCCTACATTTTATGTGTGAGGGACAACCTTAATTTCGTGTTTGTAGGTCAAAGGGTTTGGCCCAAGCGACGATGACTCAGGAGTTCTTAGGAGGAAAACTCTTTTGTACCATTAAACTAACATATTTTTGTTGTAAGTACAAAGACCTTAGTCATTACGACACTAAAGCCACCTGCGATTTCACTGGCATCCTTGAGTAAGTACATAATTTATGTATACCCGGGTAATAGCGTTATGTTTTCACATTATAAGCATTATCAGTCTACAATGTCCCCACTGCTGTGCCTTCGCTTGATTAAGATAATGCCCCGTAATCCACCACAAGGGCCCATTGGGGGTGGACATCCGGAGACATTCATATTTTTAATCAAGGAAAAGTCGAGTATCAGGGGGCCTAAAATAAAATGGAGCGAATTATCACTTTATGACCATTTTACGAATTGTAACTTAATTCATTTATTATCCCACTATCTGATGCCCGCGTCTTCGCCCGCCCGCAAATTATATACTAAAACCTTCCTCTTGAATTACTCTATCTATTAAATAACCGCATCAAAATCCGTTGCGTACACGTAAACGGAAACGGATTTTGATGCGGTTTTTTCAAAGTCCCAGGCCGCGTCTGTCTGTCGCGGATAGACGCGGCCGGGGACTTTGTTTTATAAATTATGTAGTGATTACCATTCTGCTACAGCGGCCATTTTAGGCCCCCTTTTACTAATGTTTATGAGTGTTTGTCCAAATATCCACACATCCATAACTGGGATTACGTCAACCCCATTACCTTCATTTCCTTGTCGTGACCTAGCATTTGTAGTGACAGTGACTCTTCGTTTTGGCGATAGCATCCATTCAACCAAGTTATGGATAGATCTACTACAAATGAGGAGGTTAGGAACAAAAAGTAACATTTACGTACTTTGCTCCATTCGGTTTTTTTTAAATCGGCTCAAAATGTTAAATTCTATCTGTAACTCCCTTTTGTTCAAAAAGTGACTAGTTTCATAGAAAAATCGATATGAACTGCTGCTTCCGGAACAAAAAGTTACATTTTATTCAATCACAGTGATTATTAAGACTTGAATTCAAAAAGTGACATATTTTTAGGAAATACGTTTGAAGAGTCTTTAGTCGGTTCAAAGTAGTTCAAACCGGGTACATTTTCCCTAAAAAATGAATCGATTTTAATTTTCAAAAGGTGACATTTTACAAAATTATTGAATCAGAAAGTGACATTTACAAGCTATTGGATCAAAGTGTGTCATTTAAAATATTTTTTTTTTCCAAATTTCAAAACCAGCAAGATAACCTTATAATACATTAAATTTTATACAATAATTGACACATAAAGGGTTAATAAAAAATAATAAAATTGCTTAGATCAACTTGAATATTTATTTTCTCAATTTACTCAAAAAGTAAAAAACTGTAAATGACAGTTTTTGTTCCTAACCTCCTCAAATACAATCAGGCATGAGAGAGATAGCATTTTCTATATCAAAACATAACATAACATCACGCCTGTAATCCTTGAAGGGATAGGCAGAGGTGTACCTAATAACATTCCTACATTTCGCCAGTTATATTTTAAAAGTCCCATGTAATAGGGGACGAGCCTATTGGCATCAACCGGGCACAAATTCGAACTCCGTGACTGCTACTGAGAAATTTCCGGATGGAAAACCCAATAACACTGCAAGACCTTTTCGTTTTGGCGATAGCATCCATTCAACCAAGTTATGGAATGGGTGCACTACAAATACAATCAGACCTAACCAGGCACGACAGAGATAGCATTTTCTTTATCAAAACATAATCTGATATTAAATCAATACTAACATAATGATGTCAGTTACGTGTCGTGTGATATTAACTGGAAGTTAAACTAGAATTTGAACGATGTAATGGAGAATTCAGTGTTTTGTGTTAAATCGTTTTTGATCGAAGTTCTGACTCAGTTATTCAGTAGGATTGAAGTATTAACTGAGTTTTTTTACAGGAAAGAGGCTTGCGTTTCACCGCAAATTAACCTCGGCATGATTTAATGTAACCCTAGAAGGTTGATGAACCATAAAATGGAACAAGACATTTTTTCGGCATAACTTAAAAATCTCTTACGTCATTCATCATCTACCTACCTACCTAGGCTTTTCCCAACTATGTTGGGGTCGGCTTCTAGTCCAACCGTAACCGTATTTTACATGGAGCGACTGCCTATCTGACCTCCACAAACCGGTTATTACTGGGTAATACGATACCCCTTGGTAAGACTGTTATGGGCCACTCAGCCACTATCAGTACCGACTCAAAAATCTCAAACTTTAACAGTATCATTTGGAACACGAGACCTTTTGTTAGTAAAATTGATTGGAAGATTGTTGAGTGTTTTTTTCAAGCATATTTCAAGTAAGCAATACATGTCTGAACAATCCATTGTCATACCAATTATATCCTGATTCCTTATGCGAGAGATCGCAAACTGGAGAAACAATTTAGTTTATTACTTGTTGTTTAAGTTATTTTGTTTTACTCAAATCAAATTAAATCTGAAATGGATTATGATTTAGGACAAATGTGAAATATTAAATTTTATTTTGTTATCAGTGATAATCCAGTTACACAGCGATTTTCAAAATGTATTATAAGACTACATTATTGTATTTTATAATTTTATTATCTTAAATACATTAATGTAGTAAATTATTATTTACTACATTAATGTATTTAAGATAATATTTAAGTAAGTAAATTAAACTTACCAACTATAAACTATAATAAAAGGAATGAAATAAAAATAATAGCTACCTAATTAAAACTACAATATTATACGACTGATAAAACCTGATTTGTTTTCTATTATTATGTGTGCAGCAGTTTTACGCTTCATTTCACACAAAAATATTATAAGAATATAAATAACAGTAATAAAACAATAATAAAAACAACTTATACTGAATTTGCATGTGTACAATCATTTATACCAAACGCATACATAAATGAAAAAAAGAAAAGAAAATTATAAGCCTAATAACGCATTTAAAAAAAATGTTAAAATAAACTCACATCATCGAAATAGGTTTCGCCCAGACGAATCTCAGACAATCCAATGAGACGCTGAGTCCGCGTTAAACACGTCACATTCACATTACAAAAATAATTTTACAGTAAATTAACACTCTAAAAGCCTATATTTATAATACTAAAACATAAGGCACAGTAGTTAATCGCTATACAACTCTTCGCAACTTTATTTCACAGCTTTATTTGTTAAACAATAATAATAATGGATGGAGCGCTTGCCAAGCGAGCGTGTGACTCGGAACGGTGAACCAAACGCACTGTTTTGATAGTGTATTTTAGCGTACGTAACAGCAAACCTCAAGGTGAGTTGGAGCTCTACCAAAGCTCGCCCACGATACCACCTCCATTGAAGATTTCGTTCCGGTCGACGTCCAATGCTGGCTTTAGTACCGCACACTTCCACACTATTAAGCCATTCCCAGCAAACAACCACTCCACCGTAAACATTTCGCTTACAATAACGACCGTCTGTGGTATTAAAACTTTAAAGGGAATGTGAATATTTTAACTTACATGTAAAAACTTGAAATCCTTAACTTACTTTTAAGTTTCATGTCAAATTTTTGTTATTAGGACTTCCAAGTAGTATTTGAAGATATAAAATGATAGAATATGAAGTAGCTCTCCAAGAATTGTAGGGGTGAATAGAATGATAAAGCAAATCAATAGGTAACACGATTCCTTCTATAGGTGAATAAATTTGCCTGTCCTTAAATAGCATACACTAACACCGTTTGTACTGGCCATTATGTCGACAGGTCTTGTGCAACGGCACACACGGATGGCTAGTCACTGTTACTACTGACGACATTATCAATGCAATATCACAACATAGGCGGTGCGAATTTCACCAGGAATGCAAGAAATCCACTGATCCAAACAGAACACTAACTGTAAGCAATAACTAAACTAGACCAATGATGGTAATTGCAAACAAGGTTTTCGGCACCAAAAGTGTGGTTGATTAAGGTATGATTCATGAAAAATAATGATCGCATAAAAATAACCCTGAAGACAGTCTGTTTATTTATAATGCCTCACGAGATCTAGAACTAAGATAGTTAAACAATATTTGCAGAAAATGGTACGCTTGTGAAAGTGACGACGCTACAAGGTCTTGGAAAAATAGAGCGTTAATTCGCAATCCGTAACAACATGCTAAGTTTTAGTAAATACGGTGTTGGTTCACATCAAAGGATAGTTGTTCCTCTTCATTTGGGTAAGAAATATTGCAGGAATCAACACAAAGCAAAGATACTGTGGTTGCAATTGCAATAGCCGAATTTCGCCAAATGCTCAGACGCTCAGATTCAAAATCGTTCGTCGGTAAATTTCGGAATTACTGCAAAGTCAAATTAAAAATATTAAATTCAGATTAAGTTACCCGAACGTTAGTCTAGACATCTCGTAAATATTATCCCGTCCGTGACTTCATTCGCGGACCATATGCGCAAGAGCATCGTCTAAAGAATGTAGAACGGTACAAGCAAATTATTTGATGTTTCTATAACGATGTTTAGTAATAACTAATTTGGTAATGCTAGGTGTGATAATTTATAGATCAGTATTTATGACTCATACAGGGTATACCATTTTGACAGGCACGTCATTATCGAGCTGTAAGCTGGCTGAGTAAAGATCTAAAGATCATCTTTTTACTGACAATAGTGACAATGGCCGGTAGACTATTGCCTACTGCAGTAAGAAAATTGGTGAGCGCATTGTATTTGTACTGTCATCAGCGTACAAAATGATGTTACACGTGAACCACGACACAACACGCGCGAAAATTGATTAGTGAGCGCTTTGTATTTGTAGTGTCATCAGCGTACAAAATGATGTTACATGTGAAACACGACACAACACGCGCGAAAATTGATTAGTGAGCGCTTTGTATTTGTAGTGTCATCAGCGTACAAAATGATGTTACATGTGAAACACGACACAACACGCGCGAAAATTGATTAGTGAGCGCACTGTAGGTATTTGTATTGTCATCAGCGTACAAAATGATGTTACACGTGAACTACGACACAACACGCGCGAAAATTGATTAGTGAGCGCTTTGTATTTGTATTGTCATCAGCGTACAAAATGATGTTACACGTGAACCACGACACAACACGCGCGAAAATTGATTAGTGAGCGCTTTGTATTTGTAGTGTCATCAGCGTACAAAATGATGTTACATGTGAAACACGACACAACACGCGCGAAAATTGATTAGTGAGCGCACTGTAGGTATTTGTATTGTCATCAGCGTACAAAATGATGTTACACGTGAACTACGACACAACACGCGCGAAAATTGATTAGTGAGCGCTTTGTATTTGTATTGTCATCAGCGTACAAAATGATGTTACATGTGAAACACGACACAACACGCGCGAAAATTGATTAGTGAGCGCACTGTAGGTATTTGTATTGTCATCAGCGTACAAAATGATGTTACACGTGAACTACGACACAACACGCGCGAAAATTGATTAGTGAGCGCTTTGTATTTGTATTGTCATCAGCGTACAAAATGATGTTACATGTGAAACACGACACAACACGCGCGAAAATTGATTAGTGAGCGCACTGTAGGTATTTGTATTGTCATCAGCGTACAACATGATGTTACACGTGAACTACGACACAACACGCGCGAAAATTGATTAGTGAGCGCTTTGTATTTGTATTGTCATCAGCGTACAAAATGATGTTACATGTGAAACACGACACAACACGCGCGAAAATTGATTAGTGAGCGCACTGTAGGTATTTCTATTGTCATCAGCGTACAAAATGATGTTACATGTGAACTACGACACAACACGCGCGAAAATCGAGGTTGGTTTAAAAACATGACGATAAATACTACTATTTTCATAAAGAAGTAGGATGAAGTTTAATTCAATATTTTTTTTATATGCTCGAAAACAAAAATAATTTGGTGAATAATCAGAGAAAGCAGTCACGTACAGTTGGCAACGGTCCAATATTATAGTTTTTGCATCTTCTTCTGGACAAACGAAATTTAACATAATAGGACTGGAGTTGACTGGACACGGACGTTGGCATTCATTGTTGTGTCATGAACTCAATTACCCACGCTTTTGTTAATTATATGAAGAGCGAGTGTAAATGTAACAAACTAATCGACGTTCATCTACCAAAAACTACCAATGGCAGTTTTCACTGATGACATGCTCGGTATTCAGTTTATACCACTTTTCTCAAAGAAATTGAAAAAAACGAGTGATTGACTTCCTCGTTGGTCTAGTGAACGCTAGCGCGACTGCTGAGCATGAGGTTCTGGCTTCGATTCCCAGGTCGAGCAGTGTCGTTGAGTTTTTCCATCAGGAATTTCTCAGTAGCAGCCACAGAGTCAGAACTTGTGCCTGGTTGATGGTGATAGGCTCGCCCCCTTTTACAAGGGACTTAAAAAGACGACTGGCGAAATGTGGGTGTACTATAGGGTCTATAGGTACACCTCTGCCTAAAACTTCGGGGATTTTAGGCGTGATGTTGTGATAGGATCAGGATTTCTAGTCTCGTTTCTCGTCTACCAATTTTCCTGATTCAGGAACAACTTTACAGGGTCTGGCATGAACATTCACGTTCGACACGTACGTTTTGTAAACTATTAAATTTTCCAAAGCTAAATACGTACCTCTTTAGATGGCCTCAATGTAGCGTGTCGTTTATTATTACCGGATTATCAAAGGGTTACAACTTCCGATAAACATTTACGGGAAAATCTAACGAAATACTCCGTAAACACGTCAAACAGAACGGATATACGGGCCATTATACCCTATGCGTCAAATTGTATGTAAGTAAACTACTATATTGTTGAAGCCTATGGAATATATGGAGGTATCGTGGCCGTTAACAAAATCAAATCCCTCCAAATTAGGGCGGAGGCGAACGGGGCGAGTAAACAGAGCCACCCCTTAAAACAATAGATGTACCTTTGACATCGAGCCTTAACAGCAACAAAGAAGAACTAGTTTGCCGTAAACGCTTTACGTATTTCCGCGTTCTACTTTCAGGAACATTAAAGCTTAGTCCCGGTCGTGATTGAGTTAGGCGTGGCATCATGGCACCCAACATGCGTTTATGCGGTCACTACTAATATAGACTCATCTGGATAATCGATTACCTGATAGGGTTTGATGGGGTCACTACAGAGAACTCATTAGGTAATACACCATTTGTTTATTACGTCAATTAGTTAAATGACAATTAATGATGTTTATTAAGCAATTAGACTTTTACAAACTCTTTTACACGTCATTTTGTTTTAAACTAGATGGGGGTCGGTGTTTCGTACCTGACTACTCTGAGAAGAAACAGTCGAAAAAAACTCAAAGAGGTCATAGTGGACTATGTCAAATCACAATAAGGACTGTGCAGATTAGTGGTCGAGATGTTCTTTTGAAAAAAGAACCACACAGAATAAGGATGATTTTGTTTTGTGGATTTGTGTGTAGTTAATTTATTTATTGCATGTCGTGTCCTAAAACACGATTGAAAGTTACAAATTCCTCTTTATTTTTTTACGACTCATAGTCGGAAAAGTTTTTAGTTCAAACTGATATCGTTTATTTTTTTTAGTTCGGTATTGAAGTTTTAATAATTTATTATCGATCTATACATAACAGTATGTCGTTTCTCAAGAACTTGAAAAGAACTAACTGTTGACTAATCTCATCATTTATGTAGACGGTGTGATTTTCTACATGACACTGACTAACCAACAGCATTTGTTTCACATGTCACCCACAAAATGCTGAATCACCCTTTTACTAGAAATTTTATCTTTACTATGTAATTACACAACTAATTACTAGTTAAATTTTATATTAATTAGCCATATGCAATTAGTTTCCACATTAAATAAATGTATGCCCGGATTTTAATCAATCAAAGCATATTTTATGCGATGTTGTAATTTAATTAAACATTATGTTTTTAGATTAATTAAAAGGTAAAACATTTTAGTTTTTAATTTGGCAAACATGGTGACCGCACCTTCGAACTAACGGCCTTGAAAGACAATACACCCTTCTTCCGCATTTAGTTCGCGTTTTCGCTTTTCACGAAAAGTTAGCGAAATAATCCATCAACGTTGTTGACATGTAAAACAATGGTCACCTGATTGTATACAATAACTTTGTATATTTGGGATTACAGAAACTTGGGGAGTTTCTTGACGATAATGTTTTACGTCACGAGGCACTGAGGCAGCCGGCCATCATCCATCCATCTTAGTGACACAGCTAAACAATCAGCAAAGATGGGTCATTCCTAAGTTAGGACGTTTGCGGGCAACGTTGTTTATTTATAGCAACGAATTAATCCAAAGGACATTGACCACAATCAGAGTCGCTTTATAGTAAAAGAGTATGGCCATAAAAATAAACTCATAAATTATAAAATATTTTTTTTAACTTCTCTTAGTTCACTTGAACGAAATCGTATGTGGGGTTACTATTTTGTATTTTATTAGCTACAGTATTGGATTTTATTGCTTACTTTTTAAAATGGCGTATTTTGGTAAAATCAATGTTGCCAATTGATTAAAACCTGGGACATAATCCGTCACTCAGTTTTAAAAATAAATTCAACTATGACTTTATCCTCGTTATTTATATTTTTAATTAAGTAGCACAATTGAAATAACATATTTTCTTAGTTCACATCTTATAGATAATATTACTTTGCTAATTAAAAATCTTTCTTTAGTTGACAGTCAGAGTGATTTATATTGACTGTTGGTAACACTATCACAATGTGATATGTGAACTGTCTCTGTCAATTTGTCAAACAAACAAAACAACACCGAACTTTTGTTTTCACTTGTGCATCGATAGTTGTTGAGTTTGTTGTGCTTATAAATAACTTATCATTGCGTACTGTTCGTGTCTTATGTCAATTCAAGTCATACTGTTGTAATGGGCTGCTGCTTTTAGTGGAAGGTTCGTTACAAAACTAACCTCAAAACTGAACAGAAAATCAAAAAACAACTAAAACCCCCACAAAATAAATGGATATTTTTTTTTCCTTAGAAAGTACGACATCACCCCTCTTTTATATTCAATTTATGCTATCATACAAAAAGTTTTTATGCGCAACGGCGGTCAGTAGAAAAATGGGCATTCTCCTTTGGACTGTTAAATATATAAACAGTTTTTTGTGATGACGTTAATAATCATTGTCCTGCCCTAATCCCAATTTATTTGTGGTCGGCGAAGCATGTCTTCTTCTTCCACACTTCTCTATTGCTAGTCGTCTCAGCAGTCACCTCCTTTCTAGCCATTTTTATTACAATATGGGCCTGCTCTTGACCTCGATCACGCCAGATGGAAAGCGATGGATGAGATCTATGATGGAACGAGCGTGCCCAGAAGATGCCTGTTCACTCTTGCTTTGAAGGCAGGCGGGTTAAATGTGGGTGGGAACACAGCCATATCATCCTTGACACAGTCCACCCATCGTTTCTTTGGTCTTCCTTTACTCTTATAGCCGTCTACATTCATACTCAACATTCTCCTCACTACTTGAGATGTCGTTAACCCGGGCAAATACTACCAAGCGACACATTAAAGGGTACACATACATACACAGGGTGTAACAGAATAAGAGCAATACCTCTACCGACCATCAAACTTGACAAACATAGGTAGAAAAAAACAATCGGGGCAATCGTTGGGGACTGCCGATAGAAGTGAAAACAAAAATTACACAGGCCCGGTGCTACGCCGTAGCGCATCGCCTACGAGTACTACGAAGCGTGACCGCAAGTTACGTCAAGTGACGATGAGTTCAATGTTTTTCCTTCACCCAAAAAAGTGCTCAACGCGCTTATAGAAGTTTTCACTTCAAAAAAGTGCGTTGGTGTAACTATAGTACAGGAACTTGATGGATGATATTCCAGCTTGAAAAATTCAAATCATCAGTAAATCGAAAATATAGTTATCCTATAGCATTTTAATCAAATTGTTTGCAACAAGGACAATCAGTATCATCCGTAGATTTGAATAAATTCCCAAAATTATGAAAATATTATATCTGAAACGAGTATTTTTCATTTTAAAATCGACGTACTTGTATAATAAATAAAACCAAGAGCTCACCTGAAGCCGAATTAGCAACACGTCCTAAAGACAGTGGTCCATTACCGCCATGGTGATTACCTGTTAACAAAAGTAAACCATTAAAACATCATTTATGTCAATTATTTTATACTAAAGCATCATTCGTTATCGTTCATTTTAGGAATGTACAGTCAACGCCAAAAATAAGTGGACAAATATTTTGACATTTTATTTCACGTCATTTAAGTACAGTCAACATCAAAAATAAGTGGACAAAATATTTTGACATTTACAAATGAATATTCAGGTGAAGTTTTATTTTTTTTTATTCAGGTGGAGGACAAATGTTGACATTTATCTATTGATAAACTTTTTTGTTAACCTACTATTCTGTATTTTTTTTTCTATTAGTATTTGAAATAAAATTAGCATATCATTTTAGAAGCTTAGTAGGTATATATAAATAAAATATAAATTGGGAAATGTGTGGTAAAAGTGGAAGCAATTTTTTCCTGTTAATTAATTATAGTTGTGGTGAATTTTTATGACCTGTAATAAAATCTATTATTTAGGAACTTTGCAAACAAGTTAAATTAAGAAGAACAGGTAAGTGAAAGGAGACAAAAGAATTTAGACTAGAGTTTAAAAAAAAAAGAATCGTAAATCTGCTTTAACAATGATTTTGTTTAGGTTTTACCTACATTTATTATACACAAAGTCATAACAGAAACATACGGAGAGTAATCCTTAGTAAATAATTTTATTATTATAAAATATTAAATACTCTCAAGAAATGTCACAATGATGGAGCGGAACGTCGCAGAACACTCAAGATTGCACCTAATGTTAACAATTTTATATTACATCATTAACGGATTAAACATCAACGTTGCTTTATTCGCTTTAATACTAATGATCACAAGTTTTATCTGTCTGAGATTATGACATACATATAAGTCTCGAAGACATCGCAATTCAAATAGTAATGGCATTTTCCCAAGCTGGAGATAAACGAGACAGCTCAAACGCTACTCAACGTAACATTACAATAAAAACACGTATACAGTTTATATACAGCTCATATCTTGGAGTTACTTTACCGTGATTAAATTGAACCCATTTCGGCCTATAATTTAGCAACTATCAGTGCTGTTAACCGTAAAAACGAGGCCGGTCCTAAGAAAGAACCTTGGGGGACGCTTCGCTCGGACAACCCTGTCATGCCAAGAGATTAGGGTGGGCACGGGTGTGGCAGGCGCACCGCGAAATGTCGCGCCATTTCGCTGATGACGTCACAGGCCGCGCCTGACATTTTCGGATAAAGCAACAAAGCAGCCCTACCTTCCTTCGTCGCTGATAACCGAAAAAGCTTAATAGCTTTCAGAGCTTTTGCGGGTTATTCGCTCCGCATGCTCGCGCTTCTAGCGCGGTGCCTTACCTTGACATTTTGATGTATTACGTATACAGACGTATACTGACTAATTCTAGGATTAGCTGCGGCCCGTAAGCTCTAGGGGACGTTGCCACGAACGTTTCCGCTCCGATTATTTGTTGGGTTAGCTTTTTATTCTAATGGTGCAACATAATCGTTATGTGGCAACAGCACAAAGTGCGAAGCCAGCTAGTGCTTGGCAGTCTTTAGTATTTTATCTACACCCATGCTATAAATCCTCTATAAAAGTATCATAATAACCATTATAACACCCAAAAATGTTGTACTGAATTTCATTATGCAACTCGTTTTAAAAAAAGAACATTGTCTAGCACGTGCGATTCACTACCACACCGCCGTAATTAAAAAAAAACTTATAGGTTAATTCGAATTCACGTCGTATCCCGCCATTTTTGTTCGATACTAGTATTGCATTATACAGTACTTTGTTGTTTACAAAAATTAGTGATATAAGCTTTGTACATTTTAATAATTGTACAATCAAAATGTAAATAATTATATTATTACCTATACATGGTTTGTTTGTATTAATACTCAGCAATTAAGCTTTCCATGAATTTACATAGACTTCTTACAACACTACAACACCCTATGGTTTCAGAACCTTTTATATGGAGGATTCATATCATGGATGTAGATAAAGTCTTGTATGCAACTGTACATAACACTGCGTTACAAATTAAAAAAAATTTTGAGTACCCGCTTTGAAATGTCATGTTTTCTTATTTATACCTATCGCTTATTAAACATACATACAAATTTTCTTTTCATCACGTCTCATTTTTCTTCTGTAAGAATGTGCCAATTTATATTAAAAATTAAAAGGCAAAAACATATTTTAAAGAAATCTAATAAAATCAACCAGAATTTTTTACATTCATCAAGTTTAATTTTATCATTTAGGTAAAAAAAACTCAAAAAAAGCCATTTTATAAAATTTTAATACAAAATATCATGAAAATTTAACTTTTTCTTTTGTGCTCTGAATGATCTTCTCGTTTTAAATGCCAACAGTAATCACCTAGCATGGTTGTGTCCCAACGACCTTGAAATCGTTCCTCAAGCTTCTTTACATCCTGGTGGAACCTCTCACCCTGCTCATCACTGACCGCACCAAGATTAGATGGAAAGAAAGAAAAATGAGAATGAAGAAAGTGAATTTTTAATGACATTCTGCAACCCAACTTTTCGTATGCCTTTAACATGTCGTTAACCAGCTGTTCCGCATTTTCGGCTCTGTGGTTCCCTAAAAACCCTTTTATAACTGCTTTAAGTGATAACCAGGCGTCAAGTTCCTTATTAGTAAGCTTTTTGTCGAAATTTGGGTCTTTCATCAATGTGCGTATTTGCGGTCCCACAAATATCCCTTCCTTGAGTTTTGCATCACTTAATTTTGAAAATACTGTCTTTAAATATAAAAATCCATCTCCCTCTTTATTCATAGCCTTCACAAAATTTTTCATCAAACCAAGTTTTATGTGGAGGGGAGGTAAAATGACATTTTTAGGATCTATCAATGGTATATGTTTCACATTAGATTTTCCGCAAACAAACTCTGACCTTTCTGGCCATACTTTTGTAGTATAGTGCTTTTCTGTGGCTCTGCTGTCGCGGCGGTAACAGGGTAGTTATAATTTTTTTTTTACATCATATTTTAATAAAGGAGATAAAAACAAACAACTTTTCCAAAGTAAAGGTATTCCTACGATATAATTGACTGTACCTCGAAAACTAGACGTGATGGATACCACATATGTTTGGAACATTTCATCTGTGACTCATTACCTATTCATTCCAGCTATCAGTTAAGAGGGTACCAAAATCGTGTAACGCAGTGTAATTAGGTATTAAAACACTCATGTGATACTATTATCACACTCGGCTTCGCCTAGTGTGATAAACCCACATTCGTGTTTTAATACCCCTCATTATACAACAGTTGCATAAATAACTATATTAGCATTCATTAGCTTGGCATTTCCGCGTAATAATCGTGTTTGATAAAAGCCGTGAAACCTCTTTCGCCTGCAGTTTAATTATTTAATAACGATTATACCTTGATTGCCACATGTTGGATTTCAAATCAACTCGTAAGTTTTGTTTGAGTAATGTTACTAGGGCACGAAAGATCATTAGCCGATATCATAAACACATGCCTAGGCTTTAACAAAACCACCCTGATTAACAAAAACAGTGTTGATGACGTCAGTCCGTCACCTGTCATGTGAACCCCTCCCAAACCCCATTAGTACCTTACAATGACTAAGAATAGATGTTATTATGTGAACAAGACAAAGAATTTGTGCGTGTTCATTAATGACCTTTGCATTGATCAAATGAATGCCGCAATATTTTGGATGACGTAGATTTTGGGGTCGTTTCCGGGCAGGTGTCCAACCTTTGTTGTAGTTGGTGATTGTGATGTAGGAATGTGACCTCCGCGGTTTGGTTTGCAAACTCTTCGCGTAACCGTTCGGTCTATAGGATCGGGTTGAGTCCGGAACTGTCCTGTTGGTCTGGTTGGTTGGGTTCTATTCCCAGATCGAGCAGTGTTTTCGGCATTTTCCACCAGTAATTCCTCTTCTCCGTAGCAGCCCAGAGTGTGGTTTTGCACCCGGTGCATGATGTGGTCGTTCCCTAGTACATGGGTCTTAGGCATAACTGGCAAAACATGGAGTACCTATACGAAGCACCTCTGCCTGACTAATCCTTCTAGTATTACAGGCGTGGTGCTATAATGTTACTAAAAATAATATCAAGCAAATCATACACATAAGCAATATTAGCTAAATACAAAGATCGCGTGCAGACTTTTAATATTCTTTATGGTCGACATGGGTCAATAAACTGCTAGGTGATGGCTATACTGCCTGCGGTCGAATGTAAGCTAACCTACAAAAGTGAGTCCAGTGTCAAATCAAAATGCTAATGCTAGTGCTGGAATAATGGTCAGCTGACAGGTCAGACTTTTGGAGTGAAGCGAGCTAAGTAATTCATAACAATTGACACTTCAGCTACTTTTCCACAGCATAAATTGATGTAAATTGGAATCAAATCATGCTGGGATCTGGAAAAATTGGGCGCCTACCGCATGCTAGTTGGGCAGTATTGAGAATTCAGAAGCAGATTTTTTACAAAGCTTACGATATCTTATCGCTCTTAAGACCCAACATAATATATATTATGTAATGTCTCCACTGTTACCTAACTTGGTTACTAAGCTTCTAGTCTACATAAGGTTAAGATGGAGAAGACATTTGAAGTTGAAAGTACCCATTAATGTAATGTCAAGGATTTCCTACCCTCATTTCGTATGATTTGAAGTGTTTGGATTATTTAGGACAGATTCTTGTTTAAAACACGAATCTATCTGCGATTGTCCGCATAATCATGCGGACAATCGCAGTTATTTTAGAAAAAAAGGAAGAATGACAACTTGACAATGTTAATATTTAAAGAAAGGCTCTTTGAGATGTCCTAGTAAGTTTCGGAAAAGGAGGATGAATAAGCTAGGTATGTTTAAGCATACGCTGAACTTAAGACACGAAAGAAAATTATTTTCAGAAGGGTATTTTACTCAATAGGAGAAAAAATCTAAAAATATATGATTCAGATAGCTTAGGCAAAAAGCAGTCGGAAAACGTTAGTTTTAGTTCATAAAATAGCAAACTAAATTTTAAAATTCAATTCAAAGGTTTCAGCTTTTTTAATCTGTTTCATAACACCATTATAGTAGTCGCCATGTTAATAATAATAATAATAATAAGTCTTTATTAGAATAATACAAATTTGACACATATTAAAGTAGGTACACAACAGTCATTAGGGTACAGAAAAATTTACAAACAGAAGTTGTGTGCGAGAGATGAATAACAGTACAGTCAATACAAAATTTAAGCCCTGACTCCTAAACTAGGAAGATCCTGTATCTTAGGAGGCAGTGTCTTCGCATAAATAGTGGACGAGCAATTTATGAGCGTACTAGCATAATCTCGTAAAACAAACAATAATTATATGACTGAGAGGTAAAAGACATATCTATAGAAATATATTTAGTATTTAGGTAAGCAATAATATGTGTGAATAGTATGTGTGAAGTGTGTTTGTGTGGGGAGTCATGTCATGTGCAAGTGTTGTGTGTGTATGTATGTGTAAGGAAGAGGGGTGTGTGGTGTGGTGAGATGTGATGTGATGTGACGTGGTGTGATGGGGTGTGGACGTGTGGTGTGGTGTGAGGGTGTGTGAGGTGTGTTGAGTGAGTGGAATTAGTGCGGGCAGCTTCCTTTTTTGTGATGTGATAGGTAGCATTGGTTTAGGAGATCCAGGCAAGTAGACTTTCAGTTGCCTCGTAGTCTTGATCTTTTATCCACTCCACAATTTTAGCTTTAACCCTATAAGTGTCCAAGTGAATTATGTTTATTTTTTTATGTATTATTGTGTATAGGTGTGAGCTTAGAACATAATGCTGGCGTCTAGCGAAAGCAGTCTTATGCGTAACCGTAAGAATAAGAGGTTTTTTCTTGCGGCGTGTTGGGTCTGGTGGGGGGACTTTGGTGTGTTTTCTCAGTACGGATCGAAGCACAAACAGTTGCCTAACAGTAAGTACATTTGCATCTTTGTATAATTGTGTGGTGGGATACCTAAAGTTCTTCTTTGACATCACCTTTAGGACAGCTCTTTGTGCTCGTTCCAACTTGAGAAACTTTGTCCGAGCTGCGCCTCCCCACACTGTGATGCAATAGGTGATGACGGACTGACAGATAGCAGTATACACCATTCTAATCGTGTTGAAATCAGCTGAGGACCTAAGTAGCTTGAATACATAAATCATTCTTCTAACTCTTGTAGTAATAGTATCCAAGTGCGCGTACCAGTTGAGTCCGCTATCAATAACCACACCCAAATACTTTAGATGGTTAACCTCACGAAGAGCAAAGCATGAGCAAGGGATATGGCCATTACATGTGTGGGCGTTTATAGCAAAGTCTATGGGAGGTTTAGTACCAGGGTTTAGCCCGAACGGGATGAAGTAGGTCTTGTCCAGGTTCAGAGTGAGTAGATTTAGTTGCACCCAACCCATAACAAAACGATAAAAGAAGAAATGTTATTACGTCATACGGCTATGTAAACTTAGAAGTGTCAACTGTCAACTAACACTGCATTTGTTTACACAGCCAACTGACCGTCATGACCACATATGGCGTCCACTGTGTCCAGCGTTTTCGTCAAATTACGCGCGACATATTTCGCGCGTAATTTGACGAAAACGCTGGACAAAAAATACAAAATTTAAATGCATTTTTATGGCACTTAACGATTTAATTAAAAAAATGTGATTTTTTTAATGGTTCAGTAGCACTATAGAATCTAATTGAGACACTTTTCAAAAATTGGTGTAATACCCTATTGAGTGGAGTAGTTCAAGGACAAAGAACAGCAAATGCTCAAAGCTGATACAGTTCTGACCCGCAACATAAATTATAGTGTTTATAATTACATAAGTAATATGCAAATACTGACCTATGCAGTCTGCGGTGTTAATGCCAGTTCCATCAGTCTTAGATTATAAAGACATCTTCGTTTCATAACGAAAACCGACTGTTTAAACTCGGTTTACAACTTAACTGTTCCACAAACTATTGGAGCACTTAGCTGTTTAAAACACATTTTTGTACATGAAATACCTAGCTGTTTTTAGATAATCAGACTGTTATCTTTTCGGTGAACTTGGCCCTTAATATTGTGTCTTGCGTGTCCTCTCGTTTGCTCATTATAGGAACTGATGGATGCTACTGAAGGCGCCAAACTGATCAACTAAACTGGCGCCAAGTTCTGGGCCGAATCAATTTAGATTGTTATCGACACGCTAGATCCAAAAAGTATATGACCATTTTTGGAGAGGGAGAAGGAAAGGTGAGGATTTGAAGGATGCCGGTTTGAAATTTCGGAGCAACTGGGAATAAATCAAATCATCCGCTAAGCGCGGAAAGCTAGGCCGCTTAAAATCGTGTTTCCTTTGTGAGGAGCTAATGCTATATTTTCCTTATTATTTTAACAAAGCAGATTTCTACTTCCCTTTCAAGGAACTCTGATAAATGAAGTGTAACCAAACAATAGCTACATTTGTAAACACAGATTGCACTACAGTACTTCAAAAGACGATAAAATATCACGAAGCCCGCGACATTTAAACGTCAATTGCAAAAAGAAAGTTCAAGGAGACGAAGCGCCGACATTGGTTCGATTTATGAATATTTGAAGCGATTAATTGATCGACCGGCGTGAGACTGGGAGCAGCCGACATTCGTTTACGTCGCAATACAATACACGACATAAAAAATAAATAACAGCACACCTGTTTTCCCCGAAGGGTTAGGCAGAGGTGACCGTTTAGGGTAAACTCACACCGAAAGAGCGGCGAAGGGCAGCGAAGCGCGGAGTCCCGCGACTTCTCGTGCAGTCGCACGGCTTCGTTTATGGAATTCGCCGGAATTCCCGCGGCGCTGCGGGCATCCGCGCGACTCGTTCGAGTTTCTCATGCGACAATAAGTATTATAGTAATGAAAATAAAGTTAAAATTCATATGACACTGAAACTGCGCTCCGCTTCGCTGCACTTCGACGCTCTTTTGGTGTGAGTTGAGCCTTAGTGGTTAGTACCTATCTACAGTCTACTACACTCACATTTCGACAGTTACGTTTTAATAAGAAAGAAAGAAAGAAAGAAAAAGCATTTATTAGCCCGCACAGGACAAAACACAAATAAAAATGGTTAAATTAACAATACTTACAAATAGTAAAAAACAAAGAGAAAAAAAAAAAAAAAAACATGAAATGAAATTGGTCCTGTACGAGGCCAAAAGGCCCCTATCTCAGCATGATGCTGTAACATTTAAAAAAAAAAACGTCACAGCGCTGGTATTCTGATAGGGCCCAGAGTGATGCCACGGTCAGACACGGATAAATAATAAATACATAAAGTGTAAACGAAAAAATAATACAAATATGGGTAGAATAAATAGAGAAAATAAAATTACATCTTCACTCCACGTAACCACTACTTTGTGTTGACTTTCACAGGCAACCTTAGAGTATATTACTACTGTAATATATACTCTAAGCAGGCAACACTGACGAACAGAGACGCGGACGCAGACATACATACATATTAATATATAATCTGTGATTTGTTAGAGACAGTAATCTGTGGTTAGAGAGTATATATATTCTGTGCCCGTTAGGGACAAATGTCATCGAAGTGAAATCAAAACAATAATACTATTAAATAATTTAAAAAATACCAATCAATTCATAACAGATAGATAACAATTCATATCAATTAATAAGGGCGAAACGCCACAGTAGCCCGCGAAATCAAAAAATAAATATCGCTGGACATTAACACACAGCGCCATCTAGTGCCACACTAAGCAACGAGGCTTGTGTCGTGGACACCAGATAGTTGATATATATATTAGGTACATAGATACTTTTTGTTTGTAAATACAAAAAAAAATACAATGAAAATAAGGTGGCAAGCCTATTTATGCATTAACCGGGTACAAATCAAGACTCTGGGCTACTACTGAGGAATTCCTGGAGGAAATAGTACATTTTGATACAAGTGGAGAAAGTTTGTTATTGCATTCGAGGCGGAATTATAACACCCGAGCCGTAGGCGAGGGTGTTTTTGAGCCGAGAATTGCAATAACAAATGTCCACGTATATCAAACGACGTCTTTCAATACACTTTTGGAGAAATAAAATAAAATAACGAAAAATATTTTTGTCACGAACTATGAAACTATGATTTTAATTTTCTTTTTTTTCTCGCGCTTTGGTTTCGCGAGGTTGAAGGAGAGGCAAAGGTATGAAGCCCTTAAACAGCCTAATATACAAAATAGATTTATTTTATATTTTTAAATTCAGAACACAAATAGTATAGTAGTGCTTTGCCGAAATAAAAAAAAAACATTCACCTCAGACTATAGGCATTGAACCAATTTGTAGGTACATACTTAGTATAGGTATAGTTATCTGTGGCAATTTTCATTCCCGTACACGTGCGGGAAAGTGGAAAAAATCGCACACGTGTGAAATACATTGCATGTTGTACCTAATCGTAGTGCGTTATGGACCAGTTTTCGAGGAAGTGTATTGAAAAAAAAATTGCCCGTCCCGGAATCCTCCCTTGAGGCTCGAGATAACAACGTGGCAGTAGTTAAGGTGGAAGCCCGCGAAATTTAAATTTTCTTACGTACTTTGCAATTTCCCTGTCAGGCTGTATGTTTAATTAAATATGATTCGCGATCGAAACACGTATGTATTGACAGAATTATAATCATTAAAACCATCAATACAACCCTCTGAGGTAATTTAATCCCATCGAATGACTAGTTCATGAAAAAAAAAAATTAATGAAATGAAAACTACTGGGCCAAACTATGTTACATTTTTATCGGAAATTAAAAAGAATCAATGGCACATTGAGAACCTCCTCCTTTTTGAAGTCAGTTAAAAAGTCATAAAATAATATTAATATTGAAAACAACCTGCGTGTAACGACTTCGACAAAGGATTGTGCAATGATTGCCTAAGTGATTATGTGAAAATGCAGAGTCGCACATAACTGCTACACAAGTACGCAGTTGATTATTATGTAAGATAAGATAGGTACATCATTCAGTTTTTTAGTTCACGCACACGAAAACAATAAAGTCAACTATTCAATACAATGTTACTAAACCCTAGTGTTAAGGGCTATATATCCCTCAAATGGCTTAGCATGATCCTCCGTTACGCCTAAAATACTGCAGCATTCATTTTGAAATAAATATATGGTAAAGTTGAGGATTAATGCTAAGTACTATGTGTGACGAAAAGACGACTCCATAATCATTTTACGATAGAAAAAAAAACAAAGTTACCTCCAAATCGAACAATAAACCGCTGGTATTCAAAAAGTACTTCAAATTAGATCATGCAACTTTGCATAAACTTAACTAACTAAGCAGGTCTTATGTGTTTTATTTTTTTAGTCCAATCAATAGATTTTTTGTAAATCGCAAAAAACCACTCATTTCGCACTTTTCGGAGGCAGTAGTGCAAGCTGATTAGAACTTTATTCTAACAGTATGAGTAACCACCACAAATAGAGTTGCTAATTTTAGGGTTAGAAGGGCCGGTTCTAGCTGGAAATTTAAATTTTCAGGCTATCTGGGATACAATACGAGTAGAAATCATTGAAAGAACGACGCAGCTTGGCTTATATCTATTGAATATACCTGGAATAATACTAAAGTCCCGCGCCAGCCTTCACACAGCATTGACACACTGAATGTGTGCTAAATCGAGTTGGGAATGCGACATTTTAGTGCGACGAAAATGCGTGGATCGAAAAGGTTACCCGTGTAAGGCTTTTATCGGGTTATTTTTTGGGGTTAGGTGAAAAATCTTAAAGGTTAACCCGTATTATAGGGTTAATCAGCGTATAATAACCGGTTCACACACAGAGTTCATTTTTGTACTTACATAAAAAAAAAAACAATAAAGTGACGGAGTTAGCCCGCGCTCGGTGCTTTGTTTCTTTCACTCTGGTTAATCAGCAATATTTAAAAGGTTTACCCGTCTAAGGGTTAACACGTATATCAAACATGGGATATTAAGGTCGAATCGGTTAACCTTTTAACCCCATGAATCCCTAGACACAGTGCCTGTAGGGTGAGCCTTACATTAATGAATACACAATCATTAAAAAGTTTTTTTTAGGCTAGCTGGTTTTTAATTTGGTTCAAAGTATTTTTTTTAAAGTAGTATCATCATCATCATTTTCCTGCCTTTATCCCAATGTATTTGGGGTAGGCGCAGCATGTCATCTTTTTTTTTTTAATCCATACTCTGTGATCCATACTATAAGTCCATAGTTTAACTTAAATACAACATATCTGCCAAACTGCAAAGCAATTTGTCGGCAGTAGGTTCTCGCGGAATCTTATCTATACTAATATTATAAAGAGGTAACATTTGTTTGTAAGTTTGTATGTTTGTAAGTTTGTATGTAGGGGGTAATCTCCGGAAGTAATGAACCAATTTTAAAAATTGTTTCAATGGTAGAAATCTACATTATTCGTGAGTGCTATAGGCTATATTTTATTCCCGTACTCCCACGGGAACAGGAACTATGCGGGTAAAACCGCGGGACGTCAGCTAGTTAAGTAATATAAGCCTCGATGCTTAGTGTGGCACTAGATGGCGCTGTGTGTAATGTCTAGCAATATTTATTTTATTTTATTTATATTGTATCTAAGTTAAAGTATAAGTAAATCTAATTATTTGTAAAACTAAGACTGAAGGGTCATCAAAGCCACTCTAGTTAGCGCCATCAGTCAACCAATGTCATGAGACCATCCCTTCGTCTTATTCCATACTTCTCTATAAGGGACTACTCACACTTATTCAGCTCTATTCAGCTTATGCCCATAAAACAAAGATTTTGTATGCGACGCGTACGCATCCGTTCACCTGAACGCGCGCGTACGCGTCTCATACAAAATCGTTGTTTTCTATGGGCATAAGCTGAATAGAGCTGGCTAAGTGTAAGCAGTCCCTTACTCGTATCTAATCAGACACCTCCTTTTCTTGCCATACCATCCTCCTATATCATAGGTATTTTTATTTCCTTTATTCATATAAATAAAAAAAAAAATAAGAGTCCTATTACATTTTTTTCGCAAATTTTTGATTTTTACTTCCTGGATCAAATTATTTCGATCGGCGTACACGAGTCGATAATAATAGCGATCTCCAGACTATTGTCAATTGTTATTGACGAAAATTAGAGACGAGACTGACATGAGACTGAGGAGCGAGCTGCATTGACGCAGAATTATAGTTACTTACTTCAATTTTATTTTTTTGTAATTTTGTCTTATTATATTGACAAACGAAAACTAATGAAACGTATTCATTGTAGATCGAAATTTTATATCATATTAATTTATTTGATAAAATTGAGTTTATTTGAAACACAATGGATGCTGAATCACATTTATGGCTTAAATTACGCTTTCTTTACGATTTTTTCCGTGAAAACTCAAGGAATTTAAAGAAATTCTAGAACTCCAATAAACAAGTAAAACATTCAACTTTTCTTTTAGTAATTTTGGCTTTTATAAGAATTGGATGTAACAATGTGAATTTGAGCGTCAAAGTTCCATCACCGTCGGTTTTTCTTGCAAACTGAGTTCGTAAAATATTAATTTATTATTTATTCATTTTATTTTAGGAAAGCTTACAGACTAATAACATTAGAGTAACAAAAATATATAAGTAACTAAATTGCTAATTACAAGCCTCCACAGATAGATACAAAAAACCGGCCAAGAGCGTGTCGGGCCACGCTCAGTGTAGGGTTCCGTAGTTTCCCGTCCGTCACAATAAGTGTTCCCACTTATGTGTTTAAAAGTGGGTATCCATTATGTAAAAATGCTTATACGAATATACTACAAACTTAGTCCAGAAATTATTTTGTACAACTTTTTGTCTTTTTTGTACAAAAACTGTTGTTTCCAGCAAGTTCAAAATGATTTGATGATGATTTTCCTAGAAAGTCCTTATATAGTTCTACTTTTCAGATTTTTTCATATTTTCTAAACTTATGGTTCAAACGTTAGAGGGGGGGGGACACATTGTTTTTTACTTTTGGAGCGATTATTTCCGAAATTATTGACATGATCAAAAAATGATTTTAGGAAACCCCTATTCATTTTTAAATACCTTTCCAACAATATATCACACGTTAGGGTTGAAATTTAAAAAAAAATCACTTCCCACTTTACATATAGGGGGGCTACCCTAATAAAATATTTTTTTCCAATTTTTATTTTACCACTTTGTCGGCGTGATTGATATACATATTGGTACCAAATTTCAGCTTTCTAGTGCTAACGGTCACAGAGATTAAGCGAGGACGGACAGACGGACGGACGGACAGACATGGCGAAACTATAAGGGTTCCTAGTTGACTACAGAACCCTAAAAATATATATAGGTATATTAGTTCCCTAGTACAAAATAATCTAACAATAGTCAATTACACGAAAAGAAAAATGAAAATGTGTAACACCAACTTACAAGAAAGAGAATGGCACTATCGTTATTCATAAGCAAATAATTAAATTATCTTACTGCTGCTGACAATTACTGCGTCAAAAATCCTGAATTTACGTAAAAAATGTCATAAAAGTTAAGAAATAAAGACGTCAATGTCAAACTCTTAACATTAACATGCGGTTGACTGTACTTTGCCTGATTTCTTATTCAAAGATTGCATAAGACTATGAAAGGGCTTATTTTACGTCAATTATTTTACAAACAATTTTTGTGATGGGCCATCAGTACATAAGAGCCTATACTACCTCAGATTAGCAACTCTGTTTGTGGTGGTTCAAACTTCGTTTGAAATACTGTTGGAATAAAGTTCTAATCAGCTTGCACTACAAAGCGGTTGTTACGTCAGTCACTGCGGCCGAATAGTGCGAAATGAGTGGTTTTTATTCTTTATAAAATCAAATTTTCGTCTTTTGGAAAAAATAAAAAACATAAGACCTGCTTTAGAGTTAGTTCAGTTAGTACTTATGCAAAGTTTCATGATCTAATTTGAAGTACTTTTTGAATACCAGCGGTTTATTGTTCGATTTGGAGGTAACTTTGGGATTTTTTTCTATCGAGAAAATTTTATGAAATCGTGTTTTCGCCAAACATAAGACCTAACATTAATCCTCAACTTTACCATATATTTATTTTAAAATTAATGCTGCAGTATTTTAGGCGTAACGGAGGATCATGTATTGTTACCATTTGAGGTAGCATAGGCCCTAAGTTTGATAAGTTACACTGCGCTTAATAATGTATTACAACAAGCAGTGTGCGCCGGATAGCTTCAACGTCATTATCATCAAAATCAAAGCATTTATTTCAAGTAAGCCAGTTACAGGCACTTTTGAATTGTCGAAACAAAGATGAAAATTAAATGTAGCTACAGTCCCAGTCACAAGACATAAAAACTGTGAAAGTACTGTAGTTGCCCATTCCCTAGCGTAGATCTCTATGGAGAAGAATGGGCAAGAAACTCCATGGACACTCTTTTAAATCAGAATATTGTTACAAAATCTTGGTTACATCATTCACGTTGAGATGGTATATTATGTGAGAACAATGTAGCAAGATGTGCACGGTAAAAGTGTCCACAGCAAAAAAAACACAAACAAAAAAAAAAATACAATTCAAAATAATTCATTCAAATAAGCCATCATTGTCCTGCCCAAATCCCAATTTATTTGTTGTCTTCTTCTTCCAAACTTCTCTATTACTTACTCGTCATCTCAGCAGTCACCTCCTTTCTAGCCATAACATCCTTCACACAGTCCATCCATCGCTAATTCGTCTTCCTCTACTTTTATATAATGAAACTTACTTAGAATTCTCGTCCCCTATTTTTTTACCACCACAAAGGATGAATTTTAAAATATCTCTTGTGCTTCTAGACCCAGCTCTTTAGGCAGTGTGATTTCTGACAATGAGTGAATAAAAAATATAAGATTTAACTTTTTTGTTCTAAGATTCCCGGGAAACTTTCGTCTATTTGTGAGTGTTTTGATGATGATTTCCTGGTGTATGATTCAGTAAACCAAATAAAACAAACAACTTTTTTTTCAAAATTTGCTACTTATTAAAGAACTTCATCGACTCATCTCAATTTTGTTTCATATATAAAACTATAGTACCAACAAAAAAATCGACAGGCGGTATCATTCAGTGATGATACCTTCATCATCATCATCATTTCAGCCGAAAGACGTCCACTGCTGGACATAGATGAAAAAAAAAACAACAACAACAACCTTAGCAACAATTCATTGAAGAGTAAAAAAATGTTGTTTTGAGGATGGAATTCTAAAAACAGGCAAGTGGGTCATGGGTGTTATGACATAATTTTCAAAGACATGAATAATGAATGCCCTTACTACTAATTACTGGAACCATTAATTATCACCTTAGTTATAAGGTACTAGCTGACGTCCCACGGTTTCACCCGCGTAGTTCCCGTTCCCGTGGGAGTACGGAAATAAAATATAGCCTATAGCACTCACGAATAATGTAGCTTTCTACCAGTGAAACAATTTTTAAAATTGGTTCATTACTTCCAGAGATTACCCCCTACATACAAACTTACAAACAAATGTTACCTCTTTATAATACTCGTATTAGTATAGATGAGAAAAGTGAGAACATCTATGTATACTGAGTTGACATACATGCCTAGTGTCAATTAAGGATGTGGAAGTATGGAAGAAGACATGCCAACCCCAAATAAATTGGAATAAGAGAAGGGTAATGACGATGATGATGATTCAAGGTATCAATGCATTTTGGGACTTAGGACAATGCAATACCGTTTTTAATAAGTTTATCAGACATATAAAAGACATTATATCATATTTGTGAGCGTTTTTCCAATAAGAATAATAATAGAATTGGGTTAAAACCTAAAGGAATGACATTGTAGTGTTGTAACCTTGTGGGGTGTCTGTAGGCATGACAACCAAGACTCTTATTAATATAAGCTTGTCACATTTCCAAGCCACACATTATTATTTCAATAATTGTAAAATTCAATGCTATAAAATTTATATTTCCAGAAATTGGATATTCTCATTGAATTTTTGTAGACTATACACTATACTCTGAATGCAATGGGTGCCTGAGGATAGACGTTACTGGGGAGGCCGGCCTATATAAATAGGTGGTGAGATCTGGACGCACATCACAAAGGCGTAGTAAAGTACCTGGAAGGATATGGGGAAGGCCTTCGCCCAGCAGTGGGACAAACAGGCTACTAAAAAAAAATGAACAAGCAACATGTACCAACTCACACTGGCATCGTGGATTACAGCCCAACCCATTCCCCAGAGAGAAGGCCTGTGGCCCCAGCAGTGGGAATAATATAGGTTGGTTATGCTATTCCTATGAATATTCAATACCTTTTTCTGTTTCTCCTATAATCATCTCGTATTAATTGGAAAGAATATGACCTCATATTTCAATTGAAAAATTAATATTATGAAACTGGTGGGAAACTAAAAACATATTTCTGTGGATGTTTAGATGATTTTAAACTAAACATAACCGACTTTCTGCATTGAGAATAAATTAATGAATAGCAAAAGGGCTTAGTAAGTCAGAACATAAAAGGCAAAAGACATGTAGCAGAAAAAAAGATATAAGTGGATTCTCCATGAAAATACCAATAAATCTAACATCAAATCAAGTGTTACGCAGAGTGGCGGACTTGAAAAAAATGCTTTTATTTTATTTTTCCATAACCCAAGGACAGCTCACATAAGAATGCTCCAAGTGACCCCATAAACAGACAGACTCATGAAAAAATAACAAAATTATCTGATTGGGAGAAACATTAAATTTTGCATTTTTGAAAATGGTAGATGGGCTTACAACTTCATGGCAGGTTTTACTCATGAAAAAACACAGTGAAAAGTTAATGGAATGTGCATATGAATAAGCAATACAGACATAGAAGATACTGTGATTCAGTGGCTTTATTATCCGGTATGTTCCCAGACGTTCCATGAAAGGGCACAGAACATTGTTTTTTTAATAATTGTGTCTGTAATTACAGGCAACTACAGATTAAAACCAACTTATACTATTGATAAATCACATAAAAGGGTTAAAAAGATAGTTATTACAGGTAGATGATAAAAACACAAGTGGGTAATCTTGTTACTGCAATAAAATTGTCCGTACTATTATCAGATAACTTACTTTGGCACAACTGTTTCAGATAGAAGTTGAGAGTGAGATAGTTAATGTTTGAAATTCACTAGACTGTACCTATTTGTTATTATTTACATCCAACACCAATCCTGTGATGTAGACCAACAAACCTATTCGGATGTCAACTTTGGCTCAGTTTGGGACCTGCAATATTCTTACATCATTACGGACCTTATCCTTAGATAAATAAAATTGTAATCATTTAAATTCATAAAATGTTTCAAAGTGAAAGTACCAAAGCAATAGTTGACATCATTCAACGAAATAACCAACACCAGTGAGAAATAAGAGCAAAATACTTACATGTGAATGATCCTGGATAAAAACCGGACACCTCAGCAAATACCACATATATTTCTACCGATAGAGCGTGAATTTCCTATTTAAACTTAATATCTCAACAATTTACACTATTCACCGCAAGTCAGAATTCCGACGACCGACCGCACTGAACTAAAATAAAGTAGAAGGGAACGGACTGATGATCGTGATCGTGAAGCTCGATTACCTACTCGAGGCAACAAAATCACATTTTCTCATTATTTTTGGCTCAAACAACACAGTGCTCGAGCCAGTAAAAAAAGGAAAAACTAAAGTTGCCAATGTCCTTGTAAAAAAATGCCATTTCCATTTTGAATTTAATGGAAAGATATCGTTCATCGAAAGTCTTTACAGGTTCAAATAAGTTTTGATAACTGATAATTATGTAATTGAAAATCAAAAACTTCTAGTTTATTTAGAAATAATTGATTATTAAATGAAGAAGTTTTTTTTCCATCATCTATAGAAAAAGTTTTATGTTTGCAACATTGTGACACAAATGTCATTTCACTAATTTCTACTCATTTAATTATTCTCAATCGGTTCTCAATACAGTTTGTTCAGGATATCGTAATGAAGTTCATCTCTGAAAAAAAAGAATGGCAACATGCCACGAACCAACGACGATTACATTTTCAGAGAAAATGTTTTGTGAAAATAGGTACGGAAAATACTGAGCGCTCTGTACCTATACATTTGGTTTCGTTATCTGTGCTTCGCAAGCTCTCTGCTTGTTGGATGCGATGGTTGATTGACGCCGCTGTCAGTCAGCGTTGCCAGAATGTTACTTTTGTAACATTTTACGTTACTTTTGACCCTCTCATGTTACCTCCATGTTACACGACTCAATATGTTACTTTTGTGTTACTTTTACGGCAAACAAAAAAAAATCATGAAATGGAACGCATCCAAGAATGTTTTTGTGTGCAATATATACGGACGTAACTCACACAATAAAGCGAAGAATTTGACTGACAAAACTGACTGTTTTTGACTGTTTGACATAAAATCAGTGTTGCCAACTCACGTGAGGCATAAATATTGGAACAGGTATGTGGATTAGGTATTTCTCGATGCGAGTCCGTACCTAATGCAAAGCGTCGAGGATTAGGTATGGCACAAAAAATTCGTACACAGTCTACACAAAAGATATTCCGTAACTTAAAATGTGGGGGTTCAGTTTCAAGTTTAATTAGCACTGCCCCGAGCACCATTTATGTAGAATACCACTGGACTAATTAGTGCTCTAGATATAAGTTGTAACAAATTTAAGTCGTCGTTAAATTTACACTACCGTTATTGATGATACTCTCGAAGAAAAATAAAACTTTTACATCTTATAATGAAAATAAATGTGTAAAAAGCGGAAACTCATGTTTTATTATGGGTAAAATGAATGTGAATATAATAATGCTCTGGTTTCTATACAATAATACACCAGTTTTTACCTAAACACACATCATTGATTGTATGTTTTTTCTTTTTCAGCATCGTCAGTCGATTATTTGATCAACCATTATTACGATTTTTTCGAAGTTTAAGAAATGGGACAGGAAGGAAACTTATTTTAATTTTTGTGTAATGAGGGATTTTCTTTTTAGCTCTTCCATAGTCACTGGATAGATAGCGCTAGGAGTTAGTATGATAATGCAAGGAACGGAACCTAAAAAAACTGATTTTAACAAAGCGCGAGAAAACTAGGTTAAATTCGGAAGGTTAAGCAAATGAAAGTGTCAGTCAACGAGAGTATGTGACGTGTTTATTTTTCCAAGGGTTTTGGCTTTGGCACCAACTATCATAGTAAGTTCAACGCCATCTATAGAGTTCTTGGAAACTAAGTTTTTTTTTAATACCTCAAAAAGAAAACTTCTCATTAAGTGCCCTATTATGGTAATGTGTCGTTTTTCACTTATTAAGGTAATGTTACTTTTCTCGTGAAAATATTACTTTTTGAGCTGTCTCAAGTCTCATGTTATATTTGACTATCTGCCACTGGCAACACGCAACACTGCTGTCAGTGTCAAAAATGACAAAGTAAAGTTTTTTTTTGTAGTTTATAGTTCGATCGAAATATTGTACTATTAATCGCTTGCTAGTTCAATACAAAACAATTTTGCAATTCCTACAAGTTCTAGTTGTCCTAGAACAAGTATCGCGTAAAAATGAGTACAATGAATATATCTATAGAGAAGAAAAGATCGGACTGCCCTGCCTTACCCAAAGGTTGGCAAAGGGAAGAAGTTCTCAGGAAAACAGGCTTATCTGCCGGAAAAGTTGATGTTTACTATTACAGGTACAAATACACATCGTACGCTTCATGTATATAAATTGTTTCAGTTAATTACAAAATACACTTGCATCAAAAATGAAGACCACCTCAGTGGGTCATTCAATATTTTAAAGTTTAAACTTTTAAAAACAATTCATAGTTAATATTTAACTTGATAAGATGATTATAACATGGTTATAAATTACTTTAATCCTGTCCAACAGGTTGTATGGTTAGCATGTTCACTGTCATGTATACAAACATGATCTTAGGTTATGAAAAAGAACTAAGAATTCACTTCAATGAAGAGTAAGCTATGACATAATCAAGTGGTCAGTTAACATGGCTAATAAATTGTCTAACTTAACATTTACACATCCATCACTAAATCAGGGATTAACCAATGCTAACGCACACCAGTTCCTAGCAGACTGGTCCACAGTGACAATAAACTTTTCTGTAGCCCAACAGGTAAAAAGTTTCGCAGTAAGGCTGAACTAGTTCGTTATCTGGGTGATAGTATGGACCTGTCATGTTTCGACTTTCAGCAGGGTCAGATAAACACTATGCTGCTGTGCAAGGCCAAGAAAGCACGCGCGCAGTTTGACTACAGGTTCCCATTAGTGTCATAACTTCTTCCACTTGTGTTGTGATCATTAGTGCAGTCCTGCTTTGTGTACCATCTGTATTTATTATGCTATCCAATAGAAGCTTGTAATCAGTGTGCCTAGGTATAGTTTTGTGTGTGAACAATGATTATGTTTTGTTTTTTTTTTGGTTTTGAAACATAATCAGTGTTTTTTGTCTTTGTAGTTGTCTAGTCATCACACAAGTGCACCGCTTGACACAAACCAGTTTTAGTACCTGTTCATTATGTTAACCAAACTCCTTGTACAAGCTTAGGCTTTTAGTGCTTCATCATTTCACAGATCTTTGCCATTATATCATTCACACGTTGGCAGCTTTGCTAATAAAAATGGAATAATAAGTCTTGATTCCTTGACTCTCAATACTATTCAACTACATATAATAAGTCTTGATTCCTTGACTCTCAATACTATTCAACTACACAAGTCAACTACCTGCAACATGAATATGCAATTTTCAGTCGACTGTCGCTTGAAATAAAGTTCATATTGCAGGTAGCGGAAAAATCCCTTTTTTATAAAGGCATAATGCTTATTTTCTGACATAAAACTGCCTTGCTTGCTACACTTTGCACAAAGCAGTATGTATTTTATGTGTTAGTGATTGTTGGTAAGTTAATAACTGTAGTATAGATTGAATTTTTGTGTTTACTTATTGGGAATTAATCTTATTTGTCTACTCATGGTTTTATTAATTTACACTTCATCCATGCACCAATGACATCATGTTGTGCCAACAAAATAAATCAATTTATGGATATCAGTTACTATTATGTGGAAAACACTAACACTTAGTTTTATTAAAAATTAATTACTGCGTCAAATCACTAGAATTTTAGTATAAAACCTTGACATCAAGACAAGTAATGTCATGATGGATTCCTTATTGAAATGTCAATTTGCATAAATAACTACTGTTTTTTTAAATTGAATAAATGCACTGCAATTACTATATTCTGCCTATTAAGATACATAATTCAATCACTTTTGCGCTGTTAGACTTCACACACATTAATTAATTCATTCTTTTATCTTTCTTTTCCAAACAATCTCGAAAGAAAAAAAGAAAGAAACACCCAACACTTTTTCATTTCAAGGTGGTAGTAGTGAGTGTGTTAAAACATTGTATTTTAAGCATGTTCAAGTAACTTTCATGTAGCATGACAGAGTGCAGTCAAAAGAAAATTTTATTTGTGTGTTTGGAACATTGGAACCCTTTAATTGTAATTATCCCTGAAAAAAAACTTATTGCCAAAGATTTACTTACTTACACATATAAAAAATATCCTTCAATATTTATAATAATTAAATTAAACACAAAATAAAATATGCATTCACCTTTTCAAATCTAAGCAATATTAAATTCATATTCTTTTATACAGGGGAGTCCGATCGGATGCGTCTTTGGTACCACCTATTCGTCAAACGGCATCAATATTCAAGCAGCCAGTTACTGTCTATAAGACACAGGAAAGCAAGGTGAAAACTGACCTGAAACATGGTACACAGGAGAAACCCAAACAGCTGTTCTGGGAAAAGAGGCTAGAAGTAAGTATTTTTAATTGACTAAAAACATAACATAACATCATGCCTGTAATTTTACATGTACCCGAAACAATTTGTAATATCGTCTAGTTTCCACTAACTGGGGAGCAGCACCCGATGCTCTTCAAATAATCGGCATGTCCTTATGTTTTTTGCGTGCCCAGTGTGGCTGCTCTAAACGAGACATGTCGGATAATATCGGGCTGCCTAAAACCGACTCCTCTGAAAAAGCTCTACCCGCTAGCAGGTATTGCACCACCTTCTGTACCTGTAAGAAGGGATGTCGAATGCGCGCTGGGAAAAAAGAATCAGGAATCCGATTCCCGACATCCCCCTACAATCACACAACTACTCCGGGAAGACAAATAAATATTAAAAATAAAATACATTTATTTCGAGCAACATTAACTCATTTGTGGAGTACACACAAATACAGACAACACACAAAGGATAATAAAACAAAAAATAAAATAAAGAGGCAACATCTAACCGGCCCTGCTGACAGCAACATGCCTATCACAGCAGTGCCGTATGTATGGGCAGTCCATCCGGACCGCGATCAACGCCAAAAAAGCCGCAAAAGCTTCTTACTCTAAACTCGGGCAATCCAAGATTGGCCACTAAAGTTCGAAGCAAGTTATGGCAAGGGAGGTATCAGTAGGTGATAATTGGGGTTTCTAGATCACAGGAGATCTAGAAACCCCAATTATCTTTTCAAATATAACATATTCATCTATTCAAATTATTTCATCATCATGATATTAATCAATCATCTATTCAAAATAACGTTATTTCACTTATTCAAATAAGTAGATGTTATTTTCTTTTAATTAATACTTATCATCATCATAATATTAATTAATCATCTATTCAAAATAATGTTATTTCACTTATTCATATATATTTTATGTTTCTCGATCAGAGGAGATCTAGAAACCCTAATTATCTATTCAAATATAACCTATTCATCTATTCAAATAATTTCATCATCATAATGTTAATCAATCATCTATTCAAAATAATGTTATTTCACTTATTCATATATATTTTATATTTCTAGACCAGAAGAGATCCCTTGTCCGTAGTAATATTTGTTGATCAAACGTCAAATACGACCTACATTTTACTGAATCTTGCTCTGTCCGTTTGTATGGTTGTGATAGTTTGATGAACCATGAAATGAGATGTATTCAATATTTTCTGATCAGTCATATCTTGAGTAAATATTATCTCACCACTTGCATTTGTTGATGAAGGGCGAGTAATCATGACGTCATTTCATGATAATGGTCATTGTTTTTAGAGTGGTTTCACCGAGACTCGTTAGCTCAGTCGGTAAGAGCGCCGCCGATTAACGATTCGGGGAAACGGAGGTCGGAGGTTCGATTCCTTCACGAGTCTTTTTTTTGTAGATGTGTCAATTTTATCGAATAGATTTATATTTTTGTTTCTCTAAAAAATAGACGTCTTGCTTTGTCGACAGAATATTTTCCTTTAACAGCATTTAAATAAAAGCAATCAGGAAAGTTTTGAACATGCTGCAACCAAGGATCATCGTAAATTTCCCAATCTTCTATAACACCTCCACATGAGAAACAAGCTGCTTTATCATTTACACTATTTCCACAATAAAAAAATCCAGCGTCAGCCATTTCCATCACTAATCTTCTCCTCGAATTTACCGTTGCCCAATAATGATTAAATGAAAATTCACGCATTTTATACGTGTTATACATGTCATAGCGCGGATTGTATTTATTTTGAGACATGTTCTGTTTACTCGCTCTCTACTTCTTGCTACAGATAATTATAAAAGCATAATGAGGCTGTATAGTTGTTGCTAGCAACTTATAAAGATTAATATTTAGGGGTTTGGGAGGGATTGGAAACTATAATCGTAAAAAATTAAACAAGGAAAATATTTATATCAAAATTTTATTATCTATACACCATCTATTTAAATATAAAACATTTTTTAAAGCACATATTGAGTCATGATAAATACAACTATACAAATCATGGCAATCTTCATATTTTTTGTACAAGCTTATCAAACTAGGACAATCTTTATCTTCTAAATTATTTACATTATTATTATTTGAAATATCTTTTAACCACAATACTTTTTCTTTACCTTTGGTGTAAACACATTTATCTTTTAAAATATTTTCACTCAAATACCGATAATTTTCGTAAGACACAAATCCTTCATCCCAGTATATCTTTCTATTACGTTCAATCCAACTAACTTGTCGTTTTTCTGGCTCCGTTAAACCGTCATATGGAAATGGTGGCTTAATTAAAAACACCTGAATTTTATTATTACATAATATAGCAATTTCTTTAATGACAAATAAATTTGATTCTGTTTTGAAACCTTGAACATCTACAATGGCAGTCATGATAACCTGCGCACTATGTTACTCAAAGGTTTGTATTCCACAAGTCGATCGTTAATAATTAAACAATATCCAGTTGTGTTATCTGGTATTGGTGCTGAGCATTCAACCTCCAGACGCACATCTACGGGGCCTGTTTTCAAACTATCGTTTTGTCTTGAACAGTCTATGATAAAGAGAGGAGCCTTTTCCTTGAAGCCGACCAAATCAAGCAAGGGATCTGCAGGACAGTTGTAATACGACTGACGAAATTTCACATACATTTCATATAATATATTGTATTTGTTCTCGGAAAAATCTAAACTTAGAGGCTCGTAAGGATAATACTGTGAATTCAAGAATAGCGTTACGTTGGTAACGCCACAGTGATCAAACAGAGAACTGTCTCTGGTTTTATTATTTTTTCTGTTGGTTTGCAAGCAAAAAATTACATATCGGGGTTTCTCTAATTGCGATGCAGTCTTAACTGACCAAGAATGTTTTGTAGTTTTGGGGAGCAAAGGATACTCATATAAATCCCAATTTCGAAACGCTATCTGAATCGGTTTATCTCTTTCCAAGTGTTTGAGCAGTGTCAGTCGTTCGCGATCTGACACTTTTATATGTGGTACACGCCATTGCAATCTTTGTATGTCTATTTGAATATGTGCCATGTCATCATTCACTACGATACTGTTTAAGTTAGAGTTACTTCTATTTAGAATAAGTTCATGTTTACAATTTATCACAATCTTATTGTAATCCTCTGCAAATCCTAAAATCTTATTAAGAGGTACAATAGCACTAAAATGACCATCAGTTTTGAATCCATCTATGTTCCAACCCCACAAGGCAGCGATTTTATTTTCTCCGTCATTCATTGAAACGTATGACTTTATTGTCGACGTTATTCCAGAATTTTTAATGCGATCTATTTCAATACCATTTATTTCGTATCTGATATCTTGAAACAAAAACATAACAGGGTTGTTACTAAACGTAATATGTTTCTTAATCGGTTTTCCATCTTTGTCGAAGAACTTTGCTTGGCCCTCGACGTAAATTGAACTGGCTGACGGTAACACGTATATGTCTTGTTGGTGTACGGGAATTCTGATTTCATCGTTTTCTCTAAAGCTGTTAGTGTAGGGATTGTACGAGTGGACTTCATAGCTTTCAATCGAACTATCGAGGTGGGGTACTTCAGTAATTTGTAGTATACTCATACTTTAAAACCTAGAGCTATAAGAAATCCTTGATTAGCTTTACTCAATTTATTCACGACTTTCTTACGTCTATGCACCTTAATGGTCGTAGATGGAATAAGACGTTTGATTTTCACTGGAGTGCTTTTATAATATACAATCATTTTGTTTTTCTTAAATGAAGGCGTAATTGAATATGTTCTTCACCAAAATTAATACAGTTACCGAGTTGATCAACAATTTTAACAGATATAGATGAAATTAGATTTTTGTTCACTGGAAAGTAAATAACGTTTTGCGGAATTTCTATGTACCGATGACCTGGAGCAGTATCAGATACAAATTCGTGAATATAATGAGTTGGTAATCCGTTGCAGTATGAACCGTGAACAAGATCGCATTCGATTCTGATTACAGACAGTTTACTATTATTGATGGTCACATTAAAATTTGGTTTTGAATTTAATACTGAAAAGTATAGCAAACCGCACTCGTATTGCTCAGATAAATGAAGAGGTGGTTGAAAATACGAAACCAATTCAGATTTGTTTCCAGAGATGGTAACCGTAGTAGACATGCTTTCATACTGAAGCCTTATAGAAAATTCTGCTTATTTTATCCTTGACTGCACCAGAACTTCTTTAAAAAATTTAAACAAAGATGTCCACAATTAAATGGGTTATCACGTTGAATGTTATCATAATTATATTGAACTTTGGGTCCTACGTATTTTATAAATTCCTTGGGAGGTTTAAGATTTCCGTAACTATCGAAATACTCAATATAGTCATTATATTTTGCATAGGCTACCCAATGAGAACCAGGATTTTTAGAACTGTCCAAATTAATAACTCCACATTCTTTTTTTAAAGGGTATTTAGGGAGCTCATCTCTCATAAAGACGCCTCTAAAATAAGGAATATTATTTCCATATTTCAAAATGTCAAAGTTAGTTAGGGCTCGTTTGGGTAGCCGATATTTTAGTTTTTTTCTTTCGATACAAAAATACCAAGTCCAGCTTTATGTGGTTTAAGGTGTAGTCCTTTTCCAATGCAGAGTGCTTCCATCTTTTCATTGTGCCTCTTCGATTCAATCAATTTTTTTTAGCCATCTTGAATTCATTAATGGTTTTAGCAATTCCAGCTGCACCGCCTGTTAAAGCTCCCACAGCTATAGCAAATAGGAATCAACGGCAATACTCCACCAATTTTTGGTATAGGAATGACACGGGGGAGTTTACAAGATGATTCATCGGCTAATTCTCTTGCAGCGGCAATAGCCAACTCTATGGCCATTTTCTTGCTCTTTGGTTTCAATTTTGTAATGTGTCTTTTTGTTTTAGAAATAACATATTTTAATTTATTTTTTACCCCTTTTCCAGATGTTACTTTTCGACAACACTTTTTAATACTACTTCTTAGACCAGAACCAGTTTTAATTTTTGTCGACATAGCCCGGCTTACTAAGCGTGCGGCAAGCTTTTCACCTACAGTTGCATCCGAAGCGACTGCTCGTTCTTTCGCCATTTCTAATAATACTAAATCAGCTTCGTGTCGATCCTTTAAGTTTGATGATTTATGATAGGCAATGTCGTGATCTTTGCAATATTCGTCTAATTTATTAATTCCATTGTCACCTTGTGTAAGCCTTTTAATTAATTTTGTACCAGGACCACAAAACTTGTATCCTGGTAAGTGTAATTCAAAAGGTAGATGATTTATAAGCCAATTGAGAAGACTACTCTCTCCAATACACATTATACGACTGATGAATCTGGTTTGAACATTTTAATAAATACTTATAAATTGAAGCGCTCGCCCGTTATTTTATTTTTATAATATTACATTTGATTTATCAATCCAACTGTTTTCAGCTGAAGATAAACCTAACCATTTTACTAAAACCTTGTTACCTTTTTTTCTTAGAACTTTCTCCACTAGATATACATTGGGATGTTTTGTTTCTTGAAGCTCTTGCTCATAAAATGCACCTAAAATAGGCTGACCTCTGATTGCATCTTCTATTAAGTAGGTGATGGGGGTTGTGTTTTGTCTCTTTCGAATTTTAAATATTTCTGTTGACCAGTTCGGGGTGTAACCTTTTTCAAATGCTCCTTTGTACTTACTGATTCGCACATAATCACCAATTTTATACCTGCTTTTTATATTATGATGATTTTTTACTAACTTTAAATGTCTTTCTAATATGCGTTTTTTATTCATGTTATCCACATTGGCGGGGGCCTCATCAATTGTCCGATGATAAGTGCGATTGTATTTGTAAATAACATTATTAAGCGTACTATCTACCCAATTGTAGTTGCCTTTTAAACTAAACTCCTTATAGACTTTCGATTTCAATGTCCTGATAAATCTCTCAACTATTGAAGCCTTTTTTGTTGAGTAGGTTGAATAATGATTAATATTATAAGTTTTCATAAGCTTTTGAAATTGATTGTTATAAAATTCTGCTCCATTGTCCGTTTGCAGATTTTTAGGAATACGTCCTTTATTCAGCAATTTCTTGAAAGTGTTACATACATCATCTTTAGTTTTACTTTTCAGAGGAAAGGTCCAAGCATATTTTGAAAATGTGTCAATAATGGCTAGAATAAATCTGTAATTTTTATTTTGTTTCGAAATTGATTGCATATCGATTAAGTCTGCTTGCCACAAGTCATCTATATCTTTCATAATAACACATCTTCGTGGGAAGTTCACCCTCGCATTTTTATGTATTTCGTTTACCACGTCTGCTTTGCTCATGTTCACAATACAGCACATTCGTCTTGAATTCGTATATAATACTGAATAAAAAGTATATTATTGAGACTATTTATTCTTTAATTATGCCAGCTTCTTTAAATTCTTCTATTATCGATAAAATTTCATTATCATGATTTGTATTGCCAGCATCTCTAGAAGCAACTAATAGTTTCAATCTCTCAACCAGTTCGTTAGGGTCATCCCAATAAACTAAGTCAGTGTTATTTCTGTATTTCTTTAGGGATGGTAAGTTTCCCCCAAATTTTGGGAGAATGTTATCGTTTAACGATTCGAAAAATAATGGTTTGATTACTTCGCGATATTTTAATCCTTTATCACCTCTTATTTGACCATCAGGATTAAAATCTCTCTTATGAGCATTTGTGTAATGCAGCATATCCTTATAAACGAGTCTATCTTTGCCTGATATTAATTTTAAATCAGGTCTTCTTCGAAATAAAAGTTCTTTTAAGCCGGGGGTTAAATTGTAGGATTTGTCACCGATTTTAATTAAAATAACGTTCGCGTCATTCAAACTATCAATTTTAGAAAATGAAACTACTGAATTACCCATTAATAATGTTTTGTTTATACTTCTTATTCCAAACGGTATATTTACCCCATCATAAATATCATGGATATCCCGACCCTCTAATGAAATTTCTAAATCATCCGGTAATTCTTTTGCGGGGGAGTTTTTAACAGAATTTAATTTTGGATCACAGCAGTCTTCAAACTTTGTAGATGAGCTAGTATTAATGTCATCCAATTCAATGTCGTCTGAATTAGGGTGTGTTGTGTTATGTAAATGCTTCATTTTTTCCACAGACATATTCGAATCAACTAGAGTTTTAAGGGGGTCTGTGACAGGTTTTAGCATTTTATCGAGTGACAAATTCATCGAGTGTTCGTGGTTCTTCATTTGTTTTATTTTATTTTTTATGGAGTCTACAGACTTCATTAATTCTATTTTAATGTTCTTTTCCATAGTTTATAACGAGTGCACTCAGTTAAGGAAGATATAATACTAAGTAATTTTTTTATGTTATTGATTTATATATTAATATCATCGAAATCAACCAAATTTAAAAAAGCTATCTAAATTATGTCTGTATCTTCCGTTATTTAATGAGGAGTCTTTGCTAATACTAACAAAGCTATACGGCTCTCTCCAAACTGAATTACAAACACTCTTGAATTGATTCCAGGACATGTCAGAACTGACATGCTCTTCATAAATATGTTTCAAGTTTACATCGTCTTGTTTAAATATAATAAGAAAGTTTGCGTTATCACGCAACAACTGTTTCGGGATTTTAGAGTACGTCTGACATAAATAAAAGCAATCGATTTGTTTATGTCTACCCATAGAGAAGTAATTGCGAATGTTTATTTGATTTTCACATGCCACATCATCGAAAATAAATACCGAATTGGTTAGTGCTTCATCCGGAGCTATGACTTCTCTATTATTATTAAATTCATTAAACTTAATCTGAGGTACTCTAAAGAAACTGTATTTTGGTTGAAAATTAGTTTTCGAGTATAGGTAAAGGTTTTGAAATTTGAGACCATTTTCATGTAACAATAAACTAAGCACTACGTTTGTTTTCCCGCAATTCGAGGCACCACATATTATACAACGAATCGTATTTGGAAACAGAATGCTATGTCTAATCTGGTCATCAGAGTCACTAAGATTTAGATGACTAACATTAAGTGATTTGTGTTGTTTGATCAACTTCATTTTGTATATTAATAAAATGCCTACCTTACATCGATATATATAGAAAAAAAAATGCGATGGATTCCAATTTCATTCTTTGTAAGTGCTTCATACTACAATATAAAACGAAGTTACTGTTTGAACATTCTTAATTCCAATTCTACAACTTGATGTCATCGGTTGTTTTTTTTCAAATTATAATATTACTGACTAATTTAAATCGTAAGTACTGAACTAATTTATATTATTTTATATTTAGTGCAAATCGTTAAAAAAATATAAATACAAATTGATTTAAGATTAAACTAAAGCAATTTTTTTTCAGGAAATGGAAGATCTTGATATTGTGGATGATGCTATTAAGTCATTCTTTTTTGCTCAAGAACACCCAGGAAACAATATAGAGGAGACTGAGTTCCATCACCGACAACAGGACAACGAAAACAGTGTAAAAGAGCAACCAATAAAAGGAAAGGCTAAGAACAAGTCCAAATCAACTTCTAAAATTACGTTATCCAAATTATTTACCACGCCATCTTCATCTTACGTTCTTCGTAAGGAGCCAGGAAAAGCACATCATTTAATTAAAATATGTATTTATGATTTAAGTAACAGCAATGTAATAAGCAATCTTGACCACTGTGATAGTGCTAGTGTGAGCGTTCAGTATCAAGTTAAAGACAATCATGACGAAATTATGGATGAAACAGACTATCTAGTCAGTAAAATAGTTAAAAAGTTAAGTTCGGCTTCACATAGTTTTTAAATGATATTTGTATTGTGTATACTTAATTATTCATTGTAACTAAATATAAGAATGTTAAATAAATTTGAAATTTGTCCTATAAGCTGTGCTTTATTTACCTGAAGAACTGTTTTCAAATAGTAAGTAATTAAAATAAACAGACTTAAGTGCAAGGTCAAATAAAAAACACGTTTTTAATTTTGAAGTAGATACATTATTTATATTTCACTTTCAATACAACAACTGGCACTAATACTAAATTACTTAATCATTTTTATACTAAAATTAATTATTACTATTGTCATTCTCATAATAAACTATTTTAAAGGATTTATGATATTATTAGTATATATTATAATATGTTAGTTAAAATATCGTATCACTATGCCCCCACGGTAACGTATCAACGGGTCGGGTGGCTTTCGGGACCAGGACCGCGGTCCCGGATTCCCCTTAAAAAAATTTGCGTGGTATTTTGGGACCACAAGAAAACAAAAGTTAAAGTACAGTAAGCTGAAATAATATTGTGATCACAATTACATGAATTTATTGTTGAAGTGAAACAATCAAAATAAATAATATTTTCGTTCTGCAACTCGTCCCACGTTTCTGTTTGCGTGGAACTGTAAACTTTATCAACGTTAGGTACAGTTAGGACGAAAAGATTATAACAATATTTTTTTAAGAATTACTAATTCAAACAAATTGATATGTTACCTTAGAAAAAGTACTAGGCGAACATAAATTAAAGAAGGCAATTCCATCTTCTACGAAAATTTTTGGTTTTTCCATCATGGGTGTCGTTTCCATGGGTTTGGTAAAATGAGGTCAAAATGAAATAATACTTTCTTGGATTCATGCACGCCTAGTACTTTTCGTAAGGTTACTAACTAGGCCTATAACTAGCATCTAGACAATGTTGTGATAATTAAATATTTTATAGGCAATAATTTTTCCACACTAACACTTTTACTACTTATTATACTTTTTTCATACGTGGGACGAGTTGTAGAACGAAAATATTACTTATTTTGATTTTCATCTACTTGTCCTAAATGGGCCGTAGGCATGTGGGACCAGTTGATGAACGACTCAATACGAAATTGTTTGGTTGACCGTACTTTCCCATGACATAACTTTGTTTTGTTTTCTTGTGGTCCCAAAATACCACTAAAAAATATTTAGGGGTAATCTGGGACCGTGGTCCTGGTCCCGAAAGCCCCCCGACCCGTATCAACTTGGTTTAATAATATCTGTCTCTTGTCATCATTTTTATTAATAATTATTTTATCTGTCTCTTGAGAGTACAATACATGTTTAATAGATTTAATAGTGTTCATTTTGCATTTAAATATTCTGTCACTCAGTAAAGCTGTATTATAATTATACAATCGTAATCGCCTTGTAACGGGCTTAGTTACACCCTTAGCTTTCTTAATTTCTCCATGCAAACTGTTTATGCAGTAAAGTTTGGCTCTAAGCCCTGTAAACTCAGTAATAATATCACCCCCCAGCTCATCTTTGAATAGGCCTGGAATTTGTGCATTGACTCTTGGTATATCATGTCTGTTATTAACATTAAAATTACTAGTATCAAATTTTGATATGTCTTCTTTAATATCTTTATATACATCTGGAGTTTTAATAAAATAAAGCAAACTATCTGTATCGGTATAACATAGCCTTGCTTTGTTTCTATATTTATTTTTGATATAGTCGTAGTGAAATTTATACAAATGCTGTTTTGCATACTCTAAAACAGTAAAACCGATATATATTGGTCTGTCAAGATTAATTTTTTCCGGACTCAAATGAATAGCAACAAAGTTTTCAGAAAATATTGTAATATTCTTTAAGTTAGGTTTCGCAATCAAGTTTTCGGCACTAAGGTGTTTGTTTGTCTTGTTATTCTTTTCATTCCATACCGTTACTAATTTTATATTTACTTGTTTTCGTCTATTTTCAATAGTTTTTCCGAATATAGCATTATTCAACAGTTTGAATAAACTTTTTTCAAATGGCGAGGATGAAGCTTGACGTAATCGAGTATTTAAGTCAATGTATTTTTGTAAAAAGTTTTCTTGCCTAAAGGTAAGCACACGGTGTGTTTTTTTCAAAACGAGCCCGTTCCTTAAACATTCTTTTAAATGGATGTAATGTATCACATACTTAAATTTGTCATATAAGTTTGCAATTAACTTTGGGGTTTTACCTCCTGGGGGGGTAAATTTTTCTGCCGCGAAAGGTAAATCGCGATGATACTTATGTAAATAATCCGGATAAGCTAAATCAACTTCTAGAATATATCCAAAATCTGAATCGTCTGGTATATTAGTTACATTAAGTGCACATATTTCTTCGGGTAACAAAAACCTGAAATCAGATATTGGTAATTTTTTTGTCATCGCATAGCCATATAAATTATTACAATCCAGATATATCAAGAAAGTTGATGCTTCATTGTTATCAAAATTCGATAAATATTTATTATTAGCCTTTGCATTACGAAGAGAACACTGAGCTAAGCCTCCACGTATTCCATTTTCTATTAACTCATAAATCTCTAAATCACTAATTAATTCTAACTTAACCCCTGTATACAACATCATAGCATCCCAGCTCAAACTAGGTGCAGTGATATAATAAGCTGGATCTAGATTATAATGTCGTAAACTGGTGTCTCTAAAATTTTCAAATATGTCGCAAAGTAACAAAACATCCGTTTTTAAATATAAGTCTGTATATTCACCGAGAGATTTCATTTGAAAAGTTTGCCATATTTTTTGCACGTGCCTGTATTCTTCATCAGTTATGTGTTCACATTTTAAACTATTATAGAAACATTCTTTGGGAGGAAGACCATTTTCATCGTATTTTGTGAAAGAGTCCATATAGTCGTACGGGTAAATACCTTTTCGATGCAACAATTTCAATAACTTTTTGTCACGAAATTCATTTGATAAATTAATAAAGTCACTGTCACTTAAATTTCCAGATAATACTTCCAAACTTGAATTAAGGAACTGGAAAGAATCAATAAACTTTATTTGAATAGGCTTTGAAGTATTCTTGGTTTGAATAATTTTAGTAACAGACATGTATTTTTCTTTAGTCTTTGGTATTATTTTAAAATAACCTTCATATTTTGCTAGCTCTTTGATAAATAGATGACAATCATAACCTGCCAAATTATGAAAAACTATCGGCACGAAAGGACAAACCCTATGCATTAAATTGCAATGCGAATGTGCAGCACCTCGGTACTGTGATGTTACATGATCGTGGTCTGTCACCTTGTCTTCAAATAATAAATGTTTACATATATGGCATACAGTGGCATTATTGAAGTCATTTTCTTGATCTTTAGTTAAAGGTGACATAGGTTGTACTTTTGATAATATATGATAATTTTTTTCTATATCCTTAAGCAAATATGTAACAAAAATTTCAACACAATCTGGCCCTCTATACGTGACGTATTTATTTAAATTACGATCATATGAACAACAAATGTAGTAACCAAAACAAGAAGGTTTATGTTCTTTGTATATGCGAGTACTATCTGTTATAAATTGATTATGATTTACTAAAAGGCTTTCAAAATCTGCATATATAACAAAGTTAATTTTTTGTTGCCGTTCATAATTTTTAAATTGAAGAATAGTATTTTTCTCCGGCAGTACAGTTAATATTCTGTTACACATATGGGAGTTGTACTTAATTTCACTTTTAAAACATTGTAAACATAAATTGCATAAATACATTTTACCTTTGTGATGAGTAATTTGCCGTTTAACTAGTCGTAAAAGATCTTTGATCAAGCAATAGTGACTTTTACCATTTCTCTCAATAAACAACAAATTAATATGACAGCGCTTTCTTGAATTAGTCACATATAATGGGCCGGTTACAATGCTTTTAATATCTAATCCATAAATATTAAGACTTATGTTGGGATTAATTTTTTCAAAATGTCTAATATCAGTGTTTGTCGGGGGAAACATCATGCCATCTATATTCAACACCGTAGAGTAATGCGGATATGAATTAGTTCTACAGACATTGCTCTTTTGTGGAAATAATGCTGCTACAACACTCCATAGGAAACAGTGATTGTCTTTGTTTTTTATATTAACACAACTTTTGGAACGTTTCACTACATTTGGTAACTCTATGTAAGAACCACCTCTCAAAGGATTGAATTTATTAACATTTATTTCTAGATGATTCATAAAGAGGCAAGTCCAGCCAGACTCACGGTGCTGAAATTCAGACAGTTTTCTTATAAAAGTACGCATAACATTTAAGTATAATTCTTTTATATCGGTACTGTAAAATATTGATTCATACTTTGTATTAAATGATTTCAGCTCTTGTTCACCAGACGTTGGTAGAACAAAGTAAGCGAAAAGCTCAAAGTTCACTTTAATACAGCTATGTTTCACAAGACAAAGGCCCAATAAATTCATTACATGTTCCTGATAATCCTTTAGGAATGCCTCTGGCGTGAGATATTCCTCTGATGGATTAAGTCTGTAAGTAATTATTCTGTTTTTAAATGCTGTCGCAATGATATCGATATTCTTAAATTCAGATTTCAATATGCTATTTGATTTATGTAAGTTCGTTCTCAAGTGATATTGATATTCGTTTTTAGGTATCTCAATATTACAGTAATCACATTTCAATAAATTGGCACCGGATCTGGTAATAGAAGTTCGTGTAACTGTAAAAAAATAAAAATAAAACGTAAACTTTAGAAAAACGTAAGTATCTATTTATTCTACACGAAACTTACGAGATACAAGAATGAATATGAAGGTAAATACGAGTAAATAAAATATTAATACACTAATATAATATAATAAACATTAATTTAAGTACCTACAAAAAGTTAGTATCATGATAATACATATCATTAGTAGGAACTTATTATAACAGGTGATTAGTAATAATTACTGACAAAGTTGACTGGACAATCTCTGAACTCTTTTCTCGTGGCAGTTATAAAATTATTGAGGTGCTGCCACGAGTCCGTGTTCTCATCTGTTCTATTTTTAATAGAGATAATCGCGTGGCGCCACCTATTCATAGGGGCCACATGTTGAATTTCGTTACAACTGTACACCTTTAACTCTACAAAATGTGTCCCTTTTTTGAAGTCAAATGTTTGACGAGAGTGTCCGTTAGCAACTCTTCGGCTCATGACTGACTGTAAGGGATGAATTGGTTTACCCGCGACTGGTTGATCCTGGACATCATCGTCACTATCAGTTCCGAATATGTCATGGACCGTGGCTTTCTTCAGGGCGATAGGCTTGATGACAGGTTTCTTGGTTTTAGCCGGTGGTGGAGACGGTGCGTGCGTAAAGGCTTGACTCCCCCTTGATGTACTGGGTGCGGGCGGTGCGGCACCCGAAGATTGTTTTTTCTTTTTCGGGTTGACTTTTTCAGGCTCACGTGGCTGCCGAACTTCGTCTTCCGACGGGGGCAACGATTCAGAATATCCATGATGTGACCTAAAATACATAATTAAGTTTAATTTTAATTAAATAAATAATTAATACATAATACAGGAGAAATTCTTAGTGTGGCGAAACGTTTAAAAAAAATAGAATGTACATGCTAAGTATATCATATCTAGGTACGTAGGTATATCTACTCCAAATGTGAATACCGTAAGGAATGGGACATACATAATTATGTATAATCATTTTTTAAATAAAAAATTTAGACACAAATAATGAATCAAGAAATAATACTTAATATTAATTAATTGTTTTTTTTTCACTGAGTAAAAGTTGGCTCTAACAACTGTTGGATATAAGCTACTGAATGAATAGATGAAATGAATGAATAGATGAAATGAATGAATAGATGAAATGAATGAATAGATTCTACTATTTAAAAACCAGAACAAATAAAACAGTTAATATTATTATTTATTAATACAACTTACATTTTCCTTGAGGTACTGGGTGCGACCACCGAGAGGGATTTCCTCTTTTTTGTTTTTAGTTTTTCAGGCTCACGTGTCTGCCGAAGTTCATCATCTGACGAGAACAACGATTCAGCATTTTCATGATGTGACCTGAAATTCAAACACATAATTGTTTCAGATAAAATTAATTAATAATAATTACTTAGTATATGGTCATTGGTACATTAAAAGATCTAGGTTTATCTGTAAGGTGTATCTACCCCTAAATGTGAATACCGTAAGGAATCGAATGATACATATTATGTAAAACATTTTTAAATTAAGACAAAAAAAATAATAGAACATTAGTGAATTGTATTGTTTCCCTGAATAAGGTTGACACAACAAGCAGCTGCTGGATATGAGCTACTGAATGAATAGATGAATAATTAATGAATTGATTCCTGATGAATGAATAAACGCTACTATTTCAAAACAAAACACAAATAAAATTACAATAGACTTTGAAGATAATATAATATTATTAATAAAACTTACATTTTTTATGGTGTAGTGTCCTGGTTCTTGATGGCAGGTCAGGGGAAATAGTAGTGATGTTCCAAATGCCCGCGTCCCGATTTAAATACTATTCAATCCATGTGATTTTAATCCATATATGGGGTGTACGTTTGACTAAAAATCCTGAGTCAAATCACGACACCAAATAAGAAAAGTGCTTAACTAGCACCGTCGTAAGTAAGTTTAACTTTCAATCTTAAGTACATGTAGTTAAGATTTCAAACTAATACTTGTATTTTCTTTACCGCTATTATTATGTGCAAAACTAGTTTTATACTCTGACTTTGCTTATGATTAATTTTATGATAAATATATGAAAACATCTTCAAACGAACAAACATAGATTTAGATCTTTGATATTAGTATTGATTCGATGTAAACAAAGCAATGCAGGCGTCGCCCCGTCGGCAGCATCCTATTTCATCAGTCCATAAAAGTAAAGTAGTTTCATGGCTTAAATGTTTAATTTTTAACCTTATAGACATATTTAAAAAAACTATACATGCATAAAAATGATTACGGATTATTATTATGTATAAGAATGATGTGCATGATATTTTATCCCAACATTTGTGTTTCTGCTATTTAAAAATAAATCAATAATAAATAAAACGGTTAATATTTTATCTTTATATTAATAATAGCAGGTAAAACCACGCTTAGCAGTTGTATGTTAATATTGTTCAATTGTTTTGATCCGTCTCCTTAAAAAGAATTCAACTTACGTTGCAAATTCATTAGGTTGATATACTATTAACATACCATGACTTTGCAAGCCAAATCATCTGAATAAAATGTATGAAAACAATCACCGTGAACAAACGGACAGTAGTATTATTTTATTGATACATATTTATAACAAACAATAACATGTTAGGCGTCGTAATGTCTGAGGTTTCAATTTCACCATACCATTTTTGTACAGATATTGAAATCTAACAAAAGTATACGAATTTGAACTTTATGTATTAAAAAATGCATTAAATTAAAAATTATAAAAGGGGGAGTTTAATAACTTTGAAATCCATTTCAAGTTTTATATCTGACGGTGAAGAGTGATATAATTGCAGAATGTCGGTAAGTGTTCCATATTAAATATATTCTCTGACAATTTAAATATGTATCTATTAACAGCATTCTGTAAATAAGTAGCATCACTGAATAAGTTATTTTCACACATGCTTTATTTCAATCGTAAACGTTATATTAAACTAATATAATATTGCATCGTTCTTTTTCAGGACACGGAGGATCTTTTCAATTTTGTACCCGTGAATCAACCAGTTCAACAAACCATCATCATCTGCCTAGCCTTTTCCCAACTGTGTTGGGGTCGGCTTCCAGTTTTACCGGATGCAGCTGAATACCAGTACTTTACATGGAGCGACTGCCTATCTGACCTCCACAACCCAGTTAGTACCGGGTAATACGATACCCCTTGGTAAGACTGGTTGTCAGACTTTTCGGGCCTCTGACTACCTAACGACTGTCAAAGATCTACAAATGACAGCCGGGACCAACGGCTTAACGTGCTTTCCGAGGCACGGAGGAAACTCGGTATGTAATGGGCGGTCACCCATCCACAGACCAACCTAGGCAAGCACGGCAAACAAACCACCGGACAGAAAACGCTTAATCAACCAGTTCAACAAACCACTGGACAGAAAACGCTAGGTCTTGCTCGCAAGAGATCAAAAACAGATCAAACATTCTATCAATACATAAAGAAGCCTGTAACTCGTGGAACAAAAATAATCAAAATAGAAATATATGATATCGACGGTTTTCAAAAATTCGAACAGCCGATGTGTAATTGTGATGCTGATATGTGTGCTCAACATGTTGTAAAATCTATATTATTCGATGATATATATACCAGTACGAGAGAATTAATTGCCAAAATTCAGGATGTCATCGAACCAAAAGTGTAGATTTAATCATTTATATTAATGTACAGACCCAATAAAATTAACAAGGTACCGCTGTCAATTGTATATGTTTAAATTTCTGAAAAGTAAGTTTTTGTATCTATGTGTAAGAAGTAATGAATAGGCATCAATATGCAAAAAAATGTAAGTAAGTCAATATTCTGTGTCATTTCTTATCGTATTTGTAATTCATTGTTAGTGTGCTTAAATTCTAAAATAAATAAATACCTTAAAAAATTATGAAGTTTTTTTTTTACTTACAATAATTGTAAGCATTAATTAAAAGAAAATAACACCTACTCATTTGAATAAGTGAAATAACATTATTTTGAATACATGATTGATTAATACTATGATGATGAAATAATTTGAATACATGAATAGATTATATTTGAATAGATGAATAGATAATTGGGGTTTCTAGATCTCCTGTGATCTAGAAACCCCAATTATCACCTACTGGTATCCACCACCTCACGACTTCTTGAAGCCCCAAGAACACCTGGCTCCCGGCAGTGAACTACAGTGGCCTATTTGGAAAGCTCTGCATCAATTGCGTACCCAAGTAGGCCACTGAAAACACAATCTGGCAAAATGGGGGTATTATTAGTTCCTCCAACACCGAGTGAGAGTGCGGCGCTCTGGACCAAACTATGCCACACCTGCTGGAGTGTCCCAGGTGTCCGTTTACTAGCACTCTTGACGACCTGAATAGCGCCTCTGCCGCTGTAATAAACATGCTACTGGGCCCAAACTGTATAATGAAAGTAACATCGATACGACAAGAGTAAGAAGAAAACGCCTGCAATCCCCGAAAGGTTAGGCAGAGGCGTACCTAATAGTACACCCACATTTCGCCAGTTATGTTTAAGTCCTTTGCAATAAGTGGCGGCGAGAAAAAAATTACCTACTTTTGTTTTTTTCCTCCTAAGAAAGATTTGCTTTAATCTATATCTATACTAATATTATAAAGACGTAACATTTGTTTGTAAGTTTGTATGTAGGGGGTAATATCCGGAAGTAATGAACCAATTTTAAAAATTGTTTCACTGGTAGAAAGCTACATTATTCGTGAGTGCTATAGGCTATACTTTTTTAACCGACTTCAAAAAAGGCGGAGGTTATATGTTCGTGTGTATGTATTTTTTTTTTTTTATGTATGTTACCTGATTTCTCTCCCATTTGTGGACCGATTTTCAAAATTCTTTTTTCATTTGATAGAGTACACTCCTGAGGTGGTCCTATTTTAATTTGGTGAAGATCTGATGCTGATCTTCGGAGATATACAATAGAACTCTTCAAAAAGGGACGGCAAATCTGTTGTGATAGCTCCAATCGGTTGGATGTTCATTGTTTATACAATATCATGACGTAACATCACGCCTGTATGCTCTGAGGGGGTACGCAGATGTGTACAGTACACCCAGATTTCGACAGTTATGGCATGTTATGTTCCATTTATTGGGGATAAGCCTATTACCATGACATGTATTGTTAACCATGTACAATGAATGCATAGCAAATATTTGTAAGTATAGGATATTACAACTAAAAATGGAAAAATAAAATAAAACTTTTTTGCCAAAAATAAAACCGACTTCAAAAAAAACAACAAACAAAAAAAACACAAAAAGAAAAGGACAAAAAAATACACTAAAAGAAAAACAAAAAAAAACACTAAAACAAAACCACAAAAAAGTGAAAAATAACTTTAGCTTCAGAAGCCGGTGAGAAAAACACCAAATCAATCAAAGGTCAAGTTTCAGAAGTCGGTGACAAAAACACCAAATCAATTAAACAAGGTCACCGACTTCTGAAGCTTGACCTTTGATTGATTTGGTGTTTTTCTCACCGGCTTCTGAAGCTAAAGTTATTTTTCACTTTTTTGTGGTTTTGTTTTTTTATTCCCGTACTCCCACGGGAACGGGAACTACGCGGGTGAAACCGCGGGACGTCAGCTAGTAATTCATAACAAGGATCAGTTTGACCACTATAATTAAGTTTGTTTAGTTGAGTTGAGTGAGAGCAGCGGTGGCGGCTCCGACTACGAACAGTAAGTCAAGGGTTCGAACCCAGGCAGGCGCATTACTTTGTGTAATTTATTTCATCACGTGTACGTAACCCCAGCAGGAAAGTGTCTCCCATAGATAATACACTATATAATACAAGAGTGTCTCCTAGAGTTATATGAGCGGAACGTTTAATTAGTGCCTTATCTGCTGTCAATGTGCCCCCACATAAAAAATGTGTGCCCACTGTCGTTTTGGAAATAAACGGAAAAAACGATTCCTGCTGGGGTAACGTTTTTCTAGCAGGAAAATTCTAAACGAATGATCGGAGAGAGAAACATTGTGCATGGCCTTGTAGCTTATGTTAGTGCCACAATGTGCCCCCAAAAATAAAATGTGTGCCCTTTCAGGTTTTCGAGATATTGCGTTTCCTGCTGGAGTAACGTTTCGCAGAATCGTATATCTCTGTAACCATTGTATGTGCCCCTGTAGAATAAACATACACGAGTAGCGCTTAATGTGTGCCCCTTAGTGCCCCAATTAGATTTAAGAAAATATTTCTTATTTCTATGTTATCGCGGTTTTATGAAAACTCGAAAAAACATCGCAGCGCCTAAATGAGACAAGGTATAAGCTGGCTGAAAACTGTATTCTGTCCGTCTTGACACTAATAATAACCATACAAAGTTTCAAAACTGTTCATACACGCGTTTTTGAATTATCTTGTTATATGTGGTTTGGTTAATAGACAAATTCCATACTAATTGAAAGTATGAAGCTTACAGAATATGCATACGTTAGGTTAACCGGTTAACCTTTGCCTAACCAGAGAAATGTTTAAAAAAATATATATAATTTTTAAATTGCTAATTAATCATAGTCTGAACTGAAATTTTTTAGTCAACCCATTTGTAATATATTCATTGACATAATTTTATTTGATATAACATACTTTTCATCCATTAACCAGCTCGGTGAAGGTCGTTCCGAAGGGATCTTAGACTATGGGGACCCCGTCGATGCGCATGTTTGTGTTAGTGTGCGGTTTCGAGCATTTGTAGGTAGTTTCCGTACTGTCCATGTTTATACTGTGGTATGGACAACAGCTTAGGTATAATACGTCCAATAAAGAGGGTCATCGTTATGTATGAATCCGTCGCTTTTTAGTAGTCATTCGAATTTGGTCGGATAACCAGCCGTTATTTACATGTTTAGTTTTTTGTCGATATTTACTTATTGTGAAACATTCCAAGCTGAATATTTTCACCATATATTTTTGACTAAAGGCACACATTATTGGTTTACACCTACACATCTGGGATTGAGCTGGTTCCTTGTCTTTTGCCGTCAAAGTTATGTCACCATCGTTTTGACTTATAACAAGATAATTCAAAAACGCGTGTATGAACAGTTTTGAAACTTTGTATGGTTATTATTAGTGTCAAGACGGACAGAATACAGTTTTCAGCCAGCTTATACCTTGTCTCATTTAGGCGCTGCGATGTTTTTTCGAGTTTTCATAAAACCGCGATAACATAGAAATAAGAAATATTTTCTTAAATCTAATTGGGGCACTAAGGGGCACACATTAAGAGCTACTCGTGTATGTTTATTCTACAGGGGCACATACAATGGTTACAGAGATAGATTCTGCGAAACGTTACTCCAGCAGGAAACGCAATATCTCGAAAACCTGAAGGGGCACACATTTTATTTTTGGGGGCACATTGTGGCACTAACATAAGCTACAAGGCCATGCACAATGTTTCTCTCTCCGATCATTCGTTTAGAATTTTCCTGCTAGAAAAACGTTACCCCAGCAGGAATTGTTTTTTCCGTTTATTTCTAAAACGACAGGGGCACACATTTTTTATGTGAGGGCACATTGACAGCAGTTAGGGCACTAATTAAACGTTCCACTCATATATCTCTAGGAGACACTTTCCTGCTGGGGTAACGTACACTTTCATCACCACTGCTCTCAAAACGGTGAAGGAAAACATCGTGAGGATAATTGTAATCTGATCTACGCGAGTTTTTACACTCCCGGTTGCAAAGGGTTATATATATCGATAATTGATTGTTCTATAATCAAAAATTCGAAGACATGTGACATCTACCAACCCGCACTAGGCCCGCGTGGTGGATTATAGCCCATTCCCTCTCATAGAAAGGAGGCCTGTATCCCAGCAGTAATAACGTTATAGGCTGATGATGATGATGAATTAAGGAAGCCAGATACTAAATCAAGCGAATGTTTTGAAAGTTTTAATAGTATCAACAAAATATTCAAGGATTTTTGAACAAAGAATTAGAAGTAGAACTTTTCCTGAATTGTAACAATATAGATATTCTTTGTTTAACGGAGCATTGGCTCAAATGTCATCAATTAATTTTAAATCTCAGTAATCACCAGGTTGGTAGTTCATTCAGCAGGGTAAATGCTATACATGGCGGCGCATTAATCTTAGTAAATAATCATCTTAAATTTAAAGACCGCAAGGATATTGTCAGCCTATCTGTTGAGCGAACAGTTGAAATAGCCTGTATAGAATTGGAGCAGTTTATTATATTAAGTGTGTATAGACCTCCTTCAGGGTTGTATGATTGTTCTGAAAAGGTAATGGATGAAGTGTTGCATAAAATCTGTAGTTCTAAGAAGTCAATAATCATTTGTGGTGATTTCAATATTAATTTGTTAGAAAATTCTGGGTTAAGTACTAAAATTATAAGCCTCTTTCAGTCATACAATCTTGAAAACAAATTTCTCGAGCCCACCAGAATAACCCCAACTAGTGCTACTTGCCTAGATAATATTTACACTGATATTATACCCACCCAAAAAGCAATTATTAACTTAATAGATTCAGATCATTGTGGGCAATTGATCACAATTCCAAATGTAAGCAAGAAAGTAACTAAAAAGGATATCATCGTTAATCCAAAAAGTAAAAATCGCCTGGAAACTTTTAAAACTCAACTTTTATCCAAACTACCACTTTTGTCAGATAGTGATGATTCAAATCAACAATATAACGATTTTTTCAGTATGTATTGCACACAATTTGAAAACACATTTGTCCCTAAGACAATATCTGTAAATAGTAACGCTTCTTTCAACGACTGGGCCACCATTGGTATTCATAAGAGTCGAAAACGACTTTATGAGCTGTATGAAGAGCGGACTTATGTAAAAACTGTAGAATTTAATTTGTATGTTAAGAATTATTCAAAATTATTTTAATAAGTTTGTTTTATAGCAAAGTCACGTTACTTGAGTTCAAAAATTAAAAATAGTAGTAATGTGATTAAAATGACATGGAACATTATTAATAGCGAAACGGGAAGGTCTTGCAACCGAAATAGTGACTACAGCCTTGCTATTGGCGATAATATTTTAAATTCAGATACTCAAGTTGCCACAGCCTTTGAAAATTTTTTTGCGGATATTCCCGTATCGACTACTAAATCGCTAAACTCGTCACCTACTGCTGCTGAGTCTTTACTAAGGGAAAACGTTTCAGTCTGTGAATCCGAATTTAATTTTCAATATGTCACCTGTAAAGATATAATTAAAACTTTTCTCACCATAAATGTTAAAAAGACCGCCGATCTATGGGGTCATTCTGTAGACGTTGCTAAATCCATTATAAACATTGTAGCTCCTTCATTAGCTGTAATATTTAACGATTGTATTGACCGTGGTGAGTTTCCTGATCTAATGAAATATAGTAAAATAAATACCATTGTTTAAATCGGGTAGTACATCAGACCCCACTAATTATAGACCCATTTCAGTACTACCCACCTTTAGTAAATTTTAAAAAAAATTAATTTTGGCACAAATGCAAAGTTTTTTCAATAAACATAAGTTATTGCATAAAAAACAGTTCGGTTTCACAAGGGGTCGTTCAACTACTGATGCCGGTGTTGAACTTTTAGGACACATTTATAATGCCTGGGAAGACAAATGCGATGCTTTGGGCATTTTTTGCGATTTATCTAAAGCTTTCGACTGCGTTCTTCATGAAACATTAATCAGGAAACTACACCACTACGGAATCCGTAACGCCTCTCTGGATCTTCTTATTTCATATTTGAGTAATAGGATTCAGAGAGTTGATGTTAACGGGAAGAGATCTCCCGGATCCGTAGTAAGAATGGGGGTACCACAGGGCTCAATTCTTGGTCCATTTTTGTTTCTTATTTACATAAATGACTTGCCTCACCTCATAAAGGATAATCATGACATAGTATTGTTTGCAGACGACACTTCTCTTTTATTTAAACTCAAACGTCAGCAGTTAGTTACGGATGATGTTAACAGCGCCCTGGCAAAAGTCGTTAATTGGTTTAATGTTAATAACCTACTCCTAAATGAGAAAAAAACTAAATGTATTAAGTTTACGATACCCCATGTAAGACAAGTGGAAACTACTGTACTAATTAAGGATGAAGAGTTGAAACCGGAAGATAGCACAGTGTTCCTAGGCATAACTTTGGATGCCAAGCTTCAGTGGGGCCCGCATATAGACAAATTGTCAAAAAAACTTAGCTCCGCAGCATACGCCGTTAGAAGGATTCGTGAGTTAACTGATTTAGAGACAGCCCGTTTAGTTTACTTTAGTTATTTCCATAGCGTGATGTCGTACGGTATTCTCTTGTGGGGCAATGCCGCCGATATTCAGACAATATTTGTTTTGCAAAAAAGGGCAATTCGTTCAATTTATAAATTAATCCCAGATACTCCCTCAGAGAAAAATTTAAAGAGATTAATGTTCTTACTGTCGCTTCTCAGTTTATTTATGAAAACCTTTTGTACGCACACAAAAATATTAATTTGTTTAAAAAATACAGTGATATCCACAACATAAATACGAGGAACAAACAGAAATTTGTTGTTCCTGCAACGAGGCTCAAAAAAATAGGGGGTACGTTCAGATACCAATGTATACGTTTTTACAATAAACTTCCGAGCCAAATTCAAGCACTAAGCCTAAATAAATTCAAATCGTTTATAAAACGGAAGCTGTGCCTGAAAGCCTACTATCATGTTAATCACTATCTCGAAGATAAAAAGGCTTGGGATTAAGCTGCTCCAATGAAATTTGCTCTGTGAATGTCGAAGCTTAGGACTTCGCTTGTTTATTATTATTTTATTCCTTTCTTTTCCTTTTTTTATTTTGTTCTTTTCCTTTTTTTATACACTCTGACATTTAATGTTTTGACATGTATTTTATTATTTTTTATACACTCTGACATGTAATGTTTTGACATGTATTTTATTATTTTTTACTTTATTATTTTTTTATTATTTTATTTGACATTTACTGATTTGACATGAATACTTATTTTGTTAAGTATTTTACTTTTTTTTATCATCATTGTGCCTTTTAATGATTTTTGTGATTTTTATTTACATACTTTTTGAATAGAACTTGTTATGAATTTTATATGATTATTGTGAATGTGAGGACCATGTGGGTCACATTTATATTTTTTGTTTATTTTTTCCCACAACTGTCTGACAGTTTGAGTACTCTAAGCGACCTACCCAAATGTCCTTTCTTTGGTATTGTTCGTCGTTTCGTTGAGCTCCTTGAGTTATAAGTCGAGCTACACGTTAACTGACAAATGCTTGCACTGACTGGACAGGTCCACTCAAAACTGTATGGTTCTTTCTTCAAAAGACCATATCAGACACTAATCTGCATAGTCCTCATGTGAATTGAGCAAGATTGTCTGGACTTTAAAAGAGACTATGACCTCTGAATTTGTTTCAGCTGTTTCTTCTCAGAGTAGTCAGGTACGAAACACCGGCCCCATCTAGTTTTAAAAAATGACGTGTAAAAGTGTTTGTAAAAACCTACTTGCAAAATAAACATCATTTCCCAGTCCCTGACGATAGGAGAAGGAAGGACCTGGTTTGCACAAAGCCTCAAACTAGACATGCTTTTGCTAGTCGATTTCATGTGTTTTTAGGACCTTTTCTGTATAATAGACTCAACCAGAATCTAAACTTCTACAGCCTTAGTTATAGGAAATGTAGTTTTGTAATATCGGATTATTTAGCGATACTTAATTACACGGACACAGAAAAACTGCTAGAAGTCCTGGTTTAATTATGTTATTCCCTGGTATCTAATTGTACATAGGTATTTTACTTAATTTAGTTTTTATGTTTATTGATTTTTGTACCACTTAGATTATACTTATAGATGTTAATAGATTTATTTTATTTTATAACATTTACTGACTTACTTAATTTTGTGCTATGTAAAGTGATGGCCTGAAACACAGGTTTAAATAAACCTAGATCGGGCAGGTCGCTAGCAAACATTTGTGAATTCCACATTATCGTTTCTTGCAACTGTTAAATATATTTTTAGTTATAGTTTACTATTATGCATTAATTATACCATTGTTTTAGAAATAACACTACTGCACATAAATGTACATTTTTGAAATACTTTTATAAATAAATTATTCTTATTCTTATTATTCTTATTCTTATTTATCATTTAAGTTTCAGTTAATAATTATTTTGTAGGGTAGTTTGAATTTATAGTGTCTATGCCGTCTATGGACACTGAAACAGGCCTTAAATATTTAGAATATATTTTTGTCATTAACTATTTTCTTATTTGGTGTTTCAGGGGTTGACGGCGTGTGATGCGGATGGAGTGAAGGGCACCACTTCTTTACCTAAATACATCAAGCCCTTGGGTCCGTATAACTCTGATGCCACCATCATTCAGTCCCTGGCAACAGCTCTTCATGTTTCTTCTCAACCTATTACAGGTAAAGTGAAACGAAATTGATTTTCTATGGCAAATTTCACTCCTGTACTCTATGAAGGGGTAAGCAGAGACTATACATAAACACTAGTAAACTGATAATATAAAATTGCCTTAGTAAGGCTTATGACAAGCAAAGGCGTTAAGTTTATACATGATGCTGTGTGTGCAATTTCCACTTTTTACCATTTCCAGGTCAAACCGGATCAAAGCAATCCATACTCGAGAACCCAGGTGTTTTTTTAAACCCTGAACAGCCGCTAATTGCGGCTGTGACCATCACCAAGGATGACGTGAGACGTCAAGAGGAGCGTGTACGACGCTCACGCCAGCGGTTGCAGGAGGCGCTAGCGGTTGCATAGGAAAGCGCCGGCGACGGGGAGGCCAGCGCCGACCCTGTCGCCGTCGCCGACCCCGTCGCCGTCGCCGACCTGTCAGTCTCTTCCAGACTGTTGGACGCAGCTGACGCCTCTCCGAAACCCTCGTCGACCGATATGGACGTAGATAATAACGAATAAATATTTTATACGCAAGAGAATCTCAATACAAGTTTTCTGTTGGGGTTTTAAGTTTGTAAGAAAATTCCATGTCTTTTGTGGACTTCTTTTAGCATTTAAGTGTGGTCGGTACTGCAATTATTCAGTGCAAATTAATATAAGAATCGACGACGTGTCGACGATAAACTGTAAAAATAGGTAGGAATGCTGTAGGTCATTGTGGTGTTTGTTGTAATTGTGCTGGTTTGTACGGTTTAGAACGTGTCACGGTTCCTTGTATCTAGAAATTAGCTGGGGGTCGTCTTTTTGTGTTAATGTACTCGGAAGTCGAAATAAATCCTAGAAATTTTAGTGAGAATGTTCTGCACCATTCTCATATAACTGAAAATCAAAACAAGACACAATAATCCAGTGGCATGTTGTAGTGTGTGCTTTGAATATAAAGTAAGTGTGAACTGTGGATGTATTTCTGACGGCTATGCATTTTTGGTTTCCCTGCATGATTTTTATGTGTGTCCCGTTTTTAATGTTATCAATATACTATATCAAGATTTAAAAATCGTCCGATTTGTGCTTATAGTCAAATTGGCGCCAATCAGAATACGATCTACAGTACAAATTATTGGATTTTTGTAATCATACATAACATCTTGAACTTGTACATTTAATCATAAATTGCTGCTAAAATAAGCTATATATTAAGCTGATATTCAATTAGGTGGAAAATAATTTTGTATTGTAACAATAAAACTATTTTATAACTTGTGATATCGTGTTTAATTTAATATCAAAGATAACAGAAAGTGATAGTGCGATCTAACACTAAATTGGAATTTATTAAAACATATTCACAACCATAAAATTAATTATTATGTTTTCTTCAACCTTTCATGGCTAGGTAAAGTAACTCAACCAATGGGTTCTAATTATAATTATGTATGGACGAAGAAATATAAAGATTTATCAATCAATTCATAATCACTATTACAAAAGATCGAGATTAACAGTTTGTATCATTAAAAATGTTAGCTCAAAGCGTTACAAGTCCAATTTTTAGCAAAAGCTAATATTAGAAAAATGCTGGCAAATCTGTAATTGGTACCTATTCTGTAGTTCAATAATATGTAACGTTTTTGGTCTAAATGGGACCACAATGTGACTGGCGATTATAAGGTTTTCTAAAATGGTACAATATTTTATGGCGACTATTTCAAAATGGACGGCTGCTATGTGTAAAGTCGGAGAAGCTGACGTGCAGAATCTAATATAAATACGAATATTTTAGAATTTATATCTAATAGGACTTGTCAGAATAAAAACCAGGATTTGTTTGGGTCACCGGTGTTTTCATCTAATGCTCATTCGGTGGTCCCTTGCTGCATCTTAACAAAGCTTATATGAGTACTTATAGAGCTACTTCGTGTTCAAAGTCAATTCCATTTCAAGATCAAGTTTGATCATTATTATCTTATTCTAGACCTACTTAAATTATCATTCTACATCATGACAAGAAATTTCCTTGGGAATAAAAAATAATTTATTTTGCAATTCGCGAACATATGGGATGATTGGTTCACCACAAGTGTAGTGGGATTGGAACTTGAGACCTCTTGATGTTTATCGGTTCTTTATTGTGTGTTTTGAGCACATCATTCCTTATGTTCGCAAATAGACTGATGTAACAATAAATAAATAAATATCGCTGGACATTATACACAGCGCCATCTAGTGCCACACTAAGCAACGAGGCTTGTGTCGTGGACCCCAGATAGTTTATATACTACATAGATACTTTTGTTTGTAAATACATACTTATTATACATCCATGACTAGGAAACAAATGTCCATGCTCATCACACAAACATTTGCTCCTACCGGGATTCGAACCCGGGACCCTAAGAACGTAAGGCAGCCTCACTACCGCTGCGCCAATCGGGTCGTCAATGATGTAGGTACACACAGCAAGACAAGTACTTTAACTTAATTATTTTCTCGAACGGTATTTTCCGTTTACTGTGCGTACTTCTATTCCTAACTACTTAAATATAAAGTAAATGACTAGAGTAAGTAACAGTCGATTTGTACGAAAACCTTCCTTAAAACTACTTCATATAAAAGCAATATTAAATGACGATGTAGCATATTATTATTTGAATATTGTTAACATTGAAAGGCCCCATTTCAAGCATAAAAACCTTAACATGATCATTTAATTACTAAGGGCTCTATTTATTAGTAATAACGCTGATATTAGTTCCACTACCTTCTATATATTAATTTGTTAAAAGATCTCATCATTATGACGTTAATTTTAAGGCATTAGTATTATAATTAGTAAATATACTTTGAACCATTACAATTTATTTATAATATGATAATTATTATATTTTTTAAGGAATGCTTTAGTTTGTCTATCACAAATGATATGTTGATAAATTAAAACCATCAGTTTAAAGCTGATACGTAAATGATATGTCTAGTGTGGTAATAAAAATTATTTAAGTCCAAGGATAAAAATTTGAGAACAAAATTGTTCCTATAAAATAATATCCAATGAAATAATACTGTATCATTCGCGATTGAAAGTCAGGCATTCTTCTGGAAATTAAAAATGTTTTCCATTTGCTGTACATATTGTCAACTCCTTCTAAATTAGCTATAGATAGATGATGGGAAGGTATTTTCTTTCCTATTCCAATACGTCGGAAATGTTCATTTATGGTATTCTGATCTGATGTTGGTGTAGGACCAACATTCATTTTACCAGAACATATCCAATACAATATAGGACTAGCAGATGCCAAGAGTCTAGTTGTCACTTGAATATGTACAAAAATTATACAAAATATACACAAAAACAACATATGAACTATATACACAAACATTGTAGGATCATTGGCCCCAAAGCATTTAGAATATTGCTTTGGCCTGTAAGGCATCTTATTTGGATATCCAATAACACTAGTTTTCACTCCAAGTCTAAAACACAGCCTTATGTTACACAATACATAAGATAAACAATGATACATAACCAACAAAATGATAGGAGCAGCAAGAACAAAGTTAGGAATTTGTTTTAATTTATAATACCTGAAGAAGCCAACATCCCAATAATTACTTTGAATATAGGAATATGATAAAGGCAAAGTGTTATTACACCATGGGCTCTCAGCACTGCCTGGCAATACATATTCTGTATTTGACAAAAAATCAGGTAAGTTGTGTTCACTATGTACACAATATTTAAAGTAATTATATGTTTGAACTAAAAGAAATGGTAACAGTGCTATGATCACAGTCAAGAAGAGTGACACAAATGATGTGAACAATGGTAACAACAAGAATGGCAATATTAGCTTATGTTTTAATGTTCTATATTTGTACACAATTTCAGGTAATGTTCTTTCTACAACATTTTTAAAACTTGCATAGAATATGAACCCTAAATTAACAGAACCATTGGACCGAGTGATCATCGAGAATCCTGCTGGCAGGCCACTTAGTATATCAATATTGGCAAATCTTAAAGTCTCAGTTTCTGTACACTTGAACATTGTATAAAAGGACATCCATGCAAACAGTGATTCTGAATATGGCGCTGAAAAGAATATGCTTGCAGGATTGATGCAATACAATATTGCAGATTTATATGCTCTGCATTCACTTCGCAAAATTCTTAAGCTCAGTCTGTGTAATATATCAGCTGATTTGATAAATATTATAATATTCACAAGGGTTGCAGAAACCAATAGTATGCTGTGGAAGTTTAAAAATGTTCCAAATAGACTATTGAGTCCATATGCAACATATCTTACAACTAATGGAAACAGTGGAAAGAATGCTAAACAATTTTCGTAAGTGTAACCATACTGGGCGATGTGTATAAAGTACTGAGCATCCCATCTCTTCATGCCCCCCAATAATTTACCCACGAAGATGTCGGCATTCGTTTTACGCAAATTTGGGTCTTCAGGGCTTGTGAACACGTTAGCGTCATGATCGGGTATGATAAGGTTTGATATTGCTTGTAAGCTAATAAGAATGACTCTTGTGCTGAAGGCAAACCATAAAATCTTTTGCCGTGGGGAATACATCTGAAACACAAAACAATTTGAGTTTTTTTTTTATAACCACACAAGCACTTGCTTCCATTATAAAGACCAATTACCGTACCATAGAAGATCTGCTTTTTCATTTATAGTTACACATAATTCAATCAATATTATTGTCAATAATGCAAGAAATTCATTGCAATCAAGTCCACCGCGATGCGATAAGCAATCAGTGACATTGACAGCTTCAGTCATTATTAACGCTTGACATGTGTCAGTGATAACGGGATATTGTCTATGATTGCACCAATCCATGGAAGTAGTGTACATACTATTTCAGCATTCCGCTAAAGATAGGTAGCTTTTGTTGATTAGGTACAGTACCCGGCACGTAACTTGGCAAGAGTCGTTAGATGCGCAGAAGTCGTTTTTTAGGTCTCTTTGGCGGTCAAGCAGGACGCGGGGTATGAAGTAGCGCCGATCCGAGCGCGCGATTGGCGCGTCAGTCGACCCCTGCCTCCCGCACCGCGTCTACATTCCGTTCGCTCCCGATTACACTTGAGGTGCTAGTGCACGAGTACTACTCTACCCTTTGTTTTTGTTACGAGTTCAGTTTTAGTTTTAAATTAAGTTTTTGTTACGAGTTATTGTTATTGTTGTTGTTTTAAATTTAGTTTTTGTTACCAGTTGTTGTTATCGTTTTAAATTTAGTTTTTGTTACGTTTTTTACAATGCCAGGACCAAATACCGTTTTACGCAGACATGCCAGATACGATGTGTACTGTTTCATGGAGAAAGAAGCTCAAATTGAAAAAGAGACGGTAAAACGGACTGCAGAAGCAACTAAAACGTCAGAAAGAACAGTAAGACGTATAGTTAAAGAAGTTAGAAATTCCGAATTCTTCACTGTCATTAGGACACCGGGAAAAAAGAGGAAACAAATATAAAAAAATACATACATAAAAAAAATGCATCAGTATTATGTTTTATTTATAACACCTAATAAAAGTCACGAATTCCTCTGCTTTGTTTAACTACATGATTAAAAATAAATGATGGCAATAACCAAAAATAACAATCAATAAAATTTAAGTGACTAGTTATTTGTTCCACTAAGTGTACGATGCGCGAACTTGCCCCCACTCCGCCAAAACCTTGCCAACTTACGTGCCGGGTACTGTACCTAATGTTACAGCACCATGCTGAGATAGGGGCTTTTTGGCCTCGTATAGTTTCTTTTTGTTTAATCTTTATACGTTGTACCTGCTGTTAATTTTACCTTTTTAATTTGTGTCTTTTCTCCTGTGCGGGCTAATAAATGCTTTTTTGGTTCCGTACCCAGACTTCGCTGTCTGTCACCAGGCTGTATCTCATGAACCGTGACAGCTAGACAGTTGAAATTTTCACAGATGATGTATTTCTGTTGCCGCTATAACAACAAATACTAAAAACAGAATTAAATCAATATTTAAGGGGGGCTCCCATACAACAAATGTGATTTTTTGCAGTTTTGTCTAATGTTTTTAAATAATGGTACAGAACCCTTCGTGCGCGAGTCCGTGTGGCTGTCTCTGGCAGAGCCACCAACAGGGATTTTAATTTTGATAACACAAAAATTTAGTCGCTATTTAGTCGAAATTAGTCGCCAAATATCAGATTTGGTCGGTCACTGGTTCAAAAGATATAAGGGCTTATTGTTGGCCCTGCTGGAGTCAGCCTACCCCAGCAGAGCCACATTAATAACTTAAAAACTAGGGCACCTAGCGAAGATCTGTTCTCTCCCATATTTACTCGCTAATTAGTCGAAATTAGTCGCCAAATATCAGAACTGGTCGGTCACTGGTTCAAAAGATATAAGGGCTTATTGTTGGCCCTGCTGGAGTCAGCCTACCCCAGCAGAGCCACATTAATAACTCAAAAACTAGGGCACCTAGCGAAGATCTGTTTTCTCCCATATTTACTCGCTAATTAGTCGAAATTAGTCGCCAAGTTACAGATTCAGTCGGTGTGTCATTAAAAAGATATTAAAGAATTCAATTTCCCCATACAGTGGTACAACCAAGTACAAAATACTTAAAGTAGTTTTTAGACAGGTGTATCTATACGACGTCTGGAGGAATTCTATAACTTCAACCCACCAAAGGAAAGCAGTATTCATTACCTAAAAACAAGATCTACAATAAATATATGTAATTATTTAGGTATCGAACAAAATGTGTGCATTTAGTCGCTGGCAGATAGATCAAGCTCTATGTGGTCTGTGGATAGATCGCTGCGCTCCGTTACATTTACACGATAAGTAAGAAAGAGATAGATGCGCGTGTACAGACGAGCTACTTAGAACGAGTTGCCCGTGACGTACCTAAGTTAAAGTCGGCCAGTTTAAAGTGGAACTTAAAGAATAGTTAGGAACTCGAATGTTGTTATCTTTAGGTACGTATTCCGCAAATACAAAAACGGGGAACAGAGCGAGCACCGGCGCGTCGTCGGCGGTGTTCGCGCCGCTAAAAGTATTTAAAAAAAAATAGGTAAATTAACAAACTTGCTCTAAACGCTAAAGATTTTTTTCTTTAGTCATCCACCGGGAGTACAGCGAGAAGGTTTGTTTGTGTAAAATATTAAAAGAACAATTACGAATACGGGCTTTTAAGTGCATTGGACATGTCACATGGTGGTGGACAAAGAGGACGCCTTATGAGTGAAGATTAATATTATTATGTAAGTTACCTTGATTTTTCACGTCATTAGCGTGTTTGTGTGTGTGTCCTAAGATACCAATACTGATGCGCTACCTACCAATGTAGTCCGTCGATGTCCATATTATTTGGCTACAATTAGGATAGTTAATTTAAAAAAAAACACTACCTACCTAAGTGCTTCAGTGCATACATTATGATTGTAACTCTCAGATCAAAGAATTTTGATCTGAGTTGTACCTACCTCATTAGTCGGTATCTATTGAATTTAGATTACCTATATCTGAAATTCAATAGATTTGTACCTATGTAGTGAAATAAACGTAGGTACATAACATATCATCACGCCTGTAATCCCCAAAGGGTTAGGCAGAGGTATGCCTAAGGCTCGGCGCAAACGGGCCACCAACCACAGCCACCGGTGGCTGTCGCACGCTATCGCGAATCTCCGACACTGCTGTAACAAGTGGCCGCTACCGGCCACACGTGTGCGGCGAGTTTCAACAAAATGTATAAAAAAGCGTGTTAACTGCTTGTCGCTGGCCACCGGTGGCTGTGGTTGGTGGCCCGTTTTGCGCCAAGCTCAAAGGTATACTTAGCTGCACCGCAGTTGCCGCATTCTAATTTTTCTATGCAATCTCGCACATAGACATAGACACAGTTTGCACACAGACACAGATTGCATTTTCTGTTAGTACAATAATTTTAAGGTAACTAATATATAATTTTATATTTCGACAATGAAGTTTTATTATTCTAACCTAAATTAAGATAAAATAAAAACTTAACCCGTCCATACAAACTCTACAGCCTACCACGACACAATACACCCACACCCACAACGCAACACTGACAATCACCTCAAAATACACACATCAAACCAACTTTTTGGAAATTCATTTTTATAATTTGATTTAGATTTATATATTATTTCCGGCATTTAGATACAGTTCAATTTGTTGTTTTGTAGGTATGCTGTCTACAAATTACTTATTCGGCCGGGAGTAGTATAAATGAAAGTCCAGAAGGTTAGGTAAAACTTGGTGACTATATTGTCGGTAATAACTGCACAATTTACACTGATTATTGAAACAACTGCTCTACACAAAAAATTGGAGACGACTAAGGTGGCGGGGGGCTCGCTACAAATCGTAAGCGTCGTCTCTGGTTACATAAGGTGTGAGGGTGTGTGTGTGTGTCACTACAGTTGAATTTATAAGGAACAATAAATAAACTTACCTATTAAACCTTAATTAGAGCCAATAATGGTGCCGATTCTCTTGTACACCGAACTAACCTAAACTAAAACTAAAATTTCTTATTTTTAGTTAGTTGGTTTTGTTAAGTTATTCTGAAAACAAGATTCTCTAAACTTAAATAAAGTTTTGACACACTTAAATTCGAGTTTGACAGTCACCAAGTTGAGTAAACCCATAGAGTAAAATAAGTATAATATATAGGAAGTAAACCATAGACTAAGATTGCACTAGAGCTTAAACGAAAATGAATGAAAGTGAACGAAAATGATCTGAATTGCAAAAAAAAACCTGAGTAATGACACTAATGACTGACACTTTCAGTCAATATCTGACAGTGACATTGTCAAGTTACTTTTTTCGGTGTGTTCGCTTTATTAACCATGATGTTTGGAAAAGGTTTGTTCGTTTTAACTAGTAATAAGTGTAAATTCACACATAAATAAAAACGACTTTTCTCAAAATTGGAGGTCTTTAAAAATGTATTTTATAATTAGTACAGTTCGTTTTTGTCTATCCACTTAGTTATATTATCCTGGTTAAAATGTTTGATTATAAATAACCATTTTTGGACATCATGTCCATATGATTGAATTTTTGTTTGCTTGAAATCTCAAACAAACAAAAAATCAACCCAAATTTATAAATAATAATCAATCAACCGATAGGTTTTTAAAAATAATAAAAAATTAAACTCCTTTGCCATGGGGACTTAATACGACCATACCTTGTTACTTTGAATTATGAGCTGTCAAATCGTATGGATTTCTTCAATCGTTTTTGTTTATCGTTTTAATTGCCGCAGTTATTGTAATAATGCCTTAACCTCTCAGGCCCGAAGGATCCGTAAATGGCGTTGGCAAATGTAGCGAGTTAAATTGTAAAAGTAGGGGAGTTCATTAGTTTCCTATGGAAAGCAAACTCAAAAAACAATGGGAGTCTGCCTTACGCAATAAAAAAATTCAAGTAAAGTTTTTACCGCACGTTTGTGTGGAGTGTATTTCATAGTATACAGGTGAGTTAATACAGTAACTTAGCATACTTTGCATTACTTACTAATTTGTGTCATTCTTGGTAGGTAAGTAACAATAAGTTAACCTAAGTGGTTTCTTAATCATTTCAGAAAGACAGCGGTACCATCGGTATTCTGTTTCACTGAAGCTAAACCAGAAAATCCGACAGCATCGTTATTAGAAAAGAAGGCAGAAAAAACTATTTCAGGAAAGTTCTGAAATAAAACCGCAACCTTCAACCAGTAGTTTTACTTCCATGTATACAACAGCATTAGAAAAGGTGTCGAAGAAGAAGTTAACACATTAAACAACAGTGAAGACGAATGTATACAGTGCACCTAAGTGTTTATCTAAAAGTATTCAAATTGACCACGAGTATGTCTACAGGTCTATTACTAGATACAAAGAGGATGATAAATCCATAAAGTTTTACACAGGTTTCGAATCCTATAAAAAAATTCAGTTAGTTTACTCAACTCTAAGTGTAATGAAGAATCTAATTGTGGAGAGTGTATTATGAAAAATATTAAATAAAAGAGTACTTTTAATTCTGCTTTTTTACTATTTTCAAATAGTGTTTATACATATATTTATTTAGAATTGCAGGTTCTAAATGATGTACATAAAAGTTAATTAAATGAGTTAACATTTCATTAAAATATGAATCATCTCGCCTTCATGTCCTTTTGTAATTTTTCCTATATGTTCTTTCCTTAGAAGCGTAAATGACAAAATTACAGTATTGTTAGCTGGAGTAATATAGCTGTCCTTGATTGATTGCTTTACACTGGTCTCGTAAATAAGTGTAAATGCCATCAGAGGTAAAGCGGGTGGTCAAAAGATGGCGATATTCATATAAATGCTGTCCTTTACGCTGAGTGTTACAGCTGAAAACAAATAACAAAAAAATTATATTCAGAAGCTTTATTTATTATACTGTGATCAGATGAAATAGTATTTTCTTTATAATCACTGTTAGCATGGAGAGCTTTCTAAAAATTTGACCAACAAATGTATTCATTCTCCTATGAACATATTCTTGGATTGCCTGTCTGGTGATGGGAAGTGGAGAATCCGCATTTATATCACTGAATGTATCACAGGGTGGACACTGGTATACGATGTCGTCTTGGCCCATGCAGTCGGCACCAAAGTTCTGGTTTCGATCATACGCTTCTAATCTATAAAATTAAAACAAGATAATTAGCCAAAGAACACAAAATAATCTAACCTAAAATATTTTTATTCTTTCTTGAAAGTTTCTAAAAAATAGTTATTTCATATTACACAGAACCTGGAAGTGGCTTTGAGTATGAGAAATGAATTTACTACTTCTTTTCCAAATAGTAACAAGTGCAATACATGTTCAGTACAAAAATCCCTTGGTAAATTTTCATAAATTTTGTTTGTATCCTATATAATAAAATAACACTACATTTACCTTTCTACCGAATCGACAACAACTGCAATCACGTTGTGCTTCCTTATTGACCTCAAAATTATCCAAACTCTCAAGAAATACGAGAGAAATGTACTTTGAAAATTTTAGTTCATGACAACTAATTTTATTCCACACCTTTTTAATCGCGATTAAAAATAGTCTGATTTAGTTTGACAATCTTAATTTTAGGTGAAAAACGTCAATTTCAGAATAGCAAAATAGCCATTTACACCAAATTGAATAACTTAGTGCCAATGATATTTAATTAAACAGATATGTTATGAGCGCGCAATCGTGAAGACTCGAAAACGTGTCAATTGGCCTGTTTTTCCTTTATTCTGCGTCACTGCGTGTATGTGAGCTGGCTCTCCCCCGCGGCACACTTTTTTCGGTGGTTTTGTAGGTGTATAACATATCTGTTTGTTAGAATATCATTGCTTAGTGCTGTTAAACTATAATCTGTTTATGTCATGTCACTTTAATCAATTTCAGAATGGGAAACGTCGTTTGACAGGAACAAACTAAATTTTAGTGATTTTTAGTCTAGTTTAGAGATATTTGTGACAAGAGAATCGGCACCAATAATGGTCATATTAGGTATAGTATTTACATCTTTGATTTAAGTATGTATTTTATTGTAATGGTGCCGATTCTCTTGTCACAAATATCTCTAAACTAGACTAAAAATCACTAAAATTTAGTTTGTTCCTGTCAAACGACGTTTCCCATTCTGAAATTGATTAAAGTGACATGACTTAAACAGATTATAGTTTGACAGCACTAAGTTATTCAATTTGGTGTAAATGGCTATTTTGCTATTCTGAAATTGACGTTTTTCACCTAAAATTAAGATTGTCAAACTAAATCAGACTATTTTTAATCGCGATTAAAAAGGTGTGGAATAAAATTAGTTGTCATGAACTAAAATTTTCAAAGTACATTTCTCTCGTATTTCTTGAGAGTTTGGATAATTTTGAGGTCAATAAGGAAGCACAACGTGATTGCAGTTGTTGTCGATTCGGTAGAAAGGTAAATGTAGTGTTATTTTATTATATAGGATACAAACAAAATTTATGAAAATTTACCAAGGGATTTTTGTACTGAACATGTATTGCACTTGTTATTAGTTGGAAAAGAAGTAGTAAATTCATTTCTCATACTCAAAGCCACTTCCAGGTTCTGTGTAATATGAAATAACTATTTTTTAGAAACTTTCAAGAAAGAATAAAAATATTTTAGGTTAGATTATTTTGTGTTCTTTGGCTAATTATCTTGTTTTAATTTATAGATTAGAAGCGTATGATCGAAACCAGAACTTTGGTGCCGACTGCATGGGCCAAGACGACATCGTATACCAGTGTCCACCCTGTGATACATTCAGTGATATAAATGCGGATTCTCCACTTCCCATCACCAGACAGGCAATCCAAGAATATGTTCATAGGTGAATGAATACATTTGTTAGTCAAATTTTTAGAAAGCTCTCCATACTAACAGTGATTATAAAGAAAATACTATTTCATCTCATCACAGTATAATAAATAAAGCTTCTGAATATAATTTTTTGTTATTTGTTTTCAGCTGTAACACTCAGCGTAAAGGACAGCATTTACATGAATATCGCCATCTTTTGACCACCCACTTTACCTCTGATGGCATTTACACTTATTTACGAGACCAGTGTAAAGCAATCAATCAAGGACAGCTATATTACTCCCGCTAACAATACTGTAATTTTGTCATTTACGCTTCTAAGGAAAGAACATATAGGAAAAATTACAAAAGGACATGAAGGCGAGATGATTCATATTTTAATGAAATGTTAACTCATTTAATTAACTTTTATGTACATCATTTAGAACCTGCAATTCTAAATAAATATATGTATAAACACTATTTGAAAATAGTAAAAAAGCAGAATTAAAAGTACTCTTTTATTTAATATTTTTCATAATACACTCTCCACAATTAGATTCTTCATTACACTTAGAGTTGAGTAAACTAACTGAATTTTTTTATAGGATTCGAAACCTGTGTAAAACTTTATGGATTTATCATCCTCTTTGTATCTAGTAATAGACCCGTAGATATACTCGTGGTCAATTTGAATACTTTTAGATAAACACTTGGGTGCACTGTATAGATTCGTCTTCACTGTTGTTTAATGTGTTAACTTCTTCGACACCTTTTCTAATGCTGTTGTATACATGGAAGTAAAACTACTGGTTGAAGGTTGCGGTTCTATTTCAAAACTTTCCTGAAATAGTTTTTTCTGCCTTCTTTTCTAATAACGATGCTGTCGTTCGAGGGATGGAGTGGATTTTCTGGTTTAGCTTCAGTGAAACAGAATACCGATGGTGCCGCTGTCTTTCTGAAATGATTAAGAAACCACTTAGGTTAACTTATTGTTACTTACCTACCAAGAATGAGACAAATTAGTAAGTAATGCATAAAAGTATGCTATGTTACTGTATTAACTCACCTGTATACTATGAAATACACTCCACACAAACGTGCGGTAAAAACTTTACTTGAATTTTTTTATTGCGTAAGGCAGACTCCCATTGTTTTTTGAGTTTGCTTTCCTTAGGAAACTAATGAACTCCCCTATTTTTACAATTTAACTCGCTACATTAAGGCATTATTACAATAATTGCGGCAATTAAAACGATAAACAAAAACGATTGAAGAAATCCATACGATTTGACAGCTCATAATTCAAAGTAACAAGGTATGGTCGTATTAAGTCCCCATGGCAAAGGAGTATTTTTTATTATTTTTAAAAACCTATCGGTTGATTGATTATTATTTATAAATTTGGGTTGATTTTTTGTTTGTTTGAGATTTCAAGCAAACAAAAATTCAATCCTATGGACATGATGTCCAAAAATGGTTACCTATTTATAATCAAACATACCAGGATAATATAATTATGTGGTTAAACAAAAACGAACTGTACTAATTATAAAATACATTTTTAAAGACCTCCAATTTTGAGAAAAGTCGTTTTTTATTTATGTGTGAATTTACACTTATTACTAGAAAACGAACAAACCTTTTCCAAACATCATGGTTAATAAAGCGAACACACCGAAAAAAAGTAACTTGACAATGTCACTGTCAGATATTGACTGAAAGTGTCAGTCATTAGTGTCATTACTCAGGTTTTTTTTTGCAATTCAGATCATTTTCGTTCACTTTCATTCATTTTCGTTTAAGCTCTAGTGCAATCTTAGTCTATGGTTTACTCAACTTGGTGACTGTCAAACTCGAATTTAAGTGTGTCAAAACTTTATTTAAGTTTAGAGAATCTTGTTTTCAGAATAACTTAACAAAACCAACTAACTAAAAATAAGAAATTTTAGTTTTAGTTTAGGTTAGTTCGGTGTACAAGAGAATCGGCACCAATGTATTTCAAGCAATGGGTTGATACTTACCTACATACTTACAATACGTTTTCAACGTTTAAGTATTACATTTTACTAAAGATAGGTACGATAATTTTAACGTATTTATTATTCTAAAGTAAATTAGAGCTCAACATTGTAAATTAGTAAAACAGTTGCATGCGACTGTACATCTTGACACTAAATAGACCAAGAGCAAGGTTTAATGGTTTCAAAGAAATTTAAGCCTCTCTAACTTAATAATTAAAAACATTTAACATGTATTTAATAGAGAATTTATCTCTCTCGGTCATTTTTATGGACTTTAGACCGATAAAACTAGAAGTATATTACACATATTAATAGAAATATTTTTTCTTGGCAATTTTTCGTGAACTCTTCGATCTAGCTCTTGGACTATACCTTAATAATTGAACTCATTATATCTTCTGAACTAGGACCCGATTAATTCTGTAACTTGGCGACTAATTTCGACTAATTAGCGAGTAAATATGGGAGAAAACAAATCTTCGCTAGGTGCCCTAGTTTTTGAGTTATTAATGTGGCTCTGCTGGGGTAGGCTGACTCCAGCAGGGCCAATAATAAGCCCTTATATCTTTTGAACCAGTGACCGACCAAATCTGATATTTGGCGACTAATTTCGACTAAATAGCGACTAAATTTTTGTGTTATCAAAATTAAAATCCCTGTTGGTGGCTCTGCCAGAGTCAGCCACACCGCGAGTCCGACTCGCACTTGGCCGGTTTTCTTTCTCACTGTTACTTCAGATGCAGTCTTTTTGCAACATATATTTGTGTTACTTGCAGCAAGGCGTGCATCGTGTGAATCGAATCCAGGAGCTCATATGATCAACCAGAAAGTTTCTTTTTGTTTATATTTTTTACTTACTGCCTCGTTGGTATAATGGACGCAAGCAAGACTACTGAGCATGAGGTCTTGGGTTCGAACCCCGAGTCGGGCAGTCTTATTGCGTTGCTCCATCAGGAATTTCTCAGTAGCAGCCACGGATACTGGGTGTGTGCCCTGTATCCGTGGGCTGATGGGACTTAAACATAACTAGCGAAATGTGGGTTTAGGTACATATCTGCCTAACCCTACTGGGATTACAAGCGTGATGTTTATATTGTTACTATTGTCATAAATTAGCCAGTAGGAAAAAGTCTCATATAGCTCTTATTTTTAACTGAGTCAATAAGGCAAAAACTGTTCACAAAAACAAGCTCAGAAAGTTTAACTTAAACCTCATAAATCCAGTCACACTGTGACACGATCGGGTATGACTGATTGGGCACCCAGTTTCTCTAAACTAACCCTAGGATGCAAGTGAAGAAAAAATATGGAAAAAGGAGCAAATAAAACGAGAGTTTCAAGTTTATTTATAATAATTGCATTCTGTCACGTAATAATATTGTTACACCCAGATTCATACGATTTTAAACATTTCTAGCAGTCTAGAACACATCACAGAGCACACGCCTATTATGTTGAATAAAACATGAATTTCAAAAAGCTCAAACCGTGTTGTTTGGCAAGAATTTGGAAACAAAAGATACTTTCGACAAGCATGAAAGCTAGCAAAAAAAAAACTGAACTATAATATATAAATCAGCTCAATTTTTTATGTCCAATAAAATGAGTCATTAAATACTTTTATTACCTCTATGCATAAAATTTAAGGACTTTAAAAGATATGTTCACGATAAATAAAGGTGCGCCTATGATCAATGCCTCTCTATACAAGAAATAGTTCATATTAGTGATTCACCACTTCTGTGTAATTTTAACACATTCCCCTACAAAACTGAGCAACTTTAGTACTCTTCATACTTTTTACAACTTAAATTTAATTACCTATAAAACCACTACAATAGGCTACAAAAGAAAATTTTAAATATAAAAGTTTTTACCACCACAAAATAATAGATAAAATATATTTTACATGGCTAAAAAGAAAACGAAACCGGACGAAATATAAGCATTATATATAATTGAGATACATAAAAAGAAAACAAATAATTTTTGTCTTTTGTTATATATTGATATATTTTTGTCCATATTCAACCAATATTCAGTTTACCTGGCATAATGCAAAATAATCAGTCAACCTTATATACCCCTTTGAATTGTGACTAAAGTAAAAATAGTGAAGAAACTTTGAATATTATACAAAAAAAATATTAAATTTCCATTACTCATAAATGATAAAGTTTATTGCATGAAAGTGCGTTTCTTCCCACATTTTTTTTTTCAAAGCAATTCTATTTACATAAACCTATTATTTACGTAATTCTACGCAAGTGAGTTCACATCGATAACATAGAGTATAACAAGAATACATTAAATTAAATCATAGAAATACCGTTTATATTTCTTCACAGTAGTACAATAAAAAAATCTGACGATTTTATTAAGGAATTCTAGTGTTTTTATTACTTAAAGTATAAACAACAATTTTGCATATTGCCTAAAAACGAGAAGGAATGAATTTTAATTATTACAATTATATAGAGGGAAACTGAGACGTGCGTAACGACAGACTCGGTCATAAATTGAAGGGTGTTAGAAATCGTTGTCGCTAGCTCATCCTTACTTACACCATTGCATTGAAAAGTAAATACGTGAAAGTGTTTATATGTATAAAATGACGTTATTCAAAATGTTTGTATGCTTTCATATTATTCACTAAGTGTTATCTATAAAATAATTATTGAAATTACATTGCAATAAATATGAAGGTGAGTTTAGGTGTAATTTCAATATTTATTATAAGTTGTAAAACACACGTATTTCGAATCCTGCCATTTTAAAATCAGTAATTTGAATACATCGCTCACACAATTTTTATACCGAAACCATGAACAACATAAATATCTAACTGTAGTGTTGTTACAAACGCACGCAGTTCTAAACTAACTAACCAGATGTAGTCACCCCTGCATACTGGGATAGTTTCACTGTTTATCACAAAAACATTCCACTCTCTATGAGGGAACAATGGACGCCAAACCGCTGTTGATCCTGAAGTAATCACAATTACTTCATAACATTTTTTTATATAATTATTGATTGTAATAAAATGGTGGGACACATTTTTATAAAGGCCTTTTTTGTCCCGAAAATATATAGTATCACAACATCAAACAAACCACACGTTATCACAAGTGACGAAGCGTTGTACAATAAATAACTGTGATACATGAACAAAACGAACTCCGTTAGAACTTGGTTCGCAGATGTCAACACGTGAATGTTAGTCGTTTGTAACAATATTACAGCAGTATCAGTATGGTGTAAGCAAATCGTAGCCGCAGTAGTGGACGTCTAAGTTGCTAGGCGCTTCAGTGTTAGCTCATGGACAACTGGCCGAGAGCTAATAGCCTCTCCACCGCCGCATTCACGTCGCCGAATGTCGCAATCAGTGCTGAAAAGAAGCACCGCATATAATTTTTGCAAGTGCGCTGTAATTAGGGTTGTCACCTTTTTTTCAGACGAATAAAGTATTTTCTTCATTTTGGTAAGACTAAAATAAAGTACACAGCATAAAAAAAAGTATTTATTATTATTTTTCCCTAGAAACGTATTTTTTGTTGCTCTTTGCGACATTTATAAATGCTCAAATTTTGTGGCTCCACATACCTATCACTTTATTTAGTCTCTTATGTACTCATAACCAGTAACGAGGCATTAACAATCAATTTTACGTAAATAGAGTATTTTAGCGTACTTTGTTGGTGTTGTAGAAAAAGAGGACAATACTCTATTTTAGAGTATGGGTGGCAACCCTAGCTGTAATCGACATTAAATTTAACCTTGAAGACATAAAAACTTTCCCTACTCTCTTTTTACTTGTCAATCTAGGGCTATTTAGGACCAGTCTTTATCGAAGGAGTCCAGCTCATCACATCACTGCCTGGACCTCTCACTCGTTCTCACACACTCAATGTGGGACCCATTGAATAATGCCTATGGCCCATATCATGTAGCAATGCCCTATCTCAATAGGGAATATGCATAAATATTCCTTTTCTTATTTCGATACGGAATGTTAAAGTACTATAAAAATAATGACAAAAAGCGAAAACAAGACATAAATCGGCCAAACAACACAAATGTTATAACCATTTAAACTTTTGTTTCCATCTCTTTCTAGCAAAACGGCATTTAGTATGGATTGTGTACGTCGATGCAGCGAATGACGTCATTCGCTGTATCGGATCTCTCTGTCTAATCAGTAGTTTCAAATGCTTCTATCTTAGTATTTTTAATAGATATTAAAAACATAATTTCACTTTGCTTATTTCTGATGTTAATACGCTTTGTTTAGAGTGATAAAAAAAAATCATGCATATTATTGACCACTCTGTATCGTTCGTAGAAAAGAAGTCAATTTCCCAAGTGTCTGCTTACCTTGCAAGTTAGCATCCCTGTTGAGAAAGCCCATAGCAGTAAGTTGTTCAAGTTGTTGCGAGTAGCGCTGTTCCGGTGGCTGCGATGAATTCGTTTGGTTATTCGCCATAGCAGACATCATCCGCTGCATGAACTGTGTACCAAATATTAGGAATTAATGTGATGAAGTTTATATTTAAGACTATCGAAATATATTTACAATACAACAGTCTACACAGGACTTAGAAGTACCTGTAAATTCACTGACTAACGGCCGTTTCCTATAACTTACTTACGTATAACTGTTGCGTTAATATACCTACGGTGTTTCTATACAAAGTTAGCTTGATTTATAGAAAAATCAAAGAAAGCTTTTCTGTGACGTCTTGTTTCTAACCGTCCGTAAGCTAAATGTCAAACAGACAGACATAGCAATCTTCCGTTACCTGTTAGTAAGTTATTGAAAATAGCAGTCAATCATGAGTACTGTAATACATGACCAATTATACTCGATTTACAATTCTATCAATGATGAAATCAACAAATAAGACTTTGATTTTTACAGGTTAATGATATTAAAGGATGAATAACACTGTTTCCTAACATCTGATCAGTAAGCAGTCGTCAAATCACAACTTAAATTACAGTTAAGTTTTCAACTACTACAATCTATCAATACATTGATATTCATGGTTTTATACAGCTCTAGCAACTCACTCAAAAAACAAAGGTATTATGTACCACATCGACGTACGGGCGGCGTGCGTTCAACTACGACGGAGCCAGCACATACAGACAAAGCACTTTATGTCTACCTTGTAAGTGGTTTCACTGCAGTTAGGAGCAAATTACTAATAACTTCTTGTGATACCACTCTTTAATTTAACTGAACTGTAATTATAACAAACTCTTTATATCTAAGAAATAATCTATCACGTAGCGCAAGTATTTTTGAGGCTTTTATTTTCTGTGAAACACTAAATCTGAAAATTATACTAGACTAAATTGAGACAGATTTCCGAGTCCCTAGAACTTGTCATGAGAATCGTATTTATTATTTTAAGTTTGGGGCCTCCACACGAATTAATGTTGTCGGGTAATAAAACTCATACTCATAACTCATAAACTAATATTCAATTGTACGCCATAAACAACTGCGCGCACGCAACGTGCATTTGAAGCGCGCTCGTTGGAACCTTAGACATAAATCTGTAATCCTGTGCATTTAATTTAAATAAATAAATAACGTGGATTACCTGGACTTATAAGCGTGGTGATCAATGCTCGTGCTTTCCCTGTTGAGAAGAGGCCTTTGGCCAGCAATGGGACAGTAATAGGCTGGTATTATTATTATTACCTGCGTGAAGAGCTCTTGGTTCTGTTGCCTCGGCTGCGCGTTGTTGGGTGCGGCAGCTGGCGGCGTGGCTGTGGGCGCGGCGGGTGGCGTGGCTGTGGCGTTGGCGACGCCCATGCCCAGGTTGCCCACCAGCGTGGGCGCGGCGCTGCGCAGCTGCTCCAGGCCTTGCTGGATCTGCAGCAGCGCGTTCAGGGCCTACACCATATCATTTATACCAATATTGTGTTGGCCTTAGCAGCTACAACTATTGAGTCGTATTGAGACTTGATAGTCCTAAGTGTGCTAAGAGGTAGTCGGTGTAATAACCTGAGCGATATTCAGATTATAAAACCGATTAAAATCTTGATGTGGCTCACAGATCCAAACAATCCTCTGCCTTGTTGATCCAGTGGATCGCTAGGGCTAATATTGATGGTTTTGATTCAAAAGTCGGTCAAACTGTCACCGAGTTTTCCATGTGGAATGTCTGAGTAGCAGCCAGGATGTCTGGATTTGTGCTCAGTTGAAAGGCTCACCTCTTATTAACCTAACTGACGAAATATGGGTGTCCTATTAGGTATAGCTCTTTTAACCCTTCAGCCCGCTTAGCATGACCACCGTAGAAACGAAAGAGATTCGACAAATCTTTTGTTCATTTTTCATTGAAATCAATGACAGATGAACAATAGTAGATTGTATGACAAGGGAGCAAAATAGTATTTTTACGGCGAGGGCGCTATTTTGATTCCAGAGCGAAGCGAAGGATTCTAAAATAGAATCCTGAGCGTAGCGAGAGATTCAAAGTACATCGCCTGAGGAAAAAATATGTTTGCTCTCGAGTCATATACTCTACTTTTCATCTCGTTCTATGAGAAAATAAATAAGAGACACTTTTAAGTAATTAATGAATAAGTTTAATTAAAAAAATGACATGAATGTAAAAAAGGTCAATTACAAATTTATATTTATATCTAATAGATATAAATATAAATGGCACTGGCAAAATTTTGAAAATTTATTGTCACTGTGTGTATTTTGTTTGGGATTGATATAGTTGTGGATTTATTTATACATTTTTTGTTTTTTAATTACTCTTTCTTTGTTCTAATATGAAAAGTTTACTTGAAATTTGTAGCGTTTTTTGATTATGGATCAATTCTTTTCTAAACTGTGGAAATAGAAAAACAAAACTAGTTATGCTTTAAGGGTCCCTACAAGAAATTAAGTCATTTTGAACATTTTTGATCACTCCTTGTGAGAAAGGCAAGAAGAATTTGAACCTGCTTTATTTTTATTATAAGAGTCAGGTTCTTATTCTTGTCGACTGCGGGAACAATTGTTTTAAATAATGTATATATTAATGGCAATCACCCATATTCAAAACCCCTTTTCCGCAAAAGTAACGAGCGAGTGATGTTTGTGGTTCCCTGAACAAAGAACTACAAAATATTCTGAATATTAAAAAATATGAATAACATCAATATATGGTCTACTCGTAACATACGGGAAAACATTATTGATTTCTATACGAAATATAGCAGAAAAAAAATGTTGAAAAAACTTAATTTATGGAAAACGTCGGGCCAAAAGGGTATTTTTTTCTATACCTTAGAAACGCTTTAAAGAAAATTTAATAATTACTCATTAATCTCAAGGTAGCCCTTTATTAGAATCTGAATTTTAATTTATAAATAAACAATAACTTCATTTCGTAAATTAAATGCAAAGTGAACTATATAATCGACCGCGCAAACCCGCTCCCGTCAGTAACGAAAGGGCTCTCCCAGCGTGAGGACGTATCACTTTGCTTCGCAAGCGCTCGCGAGTTATTACGTGAATATATTTCCGAGATATACACAGACTACCACATTTCGATCCAGTATTTATATTATAAATTATTAAACTTTTTGATTGTACATATTTAGATAAGATTTTTTTTTGACGTTGGTTGTTTATTATGATTGGTAATATATTTTTTGTTTTTTACGGATTCGTATAGAGGAGGCTCGGGAAAGTAAAAACCAGTTTTCAAAAGTTGACCCACTTGTCCCCCTTCTCCCCCTTTTAGGCGGATCTCGGAAGTTGAGAGACTTGAAACATTTTTTTTTTCAGATTCATATAAAGAGCGGGCCTAACGCCAGGATAAATTCTGATTTCCCCCGCGCGTCTCGCTACACCCGCATTAGTGCCGATAACAAACACGGGCGGCCGCGGCGCCACGACGCGCGAAGCGTGGGACCAAGCTTGCGTAGTGTAGCGGGTAGGGCGTAGTATATGCAAGCAACACAGTTAAATAAAGCCACTTTTTTTTCTTATTTTTTTTGTATTCATTTTTTAACACCTATACAATACATTCCTATGTTGTTTGTATGTCGTGAAATAAAAGTTTCGACTTTTGAGTACTCCATTTCATCTTAATTTTTTTCTCCATTTCGTTTTATCATCACGCCTGTTATTTTGACGACCCGATTGGCGCAGCGGCAGTGAGGCTGCCTTACGTTCTTAGGGTCCCGGGTTCGAATCCCGGTCGGAGCAAATGTTTGAGTGATGAGCATGGACATTTGTTTCCGAGTCATGGATGTTTATATGTATGTATAATATGTATGTATTTACAAACAAAAAGTATCTATGTAGTATATCAACTATCTGGTGTCCACGACACAAGCCTCGTTGCTTAGTGTGGCACTAGATGGCGCTGTGTGTAATGTCCAGCAATATTTATTTATTTATTTATACTTGAAGGTGGTTTTTTTTTTGTTTTTTTGGCCCACGAGTGCCATAAGCTCGACAACATAAACAAACACATATTAATGTCTACAATTTTTGCACAAATACCAACTAAAAAGAAAATGTTATATTATAAATACATTAAAAACGATAACAAAAAGTAAAATGATGAAATAATAAAATAAATAACATTCGATTTTTTAATAACTTATAAAATTTATAAATACTGTGACCATTAATAAGAGGAACATACCGTACAATAAGAATCAATAATAAAAGTAAAAATAATAGAATGTATAAAATTTATGACATTGGTAAAATTGAATAGGTAACGAATAAAAATTGATGAAATTAAAAAAAAATAAAGATAATATATTGATAACTATGCTAATATTTAAAAATGCATATGATTGTATTAATGATACCTATACATGATATATACCTAATTGATAAAAACATTGATGAAAATTGTTTTAAATTGATACATCAAGACACAATAACAAAAATTATAGAATGTGTAAAATTAATAATATTGGTAGAATAAATATTTATAAAATACTGTGCCCGTTAATAAAAAGAACAAAAAGGCAATAATAATAAAAAGCACAAAAGATAAAATCGAAAATTTTATAAAATTGATAACAAAAATAAATTTGATGACATACACTAAGAATCAGAAACAAAAAGTAAAAATGGAGGAATGTGTAAAATTTATGAGCTCAAAATGAAAATCCCAGGCGGTCAGAACATTTTTGGTTTTCGATCATGGGTGTCGTTTTTTCATAGTTTTTGGGGTCGCTGAACACAAAAATGAGGTCAATTCTGACCTCATTTTCGTATTCAGCGACCCCAAAAGGCAAGATGGTGCCGGGAAAAAAATGTGGTTTTTCCATCATGGGTGTCATTTTTATGGTTAACGTGGTCACCGATAACGAAAATGAGATCAAAATGAAAATCCAAGATGGCGCCCAAAAAAAATTTATTTTTGCGTCAACCCCGAAAACCATGAAAACGACACCCATGACGGAAAATCAATAATTTTCCTGGGCTCCATCTTGAGTTGTCATTTTGACCCCATTTTTGTAATCAGCGCCCTCGAAAACCATGAAAACGACACCGATGACGGAAAAACCAAAAATTTTCCTCGGCGCCATCTTGGATTTACATTTTGACCTCATTTTCGTAATCAGTTTCCTCGAAAACCATGAAAATGACACCCATGACGTAAAATCAAAAATTTATGCCGGTGCCATCTTGGATTTTCATTTTGACTTCATTTTCGTTATCAGTGACCCTAAAAACCATAAAAACGACACCGATGACAGAAAAACCAAAAATTATCTTTGGCACCATCTTGAATTTTCATTTTGACCTCATTTTCGTTATCAGCAGTGATAGGAATAGGTAGTGCTTATTAGCCTAAATTTCGAAGAACAGAGACAAGAATCGGAGACTTCCTTAGACCACAGAATAGATAATAGTACTTGCTTAGACTGTATTTTTTTCCGGGACATCACGTAAGTGGAATAAGTAATTGGTCTATGTTTACCTAAAGTTTGCGACTAGACATAACATAACACAGTCGTTACAACCATCAAAATTTTTGAAAGTTTTCTTTTTTTAAGAACATTTTGGAAACGACTTCTTCATCATAAAACTATGAAACGCTATCTTTGTCAAGGAGCCGTACACGTTTTGAAGTAAATATCTACTTTCTAGCTCACTCTCGGCCACGTTTGTTGAAATTTCTAAAGTTCAAGTGATTTATTATTTCAAAAACAAAAGGTATTTGGATTTTATCGTACTAAAATATATTTCTGAAGTATATTTCAAAATTCTAAAATAATAGCCGGGTTACATTGTTTAAAAACATCATTTAATCTTTATTGCAACGAACGTACAATGGGCGGACTTTTATGGCTGCGCATTTAGTTATCTACTCTTAGAATTTACAAAAAAAAACTCGTGGTCGCATAATAAAATATAGTCTAAGGAAGTCTCCGATTCTTTTCTCTGTTCTTCTTCGAAGTTTAGACTAATAAGCACTACCTATTCCTATCACTGGTTATCAGTGACCACGTAAACCATGAAAAAGACACCCATGACGGAAAATCTAAAATTTTCCTCGGCGCCATCTTGGATTTTCATTTTGACCTCATTTTCGTTATCAGTGACCACGTAAACCATGAAAAAGACACCCATGATGGAAAATCCTAAAAATTTCATCAGCGCCATCTTGGATTTTTATTTTGACCACATTTTCGTAATAAGCAACCATGAAAACCATGAAAACGACACCCATGTTTGAAAAACCTAAAATTTTGCACGCCGCCATCTTGGATTTTTATTTTGACCTCATTTTCGTTATCAGCGACTCCAAAACCATGAAAATGTCACCCACGACAGAAAAACCAAAAAACCAACTTCAAGTATAAATAACAGGCGTGAATGTTTACAGAGTGAACCTCAGTGGCCATTAAGTCGCGCAAAAGTCCAGTCGCGCAAGTGTCTTTCGCGCAAGTTTCTTGATACCTACTACCTACCTCCTACCTACCTACTACCTACCTACCTAATACCTACCTACCTACTACCTACCTACTACCTTCCTACTACCTACCTACTACCTACCTACTACCTACCTACTACCTACCTACTACCTACCTGCTACCTACCTACTACCTACCTACTACCTACCTACCTACCTACTACCTACCTACCTACTACCTACCTACCTACTACCTACCTACTACCTACCTACTACCTACCTACTACCTACCTACTACCTACCTACTACCTACCTACTACCTACCTACTACCTACCTACTACCTACCTACCTACCGGTTAATTCGGACGGGTTGTATATATTTAAAATAATTTCGGACAAAAACAATGCACATAAATCAATCATCCGTTTATTTTGCGTTTACTGTGAGCTTATGCACGTAAAAAATACATAGTACATTCGACTTCGGCAATCAGCCATCATTTGAGTCTTCAACTGTTTTAGTTATCGCTTTTCAATTGTATTTTTCTTGTTACCCATGTTACACAAAAAAAATAATTGATTCAATGATATTATTAATGGCGAATTGGCGCGGAGCAAAGTGACATAGACTACCCGTCTCAACAGAGCGAGGGCAACTGATCGGCGAGTGATCGGTGAAACAAACTGATGTCTCAAGCTCGCGTCACGCGGGACGGAAGACTGCGTATTGCGCGGAATAAAAATGTAGTAAGCGCCAAATGCTTTGAGTCTGATAACTCTTAAAATAGAAAATATTTTGAAAAAATGCCAAATGTCAGCTATAGGTTATACATGAGTGTTAATATTTATCAAGTTTATGGTTCAGTAACATGCACCAAAATAGAATAAAAACCAAAAATGTTGAAAATTAGAGGTAACTTTGTGATGGTTTTCTATCGAGAAATTTTTATCCTATTATGTTTTTCGCCAATGTCAACCATCACATTCATAATGAAGTTTCCTGACATGTACTTTTTTTCCAATTGGAACATGATTTACTACTCTAAAAATCTAATTAAAGATTGAAGATTTTGCTTTAGGCCCGCTCTAAAGGGGCAACGCGTTAGTCAAAATCATTTTTCAAAACTCCCCACTTCACCCCTCCCCCCATCGTATCTCGGAAACTAGGACACGTAGCGGCTTTTTGATTTTTACTATAAATTATTAAGGCGGTACCCCGAGCAAAATTAGCAACTCTATTTGTGGTGGTTCAAACTTCGCTTGAAATTCTGTTAGAATAAAGTTCTAATCAGCTTGCACTACCAATTGGTAGTTACGTCAGTCACTGCAGGCCGAAATGTGCGAAATGAGTGGTTTTTATTCTTTATAAAATCAAACTTACGTCTTTTGGAAAAAATAAAACGACAATTATGTTCATTATTAAATTGCCTATCCATTAGTATAAGTAGCAAATCAAAATAATGGTTACTTTACGAGGAGTAGCATTTTATAAATCATTATTTCTCATTTCTACGGTTTCGTTGTGAGTGGATTTATTAAACATTAAGCAACTTAAAAAAAAAATATGAAACGACAATTTTGGAGTCAAGGATATGTAGTAATTTAATGTATTTTTTATTAGTTGGTATTTCTTTTGGATAAAGAGGAGTAGGCTCCGAAAAACTGCTCGCTCAAGGTCATTTGCTCGGGGAGCCGCCTTAATGAGGAGCGTTTAAATTTGTAAACGGAGGGTATCCTCCCCTCCCCAACATCCCCTAAAAATAAAAGGGCTATAACTTCGTAACGGGCAGAGATAGCCATTGGGTGTTTGAACAAATATTATAGTAGGCGTCGAACCTTGTCTGGTGGTAGGTAGGTTCTGAGTGGAGCGAACCTGCGAGACCGAGTGGTGCGAAGGGGGGAGGTGGCGAGCGAAGCGAGCCGGCGACCTCCGCAGCGTAACGAAAGTTGAGTGGGTGAAGCGTAACTCAAGGCGACGACAAGCAAACTTTAGGGTAGTGTTTTTTTTAATGGGTCTGAGTTTTTAAATAAGGTTTTTTTTATAGGTAATATTTTTTTAAATTGGTTTTTAGAATGTTTTAGGGGTTCTTAAGGGTTTTCATAGTAATAAAGGGGTAGTTGTAACGGATTTCCCAGTTATTTTAAGGATTCCTATGGATTCTCAAAATTTTATGTTGGTAAGGAATACTTCTCAAGAACACGACAAAAAGCGAGCTGCGCGCAGCTCGCGCACCCACGCAAATACTAGTATTAATATAATGTAGAAGTAAGCAAGTTTTGGGGTCGCTGATTATGAATATGACATCAAAATGAAAATCCAAGATGACGTCGACGAAATTTTTTTGATTTTCCGTCATGGGTGTCGTTTTCATGGTTTTCGGGGTTGCTGGTTACGAAAATGAGGTCTAAATGAAAATCCAAGATGTCGCCGAGAAAAACTTTTGTTTTTCCGTCATGGGTGTCGTTTTCATGGTTTTTGGGGTTGTTGGTTACAAAAATGAGGTCGAATGCAAATCCAACATGGCGCCGAGAAAAAAATTTGGTTTTTCCAACGTAGGTGTCATTTTCATGGTTTTTGAGGTCGCTGATTATTTTAATTTTTTTGCTTCCTCGGCGCCATCTTGGATTTGCATTTCGACTTCAGTTTCGTAACCAGCAAACCCAAAATCCATGAAAACGACACACATGACGGAAAATCAAAAAATTTTCTCGGCGCCATCTTGGATTTGCATTTCGACTTCAGTTTCGTGACCAGCAAACCCAAAATCCATGAAAACGACACCCATGACGGAAAATCAAAAAATTTTCTCGGCGCCATCTTGGATTTGCATTTCGACTTCATTTTCGTAACCAGCAACCCGAAAAACCATGAAAACGACACCCATGACGGAAAATCAAAAATTTTCCTCGGCGCCATCTTGGATTTTCATTTTGACCTCATTTTCGTAACCAGCAACCCCACAAACCATGAAAACGACACCCATGACGGAAAATCAAAAATTTTCCTCGGCGCCATCTTGGATTTTCATTTTGACCTCATTTTCGTAACCAGCAACCCCAAAAACCATAAAAATGACACCCATGACGGAAAATCAAAAATTTTCCTCGGCGCCATCTTGGATTTTCATTTTGACCTCATTTTCGTAACCAGCAACCCCAAAAACCATAAAAACGACACCCATGACGGAGAGTCAAAAATTTTCCTCGGTGCCTCTTGGATTTTTATTTTGACCTCATTTTTGTAATCAGCGACCCCAAAAACCATGAAAACGACACCCATGACGGAAAATCAAAAATTTTCCTCGGCGCCTCTTGGATTTTTATTTTGACCTCATTTTTGTAATCAGCAACCCCAAAAACCATGAAAACGACACCCATGACGGAAAATCAAAAATTTTCCTCGGCGCCTCTTGGATTTTTATTTTGACCTCATTTTCGTTATCAGTGACCCCAAGTAAACCATGAAAACGACAACTATGACTTAATAACCAAAAATTTTTCCTGGCGCCATCTTGGATTTTTATTTTAACCTCATTTTCGTTATCAGTGTCCACTTAAACCAAGAAAACGACACCGATGACGGAAAAAATAAAAAAAATCCTGGGCGCCATCTTGGATTTTCATATTGACCTCATTTTCATAATCAGCGACCCCGAAAACCATAAATGACACCCATGATAGAAAAAACAGAAGTTTTCCTCGGCGCCATCTTGGATTTTCATTTTGATCTCATTTCGTTATCAGCGTCTCCTTAACCATGAAAATGACATCCATGACAGAAAAACAAAAAGAAAAAACCACCTTCAAGTATAAATAACAGGGGTATGTTATGTTTACTCTACAGAGTGAACCTCAGTGGCCATTAAGTCGCGCTAAAGTCCAGTCGCGCAAGTTTCCATTCGCGCAAGTGTCCTTTCGCGCAAGAGTCCATTCGCGCAAGTGTCTTGGCGCGCAAATGTCCGTTCGTGCATAAGTCTAATCGCGCAAAAGTCCATTCGCGCAAGTGTCCAGGCGCACAAAAGTCCGTTCGCGCATAAGTTCAATCGCGCAAAAGTCCATGCGCACATTTGTCTTTTCGCGCAAATGGGTTCGCGCAAGTGTCCTTCGCGCAAATGTTTTTCCGCGCAAAAGTCCCAGATCCAGAAAAATTAAGTTTGTCCTTCTAAAGTTTGTACGGAACCCTCAGTGCGCGAGTCCAACTCGCACTTTTATTTATCATTTTGTAAAATGTTTATATGTATCTAAATTCTTCTAATACGAAATTAAACCATTTTTATTTTGATTGTGATAAATATACAGTAGACACACATTCCAGACTTTTATTTCTAAACCGTTCTGACTTTATAATTATGTATCATAAAATAATATCGTCTACAGGATCAAAATGGTTTAGGCGATCACTACGCTCGATCTGCACCCGTGTGTGCGTGTATCTGCATGAAAAATGCACACAAACATAGGATCGCAACGAATTTGCCTAAACTCTAGCGACTGAATTTTTGGAAGGGGCTCTTAAGCTTCTACTCCATTCACCGAATATACCCATTTTTTTTGGAAAGTGATAAAAAAGTCATCCAGTATTTTGAGTGTTTGTAATCTCAGTATCTGGCTGGTGCTCAGGAAAAGGTTCCTTTGATGTAGAAGAGCGCGGTGAGAACGGCATGGGCGAACTATCTGCAACTCTTCATTTAATATTTTCTACAATGCGGGTGCTGACCCCCGCACCGTACAACAAACACTTGCAGCCAGTCATCTATACAATTTTCGTTCGATTTCAATGAACGATTCATGTTCCAAATTCAAATCTCATTACTGCCCGCTAAAAAGTCTAGTGGAGAAAAGAGCTACTTTGCTCCCGCTAAACGGGGAACAAAACGACACTTTTCGAATAGAAGGGATGAAATAGTAGATTGTATCATAAGGGAGCAAAATAATATTTTTACGGCGAGGGCGCTTTTTTTGAATCCAGAGCGAAGTGAGGGATTCTAGAGTAGAATCCCGAGCGTAGCGAGGGATTCTTTAATAGAATCCTGAACGTAGCGAGGGATTCAAAGTACGTCGCCCGAGCCAAAAATATATTTTGCGCCCGAGTGATACACTCTACTTTTCATCACCCACTATGAGAAAATAAAAGGCGCCTCATAATTTTAACCGACTTCAAAAAGGAGGAGGTAATTCGACTGTTTTTTTTATGTATTTACACCGATTACGCTGATATTTATGAGCCGATTGACGTGATTATTCTTTAGTTTGATGCGCAATAGTTGCCATTTTTGGTCCTATAAAAATGTAACATAGTTTGGCCCAGTAGTTTTCATTTTATGAACATTTTTACTTCAGTCGTGTGGTCTAATTTCAACATGTAAAATAAATGCATATCTAATATTTGGATAGGATATTACAACTAAAAATGGAAAACTAAAAAAACTTCTTTGCAAAAAATAAAACCGACTTCACAAAACACAAAAACGTTAAAAATAACTTTAGCTTCAGAAGTCGGTGACAAAAAAAAACTAAATGAATCAAACAAAGGTCACCGACTTCTGAAGATCTAAAGTTATTTTTCACTTTATTGTGTTTTTTATTCACTGTCACTTGAAGAACTCATTTTTCAAAACAAAACCATGAATTTCTAACAATTCATGAAAATTGACGAAAACGCGGTCTGTAGTTCGCGCGTTTTTAATTTGATTTCTTTTTTTATTCAGTCAGCGCGGCGGCCGGCGGCGCGACTGGGCCGTCGTACCAGCCAGTCTTTATTCAAACAATATTTGCGTTCGATTTCTTTCGGCGCTGAACACTAAGATGTTCCAAATTCAAAAAGTGCGCCGCAATTATATTTGCGGCGCACTTTTTGAATTTGGAACATCTATAAAGAGGATTAAAAACTCATTACTGCCCGCTAAAAGTTTCTTATAGAAAACACCACCTTTGGGTGCACTTAAAGGCTGGTTCGCCTTTAAGTGCACCCAAAGGTGGTACAGAATTTCTGATTTATTTTGTTTGCCGTATGAGAGGGTTAATTTATTAAATTGTATTACAATTTAAATTATATTCTCTGGTTACTGAAACATGGAATGGTGCAGTAAATGGATAAGTATTATAACCGTTTTCATTTAATTTAATGAATTGGTTTTATAAAGTTGTGCAACTAGGTAGATTTCAATGCTATTATTGAAATTGTGTGGAATATAATAAATAGTAGAAAGCGAAACAATATTTTTAAATTTAGAGGTAATTTCTTAATGAGTGAATACCTCGACCAACCTTGTGAAGTTAATCAAAACTAGAAAAACACATCTTATAAACTTTTTTTTACTTTCTCAACAAGCGCTATTGGTTGCGTTTTACAACATTATATGATCATCAATACAAACCCGATTCTGTTCTTTACACACACACACACACACACACTACATTCAATTATTAAAACACACAAGTCAAAAATCTATCTATGTATTTACAATACACACAAAGAATGAATTTTGTTTATTTTTACACTTTTATTTCAACACCGACTTCCCAGCCGTAACGCCAGATTGTTTGATTTTATTCCTTTGCCTTGATTGAAAACGTTACATTGTGAGTTACTTTTAAAAAACAGGCCAAGTGCGAGTCGGACTCGCGGACGAAGGGTTCCGTACCATTATCTATACGTCCACCTTTGGGTTATGGCCATTATCTAGTCGTCCTTTTCGAATAGATGGGATGAAAAAGATTTTGTCGATTCTCTTTCGTTTCTACCATAGTCATGATATGCGGGCAGAGGTTACAGACGTGATATTACAAAACTTAAATACACCATTGTAAATGATGTTTATTTTGCAAGTAGGTTTTTACAAACACTTTTACACGTCATAATGTACATGCACTATGGTCGACTCTGAAGACTAAGTGCGGAAACTAACCCCCATACACATTCTACACCATTGTAAAATAGAAGCTGGACGAACTTCTATAGCTGCATAATTCATTTTAATTTTCCAGCGACATTTCGCCAGGAGTACGGTACATGTGTACATACATATAGCAGCGACATGAAACTGACCTGTGGGTTGGACATCATCTGCTGCATCTCCGGGTTCTGTAGCTGCGCCAACATCTGCGGCATCATGGTGCGCATCTGGTCCTGTAGCTGGGGGTTGTTGGCGAACATCGGGTTCTGGGTGGAATTGAACAACAATAGTTAAAACAGTATCACATGAAAGTTAATTTTGTTCAAAGTTTAAAGTCATTGATTCAAATAAGGCTTAGAATCAACACTTTTTGTACACCGAAATAACATGGGATATCCCTCCAAATTCCTAAAATCCTTCGCCACTTCCTAGGGTTTTGGCTGGGGTGAAGAAGAGGCGGAAAAATCTCCACAGCAACATTCAACGTAAATATTACACCTTACCCTTCTTTTCGTAGAAGGAATATGATATTAATGTGGCCCAACATTTAGGCACATTCTTGTGTAAAGGATCACAATAAGTGTATGCACACGGTTCTACAAATACCTTGAAAGAACCGGGTTTACTTGGTTCTATACAGTTCTTTCAAGGTATTCATTCAAACAGCACAAATCAAAGTTCCTAAAGTTACAGATTCGAAATAACCTACCCAACTGAATAACATTCTAGTGGTGGTGGAGATCTCATTCTTCAGGAGATGACAGTAACGAGTGAGTGAGAGCGAGTGTGAATGAGAGAGAAAGAGGAAGATGGCAGTTTGCATATAGCTAAGTTAAGACATTTGGACTGAAGAGAGACAATTTAAGACCATTTAAAAATAAAAAAAGGATTTATATTTATCCCCCTTACTATTTTAATTTGCCACATTTATATCAGTAAATCATCACAAAACTCACCTGGTTAAAAAAAACTAAAATAATAATAATAAATAAAACAAAAAAACAAAACAAAAAATAATTAATAAAATCTAAGTATATAATTGTTTTTTTTTTTACCTGGTTGATAAGCTGGGACGCCATATCAGGATCAGCAGCCAAGGCCTGTAGCATGGTGTTAGTGTACGGCGCGGAGAGCATGGACTGCACCAGACGAGGGTTCTCCGACATCTGCTGCAGCAGCGACTGCATGCCGGGCGTGTTGATGAGGCCGGGCCCGCTGGCGGCGCCACCCGCGCCCGGCGCAGCCCCGCCCGCACCGCCGCCGCCGCCGCGCTGCCACGGGTTCGGTAACGGTTGCCGGTTCTCGGCCCCCTGCTGCGGGTTAGTCCCGTCTACTTGGAGCAGAAAAGACGGCGGGTTAATGCTACTTTATTATTATAGGGTAGACGACAAAAAAAATCTAATTACTTAGTCCGTCAGATTTCCAAAAAATATTGGACACGTATTTTTTCCTTTTTCACGTTAAGAGCCATTTCACAAAATTTAAACGCTCGAGTTTAGGTAAAAGACCGCAGCTTTGTGTATGTGTGCGTAGCTATCCACACTTACACAACGCGAACAATGCAGCGCGAGTATCGAGACGGACTAAACAATCTTGGGCCGTTACAATCGTAATGCACCTTGGTTTGAGATTTAGGCAAAAATGTAATTTATTTATTCAGTCTTTAATCTATTAAACCCTTCTAAGCTAATAAAACACAAATATATGTTATGTAAATATGTTTTTACGTGTATGTTTCTATTACATATTTTTCAACACACTTGCTCGTAAAGTGAGCCTAATGTGTGCAATAATATTACACACTAGTGCATAATAGAATTATGCCTACAATGTTAATTTAGTAGGTACCTAACTGCAAATAATATGCGAGTACACAGAGCATTTTCAATTTAACCGGGTAATACAGTTTTTTTTTTGTAACAACAAAGAGGTTTTATGTCGCTGAAAACCCATTTACGTTTTTGGAATAAATAATTAATGTGTCCATAATTAAGACGGAAAAACATTTATTAATATCAAATTATTTATAATTTACAATAATTTGTTATAGGTGAAATGTATTTGTATTTTACAATGATATTTAATTAAACAGATATGTTATGAGCGCGCAATCGTGAAGACTCAAAAACGTGTCAATTGGCCTGTTTTTCCTTTATTCTGCGTCACTGCGTGTATGTGAGCTGGCTCTCCCCCGCGGCACACTTTTTTCGGTGGTTTTGTAGGTGTATAACATATCTGTTTGTTAGAATATCATTGGTATTTTATCACTAAAATTATAATTTCGAAGTAGGCTTTGGCTTTAAGTATCACCTTACATTTGGCGAGTGCAAAAAAAAAAAACTTGCGCGCCATTTCTCATAATTTTCATATTTTGTTTGTATCGCATTTGTTGCTGCATGTTTGTTTTTTCCTCGCAAGTGTGTTGAAAAAGTGCGTATGAAACTCGTGAGCAACTTGCTCACTAGACATTCGGCTGATTTACGCCCTCGCCTGCGGCTCGGGCTGCAACTCACAGCCTCGTACTTGCAACTTACTTGCATCATAATATACTATATTATTATACTTTTTATTATAAATGATAAATGATGTTTATTTTGCAAGTTGGTTTTTACAAACACTTTTACACGTCATTTTTTAAAACTAGATATTTAGTAGGTAGGTAGGTTGATAAACATTATAATCTTGATTTCGAAGCGCATACTCTTTCTGGTTCCTTAACTACTAAATACATTAAATTCAAGCGTTAACAGTATTTTTCAGTAACGAGGTTTTTTCATATTCTTACTTTTGATCGACTGATTATGCTCTCAAAGTTGAAAGATTTTTTTTAAGGATACCTACTTTGTGTAGGTGTGTGTATCTATGATATATCATGAATTGCATCTATTTGCTTTGTTCATAAACTTCTTCCGTGTCGATGGCCACCTAAATTGATTCCTCTCAAAAATTTACTACAGAGTTCCTTTAGTAGGTATTTAAAAAAAGAAGTACTTACTAACAAGTTTTAATTAAAATTAACAGTAAGTCAGTTTATTAGTATGTTGTTTTGTAGAAGATGTCAGGAATATACTACGACTTCACGTTCTCATGTAATGTTCCCTGATAATGCCAAAAGAATACGCGCTGACGTGAGCGAAGCCGCGGGCACAGCTAGTTGTAACTAAAACAATCAATTTTATTGAATCAGTCTTTCCACTAGGACCCTGCCCGGCGTCTCTTCTAAAAGTACTATCCTCCTCTACTCGATTCACGCGATTTCTCATTCTAAAATGAAAACAAAAGAGTTATCAAATTTCGGACCCCAAATATTTTTAAAGGAGTGTTATGTGTTTTCAAACCCTTCAAATTGTAATTACGGTTCTATATCCTATGTCGATATAATTATATGTTAAGAAAAGAAAATTTATATGTCAGTGTCAGGTTGTATGTTGAACAAAATATGATTCGCGATCGTAGCAAATAATGGATTTGCGGAGTTATAATCAAATCATTAATGAAATAGTCTTTTGAAAATTTGAATTTCGCGGGCTACCCTTGCGCTTTCACCTTACGCGATCGATAACTATGTATATGAATTGCAAATAAAAATAATATCCACCTCGCTTCTGTTTTTTATTTTCTTTTATTCTTTCCTTATATTGACACAATGATAATACAACCCTTACGCCCCATTGCTAAAACTGATAAAACAGAAATATAACTATTCATTTACAAATTACTAAAATAATACTTTACTTGATAATAAACGAAATTCTAACCTAATAAAAAAAATACAAAGAGAATCAAAATGTTGTAGTCGTAGTATAACAATGCGTTTACGATAGACACGCTCGAAAATCGGGACGCGGAAAAAAATGGCACAGGTCCTTCGTCGATGGGCGCTCGGGCCGTACTAATCGGTGCTCGCTTATGCGTCGTAATTTATTCTAATTTAGAGTGATGTTAAAAATTATTTTGTATCTGATTAAATGAATTGATTTTAATAAAACTTTGGAATTAGTTTAGTAAAAGAACATAGTTTATTTTTACATTTTTTTTCAATGTAATTACGCTTTATTCAAACCAAAAAATCACGACAAAATAGCAGTATAAAACGTAAAAATTGACCTAAGACTTTATTTTTTTACTAATTAATGTTATTAATTATCGATATTCTAGTACATTATTTGTCGACAAAAGTATATGTCTGATGCTTTGTGTATTTATATGAGTGAAATTTAAAAATATTTATGATAGTATTAGGAGTCTGAAATTGACTCTGCGAAGATTTTTTAGTAAACTAGTTGTGGGAGATTAATCACTACATACTAAAAAAATAAGTTTTTGTAAATGTGTTACATTAAGTGTCAATAAGAAAAACTGATCTATTTTTAACATGTATTAAAAATGCCAGGGTGTACTCTAAGATGGTAATTTAGGCGACTAAAGTCTTAGAAATTTGCGCGAAAACGTGAAATGGCTCTTAACTAAAAATGAAGACAGTGCGTCGAAAACTCGTGTGACGTCCAATTTGAGTACATTTCGTCACTCATGATCTTTGACGCGTTTTATCTTCGTAAGTTTTTATTTATTTGATAAAACAAAAACAAGTATTCAATATTTTTCGATAATCTAACTGACGGATTAAAGGAATCATATTTTTTTAGCAAGTCGTCATCCCTATTAGGTTGAGGCACAAGAACACCCTTCACAGGTAAAATTCTCTTGGGTTAGCTCGTTCCATCGTCGACCTCATATGTCCTCAGGACTAGATTGAGGTCCAGAGTAGGTCAATTTAATATTAAAAAATATAACAATAAGCATAATTTTCCCGACACAATTTTTTTTAAATAAAATATTCAGTGCAATCCCGACACAGAAGGCGTAGCGGCAGACGTTGTAGAAAATGGCGGGACGAGTTGGATAAAACCAAAGACCAGAGGAGGTCCACATTTAGTCCTGGATCGAAAAGACTGGAAGCCATAGGAAGAGGCCTTTGATGAGAGTGAGGCAGGCCAACAGTTCAATAATGTTTATTGTTTCAATATTATGAAAATAAAATTTGAAATATTCTCTAAAAAATAATAAGGAAATCAAAAATCTTTTATAATATGTCTTACCAGAGTTGTCCACCAGTCCAGAGAATGGATTGCCTGCCATACTGCTAGCCACATTCAACATCGGCTCCTGAATGTCTCTGTACATTCGTTGTAAAGCATTGTAGCCACCTGGAAAGGAAGGGAAATCAAATATAAAGTCCCTTGTATTTGTAAATACAGTCACACTTTATTGTGTTGCAGCGTTTTAAAATTTCTTGTTCAAACCAAGGGGTTTTTTTATTTTTATTTTATGCAAATATTATGAGTTGACGCTACGTCACACACTGTTGGTTAAACTTCAATAGCAATGGTGACCTAGAGGTAAAGCCTTCGGGGGTGAAAAAAGTGTGCAATGGTAGTCTCATCGAAGATAGTGATGTCTTCAAGACCAGTTGAATGGCCAGGAAAGATAATAATAGCCACTCAACTGCATGTATTCCCAATGTCTACCTAGCTATATTACAAGACATTGTTGCATAAAACGTCATGTTCAATCAAGTTGATATTATTCAATTAGGAACATATTCGATCTTCAAGTCTCCTCGAATGACCTGCTGCATTTGCATCGTGCCGGGTGGATCGATCAAGATTGCCACAGCTAGTTCGCGAATGGAATCCATGTCGTACTGAGAATGTTGCGTGTCTCGTGAAGTATGAGTCACCATCCGATTAATACTTTTATTTATTTAAATTGTATGTACAAGAGTGGTACATAGGCGGACTTAAAGGTTCACTGGTAGAGAATGCTTTGTGGCATTACAAGACATTCTCTACCAATGAACCTTTGGGTCAAATAGGACAGCATAGTCAAAGAGTAAAAAAAATAATAATAAGAAAAATACAATTTAGTTAGCATAAATTGAAACACATATATAAATGGGTTATGGGTTTAGTCTGAAGCTGTTAGTAGTTGGCCGAAAGTTGGACATTTGACGAACGATTGGTTGTATTATACAGTTACTGGGTTCTGGAGGTCAGATATGCAGTTGCTCCTCGTGAAATACTGGTATTCAGCTGCATTGGTCCGTTGGGAAAAGGATCGAATTGCAAGTCGGGCAAAGCGTCATTGGGTTTTTCCATTCGGAATTTCGCCCATTTGTGCCCAGTTGATGGCAATAGGCTCACCCCTATTACATGGGACTTTAAACGTAACTTGTAAAATATGTGTGTACTACAGGCTACAGGCAGACCTCTGCCTAACCCTGCGAGGATTGTTACAGGCGTAATGTTATGTTACCATGGCATAATAACAAGGAGCAATCTGGCCAAATGAGGTATCAACTGTTCCTAAACACAATGCCAGTATGGAGCCCCCTCAAATCCCTCCCAGCCCTGCCCATGCTGCACAATAACCTATTCATATATATAGGACTTGAACTAAACAAACAGAGCTGTCCTGGTAGCCACTTGCTGGTCGAACTAAATAAGAATATTAACGGAAAGAAGAGGAATGGTTCACTTACCAGGTATGCTCTCAAGGTTGGAGAGCGCGCGGTCGTGCGAGCGCATGAGTTCTTGCAACATGGCCGGGTTACGAGCCAGCTCCATGGTCTGCCGCAGCAGCTCAGGGTTGTTCAGCATGTGGCTAATCTCCGGATTTCTCTGTATAGAAGAACAAAATAAAATTTATTTGTTCACAACTGCTTATGAACAAATTTATTTTATAGATCATAATAGGCTCAGTATATTTGCCTAAATACTCTTAAATAAGAGGAAGGGTATTATACGCATGTTTATTACTTCCTTGAAGTTTTAAATACTCTTCTATTCCAATCCAAACTTTGTCCATAAACCATGCAGAATGCAGACTAATTGATTAATAACTAACGGAACCTCATATTTTTGCACCACAATATCTTCTTTAAAATAACTCATAATTGTGACCTGCTTTAAGCCAGACAACTCATTAACAAGACTGTTTTTAAGTTACCTGGCAGTGGAATAGCCCTGTCCGAGTAACCCCGTAATTGTGATAAAACTTACGGCCATGAGGTCCTGCATCTGTGGGTTGGATGTGATGAGTGTCCGCATATTCTCAGGGTCATTCATCATCTGCTGCACGAGCGGGTTGTCGAGCACTTGCCTCAGCATGTCCGGGTTAGACAGTAGCTCTTGTTGCATACGAGCCTATAGTAAAATAACATTTGATCATTATTTTCTAGATTAAACTTATCATCTTCTTCCTAGACTTTTCTCAAATTGGGGACAGTTTCTAATTTATCCAAATGCAGGTAACATAATATATCAGTGTTACACTTTGAAAGATGAAGGAAATTTAAGATGAGAGAGATGCCTTTACTATATCTCTATTCTAGAAAATCCTAAATTTTTTTGGATGTTCTTAATCAAAAGCAGTGTGTGTAGAAAAAAAATTAAACAAGATAAAATTATCCATAAAATAAGACTCAATATTATGAATATCATCATCGTCATCAGCCTATAATGTTCCCACTGCTGGGACACGGCCTCCTCTCAATGAGAGGGACTGGGCTATAATCCACCACGCGGGCCCAGTGCTGATTGGTAGATGTTACACATCTTCGAATTTTTGGATCTAGGACATGACGGTTTCCTCACGATGTCTTCCTTCAACGTTTTGAGAGCAGTGGTGATGAAATAAATTACACAAAGTAATGCGTCTGTCTGGGTTCGAACCCACGACTTACTGTTCGTAAGTCGGGGCAGCCACCACTGGAACTACCAATAGAGGGAATGCTGTAATAGAGGCAATATGTTAAAAAATAATGCATGTCTGTGTACCTGCAAATCCATGAAAGTGCTCTGACCAAGTCCCAAGCTCTCTAGGCCTGCTAATCCACCCAACGAATTTAAGCCAAATGGCGTAGCACCGACATCAGCTGAAATATATTTAACTATTAGTTTGTTTACATCCTTTTTAAAGTCTCTACGATCATTAGAAACTTTTGGATAACCATATTATGTTATATCCCTGTTATAACTTATATTAGAGCAATTTTCACTCCTTCATTCCGAGTACATGTGCAATGTTCCATTGCATATTCAATAAAGCATTGTTTGCTATCTACCTATAAACATAACAATAATGTCTGTAATTTCCGTAGGGTTAGGCAGAGTTGTACCTTTATTACCAGTTATAATAAACCATTTATTTCAGGTAACAAATACCCATATATAAATATCTTAACCTATCTTATGTTAAGTATAGGCGGCGAGTCTGTAAAGTCTCCATGGATGCTACTAAGAAATTCCTGATGGAAAAACCTAATCACATTTAACCCGACCTGGAAATTGAATCCAAGACCTCATGATCAGGAGTTAGGCTTGCAACCATAGACCAATGAGGTAACTACTTATGTGAACAGAAATTGTGCTTCTTTCTGATACTATTGTAATGGTTGAAGCACTGAGCAATAATATATTTTTATGGTCGCTCTCTAATAAAGTCTGGGTATGTGCCAATAAACTTTTCATAACATATGAACACAATTTATCATCAGCCTTAAATAAATGATGAAATTAGTATGAATATGGTGAAATTACATAATGTTTGGTAGTGACAGCTTTGAAATTACTCATGATATGAGCACAACTCAACTCTAGATATTGAAGACTTTATTTTCCATGTCAAACGCAGTTTTTAAGAAGAGACCACTGGTGGAAAAGTTCTGTCATAATGTCCGTTTTTGCACAATAACTTTTTCATTGTGCAAATAGTTTTATCTATTATAATTATAAAAATCTCATGTCACAGTGTTTGTTATGGAATTCCTGAGAGGGCTTGACCGATTTTAATGAAATTTAATCTCTTTTAGAAACATAATATCCTTGTTAATAAAATATTGACCTCCATTAAAGGTTGATAACTTGGTATTATCTTTTCTTTTATCAAACAAGACTTTTTAAGCAGAAAGTTAATAGTGAGCCTTGTCTATATGTATGGTTGGTTATCGTATAATATAATTTGTAATAAAATATATGGTTTTCATTACACTGTTACACATTTACTTGATTGAATACCTAGCCTCTTGCAAAACTCAGTGTTACTTGAATACATTAATTAGTCAATGACCTAATTATAATGATATATTTAATACAAATGTGTGCCCAGAAAAACTATCTAAGAATCTTACTACTATTTTAAATGCAAAAGTTTTTGAGGATAGATTGATGGATAGAAGTTTGTTTCTCTCTTCCATGCAAAAACGACTAAATGGATTTTGATGAAACTGCAGAACTAAAGAACTATACCATCAGAATGCCGTCAGGTTAAAGAATTTTGTATGAATTTCTTCAATAGCTGTTTGCATTTTGTGCAAATCTATGTTCTACAGTAATGACAGGATGTAAGCAATTCAATACCTGGAGGGCGTCGCTGAGCGCCCTCAGGCTCGGGCCTAGGAGGCGTCTTTATCACGAGGTGGACTGTCAGCCCGTCCTTGATGTTGTGCTGTTTCAGGGAGTCGGCATCGTTCAAGATCTTTCCGGCAAATATGAGACATAACTGCTCCGGTTCCGCACTGAATTTAGGGGACAACACTTCCTTGAGCTAAAATCAAACAACGAATTCACATTTTACGTTGCCGTTTAACTAGATAAATGTCGTCAGTGATTGCGTGTGCATTATCTATGATAATACGCCATGAGCGCAGTTTCTGGCGGCGCCGTACTCACTTTTTTAACGTCAGCATCCTCTTCTATGTCCACTTGCTGTTTTTCTTTCGGTGTTTTCACTGTAATAGTAATTTTTTTAGGGTCGTCCTGTCCCTCTGCCATTTTGGCAAATCTAGAATGACTCTGTACTTTGGCGGAAAAGGAGAAATAAGTACAAGAATGTAGAATTTGACGATTTGTGTAAGTTGACGGCCGAGGGTACGGCCCACTTTGGTAATTTGTTAGAACTTCGAAAGCCTAATTCACAAGCACATTTAAGTTTTATTGTGTGAAAAATAGAGTTTACTTTGATTCCCACGTAACACATGCGAAGTTTGTCACTAATAGATTTCTCTATGAAATTCTATTGCTGGACCGTACTCAATGAGCAAGCTAAAAAATTGCGGGTGTTGCCAAATAAATAATGTAGTCTTTGGTATAGCAAAGACCAAGGAACTTATATACTAACTGGAATGAGTACGAACAAAATGCTAAAAAGTAAAATAAACTCTATCTCAAAAGCATAAAGTTTCAATTTGTTTAATGGATTCAATAGAAAAAAAACGTTCCGAGCGAGAAACCGACATTGGTGGATGGTGTCTCTGTCTTGCCTTGTCACAGTTGTCACCGATGTAAGCAATATGGCCGACTCACGTTCACGTTGAAGTCATATTTTTGCGTTCTCAAGTTCTTTTCACTGTTTTTTAGTGAAATCATCCGCTTTAAATATGGTAAAATTGTGTTGTGTGAAGGGGTGCAGTAGTAAGGGGTATGCTGGATGTTGAATTTCATTTTTCAGGTAAGTTTTTTAACTTTGTTTGTATACTACGACTAGGGTTACCAATGTTTTAGATTGACAAACGGGAAATATCCAAATAAATTATTAAAACAGCTAAGTTCGAAATTTCGATCATCGTTGTTGTACATACTAATCAAAAGTTTATTTTCATTTTATAAATTAGAAACATCGGGCATTGCACATGGCGTGTAGTAGTTTGCTTATAAATACAAATATTGTTTTGTTTCCAAACAGATTCCATAATAATGAAAATCTGCAGCAACGGTGGCTGAAGCTATCTCGCCTAGAATGCTATGGAGTTGCAGGTCATCATCATTAAATAATAACATAACAGTAGTCTGTAACTGTCTCAAGAGTTAGTATGATTATTGGACACCCTATTAGAAAGAGACAACATCCACTCTCGAAGCTTTCTCGCTCGGAACGTTTTTGGGTTGCTCGTCCTCATTCCAGTTGGTATAAAAGTTCCTTGGCAAAGACAAAATAAGGATCTCAGATTCACTCGGATTCACTACACTAGAATCTATAGTGTATTATCTATGACTAGAATGCATCGACAGCTACACCATAGATCATCGATGGATGTATCCGATCACATTTTCGAATATAACGAAGTTATATCCGTTTCCGAATTTTCCGGAAGTTAGTGTCTGAAACAAGCTGTAAGTCTGTGGCTGAAACGGAAATAAAGTTTCGGTTTATTTTGACAGCTGACATGAAACAAAAACAAAAAACAGTTTCCAATAATGTCTCTCGCAAAATTTTAATGAAATTACTATATACATAACCAAGATTGGTAAGACGAAAGTTATACATGTAGTGATGATATGAACGTCTAGCCAATCAATTGTTTTATTGCAGAAATTCCTGTTTTAGTGGTTTTTAATTCTTGTTTTAGGTCTGCGTTGTTAGGTGACTTCATAAGCACTGAGCGATATTATTGCATACCATAAGATGCCTAACATAGCTAGCGTTTAGGCCGTCTGTTATCATAATAAGAATTCATTGCAGCAAATGGAGGTATGAAATAATAAATTGTTATTATTTGGTAAATATGTAGTTCTTTGCACCTGCTTCTTGTACAAGTCATAACATTTAAAAAGGTGGATTTACAAGACACTTTCTTGCGTGGCGAGGATCAACATTCACAAAACAGCCTGAAACAAACATATGCTGTGGCAAATAAAAGAAAGAATGAAAAAGGACAGGGTGAGGACTTGCAACCTATCTTTAATATTAGTACATAATTAACAGTAAACATAACTTTGACTACAAACTAGGTAGCATTAGTTTGAAATATTTAAGAACCCTTTCGGATGTTTTAACAAATCAAATATAATCAAATTTTAACTTATGGAGCCTTGGTCAATGAGACAGAATTTGTATTGTATTGTTGCCCCCAATTTTTCTCTATTAGATAAGTTGTCATAACTACTTAAAATATTTAATAAAGAAATAATTTAATTAATTAATAATAATAATTAAATTAATTTATTTTGGTGGAAGATAATAACAGACTAGGTTTTGCCCATGGATAGTATAATATTAATAACCAACATATCTTCTTAACCATGCAGATGGGAAAGCAACAACTGATCAGCAAGCCAAAGAGGAAAAGGAACATGCTGAGACCATAGCTTCAATGCTTATGCATAGCTATGACACTAAGTTAGGGGGTGAAGATGACACATCTCAGCCAACTTCACAGACTGCACCTATTATACCTGTAGAGACAACACGCAAGAAAAAGAAAAGAAGGAGGTAATGATATCTACCTTAAACTCTTAATTTTAGTTACAAGGGGAAGAATTCTGTCGAGGTTCCTATCCCGTCAACACTTACAATAGGGTCCTAAAATTCTTGGCTTCCTTAAAGGTTCTTCCAAACTATACATTTGTTTCATAATAATATTATAATGATTTATTACTAGTTTTATTTTTGTCATAGCAGATCCCAAATATCAATTTGTCTGACCAACTGCCGATATGAGTCAATACGGAAAGTTGCCAGTGCTTTTGGGATGAGAGAAGTGTCTGAAGATGATGCTTGGAACTTCTACTGGACTGACATGAGTGTTTCAGTGGAAAGAGCGAAAGAGATGAAGCGGTTTCAGCGCATTAATCATTTTCCTGGCATGCTAGAAATCTGCAGGTGAAAAATTTTTTAATTTTTTTTTTGTAGAACTGCTGGACAGGTATTATTTCGATTTAAAATTCTATGGTGATTTCAGAAAGGACTTGCTAGCACGTAATTTAAACAGAATGCAGAAAATTTATCCAAAGGAGTACAACTTTTTCCCAAAAACTTGGTGTTTGCCTGCAGAGTAAGTACTTCTTAGTACATTTAAGAACTTGAACAATTCCGTCAATAAACTATTTAACAAATTATGTGTCGTATTTTAGTTTCGGTGAAGCATTAAACTACAGTAAATCACGTAAAAATAAGACTTTTATTATAAAACCAGAATGTGGGAGCCAAGGCCGCGGCATCTATTTGACCAAGTCACTCAAAGACATTAAACCTACAGATAAACTTATCTGTCAGGTAAGTTTAACCAAAATTCGACTTTAGAAATAATAAATTTAATCAGTAGCTTCTTCTCATATTATCCGAATATTATAATTTCAGGTATATCTTTCAAAGCCATACTTGGTGGATGGCTACAAGTTCGACATAAGAGTATACACTCTTATAACGTCGTGCGATCCTCTCCGAATTTTTGTCTACAATGAAGGACTTGTAAGGTAAGTGTAGCTCTCAACAAATCATGCATAAATATGTTTTGTATCAATTTGAGACAAAGGCAAATCAAAGTCATTGTTTTAAAGTAGAAATAATGAGGGGACCTTATGTACCACCCTGAAGAACCCCAGTTTTACTTTAAAGAAGGGGGATTTATAGATTTTCTTTATTTATTTCATTCAAGGAACTATTATCTGTTTTCTGGATAGCTTTGAAGTACATAATTTTTGTGCATCACCTTTAACCCCATATTCAAGCATTTTATGTGCAACCAAATCAAATGCCTTACTCAAACCTAAAAAAATATCATATTATCATGAAATGACTATATTGATTAAAGTTTTCAGTAATTTTAATGAGTTAAACTTTTATATTTATGAATCATAAAATTATCATATTTCACTTCTAATATTTTCTGTAAAAGGTTTGCAACAAGTCGGTACGCGGATCCTAACGTGAACAACACGACTAACGTGTTTATGCATCTAACTAACTACGCGCTGAACAAACATAGTCGCACTTACGTATATGATTCTGAAGCGGGCAGCAAACGGTGAGAACACATAATATTTAAACTAGCATTCTGTAAATGATAATAGCTGAATGACTTGAGCTTGCCTGGTAAATTTTCCTTAACAAACCCTATTCCATTTTCCTATTCCTTTCTAATTGGAACACTTTGAAATGAAACTTATTTTCTATACCCGTGATATTGACTCAATGAAACCAAATTTCTAAAAAGGCCTACACGATATTTATGTTAGGAATCTTAAGATAGATTAGACACAAACGGCACACGGTGTCTGTCACACAGTCTGAACTTAGTGTTTCGTTTCTAATATTACAAGGACTGTTATTTAAAAAAAAATAGCCCTGAAGCACCTATCCCATCACCGACGAGGAAGCCAGTATTTTCTCGCTCAAGAAATGTACAATAGTACATAATGTAAATCTTGTGCCAGGAAAGTAGTAGTAAGAGATTCATACATACTAATATTGTCGTAGTGTCTGCGAAAACTCTCTGTCCAACAGTTAGTGGCAGCGGTAAGAGCTATCAAAGAAAAAACTCCCTGAGTAACTCTCGCTTGGTACTTGCTCACATCAGCAAATGAATGGGGGTGAGTAATCGCCCGTAGCGCTGGCGCGCTCGCTCCTACCACAGCGACATAAACATAACTTGCTAGTTATAATGATATTGTAGTCTTTGAACATAAATATCCGAACTACAGACTCGCTGCTCGTTTTCACGAAACGTCGGTGATGGGACAGGTGTAAGGCTAAACAGTACCTATGTCACCTAATCGAATCTACAGTCATGATTAATTCATCAGCAAGATATCGACTTTGAACAAGATCCTGCTATCACAAGGCGTGGACTTGGACAGCCTTTGGCACGCGATAGACCAAGTGATCGTGAAGACGATAATATCTGCGTGGCCGATACTCAAGCACAGTTACCACGCGTGTTTCCCCTCGCATGACATGGTTTTTTTGAGTTTTATAGTACAGCATAATTCTTTTCGCGCTTGGATGACATTGGGTGCTCTGTTGGTAAACATTCGTGAAAATATCTGTTCAACATGTATTTAAAAAAAAGGTGGTGGGACGGTCTAGTTCCAACCATGGCCATGCGCCACAAGAACTATGCAATACTTTTAAAAGTTGTTTGTGCTTCAGATAGCATTGTAATTTAGTTTGGTTCAGCTTTTGTTTATTGAAGAAATTGGTAAAGTTAGTAGGCATACTGCTCAGTGCTCAGGGCTGCCATCTGGATAATCTGGATTTTATAATTATACCTACGGCTATATTTCGCGTACTTATGGTTGCAGGTTGCGTACCATTTGAATAATCGGGGAAATCCCGAACGGATGGTTGCTCTGCTGCTCTGCATACTCAAAGTATTAGTAGAATTAGCCTTTGCAAGCGGCTTTGCTCGCGTTATGGCCGGAAATTATCCCAAAGGAATGTTTTATATAGCCTATGTGTCATATACGTCGTGTTTCCGGACGATATCGATAAACTTCGACCGGTCATTGTACTCATCATAACAAACAACTTTTAATAAGGGACCAAACACTGAATCGCGAAAAAAATCAGCTGTTCCCTACAATTATGTTCGCTTATCTCGTCAAAATGTATGGAACAGCTGATTTTATTGTTGCGAAAATACGGTGTACCTAAGTATATATAATATGACACTAGGAGATACTGTAGCTGCTTAAAGTGAAAGAATTTTTGGAATGTGATCATTCCGAAGATTAATTCCTACATCCAAACTTGACCTTTCTTTATTATGAGTAAATATAGATATTTGTTAGGCATTTTTAACGATCTATCGACTTATAGCTTTAAATTCATATACTCATACATCTAAACCCATACAAATTATTATCCATTATAAGCAAACAGAATGCTTATATTTTATGATAATGCTGATTTGCTAAAGCATAATCATACGCCTTTTACTGTTTTTTTTTAAAGGATTAATGTTACGCCTTCTATTATGTATCTCTATCCGTTCAAGCCCTTGATAAAACAGGACTTTGTTAACAGCCTGACTAACAAGGCTTACATGGCAACGAACTTTCCTTACTTTTTAAAACTTACGCTTCAAAATCTATCTGACCGAAATTATTCTGATATCTAGTCTGTAGTATATTAGTCGTATAGGTTTGGTTTTCAGTACCTAAGTCACGCGAGAATACATTGCGATTTCAACCATTATGTTGCAATATTGCAGGTACACGCCTGTTTTGAAATACTGGGCTTCGATATTCTTCTGGATCATAAGCTACATCCCTATATCTTGGAAGTAAGTTTCATGAAAAGCACTTGGTATTCATATTTCCAAGGACTATACGCAGAATCTTGTGGTAGTTAGATAATACTCATCTCGTTGGCTAAACCATTGAACTGCCAACATCAGTGAAAGATTCTTCAATCAAGTGTGCAATGAACCGATGGATTACGCAAAAAGTCAAAACTCTCATCCCATAATGTTTCTTCAACATCTACAATGAAACTCAAAATTTTGAAACCGTCAAAAAAAACGAACATGGCCGAAAACCCAAGTAGTTTCAAATTAAATAGTCTATTGTCAACGTAAATAAAAAATACCATGAAACGACCATTGTCATACAATTGTGTTTCGTTGTCTTCAGGTGAATCATTCGCCGAGTTTTCACACGGATACGCAGTTAGACCGTGAAGTAAAGGAGGGTCTGTTGACAGACACTTTCACTATGCTCAATATATGGCAGTGCGACAAGCGCCGAGTGCTCGAAGAAGACCGCAAAAGGATACGGGATCGACTCTTGCAGACCAATAAGTGAGTATGACTAATTTTACAGAATAATCAAGAGCATTATTATGCTATCGTAGCACAACGCGTACTACCCAGTTGCACAACGCTAGCTATGCTAAACAAGCTTCATGCGTAGTGGCCATTATGTTCGAGATGTAAGACCAGAGACACAGGGTCTGAAAGAAAGCGGGCCTGGTCTCCGGCAGTGGAATGTTATATTATTATACTGATTTGGATGCGTTTGGGTAGTCATGTTCTGGCAGAAACTTGCAAGTTTTCCCTTAAATACAGGTCGCGGCACGAACCTCTAGCGCTGACCGTTATTGCGCAGAAGTAAAAAATAAGAATGTCATGGGGCGTGCGTTGCGCCGACGCAATTGGCTCTCCAGTCGTATAACATGCGCAGATATCCCCTCCACGTTTCGTTCAGCGCTAGAGTTACGTGCCGCGACCTGTAACAAAAGGGGCAAGGCATGGCTACAAAAAATACAGGGTTGAGGAAGCCGTCAACCAAGCATTCTGCCAACAAATTATGTAACATTACGCAAAAATTATTGTTGGTGCAATTATTTTATAGTAGAACTCAATATAACGCACTCAAAACATTGTGCTGATGGATGGTTTAAATAGTACGGGGGTCATGGAGGTGTTTAAAGTAAAAATCTTACATTAAAAACTTGTACCTATTTAAAAAAAACTTGTCAAAAAGTTGGAATTTTGACCCCCAATATCTCAGTAACTAGAAGGTTCCCAGGTATGGTTTAGAACAAAAAAAATATCGCAATGACGGACGGGGAGAACAAGTGCCTTTGGCTTCGTTAAGATTCTTTTTACACTCTTTATACATGATACGAAAAAATATTGCAGGTTTGCAGAATTTACACCCATAGAAGAGAAGGAACCAGAAAAAAGTCCATGGCTAACTCAAATCCAATGGGAGGAAACGCATCTCGGAAATTTTAGGTATATACCATGTTATCAACGTACTAAAGAAAGGAATCTATTTTAAGCTAAAGTACCCACTTACCCATAATTAAAATATACATGTAACATCTTTTTTGTAAATTATGTAGTTTCATTTTCTTTTTGGAACTATACACACTTAAAATTCACGATTTTCCTAACTTTGAAAATCATTTGACTAGTGAAAATGAAGCCCCTAAAAATTCTTCGCAGATATTTGATTATTCACAGCAAGGGTAGGCGTTATAGAATGATTTTGCTCAATCAAAAGAAAAACCAAAAATCATGCAATGAAAATAACAAGTAATTTGTGACTCCTAAGCAATCAGCCAGACCTATTCGCCCGAATTTGCATTTTTAACCGACTTCAAAAAGGAGGAGGTTCTTTCCGCATCTGCTTCTTCCTCGCTCTAGTGATAAATGTTCCTTAACGACAGGAAGTGAGCTACGGAAAGTGCGAATCCAGAATAAGACTGGGTCAGCCCTGAACCTGAATGTGGTAGAGTTTCATCAACAGGCGTGTATACCCGGTGGGCGAGCAGTATGCGTCGCTGTTCCAACAACCGTCGGGCTCGCTGTATACGGGCACGGCCTCGTCCCGAGCCCGCGGCGACTGCACCCGCTTGCAACGAGAAGAGTTTCAGGTACTACGCTATACTTAAACTGCACTTACACAACTTAGTACCACGATTTTATCAGACACCTTAAAGAAACATTAGTCTCTGGTAACGTATCTACAGCTAACGAAAGCCAAAGCAGAAGCTCTGAAGAAGCCATCACAGCCCAAACCTATTAAAGAAGGCGAAAAGAAGGTGGAAGAATCAAGTTCCATGACGACAGCTGCCACTACCAGCACTGTTACTACGGACAAAACCGCGAAGTGTAAACCTGCTCGATCGGAGAAAGAACCAAAACGCAAAGATGATAAAGATAAGAAGCTGTCCGCCAAACCGTCGCTTTCACAGCAACCGGTTAGTGATTTAATTTTAATGGTATCTTCCCCGAATAAGTTAGGTTGCTATATATATATATAGATAGCTAGGCTCTTAGATACCCGCAATTACAGACACAATTAAAATAAAAATGCACCGTTCCCATTCGGGAACGGCTGGGGCAGTGGCGTAGCGTGGGTTTTCGCCGCGTGGCGCCGACCAGAAATACCCCTTGTTTTTTATTGACTCCGGTAACTTGGGGTCTAAACTGGCTGGTGTTTAAGAAATCGAACTATAAAAGTTTTTTTTTTAATTATGTCAACTTTCCAACATAAAGTGCTGATTATGAGAAATCTACGCCGTTCAGGATGTTAAACTGATACTTTTCTGATAACTCATGAACGAATGTATCCTTCGAAAACCAATTTGTCAAAAAAGACATCTGCCTTTGGAAAATGAGCGCCGTAGAGGTCATGTTCTGAAAACTTCTTGAAACTTCCCTTGTTTCTCGAGGCAGGTTTCTCAAAATAAATGTATGACACTTGTCGTGCAAATTGCAGAACCGAGTTCCTTGTCTCATTAGTTATCCAAAATGGTGCCACAGTGTACTTTTTTTTAGTAAGTGAATAACCTGAAAACAACGATTGCTCCTGAGAAGGTAAAAAAATTCAAAATAACTTTAAAAAGTTCGATTTCTCAAAAACCACCCAGTTTGGACCCCGAGTCATCGGGGTCAAAATTGTGGCAAATAAGGTGTTTAATGGTATCACCTATTTGAAGGCCTTAGCTACGCCACTGGGCTGGGGACATACGGGTGTCTGTGATAATCTGTGACTTCTGTGAACGTAAGGACTGAAGGTAGATTATCGTCCAGATGTATGCTGCAGAGATTCCGTTGAGCTCGGAAGATACAGGGCCAGGCGTTGTGGCGATTCTTTCTGCTGTAGTCGACATACTAATATTATTAAATTTAAAATCTGTTTTGTTAATAATATAATAGTGTTTTTGCCAACTTTCTAGGTGACTGAGTCCAAGCCTACGTACGTGCTGTGTTCATACGAACCTGATCCTATCGTGGAGAAAGAGGAACGCGAAAGAGTCAACTTGTTGGCGCAGAGAGACTTCCTTATAAGGAGTTATGGCATGTTAGAACAGGTTAGACACTACTAACAACTTAAGCCTGGTCTAACAAAAATTGCGGAACATTGCAACAATTTTTTATGTAGCTGGCAACATCACCAATGAAATTTTTGTTGCCAGTAACATGATGAAACAATGTTGAGCATGTTTTTTTCTACAGATTTATGATAATTATGTGCTTATCACGCCTATAATTAAAACGGCTAAATTCTAAAATATTTGTGCCTGCAGATCTATTTAGTGATGAAAAAAATGGGAACACTAAGGCCCGAAGACGAACGCAAGTACGGCGTATATGGACGACTATCAGTGGTCTCTCATACGCCCAAGGTAAATGTGAATCATACTCAGACAATGTTCTCAGGCCACTTCATGTAATATCCCTTGTGCTTTCTCTCTTACTTTCGTTGGCCAACACAATGTTTTACAAAATATTCAACAATGAATTGGCACTTTGAACATTGCAAGCATCCTCTAAAATCATTTTCATCATTCTAAAATGTTGTGTTTGCCTACAGAAAGTGTGAATGTTTCTGCCGCATGAAAATTAAGCTTTATAATAGAAAAAAAAAATGTTGAAAGAAAACAAAGAATGGACCGATAAAATTTTTGTGTACAGACTGCGTATTTGAAGAGCAAAATAGTCGCACACAGGCCTAACGACCAAGGGGATAATGGTGAGTGAAAATAAAATATATACTAAGCTGCGCGTGCGCCGCGGGTAATACTACGTACTCAACAAGCTCAACGAATCGCAAAATAGCCGCAGTAAGTAGTAACAGTAAGCACCTTACTTGCCTATACATAATGAGACACTGTGGTAAACCATAGGCAGCTTAAGGCTAGGTAGTTTTGCAAAAGTAGGCATTTGGCGCTGTAGGCTACGCGCGAAATACTTCGCGTGGACACAGCGCGTCAGAGAACTCGCATGACTCCGCGCGGCGACACAGTATAGAAATATGCAGTAGGTTATGTAAATATTACTAAGAAACACAAAAATTAAAATTATTACAAAATTATATAAAATTAAAACACAAATCATGTCCAATAATTTAAGCCGGTTTATAAAAAACCTTAAGTCATGAGAAGTCCACAGTCCCTAGACGTTCCCGGCGCAAAGGAGCCCATGATACTTGCAGCGTTTCCGCGCTGAATCGCCAGGGCTAGCCTCTGCACCAGGAAAGAACCAGAGCGTGGGTCACCGCCCCTATCTCTAAGTCGCCAGCCGATCTCGGCCACAAATTTGATAGCGTCGGACCCCCAGCAACCAGTGGTTTCCAAAGCCAGTGGGACAAAATAATACCTCGGCTCCAAGGTTGCATATTTGACCCGCTTTTTGAGAGCGGCTGATTCAGCCGCAGCACCGGGTGACCCGACAGTGCGAGGGAGATGGCTGGCGGCAAAAGTGCTAACACAAGTTGCGTCCCAAAGTAGGCACTTACCCTTTTGCCAGGGTACCAAAGTCAGGCCATCTGGTCTTTTGCCATCCAAACGACAGAGACCCGGCGGCTCCAGGACACAAGGGATATTGGCGCCAACCAGCGCTCTCCGGATAATATTATTAAAAATTTTAATTAAATATTACTTGACTTTTATGAAATATTTTTTTATGATCAAAATTTGTTACTCGTAGTAGCGATAAATTAGAGCTGCGATATAAAATAATTGTCTATAAAATATTAGAATATAAAATAGGTAGTCATAATTGGGTAGTTGGAATAACTAATTGAAAATAAACAGCCAGTTCGCAGGTTTGAGAACTGTGAAGATAAAATTTTGATTTGTTTATGTTTTCGTATTATTGTTTTTTTTTTTCAAAATAATTGTATTTGAGGAAAGTATTTCAATTTCAACTACGGTTATTTACTTCAAAGAAAGATTTGCTTTAAAAGAACCTAGGGTGTCAAATAAAATAAATTTATAAAAGAAATCTATATAATAATATAAAAATTAAAATTAATTGCTGTTCGTTAGTCTCGCCAAAACTCAACAATAGGTCAATGTTTGTATAAAAGATAAAAAATAGGGGGTAGGCAGTAGGTAGGTGGTTGGTAGTTAGTAGGTAGTAGGTTAGGTAGTGGGCAGGTAGGTACTGTAGGCACAGAATAGATAATAGTACTAGCGTACAGAAGTTGCACTCCTTTGATCTTGAAGAAAGCCGACATTATAAATACCTAAACTGGGCCCGCTCGATCTAAATTGTGCCTTGACGCCACGCGTTAGCGTATTTTATTCGGCGTCTCACTGCTTAACACTACGGTACACGCGCCGCCTTTTTTTACTTGAGTACACGCGTGGCCTAGTATGGTAGGCCATTTTAAAATATCAATAACTTATATATTCATAATTATCTGAATAAAACAACAAATTAAATTAAAAGGTGTTTATTTTGCTTAGTTTTAGAACTTTACTATTTAGATAAATTATTAAGAAAGTATTATTAATCAACAATTTAGTAAATACATAAGAAAATTTAACAAAAATGGCACTTCTGAGATCAACGTAACTTTTTTTAAATTTAAAACTATACTGTATTTCTATTTTCTTTGTTTTCGTAGCATCCAGGACACTACTGCTTGGTGATCGGGAAAAATCCATTTATTGCAAGTCTTGCACCACTTTTTTGTCGACCGATTTTGGGCTCTCGAGCAGAGTGCACATCGACCAACTCGTCCTATCTTTGAAGACAAGTCGTCTTGAGACTCTTGGGGTTCTTGAACTGTGTTGCCCAAAAGAGCGTCTATCCTGAATTTAAGTTGTCGTGGTAGTGTTTCCATGGATGCCCGGCGAATCAAAAGCGGTTTTATCAAATTGAAAGCCAATTCGTGCAAAAAGTTACGCCTGACAAATTTGTCGCGTGGGCCAGGGCCTGCAAGTCTGGTTCTGAATGAATTTCATCATCTTCACTCTCAATCACTTCTTCACTCCTCGTCTTCTTTCCTCTTCTTCTCCTTCTCTCCTTCTTCTTGGTCATGTCCTTGCGACGAATAAATATTTCTTTCTTTCTTTCTTCTTCATCTTCAGTATTTAGCTCTTGCAGCCACCTTTCCACTTGTGAATTATCTATTATGTAATCGGATATATTATATAAATCTAAAAAAAAACTAAAATAAGCAAAAAAATACATTTTACAATTTGTAACCTTTATATAAATAATAACAATTGAATATACATACATATAAATACATTATTAATAAGTACAGCATATTATAATAGCGTTTTAAATCGATAATATATCAAAAGTTACATACCTGAATTTGGTACACCAATACACGCGCCGACTACTTTAGTAGGCCCACGGTTTTGGCGCCAAATTGCTTGTGCATGCGTCGCGTACGGGGTTACGCGGGGTACTGAGGTTGTGACAAATATACCAGACGAGGCTTACCAGGAATCACTAGTTTCTAGCGCGCTATACTAAAAAGTTATTGCAAAAAGAGTTACCCTGGTCTACTATAGTAGGCCGCGCGTGTACTGTAGTGTTAATGGTCAGTCGGTAGGGTTGCTTCAAGTACCTACTCAAAATAAAACACTACCAACATTTTTGTATTTTAATGTATTATTATTTAAATGTTAACTAAAACTTTATAATTACAATTGTTTTACTCTATTATAATGTCTCATATATATCTTGCCTTCTCTAAAATTACGATTACTTATTAAATTTAATAGCAGCATAAATGCGAAATCTAACAAAAAATTTTTTCTATATTTATTAACAGCAACAGTTTATCCGGCTTGTCATTTTCACTAGTAATGATCAATAAATCAGTCAGTTAACAAACACGAAGTATGTACGAGTAGGTAGGTACGCGACGCAAGGTCAAAAGAGCGCGAAAAATTAACGCGGCATACGACCGTATGTATTGTACGCAGTTACGTACGGCTGGAGCGCGACAGCCCTAGAGAGCTTGCATATTCTATATGCCCGAAGCGGTAGGTAATTATCTCATGCCTACACACGGAGTGCAATAGCTCTGCTGTAGGTAGTAGATAGGAAGTAGGTAGGTAGTAGGTAGATGTTAGGTAGTAGGTAGGGAGATGGTAGGTAGTACGTAGGTAGGTAGGTAGGCGGTCGGTAGTAGGTAGGTAGGTAGTAGGAAAAGGCGCACTGCAACGCATGCTGGGCACAGCTAGTTTTAAATATTTTCATGTACTATCGTGGTCTTTTCCGCCTGACCATTTTAATTTTTTTTTTCGCTTAAAACATGCAGAGGCGCCGAGCCACGCCCCCTTATAGTTTGGGCCTATTAGGAAAACGTCAACTTTGCCGCGCAAAATAACAATAACTCTCGTTTGACGTGCGTCATCCGTAGGCTCGGCCGATTCGGTATCTTTTCATTCATTATTTCTATACAAAGTCAACGGGTCGGGGCTAGAGAGCGTTTCTATGTTGCGAGTTCAAGCAAAAATTAGCTTAGTGGTGGTCAGGCGGGAGTGTCCTCGATAGTACTTTTGTCATCTTAAAATTGCCGGATTCAATTCTTGAAGCTGCCCCACTGACCTATAACAAAAAGTAAATGAAGTACTTATTTCACAGATGAAATTTATAGGTAGATATAGTATTAGTATTTACTTTTCGCTTGCAAACGCCAGGCTGAGATATCGATACTTATAAAAAAAATGTGATTTAATTTTATCAAAAATCTTAGCGTTCTCTAGTAGTATTGATATTTTTATATTGTGGATATGTTTCTATTAATTTGTTTCTTTTATTGCTTTACACGACATTTTTCGCCTGCGTTGTTTATTGCCCATTATAACTAACAAAAAAACTCTCAAAACAGATGATAAGGTGCGCGAAGTTGTCGCGGAAAAAATTGACACAGGTCCGTCGCCCATAAGCGCCAGCACGCGACTGAACGGGCCTGTCGGTCGGAGCCGCCGCGGGCGCTTTAAATTCATATTTAATTGTAGTAATTAAGAAAATCATTTTATCAAGTCAAACTCAGCGAATTTGTCTATAACTAATTAGTTTCTTTAATATAGTACAAAAATTAAATGTAAAAAATCTGTAATATAGTCATAATATTGAAAAAACGTTATAAAAAGGGGCAACTTTGCGATTTTTTTCTATCGAATGAAGTTCATCAGGTCTTGCAACTGAATGCGATTTTGACTAGACAAGATCCTTAACTAATACATATATTTTTTTCTTAATTTTAAACACTATATTCTTTGTCTCAGATTGTTTTAAAAAACTTAAATTCGGGGCCACCTAGCCTTAAGCCCCGCTTTGTATAATGTGTATTTAAAGGTAATCTATATGTCGCAGCCAATTTGTATAACACAATAATTATAATTTACATAATGGCGCGCCGGATTGAAAAACGCCGCCGTTATGTAATACGGCTTCTTCACGTTCAGCCGGATTACAATTCGGCTGAAATGAAGTAGGGGAACCTGTTGAACCTTGGATATAGTTGTACCTAGAACAATCCTATTTTTTTCAAAAATCCCGTGCTTTTAAGAACCGTTTTATAAGGTATTTGAAACGTCATTTGACAACCGGCGCCGTGTGAGCACAGTCAAAAAAGGTAATTCATTATTTTACATTCAAAAAGTTAGTTTTTTGGGCTTTACTTCATGCCAATTTATTTACAAGTGATGCCTGTTTGTGTAAAATGTTTTATTTAGAAACTAATCTTAGTACATCTAGCTACAAGACAGCATGAGTGTCAGATCCTAATCTCAATCACAAGTGGGTTTAAAAAGCTTGATAAGTGAAGTTGTTGCGATGTTGTACCTTAGCCACCCAGCTTACGATGTACCTCGGTCACTGGACCAGGCCCAACTAGCAAAAACGTCCTATAATTCCAGTCTTATAAGACTTCATGTTATGTAACAGTTATATAGTGGTATGCAGCTAACTATTATGATATATAGACGTTTATCTTACGACGGTTTAGTTGCGTGACTGTAATGTCTTAATATAAAGTTGAGTAAACGTTTTCAGGACTAATTTATATGACGTCATATAATGGTGTGAGTGCATATGTTGATTAAACGTTTTCAGGACTAGCTTATATGACGTCATATAATGGTGTGAGTGCCTATGTTGATTAAACGTTTTCAGGACTAACTTATATGACGTCATATAATGGTGTGAGTGCATATGTTGATTAAACGTTTTCAGGACTAACTTATATGACGTCATATAATGGTGTGAGTGCATATGTTGATTAAACGTTTTCAGGACTAGCTTATATGACGTCATATAATGGTGTGAGTGCGTATATCAAGTAAACGTTTTCGGGAATAGCTTCTACGACGTCGGATAATGGTGTCAGTTATGACGTTTATTGGTCAATGTATTGGTCATTTAAACGTTTCGGTTAAATAAAAGGTTTTCGCAAAACAAACGTCGTTGTGTGTGAATCTTAATATAACATTTATATAATTAAAACGACGCTTAAACGTTTGCGCATGACCTTTATATAACAAAACAATTTTGGTCGAATGAAAGACTAACTAAGACTTGTATGCGACTAAAATGTTGAATTTCAATCGTTACATAACTTTAAGTAGGCTATTAAATCATTTAAAGGTCAAACCCACACTTTAATTAAACCATTCCCTCTTCGTTTTCTGATCCCCCCAAAAATGACGTACAAGAACGAACGATTGTTTCAGAAAATGGTTCCGTATATTATTATACTTTTAAATTTTATAGATTATTTCTAATTGTTTGGTGTTTTTATAAATGTTTGCTTTATTGAATACCTACATATTTCAGAAGATACTAATAAGGCAAGTTCGGAATTACCTAAATGGTTCAAGTGGTAACGAAGAGAGAAACAATAGACTAGAAACATACGGTTAGTTTAATAGTACATACATAATCTTTAATTTTTGTTTACCTATGTTCTACAAATAAAAATATTTGAATTAATATATTTTTTTAATTTTAAAAGTTTACAGATTTATTTCAAATTGATTTAATCATTTATTTTTAGATGACTCTGAAACTGATTACTTAGATCATTTGGAGCTATCTGAAGGTGCTAGTGGAGCTATCTGCACATTCGATTAAAAAATATCCACAACTGTCTGTTTATCACTTACTTATTATAAAAAAAACGCTTAGTTTAACATAATCTAATAAAAATTTAGGTACGAATAAGGGACATTCGGTTAAAAATTATCAACAACAGTATTTTTAACACTTATTATTAATGAATACATAATTAATCTATTATAAATGCAGGTATGAATGTAATGGAACATTCGGTTAAAAATTATCAACAACAGTCTGTTTATCAATTATTATTAATGAACACATAATCTAATAAAAATGTAGGTACTAATATAATGGCACATTTCAAAAAAAATATCACTTATTATTAATTAACACCTAACATAAGGGCCCTTTTCCTATCACGCGGCTTCATATCCGCATGCGTGTCTGGCTCGTATGCGCGTCGCCCTCATCCTATCGTTTCGTACATACATACTTTTCCTGTCACGCATGCCATACGCACGCGGAACGCGGGGATTGGCGGGTGCATCAACACTCTAACTCAAGCATGCGGGTGAGGCAACCACGCGGGCGTAATCCAGCGTGACAGGAAAAAGGCTCTTACAATCTTACATAATCCAATAAAAGTGAGGTAGTATAAGACATTAAATTGGCACATTCGGTTAAAAATGAGGTAAGATACGAAACTGACATTATCGCGCTCTTGATCTCAGCGGGAGTGGGACAGGAGCAGGGTGGGAGCTGACAATTTTCTAAATAATATGCATAAGGCGAAACAGATATAGGTGGCGCCTGCGTCGCTCCGCCAATGACAGGTTCGTTTGCTGCGATTATTATTTAGGTGGAAAATTGATAATAGCAATAATCACACTCGTCCTCGGGAAAGTGATCATATACACTAAAAACTGAACAGGTGGTACACCAGAAAAAATTATGATTCAAGAGGTGCATTATTTGATTGCTACTGACTATAACAAAATGAACCGGCTTATGGGTATCAGTAGCAGTGGAACTGTGGCAATTATAGCATTTGCTTGACAAGGTAAAATGAGTTCTTCTCCAAGGCCATTGTCGTCTTTTAAGACGTTTTAAATCATTTCGAGTCAAAAATTTATCGATGTCCAAGAACACTACCATATTTCATTGATATCCTATGTTAGACCTGAAAATAAATTAAATTTTTCATTTATATAAATTAATCTGGGTTAAACGTAGGTACTATTTCATTAGATAGCCATCGACACGAAAAGAAGATGAATGTATTATAAAGGGCCGCGTTAGATTTCTGTTCAAGATGAGCAATGTTTATGAGATCCTATGCAAGTAATGATCAGGGAACCCTAAAGTCGGCTAAAAATGGCCGCGGCGTCATGGTCTCAAGGAAAAATCTACGCGACGTTTTTGTTATATTAGTGTAATATAGAGGTCGCTATGTAACGTAAACAAGATGGTTGGAGCTTTACTATGAAAAAATATTTTGGATAATTAACTTAAACTATTGAAATACAAAGAAATAGGGGAGGGCGTTAAAAACTTCACAACAACACATATATACATTGTCATAAAACTAAAGTTCCCCGGAAAGATCCCTATTATTATATCAAACTCGCTTATATAATGAACATTAAAGATATTTTGTAATCATGGAAATTAACTTTGCTTACCTTTTTCTAATATTTTTTTATACACACACCGGCGAGCACAATATAACACGATGAATCAAAACGGTTGTCGTTGAGTCGTATTGTTGGACACTAGTACAACGTTTCAGTCATTCGAAAACCTCATTATTACTGCTATGTGACATAAGCGGTCACTTAAGGGTCTCATAACAACCAGTATTAGACCGAAAAGTCGGTTTTTGTACTTTTAATTAACTTGTATAAAACATTCGACGGTCATTGGGTGACTTCTACATAACTACTAAACGATTATATTGTCTTTTAATTTGGGCCCATTTCGCGTTTTATAAACGTTTATATTTACGTTTAGGCGACCAATCTTAAAAAACATTGAAAATGTAAAACGTTAACTTAACTATTATAAAACATTAATTTGTTAGTTGGGGGTATAGTCGAGTGCAATTAGACAAAAAATACTCAAAAGGTCGAACGAAGTTTATAGTGGTCGGATTTTCATGGGACTTTTTTTATTGAGTTCCTAGAGGAGTGGAGAAGAAAGTTAAAAAAAAATTATTTGCCGCTCGCGACTTTTTTTTTTTTTAATTTTCTTGGCAATATTTTTTTTTCTTTTATGACTAACTTCAAATTCGCCGAATTCATATTGTAGCGTAATAGTGTGATCTGCGTGCATCCATTAAATGCAAATTTGGTCTGTTTCTTTGTTCATTGTTGTCGATGTAATGCAATATTTTAAGTATTTTTTGAAAATTTCCTATTTTCTGCAATTATTTCTAAAATTTTGAATTTTAAGACCAAGATTTCTTTTGAAATTAGTAACTGATACTTTTTCACAGATAATTGAATGTTAAAATATTCAAGATAACCATGTTTACGAGTGAAGTGACTAAAAATGTATTCACAATTATCAGGAAATCGTCTATATAAAAGTTAAAGAAGTCCATTTTCCTCAAAATATTTCTATGACGGTCAACGTTAATATTATCCTGAAAACATCCTTATTATATCTGCTATCAACAGATAACAAAAACTAAAAACAAAAATTGGTGGTACTCGATAAATATTGATTATTGCTGATGAAGGTGGAATGGGGCTGCTGGTAAATTTACAAAAATTATCGTAATTATAACGTAACCATTTCTCACGATTTCTATCTTAGATAAGTTGCAAGCTTGGGTCTCTGCGCGCAATTTAATATCAATACCGATACCGATACCACTCCCACTTCTTAGCGATGGAGGCATTTTTTCATATTTTACTTTTTCAGCAAAAAACAATATTTAACAAGTATCCTCAAATATTTTTCTTTTTATTGTACCTTGTGAAATAGCTAATAAAATGAGGATTAAGACGATAATTTACACATTGAGTTTCATGTATTTGGAAAAAAAAATGCTTTCATTAACATAGACGATTTTCTAACATTTCCAAATGAATTTAAGTCAATACACTCATGGAAGTGGTCTTCATTAATGGTTTCTGGTCCAGTTATCTGTGAAAAAGCATCAGTTACCATCTTCAAAAGAAATCTTAGTCTTAAAATTCGATATTTTAGAAATAATTGCAGAAAATAGGATATTTTCAAAAATACTTGAAATTTACATTACATCGACAACAATGAACAAAGAAACAGACCAAATTAGCGTTTAATGGATGCACGCAGGTCACACTGTCACGCTAAAATATGAATTCATTGAATTTGAAGTTATTCATAGAAGTAAAAAAATATTTCAAAGGAAATAAAAAAAAAAAAATCGCGAGCGTCGAAATTTTTTTTTTTAACTTTCTTCTCCACTCTTCTAGAAACTCAATAAAAAAAGTCCCATGAAAATCCGACCACTATAAACATCGTTCCACCTTATTATCTAATTGCACTCGACTAGTAATAGATTTTCATCTTTATCGCCAAAGCATTTAAGTTCAAGGTTGATTGGGAAAATTTAACATTTTCGGGATTTTTTTCCAACAATTTGAAAGAAGTTTTATCATGTTCCAGAAATTGAGAAATATTGGGATTGTTGTTAAATATTATTTAATTAAATAAAAGTAATAATTGATTTTAAAATAATTGAATGTCTGAGTCTGACAATTTTTGTTTTGTACTTTCTTCAGTTTATATTGTTGTAACTATTATGTTTTTTTATGGTTTATTTTTGTTTAATCCAACGATTTTAAAAGGAAGTTTTGTTAGAATTTATATAGGGGATAAGAATTAAAAAATAGGTTGCAAGTTAAAATTACGTGATTCGATGCCAAAATATTGTCAACAATAATTAGCTCATGATAGAACGATAAGTATGTAACGCCCATCGCACACGTCGTATCTATATTACAGACTCTTAAAAAATTATAACATTTTACTCGGTTTTAAGCTTTTTTTATGTGCCACGGTTATAATTCTGCCAACTTATTTTGTAAATATTATTTGCAGGATTCGAAGTGCAGTGCCGTGACGTAGTGATCTGGAAACGACCGTCGCCCCTGCAGGCCATTCCAGAGCGCGCCACCAAAGCACACACCGCACGCACTGGAGGATGGAGGGCTGGATCCATTTGGAGGATGAACTCGTTTGTGTTACACTTAAATTTTATAAAATTTTCTCCATTTAGACAAACAAGAACATGGTATGTTTTGTTTTCCCTAATAGTACTTTCGGTCGTATTGATCATGGGACGGTCGGACGACCAGTTGTGCAGCAAACTTTCTCCATGTTTTTGACCAAGTCCCTTCTGCGGCCAAGTCGTGGTCGTGTGGCCGTGAAGTTCGCGAGGTCGTGTCATTGACACGGGCTTGGCCACCACCAGAGATTTTAATTTTATTACACAAAAAAATTGTCGAAATTTGTCGCCAAATATCAGAATTTGTCACTGGTTCAAAAGATATAAGGGTTTATAGGTGGCCGATCTGGAGAGAGTCTTGAGCTTGAGAGCTTGGCCACATTTATATCTCAAAAACTAGGACTCCTAGCAAAGATTTGTTTTCTCCCATATTTTATCGCCAATTATTCGCAATTTGTCGCCAAGTCACAGATTTAATCGGGTCTTAGTTTAGAAGATATAATGAGTTCAATGGGGAGACACAGGCAGAGATAATCTAAGATGGCGCCACCATAGCTGGTCTCAATTTTGACCAATGAGGTTAAGCTATTTTGAAATATAAAATAACATTACCATATTTTCAACGAATGACGATGTTGGGAACCAGCTATGCTAGCGCCATTAGTTCCAGAGTGTCTCCCCATTGGGTGGCTAAGGCAGAGTAAATCTCAGATGGCGCCACCATAGTTGGTCTCAATCTGACCAATGAGGTTAAGCTATTTTGAAATATAAAATGACATTACCACATTTTCAACCAATGACGATGTTTGGGTACCAGCTATTAGCGCCATTAGTTCCACACCCACAGTTAGCCTCCCCATTAGTATGGTATAGTTCAAGAGATAGATCGTATAAATTTAGTTTCAGAATAAAACAATGGTTGACAAGGACGTGTAATGAGGAGGGATGAAACTCATGTTACTAAAAAAGTGATGTATGTTAATGTTGATGGATGGAGAGGGAGAGGAAGGCCGAAGAAATTTCGAAATGTTTGTGTTATCAAAATTAAAATCCCTGATGGTGGCCAAGACAGTTTGTCACACCGCGAGGTCCCTTAGCGCAATGACCGCTCGCTTTGCATTTAATTCGATCACTAATCACGTGTGATACGGCGCTAATAGCATTTTGTTTTCATTTTCAGATCTGTTTCGATTCCCCTGCCCAAGTAGAGTGGGGCGTGGGTGTGTGTGTTATACAATTTGCGACGTGCCCGTGTCGTCGTTGTGCTCATGAGACTGTCCAGTTACAGAACATCGCTCGTTCGAATGTTTGTAACCAAATATCTTCGTGACTGTTCGATGATTATTGTTTGCTACTATTTAAACAATTATATTAGCTTGCAATTCAATCCAGTTACAAGTAAGAAGTATTTTTATATTGTAATTGCTAACGTGTTCATATTGTAATCATGATAATATTAACATTAGGTACCGTAATCCCTAATTAGAGTAATTTCGTCAATGTTCTGTAAATTCTGGTGCATAGAAAAATAAGCAGTAACTGAAAGATTATTTTTACTATGAACTGTATTATGTATTATTTTTACAGTTATCATTGTTTTTATGCAATAAAACTATATTTTTAATATCAAATCTATATTTTCTCTTATCAATAAAAAAGTTAATAATATCAGCAAGTCTTTGCAGTTCAGTTCTGTCAATAGGTAGAATTGGTTAAATCTGTCTTTACAATCATCCGAAAAATATGTAATCACAAAACAATACATTTTCAAGTTTCTCGTATTCCATCATGAGCTTAAACATTTTAATTTCCATAACTGTAGCAACCGCCTCTTTTGATTACACATTTTCACTAACATAATAAATCGTAGGAGACGCTTTAAATATATTATTTCGCGTATATTATATAGAATGTGGAATTATATTTAGCCACCTTCGTAGCATTGCACGAAGTTAACCCCTGATAAACACATGTGGCAAGGCCGCATGTCTTTTTCATCTATTTCTTTAACCCCAAAGTCAATGTCATTATAATCAACAATCATATAAAGTAAATTGCACTTTCTTTCATTGTACTAAATCCAGCAGTACTTATGAATGTCTTAAATTGTTTGTTGGTCAAAACTGTAGTCTCTTGGCTAAGGATCCACCATCAATGTTTTCCAGAAGCTTTCTCTTGAGTGATGGTTTATCGGTCTCTATTTTGCTAATATTCGAAGGCATGGGCAGCTTGGCGCCTACTGAAGGAGCTGGTTTGTTACTGAAACAAAGATTTATTCATAGTGAGTAGTCCTTCATCGCAAAAATAAAGTATATCTCAGGGCACATTCTAAAGGGCCGTCACCTACCCCGGTCGCAGCGGAGACTGGAATCGGCGAGAGATGTCGTGCGGTGTTCCACAGGGATCGGTTCTAGGGCCGTCCTTGTGGAACATCGGGTACGACTGGGTGCCGCGCGCCGACCTCCCTAGCGGTGTCAGCGTAGTATGCTACGCTGACGACACGCTAGTGCTGGCACAGGGGAGGTCGCACGAGGCGCCGGCCAAAGCTATGACACGCGGGGTTGCGATAGTCATTGAGAAGATCCGGCAACTGGGTCTCGAGGTGGCATTGCAGAAGTTCGAGGCCATGTGCTTTCATGGGCCTCAGAATGCGCCACCGCCGGGATCCTCACTGACGGTAGGTGGGGTATCATCGGCGTCGAGTCGACGTTGAAGTACCTGGGATTTCGCCTCCACAGCCGGTAGAACTTCGTGGAACATTTCCGACGTTTGGCCTCCAAACTGGATCGGACCGGGGCTGCCTTCAGGCGGCTCCTGCCCAACCTGGGGGGGCCAAACCCCTCCTGCCGGAGGCTTTACGCAGGAGTCGTGCGGTCCATGACTCATTACCGGGCCCCGGTGTGGGCGCGTTCATTAAGGCGGCGAGCCGCCCTCTACCTGAACGCGCCCCAAAGCCGTAAGGCTGGCCTGTGGGTACCACACAATCTTCCGCGAGGCGGCGAGCCTCCTTGCCGGATTGCCGCCATGGGATCTGGAGGCGATAGTCCTCGCGCGCCTACGTGAATAGCGCGCGGAGGCGCTACGCCGGGAGGAAACTCCGCTGCCGCGGCAAATTGTCGCTCAGGGGACAGATTTCGGCGGATCTCATGGCGACATGGAGACAGCGACTGTCGCAACCCCGTGCAGGGCACGCCGATAAGTCCCCTTCTTTGAGGAGTGGCTTGAGAGACGCCACAGCGTCCTCACCTTCCGCCTGACGCAGGTCCTCACCGGACACGGTTGTTTCGGGAGGTTCCTGCGCCGAATCGGGCGGGAGGAAACGCCCGGGTGTTTCCACTGCGAGGATCGACCGGAGGACACGGTGGAAGTGTGCCCCACGTGGGCGGAGCACCGCCGTGTCCTCGTAGCTGCAATCGACGGCGGCGACCTGTCGCGTCTGGCCCTTGTTCAATCCATGGTCCGGAGCGAGACGGAATGGGACGCCGTCACCTCCTTCTGCGAAGCAGTAATGCTAGAGAAGAGGTGGCGAAACGTGAGAGAGAGGGAACCTTATCCCTGCCGCCGCGGGAGACGCCCAGGGTGGCCCGGCCACCGTAGGCGCGGGCCTGTGGACGTAGAGCTATGGGCTAGCTCGCCGTCCGTCCGTCTCATGACGACAGGCCGTGTCAACGGCGCATTCGTGTTCCACGCGCGCCTCAGAGTCAGCAAAAGGAAGGGGGCAAGGACCGATGCCTACCGGGACTGCGGGACTGTACGAAAGAGATACCGTGGCCCCGGAACACAAAGGGCGATGAACCTGCTCCGCCCAGAGCGGGAGGAGTCATTTGATAATTTCCTATCCCAAAAAAAAGGGCACATTCTAAAAAAAAAATTATAGCAGACGAATACATAACCTTTTTTTAGAGCCGGTTAAAAATTGATTTAACCAGGACAAAATGCATCTTATAAATCCAAAGTCCTGTCATAAAATCTGACTGCAATCCTGCACGTGCGCCAATGTTGGAAAGAAAAGTGTGGACTATTTTCCTTTATATGCGCAACGTACAGTACGATTCAAACTTAAAGCGCAGGCCACACCGCCAGCTAGCGGGCGGGCGGGCGAACATCGTTTCACCTCTTTACATACTTCGGTTCACACCGCGAGCTACCGAAAAAGCCGAACGAAGTATGAAAAGGGCCTCGTTCGCTTCGCTCGCCCGCCCGCTAGCTGGCGGTGTGGCCTGCGCTTAATGGCGGCTCGAAACATCGTACGTTCCGATGCGCAGATCGCAATTTTTAGGTATCAGCGGGATGTAGAGGGACGTGCCGGCGGGGCACATACCCGCGCGCTCTCTCTCTCACCCGCACTCGCCCTAAGCCCAGCGCACACTGCTGTAGGAGCAGCGGAGCGCCTTTGAAGACAACAATTTAAGATAAACCTTAACTACCTTGATATACGGTCAATATAAGAATAAATTCGCACGCGGTACTCGGAGCGCCCTCAAGGTACTACAAGAGCATGCGCGCGACCGTATATCAAGGTAGTTAAGGTTTATATTAAATTGTTGTCTTCAAATGCGCTCCGCTGCGCCTCCAGCGGTGTGCGCTGGACCCTACGCGTCTTCGCTTGACTTGAGTGTGTAAGTTATATCCGTATGCTCCACTCGCGCGCGAATTTCTGCTTACCTACAGTCGTGCTCATAATAATTTGTTGTTGTTTGTTAACTGTTTTGTCGTTTTTTTTTGTTACTGTTCCGTTCGTTGTCATAAAATAAATTTGAAATACATTACCTATTTCTTATATTTTTCATTAAAACCTATTTTATTTTTCCTTGAACCCTCCCTGTACTTGACAAACTAACGAATAAATACGTACCAGCATTATAACATTCACACAAGTTTCAGTTATAAAAATAATTTAACGAGCATAAATGATTTTCGACTTGACTGTACATGCGCGTACCTGCACTCGCAGCTACCGAGCCGCCATTAAATTTGAATCGTACTGTACCACGATACGAAGTCGCATCGTGAAGTTTTCGTCTTAGAATTCCACGACACGACGTGACATCGGGATACGGCTTCAGGTCACGATATGACGTCGTACCTTATGTGTGCTTCAGGCCCATGGGATTCGCATCTTTTTGCCACGACGTACTTGCGAGCTCCTTCTACATAATTATGTTTGAGAAAAATTAAGAAAAAAAAACCATTCCAAATATATAGAGTGTAACATACTCTATTCAGAACATTTCACATACCTAAAGTACGGCATCTGCAACGCCTGCGTGCAGTCACACCGACTAGGAGGGTACAGAGCCAGGAGGCTCTCCATTAGTTGGATCAGATCGTCTGAGGCAGCACTAAATATGTGGCGCAGCTGCTGCGGCGGAAATATCTTGAACTGCACATAGTCTGTCAAGTTCTTCATACCCTGGATATGAACAGGAAAGTGATAAGAGTTCAATCAGTCTCAATAATGATAATATATTTTAAGGTTATTAATAAAACACGTTAAAATGGTGGTTTAAATGGGCGGGTCATATTTCCAGGATGGGCCAGGACAGATGGGCCAGAATCGCCACACAGTGGGTGCCTGAAGTTTGAAGACGGTCGTTGTCACCGAGGCAGGCCCAAGAAACGCTAGCGTGACGATTTGGACTCATTCCTGACTAATTGGCCAGAAAGGGCAAAACACCGGGAGAGTTGGAAAGGAATGGGTTAGGCCTTTACCCAGCAGTGGAACAATATAGGCTAATTAAAAAAAAAACAAATATACAGCTCTCATTGATAAACTAGTACATTTTTTAAAACTACAGTAAGGACAGCAAAGGCTCATAAAGAAAATACATACTGGCCAAGTTTCTTCACCGGGCGTGCCAAATACTTGGAAAATCCGCGACAGTTGATCGAGGTCTGACTCTCCAGGTAAGAAAGGCACTCTTAACAGTAGTTCAGCAAGTATACAGCCTATTGCCCACATATCTACACCAGTACCATATTGTCTTGCTCCAAACAACAGTTCGGGTGACCTGGAAAGGAGCAAAACAGAAGTTATAGAATGTTTTGTTTACATTAGGTTGTGCCTAATCCTCATTAAAGGGGTTAGGCAGATTTATATCTAATAGTACACCCACATTTCGCCAGTTATATTTAAGTTCCATGTAATAAGGGGGAGAGCCCATCAACCGGTCACAAATCCAGACTCCGTGGCTGCTACTGAGAAATTCCTGATGGAAAAACCCAATAGCACTTCACCCAACCCGGGAATCGAACCCACCTCATGCTCTGCAGTCGAGCTTGCAACCACTAGACCAACAAGGCAGTAATTCATTACAGTTTTCGCTAACACTAGGTAACAGTTCCTATATAATAACGCTAAGTTGGAGTATCAATGCCCCCTAAACAAACATCTCTTTAACATAGGCGCCACGGACAGCCCACTCTGCAGGGGCTGCTTTGACGCCGAAGAATCAGCCGCCCACGTCATCCTGGAATGCGAGGACGTGGCTAACCAACGCAAACAAATCCTCGGAACGGTGAGGTCGCTCCGCGAAGCTTGTGAAGCTTCCAGGAAAGTTCTGTATTTCTGGGCGGAGCTAGGTTGGCTAACTTAGCCAGGACACCTACGCACAACGGACCGAATGAGAGTCTAAGTGCGAAAAATGGAGTCCCTACTCTACTCTGGAGTATCAATGCTCTGCTTACTGCTTTGAAATTCCAATTGGACATTGGGCTTCCATCTAGACATCTCGTAATCCTGATGGAAAAACCCCAATAACACTGCCCGACCCGGGAATCGAATCCAGGACCACATGCTCATCGGTTACGCTTACGACCACTCGACCAATGAAGCAGTATTTTATGGATACCTACTTAATTACTTATGCTATAATATTCAAGTATAAAATAGAAAGGGGGGAAATGTAATGACCACCAAAAATAACTTTGTGACCACTAACATCTATCACCTATTAACCTTTGGTACGCCGAAACGTGGATCCACGACAAAAGGCCCATAAGCGATTTTTTTGAGATAATTTTAGTTTTGTTTGCAGATCCTCATTCTGCATACCAGAGGTTAAGTGATAATGAAAACAGGCACTAAAATGCCCCAGACAAAGCTGCCTTGCAAATACATCTTTGACTTACAATTCAGGTTTCTGCACCAAATTTAAAGGAATTTTTATATTAATATTTATAAGGTTTATAAGTTGTTATAAAAGAAATTGCTTGTTATTCATTACCTATACCATCTGGTCACCACTTGATGTGTGTTAATTCTAGTTGGAGACCCAAAAGCCTTGGCAAGACCAAAGTCACCAATCTTCAAGATGCCCTCCCGGTTTATTAGTAAGTTGTTAGGTTTCAAATCTCTGTGCAATATCCAGTTTTGATGTAAATACTCTAGACCTGCAAAATTGGAAAGGTAAACTTTAAGTACATATTTTTTTCAATGTTGTGGGTCAATGAATTGTTAGTTTACACTTTTCTCAGTTACACAACTACTTGAATGAAGTTCCTCATATACATTACGTTGCTAGGAAGGTAGTATGTTTGGTGTCATTTGTTTCTGAGCAGTGACAAAAGATAAAAACCACAGCCCATTGTGCAACTTTGGTACGAACAACTTTTCATACCCACAGATTCACTTTTTTTTTGTACCTTATTCCATGTGAGTAACTTTGGTTGTGAGGTTACATTCTTACAGTCTTTTAACTTTAAGCAATACTATGAAGGAATCTTTTACCAAAAAACCATAAGGTGATGAAGATATAACTTACCTTTTAAAGTCATAATCATGTAAGCCTTAACATTAGCTGGAGTGAGTACAATATTATTGTCCTTAACAATTATTTCCAAGTCAGTGTCCATAAAGTCAAACACTAATGATACATTTGATTTTTGTCCAAATACATCTGGAAACAAATTATTATTGAGCAAGGAGTTCTGTTATTTAGTCCATATTATAATATGCATTTAAGAGTTCAGGATATGGTAGAATACATTTAAGTTGGTTTGCTTGCATTGCACATGGTGTTCAGTACCCGGTCAGTGGATACGAAATGGGGCACTATTTTAATTTTTTTACTGCAACCAATTTCGAGGTAGCACTCGCCGGCCGCTGCCGAAACAACGAAACTAAACTTCTAACCTATGTGGTTGGAGTGAACGGAATCCTTTCGACATCGTTTTACGACAAATGGTTAGTCGGAGACAAAATACACCAAGACACTTTAACGTGTTTTAAACAACAGAATCTAGAAAATAAACGACTTGCGAAAATAACACTTTTTGGCTAAATTTGTCTTTTTTTCTCGTGCACTAACCCAGTACCCTTTAATACTTACAGAGACTTACTTCTAGAGGCTAAAAATATTATGTATGAAACCCGACCAATTGACTACACAAAGTTTATCAAAGCTGCTTTACATGCATATTATTTTGCGAAACAGGAAAACTAAAGAAAAACCTAATAATCCAATGAGATTGATATGCTGTAACTCTTGCAACAGCTTTATTTCTCTCAGAGCTGTCCGATTAATGCCATCCTGTGCCTCAAGACGGGAGCCTATTTTGATCTTCTTTACAGCAACTATTTTATCTGTTTTTACGTCTCTGGCTTTGTATACTGTCGCAAACTATAACAAATTTTTTGAGGTTATGTTTACATGTTTTATTTTTTAATGATAAATAATAGTTGTATATACTTGACTATATTATTATCACAAAAATTACCTGTCCCTCTCCGAGAAAGTCGATTTTCTCATAGCGTAGAATTGGTTCTTCCATCGTGTGTGTTACTTCGAATATCACTGAAAATACGTAAATATTAAACTTCACCGGCACTAATACATTGAATCATAACATTTTGTTCTACAAGTTACTAAAAAAAAGTTTTAAAACAATTTTTTGTTAATTTAGCTCAGTGTTTAGCTCCCGTTTGTGGTGGATTTTATTTTAAATTCAAAATTTGACAGTTCACGTTGGTTGGACCAAAACCAAAACTGAAGTTTATTCTATTCGTTCGTAAATGTCGATAGATAGTCATGATGCTTAGGTAGAGTTCCAACAAAAAAAGTCAAATGATTTGTTCAATTTATTTATTTATTATTTATGCTAATAAAGTTTCTCAGACTGTGAAAAAACAATTTGGGATTTACTGTTTGAGCCCTGTTACGTTTGGGAGTATAGTATAATGTACTCTGTGCGTTTGGGCCAGTTTGCAGACAATCTTAATTAACATGATCTCAACCCGCGATTTTCGAAAATTGCTGTCAGAATTTTTAGAATCATGGGGTACTCGTAATACTGCTACGAACTTACAAAATAAATTATAAATAAATTAAATTGAATCAACAAGCGCGGTTGGAAGGCGCCTGGCGAAATAGTATGATTTTGATACAAGTGGGGATATGGGGAAACTTTCGTTATTGCACCCGAGGCGGAATTCACGTCGGAGCCACAGGCGAGGGTAATATGGAGCCGAGAACTGCAGTATCAACGACGTTACGACGACGACGACGACGACGACGACGTTGACGAGTAGTAAAACGACGTTTTTCAGTATAGTCGAGTGCAAATTAGACAATAAGGTGGAACGAAGTTTATAATGGTCGGATTTTCATGGGACTTTTTTATTGAGTTCCTAGAGGGGTGGAGAAGAAAGCTAAAAAAAAAAATTTCGACGCTCGCAACGTTTTTTTTTTTAATTTTCATTGAAATATTTTTTTTCCTTTATGAATAACTTCAAATTCGACGAATTCATATTGTCGCGTAATAGTGTGACCTGCGTGCATCCATTAAACGCTAATTTGGTCTGTTTCTTAGTTCATTGTTGTCGATATAATGTATAATTCAAGTATTTTTGAAAATTTCCTATTTTCTGAAATTATTTCTAAAACATTGAATTTTAAGGTGAATGCTTCGACCAGCCCGCGAAATTCAAATTTTCTTACGTTTTTTGCAAATTGCAAGCCAGTGCAAGGTTGTATGTTGATTAAAATATTGGACGCGATTGTAAGACGTATGTAGTCACAGAATTATAATCATCAAAACCATCAATACAACCCTCCAAGTTCATAAAGGTCTAGCAATGACTTTGACCTTGAAAAAATCGTTTCTCGACCTTTATGAACTTGGAGGGTTGTATTGATGGTTTTGATGATTATAATTCTGTAACTACATACGTCTTACAATCGCGTCCAATATTTTAATCTACATACAACCTAGCACTGGCCTGCAATTTGCCAAAAACGTAAGAAAATTTGAATTTCGCGGGCTACCCTGGAGCATCAGCCTTAAGGTGAATGCTTCGACCAGCCCGCGAAATTCAAATTTTCTTACGTTTTTGGCAAATTGCAAGCCAGTGCAAGGTTGTATGTTGATTAAAATATTGGACGCGATTGTAAGACGTATGTAGTCACAGAATTATAATCATCAAAACCATCAATACAACCCTCCAAGTTCATAAAGGTCTAGCAATGACTTTGACCTTGAAAAAATCGTTTCTCGACCTTTATGAAGTTGGAGGGTTGTATTGATGGTTTTGATGATTATAATTCTGTAACTACATACGTCTTACAATCGCGTCCAATATTTTAATCTACATACAACCTAGCACTGGCCTGCAATTTGCCAAAAACGTAAGAAAATTTGAATTTCGCGGGCTACCCTGGAGCATCAGCCTTAAGACTAAGATTTCTTTTGAAATTGGTATCTGATGCTTTTTCACAGATAACTGGACCAGAAAGTATTAAGGTGGATGCTCAAGCGTAGCCCGCGAAATTCAAATTTTCTTACGTTTTTTGCAATTTGCAGGCCAGTGCTAGGTTGTATGTTGATTAAAATTTTGTTTGCGACTGTAAGACGTATGTAGTTACAGAATTATATTCATCAAACTCATCAATACAACCCTCAAAGTTCATATTGGTGTCAAAATTACTTTTCCAAGGTCAAAATCATTCTTGTACCATTATGAACTTGGAGGGTTGTATTGATGATTTTGATGATTATAACTGTGTTACTACATACGTCTTACAGTCGCAAACAATATTTTAATCAACATACAACCTAGCACTGGCCTGCAAATTGCAAAAAACGTAAGAAAATTTGAATTTCGCGGGCTACCCTTGAGCATCCACCTTAATGAAAACCACTTTCATGAGTGTAGTGACTTAAAATTCGGAAATGTTAGAAAATCATCTTTGTTAAAGAAAGCATTTTTTTTCCAAATACTGCAATAAAACTCAATATGCAAATTATTGTCTTAATCCTCATTTTCTTAGCTATCTGACGAGGTATAATAACTAGAAAAATATTTAAGGACACTTGTTAAATATTGGTTAGTGCTGAAAAAGTAATATATGACAAAAGGGCCTCTATCGCTAAGAAGTGGGAGTGGTATCGGTATCGGTATTGGTATTAAATTGAGCGCAGAGACCCAAGCTTGCAACTTATCTCAGATAGAAATCGTGAGAAGTGGTTACGTTATAATTACAATATTTTTTGTAAATTTACCAGCGGCCCCATTCCACCTTTGTCAGTACTACTAATCAACCTTTATCGAGTACCTCCAATTCTTTTTTTAGTTTTTGTTGTCTATGTATAGCAGATATAATAAGGATATTTTCAGGATAATATTTACGTTAATATTTTGAGAAAAATGGCCTTCCTTACTTTTATAGAGACGTTTTCCTGATAATTGTGAATACATCTTTATTCACCTAACCTATAAACATGGTTTTCTTGAATATTTTTACATCCAATTTGCAATTATCTGTGAAAAAGTATCAGTTACCAATTTCACAAGAAGTCTTGGTCCAAAATTTTAAAAATCCAAAATTTTAAAAATAATTGCAGAAAATACATTTCAAGGCATTTTCAAAAAATTCTTAAAATATTGCATTACATCGACTACAATGAACAAAGTAACAGAATAAATCAGCATTTAATGGATGCGCACAGGTCACACTATTGCGCTACAATATGAATTCGTCGAATTTGAAGTTGGTCATAAACGAAAAAAAAGTGTACTAATCGAGAGGCGAAATTTTTTTTTTTACCTTTCTTCTCCACTCCTCTAAGAACTCAATAAAAAAAAAAGTCCCATGAAAATCCGACCACTATAAACTTCGTTCCACCTTTAGTACACTTTCGATGAAATAAAATAATACAACGAAAAGTATTCTGGTAATGAATTTCAGTAACTATGAATATGATCAGTTGACCACAAACCAGAATCTGATTTAATTGCTTTCGCAGGTTGAAAGAGAAGCAATTTTTTTATTTAATTAAATTACTGTCTTAGGGCTGCTTTATACCGGGCCAACACTATGCGACATTGCAGCATGCTACATAATGTGGCGTACGTCATCGAGTGGTATGCTACAAATAACCAACCTGCGGCTGCCCATTTTATGCCGAGGAAACATCCTGCCTTGACGTGCTTATATAATTTTCAAAGCATCGTAAAACATTACGCCGGGGCAACACTGTGCGTCATTACGGCATGCCACAAAGCCACATGCTACAATAATTTAAAGTGTCGCACATTGTAGCAAGAATCGTGCGGCATGGCAACACCTTGCGTCATGCTGCTAAAGTTACTTCATCAGCCATATTCTACGGTATCTAGTCCCATCGATCAATCAAGTTGGTAGACCAAAACACTCCAATAAAATTTTACAGCACGATGCTTTGAAAATTATCTAGGCACGATGTTGCCTCGGCGTAAAATAGGCTGCCGCAAATGTTGGTTTTTTGTGGCATACCTCAAAATGTCCCACGCCACAATATGTAAAATGCAGCAATGCCGCACAGTGTTGCCCCGGTGCCGCCGGTGTAAAGCAGAGATTGTATGACGCACCAAAAATGTGGCATGGAATCCATTGTGTTTGGATAGAAGCTGCGATTGACTGCGACAGACTGCCACATGACGCACGTTGTTGCCATGTCGCTCGATTTTTGCTTGCCACAATGTGCAACACTGTGGAATAAAACAACTATGGAAATGTTTCATCAGTTTTTAGATTATATCCGTAAAAATTAGTTTCCGTTTCGACCGCGCGGCCATGGCATTTAAAAAAAAAAACCGGCCAAGTGCGAGTCGGACTCGCACACGAAGGGTTCCGTACCATTGACTATATTTAGTATTTGTTGTTATAGCGGCAACCGTAATACATCATCTGTGAAAATTTCACCTGTCTAGCTGTCACGGTTCATGAGATACAGCCTGGTGACAGACAGACGGACAGACAGCGAAGTCTTAGTAATAGGGTTCCGTTTTTACCCTTTGGGTACGAAACCTTAAAAACAATGACAAGATTTTGTAAAAAATTGTAAAAGTTGTTAATTGATTCCCAAAACCATAATTTTGTCAAAGTTATGGTTAAAAAGTTATACGGGTTTGAACGTGGCCACGGCATCGAAACGCGGGGAACCGCGCGGCCTGAAATTTAGGTAAATAACAGATTGAATTTGTAACAAAATTGTAAATTGTAGAAAAAAAACCGGCCAAGTGCGAGTCGGACTCGCGCACGAAGGGTTCCGTACCAATTATTATAAAAAAAATCACGTTTGTTGTATGGGAGCCCCCCTTAAATATTAATTTTATTCTGTTTTTAATATTTGTTGTTATAGCGGCAACAGAAATACATCATCTGTGAAAATTTCAACTGTCTAGCTGTCACGGTTCATGAGATACAGCCTGGTGACAGACAGACGGACAGACGGACAGACGGACAGACGGACAGACAGCGAAGTCTTAGTAATAGGGTTCCGTTTTTACCCTTTGGGTACGGAACCCTAAAAAAACAAAAAAAAAAAATTGTAAGACTAAAACCCCATGGCCGCACCATCGAAACGGTGAAAAATACGTTATCGCCGATATCTCGCTGAAAAAGCATCGCAGAGGTCTGAAGTTTTTTGTAAAACCTAGATTTGAATTTGTCAAAACTTGTAAAAATACCCAAAAAATTCCTAGGTTTATATTTCAGGAGCTGTAATACGGTAGGTATTGCTTAGAAATTAGTCGTGATTATTTATCAAAGAAAGTAAGTAATAGCTTATTTTTTTTTGTAAACAAAAGATATTTATGTAGAACTAACAATAGTAGGCAAAAAACGTATTTTTTTTATAATATAAACCCTGTAATAACGTTTTGAACGTTTCGATAGGGTGACCATGACTTATTGTTTACAGAAAACTTTCCACTTATTGCATTAGAAATTATGTCTCAAGGAATCTAAATTAAATAAAAATGAAGAGTCGTATGTTTATTTCTTAAAAACATAATTATGTTTTTGTATCTTATCGTTTGACGGGTGATTTTTTTTGGGGGGGGAGTGGGGATGATTTTTTTTTGAAATATTAGGGAAAGGGCAATGACCGCTATTCTCTACACCTGTAGTTGGTGCCAGACCTACTACAACTGTACTGCCGTCCTTACGAAAAGCAATAACTCGAGTTTTGCCCCAAATTGAGTTATGTAGGTACAGTCGAACCACGTATTTGGTTTACATCTTATATGTGTGCGTGATGTCATCGTTATACACACCAACACTAAATTAAACGAGCGGCGAGCTCTGCTTTTATTAGTGTGCGTATGGCCAAAAATGCTCTCTCAGCCACTCATTATTCTTGTGTGCGTATACGTATTCTACATACACGGGTTCACAATGACAACGCCCAATATTTTAACCGAATATAACATGGTAACCGTAGCTGATTGGCGTAACCACCTGCGGTAGCTACTGAACTATCCTCGACGGCGTGAGTTCGATCCCTACTGGGAATTTTGTTTTGCTCTTTTTTATATTATTTTTTTATTAAATTAATTTTGTGGCCAGTAAAATCACTCAAGCAAAAAAGTTAAAAGTTAATTAAATAAAACCAATAACATATTTTTATTTGATAAACATTGTAATGACGAGCTTATCGCATGGGTCATTAGCAAATGATCCGTCTCATTTCTTCCAATATGTTCCTTCCTTACGGTACTTGTCTTAGGGTTCAATTTGGTGTGGGCTGAATGTAAGCAAAAAAAACTTGTGTGGCCGGTACAATTATTTAAGGTGCATTGGGGCTATTTCGAAAATGGGTATATTCCGAAAATGCAAAAAATCTACTAAACGCTGCCATATATTCCTGCTAGCAACATTAGGCAAAGCGCCATCTTAGATTTACTTGTGGCGACAGACGTCATGAGTCTCTCCCGCTAACGTCACGGAAGTGTTGTCAAATTATTCAAAAGAAGTGATTTCGCGCCGAATTTTGGTGATTCTTAATAACCCCAAGATAGTTTTCTCGGAATCCTGATAAGTTATTTCAATGGTTGTTTGTTTTTATGATAGGTTTTTGTTTTGTGCTTAATTATAATAGAAATCTATGTTTCCAAATGTGTTTTTTTATTTTTTTCTGATTTACCCCACCGGGTTTATTTCGATATGATTGTTTCGCAATAACATAAAAGACATTAAGAAAATAAGTAACAAAACTTTGTTATGTGAACATAACATTGTTTATCCATTGTGTAGTTTTAAATTCCCTTAAAACTCAAAAGATATGTTGAGAAGCACTGTCACATGTTATGTTTGAACATCAAGGTTTTTCTGGGGTAATTCCGTAATACAAAGTTATAGGAATTCAAATTAACGGTTATTATTTAAAAAACTTACAATATCAAAATCTATGGGGTAATTATGATGGAAAATGAAATGTAAACTCTGGCTGAAATGCAATAAAGGCGACTTTTGAGCTCTTACGGAATTACCCCGCGATAGTTCGCAATTATCCATATGACCCAAAAATATGGTTCAGTATATTAAACACTTTCTTTAGCAAATCCAATGATATATTTAAAAATCTAATTTATGTTTAACAAAGGCTTTTCAATATCTATGCAGGTCTTAAAACAGTAAGATTCGTAAAATAGAGCATTCCCGAATAATCGACTGAAATGTTCACCTTTAGTCATCTCGCACAAATTTCTATCGGAATTGCCCCAATGCACCTTAATGCAAACTGGTTTTAAACATATTATAGGCTATATATAATTATCTATATTATACGTTGAATAAGTAAAACACTAACAGTTTTTTTGACAAATACAAAGTTTTGTTTTGGTAAGGATGGGCGTAAATAATTTGTCAAAGTGGGTAGGTATATAAATTATTATTCAAAATAAAACTAAACTAAAAGTGAATTAACATGTTAGATAGTTAGAAATTATGACAGCTTCTAATCAATCTTAACAATAACATCACTTCACCAGACATTCAATAATACGAGTTGTGGTTTAAAAAAAAGGGTTTGCAACATGTATACCTACCTAATTATTAATTGCTAAGGTTTGTTTTTGTTTACATTCGCTTAACAAATATGAACATTATTTTCATATTAATAAGATTCATAATCGTCTTTTAATTCGTAATTGTAACTATTAGCAGGCCAATCGATTACAGTAATGTTTATTTGGTTTCCGAGCCAATTTTTCACGATATGTGCACGATACACTGAACTATTGTCTTGCACAAAGTAAATGTGCTCGTGCGGATAGGCAACCGGCACAGTAGGCAACTTGACATTTTTCAAAATTTTCTAGTAATCATGACTGTTACTGCGACCCGCTATTTCTATGAGCTTTCTCCACCTTTTTTCCATAATATTTTACGCCCATCCTTATCCGACATAAAAGTTTTTTTCGTCGCTAAAAATCACCATATTAATATCGCAATCAAAATATTGATGTATGACCTAGCAAGCTGTAGTCGATTTTGTCGGTGCGCAGGCGCAGACCTGCGCAGTGGACAAGCAAAGCAAAATCAAAGATTTTGCGTTATATATTTAGCAGAATATCGGTGATTTCATCACCGATGCTCAAAACTTTCCAAATTATCTTGGCCCCAGCCTATATAATAAAATAAGCAAAACAAATAAAATAAGAGATCTAAGCTGTCGCGAATGTAAAAAGTCTATTGATGAATTTCTTAAAAAACTAGACTACTATGAAGTGGAAAATATTTTGAGATGATATACTGTGACTCACACACACACACACGCCCATAAACAGACACACGCACTCACATATACACACACACAAACACACACACATTTTGTACAAAAAAAACACTAAGTATGGCATGTTAAAGTAAGGAGAAAAGGTTTTATTTCAATTCTTTTATTTTTTTTGTTCAGATTAATGTTATAATTATTTTTTTGTTATTAGAGTCAATCTTTTTTGTCTTATATAAAGTAGCAAGAAAACAGATCAAATATTTGTAAACAAACTTAACATCTAAAATTTTTGCATATACTATGTGAATTTACGCTACTACCTACAAATTTAAAGAATCAGTGAACAACAATTTGAATGTTTGATACATTTTACCCACAGTTTTGATTTGTAATAATATTTAAGAAGTAGCTTATCCTAATTATTTTCTCTCAAATCGGCAATAATTATAATATTGTTAACTGAGAACGAGGAAACCTGTCCCACCGTGATACAGTTTATAACTAGTACGGGGGTCAGTGTGAATTCGGTTTCGTAACAACCAGAATTTATTATTGTATACCGAGTAACTAATTGGGTGTATAATTCTTTAACTGCATAGAAACTAAGTACCTACTAACTAGTGTAATATTTTTTCTTTGTTTTTGTAAGGTTGTTATTCTTTTGGCAAATAAAGATTATGATTATGATTATGATTATGATTATGATTTCTCACAATTTGTAAGCACATATTGTGTGCTGTTGCTGTTACGCAGGTAGACAAGAAAGAATCAGCCTTGTGCCTTGCCACGATGTCATGGTGTCGAGTAATAAAGTTTATCACTTACGAGAGATGCAGAGCGGTGGGATGGTCCAAATTGTTAGTTCGGTACGGCAACACAACACAAATTTTAACACGTTATTTTTTACACAAGATATTAATTTTTCACACATGACAAGTTAAGTCAAACACCTTTTGCTTTTTTTTTTACACGACACACACTGACTTTTTTCGTTTTCTTTTTAGTCTTTGAATATGGTAGCTATACAAACTCCTACACTTTCCCTTATTCAACAGATCTAAGACCCATTGCATGACTAAGAGATGCGAAGCTCGAACGTGGCAGTGCCTTAGTAAGAATGTCAGCCACTTAGTTTGCTGTACCAATTCTTAAAACTTCAATAGCACCTTCAGCCACTAGTTCTCTCACATAGAAGTGACGAATGCGAATGTGCTTTGTCCTCTTGTGAAATTCCGGGTTGTGGGCAAGTCGAACTGCTGCTTCGTTGTCCACACTGAGTGTCGGTGTATGCGTGAGCTTAGTAAGTGCTTGCAGAATTCTTGTTAGCCAAACAAGTTCTCTAGCTGCTTCACTAGCTGCTACAAGCTCAGCTTCTGTCGTAGAGATAGCGACAGAGACTTGTCGCTGACTCAGCCATGAAGTAATTCCACCAGAATAACGACAGACCACTCCTGTAGTAGATCGTCCGGTATCTCGATCTCCACCATGATCTGCATCGCTGAAACCTTCTAGCACGCCTGGTAAATGACGCGCTTTATACAAAATTCCATAAGAGCTGGTGCCCTTGATGTAGCGCATAATGCGTTTTACTCGAAGCCAATCTTCTTTGGACGGTGATTCCAGTTTTCGAGAAGCAACTCCTACAGCGTAGGCAATGTCCGGACGTGTTCCGACCATGAGATACGCGAGAGCGCCAACAGCTTCACGGTATGGAAAGTCTTCCACTTCTGTAGCTTCAGCTTTCCCTGATTGTGAAGGTTCCTTCTCTATAGGTGTAGCAACAGGGTTACAGTTAGCCATCCCGAAACGGTCCAAAATTCTTTTTGCGTAGGCTTCCTGATTGATGAAAACAGAGCCATCTTCTTTTCTAGTTAGTTGAAGACCTAGGTAATGAGACGCAGGTTTCGTTGTAATCCGTAGTCTTTCTTTAAGGTCATTCAAAAAAGAATTAGCTAAAGCTTCATCCGTGGCAGCTACCAATCCATCATCTACATATAATGTAATGAGTAGCTTTTTGCCATTCACATGCTTGGTGTATAAACAACAGTCAGCTTCACACTGCTTGAAGTCCATGTCTAATAATATTTCTTGGAAACAAGCGTTCCAGCACCTTGGAGCTTGTTTCAATCCATACAGGCTTCGATTCAGCTTCAAAACATTAGCTTTACTATCGGCATAACCTTCTGGTGGTTGCACATAAATTTCCTCCTTCAGGGTTCCATTAAGGAACGCAGTACAAACATCAAACTGCACTAGGTGAAGCTTTTCCTGTGCGCTGACACTCAACAGAGCTCTGATCGTTGCAAGGCGGGCAACAGGACTAAATGTCTGATCATAATCCTGTCCTTTTCTCTGCTTATAGCCTTTGACGACAAGACGAGCTTTGTATTTGTCGACAGAGCCATCAGGATTCCTTTTAATACGTAGAACCCATTTGCAGGGAAGAGCTTTCTTTCCTTTAGGCAAATTGCAGGGCGTCCAAACATTGAGGTCCTTTAGAGATTTCAATTCACTATGCATAGCCTTTTGCCACTCTACACAATCGTCTCGCTTCATTGCATCCGCGAAGTTTGACGGATAAGCTTCTGTGACACATACGTAGTCATCAAATCTTTTTGGACGTCTTAGTTGATTACGGTCACGAAGATTGTATCGCGGCAGTGACTCTTCTTCAGCGTCATGAAATTCCGCGAAATTGTGATCATCGTGATCTTCTTGAAGCTCATGTTCATGGACAAAGTCTTCCACTTGGACGTCTTCCAGGTTTTCTCCCTCAAGACTTTGTTCTTGATTAATGGAGGCTACAGGCTCTTCCATAACATGATCTCCCTCGTGCTGAATTGTTTCTTGATGTATATCTAACGAAACCGGTGCCTCACCGTCGTTCGTGCTATTAATAGGCAGCTTTATGGCATATTCCCTCGAACTAGAAACAGTTTCTTCATGTTCGTTGATGGGAAGTGGTTGTTCGTTAAAGATAACATCTCGCGAACGGACTAGCATGTTTTTCTTTCCGTCCGTTATCCATATACGGTAGCAATCTTCGTCATATCCGATGAGTCTGCCTTTGATTGCTTTCTTATCGAATTTCTTCCGCTTTTGCTTTGGGATGTGGGCGTAAGCTTGACATCCTATAATACGGAGGTGTTTTATTATAGGCTTCTTCCCACACCAAAGTTCGTACGGAGATTTATTGTGTATACTGGTAGGACCCGTTCTGTTCAGGATGTATGCTGCAGTGTTTATAAGTTCTGCCCATAGTTCTTGAGGCATTACTTCGTGTGCATACATCATGGATCTTGCAGTTTCAACCAACGTTCTGTTTTCTCGTTCGCTTACTCCATTTTGTTCCGGTGTGTACGGTGTGACGAGTCTTTGTTGAATTCCATTGGAGTCAAGTATACTTCGTATGGACTTATTATCAAATTCACCACCGTTGTCGCTAAGTAGGCACTTTATGGTATGTCCGACTGTTTTAGCCTGAGCGAGCATCAAAGCGAGTTTATCCTTGACCTCAGACTTTCGGCGTAAAAAATATACCATACGGTAACCTGTGTAATCATCTTTAAACAAAACGTAGTACTGATACTTTGCGTAACTCGGTTGAAATGGTCCACATACATCTGTATGTACGAGTTCTCCTGGTACGGTAGCTCGAGTCCTCGTACCGAATTTAAGTCTATGTGCTTTCCCGTAAATGCAACCTTCGCATGTATCCTTATCAAGAGGAAGATCTAGTCCCAAAACGTGTTTAATGGTTGCTTTTACATGCCTCTTGTTTTGATGCGCAAGCCTCTCGTGATAGAGCTGCATCGTTTCAGTTGTTGCATAGACTTCGGCGGGGGTGTTCATAGACGTAGGTGGAATATTTATAACGTCAAGTCTGTATAAACCACCTTGATGCTGACGTTTTCCTATTAAGCTTGCTTCTCCATTGACAAAGACGGTGCATTCTTTTGTCGATGATGTGAACGTGCTTTTCGGAACTTTGTCGTGAAGTGCGAGAACTGAGAATAAATTCTTATTTATGGCTGGAACGTACCAGACGTCTGTCAGGGTAACACGTAGTTGTTTCCCTTTCACAGTTGCTTCGAGTATTACGGAACCTTTACCTTTAGCATGGATCGTATTTCCATTGGCAGTTGTTACCGTACGGAACTCATCAAAACGCTCAAAATTCTGGAACAAATCAGCCCGATTGGTGACATGGCTCGTCGCGCCATTGTCTACAAACCAGCTCTCGGTGTCTCTTTCTATGTGAAAAACGTCTGTGTTCTCTATAGACATTAGAATCATGTTAGCTGTTTTAGAAGTAGAAGGTTCTGTATTGCTACTCTTGGGAGGCTTGCCATCTCGGATCCACTTGTGACAGTTTTTAACTCGATGACCTTTAGCCTGACAGTAGTTGCATTTTAATTTCTTATCCTTCTTCTTCTCTGTTGCAGAGGTGCTAGAATTTGTAAACAGGGCTTCTTGCTGTAGTACGGCATTATTACTCAGCAGTGCCCGTTCGAATGAGCATAAATGACTTGTAAGACTGTCGATGTTTCTGTTCGCTTTCGGGAGTAGCAGCCAACTGCTTCTAAACGTAAAGAAAGATTCATCAAGCGTATCCAGGATTTTGCAAATGAGCATTAATTCTGGTAGCTCCTGGTTGTCGTCTTTCTTGAGTTCCTGATTCAGCTGTGTCCATATGTTCTTAAGTTTCGACATATGTGTGGCTATATCGTCAGCGGAGTCCTTTTTAAAACCAAAGAAGTTCATGCACAGATTGTATGCCTTATCTTCATTAGTACCATCAAAAAGTCTATGTAATTCAAGCCATACCTCTCGAGCTTCAGCAAATCTCATGACTTTCCTAAGTGTCTCTTCGTGCATATTGGTCGTCAAATAAGAAGGGCATTCGCGTCAGCTTTAACAAACAACGCTTCATTGGTGTTGTACGCAGTGACGGCGGCATCTCCAGCTCCATTGGCTGGTGGTGTGGGTTTCTGGAACGTGCCCTCAACTACCTCTAGCGCCTTCGGTACGGTGCGTAGAAGGCATTTGGCTTTGTATTTCCATGTATCCCAGTTCGACTTGCCCTCTAGTAGACCAATTTTCAATTTGAATGTTTCCGATTCCATCTTGCAAGCGGGCCCTCAACCTAATAAAGTTTATCACTTACGAGAGATGCAGAGCGGTGGGATGGTCCAAATTGTTAGTTCGGTACGGCAACACAACACAAATTTTAACACGTTATTTTTTACACAAGATATTAATTTTTCACACATGACAAGTTAAGTCAAACACCTTTTGCTTTTTTTTTTACACGACACACACTGACTTTTTTCGTTTTCTTTTTAGTCTTTGAATATGGTAGCTATACAAACTCCTACATCGAGCCGATGAATGTTCCTTTTCCTTTGGTGTTATTGTTTTGTTTGATGTTCTACGTCTCCAAAATCCGCATATCGCACCCATAACTGCACGGTTCTCCACCGTGCAGGCAAGGCAAGATAAGGAAATTGCTAGACGAACGGAAAATGCCTGGAAGACTAAATCCACGCTCCACTACTGCTCCATGAAGGAATAATTTAAGGGCACTGTGCCCATGTCTTTTAAGCGAAAGCTGATGGACATGTGTATTCTCCCCATCTTAACCTACGGTGCACAAACTTGGTATTTGACTAACATGCAAAAGTCCAAACTCAAGGTTTGCCAACGTGCTATGGAGCGCAGCATCTTAGGTGTCAAATTAACAGATCGTATCCGTAACACTACCCACACTGCGCTGCAAAACGCAAATCGTTGACGTGGCTCAAAAGGCTGCCCAACTTAAATGGGACTGGGCAGGACATGTCTATCGGATGCCGAACGAACTGTGGGCTCGTAAGGCTCAGGAATGGTGCCCTGAAACAGTGACATTGGGTCGCGGCAGACCAAGAAGGAGATGACGGGACAAACTGGTTGTCTTCCTTGAGAATTGGAAAGAAATAGCACATCGAAGAATCGTAACCGTTAGAAGGAATGGAGGGAGGCCTTTGCCCAATGGGACAATACAGGCTAGATATATAATAATTTATACCTAATAGAACAATGATAAAAATAATTAAAAACTTACCACTTACTAGACGATTTTTTTAAAACACACCTGAACACAGATATAATGAGTAGACTTGGCTGTGTCCGTTTCGACCGCGCGGCCACGGCGTTTTATTTTTAAAAAAAGTATGCCAAGATTTTGTAAAAGTTTGTAAATTGATTCCCAAAACCATAAATTTAAAGTTATGGTTAAAATGTTATAAGGGTTTGAACGTGGCCGCGCCATCGAAACGCGGAGAACCGCGCAGCCACGGAGATCTTTAAAACTAAGCGTTGTAGAGACCTGAAATTTAGGTAAATAACAGATTGAATTTGTAAAGAATTTGTAAAAATATACAAAAAAATCCTAGGTTTATATCTCAGGAGCTGTAAGACTTTAAACCCCATGGCCGCGCCACCGAAACGGTGAAAATTACGTTATCGCCGATATCTCGCTGAAAAAGCATCGCAGAGGACTGAAGTTTTTTGTAAAACACAGATTTTAATTTGTCAAAACTTGTAAAAATACACAAAAAAATCCTAGGTTTATATTTTAGGAGCTGTAAGACTAAAACCCCATGGCCGCACCATTAAAACGGTGAAAAACACGTTATAGGGAACGTGCACAACGACGGTGCTGCCAACTGGCGTCGCCAATCCAAATCTTGTGCTCTATTAATGCTTGACATAGACTTTTCTAACAAGTAAACAGAATTAATTTTATAGTGAAAAATAATTAACTAATCATAATGCATTGTTGCATTTCTGGATGTAGGTACCAATACATCCACAAAAATGAAAATAAATCATTCTATTAATTTCCAAAGCATACTACTATCATATCATGTTTTGGTGAAAAACGCAAAAAATGGATAAACGCAGTAAAGAAAAGTATTTGAAAACAACTTGTTTTTGTTACACTCTGCATTGAAAAGGCCCTCAAAATCAACCGTCCATGCAAACATACCAGAACCATTTAAACTTCACCATACCATACACGTGTTCTACTAGACCGCACTAAAGTTCACACCGAATATCCCTCAACAGTTAAAGACTCCACATGTACTCAGAATATAAACGTGGTTATACCCACAATAATGTTTTTAGTTGGCTGCACTCCTTTGATTTTTTAAGTTTTGAATCTAAATGCTACGGACTGCATTTTATTGATTGCTTCATCAAATGATTGTGAACTAATTGATTTATTAGAGCCTGGAGATACTGTTCTCGCTGATAAAGGATTCCCTTCCATTATAACATGTGTTGAAAATAAGAAAGCTATCTTAGTTATGCCAGCCACCATGTCTTCATACACCACAATTTTCATCAGAAAGTAAACGAAAGATATAAAAATCATATTATTAAACATTTATATTACGCTGACGATCGTTATTGATAAACCGGAACTCATATTTTATACCTTTTAGCATATTCAAAAATAATATAATTCTTCTTCTTTGCGTGTCGATAACTCAAATAATACCCGACCAGTATGTAGCCACCTGCACAGCTCTGTCATTGGCTTCGTTTAAATCCTGGAAGGTGCAGGTGGCTACATAATATAATTGAAGAGACAATTTTGTCTAAGTAAATTTTATTGAAAGCACGATGAGAAGTGATAACACAGAGTACAGTAATAATACTAGAGAAGTGATAAGTTTCCTTTTCTGTCCGCATAGTGTCTCTTTTGTCGATTAGTGCTGCCACCTATAGTTCCTGCACGTTCCCTATCGCCGGTATCTCGCTGAAAAAGCATCGCAGAGGTCTGAAGTTTTTTGTAAAACCTAGATTTGAATTTGTCAAAACTTGTAAAAATACACAAATGAAATCGTAGGTTTATATTTCAGGAGCTGTAGTACGGTATTGCTTAGAACTAAGTCGTGATTATTTATCGAAGAAAGTGAGTATTAGCTTGTTTTTTTTTTGTAAACAAAACCTAAAGTAGAACTAACGATAGTAGGCAAAAAAGTTTTTTTTTTTTTATAATATAAACCCTGTAATAACGTTTTGAATGTTTCGATAGGGTGACCATGACTTATTGTTTACAGAAAACTTTCCACCTATTGTATTAGAAATTATTTCTCAAGGATCCTAAATTAAATAAAAATGAAGGGTCATATGTTTATTTCTTAAAAACATAATTATGTTTTTGTATCTTATCGTTTGACATCGTGTAACATCTACCAATCCGCACTGGGCCAGCGCGTGTGGTGGATTATAGCCCATTCCCTCTCAGAGGAGGCCTGTGTCCCAGTAGTGGGAACATTAATAGGCTGATGATGGTGATGATGATCTTATCGTTTCATTTTAATTTATTTTTTTTATTAAAAAAAAAAAAACACATAAATCACAGATTATTCAGTTAGGTGCTTTTTCAGCTATCAAGCAATGAAGGGGTCCATTGCATAATAGCTGAAAAAGCACCTAAATTAAAAAAAGTTATTGTTTTGAATTTGTCTAAAGGATTTGATATATATGTATTATGCCAGAAATAAGTGTCATTGCATAGTATTTCCAGAATGATTTGTTAAGACGATAGTAAAACCGAAATGCACGCAAGTTCTGAACAACCTATGACAATACATAATCTAACATAATTATGGTCTTTAAATAGATGATTAAGATATTAAAAAACAGTAATTTTAAACAAACCATACTTCACAGTCGTATTAAAAAAATGTAATATAAAAAAAATTCTTAGTGTAAGTACCTAAATAATCTCTGATTTGTAGTTTTGTCAAAAATATGTAAATTAGCAATCTGTGATTTATGTGATTTTTTAAGAAATAAACATGTTTTTGTATCTTATCATTTTAACTTCATTTATAATCCTTGAGAAATAATTTCTAATGCATTATGTGGAAGTTTTCTGTAAGCAATAAGTCATGGTCACCTTAACCAAACATTCAGAGCGTTTGAAGGTTATAAGCGATACTGTACTACAGCTCCTGAAATATCATCATTCTCTTGCCCTTATCCCAATTCATTTGGGGTCGGCGCAGCATGTCTTCTTCTTCCATACTTCTCTATTTTTCGTCGTCTCATCAGACACTTCTTTTCTTGCCATATCATTAGCTCCTGAAATATGAACCTAGGATTTTTTTGTGTATTTTTACGAGTTTTGAAAAATTCAAATCTAGGTTTTACAAAAAAATTCAGACCTCTGCGATGCTTCTTCAGCGAGATATCGGCGATAACGTATTTTTCACCGTTTCAATGGCGCGGCCATGGGGCTTTAGTCTAACAGCTCCTCAAATATAACCCTAGGACTTTTTGCAGTATTTTTATCAGTTTTGACAAATTCAAATCTGTGTTTTACAAAAAACTTCAGACCTCTGCGATGCTTTTTCAGCGAGATATCGGCGATAACGTGTTATTCACCGTTTCGATGACGCGGCCATGGGGTTTTAGTCTTGTATTATATAGTGTATTATCTATGGGTTTTAGTCTTACAGCTCCTAAAATATAAACCTAGGATTTTTTTGTATATTTTTACAAATTCAATCTGTTATTTACCTGTATTTCAAGTGTCTGCAACGCTTAGTTTTAAAGATCTCCGTGGCCACGCGGTTCTCCGCGTTTCGATGGCGCGGCCACGTTAAAATCCTTATAACCTGGTTTTGGAAATCAAGTTTTACAAAATCCTGGCAGTTTTTTAAAAAACGCCGTGGCCGCACGGTCGAAACGGACACACTTGGCTTTATCGAAGCATCGAACACAGTTTCATAGTAGATCGGTGAGAGGAAGAAATAGTACATTTTGATACAAGTGTTTTTGAGCCGTGAATTGCATTAACAAATGTCCACGTGTATCAAACGACGTTTTTCAATACACTTTTGAGGAAATAAAATAAAATAACGAATAATATTTTTGTCACGAACTATAAAACTATGATTTAATTTTCTTTTTTTTTCGTGCTTTGGTCTCGCCAGGTTGAAAGAGAGGCAATGGTTTAAGAAGCCGTTAAATAGCCTAATATAAAAAATAGATTTATATTATATTTTTGAATTCAGAACACAAATAAATGTTAATTTGTGTATAAAAGTAACTATTAGTTTTAAATAATCATGTTTATCTATGATATTCTATTTATAAACACAATTTGAATATTCAAAAAATATTTATGCCGTAAAGACGCGTAGTGCTGTGTAAAAATTAAAAAAAAAAACATTCACATAGAGGCATTGAACCAATTTGGACTAAGTATAGGTATAGTTATCTGTGGCAATTTTCATTTCCGCACATGTGCGGGAAAGTGGAAAAAATCGCACACGTGTGAAATACATTGCATGTTGTACCTAATCGTAGTGCGTTAAGGATCAGTTTTCGAGGAAGTGTATTGAAAAATAAAGTTGCTTCTATTATGTTATTCATATTTGACATAAAATGTAACACCTCAGTTTTTTTATTAAATGAAAGATACTAGACCTGCTACATCCGATTTATTATATTTGTAAAACCTTGACTGAAATTATAATTATATTAGCTAATAAAATCAAATTGTAATACCCATTTATTTATGTGACATGTAATCTTCTTATTTTTATATTATTTTGATTCCATTTTAAGTTTGTATTATTCTGACATTGTGTACTCTTTTGATAATATAATAAATTTTCATTTAAATTGATAATAGATTTTAAGTATGGATTTAATTTGTATGCTTCAACGCAAGGCATAGATGGACTCGCTATTAATATTTATTTGGAACACCCCTGTACAACCTATGTCTACAAATAAAGATTTCATTTTCATTTTCATTTTCATTTTCATTTAGGGTTCCGTACCCAAAGGGTAAAAATGGAACCCTATTACTAAGACTTCGCTGTCTGTCCGTCTGTCTGTCACCAGGCTGTATCTCATGAACCGTGACAGCTAGACAGTTGAAATTTTCACAGATGATGTATTTCTGTTGCCGCTATAACAACAAATACTAAAAACAGAATAAAATTAATATTTAAGAGGGGCTCTCATACAACAAACGTGATTTTTTTGCCGTTTTGTCTAATGTATAGATAATGGTACGGAACCCTTCGTGCGCGAGTCCGACTCGCACTTGGCCGGTTTTTTTATTAGTAACAAATTACAACTTTGTCGTTTTAAACTTCTCATAAGAATGAAAACCGCAATAAATAAGAAACTTAGTGCACCTTTGGATAAGAAACAGTTCATTAAAAAAACCGACCAAGTGCGAGTCGGACTCGCGCACGAAGGGTTCCGTACCATTATCTATAGGTACATTAGACAAAACGGCAAAAAAATCACGTTTGTTGTATGGGAGCCCCCCTTAAATATTAATTTTATTCTGTTTTTAGTATTTGTTGTTATAGCGGCAACAGAAATACATCATTTTTTTGTTGAAAATTTCAACTGTCTAGCTGTCACGGTTCATGAGATACAGCCTGGTGACAGACAGACGGACAGACAGCGAAGTCTTAGTAATAGGGTTCCGTTTTTACCCTTTGGGTACGAACCCTAAAAAGTATCCATTGCTACTTAAAAATGCATCATGTTGGTTTGCTAACCATTTGTGCAATAGATAAGGTTACTTATTGCGGTTATGAATAATAAACATTATTTCTAAATAATAATACTTAACATTATAGTACTTACATAATTATTGTTTTTCAATACACTTCCTCGAAAACTGGTCCATAACGCACTACGATTAGGTACAACATGCAATGTATTTCACACACGTGCGATTTTTTCCACTTTCCCGCACGTGTGCGGGAATGAAATTTGCCACAGATAATTATATATACTTAGTCCAAATTGGTTCATTGCCTATAGTCTGAATTGAATGTTTTTTTTTTAATTTTTGCAAATCACTACGCGTCTTTATGGCATAAATATTTTTTGAATATTCAAATTGTGTTTATAAATAGAATATCATAGATAAACATGATTATTTAAAACTAATAGTTACTTTTATACACAAATTAACATTTATTTGTGTTCTGAATTCAAAAATATAAAATAAATCTATTTTTTATATTAGGCTGTTTAACGGCTTCATACCATTGCCTCTCCTTCAACCTGGCGCAACCAAAGCGCGAAAAAAAAAGAAAATTAAATTCATTGGTGATGACAAAATTATTTTTTGTTATTTTATTTTATTTCTTCAAAAGTGTATTGAAAAACGTCGTTTGATACACGTGGACATTTTTGTTATTGCAATTCCCGGCTCAAAAACACCCTCGACTACGGCTCGGGTGTCATAATTCCGCCTCGAATGCAATAACAAACTTTCTCCACTTGTATCAAAATGTATTAATCTATACAGGGAATAAATGCGGGAACAACCAATAAAAGTATCACGTAATATTCTCTACATTGTTATGTATCATCTAGGCAAAGTTTCAACTCGATGCCATGTATAGTGATGGAGATACAAACAAAACAAAAAAAAAATCTTTAAGTAGGTATTGCACGGCAGTGTAGAGAATGTTGTCTATGTTTATATGTGTCAGTGTGTGTGTTTATGTGTATATATTTTAAAGGACATGAAATTAAAACAGTGCATTCAGAATAAGTCTTTTATTTCAGAAGTAAATGTTTTTTATATTCCACCTCTCAACCTTAATACTAAATGAAGTGTAGATTCCTTTTGAATATTGTAATCGGAAAGTGTGCGTCCATCTTCTAGCTGTTTACCGGCGAAGATCAATCTCTGCTGGTCTGGTGGGATTCCCTCTTTGTCTTGGATTTTGGCTTTCACATTCTCGATTGTGTCAGAAGCTTCAACTTCTAATGTGATAGTTTTGCCAGTCAGCGTTTTGACGAAGATTTGCATACCACCACGCAGACGTAATACTAAGTGAAGAGTGGACTCCTTCTGAATATTGTAGTCAGACAACGTGCGCCCATCTTCCAACTGTTTGCCGGCGAAGATCAACCTCTGCTGGTCTGGCGGGATTCCCTCTTTGTCTTGGATTTTGGCTTTAACGTTTTCGATCGTGTCAGAAGCTTCGACCTCCAAAGTGATGGTCTTGCCAGTCAGCGTTTTGACGAAGATTTGCATACCACCACGCAGACGAAGCACCAAATGCAAAGTAGATTCCTTCTGAATATTGTAATCGGAAAGCGTGCGGCCATCTTCCAGTTGTTTACCGGCGAAGATCAATCGCTGTTGGTCTGGTGGAATGCCTTCCTTGTCTTGAATTTTGGCTTTGACGTTTTCGATCGTATCTGACGCTTCGACCTCGAGTGTAATTGTCTTGCCAGTCAGGGTCTTCACAAAGATTTGCATACCACCACGCAGACGCAGTACTAAGTGAAGAGTGGACTCCTTCTGAATATTGTAGTCAGATAACGTGCGTCCATCTTCCAACTGTTTGCCGGCGAAGATCAACCTCTGCTGGTCTGGCGGGATTCCCTCCTTGTCCTGAATTTTGGCTTTGACGTTTTCTATCGTGTCTGATGCTTCGACCTCGAGTGTAATGGTCTTGCCAGTCAGCGTTTTGACGAAGATTTGCATACCACCACGCAGACGAAGCACCAAATGCAAAGTAGATTCCTTCTGAATATTGTAATCGGAAAGCGTGCGGCCATCTTCCAGTTGTTTACCGGCGAAGATCAATCGCTGTTGGTCTGGTGGAATGCCTTCCTTGTCTTGAATTTTGGCTTTAACGTTTTCGATCGTATCTGACGCTTCGACCTCGAGTGTAATTGTCTTGCCAGTCAGGGTCTTTACGAAGATTTGCATACCACCACGCAGACGCAGTACTAAGTGAAGAGTGGACTCCTTCTGAATATTGTAGTCAGATAACGTGCGTCCATCTTCCAACTGTTTGCCGGCGAAGATCAACCTCTGCTGGTCTGGCGGGATTCCCTCCTTGTCCTGAATTTTGGCTTTGACGTTTTCTATCGTGTCTGATGCTTCGACCTCGAGTGTAATGGTCTTGCCAGTCAGCGTTTTGACGAAGATTTGCATACCACCACGCAGACGAAGCACCAAATGCAAAGTAGATTCCTTCTGAATATTGTAGTCAGATAACGTGCGTCCATCTTCCAACTGTTTGCCGGCGAAGATCAACCTTTGCTGGTCTGGCGGGATTCCCTCCTTGTCCTGAATTTTGGCTTTGACGTTTTCTATCGTGTCTGATGCTTCGACCTCGAGTGTAATGGTTTTGCCAGTCAGGGTCTTCACAAAGATTTGCATTCCACCTCGCAGACGCAATACTAAGTGGAGTGTAGATTCTTTCTGGATATTGTAGTCGGATAATGTACGTCCATCTTCAAGCTGCTTGCCGGCGAAGATCAACCTCTGCTGATCTGGCGGGATTCCCTCTTTGTCTTGGATTTTGGCTTTGACGTTTTCGATTGTGTCTGAAGCTTCGACCTCCAAAGTGATGGTTTTGCCAGTCAGCGTCTTGACGAATATTTGCATACCACCACGCAGACGCAATACTAAGTGGAGTGTAGATTCTTTCTGGATATTGTAGTCGGATAATGTACGTCCATCTTCAAGCTGCTTGCCGGCGAAGATCAACCTCTGCTGATCTGGCGGGATTCCCTCTTTGTCTTGGATTTTGGCTTTGACGTTTTCGATTGTGTCGGAAGCTTCGACCTCCAAAGTGATGGTCTTGCCAGTGAGCGTCTTGACGAAGATTTGCATACCACCACGCAGACGAAGTACCAAATGAAGAGTAGACTCCTTCTGGATATTGTAGTCAGACAACGTGCGACCATCCTCTAACTGTTTGCCAGCAAAGATCAACCTCTGCTGGTCTGGCGGGATTCCCTCTTTGTCTTGGATTTTGGCTTTGACGTTTTCGATCGTGTCCGACGCTTCAACCTCGAGTGTAATGGTCTTGCCAGTCAGGGTCTTGACGAAGATTTGCATACCACCACGCAGACGCAGTACTAAATGAAGGGTGGATTCCTTCTGGATATTATAATCGGAGAGTGTGCGCCCATCCTCCAACTGTTTGCCGGCGAAGATAAGACGCTGTTGATCTGGGGGAATACCTTCCTTGTCCTGGATTTTCGCTTTGACGTTTTCGATTGTGTCAGAAGCTTCGACCTCCAAAGTAATGGTCTTGCCAGTGAGTGTCTTGACAAAGATTTGCATACCACCACGCAGACGCAGTACTAAGTGAAGGGTGGACTCCTTCTGGATATTATAATCGGAGAGTGTGCGACCATCCTCCAACTGTTTTCCGGCGAAGATCAACCTCTGCTGGTCTGGCGGGATTCCCTCTTTGTCTTGGATTTTGGCTTTGACATTTTCGATCGTGTCAGAAGCTTCGACCTCTAAAGTGATGGTTTTGCCAGTCAGCGTCTTGACGAAGATTTGCATACCACCACGCAGACGCAGTACTAAGTGAAGGGTGGACTCCTTCTGGATATTGTAGTCAGACAAAGTGCGCCCATCCTCTAACTGTTTTCCGGCGAAGATCAACCTCTGCTGGTCTGGCGGGATTCCCTCTTTGTCCTGAATTTTGGCTTTGACATTTTCTATCGTGTCTGATGCTTCGACCTCAAGTGTTATGGTCTTGCCAGTCAGTGTTTTGACGAATATTTGCATACCACCACGCAGACGAAGCACCAAATGCAAAGTAGATTCCTTCTGGATATTGTAATCAGAAAGCGTGCGGCCATCTTCCAGTTGTTTACCGGCGAAGATCAGTCGTTGTTGGTCTGGTGGAATGCCTTCCTTGTCTTGAATTTTAGCTTTGACATTCTCAATTGTGTCAGATGGCTCAACTTCTAAAGTTATTGTTTTACCAGTCAATGTTTTGACAAAGATTTGCATTCCACCACGCAGACGCAGTACTAAATGGAGTGTAGATTCCTTCTGGATATTGTAGTCGGATAGTGTGCGTCCATCTTCCAGTTGTTTTCCGGCGAAGATCAATCGCTGTTGGTCAGGAGGGATGCCTTCCTTGTCTTGAATCTTAGCTTTCACATTTTCGATAGTATCAGAGGGTTCCACCTCTAAAGTGATGGTTTTCCCCGTCAAAGTCTTCACGAAGATCTGCATATTGTCCTGTAATAGAAGTAAAGCAATTGTTAGAATAAAATATTAAAACTGTCGTCACTAGTCACTAGTAGTTGGAAGCATTTTCAAAGATGAGTCATTGTATTTTTATGACTGGGTACTGTGATGACAAAACATCACGCTATCTGAGACTTTAACCTGTCGGGTTTCATTCGACTGTGCAATATTAAGTACCTACTTACCTAAATAAAACTCTCTTTAATTTTAATTAATGGGGGTCAGATAAATTGATAGCTTATTGCACAAGAAATACGGCTCTACTATGTTTGGATGCTTATTGTATAGGTATGTTAAAAGAAAAACAAGAATTCTGGTGTTTCCGCAACATATCGGTATAGTTGATACGCAGTAGGCAGATAGTAATGGCCGCGGGCAAAGCAATATTATGTAGGTCACGGATAGAGTAAACTGGGGTGGGACCTACTGACACGGCCCCACCTCGGAATAGTTTGCGAGTTTTAACTACATAGAGACAAAGCGAAATTCATCCATTCTAGTACCTAAACGATACACCCGTCCTAATTTAATTTTACTTACAATTTGATAGTTAAAAATACTATTTAAATGAGAAGAATAGGTTTTTGTTTGGTGGACAATGATTTGTAACTGATAATGAACACTAATAATTATTGTTACATTTCACAATAGCTTTAGAAGTTGAGCAATAGATTGCTAACGGTATTTTTTACTACGAACTGATATTTGATTTTATTTTTGCAACATAATGTTGAATGAACAAAAACACTTCGACGTAAATCAAGCACAATCTGACGAGTGACTGTTCCAAAATGGCGCACGTACACGATCAATTTTAAAAACTGCGCAGTTCAATATTATCCACTTTCCCCAAATGATGATAAAATAGTGCTTATTATTTACATAAAACACAACTTGAATAAAAAACTTAACACTTACCGATTTATCACTAGAATTTAGTCTGATAAAACACAAAATTTCAATAAAATACTGTTTTCTCTGACGAACAACTCTAAAAAGTCACGCGCTTGTGAATTCCTTTTTCAATTTTTCGTTTTGAAATGCGCTCCGAGTACTGACGTTCGCATTATATAGACACGGTCTCGTGAAAAATCGATTACTGCGGAGACCGTCGAGGATAGCCGAAGCGAATTTTGTCTCTTTCTAACACATTTGAAATATAGAGATAGCAACAATGTTCTAGAACGCATGCGTAACTTCTTTCCTTTGTGACGCAAATTGTTTGGTCTGACTGGAATGAGAGTTTATGAGAGGAAGCCCAACAAAACAAAACGAATTCAACGAATCTTGGCGATCAATAAAACAAAGTTTCGACGCAAAACCGAGACATTGCTCTCAGTTTAGACGGAGATATTAAAAACAGGACCATGAAATTGTTCATAAATGATCGTAGTAAAAATAACGTTGTAGGTCATTTATCTACATAAATAATCTACATAGGTAGGTAGCTACGAACCTATAAAATGAAACTAGGCAGGTACAGGTAGGAAAACTTAATTAAATTAGGTAGGTAACTGTTGGAAACCTTGTCGAATGACCTCGGTTAATGCGCTCATGATTTTATAAATTAAATTAGTTTTAGGCAAGTTTTGGTTTTGTACCTACCTACTTTAGTATAGAAATAAGGAAACCCAGCTTTTCCTAGCCCTACGGCAACCGTACACATAAATCTATCATAGGTAGGAAGGTATATCCATGTGCTTATATTGGTCGTTGATACGAAAAGGGTCATTAACCTCTTCTAATGTTGTGCGACCTCTAAATAATTCTTTGGGTAGGTAGGTACCTACGTTGTGTTGTGATCTTAATTTACCAGGTAGGCTTACCAAGTCTGTACATAACACAATCTTGAAGTTATAGTTTCTCTTCTCTCGTCAAAATATTCTTCGACATCTACAAGTTAAATTGCATCATCCTTAGAAATGAAGGAAATAGGTAGGTACTTAAGTAGGTAAGTAATAATGTATGACTCATCGGTATAAATTGTGAAATAATCATGCAATATCCTTTTCATCCGACTGCGGCGGAGCCCAAAAAGAGGGTAACGTTTTAGTTACATAAACGGTTTAATACCTAGGTACTTTCAACAAGACCTTGATTCCAATCATTATCATCTGTCATTACCAGGGTCCAGGAGCATCTATGTAGGACGTAGGTACCTATGTATAAGCTGATTACAGGATTACTCATTCTATGCCCGTGTATCGATCGGCGCATTGCAGTCGTATGATATATTGTATTGTACCTATGTAGCAGGCGCGGATACAGGATTTCCTTTGAGGAGGGGCAATTTTTGGAAAATTCATTAAAAAAAAATGAAAAGCTTTTCATAATAAATAGGCGTTACATAAATCCATGATATGCAAGATACAAGGGGGCCGCCAGCTTTTGGGCCGGGGGGGGGGGACCGACCTACTGTAGTTACCTGGGCCACTTACCTATAGACAAAATTAAGACTCATGAAAAACCTGGCTCCAAGAGCGAGCGCAGCGAGCTCGAATTTTTTTACAACATTGCCTCAGATAATTATGCTATAACTTATAAGGCCTCGGGGCAAGGGGCTCCTAAGTAAGTTATTTCAGGCTTTGTCTATTGTATAGATCGATCATGCTAAAATCCAATAAGAGTGCCAATCCAGAGTTAGAAAAAAGGAGCCTTTTTGATAAATGTTTTTTCGCAGGGTTAAACAATATCTTAATTTAAGTGATTCCATTTTACGCTACAATTTATTACGTAGGTATAATACCATTCTATGGCATCAGGCAGGAATAGCTATAACTTTTAAAAATCCTGAGCCTCTAGGGGAAGGTGCCTCCTCCTGGCGACGCCCATGACAAGATATACAACTGGAATATAGGTATTTAGTTTCAATTCAGTCAAACTAATTCAAGCTTGGCTAATGACTTATTTGGTCCAGTTCAGGGGGGGGCAATTGCACCCATTGCCCCCCCCCCCTGTATCCGCGCCTGCTGTGTGTAGTTACCTATAGATTTATTTCGCCCTTTGTTGTCTGTTGCGGAATGCTGTACTGTAAAGAAGATATACCTAGGTGCTGTCTAGACCTAAGTGCTAGATAGCTATCTAGCACTAATATATATAGGTGGTTCAACTGGAGTCTGCGGTGGAATACTGGAATGAACTCTCACCATTTAACAGGGCACCTTGACCTTCTCGTTTATTGTGTTAGTTTAGCTCTATAAAATTAACAGAATAAAAATATAAAATATTTATTAAGCTAATTTTTAGGGTTCCGTAACTCAAAACGAAAAAACGGAACCCTTATCTAAGATCACTTTGTTGTCCGTCTATCACCACCGATTTTCTCAGGAACGGGTGGACCTAGCAAGTTGAAATTTATACCAGATAATGAAGTCTATAGTCCCTATTCGGTGTATAAAAATCAAAGTCCTGAGTCAATACGATAAAATATAGGTAAGTATGGGCAAATTTAGGTTTTCGCGAAAACTTGAGTACCAAAATTTACCTTAATTTTCAACTTTTTTTTATTTTCCGGAATTTTCCCTTTACTTAAGCTGTACTTGACCTTGCTTTTAACCAAAATTGTCAATTCTAGGTCAACCGGACGGAAGTACCTACCCTATAGGTTTTAGACCGTCGAAAACCTATATGGTAGTTCCCGTTGACCTAGAGTCACGAAATTTGGCAAAAAACAAGGTCTTACAGCACATGTAAAGGGAAAAGTCTGAAAACCGTAAATACCTACTTAGGTATAATATAGTCACTGTTTTTTACATTTCTATGTAAGTAAGTTATATAGTTTAATAACAAAAAAAAAAGATTTTACTATTCCAAACTTATAATTTGCGGATGGTGCATTAGCCGTTTCTAGGGATCGAACAGCAAAGTTAAGTTTGTCCTTTAAAAAGTTTGTACGGAACCCTCGGTGCGCGAGTCCGACTCGCTCTTGGCCGGTTTTTTTTGCCATGTCATTGTGTGAGGTGGAATTCACTGATTGGGTCGGCCATGCATGACCACCAATTCACGTGTTTGTTTAATGTTTGGTAAACCAAAACAAATAATACCTACTTCTACTTACGTGTTCGTTATTAAAATTATATTGTGGTAGGTAGGTACCTAGACCTACTTAGGAATGTTGGCGCATTATTTTTGTTTAAAGATAGGAATATTGTTGTTATGGAATAACATTCGGTGTCAGTGGTGTCGATCAGGCGAGCCGATTATTATGATAAATTCATACACGATAACAAGAGTAAAACCAGGATGTGTCTGATATAATTGATAAGACAACATACCTCCTACGAGGAAGGTATTTCGACGTTAATCTAGAAACGAATGACTGCGACGCAGTTACCTACCTAGTTACTGCTATTGTTCACAAATCACAATAATGTCGAACAATAGGGATTTGAATCATAAATAAAGAATAGTAGGTAGTAGGTATTTGGACTGTAGGTAGGTACGTCTGGTATATTATTAGTTATCCCTCTTCAGGCCCCTTAAAGATACGCACCTACGTCCTACGACCTACTTCTCTCGTAGCTATTATCAGTTCAAAGACACAATCTAGGCACATTGCCTTGTTTGTACTTTACTTACCTACCTAGCTATTTATTTGCGGGGCTTACATACACTTCTACTACTTACTGTGCTTCTCTCTCCCCTTGCCAACAGCAACACCCCTTTGGGAATACTAGCGTGATGATAGTTCTGAGAAACGATGTGTCATGCATGACTATGACATGACGCTAATGAGTTGGCTTTTGATGCCAGACTGGCTAATGTTATTTAGTAGGAATGACATTGTGGTCTTTGTTAATACTTATAGGTACTACCTATATGTAAATAATGTAAACTGTATCCATTGGTGAAACCAAATGAGTTTATTTTCGTATCAGGATAAATTTAAATTTCAGCATAAATTTTATCCTGAATACTGAAATAATGGTGTCGCTGAACTCGTTGACCAAGTATAGCTAGGTACCTACCTACTAGGCTACCGTACGGTATCTAATTTATAAATATAAAAGTGAAACCAGAATTTGTCTGTTTTCGGTCATTAACACCGAGGAGTGCAACTGAAAAGGTTACCGTTAATTCGGTATATTCGTGAACGTTAAATTATTGCCTTCATTTTACGCTCTCTGTAGGAAGTATTACAGCAAAAAATAACTGTAAGAAGTTAACGCTTAAATGCTGGAGAAGTTACGAGTATTCTATAATGATATTATTAGATTTCCTGGATTTTCCGCAATCACTCGAGGTCGCACGTGTATGTAGCGACTTCAATGCGTAGTGTACTCTAACTCCTCTAGCATTAAAATATACGCGGAACAATCAGAAACTATTATTATCACGCTTTAAAACGTAATGGCACTGGGCAAGGCTAAAGCTTTGGTTTTTTTACCGAGTTGGGAAACGACGCTACCGAGTTCGATTCTGGTTACGTGCCAAGTTTCAAAACTGAGAAAAAATATTTATCAGTTTGTTGGCTTTTGTTTTTGTGTGGTTTCCCGGTATTCCGTTTATATGTATTTCTTTATCTGTGTTTTCCCGTCGGCGTCGCCGTCGGAGTGTTTTCAGAGCGCAATTTAAAGTCACCTGATTATTATTTATCATACATGTCATTGCGCGACGCGCGACGTAGCAACTCAATGCATGGTTACCTATAGATTACTACATGGCCACAAGGTCCAATGCACATTAGTTCTATGACATAGTTATCTTATTACAGTGATTGTCTAGTCAAGTCCTAGTGTACATACTTAGCTAAGTTTTCAACATTAGCACAAAATTCCTACTAAATGTAATTACTTACATAATTGAAGAACAATTAAGTAAATAATGGTTGCAAATGACCTGTGGGCTATTAAGAAATATGCAGTCTGGGGCTACACAGTCAATAAACATTAAATAAAAACTAAAATTGGAAAATACAATTATTATTGTACAAAATAACAATTAACTAAACTAGGCTTGTCTTGAAACAACAACAATCATTAAATTAAACTAAGAATAGGTAGGTATTAAAAATATTTACAACAATATTATATCCAACACTTGTTTATGGTACAGGGTTCATTCTGTTCACTACTTTTGTTCAACTGACTCCCAGGGCCGAGGTCCTCGTTTGTTTTCCCAGTTGTCTATGTCAAGTTTTTGTATTTCCTCATATGTTTGTTCTAAAGTTACATTCTTCTCCCTGTTTAGGCCCATTTTTGCTGCCTCCTCCTTACTGACACCTTTTACTTTTGAGAATTGATATCTGAAAGCAACAATTTTAAGTTGTGATATTGACAGATTTTATCCAATAAAAGCAGAAGTGTACATATAGTACACCCACATTTTGTTAGTTATGTTTAAGTTCCACGTGATAGGGGTGAGGCCCTATTGCCATCAACCAGGCCTGCCCCTGGGCTGCAAATGACATGCAAAGCCTCATGAAAAGCCCATTTATAGTTTGAGTGGCCTGGAAATTGCACCCAGGACCTGCATGCTCAGTAAAGCTCAGAACCATTACACCAACAAAACAGGTCCCCTTTTCTTGGGTCTATAACACAACTGGCAAATGTGGGTGTACTACACACTTCTGCATACCATACCAGGAATGTAGGTGTTATCAATTTTGTAATAAAGGTAGGAATCCCTAATTTCTTGTATTATTCTAACACTATAATCAGGGTAAGAGTAAGTATACAAAAGTATTTGCCTTGTCAAAGATAACGGGTATTTACCTCTACAAGTTTTAATGGAAAGTCATTCACAAATAGCCATTATCATTGAGAGAAGAGCAAATAATGTTGCCGTATATGTCATCAGTCTAATGTTATGCAATTAAAACATGATTAAAACTAAATATATTATGTTGATAATATTTATGTAGGACTCTAAGTACATAGCGTTCTATGCCTGTTTTCTTGTAGGTATATTATGAATTGACTCTTAGATTAGTCAATCTGCATTTAAGTAATAAAAGACTGGGTTTTGCAAAGACTTGATATTATTGTTACGCATTGTCACGAAAATCTTCCTTCTAATTTCCAACAATTCGGTCTTTGACAAGAACCTTATGATACTTGCGAAAATACGATACCTATCTGCAAGGAATGCAATGCCAACTATCGAAGAATAAAGGAAATTAATTCCATATCTTATAAGCAGCATTCATCGAAGATAAAATCACCTGATTTGTGTCCATTCCCGCAAACCGAAAGATCCTCCTACCATGAATAATATGAAGGGCAAACCATATTTAAATGATCTACGTTTGGTTAAAGCGGCCAATGAATTTCGCATAGAATATAAACGGGCAGTCAGATTTGCCATCATTTCTAAATTATGTGAAAAGATAAACACCGTGATCTAACAACATAACCTCTAACTAAACTTTAACTAAAGTGATAACACCATTTCATTGCGATTTGACAATTTTCGTATGTCATAAGAAATGTCATTGTCAATTCTTTCAAACTGTCAAATTCGATTTTTTTTTTCAATAAAAATGTAAAATTCGTAAAATGGTCTTTACATCATTGGTCTTTACTATATCAAGAAAGTCTCAGTTTATAGTATAAAGTCTATGCAAGAAAGTAAGCACGTTTTCGAGGTGGTTGTTGAGATGGTTGAGTGTGTCATGTGTGTAATAACTAAACATGTTCAAGTAGTTCTAATTCTTGAACGAAAATGCACAATTATTTACAATGAAATGATTTTCTATAAAATAGAAATGGCTTTTAGTGGATTCCTTTACTTATTACTCACACGTGGGACTTTCATGGTGCGTACACAACAAAGCACGTTGAGAGTTACAATTTTCAATGTTGAGTATTGAGAGCTTTAATAAGAGAACCGTTGTTTCAGAACGGAATCAATGTGTCAATGTCAACCAATAAGTCAACAAACAGCTGATTTCCGCCATTTTCATAATCTTTTTGTTGTTTTATCGTCAGCGCCGCCTCTAATATTTATTTCCAATAATTAGAAAATGCGTTCTCTAACAAACTTAGAAAGAAGTAGTGTTTTATAATTCGTCATGGCATCCACCAGCCAACCAACAAATGTTTATTACGAGGATCCTCCACCCGGTGCGCTGAAAGAAGATGAGTTTTTCTGCACAGAGAGGATCGTGCCGCGCAAAATCAAGCCCCAAAACATAGTCATACGGCTTATGGACAGAGAAATGTATGGCTCTCGAAAACCTGGCTCCCATTTCCATGTAGTTCGAGAGTTTTACCAGAATGTTTTTCCGAATTTGACTATTGTGAATGTAGAAAAACCCCCTTGTTTCTTGAGGAAATTTAGTCCTGATGGAAAGCATTTTATTGCATTTTCAGCTGATCAAACATCTTTAGAGGTATACAGTGACTATTGCTAGTTATTGACAAAGCATGTGGTGTATTCGATTTACCATAACGCAATATTTCGTTTGTAGATCTATGAGTACCGAGGTGCAGCTGCTGCTGGGGACCTCGTTGCTGGATATCCCTCAGACTTACTCAATGCTGATGCTGATGCACACCATAGAATAAGAACTCACATTTTCTACAGATTTTTCAAGGTATGTATAAATACTTAAAATCCACAAAACTAAGTTAATATTATTGTCTTATTGATGTATTCAAATTGCCTTGATAATCATTCATTCTTCATTTCAGTCTTTTTTATACTTTTCCATGTTAAAATAATTAATTGTGATGTGTTAAAACTTAATAACATAATTATATCTTCATACAAATGCTTTTCTGTTTTCCAGCCTAAATTCACTGTAAATGTGTGTCAACAACGAGAAGTACCAAGATCTGAACGAAACAATGCCGGTCACATGCCATTCATGGACCAGCAGCTGAACCGAGAGTGCAGTCTATTCACAGAGGATGGTAGATATGTGATAGTGGGATCCGCAGCACACATTCCAGATGACCTCAGACCACATTTTTATCATATTCATAGCAACAATGAAGCCGTTACTCCAACCATTAGGTATGTTTATCTCCCTTTTTCAAAGATTAATCTCCACACATATTAACATGTAATTTGTTAGTTGAGAGGACTATTACTGATTAACTCTAGTTTCTATTAACGTCCCGATTTGACGACCCGAATGTCGCAGAGGTAGTAAGGCTGCCTTACGTTCTTAGGGTCCGGGGTTCGAATCCCGGTAGGAGCAAATGTTTGTGTGATGAGCATGGACATTTGGAATTTGTTTCCGAGTCATGTATGTTTATATGATTAATAAGTAACTCTAGCGCTGACCGTTATTGCGAAGTAAAAAATAAGTATGTCTTGGGGCGTGCGTTGCGCCGATTGGCTCTCCAGTCTTAAAACATGCGCAGTTATCCCCTCCACGTTTCGTTCAGCGCCAGACTTACGTGCCGCGACCTGTATTTACAAACAAAAAGTATCTATGTAGTTTATCAACTATCTGGTGTCCACGACACAAGCCTCATTGCTTAGTGTGGCACTAGATGGTGCTGTGTGTAATGTCCAGCGAAATTTATATTTATTAAAAACAGTGCCGGTTTTAGCACTACCAGCGCCCTGGGCGAGATTTCTAGCGCGCCCCTTAAGGTGAATGCTTCGACCAGCTCGCGAAATTCAAATTTTCTTACGTTTTTGGTAAATTGCAAGCCAGTGCAAGGTTGTATGTTGATTCAAATATTGGACGCGATTGTAAGACGTATGTAGTTACATAATTATAATCATCAAAACCATCAATACAACCCTCCAAGTTCATAAAGGTCTAGCAATGACTTTGACCTTGAAAAAATCGTTTCTCGACCTTTATGAACTTGGAGGGTTGTATTGATGGTTTTGATGATTATAATTCTGTAACTACATACGTCTTACAATCGCGTCTAATATTTTAATCAACATACAACCTAGCACTGGCTTGCAATTTGCAAAAAACGTAAGAAAATTTGAATTTCGCGGGCTACCCTGGAGCATCAGGCAATTTATACGAAAAAAAGGCAAAGGATAGGTATAATGAAACAACCATTCATTAATTTTTTTTTTTTTTTTCTAATAAAAAATTACTTTTCTAGCCTTTCTATCGGCGAACTCTTTTATTAAATTGGTCACCAGGCATTTGCGCGATGACGTAGCGACAAGTTCAAATTTTTTGAACTTACCTGACGTCGCGAGTGAATTGCGAAACTAATTCATAGTCAGTCATTTATTTCGAAACAATATGCATTGTGTAGATTATATAATAATAAAAAAAAAAAAAAATAATAATAATAATACAATCAAACAAATTTTGGAAAAATGGAAATCAAATAAAATTAGTATTAAAAAAGAAAAGCAAAAAATTATATAAAATAAACACATCATCATCACATCACATCACAGTTGGGAAAAGGCTAGGCAGATGCCTAGCCTTCAACAACAACAATAGACAACAACACACAACAAATAACAACAACACAAAACAACAAACAATAACAACAAATAATAACTTTAACAATAGTATTACGGTTGTCGCTTATCATCTAGGTACTCATCGACGCTGTAATAGCCCTTCCTCAATACATATGTCTTCAATTTGTTTTTAAATAAGTTTGCGCTATTAATGCTTTTGAATTCTAAGGGATTATTATTAAGAGATTATTATTATAACTATATTAATAAATTAGTTTGAATAATTATTTATCTTGTTCACTAACATAATAATTAACAGACAGTGATGTTTTTCATTGTTTTAGATCAGCATTAGAAGATTATTCTCTGCATCTAGTGGACTTGCATCAGGGTAAACTTTGTGACACAAAACATTTCAGAATAGATAAAATTTACCTCTCACACAATCAAGGAATTTACTTGTATAAAGAAGTTCTCGCAGTACTATCTGTTCAGCACCAGACAATACATTTATTTCAAATTGTTGAAGGCATGCTTATAGAAATCAGAAAAATTGGCAGATTTTGTTATGATGATGATCCATTTATTGTTAACTCTGTCTTTGTACCTTTGATGAATGAAAGGCCTTTTCATGAAGAAACAATAAACAGCCTTAAACATAGATTACTTGTCTTCCTATTTAAAAGGGCAAAAACAATCAGTGACGAAACGGGAGATCCCCTTGAATTGAGAAAGTTTTATAAATATTTTGACATGTTTAAAAGTTTGAGAATGTGGAAGATGCAGTTGTTGGACGAGGACCATCTCTTCATAAAATATGCAAGTGAAGAAGTTGTAACATTGCGTGTGGCAGAACCCAACAGCCAGTCTTCGTTTTTTGTCATTTACAATATAAGCGAGAGCAAAATACTAGAAGTATATGAGAATACTTCAGAAGGACTTTTGCAACTATTCGAAAACTATTGCGATTGCTTTAGGAATGCACGATTATGTGCTGATTCCCAATTCACATGTTCGCCATCAAACAATTTGTACGCGAGGCTGACGCAACAAAGATTCAAACAAACTATCGTGAGAGCCATTTACGGGGGTCGAACAGAAGCTACAAAAAGAATTCTAGCACAGTTGCCGATCAGCGCGCAGTCGTACAGTGGGTCGCCATATTTAGATTTAGGACTATTCAGTTATGATGACAAATGGGTTTCAGTTATGGAGAGACCTAAAGCCTATGGTGAATACCCTATAAGGTAACTGAAGTTATTGTTAACTTAGATGATTTACATCACAAATCTCGGGTTTTGATGTTTTTATCGAATTATTTATTTTTTCAGATTCTATGCCCGTGATTCAGGGTTACTCAAGTTCAAGATTTACGCAGGAGTGCTTGGACAATCGGTGCCAGCGAGCGCGCGAAGACTCGTCGCATTCACGTTCCACCCTACAGACCCCTTTGCAATCAGTGTGCAGCGAACTAACTCCGAGTACATTGTGAATTTCCACATTAGAAATGCAGTGTTCAGCTAATCTCATTTAAACAATACAATTGTAAATTTAAGTATAGATTTTTTATAATCTAAGTTAATACTACTGTGTAGTATTTAATTTAAAACATGTGTAAGTATTTCTAATTTTTGTATTGAAATATTAACCGAGCTTATTAGGCGTACCTAGCAAGTTATCTTCTTTGCAAAAAGGAATTGCTATTGTTACACACATTACGAAATAATATATAAATGTGGAATTATATAACTGTTCTTTTGTTAACACCTGGCAAAGTAAATTTATTGATTAGTCTAAAATACAAAGGTGGAAGGCCGTTTAATGCATACCTACTAGTTACCTTAAGGTGTGTCCAAACATTGCGCGGCAGCAGCACGCGGCATTTGCAGGACACATTTGTACCGCGCTTTATTAGGACTAATTTACAGACGCATGATAGCGCGGGCGCGCGCGGCCGTCGTCCAATCGCAGCGCGCACAGGCCGAGCTCGGCTGCCGCGCGCGATTGCCGCTTTATGTTGGGACACACCTGTTGGGGAAGGCTGGTCAAAGCTGATTGTAGATGGCGCGTCAATAGCTTAGACCCAATCTAACCATTAATGAGTCAAACTATTTTGAAATATAGTGACTGACAGTTTTTGAACCAATGACGATGTTTGGTACAAGCGATGCTAGCGCCATTAGTTTAAGGTTGGCATAACAGCCTAAGTACTGACCGGGACATTAGCAGTACTTAAGTGACTGAAAATATCCATGAAATGTAAAAGAAAAAAAACATCCCTACTTGTTACCATTTTGACTTTAGTAATCAGATTAAAATAATTAAAAAAAAAAGAAATTAGATATCTACAATGTAGATTTTACACATGAAACACTATAGTTGCTATGACATTTTCCAAATTTCTTCACCTTATCTAACAGGTCCGGTTTGCCCATAGCATACCTATGAAATTCTGAACATGTTTTGTAATTGAGCTTGCATTAAATTATGCTTTCTACCGTGTCTACTTGATGGCGATTACGTTCTTTAGTGCACTGTGCAGCTACAAAGACGGCGGCAGGGCCCGCCGCACCGCGTTGCAATTGAAATACCGGGACATTTTGTAGATCAACCGGGACGACCGGGACAGCAATTACAAACCGGTGACATGTCCCGGTGTACCGAGACGGATGGCAACCCTACATTAGTTCCACCGTTGCCATTCCTAAAGATGTAAGTGATGGATAGCAGTCTGCATAACGGCTAAAGCAAACAAGAAGAAGAGAGCAATCTGAAGTTGCAATTTATTTCTCAGCTGGCACAAGGTATGATTTATGTAGTCATCAGCCAGATTAAACTGAAATCATCATCTTTTCCACAGCCCGATTTCACCCATTGCTATAGGCCTTGAGCCCAAGCTCCACGTTTTTGTGCCAGCCAGGATATTCCCGCGATGGCAACAAACAAGTCAACAACTGAAATCATAGTTATGATTAATTGAAATAATACTTTTTAAGACTAATCTCCTTTCATGAACAGCTATGTATATCTATGATTGAACTGTTTGTGAAAAAGAATAATGTCATTGACAAAAAGTCGGGCAAAATGTCGACAGGACTATATTTACTCAACAAAATATGAACAATAGACCATTTAAACATTCATTAAAACCACTGCACAACTCCAACAGTCAGTAAGATATGAGTTGACGAAATAAAAAGGGATACCTAAATTGGACCACAATCATGCAGTGCAACCAAGCTTTCTGTGGAAATCCTTTTGCTAATGGACCGTTTTGTAATTCTTACAATGCACGTTAGTAACCTTTAGTTACAAAAACATTGGCCAGCCACGTGACTAACCGTCAATCTACAAGACTAGACACAAGGCTGGAAGGCTGGACTAGATAGACTTGTCTTGCAGTCACCTGGCGAGATTGTTATGGCAGAGCTAGGGTCGCGGGTTCGACTCTCGCACGGTATACAAGTTTGTAAGGTGGTTTAAGTTTGTAAAGGTTTGTAAGGCTGTCACTTTAAATTGTAGAATCTTGTCTGGTCGTTTTTGTGTTAGGATTGTGATTGTGGACTAGGTAGGTATACAAGAGTACAAGAGAAATTTCCAGTGACTGCTATCAATTTTTTTCGCTCTTGATAATATTTTTTCTTCTAAAGCATACCAAAGCATGTATCCAGAAATAGTGGGCGAAGGACAAGTTACCTCGACAACATTACCAGATGGATCTGTGCAGTTCTTCTTCATGCCGACGCTCAAATGGAGCTCGGCTAATGCAACTCAATGCCATCCATTTGCCAACACACCCAATCCTATGTTTGCTAATAATAATTATAGCATCCCGCCACAATGCAACAATAATGGAGGAATTTGGTTCATAAGAAGTATTCTTCCGTGAGTACATAAGTGTATTTTTTTAATAATTCAACTTATTTTGTTAAGTATTCTAAGTTGTTTATCATAAAACATGCTTTCCCTTATCTAGATTCCCTCAAAATGTGTGTATACCTCCAAGTCAGCAAAACGAATTTCCAAGAATGGGTAATACGGAGTTCTGTCATAATTTGAACAGTCTTGATTTTGGCTACCAAACAAAGGTATATTTTTTTTGTTCAGTAACATCAAGTAGGTAATCAAGTAATTTAACCTGTTTTTTATACTAAAATTTCATTGCAATAAAATATTTTATTTACAGTTTCATAATGACGCCTGGTCATCGACAACAGACTTGGTCTACTTTTATCCAAGCTTGCGACAACGCGACTTCGTGTATACGCTACCATGCAAAGATAAAACTGTTCAGAAAGACACAGGGCCCGCCGCGTGTGCGCGTCATGAAGTAGTTTGCTCCAAACCATGCCACTGTACTTGTAGTGTACCGGCACCGTCTGCGCCCATGAGTTTAGAGTGCTTATTAGTGGAGCCTAAGACGACTCCTACGAGTAACAACATTTCTACAGTTGACTGTCGTTGCAGTAACCAAAGTAATAAAAGAGTCAAGGATAAAAAAAAGAATATCATGTGGACTTGTAACTCGAAGCCTAACATTGATTCTGTAGACAAATCAATTACGACCTATGCAGATGAAAGTTGCGATTGCACTCCTGCGGGCGGTCGCGAAACACAAACACAACCTATGAATAAAGCTCTACTAAAGCCAACGTGGACCGCTAAGAGTTACAGCGGTGATTCGACGTCCGAGTGTGCCTGTGCCGATATCACTATAAAATCCAAGAGATCACAATATAATGCCGAAGCTAAATTCAAGAAAAAGGCTCTCTTGAAAACGAGGTGGCCCGGCAAAAGTTTCAGCGGCGATTCTATGTCCGTCGAGTGTTCCTGTGACGATGTTGGTAAAAAATCCAACAATAGATCTGAAGCTAAACCCAGGAGTAGAAGCGGCCATTCGACGTCTGCCGAGTGTGCTTGCGACGACATTAGTAATAAACCTAACAATAAATCAGAAGATTGTGCCAATGCTGATCCTATGTTCAAGGCCCTACATTGGATCGCCAAGAGTTTAAGCGGCGATTGTATGTGGGGCAAGTGTTCCTGTGACGAACTCAGTAAAAAACCTACCAATAGATCTGAAGATAATACGGAACCTAAACCCATGCACAAGGCCCTACTGATGCCAAAGTGGACCGCCAAGAGTAAAAGCGGCCAGTCGACGTCTATGGATTGTTCTTGCGACGATATCAGTAAAAAACCTAACAATAAATCAGAAGATAATGCCGTTGCTAAACCTATGCACAAGGAATTAATGATGCCAAAGTGGACCGCCAAGAGTGAAAACGGCCAGTCGACGTCTGTCGAGTGTGCTTGCGACGATAACAGTAAAAAAGCTAACAATAAATCAGAAGATAATGCCGATGCTAAACCTATGCACAAGGACCTACTGATGCCAAAGTGGACCGCCAAGAGTTTCAGTGGCGATTCAATGACTGACGAGTGTTCTTGTGACGAGGCCAGTAAAAAACCTAACAGACGAGTCAATGAAAAAAATTATAAACGGTGTAAACCAAAGAAATGCGACTGTGGTTGTGACTCGGCCAGCAGTGTTACTGATAAAGGTGCGCCTTCACATCATGGGCATAGGATCGTCGGCATTAGTTTGTCCATATAATGCTGATATCCTGTGCTGCTTTTGTGAACGTAAATGTATAGGACCCAATTAATCTACGCAAAGCTAATCAGTATGCGTATGCTAGTGATGAGCAGTGATGAGAGTTAGTGAGCAGCGGTGGCCCAGTGGTGGCGGCCCCGACTTACGAATAGCAAGTCGTGGGTTCGAACCCAGACAGGCGCATTACTTTGTGTAATTTATTTCATCACCAATGCTGAGGAAATAAATTATCCAAAGTACACGGTGAAGGAAAACATAGTGAGGAAACCGGCATGTCCTAGAATAAAAAAAATCGAAGATATGTGACATCTACCAATCCGCACTGGGCCCGCGTGGTAAGTTATAGCCCATTACCTCTCATAGAGAGGAGGCCTCTGTCTCAGCAGTGGGAACATTAATAGGCTAATGATGATGATGATGATGCTAGTGATGTAGACTCTTACCTCTATACAGATGACGGTAACTTCTTCATTCCTGCAGGTGGACGTGGAACACCATTCACAAGATGTAGTACATGTTCAATAAATTGTTGTACATCAATGTTGAAGTCAAAATATTCTCCAAAGGATCTTACACAAAAAGCATCAAGTGTTAAATCAAACAATTTGTGTCCTGATTGTGAACTTAAGGATGAAGAAATGAGGGAAACGTCATCCAATCCTTCAAAGTCAAAATATTCTCCAAAGGATCTTACACAAAAAGCCTCAAGTTTTAAATCAAACAATTTGTGTCCTGATTGTGAACTTAAAGGTGAAGAAATGAGGGAAACGTCATCCAATCCTTCAAGTGAGTAAGTGTTGGAAAGAAAATGTTCAGAGCACTTAGACACCAGTTGTCCTGACTGTGATAGTAGCTAGCATTTGTGATGAAGTTAAGTATGAATGAAAAAAAAAACAAGTCTGTTTAGGTATTTATATTTTGTTATAATACAATTTATTCCTTATAGTTAAAAAACTATTTACATTGTTGAAAATAATAATAGTACAAGTAATAAACAAAAACAATTGAGATTTTAATACCCCATTTCTTATTTTTTATAAATTACAGATAAAAATACAACTGCAAACAATTCAGTCCTTACTATTCTTTAAAGACTAGTAAACAGTTGTACAATCAATTTAATATGTTGTCTCCATAAGAAATTAATACATTTTTAGTAAAAGGAAGACTTTAATGGAAACAGCAAAAAAAATCAAGTTCCTATGCTTTGGCAGAAATCAAATGTCTTGCATCTGAATCGCTTCATTACATACTTAATTCTCACAAAATTTTTGATAGAACATAAATATATGGTAAAAACAATTTAACACTTAAAAACTAGTATTGCATAAGATTAAACAAAAGGACTTAATAAATGTGGTAGTTGAAATTTAAAGTCTCATTTTTATAAAATGCTCAATCTTACTTTCTAAGTTTGTTGTAATACAGAAAATAATATATTTGCAATTCTCTAGCGTAAATGATGCATGTACATTTATTTAATTTTATCATTTATAGATCATTTTGGAACACGTAGTTAAGCAATTTTACGCAAGAATTTTACAAGTTTACAACAATAACTTAAAAAATTGCATTTACTTGAGATTCATGGCTTATATCAGACTATTTGTCATGTTTCACACAAATTATTTACAACTACCGTAAATTAAATAAAACTCTATAGACGCAATCGTTTCTTTTGTATATAATTAGATTGTATAGGAAAAGCTTCTCGGTACTTAGCCAAAAACACCGAATACATTTTTTTAATGTAAATTCATGAGAATTCAAATAATAAGTTTTAAGACTGACTTATGTTTAGTATGTTTTGCGCTTACCCGTCGAGAGGTAATCTTAGCTTTACGATAGCACACAACCTGGTACTTGGTTTATACAACTTCTCCTTACTATGGCTAAACATATCTTAGTCTATAACACAAAGTGTACACCAATTGAACTTTTAAAACATTAACAAAATGCACTGATTGTTTTAGATCATTATACTATATCAGACTTTGATGCTAACGACGTCGTAACGAATTAATAACTCACTCGAACAGCTGCTATTAATTTTTGACACAACACTGAATTTACATATAATATAATACTCCATGAATGTGAGTGGATGGAATGCTCATCGCATTCATCCCACTCTTACTTATTTCCTAGGAAATAAACTAACACACAAGTACGTCTAATTGTAATACTTGTTGTTGCTTACTCGTGGCGTTTTGTAGAAGAATTTTATTTTTATTTGAGCGATTTCTATAAAATATGTTTACAACCGGTAAGTGTATGTATTATTTCATGTTTTTTTTTTGCAATCAGTCCCCTTTGATTAATTAAAGTGCAAATACTATAATATGATACAAACAATACTTTGACTAGACAGTACCATAGTACCGACATAACCTTCGGGACCTCTTATTGGGTGGAATCTTTAAGAGAACATGTTAGCATACATTGAAGCTTAGGCCTTCAATAAAAATTTATCTTAAAAAGATCTTTTAGTGGAATTGTTATATGTAAATAATTGTGCTTTGTAGTTATGTTCATATTGCTTAAAGCTAATATTATACAATGTTAGTTGGATACGGGTTTCTAAGCCGAAAGGGTTCTTCAAAACCTCATGGTTGTTTGGTTGATTACTTCCCCAAGTCAATAAAAAAATTGCTGATCAAATATTGCAAATGCGCTATGTGCTTTACCTTTGAACTTGCAAATTCCACAATATAGGCGTGCAGAATAATTAAAAATAACTTATCTATGAGAATAAAACAATTTAGTTATTTACAGCATACTTATACTACTCTTTCGGCTCGGTAGACTTTTCCGGCTAACACAGTACAACTGGAGTAAATATTGTATGACAGTGATTCCACTAAAAGTTCCTCCAACACCTAACATCTGACACACATTCTTGTACAACACATCAAAATTACACATTATCTAATCTACATTACAAATATACTTAGCGAGGGAGTGTCTTCAAACATATTAAAATAATTTAGTACTTACAGTATGTATTAATTAATGTATAAAATACATATCGCCACCTTCACAGCACTTTGCCTATCCCGTGTGTACAATTTACACTAATTCACGAAGTCCCACGATACATCACCCGACGACCTTCACTGTAAACAAATGTTTCGTGTTAGAATTGAAAGAGCATGACGTCACGTTAATTGAGATAAATTGTTGCCAGATAAATAAGTATTCTCATATTATGAAGGTTCGCTTTTGGAGGTCGTTTTGGTTATTCATGCTTGATGTTACTCTGTGAAATGTTTATTCTAATTTGTAATTGTATGACTTGTTCATTATCCCTACATCATTCTAGCCTAAATTTCTTCTTATATGAGTGAACTTCGAGGATACTTAAATGTTCAACATGATTTTTTAACTCTTGGGCTTGTTCTCGTTTTGATTGGAAAGCTAGTCTATAGCTTCTATACAGTTTAGTATTCGATCAGGTTGAAAAACGTTGTATGAAGCGGACGCGGTAGACAGAATGTGTGTATCCTGTCAGTTATTATCCTCAGAAATAGCATCACTGTAAAAATCGCAGTGATCTGAATATTCTCGTCGCAAATTCGCAATGGATTTTTGTTAGTGACGAGACAAGTCTGTCAAAATAATAGTGATCCTTAATCTCAAGACAATAAGGTCGCGGTTGGGTTGTGAGATGTATTGTGTACCTGATGCGGGTGCGGTGCAGGCGCGTGCGGCTGCGGCGCGGCGCAGGCGGCTTCGCGGATTGCGGCCAGGCGGTGGCGCGTGGCCGCGAACGTGGGCCGCGCCGCCGGATCCGCGTGCCACGCCGCGCGCATGACGTCGTAGGGCCCGGCCGGGCAGCCTTCCGGCGCCTCCATGCGGTACCCACGCTCCACGTGACGCACCACCTCCGCTAGCGGCTGGGGGGGAAACCGAAACGACTTACACAGATGCCAAACTTATTTTATAGATGTCTTCCGATCTACGATGCTGTAGAAGATTGATAAGTAGATAGATGATGAATTGAGGATAATACTATTCGTACTTACAATTCGAGGGTACGGGACTCTCCCAAATGAATAAATCTCCCAGAGAAGGATGCCAAAACTCCACATGTCAGACTTGTTAGAGAATTTCTAGAAAAAATGAAAAAAAAAAGATTATTTCACACAATCCGTACATTCGTGTAGTTTATTGGACACTCTTCAGTTTCAGCTATTTAACTGATTATTATTTTTATATACTTATGTTGTACTTGACATCAGATGGTCAGAAGGAGTCTCTCTAAAATACTGGTATTCATTCGGCGGCTTCAGAGCCCTGCGGCTAGGCAGACAATGAAGACTTACGTTGTACTTGAGCGCCTCGGGAGCGGTCCACTTGATGGGCAGCTTGGCCTGCAGGCGCGCGGCCTCGGCCGGGTCGTCCAGCACGGCGTCGTCCCGCGCCAGGCCGAAGTCCGCCACCTTGGCGGTGCCCTCGCCCGAGATCAGCACGTTGCGCGCCGCCAGGTCGCGGTGCACCACCCGCTTGCCCTCCAGGTACTCCATACCGCAACACGCGTCGCTGTTATTTATTACAAACATTTAATTATTTATCTACAACCATGCTATAAATCCTCTATAAAGGTATCTGAAACAGTTAGCTTATGGCCAACATTAAAACAGCCAGTGTCATCATAACCATTATAACACCCAAACGGGTGTTATAATGTTGTACTGAATTTCATTATGCAACTCGTTTTAAAAAAAGAACATCGAATGTGGTAGTGAATCGAACGTCTAGCACGTGCGATTCACTACCACAGCGCCGTAATTTAAAAAAAAACTTATAGGTTAATTCGAATTCACGTCGTATCCCGCCATTTTTGTTCGACATTTGGATATTAGTATTGCATTATGTACTTTGTTGTTTACAAAAATGAGTGATACAAGCTTTGTGAATTTTGATAATTGAACAATCCAAAATGTAAATAATTATATTACTACCTATACACGGTTTGTTTATATTAAATACAAGCAATTAAACTTTCCATGAATTTACATAGACTTCTTAGAACACTGCAACACCCTATGGTTTCAGAACCTTTTATGGAGGATTCATAACATGGATGTAGATAAAGTCTTGTATGCAACTGTACATAATTAGGTATTAAAACACTCATGTGATACTATTATCACACTCGGCTTCGCCTCGTTTGATAAACCCACATTCGTGTTTTAATACCCCTCATTATACAACAGTTGCATAAATAACTATTATAAAAAAAATATCTGTAACGTTTTACTACGTAAACGACTTGCCTTCGAAAGTGCTTCTACTAGTAAATAGATTATTTTTCAGCGAAAAAACCTAATTTAGAAGAATATTTAAGACACTACACTATTTGAGGTCATTGAAAAAAAACATCAAAATTATTTTTTGTTTGATCTGTGTTTAGATAAGAATACCCACACATCAGAAGAGTTTTTCTAGCTAATTAAATGTGACCTTGTAAAAAATCACTATGCTCGTTGTTGTGGAAATGCAGCCATATAAATATGCTAGCTGAGGCACTATCGTGGTCTTTTCCGCCTGACCATTTTTTTTTTTTCGCTTAAATCATGCGAGGCGCAGAGTTCCTTAAAGTTTGGGTCTATTAGGAAAGCGTCAACTTTGGCGCGAAAAATAACAATAACTTTCGTTTGGCGTGCGTAGTCAGTGCGCTCGGCCGATTCGGTATCTTTTCATTCATTATTTCTATACAAAGTCAACGGGGCGGGGCTAGAGAGCGCTTCTATGTTTCGAGTGCAAGCAAAAATTAGCTTAGTGGTGGTCAGGCGAGTGTCCTCGATAGTACACATGAGGGGTGAGTGGGGAAATCCTCATGGATACTCTAAGTCTTGGGCAAACGGAGGGTTATGTCGGACTCTAACAGAGTAAAACCGCCTATGGTATTAAGTCCGCCTCTGTACTTTGTGCTTGAAGTGTTAAATAAATAAAACTACATTGTTACTACTCCTACCATGAGTCGGGGGCCGGGAGATACAAGTCCATTCGCGCGGAACCCCGACAGAAACCTGCTGAACAGTCGGTACGCGAGTACTTACTACGCGAAGTTGATCTGGTTGAGTTGCGTGACGTAATGCCGGCCGCGCGAGCGCAGGTAGTCCAGCAGCGAGCCCTGCGCGCAGTGCTCCGTCACGATGCACGTGCTGCCGCTCGACGTGAACACCAGCCCCAGCAGGCGCACCAGGTTGTCGTGCGTCAGTGACCTGTGGGGGACGGGCTTGTTTACTATGTGTTCGAATGAAATCGAACGGGAGACATACACATTTAGTTCGGCAAATTGGATTTGGGAGCAGTTGCTGAACAGCGAAGCCAACTGCAGCAATTATTATTAGTTATCATAAACAGCTTTAATGGGGAAGCTAACTGTGGAACTAATGGCGCTAATAGCTGGTACTCATTAGTTGAAAATGTGGTAATGTCATTTTATATTTCAAAATAGCTTAACCTCATTGGTCAGATTGAGACCAACTATGGTGGCGCCAACTGAGATTTACTTTGCCTTCGCCACCCCATTCGGCTCGTGCCGATCGGCAACTTTCGAACGGCATCTACCATCACGAAATCATGTTCAGATTGGCTCGGCATTCTCCAAGCCAAGCTATAAGAGCTGAGGCGAGCGGTTTTTTCCCATACGTATAAATAGATTATATTCGATTCTACCGCCCGGTTGAACTAAATCATGCTGACCCGAACACTCGTGCAGCACCTTTAGCGCAAGCAAATAAAATAGGACCATATAGGGAATACGCACGTATTTTTTTCTTCACTTAAATCAATAAAATACAGTACTATCAACCCAAGAAAAGTATTAAAAGTTAAGTTCAACTTGTCGCTTAAAAATAATATTAAACTCCTGCAATTTTCTATGACAGTTGAAACGTCCGTAGCTGTCGCGGCCATGTGCCATGATGTGACGTCATTTACCACAATCTGCCTTGTTTACATCAATTTTTTTGCCCCTAATAGAATAACTTTACTAATAAAATTGTATGTGCTCTAAGTCAAGTAAAAATTGCAATAACAATATTATAATAAAATCTTAGTTAGCACTTTTCAAATAAATGTGTTTTTTTATATCATTTAAAGTAGAAAAATGTATAAATATCGATGTGGGCGTCGTGTTGCGCATGCTCGCGACTCGATCGCACGCCTTCTGAATTGACCGTAACAATTCATAGTCTTGTTTGCTACAACAGTTTTCCGGTTAAAAATGGCTTACAGGTTTTTGGCTAGGAACGCCATTCTATACAAAAAAACCAGCTCATAATATAATAAGTATTACATTAATCAACCCATTTCCTAATTAGTATAAGACACGTTTTTTACTCAAAACCCGGCCATCACCATAAAACATTGTATTATCATTATAATAAGCACACTGGGATGACTAATACACGTTTTTAATTAACTCGACGACCTTCCGTGGGTGGATAAGTTTAATTTTAATTAGTCACGTTCGTTGACAAACATAACTATATTACTTGAAGGATATTTGTTTTTCCTTAGTTCATTATTATTATTGATAACGAACTGTAGCGTGCAGTTTTAATTATATCCTAGAGGAATTTACCCATGAACCCAAAGTATCCTGTTTGTGTTAATAGGGAATGTGCATAAATTATTTTTTTTTATTTCGATACGTAATGTTAAAGTTTTATAAAAATAATGACAAAAAGCAAAAACAAGACAAAAGTTATAACCATTTGTTTCTATCTCTTTCTAGATAAACAGAATTTAGTATGGATTTTGTACGTCGATGCAGCGAATGACGTCATTCGCTGTATCGGATCTCTCTGTCTAATCAGCAGTTTCAAATGCGTTTAACTTAGTATTTTTTATAGATATTAAAAAATATTTTCACTTTGCTATTTCTGATGATAATACACTTTGTTTAGAGTGATAAAAAAAAATCATGCATATACCCTATTGTCGTTACTTGGCGACGCGGTTGGCGCAGTGGCTGAGCGATAAGATGCTACGCCGCGTATACGATCCCCGCACGGAACAAATACTTGTATGACCTACAGGTAGTTGATCTGGGTCTGGCTGTTTGTATGGTTAAATTGTTTGCAACCACTATACAGGAAAAAGCCCTACTGTGGGCAACGTAAAAAAAACTTTGGCGTATCTGAATGCCATCCCAGTTTCATGAAGACCCATTCCGTCGTTTATGCGTAACTACCTATCGCCCACGACTTCGCCTGTGATATAGAAAGAATATTAACCGATGTTTTTCGCTAAGTTCTATGCTCCCGATCTGTCAAATTGCACGTCCATCGTATCAGTGGTTTAGGCGTGGAAAGGTAACAGACAGACAATTTCTTTAGTATTCAGAATGTAAGATGGAGTAAAGAATATGTAACAAAAACTGTAATAATATTAAAATAAGGTGTTACTTACGCCATAACGCTTGCTTCCGCGCGGAACTTGCTAGCAGCTTCCCGATCCTTCAAGATCTTGACCGCGACTTTCTGTGTGCCGTTCAGAATGCCCAGCATCACGTCCCCGAACTCTCCCTTGCCTATATTTTCACGAATCTCTAGGTCACGCTCGTCTATTTTCCAGCCTGAAAAGTGAATTAATTGGTCATTATTCATTAATAATTGAGGTAATAACCGTGTCTAGACCGGCTTGCATTGCTGCACAAACCACGTATTAAAAGTTCGTGCTTGAACGCAATCGCTCTTTTGTTGCGTAATTGTATGAATGTTTTAACGTAACTACTAATTGAAGTGTAACGACCACAACAAGTTTAATAAATTCCTTAGGTCAGAAAAAGATAATCTTGATTATATCATCGCTGTTTCCAAGCAGAAGACTAGGCCGTATCGCCAGTGTCTAAAAAGGAGTAGTGCTATTCGTCCTGTTCGGCTTCATTTGTTTGAGAGACCTTAGGACTTAGTAAGCATTACTTCTTTATCGTGTTGTTAGTGCCTAACCTGGGCCCCTTATTCACAAAGCTTCGATTCGGAAAGACTTATGTCAATTTTTTTGACATTACGAAATCGAGCGAGATAGACATACGACTTTCCGCATCAAAAATCGAATCGAAGGGTTGTGAATAGCTATGCTTGTGTCAGAGTTTTTATACGGCCCATGGGCCTCTGACTTCATTTGTCGAGAAATATCTCTCGGTGATGCTGGTTTCGTTTCCTCACAATGTTTTCCTTCACCGAAGCTAGTGACTATTATACAATACGCACATGAAACCGAAAAATAAGAGGTGCGTGCGAGCGAGAGGTCTTAGGTTCGAACTTGAGACCTATGACTTGGCAGTCCTATCACACCACTGGGCTATCACAGCTTAAGCCAGCCCATTTTGTTGTGAAACATCTATAGGCGCGGGTAAAACCAAAAAATGGCGTGGCGACGTGTCGCCAACTGTCAAGTTGTCAACCCGGCCCGAACAATCCCGACCTGTTGCAGCAGCATAAGATCTACATATTCGCCACAGTTTACACCAAGCCAGCTGGTCTCGGGGCACAGCGCTGGGTTCCAATCTCGTGACTTCGAGTTCGATCCCAGACTAAGGTTTTTTTTTGTGAATCGAGTCATTTTGTTTTTATTTTATTTTAAGTTAGTATTTCTTTTAAGCATATTACTTATACAAAATAATTTCGATGTTCCACATTGCCAGGCGTCCCGTGACGGCTCACAATTTTTTTTTATACGTGATTAATACTTACGTGCATCCACAAAGTTCTGCGGCTGTAACGCGGAGTCCGTCTGGTCGGAGGACGCCAGCTGCGTGGAGTAGGTGTGCTGGAAGTGGCCCGAGCTCAGCGCGCTCGACACGCTCGGCGTCGGCGGGTAGGGCGGCGGTTGCTACGGACAACAATGGTGTAGCTTATTAGATTAAAGTTTGATAATCCAGTGGGTAATCAAACGCCAGAAATGGACACAATTCTTTATATAATTTCAAATCTTTACCTCCATCTTCCGATTTCATCTTTCTCTTTTTAACCGACTTCAAAAAAAGGAGGAGGTTCTTTATTCGGTTGTATTATGTATTGTATTAAACCGATTTGAAAGATTCTTTTTTATGTGCCTTCTCTGTTGAGAAGAGGCCTTTGCCCAGCAATGGGAGAGTAATAGGATGGTAGTATAATAATATTATATGTGAAAACTTTCGGAAGTCGGTGGCAAAAATGTCAATGAAACAAACAAAGTCACCGACTTAAAGTTATTTTAGTTTTTTTTGGAAGTCCTATTTTTGCAGAAAGTTTTTTATAATACTCGTACACACACGTTCTCAATACTAATACTACTCCCTCAATACTATCATCTCCAGAAAAATAAAAAACCAATATCACTTCTAGATGAGCATCAGTAGTATGCAAATGGTGCTGTGTCGGACGGAACCCACTGAGACTAGAATTCTTTACTGTTTACATTGTAACGATTGCTTGACAGCTGTAAAGCGACCCAGTCCACGAAAAATAAGTAGAGCTCGAAAGTTACTAAAATTAACGATCTAGACGTCATTAGGCTTGATGTGATTTATAAGCGAAAGTGATCTTTCTTGCGCATCGTTTAAAACGATAATTGCTAAAAGTGAAATCATTTCAGTTTTGTTGGGGCACCTCGGATATCTGACTCGCTTGAGCGAGTTTGGGTTGAGAGGACTTCGTTTTTGAGCGTAGGTTCCATGGCTTTATGAAGGAACAAGACCTGTCCTCGATGTGATTGCACATTTACAATTACGAACTTTCGTCCTTAATTGAACCCCTTTATGGGTGAACTTTAAATAATTTGTAGTTCATCATCTTCATTTCAGTCGAAAGACGTCAATGCTGGACATAGGATTCCCCCAAGTGTCGGCACATTGACCGGTCCCATGCGTCTCGAATCCAGCGGATCCCGCAACCTTCACCAGGTCATCGGTCCATCTAGTGAGAGGCCTTGCCATTTTAGTTGCTCATTACATGAAGATGCAAATTTTCATGCTTCTTGACCCAATTGTTTTGCTATGCGTTATCTGTCAGTGAATTAATTTACGATTTTTATCAAGTAAGATAATGTTCCTTCTCATAGAGAGGAGGCCTGTGACCCAGCAGTGGGAACATTAATAGGCTGATGATGATGAAGATAATGTTCAGTGTATTTTACCTGCGGGTGAGGCGGGTAGGGCGGCTGCAGTACTCCGTTGTTGTTGGCACCGTTCGGCGACGCCTTCGGCAAACATCGCACTAGCTTCGTGCACAGGCCGTCTGCGTCTTGTAAGTAATGCTGTGGGGCAAACAGACGTTAGGCATAGGAAACAGTCAAAGCTCCTGAGAGCGGAACGTATTAATAATTCGTGTCACGGCTCCACTAAAACAAGGCCTAACGAGTACATTGTCTATCTTATTAAAGAAAGAAGAAAAGGGGAGGAGGTCTGAAGACGTAGACTATTTTCGAAGACAAATTGTTCGATGAATAAATTTCTTAAGTCAGTCTACGGCATCGTCAAAGGAAGTAAAATGAGGTTTCGGATTCCGCAGGCATATGAGCTAAGGCTTAGGCACTTACATGGATTAAATCCGTCATGTTATCGAAGAATTCTTCATCGTCTATAGTTAGACGTTGATTTTGGTTGTCAGGAGCTGTCGCCCATTTTACTCTGAAAAGATTAACATACCATTTTCACATATTTTAACTCAATAACAACGTATATGTACGTAACTATTATATGGGAGACAAACATTCGAACACATTTTTGCAAAATAAATAAAAGGTGATGAAGTATAGAAAACACGCCATTTGTAGCCATTAACATAACTAAAGGTATTATTATTCTCCGATGACGCGGTTGCACATGTTTCAAGCACTTTTATTGTTTAATTATGTAGATGTAGATAGACATTACTTTGTTTACTTACAATACATGGATAAAAATGCCAATGAATGGCGTATTATTATTGAGAAATATTTAAAAAATAAAATGGCATATTATGTGTTGTATAGTAAAATCAACCGTCAAATAGCGTAGCTGTGTTTGATTGTAAGAAATATGAGTTACAGATACATTTCAGATTCGTCTGGAATGTAAAGCTGCCTTAATTCTTCTGGTTTTGAAAACTACCAGAGGAATTAAGAGAGCGGAGGGGGAAAATGTCCATAGGCGGCCACTTTCACCTTTTATATTTAAACTAATAAATATAAAGGGCGGAAGGGACATCGACGCAAACAGTTACGGTTGTATACTATTTAACACTAGGTTGACATGCCATGTGGCATTAGGTCTGTCTACGTACCATTAAATAAACCAGAAAACACAATGTATTTCTTACCGATAATGTTCGACTCGTCCTCGAAACCGCACGCAGAGCGTATGGTCTCCGGGGAAGTTGGTACTCTCTCGAACTAGGAACACTCCGTCCGGAGAGCCCGACAGGAGGGCTTCCGCGCGCTCCCGGGAGATCGCGCCGTGGTGCCATCTGGGAACAATATTACAATGAAATCGGTGTTCAAAAGCAATGCTCTTTGGCATAGAGACCTTTAGAATGATTTATGGGCCAACCTAGTTCATAAGTCATTTCGACGTTAGTGTTTTCACTAGGAATCTCTCGAAATCTCAGCAGTGGCCTGGAAACTAGATTCGTGCCTGGTTGTGCAGTCAATGGCCGTAGGCTCGCCCTACATTACTTGGGATAATGGGACTTAAACATCTTCTGCTTAATGCTTCCAGGAATGCATGTTTGATGTTCGTTTATGTTGCAACATTTTCGGAACAGCCTATATCCAAAGTTGGATATGCTAGTCACTAGAGAACACATGAAAGAGCAGCACACCAAAGCTCTCAACAACCACTCTTAGAAAGCCATCGAATGCAGTCGCTGTAGCCGAAATCGGCTAGATGGCGTCATCACTGTAGCGGCACAACAGCACCATACTACAAAAAACACTACAGCTAAGCCACAAATGAAGAACTAACATCAAATTCCTTAAGGGCTATTTATATCCCTCAAATGGCTTAGCATGATCCTCCGTTACGCCTAAAATACTGCAGCATTAAGTTTGAAATAAATATATGGTAAAGTTGAGGATTACTGCTAAGCCCAATGTGTGACGAAAACACGATTCCATAAACTTTTCTCGATAGAAAAAAAATCCAAAGTTACCTCCAAACCAAACAATAAACCGCTGGTATTCAAAAAGTACTTCAAATTAGGTCATGAAACTTTGCATACTAACTGAACTAACTATAAAGCAGGTCTTATGTGTCTTATTTTTTTAGTCCAATCAATAGAGTTTTTGTAAATCGCAAAAAAACACTCATTTCGCACTATTCGGCCGCAGTGATTGACGTAACAACCGATTTGTAGTGCAAGCTAATTAGAACTTTATTCCAACAGTATTTCAAACGAAGTTTGAACCACCACAAATAGAGTTGCTAATTTTAGAGTTAGAAGGGCCTTAATGGCGATTTTAGAGTTCTCTGTGACTTAAGACCATATAGAAAAACCCGACAAAAACTATCGGGCAGTAGCTCACCAGATGCAACACCCTTCTGGTCGGAGGAACCTCCCTTTTCTCTAAGGAACACACTGCTCCTCCATGCCCCCATAGAACTATGTGAAGCGAATTTACGACACCATAATTCTCGATACATAAGACGCCTTGTTTTTGATAAAGACTAGGTCACTTGTAATCATTACGTGTGATAAATATTAAAGATAACAACAACAACATCGATACACCTGGTATCGGAATCAACAGACTTTGAATATTGTTTTGTGGAGAAGTATAGGAAAAGCAAGAAATAAACAATATCGCTGGATATTACACACAGCGCCATCTAGCGCCACACTAAGCAACGAGGCTTATGTCGTGGACACCAGATAGTTGATATACTACATAGATGCTTTTTGTTTGTAAATACATACTCTTTATACATATAAACAACTCAACACAAACTACCAGTAGTTTGTGTTGAGTTGTTTATATTTAGATGCCAGTCAGACTGGAACCCCAACATAGGGAAAAGCTAGGCAGATGATGGTGTAAGAAAAACAAATAGTTACAGACTGACTCCTGAAGGCAAATTATATGTTTGCTTTTATCGCTGTTAGAAGAGATTTAAATCATACTTCGATTCGATGGCCTATCCCTATCTGATATTAGCCCTTAATTAAATTAATATTATCTTTGTTGTTGTCAAAACCGAAACTTATCAGGTATTGTCTAACTAAACGTTACAGTTAACACAGGAATAGAATAGAATACTCTTTATTATGTACACCATTAAAATTACAGATACAAAAAAAAGTAAAACATACAAGGGGTGACACAATGGGCGGTCTTATCGCTAAAAGCGATCTTTTAAAGACAACCTATGGATGGATTTAAGGGGGAAGGAGAGACAATACTGCAGGTAGCCTTTGGTGTACCATTTACATACTAGGACCATTTACATAGTAGGACTTCTTGTTTATTTTTCTAGTGGCAGAAGTAGATTCTGAATACACTTTTGCATATAGACCCGGTAACCTTTAATCAGGGTTTTAGTATTAAATCTTTATCGTTTATCTTACTACGCACGTATGGTCTATAAGCCTTGCAAGTACATTATTGTCATAGTTAAGTCAAAGGTTCACCATAATGTGACCTTGACCAGCAAATGTTTTTTATTCTTCGATTCTTTATTAGTGATTTAAGGTTTTAAATGACAAATATTTCTGGTAACCTATAACCAGGGTTTTAGTATTCAATCTTTATTGTTTATCTTACTACGCACATAATTGGTCTATAAGCCTTGCAAGTACATTATTGTCATAGTTAAGTCAAAGGTTCACCATAATGTGACCTTGACCAGCAAATGTTTTTTATTCTTCGATTCTTTATTAGTGATCTAAGGTTTTAAATGACAAATATTTCTGGTAACCTATAACCAGGGTTTTAGTATTCAATCTTTATTGTTTATCTTACTACGCACATAATTGGTCTATAAGCCTTGCAAGTACATTATTGCCATGGTTAAGTCAAAGGTTTACCATAATGTGACCTTGATCAGCAAATGTTTTTTATTCTTCGATTCTTTATTAGTGATCTAAGATTTTAAATGACAAATATTTCTGGTAACCTATAACCAGGGTTTTAGTATTAAATATTTATAGTTTATCTTACTACGCACGTATGGTCTATAAGCCTTGCAAGTACATTATTGTCATAGTTAAGCCAAAGGTTTACCATAATGTGACCTTGACCAGCAAATGTTTTTTATTCGTCGGTTCTTTATTAGTGATCTAAGGTTTTAAATGACAAATATTTCTTGGTTTGATTGACTCAGATACTTTTGCACATGTTTCATAGTCCTAAAAAGAAAAAGGATTCTTACGAAACACCTTCAAACATATCACTCAACACAATGCCTTGCTGTCTGACAACACACCACAAGAACGGAACGAAAAAAAAAAAAACATATTTACTCTACGTCTTCGTACGCAAAGACCGGAGGTATGAACAACAACACTTTGTGCGGTTTGTTGTAGCACCGGGTAATGTCACACGCACACTCCATACTTCGTTGTTTCAGTAACTGAAGACTTAACGTCTATTATCTCTCAGATAAGCAGTGATAACGGTGATCTTATCATAAGTGTGCTAGGTGTTTTAGTAAATTAGTGTTTTCTAAATACAAACAAGGCGTATTTTGTCAACTTGGTATTTGAATGAGAATTTAAAATATTGTAAAGGGGTTTTTAGGTTGTTCAGAGTGCATTGATCTCGTAGATATCGATAGTCACAGTGATTTGAGCATTCCGAGTTTATGTGAATTTCATTGCTTTACACTCTTTAGTTTTGGTTCTAGACATCCCAGACTAAAAGTACATTCAACTTGTATCATTTAGACAAAGGTATCGTACATGCTTATCACAAACCAAGAAAAAAAACAGACTGCCTTCTGTTTATAATGATAAAAAGCTTATCCCAAGAACTGAGCAGACACTTAAGTCTAATTAGTCGATAAGTACAGAGAACTAGCCTATAAACAGCAATATATATACACACATCAACACGGTCTAGGGATATTTTTAAAAAAGCGAATTACTATCAATGTGTTAATTATTTATATGACATGTATATATTTAAAAGATACGTTATTTAATATTCTACCATTTTTTAATAATGGTTAAGGTATAGATTAACACTTCAATACCCGCAATTACAGACACAATTAAAATAACAATGCACCGTGCCTCTGGAGGCACGGCCGGGAGCATACGGGTTAAAATTTCAGGATTTTATGGAAAAAAAATGAAGCATAGACGGAAACCGTATATGAATGAACTTTTAATTTGTGAATAAAAACTGAAAAAAATAGAAAAATCATTTAATTTGTGTTTATAAACTTGAAGTTAGTAGTCTGAGAAAGCGCCCATGATGTTCATAACACATCGGCAACGATTCGGCATGCTCAGCGGGCCTAAAAAGGCCACTTTAGCAGAATCATAAAGTATTTCACTTTAAAAAAATTAAATCTTTAAAACGGACTTTATGATCATGACTATAAAGTCCATTTTAAGAATTTACATTTAGCAGAATCATAATTTAATTCACTAAAAAATTAAATCCTTAAAACGGACTTTAGGAGCATGACTATAAAGTCCATTTTAAGAATTTACATTTCTTAACGTGATTCATATTAGGATTCTGATTTCTGATAAAGCGGCCATTTTAGACCCCCAGAACAAGATTGTCAATGTCTTGCTGCGGAATATTGTCCCATGTCCTTCTGAGGTGCGCAAAAAGTTGATCTTCTGTAGCCAGATTTTCAGGAACTTCCTTCAGAGCTCTTCTTTGCAGCATATCCCACGCATGCTCAATGGGATTTAGATCTGGCGATTGAGCAGGCCAGTCTAAGGCCCTAACATTATGTGTATGTAACCAAGCTGCTACCGTTCTCGCCGTGTGTGCCCGGGCATTGTCGTGCATGAGCAGGAAATCTTGCCCCATTTGTGTTCTGTGGGGCAAGATTACGGGCCCCAGCACCTGTTGGACGTATCGTTCTGCCGTCATATTGCCCCGCACCCAAACGAGATCCGTCCGTCCTCCAAGACGAATTCCTGCCCAAACCATAATTGTTCCTCCTTGGTATGGGTGAACTTCCTGAGGGTTCTGGAGACGGCTCCATCGTCCAGGAACTCGCCAAACACGCGTCCTTCGTGAATCTGGATGGAAGCCGAACCTGGATTCATCCGTGAACAGCACATTGGACCATTGGTCACGGCCCCAGTCCACGTGGTTCCGAACCCATTCTAATCGTCGTCCACGATTGCCTCTCTGTAAAGGTGGGACCCGGAGTGGTCTACGAGAGCGTAGATTGCTTTCATGCAGTCGCCTTCTTACAGTTTGGTCACTCACAAGCACTTGGTGTTCCACTCACAGCCTTTGGACCAATTGAGTCGCCGTTGCATTTGGTTGTGCTCGCGCAGTAATTTGCAAAAATCGGTCTTGTCTGGGGGAAGTGATGCGACTTGGCCCCCGGTGCCTCTCCGCTACTTCACCTGTGGCACGATAGCGTGTCCACAATCTTGAAATTACATTTTGATGGGTCCCTATGGCCTCAGCAACATTACGCTGAACAGATCCAGCTTCCAGCATTCCCACAGCTCGTAACATCTCCGCCCTCGTCAAATGTCGGCGTTGCATGGCTACAATACCTCAATTTTAACTTTATCTTAACTAAACGTAATTCGTATTGTTTTCTAAATTTCGCACAAATGAAAATTCCCTCTCCTATACATCAAGACATTTTTATGCCACCGAAACAAAAGAATTTTCAAAAATTTGAATTTGGAATTAGTCTGAGATAAATTACAAACAAATCGGTGTATAAAAGATTCCAATGCGGCCAGTACTTTTCGAGTTATTTAATTGAGTATGAAATATCCCTAGACCGTGTTGATGTGTGTATTATGCAGTCAAGGAGTGAAAGGGTTAAGCACTTTTGCCTCAAATTTTTAGTAACATCATGCATGATTCACTCTGACATAATTTTGAATGCAAACCGTACAAAAAGATGACACGTCTCACGTTCGGCTAATCGCATATCCATTTAATTCCTTGAGTGTATATTACACAGATATTATAGATAATATACTCACGGCCACTGAGTCATGTTGACGAGCCTGTTCCCGGCGGGGGGAGGGTTCACGCATGTCGAGTTCACCAACACGTCACTGGGCCCTTTGGACACCGCTGTTGAACAAATAAGTTTTATTAATATTTTTAGTTGTTGATTAGCTATGTCGGCAGTACTTTGGACGGATGAGTATGAATTCATGACCTAATCCGTTGGTCTTAGTCAATAGGGTATTTTACTCCATATGAGAAAAAATCTAAAAATATATTATTCAGATAGCATAGGCTAAAAGCAGTCGGAAAACGTTAGTTTTAGTTCATAAAATAGCAAACTAAATTTTATAATTCAATTCAAAGGTTTCAGCTTTTTTAATCTGTTTCATAACACCATTCAAGTAGTCGCCATGTTATTACGTCATACGGCTATGTAAACATAGAAGTGTCAACTGTCAACTTCAAGTATCACTGCATTTGTTTACACAGCCAACTGACGTCATGACCACAGACCAATATGGCGTCTACTGTGTCCCGCGTTTTCGTCAAATTACGCGCGAAATTTGAAAATGTAAAATTTAAATGCATTTGTATAGCACTTAACGATTGAATAAATTTTTTGTGATTTTTTTAGTGGTTCATTAGCACTATAGAATCTAATTGAGACACTTTTCAAAAATGGGTGTAATACCCTATTGTCGTTCCATTATACGGGCTTTTAGAAGTTTTAAAGTATTTCAATAGATACCGGATGACTTTTTTATCACTTTCCAAAAAAATGGGGATAATGATAATGCTGGTTTATACATGATAAACCAGCATTTATAGGTATCGCTTTTTTTCTTGTTTATTCTAATATTTTATAGGGGTAAATTAAATTTTATAAGTTCGGATGTTACAGGCAATTCCTGGAACTCATCATCATCTGCCTAGCCTTTTCTCAACTATGTTGGGGTCGGCTTCCAGTCTAACCGGATGCAGCTGAATACCAGTACTTTATATGGAGCGACTGCCTATCAAACAATACAAGGCAATTCCTGGAACTACTCATCCAATTTAAAAAAAACCGGCCAAGTGCGAGTCGGACTCGCACACGAAGGGTTCCGTACCAATTATTATAAAAAAATCACGTTTGTTGTATGGGAGCCCCCCTTAAATATTAATTTTATTCTGTTTTTAGTATTTGTTGTTATAGCGGCAACAGAAATACATCATCTGTGAAAATTTCAACTGTCTAGCTGTCACGGTTCATGAGATACAGCCTGGTGGCAGACAGACGGACAGACAGCGAAGTCTTAGTTAGTAATAGGGTTCCGTTTTTACCCTTTGGGTACGGAACCCTAAAAACGTCAAAAAAGTGCCATAGAATGTGTTTTTTATGTGGGCGAAGTCGCGGGTACAAGCTAGTGTAATATAAAGTCGTGGATTAGTCGCATAAGGCAAAATTGGACCATTGGCATTATGACTACTGGAAAATAACCCGATTACTTGGCAACATAGTCGGAAAAGCTCATATTCTTGCTACAGAATCTTCCTAGTCTTAAACGTAGATAACGAAGTGTCTCCCGCAGTAAATGTGTTAAGGCTGATGCTCTAGGGTAGCCCGCTAAATTCAAATTTTCTTACGTTTCTTGCAATTTGCAGGCCAGTGTTAGGTTGTATGTTGATTAAAATATTGTTAGCGATTGTAAGACGTATGTAGTTACAGAATTATAATCATCAAAATCATCAATACAACCCTCGAAGTTCATAAAGGGGTAGCAATGACTTTGACCTTGAAAAATCGTTCCTCGACCTTTATGAACTTGGAGGGTTGTATTGATGATTTTGATGATTATAATTCTGTAACTACATACGTCTTACAATCGCTAACAATATTTTAATCAACACACAACCTAGCACTGGCCTGCAAATTGCAAAAAACGTAAGAAAATTTTAATTTCGCGGGCTGATCGGAGCTTTCACCATAAGCAAAACTTGCTTATTCATCTCTTTTGTATTAGCCTCTCCCCGGCCAGCTGCCAAGGTTTGCGCAGCATTATAATAATACTGCAATGTCATTTTCGCAAGTCATGAATGCCTGTATTCCTGTGGCGTCATCTTCTGACGTTCACAGGTTCGTTAAGCCAGGTTTCTTTGTGATGGGAGGTTATACTTTGGGTCACAGCAACCACAGTATAAGAGAGGGACGAGCGGACCCGCTTTTTAAGTTTCTTCCAACTTTATCAGGTTTTCTTTTTTTTTTAATGTTATAACTTTAAATACATTCGTCACCCCTGTATAATGCACCCATCAGCACATTTGAGTGCGTTACCGTAAGCCGTGATGTTTCACACCAGAAAAAAGTCGTTTCCCAGCAATAATTTTTGCGCAGTGTTACTTAGTTTGATGTACAGTCGTGGTCTTTTATGCCTGACCAGTTTAATTTTTTTTCGCTTAAATCATGCGAAGGCGCCGAGACACGCCCCCTTAAAGTTTGGGCCTATTAGGAAAGTGGCAACTTTGGCGCACAAAATAACAATAACTCTCGTTTGGCGTTCGTCGTCAGTGTGCTCAGCCGATTCGGTATCTTTTCATTCATTATTTCTATACAGTGTCAACGGGACGGGGCTAGAGAGCGTTTCTATGTTGCGAGTACAAGCAAAAATTAGCTTAGTGGTGATCAGGCGGGAGTGTCTTCGATAGTACAGAATGTTTGGTGAAAGGTCCTTTTACATGCTGTATTTGGGTTCTATGTAGGGCCGCAATAAACCAGGCCGAAATTCAGACTATACGAGTTGCTACTGAGATAGTTTTTACTAAAACTAGTTTACTAATAACCTACTTTCTACCCTCATCTGGAATGGACCTATCCATAGACATAATCCAACTCCGCTTGTAACCAGACCGCGAAGCGATTGCAATTTAATGAACTAAGTACTGCGAATAACCAGGGCTGGTCATGATTTGCATGTCCGAATACATTACATTAGAGAACGTGCGAACTATGTCTATTTACGCACACGCGGAATTCACATCAACTACATTAATACGCAAGTTAGATTAATATACTCGTTAATAGTTGGTCGGTGATAGATTTATTGGTGACTGACGTGAAGTCAGCTGCGAATTTTGTTTTCCTTGTGTAACTTTTGTGCAATCGCGGGGAAAGTCAAGGTGCATGACAAACTGGCACATGTCATGGCAGTATTTTTTTATGAATCACAAATTAATTGGACTCTGACTGTAGAGATTGAAAGTGCTATATGAGTAAACTTTGATCATTGAATTAGCTGGGATCCGGGAGTTCGTTTTGGTATTAAGTGCTTTCGCACACTATAGACAAGACTGTCTTAAGAAGACACACTATTGATCTACTAGTGCGAACGAGACAGCCTATTGCCCTACTAGTGCGAGCGAGACAGACTATTGCCCTACTAGTGCGAGCGAGACAGACTATTTATTCCCTTTAGCAATAATCTGTCTTAGGGCTACCGCACACTATAGACAAGACTGTAGACAGACAATTAAGGGTAACTGTCTGTCTATAGTTTTGTCTATAAGACTGTCTTTAAGGGCTACCGCACACTATAGACAAGTCTTCAAGGCGTCACAGACAATTACCCTTAATTGTCTGTCTACAGTATTGTCTATAGTGTGCGGTAGCCCTTAAAGACAGTCTTCAAGGGGTCACAGACAATTACCCTTAATTGTCTGTCTACAGTCTTTGTCTATAGTGTGTGGTAGCCCTTTTTTTTTTTCGGATGGTAAATCATCAAATGACTCCTCCCGCTCTGGGCGGAGCAGGAGGGAGTGTCAGACTTTTACTGACTAAAACCCATCCATGTTCCTTCATCGCCCTTTGTGTTCCGGGGCCACGGTATCTCTTTCGAACTTTTGCGGGACCGCAACCCCGGCAGGCATCGGTCTTTACGGACCCCTTCGTTTTTGCTGACTCTCTTTGAGGCACGCGTGGAACACAAACGCGCCGTCGACACGGCCTGTCGTCATGAGACGGACGGACAGCGAGCTAGCCCATAGCCTACCGTCCACAGGCCCGCGCCTACGGTGGCCGGGGGCCACATGGTGGCCCCCGACGCCCGGGGCGTCTCCCGCGGCGGCCGGGACGTTGAGAGGTTCTCTCACGTTCCGCCACCTCCTTTTCTAGCATTACTGCTTCGCAGGAGGTGACGGCGTCCCATTCCGTCTCGCTCCGGACCATGGCTTGCACCAGGGCCGGACGCGAGAGGTCGCCGCCGCCAATCGCCGCTTCGAGGACACGGCGGTGCTCCGCCCACGCGGGGCACACCTTCACCGTGTGCTCCACCGTGTCCTCCGGTCGATCCTCACAGTGGAAACACCGACGTTTCCTCCCGCCCGATTCGGTGCAGAAACCTCCCGAACACACCGTGTCCGGTGAGGACCTGCGTCAGGCGGAAGGTGAGGTGTGTGGTAGCCCTTAAAGACAGTCTTGTGTGTGCGAAAGCCTTTAATACACATAGCCAAGAGAGATAGGGCAGTCTCCATCATTACGATCATAATATCATTCAACTCAGTAGGTACCTACTCAGTATCTATGCCTTAGATCAGTGTTTTTCAACCTTTTTCATGACACGACCGTAAGTACCGTAAAGACCGAAGTATGAAAACATATTGGAGACCCCCGACCCTTCCCTTTTTTTTCATTTATTTTATTATGTTACAAATATTAAATCCCTACAATTTTTTATATGCATTTGCATAAGTAATTAGGATTCGGATATTTTTTTTTTTAATTTGGAAGTCGATTTAATTCTCAATGTAGCAAAAACGGATCCACAATGGGAGAAATTAGTTAACAAGCTAAACCTCAATAAGATGGATGAGTACTAACTAGGTCATAGGTTTTTATTTTGTTAATTTGTATCTTCATCTATCATCTTTCTAGGCTTCATTGTTTTGTTTATTGAGGTAGTTTTCGCGACCTCTTGCGACCCCCCTACAAAGGCTTCCGACCGGCAGGTTGAAAAACACTGCCTTAGATATTGCAGTAAGTACATAAGTACTGAGTTGAATAGATTCTAAGGGGACTTTTTAAGGACTCAAAATAAGTGTGTCGTGTTATTAATTGTCAATATAATATGTTTATGTGGTTAGTTACCAGACGTAGTCTGCGAGGTGTGCATAGCAGAGGGCGCAGGCCCGGGCGGCGCTGGCGTCCGAACCGACGATGACATTACGATCTGTTGACCACAAAATAAATTTGCATTAGACATTCGCTATTAAAAACAACGTTGAAACCGAATTTCTTTTACATGATCAATTGTATGAAACAATTCAAGATGAACCATTGAAGAATATTTAAATTTCTAAAACATTATTGTTAAGGGAATTGACGAACAGACTTGATGCAATTGTAAGACCGCGTTGTGTTGCTTTGTGGACTTCGGGAACCTATACAAGTGAAAATCTACCGCAGTAGAGTGACGATGACATGTACATGCGTAGTACCTACGTGGAATGAGGGTATTAGCTTGACATACCCACATAAATAATGTAACTAGGTGAAGTTCAATTTGAAACTAGGCCAGCAGTATTTAGGACATTAAAATTTGTCGCATTACTTATTCCTTGTCACAAATATAAACCGTCTATGTACCTACTTATTTATAAAGTAAAAATGTAAAAAAAATCACTGCAAGCACAAAAGCAGCTAACGAAGAAGACCATTATACAAGTTGTAGAATGCAATGCACGTAGTCCAAATAGCTCCGTTCGAGAGTATGTGAAGCAAAAATAATATAAATAAATTGCACTCACATTATGTGGAATGGAATTCTGCAATGCGGTGGGCGAGAGAGGCGCGTGTGGGCCATTACTACCGCTCACACTACTTCCACACTGAAACAAAGTTTTAGACTATCGTAAAAATAACCCACATGTATTGTGGAAATGGCTATCCTAGATAGGAGGCCTTACGCTAACGCCACATCTGCCTTTAGTGAATAAATATTTACGTTTGATCTGCGCGGTGTCTTACTTTCTAAGCAGCCGTGAGAATTTCCATGGCATACAATGCTCGCTATGACAAAGGGATTGAATGAAATGAACTCTACTTTCCGTCGTCGGTAAAGCGCGACATAAATATGGTTGACACTGAGACAATAACCTACAAATCATTTTAAAAAACTTTGTCACATGTCAGTGGAATCATGCGACGGTGATAATGCTACAATTGTTTTGTTTCAACTACGTGCAATGGGAACTTGTCTCGTACTATGGCCTTGTTTATAGATCAATGTGGTCGCACAAAGGGACATAAATTAAGTGACATCGTTGTAATAACTATGGCACTGTGCTTCTCATTCTCAATGCTCTATGACGAATACAATAAGTCTCGCCTATCGACGTAATGTAAGTACTATGTTGCCTATTAAGAAGTTTCTAAACGCAGTCGTTTGTTAGGATTATCGCGTCTTGTTCTGTTCGAGTTACTGTTTGCAAAATAAATTAAATTCCTATGTACTGTGTAGCTAATATTTTATGGTTATTATACCTTAGATGTTATGATGTAACCATAGAATTATATCTAACATACAATCAGAATGGAATTACTTAATTAAAATTGTATACTTAAGAAGTTTGTTACATTCGAAATTATAATTGCGTTGGGAAATTTTAGATGTGCTAATAATGCTAACCGTGAAAACGAACAATAAACCTCTTAATCTAGCTGCTATTTCGTTGTTAAGAAAAAAGTTTTATAATTTTATTTGTGGTCCCACTTTATATCTAGCTAGGTTGAGACATGTCATATTTATTTAACTACAGGTTTCAAGAGGAGAAAAAATAAACCCACATGCACTGCTTACTTCTGAGTCCCCAGTGCAAGAAGCATTTTGGCTAACCATCACGAGCTTATGAAGTCGCCATTGAAGACGCTTATCAATATGGGTTTCCCCCAGTTTTAGGCAATATAGCCTGGCCGTTCGTCAAAAAAGTGCGGGGCATTTTTTTCACTTAGTGGAAACCGACCCAAGATCGCTTGAAAGTTATAGTCTTTGCCGAGCTTCATACCATCATTTAAGAAGATCAGTAAGATGAATACGCACTGGTAGTTGGTGAGGGGGCTGAGCGCGCTTGAGCCGGGCCGGGGCGGTGGGAGCGGGCGTGGCGGAGGCCGAGTACCAGCCGCAGGGGCCCACGCCCTGAGGGCCCGCGTGCACTCCGTGCTGAAACAACAGGGTATAACTAAATATTTCACTCTTTCATGGGTTCTCTGTTTGAACAAGACTAACATCTGAAACTTCGGTCAAAAAATTTAGAACGAATCTTTTGCGCCTTCGCCTGATGGCAAAGTTTCGTGCATCAGACGAGGAATGATTAAACTCTTATTGAGGTCTAACTATTAAACCCTTCAAGCAAAACTTTAAATCATGTATTGTTTAGATTCATTAATGACTCTGCCCTGGAGTGCAAATGTGGTGCGGTTTCACAAACGATGGGGAACTTAATATCGTGTCCTGCGTGTCCAGTTGTTTGTTCATTACAGGAACTGATGGACGCTACCGAAAACGGCAAACTAGTAGCTCAGTTCTGAGCCGACACAATTTAGATTGCCATCGAACCGCTAAGAAGAATCATGTAGAAGGGTTTGCGTTCAAGTCCGCCAATTGCTTATGAACGAGATCTATTTCATAACAGCCCCAAATAAAATCACACTTGCCTTGAGATACAGAACTAAGATCTGAAGCTTTAATAGGTAAAAGTAGGGCTTGTTATCTTTAGGCTGTACTACGTAACATATCTAATATTTCAGTGATTTCAATAATATTGCAGAAACAAGAGAGTTATCGATACTAAACAAACATTAAGACTGGAATTCAAAATACTGGGTGAATTAAACTAAACTAGAATATTGTGTCATACATAAGGTGCTTATAGACGAACGATCAATGTCGAATACGAATATAATTTGATATGTTCGTAAACAGGTCAAGTTTAAATGAAAAACAGGCAAAATCCTTGCAAAATTAAAATGTAAAATCTGGACGTCTGAACACGTTTGCTCATTCTACTTAAAATATTGATAGTTTACACAGTAGCCAGAATGAAAATAAATAACGCTACTGTTAAATTTGATCGTGATGGTCGAGGCTGACCGACCACAAATCGACCTTTCATAAAGACGAGTCATGACTGCAAACATTTAGAATATTGAAAAAATAAAGAAAAGTTTGCAGCAGGCTTATAATAATGAGGACGCGGATTAAGAGGCCATTGATATAGTAAACGATAAACAGTATACAGACAGACACACAAGTGTTGTAACACAACCGCAATATTGTTTAGCAGTATAACGAATTGGAAGCACTTAGATAAACGATAATGTTCCCAGTAACGATCCATTGAAACGCACAGCCTTGGACAGACGCCAAATCTGTTGATACAGGTACGCTGAATAAAATTTTTCATGCGAATTTTCTTTTTCACACTACTTTTGATGTGTGAATTAAAACGCAAGAGTGGTAACAAAAACGTTACTATGAAAAATATTTTACTAGTGACCGTCGTAGTGTCGTACACAAAACTGCGTTTCTGTTACATTTTCACAGTCAAAGGTACTTAGTTGCAACGGGAAGTATTTCAAGTATACGCACTAAAGAAAGTCGGGCACAACAGTAGCTGCATGTGGCACGGATCGAGGACGAACGTTGCGTACAGAATGGCTGATACATCGATAAAGAATGTACTACAGACGTGCTGCTCTATAACTTTAGCTTACTTGCACATGTTACTGAAAACTACGACACGGATGATGTAAGAAGGAAATCCTTTCAGTGCGAATGCTTCGAGCCAGCCGTGATTATATTATAAATGTACATAAACATTTTATGTAGACCACAATGGTATGTGCCAACATTATAGACCTTTTGGTATACTAGATCAGCCCAAAACACTTTAGTGCTTTACACTGCACCAATGATATTATGATCTGTGAGATCGTTTTTAGGGCTCAATCTGATGTTAGAACTTTTAGAGAAGTTTGATTGCTGCTGCAAACTTTCGACAAAACGACACCGCAGATTCCTCCAAATGGTTCGTGGTTATTCTTGTATGTTCTTTTTTTTTGTTTCACCAAAAGCCATCACAGTACAAGATATTATTACTAAGAACATAATTATAAGGCTTATAAGTAGGTCACAATAATTTTAATACTGTGACTCCTGGAAAAAAACACCATTTCCAGTTTGAGCCCTGACACAGATATGAGGCAACGCGGCGAACTTATTAATAGAAGAACAACAATAACGAGTGATCAATAATAGCCCTGGATCGATAGAACTGGAAGGCCTTTTCCCAGCACTGAGATGATACAAGCTAACCAAGAATATTATTTACCTGTGCCAATGGCGGATGCGCCTGGTGACGATGCACGTCAGAATTCATGTCGCGCTCCTCCTACCACGACTGATTACCCCTCATCATCTGTGAACAAACAATATAAATCGTTAGTACGGTCGATCAAGCTATTTGGTTTACATTTTACAATGTAATTTGTTGGTTAAGGCGACTACATGAGCTAAACGCGAGTTTTATAATGCAAATATTATGTATGATGATTACTGCAATAAACAAAACCAGAAAAATATATGATATTCTTCAGGATATATGCTAGTACGATAGTGTTTTGAAACATAATACAACTAACTTTATTCAATAGAAAAAAATCACGAACTTATCTTTTAAACTTTCTTATATCGAGTAAAAACCATACTAAAATACATGCGATCATTCTGATTTTTTGGAAAATATTTCTACAAGCAACATATTAGCATCTCAGTGTTTTTTCCTTTTTTAGTACAATCAATAGTTTTTTTGTAAATTGCCAAAAAAAACACTCATTTTGCAGTATTCGGCCCGCAGTGACTGACGTTACAACCACTCTGTAGTGCAAGCTGATTAGAACCTTATTTTAACAGTTTTTCAAACGAAGTTTGAATCACCACAAATAGAGTTGCTAATTTAGCTCCTGTAATCGCCTTAAACTGTAAACCAAATAGCTATTAATATATAATAATAATTCTATAAGTAATACTTGTTCGACCGCGACCGCACCGTACTAATCAACAGCTCTTTGTACGTATAATGTCCCGTTCGCACTGTGTCGTGACGATTAATTTATCGTTGGTTTTTAGTTGGCAAAACTCGTCGACGACAGTAATCGCGTGGTCATACGTATATGTGAACACCTCCATTTAAATACACAAGCCACGACACTTGAAACTACACGATTATCTGTCGTCACGACATCGTGCGAACGGGGCCTTAGTCTCAATTTAGGGATACTTGACAGACCCTGAATTGGACGAAAAACACTTCCAAATAAGGATATTACTTGACACAATAAGAGCTGTAACAAACATTTCTTAATTTTTTCAGATGAGTCAAACCAGGGGATTTTCCTTCCTCCAAGACTTAAGTAACACGTTTATAAACATTGTTATTCGTCACATAACTTAAATAGGTAAACAATATTTTCTGCTGCATTAAATTGTTTTGCGCAACTTTCGATTTACGTCGTAACATTCACGTAAACAAAGACATTACAGATGAAATATTGGACTATTCATTTCAGCCAATTATATTAACAACTGGTATGCAAGAGAAATTACGAACACATTTTAGTAACATAGTTCCTAGCAAATACATGATGATTTGCTTTTGGTTATATTAGTCAAACATGTGATTTGGACAAAATATGTTGGTATAACAGTCTGTAACTCCTTCAACAACGGTTTCTTTCTAGTCGAATCGTTTACAATCGATAGGAAACTCTTCCTATAGACTACGGAGGAAGACTCGCTTCGACTATGCAGATGTGCGATGTGAGGACATTCATTGGTTAGCTGGAATATCATAATCAGCTTCCTTGGTCTACGGGGTGTAAAAGACCTCATCACGAAGCCGTCAACCAAGCATTCTGTACATCAAACTAAGTAACTTTACGCAAAAATGATTGCTGGGAAACGACTTTTTTTTTGGGGTGAAAAATCATGTTTTGTGGGAGAACTCAATGTAACGCACTCAAAACATTGTGCTGATGGATGGATTGAATAGTACGGGGGTCTTGGAGATGTTTAAAGTAAGAATCTTACTTTAAAAACTTGTATTAAAAAAAAAGTTGGAACTTTGACCCCCAATATCTACGTAACTAGAAGTTTCCTAAGTATGGTGTAGAACAAAAAAATGATCGCAATGACGGGGAGAACAAGTGCCTTTCGGCTTCGTTAAGAGGTGTTTTTGACACTCTTTATAAAGGGTGTAAAACACCTCTTAACGAAGCCGAAAGGCACTTGTTCTCGGGGGAGTCAAAGTTCCAACTTTATCACAAGTTTTTTTAAATGAAAGTTTTTAATCTAAGATTTAACTATGACTACTTTAAACACCTCCACGACTATTAACTATATAACTATTCAATCCATCCAATAGCACAATGTTTTGAGTGCGTTACATTGAGTTTACCACAAAACATGGATTTTTCACCCCAATAACTCAGCAATAATTTTTGCGTTATTGTACTTAGTTTGATGTACTTACAGAATGCTTGGTTGACGACTTCGTGATGAGGTTGTTTACAACCAGTATGTCTGAGAATGTTAGAGCCGTCTTTGCATAGCGGAAGTCACATTGCAGATCTCGACTTGGTCATGATTTAAACATATTAATTTCCATAAATAATTGGGAATCAAACGAGCTTACCTGTTAAGCGAAGTCTTGATTCAAATTTTATGAGTGGCAATCTGAAAAATAATTATTATAACTTGGTAGTATTTCTTATATCTACGTTACTTCACCGCGGTTTTTAGAGAATTAAAAAATAATATTTTTTAAGAATTGCAACCTTCGTATGCCTCTCTCATCTGACACATGACGCGGTTTCACTTGTTTTAGAGATCTTATCATTGGAACAATCTCTGTTTTATGTACAGAGTAGTTCCAAATACCTATATTCACTATATTTTCCTGAAAGGTTAAAATTGAATTAGGTAGACTAATTATTGCAGCTTTGGGGCTGTTAGTGTTAACTATATTATAGCGGCGGGTGGGTAATTATTTTTCAGATTGCCACTCATAAAATTTGAATCAAGACTTCGCTTAACAGGTAAGCTCGTTTGATTCCCAATTTTACTTCGTGGCAATCTTTCAAATAATTATTATAACTTGGTAGATGTTCAGAGTTGGCTGCAATAATTAATTTATTAACTGATTAAAATGCAAGTAATTCTGAGTGTTGATCTGTCATAATTACATTGGACCTTCTTCTGTAAGAATATTAAAGCTTCCATATTAAAGCTTCAAGGATACTTTACAATAAATATATTACATTTTGTAAAATAACTTTGATAACCATGTAATCCACATTATGTCTGACTTCGTTGATGCCAGCTCTAATTTGAGCTGTTGTTTTGGTTGTATATTGAGAGTTTAATTCTGGAGTTTAGATGCCCCTTTCACTTGAAATCTGACAAACTTACGAATATTAGGGTTTGATATATTTTAATAACTGTTTTATTGCTCCATTGGGTTAAAGTTAGAGCTAGGAGAACAATCGATGTCTTTGTTTTCTAAATTTTGCTCATATTATCAAACTATGACGAAATTAATGATACTTTTGATAGATTCTATGATTGAGGCAATGATAGCCTCAGATCTCTCAGTAAGTAATTTTATAATTTGAAATCCAGTTGTAGTGTTAGTATTTTATAGATGTGTCTGCAAATAAAAAAGGCTCATCAACTCCATTATTTAGTGTTGAATTGTCTGGAAGTACTATCAAGGAATGCCACTGGCATTATTTTTATTCACTTAGGGCCTTTTGTTAAAATACTTGCAACAGAATAGTGCAACCAAGGCAATGTTTATTCACTTAGGGCCTTTTGTTAAAATACTTGCAACAGAAGAGTGCAAACAAGGCAAGTATAGAGCTCCATAGATATATCGTCTCAAAAGGTGATTGTATAACTATAAAAATTTTAATGTAATGATTTTATGATCACATACAATGTCTAACTATTGTTCAATAGTAGAAGAGCCCGAGTCCATTCAAAACACTGTTTCCAATTAATATTACAGCCAATTAATCAGAATACAGAAATCTCTTCACTTCATTGTCGTGAGAATTAAACTGATTTTATTAATCAGTACCTAGTAGTAAGTACTTCTTATCAATAAAGCTCAGTCATTTTTTAAGGGTCTAGGTAGATCCTTGATCAAATATTATGGATATTAAAGTATTCACTCTATCATCACCAATTAGTATAGTTACATACAATTAATAAGAAAAGAAAGAGAAACCTCTTTATTACAGTGTGGATTAAACTGTTTTTATTATAAATTAGTACCTAGTAGTACATAGTATAAATAAAGCTCAAAATTTTGCTAAGGGTCTGGTAGTCTTATGACTAAATATTATGAATGTTAAGGGATTCACTCCTTACTGGTAAAACAGAATTTGAGATGTAGTCAATTGGCTCGAAAAGGACAGTTGAGCTATTTTCTCAAAACTGTTTGTATTTAAGTCTTAGAAACTGATTTCTGCTTAATACTTTTAGTCTGGTAAATTTTGTACATTATGATTTCGTTTATAATTCATTTTTTAACCTATTATTCCTATAATGATAGAAACAATATAAATAAAAACATTGTTATTATTATGTTTTCCCAGGCACCTTGTAAAGGAGCAATAAGTTTTTGCGGTTTCATAGTAGAAAAAATATAATACTTAGAGGTCTGGTCTCCACGATGAATATTTGCTATATTAGTATAATTTCCCAAACTATTTCAAATATTAGGAACTTCTACAAGAATCAGCAGTGTTTTCATGACAATGTCTTTCAAGGGTCTCGAACACTCCTGTTTAATCATCTAGTAGTTCTAAAGAATTGACTAAATGTTGTGCAATTAGTGGATATGTGTTGACCATATTCAGTCAACATTGTGTAGGTAATTGGCTACATTGCCGTAATGTACTGTCAATTGTTATGAATTTTAGTTGGATTTTATTAGCTCTACACGAAATGTATGGCATTTTATGTTCTAGTCACAATCCATTGATCTCTGCACTCGCATGCACCCCCCCCCCCCTTTTGTTTCACTTTATGGTTATTTTCAATAGAAAGCTATGAAGCTATTAAAGCCAATACTCCAATTGGTAATGAAAACTGAAAATAAATGAGATTTCTTAGTTAAAATTTATTTTTATGAGTTTGTATAAATCTCACAATAATGTCTGCCCATCTATCTTTTCGGGTATTTTAATTGTGATTTTAATTTTATGTTATGATTCAATGTAGGTAGATGACATGCCAAATTATCTGTTGTTATTTGATAGGGATTAATTTGTTTTCAGCATGGTTCATTTTCTAGTAGGCTACAGCTGATGATAGGGGTCAACGCCCGGAACCAGAGAGCAATGAAGTTATGTTTTACTACTGTCTTCATAAGGCAGTCAAAGTAATAATTATATTTCATTTTAGTTTTAAGGTATGAGTCAGCAACAATATGATTAAGAAAGGTGATTAATTATTATGGGTAAGGTTTAAGTGATTTTAAAATGCAATGCAATGCAGGAAAAACTATCTGGTCATGAGAACCCTTCCAAAAATACTCTTGGACTTAAGGGGTACTTAAAAAAATTGCATGATTAATATACCCATAATTTAATATTGTATCTATGGATTGCTAGATAAAGCAATAGGTTACTATTGGAGATGTTATTTTAGATTGGGCTTATACATAATGATGATAAGAATATTATCTTTGTTCGAAGCTGGGGTGGGATTTAGTTCCACTTTGCAATTTGATTTAAAACTAAAAACAGGTTTAGTTGTTAATGTCATTTGTACATTGACAGGCTGTTATGACCTCCAAACTTTGTAAGTCTATAACCCTTTCCCTCTCAATACTAATAGTTTTGAGTATTATGACATTATGGTGTATAGATTTGATAACAAATGGTTTCTTGAACCATTGTACTTAAACCAAGTACCCAGATCATTACTTTATAACTGGTATATAATATGGTTAAATCATTCCGGTACCATCCTTGATGTGTTCTCTTTTGGGGGTACTGACTTAGCACTCCAGTATCTATTATTGTGTTCAGTCTTGAAAGATTTTTGTTAACGGGATACTTTTTTGGGTGTTGAATTTTATTGTGCTAGGCACAAACAGATTAATTGATCTTCTTGTTGTTGGTGGTAAAATCTCTTTGGCTACATGTATTAGTTATTTGGAAATATACATAATAAGCTAAGAATATAACTATTGTCCTTATAGGTTTGGTGTTTCATTTCATTAAAGGAAATATAAATAATATTAATTTAATCTCGAGGTTGACATTGAACATTGGTAGGTTGTGTTATGCAGTGTCATTCAAGCCATTCATCGGTTGCTTTGCTTATGATAACAGTAACATTGTAATTTGGTTTAGAACATCTCAATACCTTGGTTCACTGGTTCACCATATGTATAGTAGTGGAACAGAAGTCTGTCATAAGTGTCTGGAACATTTTCCATCAGCTGTTCTCTCATAGTATTAAGTGAACAAAGAATCTTGTTCTATTATTTGAATGAAAAGTGTTATGTTTAAATGTAAATATTACTTCATCGCTGAAAGATCAAAATGACAAGTTTATGGCATAGCCACAGGGTTCTTTGATAATATCATACTTGACGTCAAAGCTTACACACATAGTGTGGATTATAACATGCTGTAAATATCTCGTATTTAGGCATGTAGATATTATAAATATCCTGTATAGTCTGGCATAACTTCCACCAAAATAGAATAAATACACTTTTTGGGCTGGTGTTTTCATTAGTTAAACGTATGTGTAACATTAATTTATACTTGATGTTCAAGCTAAATCTGCGCCAGTCACTTTGCAGCAATGATGTCACAATCTGTTTTCTGTTTTATTTTGTTTGTAAATGTATTACTAACATAGTTTGTAAGTATATTGTTACTAATGCTATGAGTCTTGTTGCTCGAAATAAATAAATTATTATTATTAAAAACACATTATATGGGCTTAACATGCTGTTAGTATCTCGTACTTAAGAATGTGTGGTCCTGACAAATGTATGTCAGCCAGCCAGCAACTTAACTCGCTGATGGGAATCCAGGCAAGGAATGGTTCCACATTCACTGCGAGAGTATAATGCATTTGCAAGGTTATAACACACACGGGATGTGCTAAGTTAAGCAGGGTCGTCTTACGACCTGCATGGTCATGGATATATAGCACAATTTTGTAATTACCTGATCAAGGTAATGAAAGTACCTGCCCTTTGCTAGCATTGTTCGATAAATTTAGCTGGACACCGCGTGTCACACTGATAATTTACCATGCAGCTAGTAACATGAGGTGTTACTGGTCTTGAAAATGGCACTTACCTGCCGTTGAATGCTATGCCATTAGATTTTCAGTGTTAGCATCGTTCAAAGACTCAGCTAAAGGATATCTCGTATCTCCACTGATAGTTCACCATCCAGCTAGTAACCAGTAGTAGTGTTACTGGGGTATCGCGTACCCACTGGAGGAAAAAAGCTTTAACGAGCTTACAACCCCCTTAGTGCTTCAATGAGCACTGTGGATATCGCGTATCCGGGGGTCATTTAAAGTCGGGCATCCAAGTTGTTGTCAGGAATACACTTTTCCTGCTTCGTCTCTGATGTCTTCTGATAAATAATGTCCTTCCAATTTACGTCCTGGTCGGTAGCGAGCGTTATTTGTAAATGCTTGGATTTCTGTTTCGGGTTTACGAATTTCACTAAAGATGCACTTAGTACACTTCCTGTCACTCGACATTTTGTTATTTTGGTAAAATGTAATGTAAACTTAGTTATAAATGAATAATTTGACGAGAAAGATTTTTTCTTGCGGTGTCGATAACGCGCGAATAAAAAAAGTGAAACCGCGTCATGTGTCAGATGAGAGAGGCATACGAAGGTTGCAATTCTTAAAAAATATTATTTTTTAATTCTCTAAAAACCGCGGTGAAGTAACGTAGATATAAGAAATACTACCAAGTTATAATAATTATTTGAAAGATTGCCACGAAGTAAAATTCGTTTAGGTTGGAGGTGATTCGATTTTTATAATAAATTATAATGTTTAGGCATTTGATCGTTTGTTTCGTTCATATTTTTCCTATTGTTAAATTATTACTTACATGGAAAACCCATTTTTAAATGTTCCTGGAAGTTTGTTTATAATATACGCGGAAACAATACGAACTTAGTCACCCACCAGCCTATTTCGTGGATTTTCGGAATGCATAACAAACTTCTATGGCAGAAATACTATTACGTGGGTAGAACCTGTGTTTGTACCAACAAGTAGAGCGCTAATTGCAGAAGGCACAAGGCGTGGGCAGGGAGTGGTGCTGATTCACTCTCGTCCTACCACCGATGATGTGGAACTAACGAGGACGGCGCGCCCCAGCCAACCGTGGCGTATCGTGAGTATCGTGACTAGCTTCTGTTCATGTATGAGCCAACTTATGTAACAGTACAGGTGGAAATGCAGATGACAGCATAATCAGTAACGCGTAACGTCTCTACGAACTATTCGATGTAACTTTGCAAGCGAATTTGCAATACAATTTATCGTTGGAAATCTTTTACACGTTGTAGGTATGCATTTTCTTCTTCCGAATCGATTACCTACGTGAAGAGATATTGGAAGTTGGAAGCGTTTTCTCTCAATGAATGTAAACTACTAGCTGCAGCATTCGCAGCTTTAATTGAGAACGGAATTAGTAACTAGGGGAACCAATCTAGTGCACCGGGCGGAGCGTCGCGCGTCGCGCGTCGTCGGCACTCTACATCGTGGAAGCCAATAACTACCTAGATACTTTGAAAGGCTTTAGAACGAGAAAACTTCATAATTTCACGATACTTTCCGTGCGCAATTACGAGTTAAGATGCTTATTACCTACAAGTGAGTTTGCACTACGTTTGTTCTACATAAATCTTAGTACCTACCCAGCAGTCTTACTAAGATCTACTTACTTACGCGATTTATTTTCTAGTAAAATTTTAGTTGTATCTCAGACGAATCCTTGCCAAGTATCAATTTTACATTGTAACTAGAAGTTATTAGCACATCATTCAAAAAAACGAGGAAGAAAAAAATTGGTTGCCTGTAAAGTCGGTATACGGGCGAAAGTTTTACGTGACAACGACTTTGAGTGGTAAAATAAACTTTTTATGTCTGTCTCTCTCGCTCTTAGGCGGGCTAACCATGCCCGAGTGGAAGGGACGCGTGCCTCTCACTCGCTCTCATTGTGAGCGCATAACGTGAGCGGAGCGTAACGCAGTTTCTTGAAGTGTCACCCGGCAAACCAATTTATAAGACGTTGTCACGTCAAAATGCCAATAATATACTCTACATAGAATATAGAGGATAACCCATAAATGGCCGAAGTAAAGTTAATATATTTTATGCTTCTTCTACCAAAAGGCAAAAAAGAATCACTGAAATCGGCCGGTAATCACGGAGAAATCGGTGAACATAAATGAAACGGAAAAAAAACTTTTGGAATGCATAACCTCCTTTTCTAGAGTCGGATAAAAATGTATACATCTTACCGATCTTGATCAGTGATCACACTGAACACGTATAAATTTTCCATCGATTGCAATGCAATGGAAAATTCATACACTGTTCATGTTCAGTTCAATACAATTAACTACGTAAGGAAACGATTACAATTTCTCTTGACGTAATAAAAGTCTCTCGCAATCGCTTGGATGTTGCAATCATTTTATCGATTTTCACTCAGCTGACCTAGCTCGAGTGTGAGCGTATAATACGTACAATGTAATGTGTTGTCCAGCAGTCCAGCTAACAGCAATTGGCTCATAGGTATTATTTGCAGTTTTTGCCTCATGCAAGCGTGACGCGCCGCCGCCCGCGCCGCACTGTGTACGCTACTTGCATATTTACACACAAAAAAAAAATGTTTTTGTCATGCGATCGTAGTTAGCACTTGGCTAGAAGATAGACTTAGACAAAGTCCTTAAAATCACTTTTACCAGGGGTGGTAGATGGGAATAAATGTTAAACGCGTTAACGCTTCTAGTTATTCCCATCCACCACCCCGGGTGGTAGAATTGGGGGTGGTGGATGGGAATAAACGATACAATCGTCCTGATGGTACGCCGAAATTCAGAAATGATATTTGTTTTTTTTTTTTCATTTCCAGCTTATTAATGTGAAAGATTTCACAAATGATCTAACTGCTTGGTTTTTTCACTTTTTTGAAGTGAAAACTTCTTTAGGCGCGTTGAGCACTTTTTGGGTGAAGGAAAAACATTGAACTCATCGTCACGTAACGTAACGTACGGTGACGCTTCGTAGCCGTTCGTAGCACTCGTAGCATCCGCTACGGCGTAGCACCACATAGGCATGCGCGGGGCATAACCAGTGCTACGACTGGGGCGGGGCCTGTGTACTTTTTGTTTTCACTTCTATCGGCAGTCCCCAAAGACTGCTCTGATTTTTTTTAAGTATGTCCTCTCCAATACACCACTTTAAATCGTTTTCAAAAATTAATTCCTATAGCTAATTCCTAAACTAATACCATTCGAAATCATAAAAAAGTGTAATATGAGAAACCTAAAGATGATTTTCAAATATCTATTCAATGACTATTGATGTTAACGGGAAGAGATCTCCCGGATCCGTAGTAAGAATGGGGGTACCACAGGGCTCAATTCTTGGTCCATTTTTGTTTCTTATTTACATAAATGACTTGCCTCACCTCATAAAGGATAATCATGACTATTGTTTGCAGACGACACTTCTCTTTTATTTAAACTCAAACGTCAGCAGTTAGTTACGGATGATGTTAATAGCGCCCTGGCAAAAGTCGTTAATTGGTTTAATGTTAATAACTTACTCCTAAATGAGAAAAAAACTAAATGTATTAAGTTTACGATACCCCATGTAAGACAAGTGGAAACTACTGTACTAATTAAGGATGAAGAGTTGAAACCGGAAGATAGCACAGTGTTCCTAGGCATAACTTTGGATGCCAAGCTTCAGTGGGGCCCGCATATAGACAAATTGTCAAAAAAACTTAGCTCTGCAGCATACGCCGTTAGAAGGATTCGTGAGTTAACTGATTTAGAGACAGCCCGTTTAGTTTACTTTAGTTATTTCCATAGCGTGATGTCGTACGGTATTCTCTTGTGGGGCAATGCCGCCGATATTCAGACAATATTTGTTTTGCAAAAAAGGGCAATTCGTTCAATTTATAAATTAAGTCCCAGATACTCCCTCAGAGAAAAATTTAAAGAGATTAATGTTCTTACTGTCCCTTCTCAGTTTATTTATGAAAACCTTTTGTACGCACACAAAAATATTAATTTGTTTAAAAAATACAGTGATATCCACAACATAAATACGAGGAACAAACACAAATTTGTTGTTCCCGCAACGAGGCTCAAAAAAATAGGGGGTACGTTCAGATGCCAATGTATACGTTTTTACAATAAACTTCCGAGCCAAATTCAAGCACTAAGCCTAAATAACTTATTTATTTATTTATTTATTTATAACAATCTTACCTACACTATCATTACAGATCAATGATCCAATGCGACAGAGTGGCCTTACTAACTAAATCCTAAATCTACACCTTATACCTAGTTAAAAAAATATCTTAATCTAAATAACATAATACATATAGTGTAACTTTTGCGAATTCACTCAAGTTGCACCACAATACATCAACCCTCCCGTTAACCTCATTCACCACACGTATGGCTCTAGTGAGAGGAGTTCTCGCTAGTAGGTTGGTCCTGGCTGCAGGCACAGCGAGCAGGGGCGGAAAAAAAAAAAAAAAAAAAAAAAAAAAATCAAATCAAAATAAATAAAAATAAAAATGAATAAATTCAAATCGTTTATAAAACGGAAGCTGTGCCTGAAAGCCTACTATCATGTTAATCACTATCTCGAAGATAAAAAGGCTTGGGATTAAGCTGCTCCAATGAAATTTGCTCTGTGAATGTCGAAGCTTCGGACTTCGCTTGTTTATTATTTATTCCTTTCTTTTCCTTTTTTTATTTTTTCTTTTCCTTTTTTTATACACTCTGACATTTAATGTTTTGACATGTATTTTATTATTTTTTTATTATTTTATTTGACATTTACTGATTTGACATGAATACTTATTTTGTTAAGTATTTTACTTATTTTTTTATCATCATTGTGCCTTTTAATGATTTTTGTGATTTTTATTTACATTCTTTTTTAATAGAACTTGTTATGAATTTTATATGATTATTGTGAATGTGGGGACCATGTGGGTCACATTTATATTTTTTGTTTATTTTTTCCCACAACTGTCTGACAGTTTGAGTACTCTAAACGACCTACCCAAATGTCCTTTCTTTGGTATTGTTCGTCGTTTCGTTGAGCTCCTTGAGTTATAAGTCGAGCTACACGTTAACTGACAAATGCTTGCACTGACTGGACAGGTCCACTCAAAACTGTATGGTTCTTTCTTCAAAAGACCATATCAGACACTAATCTGCATAGTCCTCATGTGAATTGAGCAAGATTGTCTGGACTTTAAAAGAGACTATGACCTCTGAGTTTGTTTCGGCTGTTTCTTCTCAGAGCAGTCAGGTACGAAACACCGGCCCCATCTAGTTTTAAAAAAATGACGTGTAAAAGTGTTTGTAAAAACCTACTTGCAAAATAAGCATCATTTTATCATTTATCAATGATACCCCCACTTATCATAGTTCGATGACTTTCATTTTTAACCGACTTCAAAAAGGAGGAGGTTCTCAATTCGTCGGAACCTTTTTTTATGTATGTTCCCCGATTACTCGTAGATGGGTGGACCGATTTGGATTTTGTTTTTTTGAAAGGGTATACTTCCTAGATGGTCCCATGATCATCAAGACAGGATTTGATGATGGGATCCTGGAGAAATAGAGAGGACTCTTCAAATTTTATAGGCACACTTGAAGCGATTTGGGTAGTTTTCGGAAGAGTACTTTCTCGGAGTGGTTTCATTTCAATTTGGTGAAGATCTGATGAAGAACGGAGATAGGCAACGGAACTCCTCAATAAATGTTATCAAATGGACCGAGATTGCTGAAATCTCATGTCTGTCTATTGTTTACACCAATTCATAACATAACATCAAGCCGGTATGCTGTGAAGGGGTAAGCACATGTGAACCACTAAACTACTAAGTAACTGAAAAACTTTTTTGTAAAAAATATAACCACCGACTTTCACCATTTTTGTGTTTTTTGAAGTTTTTGTGTTTTTTGCGTTGTTTTCACAATATGGCGTCAGATTGTCACCAAATTGAATTTTGATTACTGGGACCGTCATGTGCATAATGATACAAGCTTGCTTGATTAAAAGAAATCGATTGACGTGAGAATAATCAAAATCGGCCCACACGTTTGGTCTCTCTCTCTCTTCTTCAACCCTTAGCCACCCAATGCTGAGTGTAGGTCTCTTCCAAATCTCTCCACTTTTGGCGGTTTTGTGTCATGGCTATCCAGTTTCTTCCGGCCATTTTAGTGAGATCGTCTGTCTACCTAATCGGTTGTCTTCCCACATTCCTTTGATCTCTAGAGCGCCACAAATGGACAAACACATTACCCTCCACAGTCGGGTAAAAATATACTTTAGTTGCTACTTAGCTAGCGCAAAAAGTTCGTGCGAAACTAAGTTCAGTCTTCGATCAATAATAGTATTGATCGAAGGTTTCAGTTTAGAACGAAGAACGGAAACATAAAACACTTACAAACTCAACAACGTTAAACAAATTACAAATGAATTATTTACAATGACTCCGTATTAACACATCTGAGCACATAACAATGAAGGTCGAACCTAGCAGCCACAGTTTAATTTATTTAAATTATCCTCACCAACTGTTATGACTTATACAAGACGACCGAACGTCCATCAACAGGAAAACTCTATGGCAGCCAACTTAACCTCATGCAATGGATAATGTACAACTAATAGGTCCAAAACCTATAAATTTTATAATGTTCATTATACATGCTCCTTTAATTATTTACAGTGATAAAATAATAGTTATTTAGTTTGTGGTTGGTTGGAGTCATAGAGTTCCTTGTCATTTGTCAAAGGCTCAAACTTTACAGGAAATTTTAGACCATTTCCTCCTCAATACATCGGGTAATTTTTTTTTTACATTTCACCTAGTGTAATTTTTTGACGACCGGTCCTGGCACGAATATCTGACTAACAGAACGAATTTATTAATTTCCAACACAAGTAAGCAGTAATTTTAAAGACTGAAATAGTTTTAACCTTTTCCACGTCTTAGACTTGGGGAGAAACGTGACCGAAGGATTTCAAGCTGCGCTGTAAGGCAAGAAGGACGTATCGTGTAAGTATGTACCTAGTTGTTATTAGATCACCGCTTTGGAATCCGTCACAGATCCGTATATGGTGTCTGTAGCATAAACTACATAATATGTACGGGCAGATACTCTAAATAAAGTATTGAAATTATCTGGTCTCACACAAATACTAATGTTAGTAATGCTGGCTGTAAAAAGAGGGCAAACATGACTAGAAAACTTAAGTTTAATATAGAACAAAGATACTATTGTACAACAACATAAATTATGTATTGCGATTTGCGAGTTGTCGTAATGCACATTTACATATTTCGTGATAATGAAAGAAAAATACTGCACGTTTTACAAGGCATATCGTGTAAAACCATGAATTGTATTTTACTTTACTTTTGTATGCAATCGTTAAAGTTGTCCTAACGTACATTGAATTGTTGCCAAGCTCTTCCTCCATGTTAACATAACAAAACCTTTTTCAAGTTTTGATTTTTTGATTTTTAGTTGTAATGAACTATACAAATATTTGCTATGCATTTATTTTACATTGTTAAGCAATACAACAACAAACAACAACAACAACAGCCCATAACGTCCACTGCTGGACATAAGCCTCTCCCATTATGGGAGGAATTTGCCATAATATCCACGCTTGGCAGGCGGATTGGAGATCGCAGTGATGAAAGACTAACAGAAAACGCTGCTGCCCATTCTCTGGTCTACGGAGGCGCAAGGTGTTCTGCCTCAGACATTAGTCGCCTTATACGACACCCGTGAGTGTAATGGGTTGGTTCTATTCTACTCTGCCGGATACCACACGGCAAAACATATCATGGTAATAGGCTTATCCCAAATAATGGAACTTAACATAAATCTAAACTGTCAAAATCTGGGTGTATTGTACACATCTGCGTACCCCTCAGAGCATACAGGCGTGATGTTACGTCATGATGTTGTGTACACAATAAACATACAGGCGATTGCAGCAATCACGATCACGACCGATTTACCGTCTATTTTTAAGAGGTCCATTGTAGGTATATCTCCGAAGATCAGCATCAGATCTTCACCAAATTTAAATGGGACCACCTCAGGAGTATACTCTTTCAAAGAATTTTGAGAATCGCTCCATAAATGGGGGAGAAATCGGTGAACATACAATGAACATACATAAAATGAAGTAACAAAATGACACAAAATATGATACCGCGTTGATGTCTTTTTGAGGTCACTTCTTGGTTACATACTCTATGTTTAGACCACATGACTGAAGTAAAAAAAAGTTAATAAAATGAAAACTACTGGGCCAAACTATGTTATTTTTATAGGACCAAATGACAACTATTCTGCATCAGACTAAAGAAGAATCACGTAAATCGGATCATAAATCTCAGCGTAATCGGTGTACATACATAAACAAAAAACGAATTGAGAACCCCCTCCTTTTTGAAGTCGGTTAAAAGGTAGGAATTAACTAGTTTACATAATTTTGTGCGTAAGAAAACTTCAGTAACTCTTTAGTAATCTGGGTTACATAAAAAAAATCCAAAATAAAAGACCCAAAACACCAAGAAAAGAGAAATCACCAGCGCATAAGCGACTGTCAAAGGACCCATCACTATATTAAGAATTTTGACAACGTGTCAAGCCGAAGAGCCTCATATTTGCATTCTGTTTGGAATCGATAGGAGTTTGCAAGTGAAGCACGTTCGACGCCCAATTTGCGGCGCGCTCGCTGTTAAAGCTACATCGGGGCATTTGGCAAGCAGTACAGAAATCGTAACGAGTACGACAAAACAACACTAGCAACGAGATGGGCCGTCAGAGGATGCAGGCGCGTGCCGAGTTGAACGACCAGTGGGACCACGCGCGCGTTTCACTTTCATCGCATCCCGTCGAGACCGCGACCACGCGACCGCCATTACAGAACAACATCATTCATCACTTCATCACCCCGACCACGTTTTGATTGTTTGGCTTTTTAGTACATGTTGTATTTAACCGGACCTTATTTGGACAACAGGAAATATAACTCAATGTTACAGCTGATTGCTATATTAGTATTAATAGTTACCAACCAGTCATTCCTGCTGGCCGCTGATGAATTAGTGAATTTGGTTGAAATGTCTACAAAATTCTATTGAAAATAGAAACATGCATGCATGTGTAGATAGTTGAAAACATTGTTTATTCATTTCCAATAGACTGACTGTTGGCAAAAAATTAAACAACTCCGAATGAAGTTTCGGCCAGACATCCGTTCGAACCGAATGCATAAAATTATATTTTCTTTGATGTTTCACGGTTTCTCTAACATAGCCTTTTGCCACTTTCGCCGATTACAATTTCATTGAATCGAACGCTAATACTATTAGGTGATTCTATAAATTATGATCGAATCGTACTCTATTCGGTAGTCGTACTATCTTTTTTGAAACGGGTTCTGTGGTTGTACACACAATGATGATACGATAGTTACGATTAGGAGCAGAATTACTGCTGTAATTGTTTAAAATACATTCGCGATTGTACATAGGTACATAATTGTATTCTGCGTCATACATATCGCTGAATTTAAGGTTAAAGTGGAGTGTGCCGGTCAACGACTTTTAGCCTTTAAATGAGTGCAGGAACTAGGAAGTTATACGCAACAGCTGCGGCAGCAGACACATTTCCAATTATCACTGTTTATGTTTTCTGGGCCTTGTTTATGTTTTATTTTTGGTGTGTGCAATGTGCAGCATACGATTTTAAGAAAAATGTGTGATAAAGTAAATAAGACCCAGTTCTGTGGCATCGACAAAAAAACACGGCTACCTTATATGAACATTTTGTTACAACGATAAAGTAAAACTCTACTACTGTATTCATTTGATGTTTAATTAAAACTGCTCGCTCCAATTTAGATTATCTTGGTCTTGGTACTTGTTGACGTAACAAAATTGAAAGCAAGCTTGATGATACGCGGTTTTTCGAGTGAATCAACAGTAGCACGAACTCCGCAAAAACTTCGGCCTTTAACCGGTAAAAATCGTTTCCTTCCCTCGAGTAAGGTCACATAAAAAACAACTGTCGGTGGTCGGTGCATCACTAATGAATAAAGACCAGTAGCACTTTGTGAAATTACATCGGATTCATTTAGAAACTCAAGATTTATAAGAGGAAGTGAATGAACGTTTCGCTACGATAAGAAATTAATTGAATTTGGAACCAATGACGTATTAAATATAGACACGTCATGAACCAACATCGCGGCGCTTAAAAACGGCGAAAATACTAGAACTACTTATAAGCGTGAAGAAAGAGAAAGAAAATATGACACCGAACGGCGGGATGCCTGTTGCGAGAGGGAGATAAATATACATCTTCAGTCACGTCACAGGATTTATTAAATTATAAACAAACGTAGCGTCGCGCGACAGGTTGGTGCGTAACTAAGCGCGATGTGGCCAATTGGCTTCATTTCTTGTTGTCATTTTAGAGTGCGGAGAACGTATTTATAGTTTATATATCATTGTTTGGAACCGTTTTAAAATTATCGAGAAAATGGATTTCAGAGTGGTATGAGACTATGGTACTGTATGTTTTATTTATTCGAAAACGTTACAATGTTGCTATAAAATGTCGGAAATAAACCTTGCAGCAGTCAAGGTGGCTACGACAGTGTGAATAACTACTTCCGGACGCCATTTCCATGTTTGGAGACCATTAATCCTGTTTTGGCGAGCGACACCCCGTTTTTATCGTTGTCCATAGGGTAGAGCCACTCCTTTTTTTTGTGTGAAAGCTGTGACTCAGCAGTATTTATTGTTAATGATAGCGGATTATGAGTTCTTGAAATCCCGATCAGCACACTTGTAATAAATAAAGCAATATTAATAAAGTACCATGTTGCATTTTGAACCAATTAGCTAATAAAATGAAAACCTGTTAATAATAACGAGGTAGGTATGCAATTAAACTATGATTTTTATGAGACTTGTAGCGATTTGGCACTTGAAGACAATGCCGTTTAGATTAGAACAGTCTTCGGTAGAAAGACAGAATCAGCTCTTAATTTTTTTTTACAAAATAATGACCTGTTTGTGTACTACTTACGATCAAAAAGATGATAAAATTTGGAACTAAACACAAACATGCGCTCATACACACATACTACAAACTTGTTCAACCTTCATGAAATCACATTTTAGAATGACTTGTAAAAAACAATCAACAAAAGATTCTCCAATATTTGAAGTCAATTAAAATATCTGAGATGGCAAACAATATCATGTGCATGGGTAGACCCGCGGCCCACGTAGACCCAACCAAGGTGGACGCGTTAACACATTGGCCTCGTGACACGATGATGACGGCCGGTTCTACTTTATTGATGACTCCTATTGTATATTCCCATACAAAGCATCATTTCATATAAAAATAACGATTCTGCCCCAGTTCCCTTTGTTATAAAAGAATTACGGTAATCTTATAATATAAAAAAACTGAGTCACTGGTATTGTTGAAATTTTCAAGATTATTGTATTGTAAAATACTTAATAACTCCGATAAATAACTTTATTAAATACAAATATATTACGGTTCTTAAAATAAATCATAACATAAGGAAATAACAGGACTTTATATATGCGTGTTCGCGGTATTACGCGCAAAAATCACGTACCTTGTCGTATGACCGACTCGACTGTCTTCATTTAGGAACTTAAAACACGGTTAAAACCTCCAATAAAAATCACATTCGTCAGTCGTCACCAACACAATGCTGAACAAATGATCCTTTTAACACTTTGCTGTCTTGTTTACACTTGACGATTTTCAGTAGTGACTCAACTCCAGTGTGGTATAATCGTTGTTTATTTACATGGGGAACATGTTTAACACTGCACGGTAGATTATTAACAACTTAACTCGCTTGTGCGCACAATATTCTAAGCAGGCATTTTCCGTAACAATAAACGTACATAGGACGCGACCGCCAATCGCAAACTGTCAGTGGGGGAGTCGCGGTCTGCCCACCAACTCGTGAATATCCCTATTAGTAAAGGTATTACACAAACGACGTCTATATCCATGCCATTCGTCTTTACTGCGTAATCGTAAACGGGGGCCGACAGATGTGGACACAGAAAATCTTCACGGTTAGCGGCAATGGTGTAAACTTTAGCGTTAGTAAACGAAGAGCTACTGGTGATGACATTATTTTACGCCATCTGTATGTTTAATCTAGATTTCACTAGGTCTGATGATTGCTGTAAAATGACTTCAGCTTGTTTCATCAACTTCTTCCATGCTAATTTATTTGCCGGCAGCTATTTTTAGCCGGAAACTTAGTGCATCATCAGAGTCCATCCTCGCAATAAGTACATACAATATGCATAAGGAAGACTGAGCAAACGAGTGTCGATTTCCTGGTGCGATCGCTACGGTTCTCAAGTTACGGCAAGCCGACGCCCGCCCGCAGCCGCTGCGCTGAACTGCATAGTTGCACACAGGAAACGCTCCAACACATTGATACCTTGTAATTGACACGAGTGCAGTTACCACGTGCTTACTGAGCTCCAACGAGCTATTACATTACGAAAATATACACTATGACTCAACATAGCCTAGCTTTACAACGAAAGACCGAAATTAGGGAACAAAAGCGTGTGTTTTGTTGCAACATGTACATACATAAATCAAGCAATGTTTATAAAACAAGGTGTTATATTTTGGATTGTTGCGATAAATACGTTTCATATACTGTTTCTAACCCAGCACGTGGTTATCGGCCCGTGCAAATATTGGAAAGAAGTTCAAAAGCATTGGATCCACAAATATCTGGCTTGCGCTTCAAATTGATTTCGGTTCTTCAAGTATAATAATAATCAAGATTGAAAGCCTGCTCTTAAATTATTAATATTGCTACGTTTTGGAAAGCCATGAATAAATAAACAATTTATGGAAAACAGATAGTTTATTTTGGGATTTGAGTTAATGCAGGAAGTGGGTTTAAAACTGTTAATCTAAACGAGAACAGAGAGACAACATGTCTGGCTAATGACCGCAAGAAAACACTGCGGGAATTGCGACTAGCCAATGCCAGAGTCCCAGGAAGTGTCTCATAATGAAGACGACGAGAAACAATAGCTTGATAAAGAACGTTGCTATTTTATAGAGCAACTTGAAGATCTAATTTTTTTTTTTGAGATTAGTGGAAGGATTGGGGGGAGGCCTTTACCTTAGAATGGGTGATTTAAGGATGCAGAAAAAATAATGGCTAATCTTATAAACAAAAGACACAGATCAAAGAAAAGATGGCTTGATTGCGTCAAAGATGACATGGCTATAAATTAAGTGAATTCTGAGAAAAGGGCTACCAGGCGAGTGACGTGAAGACGTGTCCCAAATAAATCGGAATGAAGTAGATGAACCGTTTGTGCTTTGAGCGAGGAGCTGCAGATACCAGCCCGATATACAATACAAGAGTACAAGAGCTAGAAATGATGACTTCAGCAGTAACAACTTAGTTGTTCGAAACTACTAGTTCAATGGTTATCATAAAGCGCATATATCCCGTCAAAGAGTCCATTCCACATCCGTGCAATGGCAAAATTCGATACAATTAGTGGTGTTTGTGGCAATTGGAGCGTGAGAGGAATCCGGGCACGGCAGAGCTCGCTGTGCAGTGCCCCGGAACCAAGTGTCGTGTCGACCGACAGTAGTCATCGCAATGTCCTCTATCCATCGTCATTCAGTGCCACAGATGACTATGTTTTCTATAATATGCGGTACCCACATACGACGAGAAAAGTAGGTCTGATCGTCACTAGCTGGTTATTGCTTGTAGCAGCTACTAAGAGCTTACAACTCTTTCTAAGGTGTGCGATGGCTACCATATCTAAGTTTTTGCGTCATGCTTTCGCTTATTTAGCCCAAAACTGTTAGCCCATGTCTAACTCTCTACCGAAACTTCAAAAACATTTTCTTTCTTTCACAACAAGATGCAATCATTCGAACTTTCTATTTTGTTGACAAATTGATACAGTTTGATCTAAGTTGCATTACATGTAAAAAATGCAGTGATGTGCATTCCCTGCTGTCGATTCGAGTGATGACTATGAATTAATCAAAATTGACGACTATACGAGTACAATGAGCAAGTTTTAGTGTTGTAACAATTAGCACCTATTGGAAAGTAATTAAATAACGTTTTTTAATTCACCATTAATTCTACCTTAAATGAGGTTACATAAAGTTTGAAGAAAATTATTTGCAGAAGTTCTAATTACTTTTGAAGTTATTGGATAGTACACATACTGTACTGTGTGTAGAGTTTTATTCCCGCACAAATGGATTAGCATGTAGTTATGTTATCGAGTCTACTTGCTCATCAAATTAACTGTGCAAACAGCCAGGGCGTAGCGCACAACCGGTGATGTCATCAGCACACCAGCACTTGTCAACCACGTCGTATTATGAATAGTAGAGGTGCTATGGTTTTACTTGTACTGATATAAATATTTGAACTGGTTCGTCTCCTAAGTATAAGTTACTCACGTCAACCAAGCAATAATTAACAGACATCTGAAACTGGCTACAATGCTTCTTGATCCTAAAGATTATTGGGCTCAGCGAGTACAGGCTTGGATCCAAAGATAACTTTTCGCCGTCTTTATTGGCTTGATTGAATTATAATAGCTTTCATCGCTTTAAGTGCCAGCCCACTCCAAGAAATGAATATAGCCGAAAGGTCCCAGCCCCAACATCGTACGATACAATTTAAACATCGTTAGCTGATATATTTTGGCCGGTTTGTTGACTTCGACACCGCAAGGTCGTCTTTAATTCAATGGGTCTTCTCGTAAAATGAAGTAGAGATTAAAACAACCGTGACCGCTACTGTGCGTCGTCTGACTCACTTTGTGTCGGGATGAATACTAAACAGGTTACGTACGAAATACGCCAAGAATTAATGATTAATTAGAAACAAGACAGCTTGTTATTAGGGCCTACGAAAAATAATATTGGATTAATTTACTAAACCTTTAACGAAGGCTTTGTTTGCTCTCGCATTGTTTTCGCGATGTTCTATTAAATAGATGGCCTTAGTGAGTTTTTATTAAGAACAACAACTCCATTGTTTCTTTGATTCTCACATTTATCTTTGGGTAGGTAGGTATACTTAATTCGTTCTCAAGATAGTGTAATTATCTTTTGTAAGTAATATCATCATCTTTACTGAAAGTCTGGAATGTTTTGCGGTGAGTCCTATTTAAACGCTTTAGATGTTTTAGTAAAGTCCTTGGCTGTTTTCTTTGAACCTTCCTTGCGTCCAGTTTTGATCAATGACATGGTGAGTCAGAATACGCTACGACATCTGCGCACTGATGTATTCTCTAAATATAGTCACAGACACTGCGGCTGTTTAATTATACCTACGGTTAGCATTGGTACAGTGATAAATTTAGGATGTCAAGTCTGCTACGCCCTTAGTGCTAGCCTTCCGCTTTGTACCTACTACCGATTCAAATTTAGCTGGCAATTGTGTTGCCACTTTTATTATGTCTATATTGACTTTGTCAATTACCAAGTACTAACAATTGTTTACTCAGTTTTCCTTTTACGTATTATGTCTGCTTGTTAAACTATTTAATCTATTAGAAGCTCAGCATAATTGAGAACGTTAAGCATAATAGTGACCTATTTGTCCGAGTTGGTTCACATTACTTAACCTCGGAGATAAGTTACTGACAAGCTCCCACTATTCCTTTATATTTGAGAAATGGCAGTACTGCTACCTCACTTGCTCTATAGCGGACCAAAATTTCAGTAGCTGTAACTCTCTATTACGATGTATTATTACATGGGTAATCTAATAATACTTCAGTGGCGAGGGGTTCATACAACTCGAAACCTACCGGCTTCCCTTCGGAACAACCACTGTACTGGAGTCTACTATTGCCAAAAGTAAAAAAATTTAGGTAATCCAGTTAAGACGTGATTGCCCAAACATGACTAAAACTGCAAATGTATCGATGTATGGTTTTTTCAAACATTATTAAAAATATGCACCGGACCGGCTTACCTGTTACAAAAATTTACCCTTCGCTACTGTAATACTTATTTTACGATAGTGTGTTTCGAACTTTCGAAGCTGTTACCGAGGTCTTTTCAATAAAGAGGTGTCCTTTGCCACAGAGCACACAAGGCGAGAATGACGACCTAAACATCCATTGTCTAGAACCATTTTGAGCTTTCGTTATAATGAAGACTTGGCAGTCTTCGTTAACATAGAAGCTTGATAAACCTGTCTTGCCTACAGCTGGGACACAGGCCAACTCTCTGTGTGAGAGGTTCGGATGGTAGCTTGTTCACCATGTTGCTGGCAAGACAGTATTCAAAATTTTCTTGGCCCAAGATATCGCCACTTCCACGACGTGGTCTGGCAGCGTAGAGCGTCACAAAGAGTGTGTTTTGGACGATAGATGCCAAAACGTAATGAACTCCAGAAATCAGGAAGAACTCTAGTATTCAATGTTTTATTACCTACATTCAGCATGGTCGCCATTTTTTTTTTCGTATTTGTAATCGTACTATTCGTCTCCCATCACCACTAAAGTTTTTAAACTTCCTTTTGGTAATAAGTTTTTGATAAAACAACAGAACAGAAATTGTAGTAGTCTTTAAAAATTGTGTCTATGAAGTTCCAGAGGCGCAACCGAGGATTTTTTTTTTATCCTTTTCTTTTTCTTCGTATGGCAGGCATAACAGTATTTTTAATTTGTTTGGCCCAAGACTTCGCCAGTTTCCTGGCAACATTGGTGACTCATAGACTTCACTTTGACTGCATATTATGGGGCTCCAAGGACTGGTGAGGCGGCCTTAATATCAGCCCATTGTGATCACATCACAATTATAAGTAATTTTCAAGAGTCATAACATAAGTTTTCATTTCAGTCATTGTGGAGCACTAAGAGTAAAAGAATTTTAGCCACCAGATCAGTGAGATTTCTAAAAAAATATAACAATAATATGTTTTATGTTAGCATTGATTAAATACATAGAAATCACTTTTGACACAAATGTGAATGGCATAATTCTTAGCCTGGCATTTTGTAGTATATGAGAAGGTGTTTGAATCCTCCTTTGAGTCAGTTTGAGAGTGTTTTTCTAGAATTTCTGCATTGGTTCCAAATTGTCGCACATCCACTAATGCCTTTTCCCAATGGGACTTGCTGTATATGATCTAAGTATTGATGCTGGGATGTACAAAATACTACCCCAATGAAAATACTAAGCAACATAACAGCAATTTTAGCTACATCTGCTTACATAGAAAAGTGAGACATGTACATGTCCTTGGAATTTAAGACACAGCATCACATTTAAATTACACTTTTTATTTGCAACTTGATATCATCATAATGGCTAGGTTGTCACACAAGTTCCATCATAATACATCGTTTTGTAAAAAAAACAATATATATTCTAAAGAAGAGAACAAGAACCAAAAGCACAGCTGATTAAAAAAATATTTTGATTAAATAAAATTAAATTATAATCTAGTTTTATAGCTGTAACTTAGCAATTATCTATGAGCAAAGTAAAAACAAAGAATAAATGCAATTATTATGTTTATATGAATACTTTACAATACAATAGGGTTTCTTTTCCCACATTATAGAAAACAAGATTACACCTATGATCATGATATCTTTTAGGGGATTCAACCTTTTTGCATGGATTCAGTGTGAAACAAGGCACTTCATAAATCTCTTATATTCTTAACATCTTTCCATGATAATATTTATAAAGTTTCATTCTGATAGTGCGGATTTGTTTGGTTTTTCTTTGTAATACATTTCTACGTTTTCTGTTTGTTTGAATCTGAATACTACATGGTCAAGGAGAGATTCAGCTGCTTTCATGTCATTTAGAGAGGCATTTTTTAATAGGTAACACCTTAATTTCAAAAGTCGAGGGTCTGGTTTCCCGGGATCTAGGTACCTAATTAAATTAAGTACTAAAAAGACGAGACTAAGGTTGTTCATGTTATGAGTTTTGTTCAGCTTGAGTAGACGCAATGCAGTACTTTAGAACATGACATTTCTTCGTAAATAAATTGTAGCAGAAAATTTCTGTGTGTAAAGTTTGGATTTGTGTAATGCATATTGAAACGAGGACGTTCCATCCCGCCTACAATCTACAGCCAACTACCAACACCGTCACAAACACAACTAAATACTAAAGATACCAAATTATAATCAACTTACCAAAATGACGACAGATAGATAAGATGATAATTAGATTAAACAGTCCTCACTTCATTATATAAATCACTGTAATACGATAATAAATGAAATTCATAAACACACAACACATACGTCACTCAAGACTCCGCCATTTTATAAATTTATATTTTTTTCTTGTCACAGCCACAATTTGGAATGGGGAATTATACATACAGCCTATTTTATTCATACAATCAATACTTTTTTCACTACTTTCTAATAATAATGAGAAAAAAGTTAATAAAAATAAAATTTGTTTTAGCAAAATAACAAAGACGTCTATCATATTACTAAATATTTATATTAGTCTGCATCTAGATGTTTGATGGACCAAATTCGTAGCCACACATTCTTTTCTCTAGAGAAAATCAAAAAGTTGTTACCATCGCATTTGACAGGCATGAGGCAAGTGGAACCAACCCAAGCCAGCTCAAATTTTCTCTGTAGTTGAGTTATTCAATCGTATTTCGTTTCTGTCAAACTGATGACTAAGCAGCATGGTCTCAGACCTTAGCCTGTTCCGTCAGGAACTAATAAAAAAATTAAAAAATCGTTTCTGTCATGCATGTTTGACATTTGATTTGACATTGTTATTGAATCGATGATTATTCATTTGAATGAATTTTCATAAAATTTCTGAATTAAAATACACCGTACTAAAGTTACCAACATAATGTATAACATTATTCTTTCAATAATAACAACTTTATCAACATTTTTTGTATTAGGAAACTGTGAGTATCGAATAAACACACTGCGACTTTCAATACAATAATAAGTAAGGGTTTTTCATGTATTTTGTATGTTTTAGGCTCTATATATCATAATTTGAAGCATTTCGAGACTATACATGCCTCGAAGCTGGCACATCATGTCGTTAAGCGAGGTGCAAAGTTGTCTAACCATCCTTTCAACACAATCAAAGAGGTACATTTCAAGACGCTGGGAAAAGACTTCAGATTGATACTCCATCCCCATAGCTCGGTATTACATTCTAATTTCAAAGCATATGCTGTGGATGGGGATGGCAAGGAAACAACTGTTCATGTTGGTAAGAAAAACAAATTCAGTTTTTAAAATTTGCCTTTTATATAAAATGTATTAGAGTATGTCATATTTTTATCTAAATACAGCATGAGGAGTGGCAATATTTAAACTGACTCATACTGGATGGTTATCCCCATTGAGCTAGCTATATTTATAGCTATATTGTTTTTTCTGTGTATATGCCGACTGACTCACCGGATAATCTACCAATTATGGCTGAGGTTTTTGGTGAAATGAGTGCAATAGTAGCTAGTGAGAATATTGAAACCTTGTTTATTTTAGGTGATTTTAATGCTCACCCTCAAGAATTATTTTGTAATGAAATGATTAATTTTTGTTCGGATCAGGCCTGGATCTGTGCCGATTTGGAAAAGTTAGGCACTCTGAATAATACGTACACGTTTGTTAGCGAGGCACATGGCTGTAGGCGATGGCTGGACCACTGTGTCGTATCATTGTCGGCCTGGCGAACTGTGGTTGGGGTACGTGTCATAGAAGATGTTTACTTGTCGGATCATTTACCTTTACTCGTTAGTTGTGATATAACTGTGGTAAGGCCTAAGTTGATGACGAGCGACATGCGGCGTGACTCGGTTGTATGAGGGGGGAGAGATGAAGCACAAATAAAAACTTACCATGATCTATGTAACAACGCTTTTAGAGTCATTGATTTTCCCACTGAATTCACGGAATGCAGTCGTGGGTCATGCAGCTTAGATGACCACAAAATTGTTTTAGATAGGTTATATAATAATATTGTGGAAACCCTGAGTAACGCCGCTGTTGGGTCTAGCGGGAAGCGTGACCCTAAATTAAATAAAAATAGGCACTTGTGTGGCTGGAATAAGCATGTCCGTGAAGCTCATAGAGTGGCCAGGCTTAAGTTCGAAACGTGGATAGATTGCAACCGTCCCACTTTAGGCATTATTTATGACGAAATGATCGAGTCGCGTAAAATATTCAAAAGTCGCTTGAAGTGGTGCCATAATAATCAAGAGCAGCTTAAGATGGACATTCTGGCTAAACACAGATCGGCAAAGGACTTTTCTAAGTTCTGGAAAGCTACTGGAAAGCATGAAGTTAAGCCTGGCCTCCCGGTGAGCGTGAATGGAAAAAGCGAAGCAGTCAATATTGCGAATATGTTCAGGGATCATTTTATGGTGCGCTCCCCGCTGGGCCCTTCAGTGTCGTCTGTTAGGTCTGAGCCCGGATAAGATAAGATAAGATAAGATATTTTATTTGCATAAAACATGGTGTACAAGGTGTTACAGAAAAACATTAGATCGGACATGTTTTGCTTAATACTAAAGCATGCAAACTTATTTACTAAAGATATATTATGATTTCATGTTAAAAAAATCATTAATGCAATAGAAATTATTATTATTGAGCCATTTATATAATTGAATTTTAAATAATTTACAATTTAAAGTTTTAAACATTTTTGGTAATTTATTATAGAGACATACACACATAGCCACAGAGTTTTTATTATATTTCGCTGATCGAGGCAACACATCTAGCACAAGTCTGTATTGGTCACGCCGACTACGAGAGCTTACTTCCTCTGCTGTTTTAAACAATTCTTTGTGTTTTTGAACGAACATGCATGCTTCATATACATATAATGAAGGTAACGGTAGCAAACCAAGCTCTTTAAATATTGGTTGACATGATTCGTCAGATGGAATCTCTTAAAGAGCTCGTAAACATTTCTTTTGGGCGACAAATGCTCTATTGTGGTCAGTACTATTTCCCCACATCATTAGTCCATACCGTAGTGAGGACTCAACATATGCGCGATATGACATCACAGCCGTTTTTATATTAGTGACTTTTTTTATTTGTCTCAAAGCATAGACAAATTTATTTATTTTATTACATACAGTATCAACCTGTGCTTTCCAGTCTAAATGTTCGTCAATTACTACTCCTAAAAACTTTGTTTGTGCCACTTGTGTAATTTTTGGAATGTCCATTTTAAAATTAAATGTATTATTATAAGATTGATTAAATTGTATATATATTGATTTGTTAAGATTAATAGATACATTATTATTATTTAACCAGTTAATTAAATTGTCTATAGTTTCATTTATGTCCGCTTCATGGTCTGTAATTGATTTATATTTTTTATCGGTAGTCACAATTATGGAAATGTCATCGGCAAAAAGAAAGCATTTAAGATTGGTTACATTAACAATGTCGTTTATGTAGAGTAGAAATAAGATAGGGCCCAATATGCTACCCTGGGGGACGCCGCGTTTTATACTGATATAATCAGATGAATGTTCTGTCATGTCCCAACTTTCATTAACTTTCGTGACAGTGACTCTCTGTTGTCTGTTAGTTAAATACGACGATATCCACTGAAGGGGTAGTCCTCTTATACCGATAGTCTCTAGTTTTTGTAATAATATTTCATGTGTAACCAAATCAAATGCCTTTGACAGATCAATGAATAGCCCTGTCGTTAGCTGTTTGTTGTTAATATTGGTTAGTATTTCTTTCAACAGTGAAAAGATGGCTAAGGATGTGGACTTATGTTTCTGAAAGCCGAATTGTTCTTTTTTTATAATATTAAATTTCTCACAGTAGTTAACTATTTTTTGATACATGCATTTCTCGTATATTTTTGACATAATGGGTATCAGTGTTATGGGGCGATAATTATTCATGTCACCTTTATCACCCTTTTTAAATATCGGTTTGACAACAGATATTTTTAAAGCACTAGGAAAGACTCCTTGTGAAAAGGACAGGTTAATGAGATAAGTCATCACCCCACTTATTTCATTAACACATGTCTTAATAATTCTGGTGTTAAGTTCATCATAGCCTACAGAGTTGGTATTTTTTAACGATAATATATGTTTCGTCACTTCATTTTCGGATATAGGTGTTAGGAACATTGAGTTAGCAGTCTCACTCAGAGTATCACTGCGGAAACTATTTGTGTAATTTTGAGTAGGAACATAATTTGTGAAATGACTATTGAAGGCAGAAGCTATTTCCGCTGGTTTGGTAAGTATGGTGTTGTCAATTTTAATATGTTCAATGTTGTCTTTGGGGTCCGTGTGTATTTCGCTTTTTATGACTGTCCATGCGGCTTTACATTTGTTGTCATTATTATTCATAAATTTTATGTTAGCATTGCGTTTAGCATTGTAGATACACTTTTGTAATAGTTTTGAAAATGAGGTATATCTACTCTTGTTTATTATATTTTTAGTCTTGTAATATTGATATCGTAAGAAACGCTTCGTTTTAGAGCTCTGTTTTAGACCCTTACTTATCCACGTTCGCTTTATTTTATTGTTTAAATTTACCTTAACCCTAACTTTTGGAAAACAGAGATTGTAAAATAAGCATATCAAATCATGGAAAGCGCTGAATGCTGTATTTGCATCGTTTTCTTTGTAAATATCTGTCCAGGATAGATTTTGTAAGCATTCACGGAACTTATGAATATTATCTAGACTGTAGTCTCTTTTGTAAATATGGTATATTGCGGCTTTTGTTGTCTGAAGTCTTAAAGGGAAGCTTAACATTTGTGCTGTGTCGTGATCAGAGAGATGGAGTGGTAGCACTGCTGGGATTGCGTCACGTATATTACTCAATATATGGTCTATACAAGATAATTTCCGAGTAGCTACCTCAATATGAATTTTTAAATTGTGATTGTTTGCTAAGCCTTGAAAGTCTTGAGTGATTTTGCTTCTTTTCAAGGTATTAATATTAAAGTCACCGGTTAAAACTATGCGTGTTCTAGATTTATATTTCTTGTATAAATCATGTAATATACTATCTAGTTTAGTTAAAAATTCGTTAGGATCGGATTGAGGTGTTCGGTATAAGCAAACAATCACTAATTTCTTATTTTCTAATTCTATGCCACATGCCTCGAATGTATTTACCGACGCATATGTTTTTATAAACTGTAATTCTTTGTAGTGTAGACCCTTTTTGACTAGAATACAAGTACCACCTGTAAGCTTTTGCTATTTATTTCGTCCGAAAATATTTAGAATAATTTAATTTGCAACATCTAAAATTGACTGTTTTATTGAAATAATATAATACCGTTTATTTGTGGAATAATAGTTCGTGTTTTGACTTCCATCCGTAACTTACTTTACTGCGGTCGGCCATATTGGAGCAGTCTTGTTCGTGGAGCGATACCGACCGGTGTAAAGGTGAAAAGATTTAGAAGTTAAGAAGTTAGGGAAGGTGTTCATTGAATCAGGTTGTGTAATCAGTTGTTAACAGTGTGTTTTGAGTGCGAATACATATTTGATTTGATATTAAGTATTAATTGTTTTATTGGTACACTTCTGACTATCTTATAGTTCAGAAGTGGGATACTGACGCGAATATTACTTAATATTCTAATCACGTCCACGTAGGCCGTTTATTTATAAGGACAGGTAAAGTAAGAGGCATAGACTCGACCTGAATAATATGTCGAGACTTCGTGAAGAATCGAGAATGCGTAAAGCTCTTGATCGAGAGGCTTCTGAAACGCGTGATGGAGCTACGCCGCCGTGCAGCCGCAGTCGCAGCCGCATGAGGCGTTTGCGCAGACCTCACAGGAAAAGCTGTTCTAGAACGCGGCGCCCGCGTCCTGTGCAGACCAGCTCAAGCTCCTCGAGCAGCGCAGGTTCAAGAGGCCGTACGCCACGGAGACGTGCGGGTTCTTATAAGAGCCTAGAGCGTCGTAAGCGGCGTCGGTCTGACTCGCGGCGTGTGAGAAAAAGAACGCGGTCTTCGCGGTCGCGCTCGCGTTCCCGATCTGCACACTCGCGGAGGGTGAGACGGCGGCGGCAGCGCAGCAGTAGCGAGGTGAGACGGGGATCCCGTCACCACAGGACGAGTCGAAGACGTCGAGAAGCCGTAAGTCAGACATCATGTACTAGCAGCATGGATAGCGATTTGAATTTTAACACTGATTTAACTAATACGAATAAGGCTCCTAAAAACAAAACTGTAGTTGATCATAGTTTTAGTATTCATGATGTCATGGAGTTAATCAAATCACTGCCCTCGTCAGCGTCCCAGACTCAAAACCACTTTAGTATGTCAACAAACGCAGTACCAGAATTTGATCCTTCTAATAAGGAACAAACTATCGATTTATGGATTACGAAAGTGGAGCAATGTGCAGCTTTGTATAAATGGTCTGAAACACAACAACTTCATTATGCGTTGCCTAAATTGACTGGAGTTGCTAAGGTGTGGTACCAAGGCTTAACTTCCTTAAGTTATAGTTGGTCTGAATGGAAGGATAAATTGACAAAGACATTTCCCACAGTTCAGAATTATGCTCAACTTTTGCATGAAATGTTGGATCGGAAGGTTAGACATAATGAATCGTTAGAAACTTATTATTATAACAAAATTAACTTGCTCAACCGATGCGATATAACTGGTAAGCGGGCTGTGGATTGTCTTATATATGGATTAGAAGACAAGGGTATGCGACTAGGAGCTCAGGCTGCGAACTACTCTCAACCTGAAGAATTACTGTCTTATTTCAAATCTATTAAGTTAGAGGATGTAAGAGATAGAGTATCTCGTCAGCCGTTTACAAAAAGGCGCCCTGATAGCAATAATGATAATTCTAAACCGAGTAGCAATATAAAATGTTTTAATTGTAATGAGGTAGGTCACCCCTCAAGTGTAACAAACCCTTATTGACGTGTAGCGTTTGTAAGAAACTTGGACATCAGAGTGCTAATTGTAGACGGCTTCCCAGAAACGGTAATGATAGCGGTAAAAATAATGAAATCGGTAAAACAGTGTCGGAAGTTAAGTTAACCGGTGAGTTAGATGAGAAGTATGTCCTTCCAGTTCAAGTTAATGGCAAAAGAATGTCATGTTATGTGGATCTCGGTAGCCAAAGTACTTTGATTCGAATTAGTGACTTTGAAAAATTAAACACTGCTTACGGTAAAAATGATCTACCAATATTAAAAGGCTTTGGTAATTCAATCATAAAACCTATAGGTAGAGCAGTGGGCCAAATGCAAGTACAAGCCGTTACAACATCCGTAGAAACATTAGTGGTACCAGATGAATTACTTAAACATGCCGTACTATTGGGGCATACTTTCACCGAGCAAGCTGGTATAATTATTATAAAGACGGACGAACATTTAGTTTTTCAAAAAAAACCTGATCCTGTAAATAGTTCTAAATTAGAAAACTATCTAAAAATTAATTTAGTTGTAGACTCTGATGTCAATGTTAATTCTATCAACATGATACCAGTAAAAGTGAATACCGATTACACCATAAAATGTTACGTAAAGGAATCATTAAGAAAAATAGGTAAAAATTGTTATTTAATTATGCCTGGATTATATACAGTCGCGCAAGGAAGAGGTCACATTTTAGTAGTAAACTTAAATGGTAACGAAATTAAACTTCAAAAAGGACAATTATTAACTAGAGCTTACGCTTTTAATGATAATGACTGCCTAAATGTTAGAATGCTAGAAAACAGGGATAGTGATTCCATATCAAACGATCTTAAAATAGGTGATGGATTTAGTACAGGAGATAGAGAACGGTTAGAAACCTTGCTAAAAGAGTATAGGGACTGTTTTTCGTTTAGTTTATCTGATTTAGGGCTGACTAATTTGACCGAAATGTCTATAACGTTAAAAGATGCGACCCCTGTTGTGTATAGGCCATACAGGCTAGCTTATTCAGAAAGGAATAAAGTCAAAGAAATGGTTCAGGACATGTTAGATTCAGGCATAATTACTGAGTCAACATCTTCTTATGCAAGCCCTATCATTTTAGTTCAGAAGAAGACAGGTGATCAACGGCTTTGCGTCGACTATAGAGCTTTAAATGCTAAAACGGTCAAGGAACACTACCCTTTGCCCAGAATAGAGGACCAAATAGATCAGTTAGGTGGTTATGAATATTTTATAACGCTTGACTTGGCCTCAGGCTACTACCAAATCCCAATAGCCCCTTCGTCGCAAGACAAAACTGCGTTTGTAACGCCAGACGGCCAGTATCAGTTCACCCGCATGCCTTTCGGTTTGGCCAACGCACCGTCTGTTTTTCAGAAAACTATTAATACCATTTTGAAAGACGTTAAAGGCCAAGCTTTTGCATTCATGGACGATATAATTATTCCAGCCCAAAATATTTCGCAAGGAATGAAGCGGTTAGAAACAGTACTTGAACTTATTAAAGAAGCGGGGTTGACGCTGAAATTATCAAAATGTGTATTTTTTTCAAAAAAAATCGACTATCTCGGTTTCGAAGTGAGTAAACAAGGGGTCAGACCGGGTTCAAAAAAGACTGTAGCAGTAGAAAATTTTAAGTGCCCCACTAACCAACACGAAATACGCCAGTTTGTTGGTTTGGCTAGTTTTTTTAGACGTTTTGTAAAAAGTTTTGCTATAATTGCTAATCCACTAACTAAATTATTAAAAAAGAACTGTAAATGGGAGTGGGGTCCCGAACAGGAAAAATCATTTTGCACCCTTAAGGCAGAGCTAGTAAAAAGACCCATTTTAGCGTTGTACAACGTAAATGCAAAAACTCAGATTCATACTGATGCGTGCAAATCGGGTATAGCGGGAATATTACTGCAGGAAGATGAATTAGGTCGGTGGCGAGCGGTAGCGTATTACAGTAGGCAAACTACCCTCGAAAAGCAGAAGTACCATTCATTTGAATTGGAAACCCTGGCGGTAATAGCCTCCTTGCAACGGTTTAGAGTATACGTTTTAGGCCTCAAATTTACAATTATAACAGATTGTAGCGCATTACGTACTACTTTATCAAAGAGGGATATGATACCTCGCATAAGTAGGTGGTGGCTTCAACTCCAGGAGTACGATTGTAGTATCGAGTATAGGCCGGGTAACCGTATGACCCATGTGGACGCACTTAGCAGAAATGCTATCCCTATGTCAGATGAACCTGAGTCTGTATTCGATATTTTAGTTGTAGAAACAGAAGACTGGCTAACAACTATTCAGAGTACTGATGAAGAAGTTCAACGCATTAAAAATATTTTAGAAGACCCTGAAACGCCTAAAATCCATGAAACTTTTCAGAATTATCGTTTAAAAGGGGGAAAGGTTTATAGGGTTGTGGACAGCCAATTTAAATGGTTGGTTCCCAAGGGATTTAGATGGCAGTTACTCAAAAAGTGTCACGATGAACTTGGTCACTTCGGTCTAGATAAAACTTTGGACAAGTTGAAATCCCTTTACTGGTTTCCCAAAATGAACAAGTTTACCAAAAAGTATGTTCAATCATGTCTAGAATGTAGTTATCACAAAGTACCACCGGGAAAAAGACAAGGTATGCTCCATCCAGTTCCAAAAATTGACAAACCGTTTCACACGATACACATGGACCACTTAGGTCCATTTGTTCGGAGTAAATCTAAAAACACTTACTTGTTGGTACTTGTTGAAGCATACACAAAATACGTTACTTTGTTTGCCGTCAAAAATACGAAAACTAAATCGACCATCAAAGTTTTAAATCACTATTTTAGTTTATTCGGTATACCAAGTAGGATAGTCAGTGATCGGGGAACCTCTTTTACGAGTAAAAGTTTTAAAGACTTCGTGAACAAATTAGGCATAAAGCACGTTTTAAATGCGGTTGCAACACCGCGAGCGAATGGCCAAGTCGAGCGATATAATCGTACCATATTGGCTTCGCTTGCTGTAAAAAATCACAATTGTAAGGAAAATGAGTGGGATACTCATTTAGAAGACATTCAGCTGGGTCTCAATACAACTCTTAATAAAGGTACAGGCAAAACGCCAGCTGAAGTACTGTTTGGTATAAGGTTGAGGGCAAAAAGTGACGGAATAGTCACTTCGTTGCTCGACCAGGGTGAATCGGGATGTTCACAAAAAACATTAGAGAATATAAGGGAAGAGGTAAATGCCAACATAGGTGAGGACCAAGTAAAACAAAAGGAAAGATTTGACAAAAGAAGGAAAATTGGTAGGAATTATCAAGTGGGTGACTTAGTAAGAATTGAAAGAGAAGTAGGTAGTAATAGCGGACAGTCGAGAAAGTTACTTGCTAAATTACAAGGTCCATACAGGATTATCAAAGTATTAGATAGAGATAGGTATGTTGTTCAGGATACACCCCTAACCCGAAAAAAGAATAGAAAATATGAGGCAGTAATTGCTTTGGATAAAATACATCCTTGGTTGACCTTTACTCAAGAAGGCTTAGCCGATTCCGATGAGGGAAGCTCAACGGAGGATGTAGATGTAGACGAAACTATTGAAGGTACTGATAATATGGAAATAGAGCCGTTGGACATGTCAGTAGGTATGGATGTGGAGAGTACTGGGACAATGACCGACAATGTTTAATTTGAAAATGAATTGGTATCATGATTTTAGAGGAAATGTTATTTTGTAAATGGATTTGAATAGGAATTAAATTGATTATTTTGTAAATGGATTTGAATAGGAATTAAATTGATTATGTTTTAAACTTTATTATGGAATGAATAATGACTTTGATTTTGATTAGACTTGAAACTTGATATGAAAAATCTACACACAATGGAGTCGTTTGACAATTATGAGTGTGTTAGATTTGAAAGTTGATGTGGAAAAATCTACACACAATGGAGTCGTTTGACAATTATGAGTGTGTTAGATTTAAAAATGTATGTGGGAAAATCTACACACAATGGAGTCGTTTGACAATTAGGAGTGTGTTAGATTTGAGAATTGATGTGGGAAAATCTACACACAATGGAGTCGTTTGACAATTATGAGTGTGTTAGATTTTATAGAATAATAGTGTGTTGCGCAAGGAGGCCGTAGGCCAAGGATTTGAGCGCTTTCTTAAGTTATGATTAATTTAAAATTGTATTTTTTTTTCTGTTTTTTTGTGTTAATTGATGGAACAATTACTGTATAAGATGGCCGAACAAATGATATTTGTAAAAAAATAAATAATTAGTTAAATTAATGAATTGTTAAGAAAATGTTTCCCTACTCATGATAAGTAGGTAGCAAAATGTGTTTTGTTATTAGTGTTATTATTATTTGTCTTTTTATATTATATAGTTTTAGAACATGAATATTTCTAGCATAACATAAATAAGTTAGCTAAAAACGAAAAGATAACGAGAGGACTCTGTTACTTCAGAATGGCCGACTGTAAGCTTTTGCTATTTATTTCGTCCGAAAAAATTAGGATAATTTAATTTGCAACATCTAAAATTGACTGTTTTATTGAAATAATATAATACCGTTTATTTGTGGAATAATAGTTCGTGTTTTGACTTCCATCCGTAACTTACTTTACTGCGGTCGGCCATATTGGAGCAGTCTTGTTCGTGGAGCGATACCGACCGGTGTAAAGGTGAAAAGATTTAGAAGTTAAGAAGTTAGGGAAGGTGTTCATTGAATCAGGTTGTGTAATCAGTTGTTAACAGTGTGTTTTGAGTGCGAATACATATTTGATTTGATATTAAGTATTAATTGTTTTATTGGTACACTTCTGACTATCTTATACACCTCTGTGTTTTTCTCTGCAAAAATTAGTTGCCATTTCAAAATCCGATAATTTGAGATAGTTCTCATGACCTTTTTTAATAAATGTTTCGGAGAGGCAAATCACATGGGGTTCATTATGTAAGTCACGCATTTCCTGTAACGTTAACTCCAATAGTTCCTGTTTAGGTAAAGCACTTGCAATGTTTTGATGTAATATTCTAAAGTTGTGTGATGTAGGTGTTGTGTTCTTAGGTACGAAAAAATGTATCGTTCTTTTTAAGTGTGGGAAAATAATATGGTATAGTACCTACCTTTTCTATGCTCTTCAGAAGGAAGATGAGAGTTTACGTTTTGTTCAGTTCCAATAATATTCCTTTTTCTAAAATAAAAGGGAATAGTTCCTTTTTTGGGTAAATTTGTCTCCCTTTTTGGCAAAGAACTTGGTTTGCTACTCGCGAGATGTTTCCTGAGCTCAGCTGGATTTAAATATTTCTGGGCATAATATTCACAATCTAGTATGTAATTTATAGATTTGCAAATGTCAGATACGTTGTGCTGTTTGGAATTCATGAAATGACAATTTTTGTAATGTTTACAAATATTTTTGATAGAGGGGGAGGAGTTGCCTGTACATTTTACGGCAAGTCAAGTGAGACGCGTTTTAAAGAGAATGACGGGTGGTAAATCTCCTGGTCACGATGGGCTTAGTGTGGAGCATCTGCGGCATGCTGGGGTTCACATGCCGAGGGTCCTGGCCTTGTTCTTCACGATGTGCTGGAGTCACTCATACTTACCACATGACTTAATGAAAACCATCGTAGTGCCTATTGTGAAGAACAAGACTGGGGATATCTCGGACAGGGGGAACTATCGGCCCATATCTCTAGCAACGATCATTGCTAAAGTGCTGGATGGTGTGCTTGATTCCTACATAGATAAATACATAAAATTACACGACGCGCAGTTTGGGTTTAGACCCGGGCGAAGTATTATATTATCTGTGCCCGGGCTATCCACAGAGGCTGCCATCGTAGGTCTCAAGCATACTGTCCAATACTATATGGACCGCAGAACACCGGTATATGCGTGTTTTCTTGACCTCTCCAAAGCTTTTGATCTTGTCTCATACGATGTGCTCTGGAGCAAGTTGGGGAATACGGGTATACCGGTTGGAGTGCTCAATTTGCTTAGGTATTGGTATTCCCACCAAACAAATTTTGTGAGGTGGAATAATACGCTCTCTGAAGCGTATACGTTGGAAACCGGGGTAAGACAGGGAGGTTTGACGTCACCCAAGCTTTTCAACCTATACATAAATGACCTCATCGTCAAGCTCAGCAGCAAGCGTGTCGGTTGTTCGATAGATGGCGTCTGCCTCAACAACATTAGCTACGCGGACGACATGGTGCTGCTGAGCCCGACGGCGAGAGGTCTTGGAGAGCTGTTAAGGGTATGTGAGTCCTATGTTGCTGCACATGGTCTTATTTACAATGTCCAAAAATCCGAATATATGGTCTTTAGGGCCGCAGGTGGATGCCCTGAGTATTCTCATAAGATTACCCTAAATAGCTTGTGCATAAACCGTGTCACAAAATTTAAATACCTGGGGCACGTAATTAGGCGTGACGACAGTATCAAAAAATCGTAGATTTAATGATTTTAGCGGATAATTCATATTAAAAATAATTCAAATCCTGGTTTATTTTTATTAAAAATAATCAGATTAATAAGATTTTCAATAAAATAAAACATTAAAATACTGCAATCGGCCATTTTGAGTGAAACACCAATCACAGCGCATGACGTCACGCCTAGGTAAACAAACTCCGCTGTCAATCTGTCATTCACTGTGATCACTGTGTTTTGTTGTTGTGAATACTACTGATTACGCATTTGGATTGTTTTTTTATTCTTTTACGTGTGATTTATCGTCTCCACTCTACTATAACAATGGAACCAAGCTTTGTTAAGGCAAATAGCTCAAATTTGCCCAGAATTGATGTATTAATGTTGGGCGATTTCTTCGCAACAACTAAAGAATTTTGCTCGTCTGAGTATAGAAACGTGAAAACTTCCTTGTAAGTAAATTTGGTATTTATCTTTACCCTTTATAAATCAAACTCGTTTTGAACTCACGCGAGTTTATTTTACTTTCTTTTACAATAAACTTGTCATTGTTTATTTTTGAGGTTAGCTCCCTCACAGCTTGTTTAAGTTGCTATTATAAAGTTACTACCATGTTAATACCCGAAAAAACGAGTAAACTTCTGTAACTAAAATGCATCTACTAGTACTAATAGTATTTTTCCTCATAGTAAACACCTAAAATCGCATAAATCACCAAATCAATGTGTATGTATTTGTTCTAATTACTTTCAATTATTTCAGGTCTTCAAGACCATCATATGGGGATGATGCAATCAGTTATGTGCAACTGAAACGGGAAGGAAAAATTTGTACAGTAAAGTGCAAGATTTGCCCAGAGCATAAAGTTCATGCAAAACTATATGCTGTTACAGTGATGGTTGATGAAGATGAAGAAAAAGTAATATCAATTGAATGCCATGATTGTGTTGCTGCCCAGGGCGGATGTAAGCATGCCATGGCGCTGCTTACGTGGATCCATAGACGAAGCGAAGAACCTTCATGCACTGAAGTTCAATGTTACTGGCGGAAATCAAAACTATCAAGAGTAGGCACTACTTTGAAATTTATATCTGCAAAAGATTTATCTAAAGGTAGCCCTATATTGCCTTCTAACTCCACGGTTCTTGAAAAATTTTTAGAAGGAAAAAAGAGAAAACTTGGCAACTGCGAGCTACTGAAGTATCATCAAGATTATAATTGTAATCAACTACTTAGTGTCTCAATGCACCAACTTGTGTTTAGATATAAGGAAGAGTGTTGTGATTTATTTTTAAGTAAAATTAATTTGACTATTGATCTTATTAATATGATTGAAACTGAAACCAGGGACCAATTCAAAAATAACCTTTGGTTCGAACTGAGGTACGGCAGGGTAACAGCTTCTAGAGCTTATGAAGTGAGTCGGTGTCAAACCAATGATGGGACTCTGATTTCTATTATCATGGGGGGGAAGATACCAGACACACCAGCAATGAAACGGGGTAGATATTTAGAAAATGAAGTTCGAGAAATAGTTAGCAAGAAACTAGGGAAAAAAATCAAGAATACTGGACTGTTCATATCCCAAAAACATCCAATGATAGCAGGTTCTCCTGATGGAATATGTCAAGACAGTATTGTGGAGATAAAATGTCCTGTAAGCAACAAAACTTATCTCAATTATATAAAAAATGGGAAACCCAGCAACAAATGTTTTGCCCAGATACAGATGCAAATGTACTTAAGTGGTCTAAATAAATGTTACTTTTGCGTTGCAGACCCAAATTTTTCTACTAATAAAAATGTAGAAATTTTATCTATAACTTTTGATGAGAATTATATGTCAGGCTTTCTTGAATGCATTATAAAATATTGGAAAACCCATGTGTATCCATTGTTGTTTAAAAGTATAAAATAGAAAATAAAAATGCAGAGATTTTATTTGTGTTTTATTTAATAAGAGAATCTTGTATAATAATCAAACCACAAGCTATAGTTATCACATCATCAAGAACTTTAACCAAACTTAAGTTAAGGCAGGCATGTGGTTTTAACATGTTGAATTCACGTAACCGTCTTATCACCCGCTCAACGTGAATTCTTAAGCTAGCTATTTGTTTAGTTTCTTTTGCTTCAGCTTTAGTTAACTTACCTCCAGATACAACACTTGGAGGCCGTACTAATAGCACACCCATTTTTCGTAAATAAACTTCCACATGTTTAAATCCTCTATCTGCCATGACCCACATATTGGGTTGCAAACATTTTGAGAAGTCAGAAGTTTCAACAATGCATGTGTCTGTTATTCGGCCTCCATAACCATTTGAAATAAAATTTATCAAACCATTAGGTGTACAAGATATAAGGTACTTAATGGTATTGGCTTTCTTGTAATCAGACCAGGAAAGAGCTTGATTTAAGGCATTTGAAGGCTTTTGTACTTCAATCTCTAAACAGTCTATTATACAAGTCACATTATTGTATTTATGCCTAAAAGGCATAGGTAAATTTTTTTTAATCAATACCTTATCTAATGATACAACAAAAGGACGCATTACACTTGCTATAATAGGTATATTTATAAAAAAAATTTTGCTTGGATAAGTTCTATCAATGCCAAAGTCATCAGCAAGTTCACGGAATGAATTATTTAATCTAATCTTTTTTAGACATAGTAAAATATGGTTAAATGGTATATTTGTCTGTTCTTGAATCAAGTTAACTAAGTAAGAACAACCTAAAGGAATGCCAATATAAGAACGGGGGCTTTTTTTAATTTTCTTCAAGGTACACTCTAAAGCATTTAAATCTTCTCTCCTTTTGTCATCCTCTAACATCTCGCTACAGTCCGATGTAGACTCCATTTGAATAGATTTTACAGATATAGATTCTGCGTGAGTTACAGAGGGAGTATAAGAAGTATCACTATCTGATTGTTCTATTTTTTTAACTATTTTACTCAAATATTTTTTACTTGGTATTGATGGCTTACTATCACCATGATGCTTAATTTTAAATGGTGATGTAGAGACAGAATGTAGAAACGGCTTTAATGGTGATGTCATCTGATTTACCGAACTGACTTTTGTTTGGTTAGCTTTGCTTCTGAATTTTTTCCAAATGTGTACTTGAATTGATTTATCCAAAACTGGTGGTGTTAATTGGGGAACTTCTTCTACATTCTGCTGAACTGTAAAACAAATATTTTGTTATTTAAGTGCAATGTTGTAATTATGAACACAATTTATTATGAGATTACTAGGTCACAGAAAAATCCATACCAACAATGTACTTATGTAATAACACTAAGAATAAAATTAACTTTGTCAATGCTATACTCTAATATATATTAAGTTAATAATATGTAGGTATATACCTGAACTACCGGATGCAATTTCTTCAAAACTTGATTGTTCTTTAGCTGTACATTTTTCTTCGAATTCCTTTTTACACTCTTCAAGAATCATCATTCTTCGTTTCTTAGCTACATATGGTCGCTCTGTTGTGTCAGATGTTCGTGTTTTCCTGTCTGGTTGGCACATAAAATTATGGGGCATACATCCTGGTTTCATACGTACTTGTGATACTGACCCCATCACATGATACTCCATATAATTTTCCATATCATTTGGCAACTGAAAAAAGACAAGTGAACGATTATAATGTTTTTTTCATTCACGCCAAGACCAAAACAAACGTAACCTCACTAAATTAGTTATTCCATAGCTTATGTATTTCAACTATTTCACGTCAAACAAACATAGATAACATACTCACATCAAAGTGGTCTTCACAGAAATAAAGTGACGAATTCGTGACTACGTCGTTCGGGTTTCGCCGTGCGATCTTTAGCCACTTATTTCTTATTGTTTTCTTGTTTGGAACATATACAAACACTTTGTTGGGTGTTGTTAGTGATGTGTTTTTACACTGCGGTACTGAACACCACTTATAAACTTTAGAATTCATTTTTAACACACGAAATAATTTAATGTTTGGTTACTTTCTTCGCTACGCATCTGACACAATGACATGTTTACCTAGGTGTGACGTCAGACCCGACGCCATGACACCTGCGAGCTGTTTTCGCGCACTATTGATAAAATACACACATCAAAAGTATCTAGGGATCAACATATATTTTTGCAATAACTTTTCTCCTGATTGATATTAATTAAAATTTTCTTTAAGGATTCATCAAATAAAGTGTTTTCGTTTGTCACAGTAACGATAAACCAAGTCACCTTTGCATTAATAAAGAAATTTGCCATTTTCCTAATAAAGGGATTTTTGACATTTGAACCACTAACATTAAAGTTCGAAAAAATGACTGAAAACACAGTTTTCTTTAAAATTTTATTGGGTAACTTAAACAATTAATAATCCGTGTTTCTACCGCGAACACTAACAACACAAGAACATCGGTTTGGCATACTCAAAATGAGTTCATCCAAATCACGCTGTGGAATGGCCGCCCATGTTCGTTGCAACAACAAAAAAAGGTCTTCTTGCGACTGGATACCCTCCATATTCGGCAGAGCTCTTCTCTGTAGCATATCCCATGCATGCTCAATCGGGTTCAAGTCTGGCGACTGAGCAGGCCAGGGCAGGACATTGATGTTAGCTGCGGCGAGAGTCTGTCTTACAACTCTTGCGGTGTGCGGTCGTGCATTATCATGCATTAACTGAAATAAGGGACCGATTTGCACTTGTAGAGGAACGATGACGTCTGATACAATCGTCTCAGCATAAATTTGAGCGTTGAGGTTGCCTCTGATCCAAATCAACTCAGTTCTTCCGCCGATCCAAATACCCGCCCATACCATGATGGTTCCACCACTATAAGGATGGAATTCCTGGCAGGATTTTAATCGCTGTTGGCGTCCAGGGGTTCTCCAGTGTCGTATACGTCTTGTATCCGGTCTCATACCAAAACGAGACTCATCAGAAAAGCACACCAAACGCCATTGTTCTTCTGCCCAATTTCTGTGTTCAAGAGCCCATTGATATCGAATCCTACGATTGTGCATTGCTATAGGTGGTACCCGTAGCGGTCTTCGGGAATGAAGGTTCACTTCATGCAAGCGGTTTCTGACTGTTTGGTCGCTAATTAAGTTCCCTGAAGAGTGATGAAGCCTCACGGCTAACATCATGGCGGTTATTGTTGGAGCTCTTCGAGTTAAGATTTGAATGTATCGGTCTTGTCTCCGTGTGGTGCAGCGATACCGTCCTCCATGGCGCTCAGCCACGGTACCAGTGCTTCGGTAACGTGTCCAAAGTCGACTGATAACACTCTGACTTGTATTCAGAGCTAAAGCTACAGTACGTTGCCGGGAACCAGCTTCTATCATTCCCACGGCTCTGAGCATTTCTTCCCTGCTTAAATGACGTCGCCGCTCCATAATAACGTTGGTTTTAATCAGTAGTAGGGAAACAGTAGCACTAATAATGTCTTCAATGCGTTGTATGTTTTTATAGGGAAAATATTGACAGCTTATTTTCATCTTTTACTCGAATTTGATTGAGAGTTCCTGATTCAAATTATGAAATGCACCAAAAAGGATCCATATAAATTTATAAAATCATAAATTTATTACAAAGCCACATCTCAATCTCAAGAAATCCGCATAAAAATGCTTGATCCCTAGACACTTTTGATGTGTGTATTTGAAAAATGGCTCTAAACATCGTTAAACTTAAGTTATTACCGAAATAAAGATTTTTTCGTAAATAGTAAATGTGTACCCACAATACGAAAGAGGGTTTCAAAATCTTTCGTCACGCCTCAGAGGTAACATGCTGGCCCGCAGATTTTCCCGCTGCTCTGAACAAGTAAAAATAACGTTGTTTAAAGCCTATTGTCAAAGCTTTTATACGGGAAATCTGTGGGTCAAGTACACCAAAAGATCGCTGGATGTCCTGCGCGTCCAGTATATCAACATCTTCAGGATGATGTTGGGGCTGCCTCGCTTCTGTAGTGCATCGGGGATGTTCGCGCTGTATCGAACTGATGGCTTTCATGCTGTCATTCGCAAGAAAACCGTTTCCCTGATCTGCAGAATGCGTGGCAGCTGCAACGGTATTCTGAAGACTGTTGCTGATAGGATCTCTTCTCCGTTATGGGTGTCTTTTATTAAGCGGGTAATTTGAATGTTTAAATTTTTATTTTATCTTATTGAATTTTGAATGTTTTAATTTTTATTTAATCGTATTTTAAAGTTGATGTATTATTTATCTTATTTTAATTGTGAATTAATTGTAAATTTTATCTTGATTTTAATTATTGATGGTAATTTATTTTAGTTTTTTTTTTTTTTTGTATTTGTGATAATTTATTTTATTTTTTACTACTAATTTTAATATCACTGTATGGATCATGTTATCTGAATTAAATGAATTTTATTTATTTATTTATATTTTATCTATTTAAATAAATAAAATTGAAGTGTCTGTTTGTAACTTCAAAATAAAAGCTTTTTACTGAATGCCGAAAGTATAAATTAATGATACTTAAACGTTTTTTATTTGTTTTTTTTGGCTGTCTGTCATTTATTCATGCTTATCTCCGAAACAGCTAGACCGATTTCAATTTAACTTTTAATGGCAGATGACTAATGTTATAGGAGTTTTTAGGCTACTTTTATTTCTGAAAAAGTATTAAGGTTATGTGCTAAACATAAATAATATTTTATAATAATTTCTCGCTGACTAAGGTTGCGGGCAACAGCTAGTTTAGATATGAAACTAAAAGTGCTTGTAACAGTTCTCAAATAAAAGTTTAAAAAACCATGAAGCTTAATCAATATTTTTGTTATTAAAATTAAAATAAAATATTACCAGAAACATTCAATTCTCTTGATTTTGGAATTTGGTAACCTAATAATTAGTTTGGAATGCTTCTTTTTGATTTACATAGATTTATGAAATGCAAACTTTTTACGCAAGCGTTTTGTTACAGATAGAGATAACTTCTACACAGGCAGAGTGTTTGGTGAGAAGTCTTCAGATGTGAAGTTGCACATGGAAGATGGTCTTATCACTGGGATTATTCACACTCCTGATGAAACATATCACATTGAGGTAAGTAAAAATACCACTACATTCATCCCTATATTAAAATTATCTAATAATTAAAGTCCTACTGAAAATGCCTCATTGGTTGAGTGGACAGAAGCACAACTACTGAGCATGAGGTCCTAGGTTCAGTTCACAGGTCAGGCGAAGTGTTATCGGGTTTTTTCATCAGGAATTTCTCAGTAGCAGCCACGGAGTCCGGATTTGTGTTCAGTTGATTGCAATAGACTCGCCTCCCAATTCATGGGACATAAACATAATTGGCAAAATGTGGGTTTAATAATAGATATACCGCTGCCTAACGCTTTGGTGATTACAGGCGTGACGTTATGATGTAAAAGTCCTACTGAAAATGCCTAGTGGAAAAATAAAATACGACTTGGCCTCTCTTGAGATTCAGCTCACTCAGGAAAATCTTGTGACCACTACACCAACAGGGCAGTTTATAAGTGACTAGCGGACGTCACGCGGATTCACCCATGTAGTTCCCGTTCCCGTGGGAGTACGGGAATAAAATATAGCCTATGTTACTCGTTGATAATGTAGCTATCCATTGCTGAAAGAATTTTTAAAATCGGTCGAGTAGTTTTAGAGTTAAATAGTAACAAACAAAAAATCTAATCTTTCCTCTTTATAATATTAGTATAGATTAAATGCTGTTGCACAGGTGCTACCATATTGCATATGTTTATTATTTTTCTAGCCCTCCTGGCGCCACCTGCCACATTTAGATGATAAGACCATGATTACCTACCGAGCTTCTGACATACACTTCAGCTGGAAAGGTGGAGATGAACCCAAGGGCGCTAGTGGCGCCAAGCCGCGTGTCTGTGGCTATGTGAAAGAGGGCAAAGGTATGGACTGCAGGTGAACGCACAATTATCCGCGCCGAAGAACCGACCGCGCGCCGAAAGAAACATTTTCTCATCGGTATAGGGAACGTGCACAACGACGGTGCTGCCAACTGGCGTCGCCAATCCGAATCTTGTGCTCTATTAATGCTTGACATTGATTTTTCTAACAAGTAAACAGAATTAATTTTATAGTGAAAATTAATTAACTAATCATAATGCATTGTTGCATTTCTGGATGTAGGTACCAATACATCCACAAAAATGAAAATAAATCAATTAGCGTAAAATTCTATTACATTCCAAAGAATACTACTAACATACCATGTTTTGGTGAAAACGCAAAAAATGGATAAACGCAGTAAAGAAAAATATTTGAAAACAACTTGTTTTTGTTACACTGCATTGAAAAGGCCCTCAAAATCAACCGTCCATGCAAACATACCAGAACCATTAATTAAGTATAATTCACCATACACGTGTTCTACTAGACCGCACTAAAGTTCACACCGAATATCCCTCAACAGTTAAAGACTCCACATGTACTCAGAATATAAACATGGTTATACCCACAATAATGTTTTTAGTTGCCTGCACTCCTTTGGTTTTTTAAGTTTTGTATCTAAATGCTACGGACTGCATTTGATTGATTGCTTCATCAAATGATTGTGAACTAATTGATTTGTTAGAGCCTGGAGATAGGTACTGTTCTCGCTGATAAAGGATTCCCTTCCATTGTAACATGAGTTGAAAATAAGAACGCTATCTTAGTTATGCCAGCTACTATGTCTTCATGCACCCCAATTTTCATCAGAAAGTAAACGAAAGATATAAAATTCATATAATTAAACATTTATATTTACGCTGACGATCGTTATTGATAGACCGGAACTCATACTTTGTGCCTTTTAGCTTATTCAAAAATAATATAATTGAAGAGATAATTTTGTTTACGTAAATTGAAAGCACGATGAGAAGTGATAAGTTTCCTTTTCTGTCCGCCTAGTGTCTCTTTTGTCGATTAGTGCTGCCACCTATAGTTCCTGCACGTTCCCTATAACGTCATCTATTCGTCCGGTTTGACGCGGATAAGTGTGCGAGGTTTTATAGGATTTCATACAAGTAATTCTAAAATTCGATTCTTTCGGCTCTTTCGTTTCCTTCGGCTCAAGTGTGTGTTCACTTTAAATAAACATCTTTCTTCACAAAGGTTTAGAATAAATAAATCCCCTATATTGCTGTTTGTATTGTTATGCTAATTGTAATTGAATGTCTCAACTAATTTTATCAGTCTTACCAAGGGGTATCGTATTACCCGGTACTAACTGGGTTGTGGAGGTCAGATGGGCAGTCGCTCCATATAAAATACTGGTATTCAGCTGCATCCGGTTAGACTGGAAGCCGACCCCAACATAGTTGGGAAAAGGCTAGGCAGATGATGTCTCAAGTAATTTTATTTTGAGTTAAAAGAGTGTCCATGTCCTTCTTGCGCATTCTTCTCTATAAGAAACCTTTGCAATGGACAACTAAGTTAAGGCTGCCATAGTTCCCGCCCTACCGGGTGGATTATAGGCACCGGGATTGTTGTGTCCCGGTCAATAAGTCAGTTATCTCGGTTCTGTTAAGTCGCCTATCAGTCAGTTCTAAACTAGGTGCATCAGACAATAGGATTCTGTCCTGAAAAAATCTAATCAGTCCTGTCAATTTATGTTTTGGGCCGTGTAAATTAAACAGCTTTGTATTATAAAATCCACAATCAAGTTTTATTTGAAACCATTACAATTTACCATGCTCACATCATGGCTGTCCATAGGTAACAGAGAGCGAAGCTAGTGCTGCGCTCACCAGTTACTAAATCACACAATAGTGATGTGACCTATTATGTCACAAGTCCGTCAATTAGATTACGAAAAAATATTTGACACGTATTTTTTCTTTTGTTGCGTAGACCAAAATTGACATAGATACATAGTACGACGCTTTTAAAATTCTCAATATGTCACGCCGTGCTATAATTTTTAGTGCGTTGTGACGTCACGAGCCCGCGACTCCCGAGTTTCGATGCGTTTTATCTTTTTCAATATTCATTGATTTACAAAAACAAAAAATACTTGTCCATTATTTTCCAAAACAACAGTGACGGACACTGACGGACTAAGTATAGATTTGCAATTTATTGATGGTGGAAACTAGCCTATTCCGAGCTTAGAAATGGTCTAATTGAAATAAATTATTGAGTTTATGATAAATGAAGTAACTTTACTTCTTTAGAACTAGAAGAAGAAGAAGACGATGAAGAAGAAACAGCCACAAACATAGAATCAGAACATGAACAGTTAGAAAAAGACAAATATTTGGAAGAGAACACCCATTTTGACAACACTACAGATAAAACGCAAAGTAACAAGAAACGGGTGAAACGACAGAGCGACTATGAATACACGCCGACGAAGACAAGGTGCCCCCTGCTCCTTGTGGCGGACTATAGATTCTTTCAAGAAATGGGCGCCAGTAATACTAAGACTACTATTAGTTACTTGGTAAGATGCTGTTTTATAGGCTTAAAGCAAAATAAAAGAAAATACCATGAATATTACGTAGAAAGTAATATACAAAAGACACAATCACAATACACAGACACAACACGACACACACATTGTATCACAATTTCATGGGATATGTATTTATTTTATTAAAGAGGGATTTTTTCCTGTATGGTGGCCTTTACAAAAATTCAAATTCACATACAAAAACACCTATCTGTAGGCCATAAAAATATTTGTTCCGTGCGGAAGTTGACCCCGCGACCCGCAGCGCAGCAGCTAATCGCTCAGTCATTGCGCCAACTGTGTCGTCATAATGTTTTGATTTCTTCTTTCAGATCAGTCTCATTGATCGTGTTCACAAAATATACAATGACACTCTTTGGCAAGATCGACAGGTATGTAGCAACTACGTAATTCTTAAAAGACGTCCATGCATGGAACCAAACTCTTTAATGACAAACTTATGAAGTTACAAAGTAAGAAGAAAACTAGCGGACGTCACGCGGTTTCACCCGCGTAGTTCCCGTTCCCGTGGCAGTACGGGTATAAAATATAGCCTATGTTACTCAGGGTGAATGTAGCTTTTTAATAGTGAAAGAATTTTGGAATGGTGAAATCGGCGCAGTACTGTTTGAGTTTATTGATTACAAACATAAAAACAAAAATACAAATCTTTCCTATTTATAATATTAGTGTAGATAAGGGAAGTAAATTATGCCCATGTAAATATCTCAGAAGAACTTTTGTGCTACAGGACATGGACGGTTTCAAAGGCATGGGTTTCGTCATAAAGAAGATTCTGGTCCACTCTGAGCCGACCCGCGTACGCGGTGGCGAAGCACACTACAACATGGTTCGCGAGAAATGGGACGTCCGCAATCTGCTTGAGGTAACTTACGGTTTTGTGAACACAGAACAAGTCTAATTTGCTTGGTTACATTATTTAACACAAAGAAATGAGATAGGTACTATCGAGGACACTCCCGCCTGATAACCACTAAGCTAATTTTTGCTTGCACTCGCAACATAAAAACGCTCTCTAGCCCCGCCTTGTTGTCTTTGTATAGAAATAATGAATGAAAAGATACCGAATCGGTCGAGCGCACTGACGACGCACGCCAAACGAGAGTTATTGTTATTTTGCGCGCCAAAGTTGAGGCTTTCCTAATAGGCCCAAACTTTAAGGGGGCGTGGCTCGGCGCCTCCGCATGATTTAAGCGAAAAAATAAATTAAATGGTCAGGCGGAAAAGACCACGACTGTACTTTGCTTAGCTATCTAGTGAAAAGACTTGGAATGTTATGTAAAATATTTAGTTTTAATTACTAGCCGAGTGCAATTAGACAAAAAATACTCAAAAGGTGGAACGAAGTTTATAGTGGTCGGATTTTCATGGGACTTTTTTTATTGAGTTCCTAGAGGAATGGAGAAGAAAGTTAAAAAAAAAATTTCGCCGCTCGCGGTTTTTTTTTTTGAAACACTGTTTTAAGCTTTCACGGTTTAAACAAACAAGCGAACAACAACAACAACAACAACAGCGTCGAAATATCGGGAGCTCAAAACAATTTCTAATCACGGAAGATATCCCGTAAGTGACAATATAAGTTTTTTTTTTTTTTTTTTGTAATTTTCTCATAATTTTTTTTTTTAGCGTATAACTAACTTCAAATTCGACGAATTCATATTGTAGCGTAATAGTGTGACCTGTGTACATCCATTAAATGCTAATTTGGTCTGTTTCTTTGTTCATTGTTGTCGATGTAATGCAATAGGTATTTCAAGTATTTTTTGAAAATTTCCTATTTTCTGCAATTATTTCTAAAATTTTGAATTATAAGACCAAGATTTCTTTTGAAATTGGTAACTGGTACTTTTTCACAGATAATTGAATGTAAAAATATTCAAGAAAACCATGTTTACGAGTGAAGTGACTAAAAATGTATTCACAATTATCAGGAAATCGTCTATATAAAACTTAAAGAAGGCCATTTTTCTCAAAATATTTCTATGACGGTCAACGTAAATATTATCCTGAAAATATCCTTATTATATCTGCTATCCACAGAAAACAAAAAAAAAAAAAAAAATGGTGGTACTCGATAAATGTTGATTATTGCTGACGAAGGTGGAATTGGGCCGCTGGTAAATTTACAAAAAATATCGTAATTATAACGTAACCATTTCTCACGATTTCTATCTAAGATAAGTTGCAAGCTTGGGTCTCTGCGCGCAATTTAATATAAATACCAATACCGATACCACTCCCACTTCTTAGCTATAGAGGCCCTTTGTCATGTATTACTTTTTCAGTAAAAAACAATATTTAACAAGTATCCTTAAATATTTTTTTCTTATTATACCTCGTTAGATAGCTAATAAAATGAGGATTAAGACAATAATTTACACATTGAGTTTCATAGCAGTATTTGGAAAAAAAATGCTTTCATTAACATAGACGATTTTCTAACATTTCCAAATGAATTTTAAGTCACTACACTCATGGAAGTGGTCTTCATTAATACTTTTGGTCCAGTTATCTGTGAAAAAGCATCAGTTACCAATTTCAAAAGAAATCTTAGTCTTAAAATTCGATATTTTAGAAATATGTAATTGCAGAATATAGGAAATTTTCAAAAATACTTGAAATATCCATTACATCGACAACAATGAACAAAGAAACATTAGCCCAGTCAAATTAGACATGCAAGGTTACAATAATTCGCATAGAGCTAAAAATTGGTACGAATGTTGAGAACACCATTACAAATGAAATGTCAAAAGTCCCCATCGATCCGACCTTTGCAAAAAGAAATATTCAAGGTCAAAGGTCGTGTAAATAGGTTTTTTGCGTTTTTCAGCCAAACGGTAACTTGTATCATAAAAATAGGTAGGACAAAATTGTAGATCGTGCAATTATCTATAAAAACTGATTTATTACTTTTTCCTAAGAATCACCATTTCCGAGATCTAACTGTTCAAAACGATGAAAATGTTGTGTTTTTGATAATAATCTATACGTTTCCACGCCACCGGTGAAGTAGTGTACCTGGCATGTTTTTTAGGGTTCCGTACCCAAAGGGTAAAAACGGAACCCTATTACTAAGACTTCGCTGTCTGTCCGTCTGTCCGTCTGTCTGTCACCAGGCTGTATCTCATGAACCGTGTCAGCTAGACAGTTGAAATTTTCACAGATGATGTATTTCTGTTGCCGCTATAACAACAAATACAAAAAACAGAATAAAATTAATATTTAAGGGGGGCTCCCATACAACAAACGTGATTTTTTTGCCGTTTTGTCTAATGTATAGCTAATGGTACGGAACCCTTCGTGCGCGAGTCCCACTCGAACTTGGCCGGTTTTTTAAACGTGGTTACCCCGGTAAGCGTATTCCACGATCTGTTGTGGCCCTGTTTCGTTAAAAAACCGGCCAAGTTAGAATCGGACACGTGCATGAAGGGTTCCGTACCATCTTAGTCTTGAGCCTTTAATTTTTTTATTATTGTTATAGGACGAGGAGCTCGTGGCTAAATAATAACAGCCGCTAGGATCGATCTTTAGGTTAAGCCGTGCTTGCCCAGGTCTGTCTGTGGATTGGTGACCACCCATTACATATTGAGTTTCCTACGCACCTCGGAAAGCACGTTAAGAAGTTGGTCCCGGCTGTCATTTGTAATCTCTGACAGTCGTTACAGGTAGTCGGTGGCCCAAAAACACTGACAGCCAGTCTTACCAAGGGTCGGATCGTATTACCCAATACTAACTCCGCTGTGGAAGTCGGTCAGCTGCATCCGGTTAGGCTGGAAGCCGATCCCAACATCGCTGTTAAAACACGATCATGAGATACACCCCGCTGACAGACAGCGGACGGATGGACAGCGGAGACTTAGTAATAAGGTCCCGTTGGATACCTTTTGGAAACGGAACCATAAAGATATTGTATCAAATAAAAAATGGTACAATTGGAAAAGATGAAAGCGGTGTAAACTATGAGCACCTAACTAAAGAATATCATTCGTTTGATTGATAAAATTATTTAATGGAACTTCAAGTGCTATGTCTTCTTCTTTTCTTCATCTTCTTCCTGCTGAGTACAAGTAAATTGTTATATGACCGATACGAGATATCTCCTCGCTGATATCGTAAGAATACTTTTCTAAAGGCGATTCAACATTGGAGCAAGACTGTTCCTAACAACCGGCACATGCTAATAAACTAAACAACCCAACTTTGTTACAGCTGCATTGAGCATGAAAAAATTGTATTACTTACGGAGTTTTTCTGGTGCCACCCGCAACGGAAAAACTCCTAAATCGTGCGTTTCGAAGTAATGTCTGTATTGTTTCTAATGTATTGTCAATTAATCAGAAAGCAGAAGCAGAGGTTATGGGAATACAAGCTGATTGCACTCGTTTTTAGTTGCACTAAATAATTATATTTTAATCAGAGAAATCATTTTCTACAATCACACTTCACACTCATAGTATAAAGGTGAAAGTTTGTATGTGTGTAACTGTGTATGTTTGTTACTCTTTCACGCAAAAACTACTTAATGGATTTGGATGAAATTTAGCACACAGATAGCTTATGACTGGATTAACACATAGGATATTTTATCCCCGTAGTATGATCCCGTGGGACAATTATCGACCTCCACGCGGGCGAAGCCGCGAGCATAAGCTCCTTATTCATAATTTTCACCGCAATTCCCAATAGTTCAATTTTTTTATTAAATATAATATTGTTTTATTAAACATGACCTCAATAGATCGTGGAATAGGCTCATCACGTTAAAAAAAACCCGCCAGTACACCACTACAGCGGTGCCGTGGAAACATTTGATTTTTTGAAGAACACGACTTGTTCATCTTTTTGAACAGCTATATTTCAGAAATGGTTATTCTCAAGAAAAAGCATAATATCAGTATTTATAGATAATTGCACGATTTACAATTTTGTCGAACATATTTTTATGATAAAACTTACTGTTCGGCTGAAAAATGCAAAAAACCCATTTGCACGACCTTTGACCTTGAATATTTATTTTTGCAAAGGTCGGATCGATGGGGACTTTTGACATATCATTTGTAATGATGTTCCCAACATTCGTACCAATTTTTAGCTCTATGCGAATTATTGTAACCTTACCCCTATTTTTTGAGCTAATTTGACTGGACTACATACCAAATTAGCGTTTAATGGATGCACGCAGGTCACACTATTACGCTACATTAAGAATTCATTGAATTTGAAGTTATTCATAGAAGAAAAAAAATAATTCAAAGGAAATAAAAAAATAAAAAAAAAGTCGCGAGCTTCTCCACTCCTCTAGAAACTCAATAAAAAAAGTCCCATGAAAATCCGACCACTATAAACTCCGGTCCACCTTATTATCTAATTGCACTCGACTATACGCGGAAAAGATCCAGGCCTGGATCAGGATAAGCTCCCGAGCCGTCGTCGATTCAACACCTGAGAACGTCCTGTGGAGGGGCGAAACACGTGTCGAGTATAGGATTGGGAGCATGGATACTAAGTATTATTGTTTTTCCTTGATGTGCATATTTTTGGGAGCCGGAGGGCGGTGTTGCATCTTGCATCCAGGCCTGGATCTTTTTGGGGAATTAAAACTAAATGTTTTGCATTACATTTTACCAGCTTTAACATTTCCGTCTTCGTTCGTAAATAATAATTTAATTGTATTATGGGGTATCGGTAGTAGAAAATCTGTCATGGAGATCGCCATTTTTTTTTTACAAATGGCATCTATGTAAAAAGGCATGGTGGTCCCCGTGACTGATTTCTCCTACCGCTCCTCTTGTCATTGATTTCCGTAACGCCATTCTATAACTTAAGACTTGTGAGCGATGCAGGGCTAATAAAACATTAAAACTTACTTACTTTTAAACTCCGAATCCAATCCCGAAAACCTGCTTACGGCAGTTTTTTTTTAGTAAATTATGCAAGCTACAACCGCTCTAGAAAAGCATTAAGTGTATTTATTTGGCAGGTGTTCAGTCGCGAGTATTCTCACAAGGACTTCTGCCTCGCGCATCTGTTCACGGATCTGAAGTTTGAAGGTGGCATCCTTGGACTTGCGTATGTAGGTTCACCGCGACGGAATTCAGTAGGCGGAATTTGTACACCAGGTAACCGTAACTACTTCTTCATGTATTGTTTTCTGTCCTATAATTAAGAAAGACTGATCTGAAATTGCAATCACACAAGAAGCAAGAGCGGTGATCAATGTTCATTTATTCCTTCTCTATTATGAGAAGAGGTCCCAGGACCTAGCCCCCCCCCTTAAATAGATATTTTTATTCTGTTTTTAGTATTTGTTGTTATTTACGGCAACTGAAATACATCATCTGTGAAAAAAATCGCTTCATGAGATACAGTCTGGTGACAGACAGACGGACAGTGGAGTCTTAGCAATAGGGTCTCGTTTTTACTCTTTGGGTACGGAACCCTAAAAAACAGCTGGTTCCTACAAACATGAAATGCCAATGGCTTACACGGTTAGATCATTCAATAGTTTGTTCGTCTATGTTCCTTCCACCCCATATAAAGGCTGTTATTATATTATTTTGTTTAGTTTCCTCTATAGTCACCAAAAATATATTTTTATTTGTTCCTTTCCCTATTATGATTTAATTCACAATTTATGTTCGTTTTGTTTTCAGCTAGTACGGTGCCTAGTGTGAGTGTCCCTCTTTGTTTTGCTTATTTATATAATTTATTTGTGGTTTATCCTGTTAATTTTATATTATATTATTAATAGACTCCACAATATTTATGCTTATAATGTATTATGTTATTACGTAAGTACTTTATTCACGAGACTATGGTCCGTTTTCACTAACATTAAATGACATCTAAACCGCGAAGTTTGATTTGATCTCTCAGCTCAGCACCGTGAGTTAAAATTGCAACAGTGCAATGTTTGGTAATGTATTTAAGTGTCGCTTACTGTTACTGAAAACGGTATGAGGTTCTAGTTTCTAAACAACCAAATGCAAAAAAACATTAATTGTGTCTCATAACCATTGGTTGAAGCTTTGCCTTGATTTTACCAAAATATCAAAAGAAATAACAGGTAGTTAAAGTAATATCATTGGTATTAATACTGGTCTAGGACTTTTTAGGTTTTGGTGGATGTTATAACGGTATATTAATTTTATAACATGCATGTAGTGTTTAAATGTCTCGCGACACAAGTAGTGTCTTCGGACACATACATGGCTTAATAGGAAATATGCATGATTTTTTTTATTTTTATTTAGATACGGAATAGAAAAATAATGAAAAAAAGCGAAAACAAGACATAAATCGGCCAAACAACACAAAAGTTATAACCATTTAAACTTTTATTTCTATCTCTTTCTACGGAAACGGAATTTAGTGAGGATTTTGTACGTCGATGCAGTGAATGACGTCATTCGCTTTGTCGGATCTCTCTGTCTAATTAGCAGTTTCAAATGCTTATAACTTAGTATTTTTTATAGATATTAAAAAAAATAATTTCACTTTGCTATTTCTGATGTTATTAAGCTTTGTTTAGAGTGATAAAAAACAATTATGCATATACCCTATTGAGACGGTGCCTGAGGTAGCTGCGGCAGGAGAGTCATTCGCTAGCTCCTCCCGGACTACAGACCTACACCGTCACAGTTGAACAGTAATCTTGTAAATGCCTCTGGTAAATGCAAATATGTGATTCCCTACTACCAATTTACCAAAACAGAATACTTCAAGAACGGCTACACCCTCTACCTGAACTCCGGATTGAGCTCGTCTCGCAACCACTACGGGCAGCGCGTGATCACTCGCGAGGCCGACCTGGTGACGGCGCACGAGTTCGGCCACAACTGGGGGTCCGAACATGACCCCGATGTGGCAGAGTGCTCCCCGGCCGCTAGTCAGGGCGGCTCGTATCTCATGTACACGTACAGTGTTAGCGGGTATGATGTTAATAATAAGGTGAGATATTGTTTTACATACGTTGTTTTTTACCCATATTTTATCGAATTTTCTGCCGCTTTAGTAACCAAAACCAATATTCATCAAAGAAGCATCGATACCTCTGATGAATATTGGTTTCGTTTGATACGATTGAATGTTTTAATCCAGAGATGATTCCTAGAGTGTAAGAGAGGCCCGTCTGTATACAGTATGTTGCTTCTAAGTGGGGACATCATGGGCTAATCTGAAGCCATAGGAGAGACTGGGGAATTCTCTTAGGAAACTTTAGCTCTTTTTAACAATTTGATATTTAATTTTTTGGTCAAGTCTGAGTTGTCTATAAAAATAGTTACTTTTGTTTTCATGCCATTCGACTCTCTTTCATATGAGGATCATTACATTATATGAGAAGAAAACGTCTAGGTATCTGTTATGGAGTCGGATTTCCCCATAATATTGTCCCCTCTTAATCTTATTATTACTATAAATTATGTATAATTTTGACTTGTACTTCCTTTGTACAGAGATTCTCGCCATGCAGTCTGCGGTCGATCCGCAAGGTGCTCCAAGCAAAGTCCGGTCGATGTTTTTCCGAACCAGAGGAGAGCTTCTGTGGTAACCTGCGTGTAGAGGGCGGGGAGGAGTGTGACGCTGGCTTGCTAGGTAATTTTATCCTTAAGAATACATAATTTTTATAGCCTATTTCCTAAGTGTCCTCGACGTTGTTTGCTCGTTGAACAGACGCCAACACATGCTACCCGAAACTGTCAAATTTCCCCAATCAACTTTGAACCTAATGCTTTAGCGATAAAGTTTAAAATCTATTACAGATTGTAGTAGCTTGATGTGCGGGCGTCTATACTAAAATTAGAGCCAAACACTCATTAATTCTCCATCGTTCGTTACAGGCACCGAAGACAATGACATGTGCTGTGATAAAAACTGTAAACTAAGGAAAACTCAAGGGGCAGTGTGCAGGTAATCATAGTTTATTTTGGAGTTTTAACCTTTTGACTACCAGAGCATAAACGCACGCGCGTGCTCTTCACGCCAAGCAACAACTTCACCTAACATTTTGTCACATATTTGTATGTTTTGGCGTACAGGGCACGCGTTTATTTGTCACGTTTATGTGACTATGGTGGTCAAAAGGTTAAGAAATGCGACATAAAAAAAAACAAAAATCAAACTGTCCAATAGTTACTAAAATTCTAAAGGTATTCACGCTATGCCGGTTTATTTTCAGTGATAAAAACTCGCCATGTTGTTCGGGATGTGTGTTTGCTCCACCGGGCGTGGTATGTCGCGAGGCAGCTCATTCAGCCTGCGAGGGCGAGGCCACCTGCAATGGAGCCTCTGCTGACTGTCCCAAGGTATACCTACCTAGCTTATATCAGGTCGAACAGAACACTTTTCGACTCATGTCTTCTTTGTTCGTCGAGTCTTTGAGCTTCTTGAGTTCTAAGTTGAGCTACACAATTACTGACAAATGCGTACCAGACAAGTACACTCAAATCTGTGTGATTGTTTCTTCTAAAGACCATTTTTTAATTAATCTGCACGATTTGCAGCTTATGACTCGACTAAGATTGTGTCTGGAGTTTAAGAGACTGACCTCTGGGTTAATTTCGGTGTTTCGTTTATTCAGAAAAGAAACACCAAACTCACTGTAAATGTGTTGGAAAAAAACTATTTCCCACAGCATAAACACCGTTTATCATTATTTTATGTGCCCTGAAACTGTAAAAGTAACTACAGAAACAGTACTTAGGATTTAGTAGCAACAGAAACATCATCGTAATATTGTTTGACAGGCACCAGCTATAGCGGACGAGCATGAGTGCGCTGAGCGTGGTCGGTGTCGGAACGGGACGTGTGTGCCTTACTGTGAGACGCAGGGCATGCATAGCTGCATGTGCGATATTGGTAAGCAAACACTGGTGTCGATTCTGTTGCGCACAAATTAAACTTAATTTAGGCTATTGCTATCTTTTACTAAAAGGCAGTGCGAGGAAAGGACAGCTATAGCTATGAACTAAGTTACCTAGAGATGTCAAACTAGTTCATGCCTTGCGCTTCACCGTGTTTTTAGTGGACATGCTTTTACGTGCACCCTTCATTTGTATGGAAATATTAGTTCCGACTAAATTTGACAGCTCTAAATTACGTCAGTCTCTTTCTCGTTTTATTAAAGAGATAAAGATAGCAATAGCCTACATTAAGTTTAGTTTGTGCACAACAGAATCGACACCACTGTCTTCCTTTTGAGGCTGAAACTAGTAGCGAATATGTTGAAGCATCTTTTTAAATACTAAATGGCCTTGCGTTTTGACACAATTCGCCTGATGTGAAGCTATGAGGCGGCCTAGGGTGGAGCACGCTTGCCTAGAAGAGACCGATTCTCTTGATTGCATCTTGTGCGATTATTTAGCTAAATCGTTGTAGTCTATAATACGCGCTCCTTGGTTTATGAAGACCTCAGAATTACACGAGCATCTACAAATCAGAACCATAAAAGAGGAAGTAGAACACCGACTAACGACATACGAACGCCGAATAAAGTCACATACCAACACCTTAGCCATAGCCCTAAGTGATCCAATAACCATGAAAAGGCTCAAACGCCGCCACATATGGGACTTTATAGAATCAAGTAAATAGTTTTGAGGCAGATTCTTCGCTGGAAAAATGGACCTCAGTAGTCAATAACCGCACAAAAAATCTGCTAAAGGTTTACAACCGATCGCAAGATGCAAAAGGAAAAAAAAAATCGTCGTAGTCGTAATCCTAGAAGTAAACTTTTGGAACGTTACCAAAATCGAAACTAAATCTGTTAGCTTGTTTTGTTTTTCAATACCAGTTCAAACTATACTGAAAACTATTTTGAAGTTACAATCTGACGGAAAGCACGTAGTCCTTCAATGGATTCCATCACATATTGGAATAAGAGGCAATGAAATTGTTGATCTATTAGCCAAGCAAGCCATTTGTGATGGAATTCCTGTTGACTTCTCTCCTTACTTTTCAAACTTTATACCTAAAGTGAAACTGGATTGCTATTTACTTTGGAAGGAATATTTTAATAAAAGATCTCGTGAAAAAGGAATCTGGTATAAAACGATCCAGCCGCATCCCTTGAACTCGCCGTGGATAGATAACCAATTGTTGAACAGATGTGATACTGTTACTGCACTAAGGCTTCGCTCCGGACACATACCGTGTAATAAGTTCTTATACCTTATGGCAAAATCAACAACAGATAAGTGTGATTTTTGTAGTAATTCCGTTGATGATGTTTACCACATATTGACAGAGTGTGTCCGCAACGAAGAATTTAGATACAGATTAGATTGTAGGCTTAGAGAAATAGGTTACTGCAACAGTGTTTTAGCTGCGCCACTTTCTGACGCAGCTAGGGCACTGTACAGACTAGCTATGTTAAGATTTGAGATTTAGTTGATGTATGTATACATCCGATATTTGTTAAAAATTGTAAAAATAACCAGGGCGGCATAATCGCATGCGCGACAAAGCCCTTTTTCTAGAATTAAAAAAAAAAAAAATACCAGTTCAAAAACTTCCACCAATGTTTACCAACCAAAAAAACTCGTTTTGTGGTCGTTATCAATATGTAACACAGTTGTTGCTCATAAAATATTAATTTGTAATGCTACGTTGCGGTTTACAGTTGCGGATGCATGTAAACGGTGCTGTCGTAAGAGCTTGAACAAGACTTGCTTCCCGGTCGCTCATAACGACATACTGCCCGACGGAACACCTTGTATTCAAGGATTTTGTAATAAGGTGAGTGTTCACTGAGATTTACATAATTGTTATCTTCAACTTCTTTTCATTGACCCAAAATAGAATATGCGTCTTTCCTCAATAAAGTTTATAAGAGAAGAATCTCATGTTTTGCCAGTTATGTTTAAAATCTCATCCTGTTTTCTTTCTTCTTACCGTCCCGCCATCTCTTGCGAGGTCTACCACCAGTTCCTGCATAACGTACTGAAAACAGAACTCGCATTAAACGATATTAAGTGCCCATTCTTTTTTGGAACAACTGCACAGACCACTCGTCTAAATGACTAAAACATCAATTTCCACAGGGAGTATGCGAAAAGACGATCCAGGACGTGGTGGAACGTTTTTGGGACATAATTGAAGATATCAACATAAACAACGTGCTGGGCTTCCTCCGCGACAACATCGTGGGCGTCGTCGTTCTAGTCACCGCCTTCATCTGGATACCTGCTAGTTGTGTGGTAAGTGTTTATTTAGACTTTAGACAGTTGAATCATATATAGGGAACTAGTCTACTTTTTATTTTCTATTTCTGGGTACACATACACGTTATTTTTATTTCAATTATGACATTTTTATTGTTTATACATGAACAAATAAATGGCCATATTATCTCTGTGAAATAAAAATAACGATAGACCCTTTTATACGAGTAACACGTTCAATGATTCAATTGCAGAAAGCATGAAAATGTTGTGACTTTAGAAATAAAAGCAGTTTTAGACCCAATCTGACCAATGGGATCAAACTATTTTGAAATATAAAATGACATTGACAGATTTTCAACCAATGACTATGTTAGGTTCATGCGGTGCTAGCGCCATTAGTTCCACAAGTTGCCCGCCCCATTGCAGAAAGCAAGAAAATATTGTGTAAAGGAGGGTTCAGTATTAGAATTTGTTTTAATTTTCGAAGTTTTCTCAAAAACTAATGACATAGTGAAACTTCTTCTTTTTTTCTCTTATTTGTTGTATGTGTGAATTATTACTAACATAGCTTTAAGTCATCTTGATGTATTACTAACACTCTATGGACCGAAAAGTCTGAAATAAATGTTTTGAATTTGAAACACTTCAAAGTCAGCACATTGAATCGACAAGTTTAGAACAAGCATACTTTAGTGATAAGTCATTGATGCAAATGCCTGTATTTTAGATCAGTTACGTGGACCGTCGTCGTCAACGCCAACATCAGAAGTTCTTGGACTGGGAGCGGCAACATGATCTCATTCACCCGTCATCGCCAAGGAAAATTATACACACAAGGTAAAGTATTCTTGAGCAGAGCGTTGTGTGAGACGGCTTCGTTATTATTAGGATATCTTTAGCTTTGCATTACATCATCTGCCAAGCCTTTTCCCAACTATGTTGGGGTCGGCTTCCAGTCTAACCGGATGCAGCTGAATACCTGTACTTTACATGGAGCGACTGCATATCTGACCTCCACAACCCAAGTAATACGATACCCCTTGGTAAGACTGGTTGTCAGACTTTTTGAGTCAGTGACTACCTGTAACGACTGTCAAAGATCTGCAAATGACAGCCGGGACCAACGGCTTAACGTACTTCCGAGGCACGGAGGAAACTCGGTATGTAATGGGTGGTCACAAATCCACAGACCAACCTAGGCAAGCACGGCTTAACCTAAAGATCGACCCGAGCGGCTGTTATATTTAGCCACGGGCTCTCCCTTTACCTTTGCATTACGATGAGTAATAATATGAAGAGTTAACATATTTATGAGGAAAGCAGTGGTGGCAGTCCCGACCTACGTACAGTAAGCTCAAAACCGGTGAAGGAAAACATCGTGAGGAAACCGGCATGTCCAACCAAAAATTCGAAGACATGTAACCAATCCGCACTGGGCCCGCTGTCATAGAGAGGAGGCCGTGTGTCCCAGCAGTGGGAACATTAAGGCTGATTATGCTAACATATTTATGAGCTGCTACAAGAGATAATCCAGACAAGAGATAAGAAAAAGAAGAAATCCTACAGGATAATCCAGAAGAGATCCAGTGATCCAGTTTAAGATAATCCTACAGGATTATCTTTGTAAAACTACGTATGGTTTTAGAATTACAAATCTATGTTCATTTTTTCTTGATTAAATAATAGACTGTTTTGTTTTCCAGATTGCCAAAACAGAAACCTCCCGGCATGAAGTCAACGATTCAAGGCACAAGTCAACTCTAGGATATAGTTATAAGTTTTAGATAGTATTACCCTTTCCAAATAAACAGTATACCAAAGAAACACCGTTTTAATTTCTTTATTAACACTTTCGGTCCCAAGGACCCAGCATATAGATCGAACAATATTTTTTCGTGTGTCCACCACAACGCGTCTCCTGAGTTGTCGTTATAAGTAGCTATAGAAATGATGGATCGTGTCGTCTGACGAACTTAACTTTGCGATCCCGCCGCGTCGCACCGACACGCTCCAACCGATCCGCCTAAGTATAGCACAGTTGATCCATGTGTGATCGCGCGCTCCACTATAGCTATATATGCCCAGGACTCGACTAGCAAGACCAAATCATGTAGTAATCACTAATCGTACTAAGAATCACGTTAAAAATTTAAAATTCATAAACTGGACTTTATAATTACGTGCATAAAGTCCATTTTATGAATTACATGTTTTTAACGTGATTCATACTAAGATTCTGCGTAGATTCTGCTAAAGCGGCCATTATAAACCCACAGGAAAGATAAGCAAATCAAGTACCTTGACTTGGCTCGCGAGGTTGTCGACATCTGGGAATTGGTCTCAATGAAGCGATCACTGTGCCGATAGTTGTGTTAGCCATTAGCCGGATCCACACCAGACGATCCAACGCGCTCCGATCGCGGGCGGCAGGAGCGGCTCCATAGGAGGGTTTGATGTGGGCTTGCCTCGCGCGATCCAAACTGCGCGGCAGAAGCGCGCTCCTTGCCGCGAGCGATCCGTCAGTTGTCGGTTTTTGTTACTAGCACACAGGCGCCTCAGTCTCTCGGCGCGCTCGGTGTACACGTTTGTGTGTGGAGCGCGTGATCACACATTATGGTTCAACTGTGCTATACTTAGGCGGATCAGTGTGGATCGGTTGGAGCGGTGCGACGCGGCGGGATCGCAAGTAAAGATAAGTTCGTCAGACGACACGATCCAACATCCATGCCTCATGCTCCCGGTTCGCGGATCGCAGGAATTGGCGATCCATTTTGGATCGTCTGGTGTGGATCCGGCTAATAACCTCCTCAACCAACACCTGAGGAGGCTCACGTTGATGCAAACGCAGTAGAGATGATTCCTGACTAAAAAAAATTGATTCTGTTTAGTCCTTCAGTTATATTATCGGAAAATATTGGATACGTGTGTTTTGTTTTATCAAAGTAATACAAATTTACGAAGGTAAAGCGCGTCAAAGATCATGGGGCTTGTGACGTCACTTTCCGGTAAAAAATGTACTCAAATATGACGTCACACGTGTTTTCGACGCACTGTATCGTCTTCATTTTTTGTTTACGTGTGAAAAAAAAAAATTGTCCAATCAATATTTTTTGGAAATCTATCTGACGAACTATTTTGTTTTTGTTATTACCCTATTGGACCCCAATAATCAGACCCCTGTCTGATTCAGTGCGCGGTACTTCTTGACACGGCGCGCAATGTTAGGAGATTCCTCTCCGCTATCTGGTAGCTATGTGAGCTATTATTTTTAACAGACTTCAAAACAGGAGGAGGTTTACCCTTTCCAAACAAATATGTTTACAAAAGAAACAACTTAGTTTTATTATTATTTTATTTCTTGTTCATATAAATAGCGTGCATATAATAATGATTATTTATGCAATAACATTAATTAATCAATAAATAATATCGGGTTTAACATCGAAAGTGCATAACAGCTAAAGAATACAATACCTGCAACATATTTTCACCCGTTAGCGGTTAAGCCGAAGACGAGTTATGTTTTAATAGTAAGCAATGCACTACACAACTTAATGGTTCCATAGATTTACTGTAAAATAAGCTATTACTAGTCTTACTCATTTTCGCTTTATATACGAGTTAAATGTTCTTGATTTCGTCAATCCTTTCCAAGTTCGATCGTTCGTGTGATCGGAACTGATCGTGTTTGACGAACTTAGCCGAAGGAACCTTTGTGTCGTCCTGTATAGTGGTTTAGTTGAGAGCAGTGGAGGTGAGTAGGGCTACGCCTCTCTCGTAGAAGGCGTGGGGTTCTTGTCCGGGCGCGATCGGCAGACGGACCGTGAAGAGCAACTCTGAACGAGCGCTGTTCAGGTACACTGGGAGAGTTAGCGTCTGACCGCCCGTTGCCGTTTCGGGACCACTACAAAAAAAAGAACAAATTTTGTTTAGTTGGCATAACAAAGATTAAAGTCGGTAAAAAAAACAGGATTGGGTCTATTTTTTTTTTTTGGCTTGTAAAAAAACCAGACTCCTATAAAAAGTTCTTCTGTTGGCTTCATTTAATGAGACGATATGCATAAATACCATAAAATGTTGGGTGGTAGTGGTAGAATAAATCAGCCGTTGTGATTGGTTGACAAAAATAACAACAAACAAATAAACGCGACAAGTTTGGTAATAAATAAATTGTTTGGATAACAGAAATAGCCCAGTATATAAAGTAAAGAAGGCCCTGAGTAGACGATGGACTATGTGTCAGAGAGAAATGAATCCTGTCCAGGGGTCCGCAAATTGTCCGCGTCTGTTCGGCGGACAAATTAGTAGTCCATCGTCTGCTCAGCACCTATATCTGGGGCGTAGAAGAAGATGATATTTACCGAATCCAAGTAAGCACAGTCAGAGGCAAGTCCACCATGATAGTATTGGTGAGCAGCAGTCGGTTGCCCTTCACAGTAGCGCCCTGCAGCTTGAGCCCGGTCACCGAGAACGACCACTCGGTCTGAGCGTTCTCCGTTGGAGTGCCCGGGTCTGGGATTGTTACCTGATTGGAGATAAAAAAAAAAACATGGTGAATGCTGCCGTATGCCCCACGAGCTGTAAGCTAAAATAACCACGTTGTTTCCGGATTGGAAATCATCAAATGACCCCTCCCGAAAGCGACGCAAATGCTGGGACGATGTGGACAGAACCATCGACCAGTGCTCCACACTGGCCCTGTTTCGAAAATTTGGAGGTCATGGGGAAGGCCTTTGCCTGACAGTGGGATGAAACAGGCTAACAGTAATAATAGGCCGAGATCTATACTTTGCTCGGGCTTCGACTTAGACATGTTCCCGTCTTTATTTTGTCAGTTATGCGACGGTAACAGTTATAGCGCTCGGCCATACGAATACGAGGCCGTGCTACATAACGGTTATAGATCTCGAGGAAGACTAAATATATGATGGACTGATTGTGGATTAAATGAGATGACGGCTTATAAAGTTGCATTGAGGATTTTTTCTTATTATAAGTCGGATAAAAGGGTAAAATCTAATGTAACTTAAATCATTAAAAACACACAAAAATAGTTATTTATGATACTAGTGCAGTAAGTTGGTGTTTACAAACGAGTGTCTCGGGCTTACCATAGTCACGAGTTTGTAAATACCAATTTCTGCACGTGTGTCATACAACGTTTCTCAACACATTTGCGAGATAACAGTACAATAGTCAGTAATGAAACAAACAGCAACCGAAACAATCATTTTCGTTATCAGCGATCCCAAACACCACGAAAACGACACCCATGAAGAAAAAACTGAAATATTTCCTCGGCGCCATCTTGGATATTCATTTTGACCTCATTTTCATTATCAGCGACCCCAAAAATCACGAAAACGACACCCATGAAAATCCAAAAATGTTCGTCGGCGCCATCTTGGATTTTCATTTTGACCTCATTTTCGTTATCAGCGATCCCAAAAACCACGAAAACGACACTCATGAAGAAAAAACCGAAAATTTTCGTCGGCGCCATCTTGGATTTTCATTTTGACCTCATTTTCGTTATCAGCGACCCCAAAAACTACGAAAATGACACCCATGAAGAAAAAACAGAAAATTTTTGTCGGCGCCATTTTGGATTTTCATTTTGACCTAATTAAAAAAAAAACTGTAAAGAATACGCACGATGCTATACAACGGGGTATGCGGTAAAATTGGTGCTTAGGTGAGAGTACCTATTTTACCGCACGTGCACGATCCGTTGTATGGTGCATAATTTTTAACTTTCGAACAATGTATACAGGCTCCTGTATGCATTTTTTGAGCAAATGTTTTGAAAAAAATATTATCTACTCTATGGACAGGATGAAAATAGGTGAACAAGTTACCTGCAGATGAAGTTCCTCAAGAGACCAAGAGTTGGCTTGGGCGACGCACTGGCGGGTAGCAGTTATGTAGGCCTCAGGGTTCAATAGACCACCAAGCCATACAGGGATACTCTGTTAAACACAATAATAATTAAATTGTAATGTGGCACAACTTAAAACTATCTATCAACAGTGGTCCATGAATTTTCATTTCGTTAAAGTTTTAACACCATTCACGGTTCATTCCTGTTCCATAATGCCAAGGCTTATAGATGCTCAAGTTGCATTCACAAATATTTGACGAATTTGACTACTACAGGGGTTTGTGGCACACCCTTAAGTATGACCACACCTTACTGGTACACGCTGTATACAAAGTAGAAGTTTCAAAATGAGCGTATAATACAATCATAATAATGTATATGTTACCTGCAGCCGCTTAGCGCCCATGGCGGCGACGGCCTCGGAGACGGCAGCGAGCTGCGTGACGCGCTGCGCGAAGTCGCCCACCCACTGCTTCACCGTGCAGCCGCGCGCCACGGCGTAGCGCCGCCAGCTGGCCGGCAGCATGCCGCGCACTAGCGAGCCTACCATCGCGCGAGTCTCGTTGGTTTGCTTCATCTCACCCTGTAGTTAAATATGTTGAGTAAAAAAACATAGACTACTTTATGTTTAAGAGCCCCTTCCAAAAATTCAGTCGCTAGAGTTTAGGCAAATTCGTTGCGATCCTATGTTAGTGTGCATTGTTCATGCAGATACACGCACACACGGGTGCAGATCGAGCGTAGTGATCGCCTAAACCATTTTGATCCTGTAGACGATATTACATATTTTATGATACATAATTATAAAGTCAGTACGGTTTAGAAATAAAAGTCTGGAATGTGTGTCTACTGTATATTTATCACAATCAAAATAAAAATGGTTTAATTTTGTATTAGAAGAATTTAGATACACATTTTACAAAATGATAAATAAAAGTGCGAGTTGGACTCGCGCACTGAGGGTTCCGTACAAACTTTTTAAGGGACGGACACTTGCGCGAACCCATTTGCGCGAAAAGACAAATGCGCGCATGGACTTTTGCGCGATTGGACTTATGCGCGAACGGACTTTTGCGCACCTGGACACTTGCGCGAATGGACTTTTGCGCGCCTGGACACTTGCGCGAATGGACTTTTGCGCGATTAGATTTATGCGCGAACGGACATTTGCGCGCCAAGATACTTGAGCGAATGGACTCTTGCGCGAAAGGACACTTGCGCAAATGGAAACTTGCGCGACTGGACTTTAGCGCGACTTAATGGCCACTGAGGTTCACTCTGTAGAGTAAACATAACATACCCCTGTTATTTATACTTGAAGGTGGTTTTTTCTTTTGGTTTTTCTGTCATGGATGTCATTTTCATGGTTAAGGAGACGCTGATAACGAAATGAGATCAAAATGAAAATCCAAGATGGCGCCGAGGAAAACTTCTGTTTTTTCTATCATGGGTGTCATTTTTATGGTTTTTGGGGTCGCTGATTATGAAAATGAGGTCAAAGTGAAAATCCAAGATGGCGCCCAGGATAGTTTTTGATTTTCCGTCATGGGTGTCGTTTTCATGGATTTTGGGGTTGCTGGTTACGAAACTGAAGTCGAAATGCAAATCCAAGATGGCGCCGAGGAAGCATTAAAATTAAAATAATCAGCGACCTCAAAAACCATGAAAATGACACCTACGTTGGAAAAACCGAACTTTTTTCACGGCGCCATGTTGGATTTGCGTTCGACCTCATTTTTGTAACCAGCAACCCCCAAAACCATGAAAACGACACACAGTGGAACGAATGTATGGGAGAGGTTGGACATTGACATCTCCGAAAAAAAAGAGTTAAATTATGCCAAACTAATGATGCCATCTTATTTGATTACCTAATGCCTTCAAAACTTGTTCTGATCTCATATTTTGGGAGTAATTTGAGAAAATGTGATATTTTACTATGAAAATGAGTGTATCGAGCTCTCTCTCTCCTGATTCCGGCCTTGTTTCAAGTAGCGGTCTCTAATATCATAATGCTAATACTAAAAGCTATATTTAACACTAAGACACATGGTGCGCCAAATGTACGCTTTCTGGGATAAAGAGTGATGTTTATTTTATAACACAAAAATATTATTTTTTGCCCATGGTATTATATGCCTTCTTCACTTCATAAAATTTTAATGCATGGGCCAGACATAGTTCAGAACTTGTCAATTGTGCCTATTGGTTTTCTATCCGAAGAGGCATCTGAGGCTAGAAATAAAGATTTTCGAAAATACAGAGAGGGGCATTCTCGAAAGCATAGCAGTATCTCATGCAATGAAGATATTATGCACAAGGGCATTCTCGAAAGCATAGCAGTATCTCATGCAATGAAGATATTATGCACAATCTTTTACTGTCTTCTGATCCACTTGTTACAAGCATTCGTCCAAAAGTAAATAAGTTTGTACAAAATCTTCTTTTAAGGAATTTTATGAGCTTACGGATTCTGAGAAAAGTGATAGGTATCGAATTTGTTAACATAAATGATTTAGCGGATATTGATTCTGAATTGGAATTAATTGATGATGATGATGACGATGATAATTAAATTTTGATATTGTTTTAAAATGTGTAACTTAGTAAATTAGAGCTTACATCTTAATTATTTATTGTACTATTAATCAAACTAGGTAATTTATTATTTTCTTATCAACTTATACCTAAAATACAGTGTTTTTATCGTTATTGTAAAACATATATAAATAAAATATTATGTGAAAAAAGTCATACTCTCATCTGTTCTTTTGTAAATAATACACAAGATTTAAAAAATAACAATATATATACATATTTAATATATTTATATATGACCTCTAAATACGTCTGTGTGCAGTTTAAAGTAAATACAAATGGGGAAAAAACATTTTTTTTTTAAATTTTCATTTCCTTTTATCCCAGAAAGTGCACATTTGGCGCACCGTGTGTCTTAGTATTCAATATAGCTTTTAGTATTAGCATTATGATATTAGAGACCGCTACTTGAAACAAGGCCGGAATCAGGAGAGAGAGAGCTCGATACACTCATTTTCATTGTTAAACTACACATTTTCTCAAATTACTCCCGAAATATGAGAGTTATGAAGAAATCGATCAGAACAAGTTTTGAAGGCATTAGGTAATCAAATAAGATGGCATCATTCGTTTGGCATAATTTAACGCTTTTTTTTCGGAGATGTCAATGTCCAACCTGTCCCATACATTCGTTCCACTGTGCGACACCCATGGCAGAAAAATCGAAAAATTTTTTGGGTGCCTCCTTGGATTTTTATTTTGACCTCATTTTCGTAATCAGCAACCCTAAAAACCATGAAAAGTACACCCATGACGTAACATCAAAAATTTTCTTCGGCACCATCTTGGATTTTCATTTTGATCTCATTTTCGTATCCAGGAACCCCTAAAGCCATGAAAACGACATCCATGATGGAAAAACAATTTTTTTTCTCGGCAACGTCTTGGATTTTCATTTTGACCTCATTTTCGTAACCAACAACCCCAAAAACCATGAAATCGACACCCATGACGGCAAACAAAATTTTCTCTCGGCGACATCTTGGATTTTCATTTTGACCTTATTTTCGTAACCAGCAACCCCGAAAACCATGAAAACGACACCCATGACGGAAAAACCGAAAAAAAAATTCTGGCGCCTTCTTGGATTTTCATTTTGACCCCATTTTCGTAATCAGCAACCCCAGAAACCATGAAAACGACACCCATGACAGAAAATCAAAAAAATTTCCTCGGCGCCATCTTGGAATTTCTATTTGACCTCATTTTCGTAACCAGCAACCCCAAAAACCATGAAAACGACACCCATGACGGAAAATCAAAAAAATTTCCTCGGCACCATCTTGGATTTTCATTTTGAACTCATTTTCGTTATCAGCTATCCCAAAAACAATGAAAATGACACCCATGAAGAAAAAACCGAAAATTTTCGTCGACGTCATCTTGGATTTTCATTTTGATGTCATTTTCATAATCAGCGACCCCAAAACTTACTTACTTCTACATTATATTAATACTAGTATTTGCGTGGGTGCGCGAGTTGCGTGCAGCTCGCTTTTTGTCGTGTTCTTGAGAAGTATTCCTTACCATCATAAAATTTTGAGAATCCATAGGAATCCTTAAAATAATATATCAGTATGAAAACCCTTAAGAAAAAACCTTATTTAAAAACTCAGACCCATTAAAAAAAACACTACCCTAAAGTTTGCTTGTCGTCGCCCTGAGTTACGCTTCACCCACTCAACCTTCGTCACGCTGCGGAGGTCGCCGGCTCGCTTCGCTCGCCACCTCCCCCCCCTTCGCTCCACTTGGTCTCGCAGGTTCGCTCCACTCAGAACCTACCTACCACCAGACAGGTTTCGACGCCTACTATAATATTTGTTCAAGCACCCAATGGCTATCTCTGACCGTTACGAAGTTATAGCCCTTTTATTTTTAGGGGAGGTTGGGGAGGGGAGGATACCTTCCGTTTACAAATTTAAACGCTCCTCATTAATAATTTATAGTAAAAATCAAAAAGCCGCTACGTGTCCTAGTTTCCGAGATACGATGGGGGGAGGGGTGAAGGGGGGGAGAGTGGGGAGTTTTGAAAAATGATTTTGACTAACGCGTTGCCCCTTTATATGAATCTGAAAAAAAAAATGTTTCAAGTCTCTCAACTTCCGAGATCCGCCTAAAGGGGGGAGAAGGGGGACAAGTGGGTCCCGAGCCTCCTCTATACCAATCCGTAAAAAACAAAAAATATATTACCAATCATAATAAACAACCAACGTCAAAAAAAAATCTTATCTAAATATGTACAATCAAAAAGTTTAATAATTTTAATATAAATACTGGATCGAAATGTGGTAGTCTGCGTATATCTCGGAAATATATTCACGTAATAACTCGGGAGCGCTTGCGAAGCAAAGTGATACGTGCTCGCGCTGGGAGAGCCCTTTCGTTACTGACGGGATCGGGTTTGCGCGGTCGATTATATAGTTCACTTTGCATTTAATTTACGAAATGAAGTTATTGTTTATTTATAAATTAAAATTCAGATTCTAATAAAGGGCTACCTTGAGATTAATGAGTAATTTTTAAATTTCTTTAAAGTGTTTCTAAGGTATAAAAAAAAATACCCTTTTGTCCCGACGTTTTCCATAAATTAAGTTTTTTCAACATTTTTTTCTGCTATATTTCGTATAGAAATCAATAATGTTTTCCCGTATGTTACGAGTAGACCATATATTGATGTTATTCATATTTTTTAATATTCAGAATATTTTGTAGTTCTTTGTTCAGAGAACCACAAACATCACTCGCTCGTTACTTTTGCGGAAAAGGGGTTTTGAATATGGGTGATTGCCATTAATGTATACATTATTTAAAACAATTGTTCCCGCAGTCGACAAGAATAAGAACCTGACTCTTATAATAAAAATAAAGCAGGTTCAAATTCTTCTTGCCTTTCTCACAAGGAGTGATCAAAAATGTTCTTGTAGGGACCCTTAAAACGTAACCCTTGACTCCTTATAAAATCGTAATAGTGAAAAGGATATCTGATTTCCGCGTCAGAGATGTGTCTACACACCCGTTTCCTAACAGAAAGCCATCGTCACACGAATACGTGTTCGTCGTGATCATTTGTTCTTCAATGCCTGCATCATGACTAGAACACTTCTCAGGACAATGGAAAATTGCTCAAGTCGTTATGGTGCCTACACCAGGGAAACCACCATAGGAAAGAACCTCGTATAGACCAATAATGGTAAAAATCCTCTTAAACAAAATGTAAGAGCACCTAACCTAAATAACATAATCCTTTTTTTTTTTTTTTTTTTCGGATGGGAAATCATCAAATAACCCCTCCCGCTCTGGGCGGAGCAGGAGGGAGTGTCAGACTTTTACTGACTAAAACCCATCCATGTTCCTTCATCGCCCTTTGTGTTCCGGGGCCACGGTATCTCTTTCGAATAGTCCCGCAACCCCGGCAGGCATCGGTCCTTACGGACCCCTTCCTTTTTGCTGACTCTCTTTGAGGCGCGCGTGGAACACGAACGCGCCGTCGACACGGCCTGTCGTCATGAGACGGACGGACGGCGAGCTAGCCCATAGCCCACCGTCCACAGGCCCGCGCCTACGGTGGCCGGGGGCCACGTGGTGGTGGCCCCCGACGCCCGGGGCGTCTCCCGCGGCGGCCGGGACGTTGAGAGGTTCTCTCCCTCTCATGTTCCGCCACCTCCTTCTCTAGCATTACTGCTTCGCAGAAGGAAGTGACGGCGTCCCATTCCGTCTCGCTCCGGACCATGGCTTGCACCAGGGCCGGACGCGAGAGGTCGCCGCCACCGATCGCCGCTTCGAGGACACGGCGGTGCTCCGCCCACGCGGGGCACACCTCCACCGTGTGTTCCACCGTGTCCTCCGGTAAATAACATAATCCTCAGCCACTAATTTAGATTCTGGGAAGAACATGGTACAATTGAACGAATACATTGCACTGTACACGTCATCTGTAGACTGATGTAAAAATCGATTAAACTGCTCTGCCGCCTTTTTAGATATAAGTCAAGCCTTCGACAAGGTCAGGCATGATGGACTGGCATACAAACTTAAAAACTCTTCTGCATTTACACTACCACATAATTACTTTTATCCTACCTCAACCGAAGAAGCTTTAAGTTAAATGTGATAGTGAATATTATGCCCTATACGAGATACGCTCAGGTGTCCCTCAGGGCAACATACAGGATCCGGTTCTATACCTGATTTACAATTACTGTCAGTAGATTCCAACTCGTACCTGACAGATAGAAAGCACGTTGCGTAGATCGTGCAACACTTGTTGTAGCAAAGACGCGCCGGCGGCGACCTCGCGCTCGAAGAAACGATACAACGGGTCCTTGATATTTTCCACGGTACGACGCAATGTCTGAAATTAAAGCATAGTGTGACAATCCCATTTGAACTATCTATAGAATAAGGATTGCATTGATGTTGAAAAAAAAAAACCGGGCAGTCTTTGCGGACTGCCGATAGAAGCGAAAACTAAGTAACTATAGGATCAATCCAAAATAAACTTTATTTTTAACCAACTTCCAAAAGGAGGAGGTGCTCAATTCGATTGGTATTTTTTTACTATTTTTTATTTTTTATGTATGTACTATCGAGGACACTCCCGCCTGACCACCACTAAGCTAATTTTTGCTTGCACTCGCAACATAGAAACGCTCTCTAGCCCCGCCCCGTTGACTTTGTATAGAAATAATGAATGAAAAGATACCGAATCGGCCGAGCGCACTGACGACGCACGCCAAACGAGACTCATTATTATTTTGCGCGCCAAAGTTGACGCTTTCCTAATAAGCCAAAACTTTAAGGGGGCGTGGCTCGGCGCCTCCGCATGATTTAAGCGAAAAAAAATTAAAATGGTCAGGCGGAAAAGACCCCTATAGTACATCGACTATAATTGTATAAGGTTGATTTCGACTAACCGTTCTATGAAAGCGTTCGGTGATGATGACGCGAGTTCCATGATTTTTGTTCACCCAAAAAGTGCTCAACGCGCCTAAAGAAGTTTTCACTTCAAAATCAGCTATTCCATATATTTTGACGAGTTATACGAACATAAATTATTGTAGGAAATAGCTGATTTTTTATTCGCGATTGAGGGTTTGGTCCCATAAAAGTTGTTCATAATGATGAGTACAATGACCCCTTAAGAGATTTCGTGTATGAATAGATATACCTTATTAAAGAGTATTATTATGTATCGATCTTACCGGTAGTTCTTGTGGCAACAGTTGCAGCCAGGTCGTGGCAGTGGAATGTAACGTCTTCATCCAGGCGGGTCTTCCGTCGACTATCGAATCTGCAACTTAAATGTTTTGTAGCAAGTTGTATTAAATAAATCAATTAGTACCGTATTTTTTTAGAGTTAGAACTTATTTTGATTGAAATTTTTACAAATGTTCGAAACATAACTTTGTCCCAATTAAACCTGTGGTTGTCTGCAGGTTTAGTTATAGTTGTATATTTACCTTAGTACTATTGTTATAAGGGCAAAAATATTGTCACGCAAGTATGACAATATTTTTTATTTAATAAATGGTGAAGGTGGGAAAGTTCTTCATCCTCAATAGAAAAGAGAGAATTCATAAACCATACGGGTGTTGTGCCTGATGGACTAACTGCCTTGTGGTTGACGGAGAAATGTCCGAGTACTGGATCTTTAGCGAAATAGTTCTAAATATTTGTATGATAGGTTTCTTTCTTGTGTAATACCTGCAACCGCATCACGGTCAACGGCAGCTGCGTTGTATGCCAACTCCTCTTCATCTTCCAGTTGCTGCATCTTCAGGAGCTTGGACACCAAGTCACTACCTTGGTTTGTAAGTAGCACCTGTATAAAACATGTCACTGTAGCATAGGAAAAATATAAAATAAAGCCTACAATACTAATTTTAGAACTAGGTTTTCTTCGACCGAAGTACAATTTTAAGTTATTCTTTAGTCTAGAGAACGGAACCTAATGGTTTTGCAACACGCAGCGCAGAATATGATATTATTGAATTCACTTAATGGCGGTACTTTCATACAAGCCTTTCATAAAAGCTTGGCTTGTTCATAAACCCATTCCACCCATTCTTCATGATTTTAGGGTTTCTGAAGTCTGCTTGCCTTAGGGGTTTACCGTACTGTTGGCCCCTAGGCACGCCATTCACTGTCCCTATAACCTAATAATGACTTATATTTACCTTCTCAGCATTGTTGGGTAGACCGAGCCATGACGGCGTCTGCCTGTCAGACAGATCCTCGATCCATTTCAAGAAGTGATCACGACGGTTACCATCAGGCATCGTGATATGACGTTGATTACCGCTTGCCTGTAAACATTAACCCAATAAAAGTTGCGGAAGATTTGACATTCTTTCAGCGTTATGGCCGAAAGCTTATAAAACCTCTTTGTACTATAATTTTGACGACCCGAATGGCGCAGCGGTAGTGAGGCTGCCTTATGTTCTTAGGGTCCCGGGTTCGAATCCCGGTAAGAGCAAATGTTTGTGTGATGAGCATGGACATTTGTTTCAGAATCAGATCTTTATTTATTTTCTTTGTTTCCGAGTTATGTATGTTTATATGTAAGTATTTGCAAATAAAAAAGTATGTATGTTGGATAACAACTATCTGGTGTCCACGACACAAGCCTCGTTGCTTTGTATGCAATTTCCAGCGACATTTATTTATTTATTTTAATTTACATGAAGGTTTTCAAGTATAAATGATTTTCTTTCAATTCAATATTCCAAATTAATAATGTAAATAAGTAAAACTTACCCCGTCAACATTAGCCACAAGTGCGAAGTCAGCCTCAAACGACTTGGGCGTGAAGAGTTTGCACAAGAACGAGTGTAAAAGGCGCTGGTCGAACGAGTTGTCGATCTTGCCTCCGTAGATACATTGTGACAGCAGCGTCACTAGCGCCTCCCACGGGACCTTCTCTGGGGGCAGGTTGGTGCGGCCCTGGAGGGAGAAAAGAATTACATTTTAGATCAATCTCCCTTTTTTTTTGATTGCCTGATTATGGCTTATAGATCATGAAATAAGAAGACTGCAGCACCGACCCCAAATGAATTGGGATAAAGGCAAGTGAATAATAATTATATCGCTTGAAGAGTCATTTATTTGAGTACTAAAAAATTCTCAATGACAACCTAAAGTCAGGGTAAATATGCACTTGGCTTTACCGGCAGGGCACAAGACGATGGCGAGGCTAGCCAGATGATGATGAGTCTACGTAGTTAGATTAAGTTTCAAGCGATATAATTATTATTCACTTGCCTTTATCCCAATTCATTTGGCAAATAGTACATTGTAATACAAGGGGCTGAAATGACCCATTATATGCGAGGTAGGATTCGAGTTATAATGGGATTTTAGCGCTGTGTGTTAATCTGTACTTTTCACTTTGAGTGCGAGAATAATAGTCAATTTAGTCAGACGGACAGACAGACGAACAGACAGACAGACGAGCAGACAGATGGACAGCGGAGTCTTAGTAATGGGGTCCCGTTTGTACCCTTTGGAGTTTGTCTAAGTCACAAGAAGGAAATTAAAAAACTAATTACTTTTACTCCCTGGAGACTAAAAGGGTCACTTAAGTCCCGCTTCGTTAGGCTATATTGGCGTACTTTTAGAGCATAAGAAGTGAAAAATACGCTTTAAAATAATAATAGGTCGTTAGCAAGCCTCTGAAAGTGCACCCTCTAAAGTTCTACAGCTTCATTTTCGAGTTTATCCTTCAGTCTTCTGGCCATCAGCCCAATATAATATGAAAACGGTAATGGAATGGAAACATGGCCGGAGATCGCACAAGATAGAGTGGTATGGAAGGAGAAAGGGGAGGCCTTTGCCCAGCAGTGGGACACTATGTAGGCTATTAAAAAAAAAAAAAAATGGAATGGAACACTCCAATCAATTGAGATACTTTTTAAGAGCTGTCAAAACGCGGTTCTTTCATAGACTTTGTATGGCAATAGCAAACTGTGATGTCACTGTTTAGTCAACTCAATGACTCAACTATTTATTGATTTCAAAGCAACTAAAAATCGAATTTGGCAATTAATTGAAAATAAATCGGGTTTTCAGGCAAAAAATAAAGTGTTTTTTTTAGAGTTCTTAGAATTATTGTTTTATGATGTCATCTACCCTATTGACAGATATGGAGGAACTGGACAGAAAATAGATCCTGGTGGGGTACTCTACCTATTGGTTAGGGACAAATGCGCAACACTGACTGTTCTACTTATTTTATCATCTATACAAGACTAACAGCTACCAAAACAGATTAAAAATAGTACGTGAGACTGACAGCCAATGACAAGTCTTCACTTATAAAAAACAGACAACAAAAAAGCTTAAGGACGCGTTTGCAAAATTGATAGGTACAAAATCGAACTACTACATTGACACGGTCATACACACAAGTGTACGCACGACTAACTGCGAGAATAGTAGTCAAGTGAACACATTTCGATACTTTGAAATTTAGAATGATTCATTTTTTTTTACGTATTTCTTTGTAATAAAATTATGTTAGGTAACTACAAAAAAAATATTTTTGCTCTTTATATTTTTACGAATTACCTCCGGACTTGATGGAGTGACCTGAAGGTGTGCTTCAGTGACTGCTACTGGAACTTCTCGACGTGTTGTACTAGGTGAGGAGAGTTTGGGCTCGTATTGTTAGTTATGATGAGACCTTACCTTTCGACCTGATGGAGTAACCTGCAGGTGTACTTTGGTGACTACTACTGGAACTTCTTCACGTGTTGTACTAGGTGAGCCGAGTTTGGACTCGTTTTGTTAGTTATGATGAGACCTTACCACCGGACTTGATGAAGTGACCTGCAGGTGTACTTCGGTGACTGCTCCTGGAATTCCTCGACGTGTTGTACTAGGTGAGCCGAGTTTGGGCTCGTTTTGTTAGTTATGATGAGACCTTACCTCCGGACCTGATGAAGTGACCTGCAGGTGTACTTCGGTGAGGTACTGGAACTCCTTGACGTGTTGGACTAGGTAAGCCAAGTTTCGGCTCGTTTTGTTAGTTATGATGTGACATTACCTCCGGACTTGATGGAATGACCTCAAGGTGTACTTCGGTGAGCTACTGGAACTCCTTGACGTGTTGTACTAGGTGAGCCGAGTTTGGGCTCGTTTTGTTAGTTATGATGAGACCTTACCTCCGGACCTGATGGAGTGACCTGAATGTGTACTTCGGTGAGGTACTGGAACTCCTTGACGTGTTGTACTAGATGAGCCGAGTTTGGGCTTGTTTTGTTAGTTATGATGAGACCTTACCTCCGGACCTGATGGAGTGACCTGAATGTGTACTTCGGTGAGGTACTGGAACTCCTTGACGTGTTGTACTAGGTGAGCCGAGTTTGGGGTCGTATTGTTAGTTATGATGAGACCTTACCTCCGGACCTGATGGAGTGACCTGAATGTGTACTTCGGTGAGGTACTGGAACTCCTTAACGTGTTGTACTAGGTGAGCCGAGTTTGGGGTCGTATTGTTAGTTATGATGAAACCTTACCTCCGGACCTGATGGAGTGACCTGAATGCGTACTTCGGTGAGGTACTTGAACTCCTTGACGTTTTGTACTAGGTGAGCCGAGTTTGGGCTCATTTTGTTAGTTATGATGAGCCCTTACCTCCGGAACTGATGGAGTGACCTGCAGGTGTACTTTGGTGACTGCTACTGGAACTCCTTGACGTGTTGTACTAGGTGAGCCGAGTTTTAGTTAGTTTTGTTAGTTATGATGAGACCTTGGCTCCGGACTTGATGGAGTGACCTAAAGGTGTAGGTACTTTCATAATTATGAAAAAACGTTATCAATTTTTTATTATGAGCTCCATATTTTTTGCCTATCTGGGGTTAATCAAACTCGGCTCACCTAGCACAACACGTCAAGGAGTTCCAGTAGCTCACCGAAGTGCACCTTCAGGTCATTCCATCAAGTCCGGAGGTAATGTCACATCATAACTAACAAAACGAGCCCAAACTTGGCTTACCTAGTGCAACACGTCAAGGAGTTCCAGTACCTCACCGAAGTGCACATTCAGGTAACTCCATCAGGTCCGGAGGTAAGGTCTCATCATAACTAACAATACGAGCCCAAACTCGGTTCACCTAGTACAACACGTCAAGGAGTTCCAGTACCTCACCGAAGTACACATTCAGGTCACTCCATCAGGTCCGGAGGCAAGTTCTCATCATAACTAACAAAACGAGCCCAAACTCGGCTCACCTAGTACAACACGTCAAGGAGTTCCAGTACCTCACCGAAGTACACATTCAGGTCACTCCATCAGATCCGGAGGTAAGGTCTCATCATAACTAACAAAACGAGCCCAAACTCGGCTCACCTAGTACAACACGTCAAGGAGTTCCAGTAGCTCACCGAAGTACACCTTCAGGTCATTCCATCAAGTCCGGAGAAAATGTCACATCATAACTAACAAAACGAGCCCAAACTCGGCTCACCTAGTACAACACGTCAAGGAGTTCCAGTACCTCACCGAAGTACACATTCAGGTCACTCCATCAGGTCCGGAGGTAAGGTCTCATCATAACTAACAAAACGAACCCAAACTCGGCTCACCTAGTACAACACGTCAAGGAGTTCCAGTAGCTCACCGAAGTACACCTTCAGGTCATTCCATCAAGACCGGAGGTAATGTCACATCATAACTAACAAAACGAGCCCAAACTCGGCTCACCTAGTACAACACGTCAAGGAGTTCCAGTACCTCACCGAAGTACACATTCAGGTCACTCCATCAGGTCCGGAGGTAAGGTCTCATCATAACTAACAATACGACCCCAAACTCGGCTCACCTAGTACAACACGTCAAGGAGTTCCAGTAGCTCACCGAAGTACACCTTCAGGTCATTCCATCAAGTCCGGAGGTAATGTCACATCATAACTAACAAAACGAGCCCAAACTTGGCTCACCTAGTACAACTCGTCAAGGAGTTCCAGTAGCTCACCGAAGTACACCTTCAGGTCACTCCATCAGCTCCGGAGATAAGGTCTCATCATAACTAGCAAAACGAGCCCAAACTCGGCTCACCTAGTACAACACGTCGAGGAGTTCTAGTAGCTCACCAAAGTACACCTTCAGGTCACTCCATCAGCTCCGGAGGAAAGGTCTTATCATAATAACAAAACGAGCCCAAACTCGGCTCACCTAGTACAACACGTCAAGGAGATCCAGTAGCAGTCACCGAAGTACACCTGCAGGTCACTTCATCAAGTCCAGAGGTAAGGTCTCATCATAACTAACAAAACGAGCCCAAACTCGGCTCACCTAGTACAACACATCAAGGAGTTCCAGTAGCAGTCACCGAAGTACACCTTCAGGTCACTCCAAGTTCAGGACGAATAGGCTTTTAGAAACCCTACTTACATACTTTTTATAGCGAAATAAAATAGAATAAAACTCTACCTTGTGAAGTATCAAATTTGGTTTATCGAATATTTTGTGTTTGTACAGCGATCTTTTTCAACTCGAGGCGCTCCAAACAGGCGATACGTGTCCACTCTCGACGGGGGTCGCGCGCGGACTAGTTTCATTCGAAATACTTTGCAATAAATCAAGACGGGTATCAAAAATAAAATAACCCCTAACGCAATCGATTAAGATTCATCCAGAAGAGAAAAATTGTGAAAAAATGAGTTTCGGTTTTAATTTTTTCTGCGACTATATAAAGCATTTAGATTAAAAAGTCGGTATACGGGCGAAAGTTTTACGTGACAACGACTTTGAGTGGTAAAATAAACTTTTTATGTCTGTCTCTCTCGCTCTTAGGCGGGACGCGTGCCTCTCACTCGCTCTCATTGTGAGCGCATAACGTGAGCGGAGCGTTACCCAGTTTCTTGAAGTGTCACCCGGCAAACCAATTTATAAGACGTTGTCACGTCAAAAAAATCCTAGCATTAAGAATTGAATATGTTTGCCAACAAATAGTATTTTTAGAAATAGTAAAATATGTTAATAATAGCACAAAAAATGTACCTAAACTCAACCCGGTATCGTTAATTTTGTGAAAAATGGCAACGACAGATCGATTTTACATTATAAAAAACTAAAATTTTCGATGATCTAGTACCTAGTATTTGAAGATGAAGAACCAATCTATACGAGGTAGTCATTAGTTATATTGGATTTTGTTTGGTTATGCCATAAAATGTACCGAAAAACAGCATAATTATGCCTGAAATGCAAACGCGCCCTTAAACTAAAATATTACGTGTTTTAGTTTAAGCTTTTTTGTTGTCTGTTTCTGTTGTCAAGTTATCTAAGTAATTTAATTGAAAACGCACTTACCATAGCCGTAGCATCGATCCATGTGTCAAGGGTATCGCAAGCGACTCTCAGATCCGACTCATTGAACTCATAGTACTTCGCCCATCCGAGCGGCACGTAGCGCAGACGTTCTTGAACAATGCCGTGGAACCAAGCGAGTAAGAAGTACAGTCTTGCACGTTCCGATGGTTGCTTCATCATGCGTGCTGCTGGGACCTGTATCATACGATTAAATTAAAATTAGTAAGTTTTAAAACTGTTAGCTCAAGGGACAAATATCAATATTGCCATCATAAATACTCTGTAATACAAGGCTGTTTATAATAATAATAATAAACCATTTATTTCAGGTAACAAAGACCCATAGATAGAGACCTTAGCCTAAAGATACATACTAATAACAATTTTTGTTAGTATAAGCAACTTAAAAAACTATGTTAGTAGCACTTCACTTAAACACGAAGTGGCGGCGTCGTGTTACACTGCGCGGTGTCACGTGTGGTCACGTAGCCTGCCGCGAAACCGTCGGTGGAATACACTCTTCGGCCAAAACTCTTCCTTGAGAAAACTGTCGAGATGTTGTGTCGGAACTCACACCACAAACGACTTTATAAGCGATATACCATACATAACATCACGCCTTTCGGGGATCAGGCAGAGCCATACCTAATAGTACACCCACATAACGCCAGTTATGTTATAAGTCCCATGTAATAGGGGGCGCCTAGTACCATCAACCGGGCACAAATCCAAACTATATGACTGCTACTGAGAAATTTTACATGGAAAAAATCGAATAAACACTTTGCCCGACTTGGGAATCGAACCCAGGACCTTATGCTAAGCAGTCGACCTTGCGACCATTGACTAACGAGGCAATCTGCTTCTAAAAATCTATTTTTGTCATATTAACAGACTTTTTACCCAACTGCCAACGGAGGGTTATGGTTTTCGAGAGTACCTATGTATAATTGTTTAGCACGCTCTGTGGCCTGAACGGCTCGATGGATTTTAGCATGAGAGGTGTTGTTAGATTCGCATTTACTGTGAGAGTGACACTGGGTATATCAAAATAAAATAAAAAAAACAAAACGGCGGATTTTTGGTGCCAAATTCAGCCTGAACGGCTCGATAAAGGGCTCGTCATCAGGATTAAAAAATGGTATATCTATGGTAACTAAAAAGTGTAAAAAAAAACTAATAATAACTCTAAATAAAAACTTAAAAGAAAAAATAAGTTCAGGAGATAGTACATATTGACTGCAACAGTCAGGAGTGTCGGGACCCATTAAATAATCTAGACGAAATTTATTATATCCAATATGGGTCCCAACTGTTGCAGTCAATATGTCCTGTCTCCTGAACTTGTTTTTTTCTTTTCAGTCTTTATTTAAAGCAATTTTTTACGCAGTCGGGTTTTTTTACGCGTTAATTTTGAGGTTCAATATTTAAAAACTAGATTGACACCGGTCACTTTTGGGCGATCGCGTATTACTCACCGTAGCAAAAGTCCTGAGGAGATTAGCCCTGATACCGGGCGGCGGCTCAAACACCAGCACTCGCCCAGCCCTCAGCAGGTTCACAGGCAGCTTGGGACTGATCTCCGTCGTGAGGAACAGGCGGAAGTTCGGGTGTGGCTGCAGGGAGTGCAGCTTCTTCTCCAACTGGACTAACCAGACGGGAGCTAGGTGCACGTTCTTTAGCATTACCCAGCTGTAACCGAAGATTGTGTTGAACAAGTTAAGTAAGTTTTGGTCAACATTGGAACGATTAGGACTATTCTTAGCTGAAACATTGTCTAAGTACAGATACAAGTATTCTCTGTTGAAAGAACTATCATGTCACTGGTGACATCGTTCGGTTGCAAGAACAAGTGTTATAGGACTTTCCGACTGTTCGGGCGCCTCCGACCACTCGGCAATCTTCGGCTGCTGTCGGCAACAGCGGGCGGCGGCGAGAGGTGCGGCGTGCGACGTGCGGGACGCGGGCCACCGGCTCACTTCGCTACCGATCTCTGTAGACGACGCGCGCGCACAGTCCTTAGTTTACCAACAGTATTATTGTACAGACCTATTTTGGATTATACCATTTTTAGGGTTCCGTACCCAAAGGGTAAAAACGGAACCCTATTACTAAGACTTCGCTGTCTCTCCGTCTGTCTGTCACCAGGCTGTATCTCATGAACCGTGACAGCTAGACAGTTGAAATTTTCACAGATGATGTATTTCTGTTGCCGCTATAACAACAAATACTAAAAACAGAATAAAATTAATATTTAAGGGGGGCTCCCATACAACAAACGTGATTTTTTTATAATAATTGGTACGGAACCCTTCGTGCGCGAGTCCGACTCGCACTGGGCCGGTTTTTAAATTACAGTCCATTGCTTTTAAGTCAAGTCCTTAGTTAGGTTCCTAACACGACACAAGTTTAGATAAAGTCCAACGGTCCAACCGGACCGGACTGCGAACTGTCTGTAAACACCGAACTTAAGCAGATACTTCCGTACATTATTTGTCAAAAGCTGGTATCCGGAGTCCGTTCTGCAATCTATCAACATTAATCACTTTATACTAAAACTTAGTACAAGGACTAAATATCGAAGACTTACCGTCCACTCTTGCACGCAGTGTTGATGGCTCGCTCGGCTTGGTTGAAACCTTCAGCAGAACCAATGGCGATGCTGGAGAGTGGCTTGTTCAACTCAGTTGCCATGTCGTCCACACGACCTGATCAAGATTACATAAGGTTTTGAAATTAAATGTTTCATTAACACGTAATGCCATGTATTATGAACCTGATCGCAAATATTTGCAGTGTCGGAAGTTGTACGTCAGCGCTTTTTATATAGTGTTAGAATTTGCTCTGAAACATAATCAGACGCATATTTAGTCAGCCAAATATCAATTTGGCTTACTAAATATGCAAAAGACTTTAGTATTATCATCAGCCTATTAATGTTCCCACTGGTCGGACACAGGCCTCTGGCTGGTACGGACACAGGCTGACAGGGAGTGGGCTATACTCCACCACGCGGGCCCAGTGCGGATTGGTAGATGTCACAAGTCTTCGATTTTTTTTTTTGGTTCTAGGACATGCTGGTTTCCTCACAATGTTTTCCTTCAACGTTTGAGAGCAGCGGTGATGAAATGAATTACACAAAGTAATGCGCCTGCCTGGGTTCGAACCCACGACTTACTGTTCGTAAGTCGGAGCCGCCACCACCGGGCTACCGCTGGTCCAAGACTTAGTATAATTACTTCAAATGTTTACTATTTTCCAAAAACTCACCGCTGGCATCATATCCGGGCACGGAGCACAACAGCGCGGGCGTAGTAGCGTTAAGCTGGGTCTCGGTGATGGAGGACAGGTCTAACTCAGTCTCGGCCTTAGCCATGTATCCTGCGCCTAACACTGCTGTCACCAGCTGAGTTGCAGCTGCGATTACGCGGTCAGGACGGAATGCCTAGAAAAACAAGATATTGTTAAGAATATTTCAGATTGCAAACAAACTGAGCATTTTTCAGTGTCAAACCATAGGTAATGAAAGAACCTTTAATTACTTATCTAAATTTGACAAGTTGTTGAATGAATATTGAATTCCTAAAGTCAGAGTAAACCAAACGCACACGACACGCGCACGTATTTGTTTTGATTTGGCCTTTACACAGTATGCTCGGATGCCTTTATGGTGATGAATTCATGGCTCTTTTAATACTGAAGGAGATTTTTTTTTGGGACGAGCCTGCCACACTATTCCTAAACCACTGTTGCTCCTGAAAACCAGAACCAACAGTGGCGACCACCAGAAAAGCGCCGAGGCCGAGACAATGAAGCTCGACGAAGTCTCAGAGAAAAAATTTAACTGTCTTGGATTCCGCAACGAAATTAATCAGAAAAGTATAGCGGAGGAGTAGGAAAAAACGAAATATTAGTGACATAATTGTATAATTCCGTTACCTGTATAAGCAGAAGGCGGTAAATTGCCAGCGTGTGCGGCGCGGGCGGGCTGGCGGCCTCCCCGTCCCACAGCGTGGGCACGCACTGCTCGGGCGCAGCCTGCGACAGCCACGCCGCCAGCTCGGGCAGCTCGCCCACCTTGTGCAGCAGGCGCCGGAAGTGCGGCAGTCTGGGGAGCGGACAGGACTCACTCATACATGTACGAAACACACCCTTTACACATTAGACTAACCTATACGTTGCTTTACAAAGTCAGACTTGTAAGAGGTCTTGTAAAAACCTTAGTTTTTAAATCGTAAATTGGTAAAATGCATGTTTAGGTATAATTATAAAAGAAAATTAATGAAAATCGCAGCGAAAATCTCCGATCTGCATACATACAAATAGAACACCCCTGCTTCACCATTTATATCTTCCTATTCTGTAGAAATGAACGATGCACCTCTATAGGGAACGTGCAGGAACTATAGGTGGTAGCACTAAATCGACAAAAGAGACACTCTACGGACGGACAATTATATTAAATTCAATTATATTATTTTGGAATAAGGTATAAGTTATAAAATATGGGTTCCAGTCAAAGAGTACTTTTTATATGTCATACAATACACTTTCACTAATAAAATTAATTCTGTTTATTTGTTATAAAATGTCAATGTCAAGTATTACAAGATTCAGATTGGCGATGCCAGTCGGCAGCACCTTCGTTGTGCAAGTTCCCTATAAGTTTGACGAAAGTACCGACATCTGTTATTTTTCCTCGAATCGGTTACTTCATAATTTAATTACCCGACCGTGGCAAAGCCCAAAAGAAGCGTACTGGTTTTACGTACCTAGAGCTAAGTCTAGCGGCGGCGTCGTGTTGCTGGTGCGTGAGAGGTTCGAGCGGCTCGGTGGTGGACACGAAGCCCTCCTTCCCTCCCAGGAACACGGCGAAGGATCGCTCGAGCGTGTCCTCGGCGCCCGTGCCCTTCAGGTGGATGCGGCACAGCAGCAGGGCGAACGTCAGCCGGTCCGTGTGCAGCATGCCGCGGGCCACGCGCTCGTAAACCACCTGCATAAGTTTCAAAGTCAATTAAAAAAAATAAGTAGCAAAACCTGGCTGCATCATACGTCCCAAAGCGGTAGAATGGGAGCGGTATCACTATACCACCGCCGACTTTGGAATCGTTTGGAACGGGAGTTTCTATACGAAGAATTATTGTCAAAGTTTAACTCGACTTGAGTATTGTTGTGAATAAGATGACGAAACTAGAGGAACAACGTGTATTTCGGTATTAAGAGCGTTTATACAGAAAGTGGGCAACGTCGCAAATAGCTGTCAAATATTTCGCTATTTTGATTAATTTGACAATATTACTGTATGGAAATAAGAAATATGGCTAACTAGAGAACTAAAATATTGGTTATGAAATACAATAATTAATATCGTAACACCCAATAATCAGTTTTAAATGTAAAAAAAGAATTTGGAAACTTTCTTAAAGCCTTTTCTAGACCTAAAACGGTTACGACATCAAATTCAGTGTTTTATTTGCAATTATTCTAGTTCACTAGTTCTTATTTCCATATACAGTAATACATGTTGCCAAATGAATTAAAATAGGTAAATATTTGACAGCTATTTGCGACGTTGCCAAGTTGGATGTGCGCTCTTACGCGCGTTGTTCGATTTGACAAGTGCGGCTCGACTCCATAAGTTGTGAAACCGTTACATTATTTCCAGTCGATTGCAAGCTACAAGTTCATAGTTTAAATTAGTGAGTTGATATGAAAGAGAATACTTACGGCAAACAGTTCTTCAGTAATAATCTTGAGCCTGGCGGTGTAGTCAGTGACACCGCTGAGCATCGGATAGACCAGTACGGAGCTGAAGATATCCAGGAACATCTTCAAAGAGTACTGGTACAGGAAGTGCACTTGGTGAAGAGACTCCATCGTGAAGTAGATGCTGCTGCAAGCCTGTGAATAAAAATGTAGAGTTAGTGACTTATTTCAATATTTATTACAATAAAATTACAGAGACAGGTATTTAAAATGCATTTTTTTAATGATTTATAAAGCATACATGATACAAGAATAAAGTGTCTTTGCTATGTATGAGTGAATACAGTTTCAAATATAGCTTATTGTAGCCAGTATCCAGACAAGTCTACTGTACCAAATAGGCTAAAGAAGTTTCATCATCATAATTTGTCGCCCTGTTCTAGCTTCGGTTAATTGCAGGTCTCCCGTTGGTGTCATGCTACCACAGCCTGTGCGAGTCTCATCTATACTAATATTATAAAGAGGTAAAATTTGTTTGTAACTTTGTATGGGTAATCTCTAGAACTAATGATCCAATTCTAAAAAAATGTTCACTGATAGAAATATACATTATTCGTGGGTGCTATAGGCTATCACTACATATTATAAAACAAAATCGCCTGCCGCGTCTGTCCCTATGTACGCTTAGATCTTTAAAACTACGCAACGGATTTTGATGCGGGTTTTTTTAATAGATGGTGATTCAAGATGAAGGTTTTAGTATAGTTCATCAGCTAATAAATTACATAATTTATATCATGCGTAGTAGCCGAGCTATCATAATTTTTGCGGACGATGTCGCGGCGAAGTGCTAGTACAAAATAAAGAACTTTACAATAAGTATTTTGCAACATTTGTATACTCACTTGAGACAGCGGTAAGTACTGCTGGCTGACAGTCTCAATCTCTCCAATAACTTTGTCGGTTTCCTCGACCTTCTGTCCGATGTCATCAGCTTCCTTCTTCAGGGTCTCAAGCGTGGCGATCACAGAGTCATCGTCCAGGATCTTGCCTTTAGCGTCGTTCAGAGCTTGGAGCAACGACTTCTCTAGCTGACGTAGACGGAGGTGGAACTCGCCTAAAATAGAGGGTACAGTCGTTGTTATGTGGCAGAAAAACTGCAATCACCCCTTGTGTTTGCAAAAAGTGAATGTTTCTCCGCATGTCAGGCGTGCAACACACTCTTTCGGAACAGCTGGATTCGGCACAACCGGGCAGCAAAACAGGGTGGCTGGTAGCAACTTGATGAGTTGTCGAGAATCGAGTTAAGTGGCGTGTAATTGAAGAGCCCTATGTCCAGCGGTGGACTGTTGTTGGCTGATGATGAGCAGCAAAATATAGATTAAATGTTGCCGTCCAGCTTATACAGAATCATGCCAAAACGGGCCAATTCGATCATGTGTGTATCACCCTCTATACAAAACATACAGTCACGATAAAAAAACTTAGATTATGGCACTGTTTACCTGTACCGATGTTTGTGTTATGTGTTTATTTGTGTAGGTACATGGTACACGCCATGCTTTTGGCCTCGTACAGGACTAATTTCGTTTATTATTTTTTTCAATATTTTTTTTTCTGTTTTGTTTTTATTAGTGTACTGATAATTTCACATTTATTTTAATTTTAATATATGTGTATTGTCCTGTGCGGGCTAATAAATGCTTATTCTTTCTTTTCTTTCTATACATTTCCATTATAACATGGCCTCGCTTTGTACAGATTTCCCGCACAATGAGAGATACGCATAATTTGGTTTGTGTAGCTTGATTGGTCGTCGTGTGTACATCATATCAATACGAACTTACCTTGCAACTTCAGAAGGTCAGACCTCTTGGTGTCGATATCAGGTCGTTCAGCCTTGAGTACTCTATGCAGGCACTGCGATTGTAGCGAGGAGCGGGTGACGGTGAAGTTGACGAACGTCACTCGAGAGCACATATCCGGAGGGAACTCTACTGTTGGGTCCCTAAAGAACAAGTAAAGAGAGTTAGGTTATCTTGTGGATGGGTATAAGAGTAGAGAAAAACCTAAGAAACCATGTATGGACTGTATAAAGGCATACAGCGTTACAAATAAACGTGGTATTAAGTTATACTCGAGAATAAACAAAGAATAAGCAAAATGTCTACAAATAAACAAAGCATAGCTTATAACAGGTATAACTTTGACATTTGTATTCATACAACCGCTATTCCGAAGTTATGCGCGCCTCCACCCTTGTATAAAGCTAGTATAACCTTAAAAATACCACGGTTTGTGTTTGTTTACGCGAATTTAATCATTTTACGTTCGTTTTGATTATGGAATTAGATGCAATAGAAGAAGTAGAACCAGTAAATATCATTCTAAATCTATCTAATGCAGGTTCAAAGAAAACTTAAAATATTAAAAAAAGAGAAAATCCTTTTGATACAAATAGCGATGAGCAGTTACGGTTAAAATACTAATTTTCTAAAGGTGGTGTAACGTTTTTAGACCATTGGTAGATCTCTCAATATGGACACGTGCGGAGGTATGATGTCAATATGGTAGGGGACGTAAATAAAGATATTATTTACGCCCTATACTAAAGAAATATATTCTAATCGTTCTCCCAGGTGATTGATCGGTCTCTCTTAGCCATTTTAATATTCAGTTTCTAAATTATATTTCTCTATCCACAAAAATAAACAAATTCAATTACAACTGTATTGACTCAGTCCACGCGCAAACAATAGAACAAAAAAAAAAGGTCGAGAATCGTTAAGTTGACAAAGGGTCCCCATACAGTTTTTATAGACAAACTGCTTTTTTTCTGCTAGTTTCTCTTCGGTCGCGCGCGCTGTTGCCACATCGTGCATTTTGACATAACGGAAGCGTTGTTATAACAAAGATATACCTGGTTTATTTGTAAGAAAATATTCTCGACTTATTCTTAAGTTATACCTGTTATAGCTATATATGGTATAAGAATGGTATAAATGCGGTATAACACATTTTTATTTGTAAGGCTGATAATGTATAAAGGTATAATGATATGGCAAGAAAGGAGGTGTCTGATGAGATGCGCCGGCCCCAAATGAATTGGAATAAGGGCAAGAGCATAACAGAGTAGATGACACCATAAAACAATAATTCCCAAGACACCAATCTTTAAAAAAAACACGTTATTTTGGACCTGAAAACCCGATTATTTTCAATTAATTGCCAAATTCGATTTTTAGTTGCTTTGAAATCAATAAATAATTTAGTCATTGAGTTGAAAAAACAGTGAAGTCACAGTTTGCTATTGCCGTACAAAATCTATGAGAGAACCGCGTTTTCACAGCTCTTAAAAAGTATCTCAATTGATTGGTGTGTCATCTACCCCATTGTTTGAATAATAATATCAATTAAACAAACATTTTCTATCTGTGTTTTAATAAAAGTAAAATCATTTCATAAAATTCGAACGAAGGTACTTTCGTTCCGAATGCGTTTAAAATAGCGGGGCGTATGATACACCCGGTAACGCTTTTATGCGGTTGTATTTTAGTTTGACATTGACCGTCATCAAAATGAGTTTCCACAAACTGTCAAATTATCTCAATCAACCTTGAACCTAACGCTTCAGCGATAAAGTTGAAAATCTATTAAAGTTTTACAGATTGTAGTAGCTTGATGTGCTGGCGTCCGTACGGAATTTGTTTTTCTGATCTAAGTTTCTTACAACTGTGTTAAACAAAGGTCAGCTAACTTACCTGGTACTAAGGAATATGACGAAGGAGGGACTAAGATCAATATCCTGGTCTCCGAGAGTGATGAGCACTCGGCCTCCAGTACGACGAAGTTCCCTGTTCAGTACGGGGTTCAGGATGGGATCGTAGTTCTCTACATCCTAGGAAATCAAAGAAGATTTTAATATTTATGAGGTAAAACGAAAAACAGTCGGTGTTCATTCGGCAACAATAAAATTGATGATCAAGGTACTTATAGTGTTTGTCAAAATTGTCAAATAGAGGTCGACAATGTCAGTAGTTGATAAACAGAGGTCTTAGTGCACGTTATGCACCTATTAGACCGCTATAGCGTAAACTTCGATTTGTACCAAAATGAACTAGCGCCATCTAGTGTCAAAATTGGGAATCATAATTAATTTGTTTATCTGTTATGATAAACAAACGCGGGGAAATATGGCCAGATATCGCACAAGATAGAGAGGTTTGGAAGGAGAAAGGGGAGCCATATGCTACAGTGGGACACATGACAGGCTAAGAAAAAAAAAAGAAACTTATGATGGTGCGACCACCCATGGCAGTTTAAAAACCTATAACCAATCCATACAAATTGAAGTTTACTTTAACTTGATCGAATAGATTTCGTCAGTTATAAAAACTCATAAGAATCCACATTGCTTTTGAACGTCGATTGCAGTCTAGTATCTATACGGCTTATGTTCCTTATGCTTTAGTTACACACGGTACTTACTTGCACAAGTAGCGGGTTACCGAAACGCAGTGCGGACTCCAGATTCTTCCTGAACGAGTCGTCGAGGAACGAAGTCTTGGTGATCTTGCGTTCTTTGAACTCGCGCATTATGAACTCTGTCGCTTGGCCGGACGGGTCGATGATGAGTGGGTAACGGTTGAAGCGCTAAAATGAAAGAAAATAATTATTGAATATAGAAAACAGTGTACCTACAGAAACTGTATGAAACTTACGATACGTAAAAGCGGCTTTATTTTACTCAAGTTATTAATAGAAATAAGAGTTGAAAGTACCCTTACTATTAACCTAAGTAAAAACTACTATGCTTCATATTTTACGGGTACACAGTCAAATAAGTAGAGAAGTTGTATCTTTAACCGACTCTGATGCAGCAAAAATGATCCGGTAGCAGAAATCACACCTGTATTCAGAAGATTAAGTATGAATCTCGCCACATCAGTCTTAGTATTTGCTGCCTTGCCAAGGAAAGGCAAAAACGAACCAAAATTACTTACCCTTAGCATGATAGCGTTCTCCACACACAGTTCGTCAGTGGGCAGAGCGTTGGCCTGCCAACGTAGTCGCTCGTCCGGGTTACTGAGGTACTCCGTGCGAGCTATGTCCGCGCGGTACTTGATGTTGGCGGCCGCTAAGTGGGCTGTCCACGTTGTGAATAGGTTTTGACGGTACTGCAAATAAAAATGGGGTTGTATTATCACTTTATAGCAGAGTTAATCACACTAGAAAGAATACACTAGCGCATCGTCCATTTCCTTAAAAAAAAGATCTGCTAATCAATCAGATGCAGTTGAATACGATCTGTGTTTCACAAAGAGTAGCTGTCATTTGAGCTCCATAATTACATTTCTTGGCAAAATTGATATTCTTACGTTACACTACTTCGTTAACGATTTCAAGTGTTTTCCTAGACACGAAATTAGTACATTAATGTTTAACTTACGTGTTGATCGAAGTATCCACCATAGGCGATGAAAGCGGCAGATAACAAGACATCTCCGACAATGGTGCTCATCTGTGAGCGGAATGTCTCTGAGCTTGACTCCCAACGTTCGCGCTCGATTACCAAGCTCTTGAGTAGAGCTATGGACCTGTCCACCTGTATTCAATCATAGATAAATAATGAGAATTAAAAATAAGAAAATCATAATTTTATGAAAATCATAATTTTATGAAAATCATATATTTATGACTTATTATTAGGTAGAAACTCCCGAGAATAGGAGCAGAAAAATCTATACGAAAGTGTTGGTGTATCATTTTAAAAGGCTACTTGAATATTCCTTATTATTAACTCTTTTATATCTTTCTGTCCTTACTCGAGAAATTGAGTAGATCAAATATGTTTCCACTCACACGAAAAAAGTGCCTTGTTGTGAAGTTGAGGAAAACAGCCTGCTATTTCATACCTTATCATTATTTCTATCGTGTACATGTTTAGCATGTCCGAGCTTTTCCAATTACATGTTTATGTAACATTTGAAATAAACAGTTCACAAGTAAGGAGTTTGATATCTTACCTTGGCCTGCACATTCTCCAAATCAGTCTTGATAGCCTGAGCCTGGCTGATGAGCTGCGCGTACTCTTCCTTGTACGACGCGATCGACTTCTCCAGTTGAGCGATCAGCTCGCTCACTTCGTTTCCAGCGGTCACGTTGCTTTGAGCGCGGTTTTCTAGGGCTTGGAGCTCATTACGCAGAGGTTCTACACGTTTTAACATGTCTGCGTATTCGATCTGTTGATATGAGTGAACTAGAATTAGCTGAGAATGTTTACATTTAATGGCAAGTTATAAAGAGAACACAAACTTTTAACATACAATGTGAAATTTCTGGGATTCTCTTTGAATGTAAAATAGGCACGACTAAGTTCAAGATTCAAGAACAGCACGTCCATGGTAACAGTTTGACAACGACAGCACCTAGCTACCTATGTCGTAGCAGTAAGGCCGGTTTTCACTTAAACTAGTCTTATCATGGCCAGTCACTGACTTGTGGAGGTCAGATACGCAGTCGCGCCATGTAAGGTACTGGTATTGAGCTGCATCTGGCAAAACTGGAATTCGAACTGAATTAAATTGGAAAAAGGCTAGGCGGATGATGAGTAAGGGCGGTTGTCGTGGCCTGTGGACGGTGGGCTATCTCGCCGTCCGTCCTTCTCATGACGACAGGCCGTATCGACGGCGCGTTCGTGTTCCACGCGCGCCTCAAAGAGAGTCAGCAAAAGGAAGGGGTCCGCAAGGATCGATGCCTGCCGGGGCTGCGGGACTGTTCGAAAGAGATACCGTGGCCCCAGAACACAAAGGGCGATGAAGGAACATGGATGGGTTTTAGTCAGTAAAAGTCTGACACTCCCTCCTGCTCCGCCCAGAGCGGGAGGAGTCATTTGATGATTTACCATCCGAAAAAAAAAGGCGGTTGTCGTGGTTAAAATGATACCAGTTACGTGAGGTTGTTCGTATGAAGCTGAAATAAGTTTGTTCAGCGCTAAAAAAGCAGTGATAGTCTAGTGGTGTGACCGTCGGACTGCCAAGTCATAGGTCTCGAGTTCGAACCCAAGGCCTCTGATTTTTGGATTCATGTGCGTATTGTATAATTATCACTAGCTTAGGTGAAGGAAAACATCGTGAGGAAACCAGCATGCCTGAGAGATTTTCTCGACGGCTTGTACAGTCAAGACAGAGGCCCATGGCCGGCATAAAAACTCTTGACACCAGGTTAGACACTAACCACACGATAAGTAGTAGTAGCTAAAAATAGTTTTAAATTTTTCAAGGAGGGGTTTGAAATGTATCTTACCTGAGCGATAGCCCATTTGACCATAGGACCACAAGCCATACTGGCTCTGTTAACCTTCTCGAAGTTGTAATCAGGGTTGCTCAGGTATCTTGTCCTCATTTTCTCGCGAACGTCATCACTGGTTTAGACACACATTCATAATTAATATAAGGAATGATTTCATAGTGTGGCAATAGTTTTATCTTTATTACGTGCATCGTGCAATGTCAATGAACCAGACCATCTCAATGAATGACTTTGACCTTGTACCAGAGGAATTTTGACTTGTATTTACGGCACGGTACGCTTACTGTGGGCCAAACTCATGTAATTGTAGAATAAGTAAAGAATTAAGGTCTTAAGCCCACATAAACGACTCCGCTCCCACCCGGCAAAAATAATATAATTCAAATATGGGCTTTATGTATTGCTCTTTAGGTATACTTTACATTAGCAACATAAATTAGCAGACAGCTTGCTCTCAGCGGGCTTACCGCCGTTAATGCTTTATTGTTTTTTTTTTATGCTATTAGTGTGGGGACTTTATTTAGATCTTGGGGACAAAGACCGGTGATAAATTGTGTCCATCAGGTCCAAAGGCACCAAGAAATCGATTCCTGTTGGCTTCCCTTCGGGAACAAGGCACACTACGCAGTGTCTAGGTGTCTAAAAATTCTCAGCATAGCTATTCATTTCACTCGATTTCGTTATGTCAAAAAAAGATAGACATACGACTTTCCGAATCGAAAATCGAATCGAAGCGTTGCGAATAAGGGGCCAGGTCTTTTTTCGGCTTCCCCTGACAAAATTTATACCCTTAGCACCATTCATCATACATGAATTTGACCAACAGTTTAATTTACACAGTAACCGCGTCCAACATGCACATCTTCGTACTCCTGTACCTCACTTCAAATATAAAACAGGACGTCACTTACCCACACAGCACAAAGATTCTAGAGATAAACACATTGCCTTCCCCTGCTCGAAGACACATTAGATAGCAAACAAAACAAAATAAACATAATATTAAACAGAAAAAAACAAGCTATTTCACCGTCGGCAGTGAGTTTCTTCCTCGGCGGTTGGAAACGGACATTATTTATTGGCAAATACATTCATGCGTTTTGAATGTCGAGGTAATGTACGAGTATGGTGTATGTATATTCTGAAGTGTAATTTTGGCCTGGTCTATCTTCATCTTATATTGTAAGCAGTAATATTAATTATTACGTGTGTAATTAATAAATTAAAGTTATTGAGAATGGAACGGTCGTTTCAGTGATTAATCTCTACTTTTTGTATTAATTTGTTCAAGTCTAGGTGTTTTAACTGTCTAAAATTGTCAACCTACCACCACATACGTACCAATTACCGATACATGCGCGTGCGGCTTTAACATCAATTAAAATGCAGACAAACTGAACATACCATGCGAAAAGCATGCAGCAAGCATCAAAATTTAGCCTAACTTACTATGCAATTGCACGCGATTTTCGTTTATGTATTTGAAAGAACAATTTCAAAATTATTTAAAAAAATCGTGTGAAACAAGCATTGGAATACTTCGTGATCCTAAGATCAAAATCCTTACATACCACCACCAAACAAAACATAGGGGACATGTGGGAGGGGTGGAAAACAAGCGGCGGTGCTCACGTTATGTCCTCGGTGGAGAAATTGGTGACGATGCTGTTGATGAAATTCTCTCGCATGATGACGGCTCGGATCGCCTTCCAGTCCGTCGCATTCTCCCCGAGCAGGAGGCAGATGGACTCCAGAGCGACCTTCACGAGCGCCGGCGGATTGCCCATAGATCTCACTTCCACCAAATGCTGCTTCTTTATAGATTTCACCGCTGTACATTACAAACGGTTCGGCGTTGTTCGTAGGTATTCGGGGGTGTTCGTCAGCGCCATTGGTGCGTCGCGTCGCGTCCGTCACCAGCACGAAGCGAGAGCGAGAGAGTACAAAAAAGAGAGAAACAAAAAAGGCATTTAGCTGCTTTCTGTGACACATGCGGCTGGCGTTATTATTTAACGTTGAAATTATATCGCTGCTACCAGCGCGGGTGCCCAGGAAACTATTACAAACACTACAATCATTAAACTTTGACTTCATTTAAATAATTGATAACAATTTCCTACAGCACCAGATCGCTGAAACTTAAAAAAATAAAGTTTTTTTTCTGAAAAGGAACGGTTAAGATACGTAATGTTAAAACAAATGTTAAATGATTCACGACGATGCTTAGCGGGGTTAGTCACGAGTATTCACTGTATATTAGTGTGCCTTACATTACATAGATGCCATTTTACATTACAGTGATCACAGCGTTACGTTTTCTTCTATATTAATAACAACAGTCACATAATGCAAGCGAGCTTAGCTTATTTACAACAACATATTTATCTATAAAATTCATTCATAACAATAAAGAAAAATGTATAAAGAATTGATTACATATATGTTCAGTTTTGTGTCAAAACTTACAAAAAATATATCAAAATTTAATGCATAACATAACAATAAAAATAGGTAACAAGGTAGGTAATGTTTTTGCCAATAAATACGACTAGGATATTAGAACTAAGGAACACTAATTGCTATCTAGGATGTTGATCTCTAGAACATTACATTCATATCAAAATAAAAAAAGTTTTATATTTTTATTTCTGTTGAGATAGTATGTCGTTTTACACCCGACGTTTTTGTTTAATCGACGAGTAAAGTTATCAAAGAAATTACTGAAAGAAACAGGTGCATGACAGAGGTAACACCAAGTTACAACAGACACTTCTAGACACTACATTCTTAAACCTGTAGCTGTCCACAGCTATTTGGGTAAACAACAACATCTAAAAGAGTGAAAGCGACCATCAGTGCCATACAACAACAACAAAAAAACTACGACATGCTATCTCACAGTGAGAATAATAGACAAAACTAACTGGATGTTCTCTGTCTCGAAGTTAACGATGGTTGATATGAAGTTGTCCTTCATGACGACGGAGCGGATGCCTTTCCAAGTGTCCCCTTTCTCCCCGAGGAGCGTGCAGATGGACTCCAGCGCCATTTTGACGACGGACGGCGGGTTGGCCATGGATCTCACTTCGACTAGTTGTTGCTTCTTGATCGAGCGCACGGCTGTTATATGGGATTGGCTTCGGGTTTAATACTAAATGTCGTTATAGTCAGGCTTCATTATTTCCTCTTTTGATTAAAAACAAGGAGACTCATTCTTCTATGTTAGAGTAAGTATAGTGTGAAAGTTGTTGTTTAAATGAAATCTGAATGAATGACTATAACGACGCTGCCATAAAATTATTGATTTCTGAATAGTCTTCAAACTGCTACATAATACTGTTACATTTATCTCATTCAGAAACCAACTCATAAATAAAAAAATAAGAAACAAAACATTAAACACGTAACAGAAATAAACGAGGCATCTTTCTTGTGACTGCAAAATTCAAATGTTAGATCCAAACTACTGACATCAAAGTTAATCAAATATTTTGTCAGCAAAGAAGCTACACTACACTAATAATTACTTGAACAGTGACTAAACAAAGTAACGTCGTGGTATTCATTAACTGGACAAACACAAATAACACAACACATGTATGTAACTTGTACCGGTTTTAGTACCAAGTCGTACGAAAGTAACTAAAAGTGTCGTGTCAGTTGCCTCAGTTGTCTCAGGATATTCACCCTCTTGCTCGCACGTTTTATGACCAAACGTGCGAGCGAGAGGGTGAATATACTGAGACAGTTTTCATTTCGCTTCTGCTTTTTATGATCGCGACTACCAGTACGCGGTTTAGCGTATAATAGAACGGTAGGTGATGGAGATTTTATTACCTTTTATTTTTTTAAACTCAAATCAAAATATTCAATTAATTTTTTACAAACAGAAGACTAATTCCAGTTTTCAAAATCTGTAGCTATCCCAGCGACAAAGTTAACTTGTAAATAAAAACAAACACAAAAACAATATTGGTAAATTAGAATTATTTTTTGATAAATTGTAACTGAGATTTTAAAATACGGGTAGATGCCACACCAATCAATTGAAATACTTTTTAAGAGCTGTCAAAACGCGGTTCTCTCATAGATTTTGTATGGGTTATAAATCGGGTTTTCAGGCCCAAAATAAAGTAGTTTTTTTTAGAGATTGGTGTATTTTTGAATTATTGTTTTTATGGTGTCATCTACCCTATCACCCTCCAGTTCAGGTAGGGCCTTCTATTTTCATCCAAAAGTATTGTATTTCAACTAAAACCGGTACATAATTGTATGAATACCACAGAGACATGCGAGTACAGTAAAGAGTCAAACCATTTTGCGCCTCAATGACGGCCGGTTCCACTTGTGCGAGGTCGGCCATTACGTCGCGACGCTTTGCTTCTATCTCCTTCGTTTGTTTCTCTAGAGCGACCTAAATCACAGAGTAAGTCATTTTAGAACCTAGTTTGGAAAAAGTATCAAGATTTTTGTTTTGCAACCGGACAGAAATCCCAATTTGCTCAACTTTTGTCAAGACTTTTTCCGTAATTTATGACATCGCTAGAAATGTTGGGTGATATGTACGGATATAAATGAATGTATTCAGAATCAAAATGGGTAAGATACAAAATTAATCTAGATTCTTACAATGTAAGATGCCTGTACTAGGATCATCCTGTTTTACAGGCGGCAAGCGAATCATGGTTTCGTTTTTAAAAATGTCTTGCGTCTGTCTTTTGTTTTTGATTTCAGGGGCATGGATATTGTGAAGATTGTGTTATATCTAATTCGTACCTGAATTTCTTGACTCTCGACCTTCTTCTTTTCAGCCTCTTGTTGATCTTTCACCATCTGCCGAAGCTTGGCGTTGGCAGCTTCGTTCTTTTGTTGGAGTTCCTATAAAACAATTTTACAATACATGATTAACAAGTTTGTGTTACCAATTTCTATTGCAATACATGGACAAAATTGCATGATTAGTTGAGGGCGAGGGTATTTCGCCGGCGGTTGGCGGTGATTTTCATTAGATCATAGAGGATGTTTTGAAAGCAGTTTTGAACTTTGTATTGAACGACAGTGCTCGAGTGTGGTTGCTAGCTTTCATAATTTACACATATTCCTGTAAATAAAGATGCAAACAAAAGCTAGAAAGACCATGTCATACCTGCGATTTAACAGCCAGACTTTTCTGCATTTCCTCGACCTGTTCCACGGTCTCGGCGATCTTGCCCAGACCCACGTTCAAGTGAAGCTGTTGTTCCTCAAGGTCGGCGCGCTTCTCTGCGTATAACTTCACCATTTGTTGGATGAAGTCTAGGTAGTGCCTGTAAATGGAAGCAGAATATCATTAACATATCAGTCAGTTCGGTGCATCAACAAGATAATAGATGGTCATTGTAGACTTGGAAATGCGAGGAACGTTTTTAAAGTTGTTTTAATATCAAACTATACGGTCTCCTGCTGTGTCGCTACATAACATCGATAGTTTATATTGCACTAGCTGACGTCCCGCGGTTTCACCCGCGTAGTTCCCGTTCCCGTGGGAGTACGGGAATAAAATATCGCCTATAGCACTCACGAATAATGTAGCTTTCTACCAGTGAAACAATGTTTAAAATTGGTTCGTTACTTCCGGAGATTACCCCCTACATACAAACTTACAAACAAATGTTACCTCTTTATAATATTAGTATAGAAGTATAGATTAAGGGTTACGGTCAAAACGTTTTTCACAGTTTTAAAGGAAAAGACTTAAGGCGTATACACATGGCATTTTTAACAAGCAAGCTAGCTAGATACAACTAAAGGGTCTCCCTAGAAATGTCAAAATAAGTACACTCCATCAAATAGGAGACTGGTAAATAAAATGTTACCTAGGCGTAATAGCCATAGTCCGATTAGCCCTCTTCGCCAGGCTGGCGTTAGCAGTGTGTAAGGTCTGGTGCACGTAGACGCAGGCGTTGACGACGGCCTCGCGGTGCGACGGGCGCACGCCCACCTCGCCGCACGCGGACGGGAACCCGTCCGGCGGGGTGTACTCCGCTGAGTCTAGGTCCATGCGCTGGGTGAATTCTTTGCCGACCTGAAGGGAAAGATTATTTAGAGTTGTTAAAACATAACAAAATAAGTCTGCAGGGTTTCAGGATTCTGATTCATGAAAGGAGTGGGAAATCTACCGCGAAGGTCCAGTGCAGCTTCGTAGATGACAACGGGGAAGGCAACTGTATAACTAATGGCGCTAGCATCGCTTGTACCAAACATCGTTATTGGTTGAAAATCTGTCAATGTCATTTTATATTTTAAAATAGTTCGACCCTATTGGTCAGATTGGGACCAAGCTATGGACGCGCCATCTACAATCAGCTTTGACCAGCCTTCTCAATTTAAAAAGTACATTTTATAGTGGACTGTCTTTCTTCCGTGGTCTCGCTACTGCAGAAAGTCTGTTTAAACTGTGGAACGTCCGAAATTATAAACTGAATATGAAATTATAAAACGAATAAAAAACTGTTAGAAATGGTGATCAATACAACTGAGTTTAGGGATGTGATGTTATCGCTGGCAGCTGCGGATTTTAGAATTATATATTCTATTCTATGCTTAGTTTAGTCTATATTTCTTCTTTCGCAGGTCTGCTTGATGATGTTTCTCAAGATGTCTCTATTTTTTTTACTGAGTGTACATGAATAACGTCTTACTTGGAACAGCGCTCCATCGCTCCAGTCTCCGAACCAGTTGAGCACACATCTGTTGAACAGAGCCGGCGACGTCGCCGCGCGGTCCTTCAGACCCTCGGACGACGGGTTCATTGTGAACACCACGTGCAGGTTGCGCATTACTTGTCCGGTAAACCTGTAACACAAACATGTATTTTAAAGACTGCAATACCATCATCATCTGCCCAGCCTTTTCCAAACTATGTTGGGGTCGGCTTCCAATTTTACCGGATGCAGCTGAATACCTGTATTTTACATGGACCGACTGCCTATCTGTCAACCCAGTCAGTACTGGGTAATACGATACCCCTTGGTAAGACACTGACTACCTTTAACCAACTGTCAAAGATCTGCAAATGACAGCCGGGACCAATGGCTTAACGTGATTTCCGAGGCACGGAGGAAACCAGGTATGTATTGGGTGGTCACCCATCCACAGACCAACCTAGGCAAGCACGGCTTAACCTAACGATCGACCCGAGCGGCTGGTATTATTTAGCCACAGGCTCCTCAAAGACATTGCAAAAACAACCGAGATAAATAAACCTATAGTAAATATATAAGATCTTGTAGAAAAGATAACTTACCATTTGTACAACTCGTCGTTAGAATCCAACATCAAGCCTTCTCTCTGTGCGCCTTCCTTGCATTGAGTCATAAGAGCGGCGAATTCGTCGCCTTCAAACAGTCCAGGAACCTAAAATAAAGCGAGGTTTTTTTACTCTCGGCTCTGTTACTACATGCATAAATTGGTTATCTGATACTTTAATTCAGTGTTTTTCAAAATGCCGGTCGCGACCCCCTCTGGGATCGCGAAGCCTTTGTAGGGGTCGCAAGAGGTCGCGAAAACTACCTCACTAAACAAAACAATGAAGCCTAGAAAGATAGATTTAATAAGAAAACGTTACAACAGGATATAAACATTTGTATGTTCATACAACATACATTAACAAAATAAAAACCTATTACCTAGTACTCATCCATCATATTGAGGTTTCGCTTGTTTGTCATTAACTAATTTCTCCCATTGTGAATCCATTTTTGCTACATTAAGAATTAAATCGAATACAAAATAAAAAAATATATATATCCAAATCCTTATTATGCAAATGCATGTAAAAAAATTATAGGTATGGATTTAATATTTGTAACATAATAAAATAAATAAAAAAAGCGGAGGATCGGGGTTCGCTAATATGTTTTCATACTATGGGGGGTCGTGTCATGAAAAAGGTTGAAAAACACTGCTTTAATTCTTCAAATTTAAGATATTATGAGGTAGTTTTTCAAGGCTATTAGATTTATGCTTACCTCTCCGTTAGCCAATAAAGTGTTCATCCTCTCAAGGAAGCCACTGTCGAGTACGTTGGACTCGTCCAGAATGAAGGCCACCTTCTCGTCGCGACAGCCCGCACGGCGGAGCACTGAACGGAGATCTTCGTCGAAGTCAGCGCCGGTGTATTTGTTGTGCACCTATAACGGGAAAGAGAACTTTAACAAAGAGCTAGCGAACAAAATGTATTGTTGTTGTTGTTGTAGAAAATGTGTTTGCAAATAAGAGGATTCTCGCAACTCGACATCCAAAGCGCATGATATGCACTTTGCATGTGTGAATGGAACTCCACATTCAAGGCTATTCACTTTAGATGTCTGAATAGAACTCCACATTCAAAGCTATGCACTTTGGATGTCTGAATAGAACTCCACATTCAAGGCTATTCACTTTGGATGTGTGAAAGAACTCCACATTCAAAGCTATGCACTTTGGATGTGTGAATGGAACTCCACATTCAAGGCTATGCACTTTGGATGTGTGAATAGAACTTCACATTCAAAGCTATGCGCTTTGGATGTGTGAATAGAACTCCACATTCAAAGCTATGCACTTTGGATGTGTGAATAAAACTCCACATTCAAGGCTATTCACTTTGGATGTGTGAATAGAACTCCACATTCAAAGCTATGCACTTTGGATGTCTGAATAGAACTCCACATTCAAGGCTATTCACTTTGGATGTCTGAATAGATCTCCCACATTCAAAGCTATGCACTTTGGATGTCTGAATAGAACTCCACATTCAAGGCTATTCACTTTGGATGTGTGAATAGAACTCCACATTCAAAGCTATGCACTTTGGATGTGTGAATGGAACTCCACATTCAAAGCTATGCACTTTGGATGTGTGAATGGAACTCCACATTCAAAGCTATGCACTTTGGATGTGAAGTTGCAAGAACTTGCGTAAGGAAATAAGGACGTAAACTGGTTAAGTTTACGTCCGTTACGTACTATCGAGGACACTCCCGCCTGATCACCACTAAGCTAATTTTTGCTTGCACTTACAACATAGTAACACTCTCTAGCCCCGCCCCGTTGACTTTGTATAGAAATAATGAATGAAAAGATACCGATCGGCCGAGCGCACTGACGACGCACGCCAAACGAGAATTATTGTTATTTGGCGCGCCAAAGTTGACGCTTTCCTAATTGGCCTAAACTTTAAGGGGGCATGGCATGATTGAAGCGAAAAAAAAATTTACTGATCAGGCGGAAAAGACCACGACTGTACGTGCACGGTAAATAAAAGACGATAATGTGAGTTCGTTCGTATATCATAAACTGTTTCTTTAAGAGATGCATTAAATCTGACAAAAACGCTGCTAATGGCTGATGTTACAATGTTTTCAACATCACAATTTATTTCTAACCTTAATCTGGAAGATGCTAAGTCCATTCATCCAGGCGACGAAGCGACTGAGGGTAGTCTTGCCGGCGCCCGACACTCCGATCAGCAGCAGATGTCCCTGCGGCTGTCGGAAGATCCGGTCGATACGCAGCACGTGGTCCAGGACCTCGTCGAATAGTACCAGAGGTACGTCCAGCTCTTCCTCGTAGAATACCTAAGAAGATCATTGACAATTTGTGTTTTTTTTGTTAGCCTGTACTGTCCCATTGATGGGAAAAAGCCTCCCCCGATTCCTTCCATGTGCTCTTTTCCCGTGCCTCCTCGGACCAACCAAAGCAATAAGCGTAAAAAAAATTACAAATGAATAAAAAATCTTCAAAAATTTGTACAAAACGAAGGATGTCCAATATATTTAATGTGAGAACGAGATTGACGTTACCAACATTTTTAGCAAGGGTGTTTAACAGAAATAACTGGAGATGCATCTTGGCATGCTAATTTATTTATATACTGAGCTCAAAGAACAGTAAACAATACTTACAGCTAGTATTTTTTGCATGTTTGTTAAAAATTTCAACTAAGTTATGGAGTATTTATGTTAGTATTTCTATTGTTTAGTATTATTATTTTAGTGATCTCACCTTGAGCCTAGCCTTGACGTACTCTCTCAATTGATCTCTAAGTACTGGCACATAGTCCTTGCTGAGCCAGTTACTGTACAGAATAGGACGAGCCAACGCTTGCTCCCTATTAATACCTGAAACAATCCAAAAAGCATTAAAGAAAACCCTACCTTAAGACCGTAAACCAAAGTTCTATTTGCAATGTAAGTTTATCAAAATCAAATCAAAGCATTTATTTCAAGTAGGCCAGTTACAGGCACTTTTGAATTGTCGAAACAAATATGAAAATTAAATGTAGCTACAGTCCCAGTCATAAGACATAAAAACTGTGAAAGTACTGTAGTTGCCCATTCCCTAGCGTAGATCTCTATGGAGAGGAATGGGCAAGAAACTCCATGGACACTCTTTTAAATCAGAATATTTTTACAAAATCTTGGTTACATCATTCATGTTGAGATGGTATATTATGTGAGAACAATGTAGCAAGATGTGCACGTTAAAGGTGTCCATAGTAAAAACAAAACAAAAACAATTCAAAAATAATATTATTAAATTCAAATAAGCCGTGGCAACCAAGAGCTGACCAGTCCCAACTGACAGCGCTCGTTCACGAACATGACGCATGTATCAGCACCATTCAACTCAACCATTTTGAAGGGAACTAAATGATCCGACACACGCGTCACCATCAGCGAGACATTTGAGTGAGCATGACATATCTCCTAATCGCCACGGCACAGTCAAGTCAAGGAAAAACGTAGGTTTCTAGCGACTGATAGCATTCTAGTACATAGCACTCACACAATATGCGATATGCGGCTATATCATAAAGAAAATATCATATATATCATAAAGATATTGAATTTATACAATACAAAGATAGTTGTACAATCTTCAGCAGCTCCAACAATACAATTAGTGCGATCCATTAATGCGCCCCTGTCCTTGTGGAGCAGGACCGGCATTGAGCCAAGCATTTTTATCAGCGATATAATCGTCCAATTTGTAATATGCTTGCTTACAAAGTGTGCGTTTAATACATGTTTTAAATTTTGTTTCATTCAGCAAGAATGCTTTGTGGAATTTTATTATAGCATCTCAAACAGTACCCCATGAAAGATGAGTCTACTTTAGCGAGTCTGAAGCCTGGCTGAACTAATTGGTCCCTATTTCTAGTACTGTAATTGTGTCTGTCACCTCTTTTACCAAAAAGATGTAGATTTTTTCTTACGTACATTATGTTTTCGTAGATGTATTGACAATGTACAGTCATGATGTTTATTTCCTTAAACAGTTCCCTCAGAGAATCGCGCCTACGAAGATTGTATATGGCTCTGATGGCTCTTTTTTGCAGAATAAATATAGACTCAATGTCAGCAGCCCGTCCCCATAACAAAATGTCATAAGACATTATACTATGAAAGTAACTAAAATAGACCAATCTAGCAGTATCTACATCAGTAAATTGACGGATTTTTCTAATAGCTCTTTTCTTTTATTCTCATATGCTGCCGAACTTAGCCGCCCCGCCAGAGATGTTAAATGAGAACCCCAATATAGCCTTGAATCAAGCGTAATCCCCAGGAAAACCGTTTTATCTACGAATTCAAGTTTCTCTTTATTCAATACTATATCACAATCGCTACTTTTAACATTCGGTAAAACAAATCTTATGCATTTCGTTTTTTTTCATTTAGTACTAAATTATTTGCTGTGAACCAATTATGGACTTGAAGTAGGGCATTATTCACGTCATCTAAATTTTGGGCCCGTCTATTGATCTTAAAAATTAGGGAAGTGTCATCGGCAAATAACACCATATTTTGAGGTTGGTTTTTCAGTAAATAGGGTAGATCATTTATATATACTAAAAAGAGGAAAGGACCCAATATTGAGCCTTGCGGAACCCCCATTTTACTTTTAAACCCTGTGAATTAACACCATTTATTTGAACATATTGTTGTCTATCACTCAAATAAGATTTTAACAAACTAAGTGCAAGTTTACCTAGTCCGTAATGCTCAAGTTTCAAAAGCAATGTGTCGTAATTTACACAATCAAATGCTTTGGAGAGATCACAAAATATTCCTACAGCGTCTTGGGACTCTTCCCACGCCGTAAATATGTGCTTTATTAAGGTTACACCGGCGTCAGTTGTACAACGTCCCTTGGTGAAACCATACTGTTGATCGTGTAAGATTCTGTTGGTGTTAAAATGATTGACCATTTGATTAAGCATTATCTTTTCGAACACCTTGCTAAAAACTGGCAACACGGATACAGGCCTATAATTATTTGTATCTTTACTATCACCGGATTTAAAAAAAAAGAGGTATGATCAGGGAAAACTCCTTGGTCTACGCACAAATTATATAATTATATTATATAAAAATTAAATTGAGACTTCAGGAGAGGAATTTAGAGCCTCCGTAGTTTTATCAGTCTAATTAACATTAAATAATAAACTACTTTGACGAGTAGGATATAAAGCTCAATTTAGCAGTACAAGGTTACCTGGGAAGAACATCATAGCGACGTTGTCGATGTTCTCGTCGGTCCATTGCCTTTCTGACTCGTCAACCAATCTGTCTTGGAATAGACGGAGGGCTTCATGCGCCCATAATCTTACTAGGCCTTCCACGTTCAGGTTATCTAGAGGCCTGCAAAAAGAAAAAGGTATGAAGTTGAAGGGTTTATACAGCGTGATCAAAGTATGCTTTAAGATTATGTTTTGCCTAAAATGCGGACATGGATTTTATTTTATCAAAAAAACATGCACTGTGAGAATGAACTTTTGACATTGTCAGAAACATTGATATCTTTAAAAAAAAGCTAGAAAATGTTGTATTAAAAGCAACCTTTGTGACAAGCGTAGACATAAAACGTACGAGCGACACGACATGAGACTCAGTATTGATTTTTTATAAATTCTATACAAAATTCAACGTCTAAGTAGCACGTTTTGTGAGGGCGACTGCTGCGATTTTTTGGCGTTCGATTAAGTAATCTTCGGAAGTACAGATCCGAATACGAATATTCTTCCAATAATGGAAAGTTAAAATTCAAATCATACGCGTATCGCGTATGATTTGAAATTCGATGTTTTTTTTTTTTCATTTTCATTTTTTTTTCCAAAATTTCTCTTTCTTTGTTCTAATATGAAAAGTTTACTTGAAATTTGTAGCGTTTTTTGATGATGAATCAATTTTTTTCTAAGCTGTGGAAAAGAGAAAAAAAAACTAGGTATGCCATAAGCTTCTACTCCGTTCACCTAAAATACCCTTTTTTTAATACCCTTTTTTTTGGAAAGCGATAAAACTGTCATCCGGTATTTAAAACGTTTTTTTGGGATAATTTACGACCATAAGGCGACCAAAGTCGTGGGCAAAAGCTACAACAAAAATACAGTACCTAATAGCCTCGCATATACCGCGCACCCATCTGGTCATCTCCCTGGGCGAGTACACGTAGTGCGGCTGCATGTCCTGCGTGAACCGCTCTTGTGACGCGAGGTACAGCTTCACCATCGCCTGCGTCAGTGGCTCTGCGTAGCCGCGCAGCGCGGGCTGCATGCGGAGCATGGCGCGGGTGAAGGTGCCGTAGATCTGTAGGCGAGGATTGGAGGATGGTAGTCAAACAAAAGCATTTCGACGGTGGAAAATTTACATACTGTTAAATACAACCTGTTTTTTTTTATATCCCATAACTCTAGGGTATGATTGAGACCATATCAAAGAATCAACTGGCATATGAATTATGTTTCAATCATCCGGCAAAGTCACGATTATTAGCGTAAAACACCCTTCGTGAAATATGACAACGTCGCATTTTCTTAGCTTTAAATATGAATGATTGGTTTGAATTAAAATGAATAACTCTTATTTCTCAATGAAACTTAGATACATATTTTATAATTATGATTGATGATATCTTCGAAACTATGCATTTTTTGACCACCTATTCTAGGATATTTAGTATTATTTTAACCTACAGAATATAACCCTAGAGTTATGGGATATAAAAAACCGGCCAAGTGCGAGTCGGACTCGCGCACGAAGGGTTCCGTACCAATTATTATAAAAAAATCACGTTTGTTGTATGGGAGCCCCCCTTAAATATTAATTTTATTGTTTTTAGTATTTGTTGTTATAGCGGCAACAGAAATACATCATCTGTGAAAATTTCAACTGTCTAGCTGTCACGGTTCATGAGATACAGCCTGGTGACGGACAGACGGACAGACAGCGAAGTCTTAGTAATAGGGTTCCGTTTTTACCCTTTGGGTACGGAACCCTAAAAAACAGGTTGTATATTTTTTTCTGGGCACAGCTATTTAAAACTTGCATAGAAAATGAGAAAGAGGTTGAAGGGTGGAACATTCAGAGTGGAACTTAAACTTTTACACTTTCACAACATTGGAAAAACGTGTTCAAATACTGTAATACTGTTTAATAAATATTTAACTTCCGGTTTCTGGATAGATAATCACCGACCCGTCAAAATTAAACGCAAGTCAAGTGAAGCGATTGGTTGTTAATTATTCATTTAATAACCAATCACGAGTCTTCACGAACGCTTTGTTTTCGTCAAGGTAACTTGGCGACAATCTCTGTCTTGTTAATTCTGTAAGTAAAACATTGAAATAGATTGTCAAGATAGTTCTGTATTGTATTACATACCTGTTCAAGCGAAGTTTCTCCGGGATAGTCGACGTATATGACGGGCACGTGACGCAACAACCGATGTGACAGCGGCTTACGTCCCGGGTCGGTCGGCGGGTTACAGGCTCCGACGAACTGGATGCGCTCCAAGTGTACCCATGAGTGATCTGAAGTAGGTAGTAGGATTATAAAAGACATCTAGCTTCTTAAATATACAGGATAAGTGCAACAATGACTGTTCAATTGGTTACGCTCCAAGTGGACCGAAAACTGATCTGCATTAGGTAGAAGGATCTTACTATTTCTAACCCCTTACTTATGAAAAACGTAACAATGAAGTTTTCCTTCATATGTTCATTGTCATTTATTTACTGGGAAATGCCAAAAATAACTGTTCTGTCATTTTCCGGTCATTGAAATGGTTGTATGCTTTAGAGTAAAACTCTGTTCTAACCCTTCTGGGATTACAGGTCTGATGTTTTTTCTAAACGAGTTTTTTTTTTGCGTTTGAGTTCTCGTGAAGACCGTAAAAGGTTATTTTTCACCCAAAAAAGAAAGTCATTTCCTAGCAATGATTTTTTTGTAGATACGTTACTTATTTTGATGTACAGAATGCTTGGTTGACGGCCAGGCCGTTTACGCCTTTATAAATATTTTAACATGATAATTGTTTCAACTTACCACTGGCCCTGTAGAAGCCCTTATGTTCGAGCAGCTGTCTCAAGAAGGAGATGACTCGCTGCGTGCCGTACTGATCCATGTCGGGCAAGTTGATTTCATCGCAGAACAGTACGAGCCATTTGCCGAGCTACAACAAACCGAGCATTATAAAATTTTTCTTGTTCATAATAAATATTCCTAGCTTTTAAACAAGATTAGGTCATTAACGAAAACAACTTAAACGAAAGTAGACTTTAAAATAAACACACAGGGTTTCATTTTGAATGACTAATGCCTTACATACTGACCAAAACTGGGTAAAAATTCGTAAATAAATCAAAAATTCAATTACCTGTACTGGAGCCAACACAACACCATTAGGAGTCTTCCTGTACTCGCAGTAATGGTCGAAAGTCTTCAGCAGTAACTCAGGAGTGGTGGCAGACGAGAAGTTAAGACCGACCACCTCCATGTCTGGCAGGGCTCGGAGCGCGGAGAATAGCGTCATGGTCTTACCCGAACCCGGGGGGCCGCAGAGTACTGTTGGAAGAAATAATGTTTTGCTGAACTGAGGTACAGATAATATAATACTACTGAGGAATTTGAACCGTATGTGAAAGTTTAAGGCCATGGTTGGCTTTAATAAAAAAATAGAAAAAAAAAAAATTGTACATGTTGATTGTATTGTGTGTTGTATTGTTTGTTTGTTTGTTGTTGTTAATTTTATGTGTCTTTGATTCTACAAATAGCGTATATGTATCGAGATTTGGATGTATAGGAAAGTGTATTGAAGGAAGCTTAAGCTGTTTATTTTTGCAGGATTATGCCAAAAGAGAAGATTCTGACTCATTTTGATTCATTTTGGTACATTTTTGTAAAACGTGTCATGTCAATCGTAAAGGGCGAAGGGTGCACACTTATAGTTTAGCCTTTGGGTCCTTTTCTCTTAAATCAATAAATAAGCTTACTCGGCGACACTCACCTAAACTCAAAAAAGTAATCAAGCTGTTACGCTAGGGAAAGTACACGCATAATGGTCCACTTTGTGCGTAAACTTTACCCGCTAACATAGAATATTAAAATACGTCAAACTATACGAACCCAAAGGCTTGTGTTCAGCCAACCAGGTATACAGCAGCGCTTCATGGCGCACTGTATCTAGAGTAGGCACGACCACATCCGGTGCAGCCACCTTATGAGTCTCCACCTCGATTTGAGGCACCTTCGCTGACCATGGCACCCATTCACCGGTTATACACACCTAGGGTACAAAATTGGTGTTAAATTATCTCTAAATACTGGAGAATAATTTTAAGGCGAGGCATCGTTCTAAAACCGGGCACGCGCGCATCGGGACTGAGCGGGGGACTGGGCGTCTGAGCGGGGCGAGGATTGCTAGCTTATAACTTAAAGGACGTAAACGACAAAATGGTTTTTGTTATTTAATTCAGTTGGGAACGATAATTTCAGAAATTCCTTCTATAATTTTAAAGAGTATGTATAGGCTCATCTACGGAGAAAGTTAAGAGGCTTAAATTGGTCCCGTTTGCCCATTAAATGTGAATCTCTTTTTAAAAAGAGGTATGTTTGATATTTTTTTCTCTGTTACAAAAGTTACTTAATCATGTATTGAAAACTAACAAAATAAGGGTTTTATCATGAATTATCAGGTCACCAACTTATATTTTCATTTGTTTTGTAATTACTGACAAAAATTGAGATCATTGACTACATGATTTCCAATGCGTCCTCTTAATGAGCGTGGGACAATCTGGATACAAAAGGCGAAGTGTCTTATGGATGACTGAAAAGATATTTCTAAAGCAATTTTCATAAGGACTTTGCAGTTTCACAGATTCAAAAGAATGTGAAAGATTAACGGTTCTTCAAATCAAATTATTTTATTTCACAGTCATGGGCACTTATAAAAGTCGAGGAAAGGTGCACCGTTTGGGTTGTTCGTTTCCTATGGAGAAGAACTGGCAAGAAACTCCATGGTTACTCTTTTAAAGTCATTTGGTTTTACAATATTATCATGTTACAGCATTAGTACTTAAGTATGCGGGGATAACAGAGGCCCGACAATAAGTCGTTGCTTACTACACAAAAAAGGTATTCATATGGTTACTGTGGTATTTCCCTATATATTATCGGCTCTCAGACGCGCGCACGTCCGTTCACTACCGAAGCTCAAAGCTAACTGACAGGACTGCTCGCACCCAGAGACGACAATGCTTCCCTCTCTTTCACTCACAGACACTACAGTTACTCACTTCAAAGTCAATAATGTGTTGATTGGCGCCACAGTTAGGCAGCAGCATGGTGCTGGCAGATCTGATGAAGTCGCCGAGTTCATTGCGATCCTAAAACAGATACCACACTATATTATCCATTCCCTTTAAGAAACAGGCGATAGTAGTAAGATCAAGTACCAAAATGTACAAACAGCACATCAAGCTACAATAATCTGTCAAATTTCTTTAATAGATTTCCAACTTTATCGCTAAAGCATTAGGTTTAAGGTTAATTAGGAAAATTTTACAGTTTCAGGTAACAATATGCTGGCGCCTGTACTCAGCTTACTCGATAAAGAATGTTTCCTTTTTATATTTTTACCTTGAGTTTAGCATCACCAGCGAATGACCAGAGTAGAGAGTATACAAGCCATTTGGGCACGTAAGCTTCAAGCTGTTCGTTTGTTATCGGGAAGTCGGGGTGTTGTCGGTTGTAGCCCAGGATGTTCCTAAAAGGCAAATAAAGTTTGTTGTAAGATCTGTGTACGTGTAAGATCTTGACGTGTGATGATGACCACATGAGATGATTCAGCTGATGCAATTTTGTCCTTTGAGTATTTGTGAATGGAACTATTACAATTAAGATGAGGCTGGATTGATTTGATGGGGTTTCGCAGGTGAAATTGTAATAGTTCCTCCTAATTGTAGTAGTTAATCCTTTTGGGCCTTTTGAAGAAAACAAACCTTCTGCGAATATTTCTTCGATCTAGGAGTAAAAGTGCGGTCACGCCAAGCGGATAGGCTGTGGAAACCGGACTTTGAACAGATATTTCAGTACATTATCTGTCAAAGTCCTATGTCTAGAGTCCGGTCCGCATGGTTTGATGACATCTTAACGCAACAGTACAATCAAGATTACAATAAAAGTCAGTAGTAGCAGGTTTTCAAATCGTTGTCTCCACTTACCTAACACCACGGTTCAGCATAGAATGCAGCGATGAAAGCGCTCTATGGCGCGTAAAGTCCATGATATGGTCGAGACTGACGGCGCGTTCGAGGCACTTCACTACTAAGCCGTCACCGAAGAATAGGGGCTGCAGGATTGCGGCCACGTCTCGCTGAGTCTAGGAAAAAGATGGATTAAATTAATATTTATACAAAATTTACACATTTAAGGTGGAAGCTCCACAGTAGCCCACGAAATTCCAATTTTCTTAAGTTTTTTTGCAATCAATCAATTGCAAAATAAAAAATATGATTCGCGACCGTAACACGTATGTTAGTTACAGAATTGTAATCATTAAAATCACTAGAACAACCCTCAAGTTCATGTAAAAGTATTGATTGACTGATTATTTTATGAAAAACTTAAAAAATTAAAACGTTAGAAAATTTGAATTTCGCGGGCTACCGTGGAGTTTCCACCTTAACATTATTATGAGCCTGATATGTCCCACTGCAAGGCAAAGGCTTTCCTACCGTCTTTCCATTTGTGTCTTTCTGCTGCAATGAAACCCCAATATTTTAGGTAGGATTCTAACTTCATCATATCCTTCTGAGACTACCACGTCAACAGTTCCTGTTGTTTCGAACCCAGTCAGTAGCTACTTTCGCCCAATACTGATGCGACATGCTGCAGATGTGGCTAGCCCAATTCTATGTTAGTATTTGGCGGCTGTGATTGGTGTTTTTAAACACCAACTTAGTAACTTATTTTGGCCAAGTATTTTCAACATACAAAAAACTGGGCAACAATTTATAAGGGTTCTAATAAGTTCTACTTACTTGCAAAGCAGGAGACAAAATGTTCTCAGTAGCGTTTTGGTCAGCACCTCCTGAAGGAGCAGCCATAACGATGCTGAAAGAGTCTTCTTCCCCGTCTTCGAGAGGGATGTTCCTTAACCTAAAGTTGAAAGAAATATGCGATTTACATTGGATTTAAGGTCCATTTTGGGCTGATTGATAATAAGCACAAATCCCAAGGATGATGGTGGAAGTTTGTATTTACCTCATAAGATAGTTTTCGAAGATCATTTCGGTAGTGAGCACATCCTGTGAGAACCAGACCATACCGCAACGGGAGACGGTGGCGAGAGTAGCGTACTTCAGATCTTGTACCTAAAATATAACACAGATTTTAAATACATCCAAATATGAAAAGACGATGAAATTTTATGAATATATTGTTAAATATTTAAGGAGGATATAGAAGGAAGTTATTCAGCCTTCTGCAATAGACCGAAGGGTCCAAAATCGCCGCCATCTGATGGTAAAAAAAAAGTCAGTCAGTCAGTCTTTGGGGACTGACCAGGACTGACGATATAAGTGAAAACTATGTTACTTGTGAATTATTTTGCCGCCGAGCTGCGTGTGAGCTTTTTAATTTGTGTTAATTTTCTATGTTTTCCTCTACCCCGCCCTTCAGGCCCCGCCCCAGTCGTAGCACTGCTATGGTTTGTGCCCTGCGCACGACTAAGTGGTGCTACGCCGTAGCGGATCGGCTACGAGTCCTACGAAAAGCGTACGTGACGGTCGCGCGAGTTCCATGATTTTTGTTCACTTAAAAAGTGCTCAACGCGCCTAAAAAAGTTTTCACTGCTAAAATGCACATAATCTCACCTCGAACATAACTCGAACATTAGGAGGCAGTGACAGTCGCTCGCCGTTGGGCAGAGTGAGCAGCTTGTTATCATCGAGCACGGAGTTCAAGTTCTCCACCCACTCAGGGTCCACGTCACCGTCGAATATGATCCATTGACGCTTGTTGATCTCGCCGCGGACGTTGTCGATGATTTTCCTATAGAAAAGAACATGTTATAGTTTACAAAACTTTGTTGTGACTTTTTGCCACTGATGACAAAAAGAGGCCGAATGAGAAAGGTGGTGAAAACTGAGAAAACCAAAATAGATTTCTCTCTAAAAAATTTCGTTTTATTCTGACAAAGAATTTGAGGTCAACTCAATTGCTAAACAAGAAATGTTTGGATCTGGAATATTTTAAATAATAAATTGTTTTGTGTACTATTACGATCGTAGCTAGCACAGCAATCAAGGTAGTATTTAAGGCTGAAAATTGACTTACACAAAATTGTGTATGGACCATCAAACAAGATATCCTACCTGAGTATATGAGTGAAGAGACCATCGGTCCATTCACGGGTGTTGGGATCCAGAACACCATACAAGGTTTCCTTGGACATGGCCTTCGGGTCGATGACGTGAGCCACACCTTCAACGCCTTCGAATCTGTACAAAACAAAAGAATATTAAAAAAATCTAATAATTTTACTGAACTGCGATGAATTTTCTGGCACTTTTGTCACTAAAATCAGAATTCTTCATAATTACAGGTCGAAATCTTTTAGTTTTTCTTTAGTAAGGTGTGCTACACACATATTTGGCTCGGCTGTATCTACACTCCTCAAATTAAGCCCAGCCAACCCGAGAATGATTCATGGTAGGTGCCCACCGGAGTTTGCTGCTCGGCACGAGTCTAATGAAAGCCAAATATGTGTAGTAATGGGGAGTCACACTGTGGAACTAATGGCGCTAGCATAGCTGGTTCCCAACATCGTCATTGGTTGAAAATGTGGTAATGTCATTTTATATTTCAAAATAGTTTAACCTCATTGGTCAGATTGATACCAACTATGGTGGCGCCATCTTAGATTATCTTTGACTGTGTCTCCCCATTGCGTTGGGACGGCATTTTACCAATACCCTTAAAAAACAGTGCAAAAAACAAATGAAAGGGCAAAGTTTGTAATCTAGAGGCTATTCAGTGACAATTGACTTCTTACCTCTCCAAAGCCTTCAGTAGTACGCGCCACGCAGTAGACTTGCCGCTTCCAGACGGTCCAACCATCATCAGACCATGGTTCAACTTGCAGATTTGGTACAATTGAAGGACCTGTACACATTTATGCAAGTCAGCTTTATGTTATAGCACTAAGACTCATAATCCTTTGTTTGATTCGGATTAAGAATCGGTATATTTATAGGTTTCCTTTTAGCACAAAAAGAAAATTAGAGATTTAATTAAACACGTGACAATTGACAAAATACTAAAGAAGGAACATTTTCAAATAGGAAGCTTAGGGAAAGAGTCATATACCCACTTTCAGTAACATTTAGGGACACCTAAATTTAAGCCATTCTTTTGTTGGAATTTCAACCATAGGCACTAAGCCGTGAGTTGAAATTCCAACATCGCGCTATTATTTCAGCATACTTTTTGGTCACCACTTAACGTTATTGAAAACAGGCAATATTGCGATACAATCAAACCCCATGTTTTACAAAGTAAAGCTCACAGTAAAATTGCTTTAGAACATGATAAGAGCTTTGAGTATTTGAGCAGTGAGTGGCAATGAGTGTTCAATCAAGTCATAGTAAGTACGAGTACGCAATCAAAGATAATATATATTTATATTAAGTTAGAATCATTGCGTAATGTGAATATGCTTACGCACCTTTATATCATAATTTCAGCAATATTCAACCTTTAAATAGGAACTTGTGATTTAAAGACACTAAAGACTTTCTATATTAATTTGGTATGGACGTGGATCCGTGCAATCCGGTTATACTGCCTGAAAGCGGATCTACGACAAGATGACCTCACGCGATTTTCTTTCAAATAACTGTAGTTTAATTCGCGGATTCACGTGATCCCAAAGGTTAAAGTAGCGTTGCATTACAGTTGCTTCGCAGGCTTTCTTTTAAGAAAAGCTCAAACAGCTACATAGAGCATGAATCAGAAAGGTGAGGCCACTAAACTTCAATACCTACTAAACCCAAAAGTATGAGACAGTTGATATATTTTTTATTTTTCCTAGTTTGGGAGCCAGGGGACCTATCTGTAGGACATAATAATGTTGTCAATGTATTGAAATAAATAATTATATTATTATTTTACAGAAAGTGGTTCAGTTTGATGCGTCAGAATCCTTCAATACAAAAAAAAAATCTTTTATCCAGAACCGAAAATGGGTAATTTACAAAAATAATCTTAATTAAACAATGTTGGTCTTACTGGGACAATCCTGTATCACATGTATAATCTTATTATGACCATAAACTTCTGATACACACTGTATAACATGACCCAAGTATTCCTGATCTATAAGTATATGTGGAAAAAACAAGGAACTAGTTAGTCATAGCAGAACTGTAAAGGAGAAACAACAAAACAACAATATCCAGACAGTGACGTGTTTGACCAGGTGTAGTGGTGTGTAAGCTTAGAATGAAGTACAAGTCGTCTATGTGAGTCACCGCTGGAAAACCACGGAGTTGTAACTAAATGGAGTTATATGTGTTTCATAACGTCAATGACTGCAAACTTCGCCTTGCACTGGGGAAATGGCGATCGTTATTGACAAGTCTCTTTCATGTTAGTTTGATTACTGTACGATTTCGTGCCGCCTGATAGCTATTTAATATGAAGTGTCGAATCAGTCCCGATCAAAAACTTTCATATGACTGTGATAGAAAGATATGTTGTTTTTTTTTCTGGAACATTGGTATTAGCACTCCATTTAGTATACCAACTTCGTGTCGAAAAAACCCAGTCACACACATGAACGTAAATGTAAAGACACAGAGAGCACACCCACACCGCTCGGTCACTACTCACTGACCTTCTCGATCCACGTGCTGTGCTGCGCGCGCGACGATGCGCTGCGCCTCTACGTGCCGTTAGCGGGTTAGCATGGAAACGCATATGCATTCACACTCACGTACTACCGTATTATGTATCGGTATAATAGGTAATATGGGTATGGGGAGCCTGCTTTTTATAAGTTTTTTTCACTTTCATAAATTAGTTTTTAAATATTTATAATAAATAAAAGAATATGACTTTGAATTACGATTTGTATAAAAAGCAACCTCAGTGTAAATAAAATGGATGAAGCAAAATGTTAAATTGTTATGATTTTTGTCGCATGAAATATATTAATCAATAAATTGTTATAAATATTATTTTTATATTATAAAATCTTGACACACCATCACCTTCTCGGTTACGATGATTTATATATTATTATGGATGTTATAAATATTAAACCAAACGATGTGCATATAAAATGGACCTGGTATTCAAACATAATTATTGACTATGCAGTCAATGAAATGAATGTTTTAATTATTTCCTAGATCAGTTAATTTATTGGGCTTATCCACCGTTAATATTAGCGTTAGTAGTAATAAATAAAGTACCTTGTCCATCCATGTGGAGCCTGTTTCGTCGCCTTCACCACAAACCAAAAATTCTTCGGCGCAAACCGCACGGATTTCGTTTTTCAATCCTGTTGGAAGTTTCAATGTTTTCAAGACCAAATATAACGTGGCTTGTTATACGTTCTTAGTCAATTTAAATTTCTAAAAGTTGGGAAATTTTATAAAAGAAAGGAATATGGGAAACTTGTGATTTACAGCGCCAAGACTCACATAAAAACGAAATAAAGGTCTTTTTCCATTTTTTTTTTAGGCGTTGCATGTAGTCTTAGTTACTCTTCAACATATCCTTGATCTTTTGTATAGCTTTCAATCGGTCAGCTAGAAAGTGAATAATTAACATGTTGACAACACTTACCAGTCATCTCAGCTCTAGTGTACCCAACATTTGGGAACACATCATTCAACAAAGAGAACAGCAGCGGGATATCTTCGGCCACCAGCTTAGGCACCATAGTCTCACACACTGATTGAATCAGGATGTCTTGTTCGGGAAGAGACTCGGCAATCGACGCCTCATCGGGAACTTCCGTACTGCGTTCAATTAGGTTCTCCTATAATACAAAGACGAAGCTAAAGTTTTTGAAATAGTTTAAAGCAGAGTTCCCCAACCTCTTTTGATAGGAAGAAAAAAAAAATCGTAGCAATACTCCTTACAGAGGAAAAATCTAAGGTATCAAAAGGGATCTACATCTATGGCAACCAATTGTGGGCAACTACAGTACTTTCTCAAGTTATTATGCCTTGTGACTGGGACTGTAGCTTTGATTTTCTTTTTTGTATTGTTGACATTCAAAAGTGCCGTAATAGTCTAATTGAAATAAATGCTTTGAGTTTGAGTTTGTGAAGATAGAATAAATTATTTTTGATTATTAAATCAATTTACTATAATTGTCTCTAAATAATAAGGTTGGGAAACCCTGATGCAAAAAGGCAGTCGATGTTTTTTTTTTTAAGCATATGGAAATAATACGTATATGTTTCGAAAGAAGGTAGATATAAAATATCGAGGCACACAACAGTGAAATAGGGCAGTTGACTACTTTTAAACTTGGGAAAGAATTTAGTTTCAATTCACAAAAAGCCGAAGAAAGCATTCGATAGTTATAAATAAAAAAATTAAACCTAATTAAATAAAATATTTTTTTTCTAGCCATTTTCATGCGAAACGGACATTGTATGCAGTGAGTTTTTGAGACGGAACTGTACAGCGAAAACTTAATGGCATTTTTATGTAAAAAAAAATCAACACGTCTGCAGGTTAACAAAAAAAATCAAGCTTATTTTTTATATATTTTTTTTATCTTATTTTTCTCTGCAGTTATATTTCAATAACTCACCTTTTAGAGCGCTCAACTGACTCGTACTAGTAGTCTCTGTTAGTAACACATTTAAGAACAGTAAAAAAAATAGAAACTGATGTCATTTCTTTTAAAAAAAGTCAACTACCATATTGTTTGGTTTTCTTTAGCTTACCATATTCTGAAAAGACTTTTTTTCTAGTTTCTGTTTGTTCCGAGCATAAACATACAAAACACGTTACAATTTTATTTCACACAACAGTCGTAACCCATCCATTCTCAAAAGATTTCAAACTTGCTGTCGATTTGATTAAAGTCGTCAAGCGTACATTGCTGTGACAAAACAAGATAGTTTGCGAGTGGTGATATGCTACCACTTTGCTGACCAACAATTTTTTTCGCGACACAGAAATAACCTTAGAAAGGCCTCTTTAACCACATAAGAAAACCGAAAAAGATGCCATTCATTTAAGTTCGGATGACGCGAAAATCATACTATTCGCGTACACGTGGTGAAAATAAAAACCTCGAATTTTCAGTCAGATTTGTCTTGTCACGCCATTGCACGCTGGCTATCCAAATTTTCATATCAAGCCATGAGAGATATGATGCCATGATACTTTATCATTAAAGTGTTGCATACCTTGATCTTCTGGATACGATCACGTTTGACGTTACCAGCGGAAACGAGCACAGATTTGAGAGCTCGTAGTCCGAAGTCGTAATGGGATTGGTTGGATAGCTGTTCATCACAAAGCCTGTAAGATGAAAGAACAGTAATTTAATTATTGTTTGTTTAATTTAATGGTATGGTAATTAAGCTAGAGAGACACATTTGAGTGGAAAAGCGACAAAATTTCTCTTCATCGTCGCATATTCGAAGAATGTTTGTGGTTCTGTGAGAAGACCGAGTAAAAGGATTACTTAACTTACGTATTGATGGCTTATGCTGTACTAAATGTAAAGAATAAATCAATAAATATTAAAATGTCCTGAAAGTGCGGAAGATGTTTAGGTGGAGTTCGCATAACAAGGTACAACCTTGTTATGCGAACTGAATAAAAACTTTATTATAGATACTCGTCTTTGTTTGCGCCTAACTTGAAGCAGATACCATAGTAACTGGCTTAAATGCTTTTAATAGAGTTAGGAGCACAGTGAACTAGTAACGGTAGTAAAAAGAAATTTTTCTATACAGTCCCCGGCACGTAACTTGGCAAGAGTCGTTAGATGCGCAGAAGTCGTTTTTTAGGTCTCTTTGGTGGTCAAGCGGGACGCGGGGTATGACGTGGCGCCGATCAAAGCGCGCGATTGGTGCGTCAGTCGACCCCTGCCTCCCGCACCGCGTCTGCATTCCGTTCGCTCACGATTACACTTGCGTGCACGAAAGTTGTACCCTTTGTTTTTGTTGACTTTTAGTTACGAGTTCAGTTTTAGTTTTAAATTAAGTTTTTGTTACGAGTTTTTGTTATTGTTTTAAATTTAGTTTTTGTTACGAGTTGTTGTTATTGTTTTAAATTTAGTTTTTGTTATGTTTATTACATAATATGCCAGTTCAAGTGGTAGTTCTAATTTGATGCCAGGGGTACCTAACAGTATTATTAACCGATAGTGACGACGAGAACCTATAATTTTTAATAATAATACTTTTTTTTTTACAAAAAAAAAACAAATGCATATTATATTTTATTTATAACACATAATAAATGTCACGAATTCCTCTGCTTTGTTTAACTACATGATTAAAAATAAATGATGGCAATAACCATAATGACAATCAATAAAAGTGACCAGGTTTTTGTTCCACTAAGTGCACGATGCGCGAACTTGCCCCCACTACGCCAAAACCTTGCCAACTTACGTGCCGGGAACTGTACAAGGCGAAACGTTTTTTGGGGAACGTATATTCGAAACAAAAGAAGAAGTTTCATTGAAGAGCAATCAAAACAAACATCTCGACTTACTTGAAGAACGGCACGATCTTGCAGGCCAGTTTCTCAGCAGTCCTGAACCCTTGACTGAACAGCATGACCTCAGCGATCAGCTGCCTGTCCGGAGTTGTCATAGCCAAGCTTCGGAACAGCTTCTTCAAATTATCTGGCAAGTTGGAACGGCCCGCGTATCCGGGGTTCATCGTGATGAAGATCGCCATGTCTTGACTTACGCGGACTTGTTTACCGACCAGCTCTACTGTTATGGACTTAGCTAAAAGAGGAATATCATTTTAATAAAGAAAATAAAGACTCAATGTAATGTGAGTTCAAATTCCAATGCAATCAAAATTTACTTAGGGCCTTTTTACAGTCAATCCAAAATCTATTATGACTACATAATGGTAAAGTAGATAGTCGATTAAGTGGGAATTTACCAGTAGTGTCTGCTTCCTGGTGACTCTTGAGAGCCTCTTGAATGGTCTGTACTTGCTGCGACACGGCAGATAACATTCTCTCTTCCAATCGATTGAACTCGTCGAAGCAACCCCAGGCACCGACCTAAGATATTATTTATTCAGATTAATACTGTTCACTTTCCACAAATTGGATTATAATCTTTATTGCAATGGATTTAAAGTCTCTTTTACCTGACAAAGACCGACGAAGATACGGCCCATAGCTTGGAAGTCGAAAGTCTCGTCACAGTTGAACACTAACACGAAGCGACCGAGTTGGTTTCCGAGAGCTTTCACCGACTCAGTCTTACCGGTACCCGCGGGACCTAAAAATATTCAATTCACTTATTACAAATGGTGCTTCATGTCGCTAGTACAATAGCATTTAAATGTTGTTGGATTGTTGAAATGTAAATGAGTGATATGGGTAAACTATTGGTTGTGTTCTCGGCTCCATAGCAACCTCGCCTGCGGCTCGGGTGTGAATTCCGCCTCGACTGCATTAACAAAGTTACGTACGTACACGTATATCAAATAACAATGTTTCCCCACGTTTATCAAAATGTACAGGCTACTAATGTTACGTTACGAATAAGGGATGGCGCTTTTTCCTGCATAGCTCCGTCTCTCTTGCACATAAATGATAACTCTGACGTAGGATACAGTTCCCGGCACGTAAGTTGGCAAGGTTTTAGCGTAGTGGGAGCAAGTTCGCGCATCGTGCACATAGTGGAACAAAAAACTGGTCACTTTTATTGATTGTCATTATGCGGTTATTGCCATCATTTATTTTTAATCATGTAGTTAAACAAAGCAGAGGAATTCGTGACATTTAATAAGTGTTATAAATAAAATATAATATGCATTTTTTTTAATTAAGAAAAAAAAAGTATCATTTTTAAAAATTATAGGTTCTCGTCGTCACTATCGGTTAATAATACTGTTACCCCTGGCATCAAATTAGAACTACCACTTGAGCAGGCATATTATGTAATAAACATAACAAAAACTAAATTTAAAACAATAACAACAACTCGTAATAAAAACTAAATTTAAAACAATAACTCGTAACAAAAACTTAATTTAAAACTAAAACTGAACTCGTAACTAAAAGTCAACAAAAACAAAGGGCACAACTTTCGTGGCCGCAAGTGTAATCGGGAGCGAACGGAATGTAGACGCGGTGCGGGAGGCAGGGGTCGACTGACGCACCAATCGCGCGCTTGGATCGGCGCTACGTCATACCCCGCGTCCCGCTTGACCACCAAAGAGACCTAAAAAACGACTTCTGCGCATCTAACGACTCTTGCCAAGTTACGTGCCGGGGATTATAACACGATAGCAGAATATTTAGACACTTTATTTAGTTAAGCATAATTCTAGCTTACCGAAAGGTGATCCTCCAAGTCTGGCTTCCAAAGCCTGAGTCATGGTCAGGTAACAGCGATCCGTCAGCGGAGTCTGTACCAGGCGGTCTTGTACGCCGAGGTATTCGAAACCGTACAAGAACTTGGCATTCGCCATGTGGATTGTAAGCTGTTGTAATACCTGAAGATGGGAGATGGTGATTAGGAGAATTCTTTTATTCAACGTTCAAATAATAACGCTTTGTATACCGTGTATCGATATCGTCCGGAAACACGGTGTAATAAATACTGAATCGAAACTCATTGAATAAGTTCTGTAGATGTCTAGTCAAGTTAGTTGTGAGAAGAGACACTTTCACTTTTTAGTGAACTGTGATTACAGAAATAATTATTGCCGGTTTCTGAATTGAGTGATTGAAGTTTAAGACTTGTCTATCGCTATCCAACTTTTGAATTTATGAATTTCTAGTGCCACATTATATTGAAAGAATCAGTTTAAGAAGAGTTTGACTAGTACTCTATCCAAATACTCATTACAGAAACTGGCACTCTTTATGATACAAAACATGAGTAAAACGAAACGTGAAACGAACGTGAACGTGAATACGAGTTGTATTCAGGGGTTATAGAACATCACACCTGTAATTTCTAAGGGGTACAGAGAATTGTAAAGTAAAATGGAGGCCCGATTCATTCTATAAATACTCACGTCATTATTCCTAGGGTCGAAGTAGAAGCGCATCTCGCAGAGCCACTCGAAGGAGCGCGCGCTGTTGACGTCAGAGGCGATCAGGCGACGGGTCACTGTACGCTTGTGGACGAACTCGTTGATCTAATAATAATAAAATAATCCTATTTAAATGAAAAGTAAATTGACTTTTTTTGAATGGCAGGTCATCCTATGAGGATTCTGCTTAACAGGACTATCGTGCAAGGTGTAAGGTGCCTTGAGTGTGAGGCCTCCAGCCAGGAGTAAATTGATAACCGATATTAATGATTACATAGATCACATCCTTACTGCAATGGATGCGCGATTACTTGGACTGCAGAATTAATCTGTGAGTGAAAATATTTGTGCAGTTACTACCGAATAAAATAATTTGAATGCGAAAAAACTTCCTTATCAGTAATGACTACCACAGATTTTCGTTACTATTATAGTGCAAACTTTACAACTGCATGTCTAGCATTCATTTACTTTTCATTGTCTTAATGTTAAGCGAAGTCAGAGGCCCGCGACATAAAACTTTCGACACCAGGTTAGACACAAAGGAGTGTTTTTGTTATACGGGCCTTACAGTAGGCTGATAAAGACCTGACGCTACTCACCAAATGTTCAAGTTTCCTTCTTCTCAGCGGCGGTTGTTCTTGCAGCACGGAGTCAGCGAGGATGTTCAGCATATTCTCGACATGAGCCAACACTCTCTTCAATCCTTCTCCACCACCGCTTACCAGGGCTGCATCCACGTCTTCTGACCACAGGATCTGAGCGGCTAGTACTACTATTTGTGCCTGAAAGGTAAGGTAAGGTTTAATATGCTGTTTAGGATCTGCGGGTTAACATGCTGATGATAGGTTGAAATTTCCGTCCTTGAACCGTTTGACACACGTCTGTTACTGTTGAGCCGGCAAGCCAAGATCACGCGTATCTTTCGCTCCATCGATAGCCACGAGTTAATCTTAGTAATAGTTGCCAGAACTTACCTGATACTTGTCACACCAATCAATAAACTTCTGCGGGTCAACATTGCCGTCCTTGAACTGTTTGACGTCACCCACTGCGTCCTTGAGCCGGCAAGCCAAGGTCACGCGCATCTCACGCTCGACCATCGATAGCCACGAGTTGATCTTAGGATTCTCGATTGTGGAGACGGGTGATGTGAAGTAAACCTAGAATAGGAAATGTTGGGTAACTTCTTTATTATACACGGTAGAATGATGATGACGACATGGTTTTATACATCACAGGTCCGGGTAAATTACTTGTTATGCCTTGAACACATATGCAGAATGACTGCAGTAGCCAATGTAGTGCAATTTTATTTTTATTTTTTATTTATTTATTTAGGTAACCAACAGCGAATACATAACATTTTACAAAATAAGCTTGTTGTAGATAATATGGCCAATTATAGGTTTCCCTGTATAACTGGGATTATTATAACACATGCGAACGGATATTTCCTAAAATAAAATTACAAAACAATACAAAATAAGTTTCAAGATAAATTTAGATTTAGATGACAATTTTGAAAAATTTAAATCAAAAAGGTTGAAAGAAGAAGATTGGTTGCCTGTCATTTATCTCCGTTTATAATGTTTATTATTCGTTTTTTGAACGTCGGTTTACTATAGTTAAATAAATCAACTTCCGAGAATTCCATGTTATGAATTCGAGCAATGCGAGTCAGTACACAGTTCTTAGCATAGTTAGTGGAGTGCCTAGGAACGCGCAACATTGGCGTGTGACGAGTGCGCCGTAGGGGAGTGTTAAAAGTTATCTGTGCTACCAACTCCGGGCAATCAAGGCGTCCATTGAGAGTGTCATAGAGCAAACACATGTCCATCACTTTACGCCTTTCTTCGAGTGTTAGCAGACCATAGGTTCGACAGCTATCTTCGTAAGACATTGGAGGTTTACGGAGGCGATAATTAAGATGGTTAATAAATTTTCTTTGGATTCTTTCTATTTGGTTCTTATAAATTATGTATTGTGGGGACCAGATTTGGCACGCATATTCTAAAACGCTACGGACGTAGGCAAAATATACTGATTTAAGAGCTCCAATATTTTTAAACACCTTACATGACCTAAGAACAAATCCTAGGTTCTTATAAGCTTTTGTGCTAATAAGGTCTATATGATCTGAAAACATTAGTTTACTGTCAAACATTACTCCTAAATCCCTAACCATGTGGACTTTATTTATGCCAATTCCATTAAAATTATATGAGTAAACAATCGGGTTCCTCTTACGTGTGTAACTGATACATTGACACTTTGCAACGTTTACAGTGATCTTGTTTTTTGCGTAATAATTATTTAAGTTATAAAGATCCGCTTGAAGGGCCTTGCAATCATCGAGTGATGTTATTTTATAAAATACTTTTTTGTCATCAGCGTACATTAAGTGATCAGAGTGTTCAAAAGAATCAGCGATGTCAAACAGATATGCGTTGTAAAAAAGAGGTCCCAAATGAGATCCCTGGGGAACACCACTGGGGATTTCAATAAAGTTGGAACGGTAACCTCCTAGAACGACAGCTTGTGAGCGTTTAAATAAATATGACTGTACCCATCGTAAGAGATCCCCGCGTATACCCAGTCTGTACAGCTTTCTGAGCAAGATGACGTGATCCACACGATCAAAAGCTTTTTCGAAATCTGTGTAGATCACATCAACCTGCCCCCCGTTATCTGTATTCTCTAGAACGAAGTTAGAGAAACTGGCTAAATTAGAGACAGTCGATCGTTTCTTTAAAAAACCGTGTTGCTTACAAGAGATTCCTCTGAGAATATATGGATAGATAGCGTTGTATACCAGTTTTTCAAATACTTTACCAATTGTGTTTAGTATAGAAATACCCCTATAATTTCCTATCATTGTCCGCGAACCTTTTTTATGAATTGGAACAATGAGAGCTTTTTTCCATTCATTTGGGAAGGTGCCTTCTTTTAAAGAAATATTGAAAATAGTACTAATTGGAGGTGCCAAAGATTTTGCACAATGCTTCCAAAATACTGGGGGTATACCGTCACATCCAGGGCCCTTATCCACGCCTAAGGCACTCAACGACCTCTCCACGGTTGACGGAGTGAATTGTAAGTTGGAAATTATGTCAGAACAGTGATCTTCTTCGTCCGTTGTCAATGAATTAGCGAGGCTATAGTCTGAGGGTTCACCAAATACGCCGTGGAAGAAGTCATTGAAAGCGTCACAGATTTCCCGACCCTCCGAATAATTGATGTTATTGTGAGATAACGTTTTTGGATAATTGGAGCCTCCACGCATGTTTTTTATGTAGGTCCAAAACTTTTTTGGATCATTTTTCAAATTGCGTTCCATTTTCTGCAAGTGTTTATTATAACAAATCTCCTGGACTTGTCGCTCTCTATCTCGTAACAAAGCGAATTCGTCGTAATCTAATAAGTTACCATACCGTTTCCAACGCGAGTGTGCCTTGGTTTTATCTTTAATAATTTTAATTAAAGAGTTACTATACCAGACCGGATATTTACGTGATCCTGGCCTTCGGTTAAAAGGTACATATTTATCAATTCCTGTTTGAATTATTTGATAGAATGTTTCCACGGCAGCATTTGTTGATGTGTTGTCTAAAATTGAGTGCCAATCAAGTTCAGAAAAATAACTATTCAACAGTTCGAAGTCAGCTTTGCGGTAATTATGCCTAGGAGTGGACAACTCACGGAGCGGAGAAACTGCAAGGTCAGATATTTCGATAGTAATTACTGGATGAGGTAGGTCAGTCTTCACAAGGGGTGATAGACACTCGGTTATTTCAAGTGGCAAGTTGGAGAAAGCTAAATCAAGAGTATGCCCCTTGTGGTTCGGTAGTGTATTGTACTGTGTTACTCCTAAAAACGACAAATCATTAACTAAGCGCGCTGCAGCATTCTGCACCTCGACGGCACCTTGCTTCAAAAAAATCGGTCCACTTAAATTCCATTTTATACAAGGAAGATTGAAATCGCCCACAAGTAAGCAATTACATATATTAGTGCTGTGAGTAAATGTCTTTGCGACCCCTTGCAAGACGTAGTCGATATCCAAGGGTATCCGATGAGTATCCGGCGGAACGTAGGCAACGCTTATGCAAAGATCAGCTGTCGCCGACAGCGCGCGAGCCGGTATTACTATGGTCAACAATTCCGTAGCAATCGCATTTTGCTCGTGCTCAATGCACCACGCACCCAACTCGTGTCGCGAGAGTATCATGACGCCGCCACCCGAGGATTTGCCAGTCGCGCCTAGATCACGGTCTTTACGAAACACGTCATATCTATCGTCACTCAATTCCCCATCAAAAATGCCGCTGTGTAACCACGTTTCCGTTATAATAATTATATCATAACAATTACACATAATGTTTTGTTGGAATTGTGTAGTTTTAGTCCTTAAACCACGGCAGTTCTGATAGTAAACGTTTAAGATTGGGGGCTTCATTGTAAACGATTTCTTCTACTAAATGTATATCCAGGAAGAATAACAAATAACGGGCGATTAGACAAAAACTGAACGAGCATAACGAGCCACTCATGGGTAGAATAATAAAAATAATTATTAGTAATCGAGTCTTGCGACTGCATGACTCCCGAGGAGGAGTGATCCAACTCCAACGCACGGCAATTTACAATAAAAATAATTTGGTTATTCTTCAAATAATCACTACAGATGTTTGGACTAAATAAACAAATTACTATTGCAACAAAATGTGGGTAAGTTGCTAAACAGTTATAAAAGTACGTTGTAAGATAGCTAACATGTGAAACACATGCGCTACGCGTAGGTGCGTCCCGAGACAGTGCGATTACAGCAGCAGTAATGATTTTATATTCTAGGCAAGTCGTATGAGTATGCAGAATGCCTAACATATGATTCCACTGTAGTTCCATATAATTGTAACGAAGGTAATAACATTTAACTTTGTATCCCATAATGTATATAAAATATTTGATTAACCTTATTATAATTATTAGAATAGATATAACATTGAAAAACCATTTAAAAAATGTTACTAACATCGTTTTTCCGTTCCCGTTACGATCAAACCCATGAGCGACCAGATTACATAAATAAGATGCGTACCTCAATCGTCGCACTCTCACTAAGCGCGTTTCCTTTACACGAACTTCACCCACCGCACATTGCTCGAACAAAACACAGAACACAGTAAACACAGACTCGGCAAAAACGAATGACAAACAACCAACTCCGCTCTCATCATTATTAAGTAAACAATCCTGCAAAAAATTACAAACCAAAACATAATAACAAAACAAAATATTATAAACAGTGAGCAGAAGGCTTGCTCGAGAAGTTAAACGATTTTTTTCAGATCCTCTTCGTCCATTATTACTAAAGGAGGAACAGTAACTGCCTTCCTCACGTGGATTCTGCAGTTTTTTGTCCACGTGAACTGGTATTCCTTAATTTTGGCCATCTCTTTAGTTTTTTTTAGAAGACTTTTATTAAATACTGTTAAGTGCTCATTAACATAGACCGGAACACTTTTGCCCTTAACTTCCAAGTCCTTGGTTGACAGGCGACGTTTACGTGCTTGAGAAATAATGTTGTCTTTCAGCTGGCGAGTGCGTAATTTCGCTACTATATTTCTTGGCCTACCCTGAACCTTAGACTTCGCAGTCACTCTGTTCACTTGAAGAATATCATCCTTTGTTACTTCTATATCAGCATGTTTACCTATCTTTAAGATAATTTCATTCAAGTTTTCATCTATATGTTCAGGTATACCAACAATTTCAATATTTAATTGCCTTTCACGTTGCTCGTTTGCGTTTACATCAGATCTCAGTTTCCTATTCTGTTCCTTGATCTCCGCCAATTCAGTTTTAAGAGTATTTAAATTCTTCAATTCTTTAGTATGAACTTCGAGAGTCTTCTTTACGTCTTCATATACGTTGCTGTGAAATTGCATCGACTTTTGAAGTGACTCAAGTTCCTCTGCTATCTTTGTCTGTCTAGTTTCCAAACTATGAACAGAATTTTTCATTTTTGTGTATTCTTCTCTGATACCAGCTATTTCTGACTTCAATTCTTGGGTGCTTTGATTAAGGTTCTTCATGGTAATATTGATCTCTGATATGTCCCGTCCGAAATCCATTTTCCAATCGTTTAGTATTTTAGATATTTTATTGGTGTAGTCCTCAAAACGAAAGTCGCATTCGGCATCATGCCCACGCTTGTACATGCGGCGCTGTTGGACATTTTCCTGTGATCCTTCAGCTGTTTGGTTCACGGAGAGATCCGGGAGTGAGTGCGCAAATGGTTTTGGTGAGTTCGACATTTTGGCAGCCTGACCGTCTATCCGTTCACAGGTCTGTGGCTAGAGCGATAAGACAGGAATATGACGCAGCGCGACAACTTTGAGCTTTCGGCAACCGACAATAATGTCCAATTTTGAGTGAAGATAATAATTAGAACTTGTTACTTAAAACGTATTACGTGTAAAAAAATAAGTAGAGAACGCGTCCGTTCGCAGCGACTCGAGCGCGTGCTAAGGATGACTTTCAAGTGCTAGGGTAAACCAGGTTGTTACATTTTTAGAAACGTCTTCAGTTCAAGCTTGTTTCAATGGGGAGACACAAGCAAAGATAATCTAAGATGGCGCCACCATAGCTGGTCTCAATCTGACCAATGAGGTTAACCTATTTTGAAATATAAAATGACATTACCACCTTTTCAACCAATGACGATGCTTGGAACCAGCTATGCTAGCGCTATTAGTTCCATAGTTGCCATCCCCATTAAACTCTACTATGCATATATCTGTTTAGAGGCTTTTGTGAGAGATTAGATGGAGAGAAGAATGGAAGGCTATGGGAGAGGCAAAGGCCCACCAGTGGGACAATAGAAACTAAATAAAAATGAATGAATGGTCTAGTACAATACGACGAGTCTACGAGAATAATGAATAAAAGAGCCTTGTATTTAAATAAGGTTTAAAGTATCAGGTTTTATATACGTGTTTCTTACCTCTTCACCCTCGCGAGAAGCAATACCATTGATAACAGTATTGTCTTCATTGAGAATGATGGCGGCGACTCCAGCGAACATCTTTTTGAAGTGCTTCTGTAGACGTGCGATGTTCTTGCTGTTACCGATTATCTCGAGCAGGTCTTCGTCTCCCACGAAGTAGAATCTAGAGTAAAAAGGTGATGTTTATTTTTTTTAATTTGACCTCAGAAATGCTCATGTCATAAATAAACAGAACCTCTGTGCCCGCAGCCAAACTCCTCCGTAAAAAGGCTAAGTTTCTTACGAATTAATTTCAGTAACCTACAATTTTTTTTAGAATTTTTCAAATCCCATTATAGGAAAAACTGGGAGTTATAATACCCCTAAAAAAAGTCACAGGTCGAATGTGAACGCGTTCAGAATTTAAATAAAGTTTGATTTCAATGGCTGTAGGTTTTTTAAAAACAGGTTTGATTCAAAAAGTTACATACCTTGGGAAGCTGCTCCTCTCCCTCTCCAGATATTCACCGAGCGCCTTCTGTATCTTGCCGAGCAAGTCGGCGAGACGCTCAAGAGATCGTTGTACTCCGGGAATGTTCAGTACGTCCATCACCATTGGAGACTTGCTCACTTTCTTCATCAGGCCCAAGAATTCGGAGCTATAGGAGGATTAACACAAGAAGTATTAGGAAATAAAGGATTTGCAGAGACTTATAAATATGAAGGATGTTTTAGGCTCTTTGGTCTGGCTTTAGTCAAACATATTCGCTGTGTAAACGGGACGCTAATGTGTTGTCCACATTGTGCGTTGCACAGAGACGCCGCGCTTACATGTGTAAGGGCGCCGTCTCTGTTGGTACGTTCATGTGAACGTACCCTAAAGTGCAAAGATACTCAACAGAATGAAAAACTTATCAAAAACGGTTCATTCGTTCAGGAGCTATACCACAGACAGACTCACAGATACACATTTCAAGATTTTATACATACTATCACTATACACCATTTTGCCAAAACCTGAACAAAATTACGTTACTTTTTCGTTAATTTAGCCTTTTTTTTATAAATACCTGATGCTCTGGAACCGGCTAGTCTCAACTGGCAGCAATGTCTTGATGTCAGCCGACCCGCTAAAGATACCCTCCAAGTACACCCAGCGACGTTGTACGTCGATCCAGACGTCAAACAGAGCGTTGATGCGGTTCAGTTTTTCTTCCCAAGTCAGAGCTTCTTCTTCGAATACCTTGGGAAGAATGGATATTATAATTGGAATAACATTTTTAGATAGTAAAACGGCTAAACACTGAGACTCATCATCATCATCATCTGCCTAGCCTTTTCCCAACTATGTTGGGGTCGGCTTCCAGTTTTTACCGAAAAAAAAAACAAAAACACTTTTTAAACACTGAAACTCGCGGTCATAAAATTTGCGAGCAGGATGGTGAACGTTGGCGTTTCATTAGTTTGGGTACGAGGGGTTCTGAAGATCACGGTAAATATATTTGTAGCCTAAGCTTCGGGGTACCATTTAACCATCACGTTTTTATTTGAGCTCTAGATTGGTCCCATAGAATACAATTTTGTAAAAACAAACTTCAACGCCTACTTTTGTTGCTGCACCGAGTTTAAAGATACAATCAATACATTATCTTACCTTGTAATAAGGCGACAGCTTCATAGCAGCGACGCTGTTGATATGTTCCTTCACTTTGTTGAACAGATCGTCCCAGCCGCGGATGATCTTGCACTTGTTCTGGTAGTTGATCAGGTCCAGTTCGTAGCTCTGCCAGGACTCGCGCACCTATAGATGAGAAATGGCATGAGTTTGAGTCGGAAATCGTGGGGTCTTTTGTATTTACTGCTGCGAGGATTGATAATAGTAAGTGGGTATATTCTATTTCTTCTCCACGTCGTATCGATGTTACTTCCTTGTTACACAGTTCGGGCGAATTACGTGGCCACGTTTATTGCAGTGGCAGAGGCGCTATTCAGGTCGTCAAGAGTGCAGGTTAACAGACACCTGGAACACTACAGCATGTGGGACATAGTTTGATCCGGAGCGCGTCGGTTTATTTATGTACGAGTCATGTATCGTACATGGCACGCGCGCATTGCATAGATCAGCACTTTTCCGTCACCTTGCACAAATTATAGTGTAAAGCGACAGTACACAATCAGCGTTCATAGTCAGCTGTACTCATTCACGCATTATTCATATAGCATTAGTTACGTGGTAGTTAAATATATTCAATAAATCATAATCTTTGGCTATCCGTGACTTATCATTCAAGCTATCACTCAAGGTGTGTGCGACCCATTCAGCAGCGCATACAATTTATGTTACTGTAAGTGTACTTGTAAGGTTAGGCAAATAGTTGGTTCTTGGTCTGAAGACATAAACTCGTTTAGCAAGCTCAAACTAATCTCTGATTTTTATTATTATTCTAGCAGTACTCATGTCAAGCCATGGAACGTCTGCCTTCCTAATAGCACCATACTACTACTTCCATACTTGTATCACGATACCCTTTGTTAAGACTAGTTGGTAGGTTGTGATTTTGGCAAATCATAAGATCAGGTTCTTAACTACTGGGGTAATGGTACTTAACTACTAATATCTCACCTGTTTCAAGAACTCTTCGAGCGCCATTTCTCCCTGAGCGACGGACACTACATCCTTGACGGTGTGCTCGTTGTGCAACAGATCGGCGTCCCACACTTGTCCCAGAGTGAGCTCGGACAGTGACCAGTCTACTTTGAGTGCGCGGCACAGTTGGCGCCAATGGCGCTCCTTTAGAGCGTCAGACTTCAGCTCGACTATCAACATGTTGACCTGGTGAATGAGTAAAACATTTAAATAAGATGTACTTCAAAGTATGCAAGACATTCTTATTTTTCTGCAACGTATCATCATGCTCATGTCATGGGATGTGATGTGATGCGGAGAAATGAGGATGGATACTCTTTTGAAGCCAAAGCAATTTTTAGGGTTCCGTACCCAAAGGGTAAAAACGGAACCCTATTACTAAGACTTCGCTGTCTGTCCGTCTGTCTGTCACCAGGCTGTATCTCATGAACCGTGACAGCTAGACAGTTGAAATTTTCACAGATGATGTATTTCTGTTGCCGCTATAACAACAAATACTAAAAACAGAATTAAATCAATATTTAAGGGGGGCTCCCATACAACAAACGTGATTTTTTTGCAGTTTTGTCTAATGTTTTTAAATAATGGTACGGAACCCTTCGTGCGCGAGTCCGACTCGCACTTGGCCGGTTTTTTTATTTTGTGTGGAAATCATCATTGCATGTCCTCCGCCGGCGGAGGGGTCTCTCAGACTCCTACTGACTAAAACCACACGGTGTTCCTCTTCGTCACTTATGGCTGGGGTGCGGGTACACAATTGTATTCTTCACAATCACCCAGTAGTAGTACGAGCTACTGAGTTAACGACTAAAAGAGAAGTAAGAACGAAGATGACATGCTGCGCCTAATCCAAATGAAGTAGGCAGGACAGGAAATTCATGATAATTTAAAGTACAAAGTTAAGGCCATCCCCTATCCGAATGACCTCGCTCGTTCGAACTTCCTCAACCCCCCTTCCTCGTTCTTCACCTTAAGTATTTACGCGCGTGCATCGCCATCTAGTAAATAACAGTAAAACTAAGATATGTTTACTTTGAGGCTACGTACCGACATCTAGCGGATTTGTTGCGTATTATTACAACACGCACTCATTAGTCGATATGATAGGCCGAGAGTCGACAACACACGAGTTTTATAATAAATATAACATTTTACTTCTTATTAACTTTGAGTTACCTTTGAATACCGATTTTACTGCCTAAATTAGGTATAAATAGTAATATCGGTGCAGTGAATTTGTGTGTCACCTCATACAGAATGTTAATTTGCAATTAAATAATTTACTGTGCCACATTTTGTTTGCTCACTCAGACCATCAATCTCAACAACTTTCATTATGGGAAGAACTCTAAAATCACGGAAAAATCAGCTGATTCATACATTTAAGTCAAGAAGGTATGAAATCATATTTTGTATGAAACAGCTGTTTTTTTTTGTTGCTTTTTTGAGTTGTACCCATAATGATTGTTTTTAGATTGATTAATGATCTGTGCGAGTATACAAAATTTGGCTCAACTTCAAATTAACATTCTGTATTATTTCATCCAAAGAATGAGTGGAAACAAGAAATTTCCAACCAACAAAACCACTGGTGGATTTTTATCCCATTGTTAAGGTGGCCCTGGAAAGAAGTTAATTTAAGTACCTTATCGCTGTCATTAATGTGACAAATTCAAACTTTAACTTCATACTAAGCTACGTTACTACGACAAGATTCTTAAATGTTCAGCTACATCTCAGTTTGTCTGTTTATTTTATGGAGTACACATGATTAAGGTGAATGATCAACTCTGTAACTACATACGTAGTTACAGAATTATTATCATCAAAATCATCATTCAACCCTCAAAGTTCATAAAGGTCTAGCAATGAATTTGACCTTGAAAACATCGTTTCTCGACCTTTATGAACTTGGAGGGTTGTTTTGATGATTTTGATGATGATAATTCTGTAACTACATACGTCTTACAATCGCGAACAATATTTTAATCAACATAAAACCTATACTGGCCTGCAAATTGCAAAAAACGTAAGAAAATTTGAATTTCGCGGGCTACCTTGACGCTTTCACCTTAAATAAACACTCGTTGATTTTTAATTAATGATTTTTATTTATAGTTATGAATTGGTTACATTTTTTGCATGAGTCTATTATATATTACACAGTCAGTACAGTTTATTCTGTAAGTAGGCCGCAAAGGGCTCTTTTACATGTCACTTTTTTCAACACTATTAGTGCTTTCGGAAAGACCATCATTGCTAAGAAGAATACGCCGCAAGAAACTTTGTCACTTTTTCAAAACATAAAATATACAATTCTCTTTACTATAAAAGCTAACAAAACAAAATAAATTAAATTACATTAAATAATGTCTTCAACATTTCGTTAAATTTTGTATGTAAAAGTAACAATGTTGCACTATTTGTAGTACATAACGGTACGAAATTGTCTCTTTGGTTTTCTTAGTTTGTACTAAAATGATACTTAATAGCACTTTTTCATAGAAAACGTAACAAAATCAAGAGATCCCTCTAAGGGATAATTTCGTCTTTGTACATCTTTTTCAACCGACTTTCAAAAAGAGGAGGTTCTAAATTCGACTGTATTTTTTTTTTGTGTTTGTTACCTCAGAACTTTCGACTGGGTGAACCGATTTTGGTGATTCTTTTTTTATTTGAAAGCTGGTGCTTTCCGTGTGGTTTCAATTTGGTGAAGATCTGATGCTGATCTTCGGAGATATACAATGGAACTCTTCAAAAATAGACGGCAAATCTGCAGTGATTGCTGGAATCGCTTGGATGTTTATTGTTAATACAATATCATGACGTAACATCACGCCTGTATGCTCTGAAGGGGTACGCAGATGTGTACAGAACAACCAGTTTTGATAATTATGTTAGTTTCCATTTGATTGGGGATAAGCCATTTACCATGATATGTATTGTTAATGATGTAAAAAACGAAAAATGGAAAAATAAAAAACTTTTTTGCAAAAAATAAAACCGACTTCAAAAAACAAAAGAGTGAAAAATAACTTTAGCTTCAGAAGTCGGTGGCAAAAAAAACTGAAACAAACAAACAAGTCACCGACTTCTGAAGCTAAAGTTATTTTTCACTTTTTTGTTTTTTGAAGTCGGTTTTATTTTTTGCAAAAAAGTTTTCTATTGTTATCTGTTGATTTTATTTATTTTAATTAATTATTTACGAGGTTATCTAGTTGCCTTTTTTTCTTCTTTCTTCTTGATTGCGTCTTCTATGTAGGCTGGATCTCTGATGGGCATGTTCCGAGGCTGACGAGGATCAATGAGTTCTGGAAGTATGCAGTCGATATAAAATTTTGACAACTTTTGTTCCATCTTCTCCTGCCAAAACTTATCATCTTTGTGGATGATTTCAAACTTCAGCGGTTCATTTTCACTGCCCCATACAGCAAAAATACATTTTGAGCGTTGTGATACACGTAACTGGCCTTGGATTTGATAATACCAATTATGATTTTTGTTAATTTCGTATTGTCCATTCTTATTTAATTTCCAGAACGTTATTTTTTTCTTTGTTATAGCTTCTTCTATGCCGATTCCATGCGCTGTTATGGGACATTTCACCTCAATGACAGTATCATCACCACATAACCCGTCAGGTGTGGCGCCAAGATATGGCAATTGTCGGTCTATAAATAGTCCACACCTTTTAATTTCTATACCTAGCTGTGTTGCCAGTTGAGTAAGTGCTGTCTTCTCATTCTCTCGGCCGTGTTTTATTGACGAAACATTACACAGGTTTGCTGCTTTATATAACATGTCCTTAACAGTGTTGGCACAACTAGTGTTATCTCGTCTATTTATTATTCTTCCAAAATTAGAAGCCGTCAACAGCGAACGCCGTAATTCCATCCAATCTCCACTTTCACTCTGAAGTATAGTGTTTTTTTGAATATTTTTTCTTTCCTCGTCTGACTTTTGCAATTTGGACAGAAAATGTCCCTTACATTTGTTAAATGTCTCTTCGTCAAGATCAGGCTTCAGACATCCGTCTCCGTAATCTTTATTTTGTACCGAAGGCTGATTGAATAATCGCCGCTTTGGTTTTATAATTCCTCTATTGTAGATAACTTTTTTCAATCGTCTTTCTTCCAAGCACTTTATTTTTCCTGTAGGACTTATTCCTCCATTCATTGATTTATACAATAATGAAATTGATCTTTTCTTATTAAACCCAACGGCGGCAGCATGTAATCGGACTTGATATGAGTTTTTCTTCGAAAAATTGATGCGTTTTCCGCCGACAAGTTTCGCTACTAAGCTGTGAAAATTTTCAACTCGATTGCTATCTACATCATGGATGAGACTTCTTGAGTGAGCAGCAACTCCTTGAACAAGAAAATCAATTCTTTGCCATAAAGCACTAGTGAAAAAGTCAATTGATACTTTTTCTTTATTTATAGTCCCAACTTGGGTGCAAAAATAGTTTTTACACCGACTGTGTTCTCCAAACGCGTGCAGGTGGGAACGTAGTATGTCGTCAAACAAAAGCTCCACGTCAGAGTTATCTTTGTGTTTTTTGATAACTTTTAGTATTGTGCAACGAAGAGCCATTATTGTTTTGCGTGTTACACATTTTCTGTGTCTCAATAAATATTTTGTCTCCGTCGTAAGCGCTTGTAACTTATTACAAAAGTTCCTCATGATATGGTTGCGGCATTCTACTTTTTCCACCGTCGTATTATCATAAGGACGCGCTTCTAATATTTTGCTGTGTGTGCTGGAGTCTCCGTCCGATATAAGCCTTTTGTAGACAAGACCATGCTGTTCTATAGATTTTTTAAACCCTTCAACGAGAATGCAACTTTCCATTGCCGTTGAAGGGCCACTATAATTTTTAAAGCACATATGTTCCTTCGGCTCAGTCTCTGTATTTTGTGCCACTGCGCAAACTTGGCAATATTTGTTCTTAATTCCCAAATAAAGAATTTCTCCTGTATTTTTTCCCAATATCGCGGCTGCGCCAGAAAGAGCAGAATAATTTTTGTTATAGCTTCTTTTGCTCCAGCAACCGTCAGCTATGACGTCAATTTCTCCGTATCCTTCTTCAGTTACTCTTCCTTGGGCTATAGCCAGCTCTTTTTCTCGTTTTCCAGCTTCCTGTATATTCATTACGGCAACTTTTTCCCAATGTTTGCCAATAACCTTGTGATTGTGGTCGTACGTATTTTCAGTGAAACGAGGCAAATTTATAGCTGACAATAGTTCTTCAAGTTGTGACCGACCACATCCTATTGCGATGGTGCCAGCTACGGCACATGCATTTAAATTTAAATAATTATCCTCACAGGTATCATTTTCCAATGTAAAAGTTATGTTACACATTTTACACTGAAAAGTAAATGTTGACATCAGACCATTTGCATTTTCTCCTATTAAAATTATATCATTTGCTGAACATCCTAAAGGGCCATGGTCACAGAAGCTGAGTAATTTTTTGGTAAATTGGGATATGGCCACAATCCTCCTTCCAACGTGTTTTTCTGGTCTGATTTTTTCGGGTTCTGTTGTAACAGTATACTGAAATTAAACAAGTAACTGAATTGAGTTTATGAAGCGCATGTTTAAATTTGTTATGTTGGCCAGAAAGAAAATGTGAGAGGAAAGATAATAACTAGGATTAAATTACCTCTTCTTCTTGACTATCTGATCCGTGGCTTGTATTAAACTCATTAGTCGGCTCTGGCAATTTTTCCGTAAGTAAATTTTTATCTTGTGTCACTTCTCTGACGGTAATCCTGGAAAAAATATACATTTACTCAGATAGATAACAACTTTTTCATTTTTGAAGTAGGCACACATTTAATTAAGAGAACACAAACAAACATAATTATGTACAATAACCTAATGTTGCCAACGGCCTCAAAACACAGTGGGTTGTGTATATATATACAACCTGTTTTTTTTTTTATATCCCTTAACTCTAGGGTATGATTGAGACCTTATCAAAGAATCAACTGGCATATGAATTATGTTTCAATCATCCTTTTTTTTCATAAAATAAATTCGGCAAAGTCACGATTATTGACGTAAAACACCCTTACGTGAAATATGACAACGTCGCATTTTCTTAGCTTTAAATATGAATGATTGGTTTGAATTAAAATGAATTACTCGTAGTTATCAATGAAACTTCTCCGAAACTATGCATTTTTGGACCACCTATTCTTTAGTTTTAGTATTATTTTTTCCTACAGAATATAACCCTATAGTTATAGGACATAAAAAAACAGGTTTTATATTTATACATATAATTATTAAATACATTTTTATATTTGTTATTTAGTTTTTTATTTAGGTTTTATTTGTTGACAAAACTTTTATCTCTCCCCTTTTAGTTAAATAAACTGAATAAATATAATTGTATAAACTAAAAAAAAATGTACTGGTACTCGCTCTAGAAATCTGATAATCGCACCTAGGAATCATACACAGCGACACAGTCGGGTAGGTACCCATACCGATTTACTTTTTGTTGAAAGTTAAAAAACTAAAAACGCAGTTAGGCTCTTGGTCTATTTCACTTACTGTGTGACATCGCAAGTTCGAGGCTGACAATTTTCTGTGCCTAAATCTTGGTTTTCGATATTTGCATCCAGTTGATGTAGTGCCTGTCTTTTTGCACGAGCTGCTCTGTATAGAATAATAGGATGATTATTTATATAAATTTGACAATCTATGCGTACCTAATTTTATTTTTACAAGTACAAAAATAACTTTGTTTTTTCACAGAAATGCCATAGTACTTCTATGAAAAACAAAGTTATTTTTGTACTTGGAAAAATGTAAAATTAAAATGACATATTATTCTCATTAGTGAATTATCGGTCATTTTCGGACACTGCCAGACCCGGGATTCGAACTCGGGAATTCTCATTCACGCCCGCACTTGTAAACAGAAATAAATCTAATTGCATTTGAAATACCTACCTGTTATCAGTCTCAAAGATAAATTATGTCATCTGTTCGATCGATTCAATTCAGTAAAACGCACATAGTTTACGTAGGGATAGGTACTTCAAAATGTTGTTTGTAATGACCCAATTTAAAATTACGTAGAAAATATGTCGATGAGAATAAAGAAAAAAAACGTGCAATTTAGGAAGATAAGAATAAATTGATCTTCTTTCTACTTGTTTAGCGTCAATCGATAATTTATTTATACTAATTATGTTCCATTGTATTGTAATAAAAAATGTGCAACAAATGCAGATATATGCAGATATAAAATAACGATAAAAAGTATGAAAGTTACTTACACTGCGATTTTTATTTCCTTGAGCCTTTGTTGATGATATCGTTTCACTTTCGATACTTTCGGCATCTTGAATTTGCTTGCACAAAATCAATATAAAGCGAATTATTGCGTCCTTTCGCTCACATAAAACTAAAATAAACACAAATAGTGTCCTATCACTAATAATTGTTCACTAAGTTCACAAATAGTTCAATCAAATTAATGCGTCCTTTCGCTCACTTAAAAACTAAAATAAACACAGTGTCCTATCACTAATAATTTATTGTTCACAAAATGTTTTAAACTGAAATACACTTCCAAAAATTCAAAATCGTAGGATAATTATTTCTAATTGCGCGCGCGTCGCGTCGAGCGGCACAGGTTCCCCGTTCAACGGCCAAGAGGCGACTGCCGCCCGTCGCCCGTGCAGACACCCGCTAGCCGGGGTTACACACGAAGTTGAATAGTATCGTTTTCTTAAAAAACTATATAAATTATTGAAAAATCGGCAGACCACATTGAAGTGTACATCATTTTTCATTATTGGTTAAAGTTTCATGTCTAAGCATTGCATAATAAGGGAGTTTATATGGATTTAAGCTCGAGAAAAGGGTTCACGGAAAATTCATTATCTTGAGATACAGTATCTTTTTTGAAAAATCAGTAGACCTAATTAAAGAACAATTACCAAGCTAAAATATTGTCTTCGGGACTTTATTGTTTATACAACGTTCAAGCATACTATAAGCGACGTAAAAACGTGAATTCGGCCGGGTAGCCCCTTAAGTTTAAATATTAACACTAGTAAAAGTCGAACACATTCATTTGTTTCTGCCTGGTTTTAATGTTTACCTTGGTGTAAGACTGCAGCAGTTTGCGGACATACTCGTAACTGTCATACATACGAAGACGAGCAGGCAACTCTTTGAGCTCGTTTAACATCGCCTCCAGTTGTTGCCTACGATAAAAAAAACAAGCATTTTACAGTCTATACATGATTGAATAGTTAAGCGCAAAAGACGATGGGCTTTAAGTCTGAGGAAAATGTATAATGAAAAACAACGTGGTAACAATGGACACGACACGATTCATTTCAGCGGTCATTTCTGTTAGCGTACCAATAGTCTATGACCCGTTTAGCGCCTTATTTATTCAAAGAGGTATTACGATACTAATAGATGACATTCAAGCTTACCTGAGTTTCCTAGGCTGCACAGAGAGCCAAGGCTTCTCCCTAATATCATCGATCTGCGTCCAGATCTTGCTAAGTGAAGACCACACTCCGCGCAAGTCTTGCAACTCTTCAAGAGCGACGGTCATGCGTTCGTTGTTGACTGAGCTTCCTAAAATATCGAGACACACTTTGTAATAACTCTTGGATGGTCACAAGTTTTATTTTACGTAAAGCTTAGGTGAAATAAGACCTAGGAACGAGGCAATAACAAGATACAGTCAAACGAGCTATGCTGTTACTGACAAGGCTTGTCAACTGAAAAAATCTAATTAGTCCGTCAGTTTTTTTAAATTTTTTATTAGCCTTGAATGTCCCACTGCTGGGCAAAGGCTTCCCCCTATATCCTTCCAGATACTCTTCTCCTGCGCCACCTCGAACCAGCCCTCGTGATGCGCGTTTAAGAGCGGCCAACCCGCCATACTTTTCGAGAGAATTTTGACAATAGCTCGTGCGTGATTATGGCGTTGTAAGACATATTATATCTTTGATTTTTTTTAACTAATAAGTATCTTGTAGACTATATCTAGGCTTCTATCGAAGCAGAAAATAAAAATTTGTAGAAACAAATTCAGTATAAGCCTCCAAAAATTGCTTTTACCTCAACTTTGGCCGTTCATAATGTACTTATAAATTGTATAAGTAAAGAAAGCATCCTGATAGAAGCCTTGCAAATGTAGTGGAGATTCTAAATAACAAATATGTATTTCACATACTTGTAAGATTAATTAAAAAACACGTATTTCCTGGAACAACTTTTATAAATTTTCGAACAATATTTTTCGTTCAATGTCCTCGTGTTAGGCGGTATGAGGTACGCGGGAGGCAAGTAGTGCGGGTTCGGGGCTAGGTAAGACAGGGGAGTTGAAAGAATACCACCGCTGTGGCTCTGGATGAAACAACAAGCTTCTCGACCATGCTCGCGTTGACGAAAGGCGGGCCGGGAAGGGCCCTCTTAAATCATCTCGTCAGTTAGATTATCAAAAAATATTTGACTCGTATTTTTTCTTTTGTTACGTAAACCAAAATTGACGAAGATACGACGCTTTTAAAATTCCCAATGCGGCACGCCGTGGTATTATTTTTAGTGCGTTCTGACGTCACGAGCCCCCACTCCCGAGTTTTGATGCGTTTTATCTTTGTCAATATTCATTGATTTACAAAAACAATAAATACGTTTCAATTATTTTCCAATACTCTAACTGACGGACTAAATAGATTTGTAATTTATTGATGGTGGAAACTAGCCTATTAAGACGATATACAAAGAACTAATACTTCGAATAGAAGTGAAACTGGGCGTCCAACTTAAAATGTGGCTAACAGGGTGAATTCGTAATTGTTCGAAACATTCAACAAGTCTGTTGACTAGTTCAGCTAGACTGTTGACTTGTTGATCATCTATGTCTATATAAAAATGTAAGTTTTTTTTGCGAAAAATGGTAGTCGTCTATTTTAAGTGCTTACCAGTATCATGTAACTCAAGAGCCTCCTTGGCCTTAGCCACATTGTCTCTCTCGTCCTTCAGCCGAGTGTATCTGGTCTCCATAGCCTGGAGTCTTGCCAACGCGTCTTCAGGCCTGGTCGACCCATCAGTGGGCTTGCTGCGCTCCCATTCAGTGAGGAATTCGAGGGTACGGGCCTCGACGGCCTTGTCTTCGGCGACGATTTTTTGTTGCAGTGACGCCACCTAGTGGGAAAACCGGGAGGTCTATTTGACTAGTGATAAAAAGGGGGAAAATATAATGACCACCAAAGATAACTTTGTGACCACTAACATCTATCACCTAAAATATCAATTGATCACCAAATTTAGTAAATTGAACACCAAATTTTAGTGCCTAGGCCGACTTGGGGTACCCCGACATTTTTTTTTTCACGAGATTTTTTTATAAACCATTCAGGAGTAGTGACCGGGTCTCCCTCGACTCGGATGCAAGAGCATAACAGTTCAATTTGTGGTGGTCATACATAAATTTTTGGTTCTAATTTTACGATAAATTGGGGATTAATTTTGGTGATCATTTACTAATTTTGGCAATCAACAGTGATTTTTTTGCCGTAACATTTTTGCTAAATCTGGTGGTTCGTTAATTGTATGCCATAAAAAAGCGTCAGCCAAGTAATAAAGCTTCGGTTTTCTATGAATGCGGTAACACTGCAATGATAGCCATCTCTTTTTCACTCATACACATCACAACATTTTCCATTTTTGAAAATGAAGTAACCTGTCGAACAACGCTCGTATTTCAAAGCTGGGGTGTGGAAGTGGGTAGGGGGCTTTCGGGACCAGGACCACGGTCCCGGATTCCCCCTAAATATTTTTAGTGGTATTTTGGGACCACAAGAAAACAAAGCGAATGATTTATTTTACCACCCGTACGCAAATTACGTGCTTGAACTTGAAGTTCGGTTCATTGTTATAAATATGGTTGTCCCCGCTATCTCAGAAAACCCATGCCATGATGCAAATATGATCCGTTACCTGGGTCTGAATAGAAGAATCCTTCCTGCGCATAATCTCATTGAACGCACTCCATTCGCCTTCGATATTGTCGACATGCAGCCACTGCGCTGGGAACTGGAATCTACAAAATAAAATAGCTTTGTAGAAATTGTTGATAAGTAGAAGAAGATGATCCTTGCATCCTCAGTAGTTGGCAACTGGAGAAGCTTAAATCCAGTACTGAACTGCTATTATAGGCTGAACTTGTTTATATTTACCTCTGTCTCTCGAGAATGCGTTGAGCCTCCCTGTAGATGTCGACTTGTTTCTCCCAAGCGAGCACTTCCCTCTTCAGTTGTTGCACGTATGTGATCAGGGATACGGCATCACTGGTCGATGCTGCCTCTATAGAAACATAGGTATATCAGAATTATAATATTCGGCATTTACAACATTCATTAAACGAAGAAAAAACCCCGACATTTTACTACTGTTTTAGATTCAAAAGTAAAAATGTCAAGCTTATAAGGGCTTATGTTTTAAGACCTCATTTCAGGGGTAGACCATCTTGATTACCACATGATCATCATCATCATCATTATTTCAGCCGAAAGACGTCCACTGCTGGACATAGGCCTCCCCCAAATGTCGCCACATTGACCGGTCCCGTGCGACTCGCATCCAGCGGACTCCCGCAACCTTCACCAGGTCATCGGTCCACCTAGTGGGAGGCCTTCCAACGCAACGTCTTCCGGTTCGCGGTCGCCACTCCAGAACTGTTCGGCCCCATCGGCCATCTGTTCTGCGAGCAATGTGCCCTGCCCACTGCCACTTAAGTTTGGCAATTCTTCGAGCTACGTCGGTAACCTTGGTTCTCTTGCGGATGTCTTCATTTCTGATTCGATCGCGCAAGGAAACTCCGAGCATAGCCCTCTCCATTAAAGGGTCATGCATCAAGGTTACCACATAGCAAAAATGTATTAATAAACGTCGGACCCCTTCCAGCTAATCCCTCACTATACGAGTACTACGAAGTCAGGTATCTTACCGATAGTCTGCTGTTCAAGCTGGCTACGTGACTTGGCGAGCTGTCCGTGGAAGGTGACCATCTCTCCGCCGAGCAGCGCGCCGAACTTGCCGAGTACTTCCTTGTGCCATGCGTCGTACTTCAGAGCTACCTTGCTCTGTACTCGAGCGAAGTCGATAACGACTGGCCCATATTCGCGACGAGTGTCCGAGGTGTCGAATGTTGTGCGGGATTTCCTGGTGAAGTTGACAATATAAATAAAAGAGTTGAATGCAAGAAGGTTGGTTTGTTAATAGTGAGTGTCAATGAATGCCATATGTGTTTGAGTACGATACTAGATTGGAACATGATTTTTTATAGCTTTTGGCATATTTTTTGTCAGCACATGCCTTAAATCAGCCGGTGTTTTCGTAAATATCATATTTGATAACCACTTAGTATAAGATTAAGTATGCAGACAGGGTATTTCTTCAATCGGTCCCTCATTACTGAGGACCGTGGTCACTGGAACCCTTTAAACGGACAATCTGCCTCCATCTACTCCGGTCCAAAGTTGCCATCACCACCTGCTCAAATTTGCTTGAGGACATAGCCTTTTTTACTTGGTCGGACCATCGTGTTGGCGACCGGCCTCGCGCTCTCTTGCCTTCAGTATTACTAACAATGACCAGCTTTTCAAGGCTGCTATCTCCTCTTCGCACTAGGTGGCCGAAATAGGTCAAAATACGCTGAAGGCAAACTGTAGACAATCGGGTCTCGATATCAAGCTGGGAAAGGATAGACACATTTGTGTGTTTGTCTGTCCATGGAATTCGGAGCATCCGCCTCCAGCACCACATTTCGAATGCGTCTATTCTCTGTCTTTCTCTTGTTTGGATTGTCCACATCTCAACTCCATAGAGGAAAATCGGGAAAACTAGTGCTCTGACCAGACGGGCTTTCGTTTTAAAACATGTACCACTATTTTTCCAGATGTTTTGGAGGCGTGTCATAGCATCTTTAGCCATGGACATGGTACATATGAAGTGAAATAATAACTTACTTGATATCATTCAAGCACTTAATCCAGAGAGTGATGTCTTCTCCGAGACGCCCATACAAACTTTCAGGCTGCAGATCCCACAGTGCTTGGTAACTGCAAGCAAAGACACAATTTCAGCACACATTCATTAAATTCAACCATAATATTTAGTTGCAATCTTTTAAGTGACTTACCGCAGCCATTCGTCGACGTATTCGCGGACTTGAGAGATCTTTTGCTCGATAGCGTCGTATGCGTTCTCCAGAGGATTAGATCCAGTGGGCAGTTTGGTCAACAAGTTTCTGTAGGTAGCCGTTTGCGCACGAGCTACGCCTACTTGGTATCTGTGAAGAAAGCAATCATGGTGAACATGTAAACGTAAATAATAATTTTCATTAGGTACGACTATAAGCAAGCCTTGTTACTGAAAGTTCGTTAGAAGATTTAGAGGTAACGTAATATTCGAACTTGTTATTTATGAACTTATGAGGTTGGTGATTGTTATATCAAGGGCTCTATGTATAGTAAAGAGAAAGACATTTCCCATTCCTTTCTTGCACTGGTAAAAAAAAAGTTAAAGTAAATAATATGGGCCCAGTTAGTTGCGTATGTTTATTTAGGGGATTTCGAAAGCTTATGGGCCTATACTACCTCAAATGGCTTAGCATGGTCCTCCGTTACGCCTAAAATACTGCAGCATTAATTTTGAAATAAATATATAGTAAAGTTGAGGATTAATGTTAAGGCCTATGTTTGGCGAAAACACGATTCCATAAACTTTTCTTGATAGAAAAAAATACAAAGTTACCTCCAAATCGAACAATAAACCGCTGGTTCGAAAAGTACTTCAAATTAGATCATGAAACTTTGCATACTAACTGAACTAACTATAAAGCAGGTCTTATGTTTTTTTATTTTTCCAAAAGACGAAAATTTGATTTTATAAAGAATAAAAACCACTCTTTTCTCACTATTCGGCCCGCAGTGACTGACGTAACAACCACTTTGTAGTGCAAGCTGATTAGAACGTTATTCTAACAGTATTTCAAACGAAGTTTGAACTACCACAAATAGAGTTGCTAATTTGAGATAGTATAGGCCCTTAACAGTCGTCATCATCATCATCATCATCATTCTCTTGCCCTTACCTACACTTCTTTTCTTGCCATATTATTCTTAACACAGTCCAGCCATCGTTTCGAAAGCTTATTAGTAATACTAAAAATGCTACCTGGTGCTCTGCAAGCGGTGTTGGCTGGTGACGATAGCTTGCCACGCGAACATCTGCCGCATCAGCTGGAAGCGAGCCTCCTCCAGGGACGGGAACAGGTACATCTGCTGGTTCGTGATGCGCACCTCGTGGACTACGCGGGCGATCTGTATCATACAAAACAAATGAATATAGATAAATAGAACTGGGGAACTAGAAAGAAGGAAAAATAACTGTTTATTCCGTAGAAATGAGACAGATACACAGATAGTTTATAATATGAATTAACACATAGGATACTTTTCAACGCGGTAGTACGATCCTGTGGGACAATTACCGAACCCCACGCGGGCGAAGCCGCAAGAATAAGCTAGTATAAATATTACATAGTAGCAAAAAGCCTTGTACTGGATGAGAAAGGCTATATTCTAAGCTGATGTCAACTTGACGGAAAAGGTAACAAGCGAGATTCATAAGTCAACACATTCACTGCTTGTGTATTTTAGCCTCTTTCTTAAAAATTACGCTGTTATGCGCGTCATGGAGTCGTAGTTAATTTAATAAACAACTTCATTGTATAATTTATGAAAGCCTATTTTCTACTTTTAATCCGCCGTCGAGATGTCGCCTAACAATAAATTCAATTGCCACACCAAAAAATCACTGCCAATTCAAATTTAACCAAAGCTTACAACTCAAAATAAAGCTGCTACTTAATACTTAAAATGCTACTTACTTCACTGTATTATACATTTTAATTATTTTTAAAACCCTAAATCAGATTAGTTTGTCGCCGCGTTAGATACGTGCCTTATTTATTCTTGTGATATTTTCAAAAATAGATTTGCTGATTCCTCTATGACAGTTTTTATAAAACTATGCAATATAACAAATACTTGCCTGTGGTTCTCCACCAGGTTTGTGCGTAGGCTCAGTGGGAGAGTAGGTGTCCATGGAAAGATCCAGTTCATGGCTCTTGCCGAGTAGGGCAGATGTCCACGCTTCGATACCGGCTTGGAGACGAGCAGCCAAGCTCTTCTCAACCTAGAAAAGTGTATAATAATATTATTAACATAGCCTATTGAGATTCCACAGTTTGTACCCCCATTTACCTTCAGGCATCTATACGTAGATATTTTTTGTTATCTTGAATATAAGATTATTTAATGTTGCGAATATCATCATACTTTTTAAGGATAGATGTTGACATTCCTTTCCTTGCGTCATTAAGATCAAAATCCTTTACCAACTGGACCAATGCCTGATGAGAATGCATCTTTATGCTAAAGTGACTTTAAACTACTCTATTAAAATTGCCAACAAACCTCTTCATCGAGGCGCTGCACCCACAGATGCAAGTTGCTGTACTGCCTCAGCGACAGGTCATCGATAGCTCTCTGAAGCCTGCTCAGGATATCTGCTAGGCTGACAGCCGAGTATGGACACGTTTCCAAAGAACGAGCGTCCACTGAGATCTGTTCTTCTACAGCTAGTAGATCTTCAACCTGTTAGGAGTGGTAGTAACATTGATTGATATTATTTTGTTATGAACTGAAGTTTTAGCGGATTCATAATATGAATCATGTTAAAAAAATATAATTCTTTAAATGGACTTTATATATATTTTATATGAATTTTAAATTTTTAATGTGATTCATAATTATCATGATTCTGTTATAGCGGCCATTTTAGACCCCCTGATTAGTCAGGATTAATTTAAGAAGTTTTAATATTTGTTTTACAGTATGACGTATTGTTGATAATTTTAATTGTACATTCGATCAGAGTTCTTAAAGAGAACTCAAAGTCGTATAGTAACATGAAGATGATGACTGAATCTTTATAGAAAAAGGCAAACAAGACCTGCGTAGGTAAATCATCTCTTTAAGTTCGTACTGCTCTAAAAGGAAAAACTAAAATATTGTTTTAACACTAACCTTCTCTTGGAACAGAAGCACAACTTCGCTAAGCTTCTGAACATACGGGTCCAATTTGTATGACTCCCATACAAGAGCCATTCCTTCCGACACTTGGTTCAACACATCTCGACGTAGACCAGCCACGAGGGGAATGATGGAGGCTTTATCACGGATCTGAAGGTTTTCCAAACATTATAGTATGGTAGAAAGAAAAGTTTAACTAGAGGGACTAGGCAAGGTATTGGATAAAAATAAAGTGGAAAACTACATGAAAGAAAATAAAGCGACATCGACATCAGACATAAAATATTAAAGCTAAGGGTTTTTGCTTAAGGAAACTATTGTGACATTCGACTTTACTGTAGAAGTTGCAATGTTTACTAAAATAAGACGTCAGACGAAATCAGTAACAAGTTATGTTTTTTCGTGTGTTAAATAACGGTTTGTAATTCTTATTTAGGTCTCATCCACCTGGAATAACCATAAAAATGTTTAAAAAAACAAAGTCGCTCACGCTGTTTGTACGCTTTGATCTTTTTAACTACGCAACGGATTTTATTGCAGTTTTTATCAGCAGTAGATAGAGCGATTCAAGAGGAAGGTTTATATGTCCACAGTGCCCCACATCTTTTTCTACATTGCACCCTTGCGAAGCCGAGCGGGTCGCTAGTGTTATATAAGGAACAAAAGAGTTCCCACATCATTTTCTGTAGCGCATTCTTATACAAATAGTTTCTCGAAACAAATCTAATCTAGATCTAAAAATAAATTAAAGAAAAACAATAAAAATCATAGTGAGTAGAAGTGTTTCTAAATATGATAAATCAAAAGAACAAAAACATCGACACATATATCATGCAGCCTATAAATTCATAAACTACCTTTGTATGATTCCTATTATTTAGCTGCACAAATGAAAACGCACCCGTGTTAGTGTTGTCACATACACGCACATACAACATATACATTTAAATGAAGTTTTGGCCTGTTTGCACCACTAATCACTAAATAACGATTTCCGCCAAAGTGGGGACGAACGGAGTGAAGAGGAGACGTGTGGCAATCGACCAATCATATTAGTTGAAATCCACATCACATCTTTTGACCACTCTGCTCGTCTTCAATTTGGTGGCAACAAAAAAAATACGTAATTATTTGTCTCTGTTAGCTTAAAACAGCGGTTCCCAACCTTTCTTGGACCCGGGACCACTTTAGTGTCTTTATTGTTAGCAGGGGGCCATAAGGCCCTAGATAAACATGGACACCGACAGGATTATATATTATCTAGGGGGGTGAATCTTTTACTCACACAATGCAAAAATTGGCAAACAAATGTGAGAACCTTTAGAACTCAATAAATTTAGCCACCATTCATACAGAGATAGGAATAAGTAGATTTTTGTAGAAATGCGTATGAATCATGCAAGAGCGAGCGCAGCAAGCTCAAAATTTTTTAGCACCTGTCCTCTAATAGATTTTCAATTAGGTTGGGTTGAGCTTGCATCTTCTGTGCAAGTTAAAAAGTACGAATAACATTTCAACTTTTCGCGGACCATATTCGAAGCTCTTACGGACCACAGGTTGGGAACCACTGGCTTAAAAAATTGAAAGAAATAGAATGATGTTTCCTTTCTTGCTACATTAATCTTGTGGTGCAATCGGGCTTCAGTGTAAAATTGTAATAAAAATCGAGTGTTTGTGCGAATATCGTGTTATGTTTCTAGTGCTAGAAATCTGTGAATTCACTCTGTTTGTTTTTAATGTGTTTTCTATACGTTACCTTTTCCAACGTGCGTTCGTAAGTGCGTACGCTTTCGATGAGGGAAATCGCGAAGGGATACAGCTGGTTTGCTTGGTGGGCCTTGTTCACTATTGCTAGTGGTACCCTGTGGGAGAAACAATATCACAGTAATTTGTTGATCACTTTATAGTTTGTGACAGAGATGAGAGGAATATTTTACTAGGGCAAACCTATGTCGAAGGACAACCTGACCAACAAACTAGTTGCTGGAGATTGTGTAATTACTTACTAATGGAATTAAGTTATTTTTTTTAAACGGCATACAATTAAGGAACCACCAGATTTAGCAAAATGTAACGGCAAAAAAAAAACTTTTGTTTGCCAAAATTAGTAAATGATCACCAAAATTACTCCCCATTTTATCGTAAAATTAGAACCAAAAATTTATTTTTTTAGTTAATGAGCACCAGAAATAGAACTGTTATGCTCTTGCACCCAAGTCGAGAGAGACCCGGCGGGCTCCTACTTTTGAATGGTTTATAAAACAATAACCACGAAGGGTATGGCAGTACCCTGCTAACCTAATCATTTGTGTCGGGGTGCCCCAAGTCAGCGTAGGCAAAACTAGTTTGTCATCAACCACCTCATTAAAATTTGGTGCTCAATTAACTAAATTTGGTGATCAATTGATGTTAGTGGTCACAAAGTTATTTTTGGTGGTCATTATATTTTCCCCCTTTTAAAACTAGATTTAAAATTACATTTACCTACATAAGTTAAAAGTTTTAACTTGAAACTGTACTGTGTTTTGGTTAGTGAATAAAAGTTTTTTATCATTATTTATAATTCGTGGTATATCAGAAAAAGAACTAGCTGGCAGTAGTATTTTCTAATAGAGTTCGGATTTTAATGAGAATAGTAATTTAAAATTACCTGATATAACTGAAATGAGAAACAATCTAATTAGAAGAAATCAATGAATGAATATTTATTTGCAAGAATTTATGTAGGTAACATAAGTTTTAATATCTATTGGTTTATATTATATTTGGCATTTCGGCAATTCAAATATTTAGATTTTACATCGTGGTTTATTACAAAAAGAAAGAGAATAAAACTAAACCACTTCAATGATTTTTATAAACACAGTAACTGCAGAAGAACATACCTGAATCCAAGGTTTTTCAAGTTGCGCACTTCCTTATACAGGGTGATAATCTCAGGCAGGAAGTTGACTTTCAGTTTCAGTATAGTGCCCGTTTTGCTGGAGCGAGCGCGAACCGACTCAATGGCGAAAATGCGACCAGACACGCCTAGGTTACGTTGTTGTACCTAAAAGTGAAAAGAAAAATGCACAAACTTTTTGTTTAATAATACTAATTTGGACGTCAATTACGGTAATTCACGATAGAGCAACATCACCATCATTGCATTTTAAACCTTATGTCAATGATACAAAGTTCCAAGAGAGCTAGCTCATAATTTGTAACGATTATAACAAAGTTTATCTCACCTTTCGAGCCCAATCATCAAATACTTCTTGGGTGTCCAATTTAAGTCGGAAACTATCACCATCTGCTTTCAGTTTTTGACCTTCAATATGGTTCTCCCATCCTTTACCTATAAGACAAAACAAAAGAATGAGAAAACAGATTCCATTTTTAAGTTTAAAAAAATACGCAGCCTATCAGATATTACGAAGATCTCTGTCAAAATCAAAAGGCAAGGTCCTTTTGATTTAGACAAGAGATCTTCTCTTCTTCAAAGATCTTCTTTACTTCGTTGAGATAAGGTTTCTTTTGTGTTGCGATCATTGGCCAACCTATCTAACTCACAATGATTATTATATTCAGCACATTAAGGTTGCTATTGTGTTGCTTATGACTCAGAGGTAAAAGGACTGTATGTGAATGTTCTTACCAAGGACATCTTCGACTCTCTTCAAATACGCAGTAAGTTGATGGTCGATCTGCTTCGCCCAGATGATGGAGCCAGCCACTGGGGGCAGATCGCGCACTAACGATAGGCGACTGCATTTTGATTGAGGATATTGTACCTGAATGAAACGGAAGATATTACTGTAATTTTTACACAAGTAACATGGGATAAGGGCAGGAGTATGATTTTATACTTATAATGACAGAAGCATTGTTTAGTTAGATTTCCACTGAAAGTCGATTAGAGTCATTTTCGACTATCGTAAATCCTCTCATTGGCTTTGCGTATTGATACATGTCTACAATTATTTATAGCATTTCTGTCATAATGATTTTGAAGTTAAAAATAAGCAGAAGTTAGTAACTATTTTAGCAGTGGAAATGCCATACGAGACATTAATCGCGTTAGTGAAATTGCAATGTTCGGTTCAGCACCGAAAATTAAAAATCCAACAGCACTTACTGTCTCTTGTGCTTATCCGATTGTTGACGTTTTCATTATTACCTTGAACTTCTCATGCAAAGCTTCGATATCGTCCTTTACTCTCTGTATCAGCTGCGTCTGGTACTCGCGAATAGCGCCCCGGATGTGAGGGCGCACAAACAGGGCGTTGAACCGGGAAAAGATGCGGAACATCTCGTTCGCGTTCTTGGCTGTTCCCAGCTGGTCACGGAGGTGGGCTGTGATACGGGTCTCCACACGATCTGAGCAAATAAATGGTTGAAAGAAGCACATATCATAACAACTGAGTTTTCGAGGATGTGGAGTGTAGTGTTTCCTGAAGGGCTTTTAACTTTAACACAATCTTTTAGTAACAGAGTTACCGCCCGATGTGTTACATAATAAAGTCAAAGGAAGTCATTCTAAAACGCCGCTTTTCTATTCTTATTCTTAGCGTGCCGATGACAACTTAAATAGAGTCAGCCCAAAATTTGCTTTTCTAAATCAAAATCAAAGCATTTATTTAAAGTACGCCAGTTACAGGCACTTTTGAATTGTCGAAACAAAGATGAAAATTAAATGTAGCTACAGTCCTAGTCACAAGACATAAAAACTGTGACAGTACTGTAGTTGCCCATTCCCTAGTGTAGATGTGGTGTGGTGTGTGGAGAAGAACGGGCAAGAAACTCCATGGACACTCTATCAAATCGAAAAAATTGTTACAAAATCTTGGTTACATCATTCATGTTGAGATGGTATATTATGTGAGAACAATGTAACAAGATGTGCACGTTAAAAGTGTCCATAGTAAAAACAAAAATACATACCCTCTATTAATCAAATTACTACTACAGTGTTATACAACTTACCAATCCTATCTTCATAACGCCGCACGGCAGCTTCCCAAGCATCGCATCCCTCGCGAGAAATATCCAGACAGTCAACTTCCTTCACATTCTCATAAGCGAGGTTCACCTAAAATAATAACAATTGCACTTAGACATTAACGAAGGAACTCTTACACTAGGCTTAGGCGGAGAATTCATTTGTATTAGTTATGGCAAACGAAAGAGCTGTCCAGGTTGCTGCACTGGTCGGACCAAATCTGAGTCATTGATTCAAGAAGAAAAAGTTATGGTTTGAGATAGAGCTTTCTACCTCTCACTGATAACTGAGAGGCCTGAATTCGATGAGAATGTTATAGATTGTGTGATGGCCTAAAACACAGGTTTAAATAAACCTAGATCGGGCAGGTTGCTAACAAACATTTGAATTCCACATTTTAATTTCTTGCAACGGTTGAATATATTTTAGTTATAGTTTACTTTTATGCACTGTTTATACCATTGTTTGAGAAATAACACTACTGCACCTAAATGTAAATTTTTGTAATACTTTTTAAAATAATTATTGAACTTAGATTTGTCACAGTATCCAAACTCTCAATGTGGAACACGGAGTTCTCAAATATGTTCTAAGCTTTATAATGATGCCTTTGTTACTCATTGCAGCCAAGCCGTGTGGTATCCGGCAGAGTAGAATAGAACCAACCCTTTACACTCACGGGTGTCGTATAAGGCGACTAATGTCTGAGGCGGAACACCTTGCGCCTCCGTAGACCAGAGAATGGGCAGCAGCGTTTTCTGTTAGTCTTTCATCACTGCGATCTCCAATCCGCCTGCCAAGCGTGGAGATTACGGCAAATTCCTCCCATCATGGGAGAGGCTTATGTCCAGCAGTGGACGTTATGGGCTGTTGTAGTGTAGTAGTTACTCATTGACAGTCTCTTTTTAAAGTTCGATGTGGCCCTACTGTAGGTTGATATGTTACCTCTGCAATAGCATTAGCGTCCGCAGCATCCATGGGTAGAGATAGGGGCTGGGCGGGTTCACCACCGGCACCTGTGTCGGCTGCCACAGTAGCGCGAGGGCGAAGGACCTATGTCACAGAAAACATATAAATCATGCAAATACTGAATCTGTAATATTGTGTTCAGATGTTGTAAGTATTGTATAACGGGCTGGTGTCCACAACTCCACATCTAAAGCGGGTGTAGTATTCTGATTTGATCATAATTTTTTTTACTTTTCAGATCCTTGAGTAAAATGCAACCTTCTTGTCCAAACTCGTGTTGAGTATACCATATAGGTATAATCATCGCACCATCACATGTGCATGTATTTGCGGTCGGTGCTGCATCTTGCATCTAAGCTTGCATAAAGTGTGTGCGAAATAAAATCAAAATATTATTGCATAACATTTTAAGCTAAGTTTTGTTTAGTGTGACTTACCCTAAGCATGACGGTGCGAAGTTGTTCATGGTGTCTACGGAACCGGCGCATGTGTTCCATGCGAGCCTGTAGCCGCTTGTGAGACGGCGACACACGCCACACCATCTTCAGATGTTCATCACGCTTCTTCTTAACGATGTCACTACAAATATTTAATGAGCATTACATGCAATAGAGGTAAGAAATCAAAGAGTTTTTTACACAGATTACACTGTGGTGCGACATGCCTGCTAATTCGGAAACACGAAGGTTGCCGAAGCCCATGCTTTTTCTGGTTTAACTGTACATATGCAGGTAACTTACCGCAACAATCCTTGCAGCTTTTCATATTCATCATCCCAGCATGAGAACACTTCGAAACATTGTGTCATGACGCGCTCAAAGTCTTCGAAAGGAATGTGCATCAGACGACGAGTTCCCAGCACCTTTAGCAGAAAAAATTGTTCATAAAGTCATCAAAGTGGCTAGTGGCAACAAAAGAAGACTGCTGTGCCGTTTTTAAGAAAATAATATAGATTTTGAGTAGATCAGGACTTTACCTTAAGGAGTTGTTGACCAAGATCACGCGAGATAGCCTCGACGAGTCTCAATCCACGCTGGATAGGGTATTTGGTTGAACGAATTTTTCGTAGATGGGAGAAGATCTGTTGGACCGCTAATCTGATGAAAAGAAAGAAAGAAACATGACCTCAGGTCGTAAGTCAAGAGAATTTATTGTTTATTAATAAGTACATTAAGTTTATTTTGGGTAAACTATATAAACTTTCTTACCTGATCCTTTCCAACTCAGTTGCACTAAGTAGGTCATTGATAGGAAAGTCTTTCATGAGAGGGTTGTAGTCAGAGACAGTTGCGAGAGCTTGCTTCAATCCCGTGTCGGTGTCAAAAGATACCGTGGCATGGAAACGCTTGCCATACTTCAGAATCTCCAAAGTAAGGGCAACCTAGAATACAAAATAATTTATTGTGACAATTAGCATAATGTGTAGTACATTAAAGAGTGTTTGGAGCCTCCTTTTAAGCAAAACAGTGCCAGTATTAGGAGACTCTGCGCTTCCATATCATTTCCGTAGAATAAAAGCAAAGTATTATCTACCCATCTTTTTTAAGTATGTCTCTGTCCATGCAAGTTTAATATCATTGATTCATAATTTGAATATGCTAGTATGAATAAGAAAATTTGCATAAACCTCATATGGCATGGCACAAATGGCGTCAGATGCCATCAAAGGGTATACAATGAGAATATGTTATTCATATATTGTGGAACTTAAGCTTAGATATTAATTGGACAAACCTCAATGCTTTCCCTCTTCTCCTGGATGCGATGGAGAGCTCTTTCCAGGTTGAGCCAGAAAGAGATTTCTTGAAGGGCTGTGCCATTTGATGGGTCGCGATCTAACTTGGTGACCTAAGTAAAAAGAAAATGAGTTATAACAGTGTTTTGAGCAATAAAAACACATTAAATATCTGTTCAATGTTGTCAGTTTATCAAACCTTTTGTATTTCTTTGATCCAGCGGTTGACTCCATTCTGCAGTTGATTCAGGAATGTGGAGTCCTCCACCTTATCACCGAAGTCGGCAACGCGAGGTTTGCGCCCTTCATCAGCAGCTCTGTTATAAATAATAAGAAATGGAAGTCCTAAATTTAAAAAGTAGGAAAGGGATACGCCCATTCTTGGTCACGTTTTGCCCACCAATGTGTTATGTACAAAAAAGATACCCATTTTTTAACAAAAATATTGCTGTTACTTATTTGCAATGAAACCTCCGGAATTAAAAGCCGAATTGATCAAGAAACTCAATCATTTATTGCCCCATCTAACACTTCCAGTTCTATGTACAAAATAGTGTTTGTTTCTTCATCTGTGATGTCAACCCTAACAACTATAGTTGGTTACTTTCATGGGCGTCACTTGGCCAAAACCTCTTCATCAAATGGGCTTCCCTTTGACATATTTATCCCAATGATAAGGTTTTTTAATAATGAATTTATTTTCACAGTAATCAATTGATAATAAGAGTAATCTGTATGGTGAGGGTCTGCATGGTGTATTATGAACTACTCTTTCTCAAAGAGGGGAGGCCTGTGACTCAGCAGTTCAAGTGGAACATTAAAGGCAAATAAATTCTTTCTATGTAACCTCAAAAACTTACCTTTTAATGACAGCTGCTACCAGAGGATGGACAGGTAGGGTAATCTCAGGGATATCAATGTTCTGCTGAAGATGAAGCAGTCCCATCTCCAACTCTGCAATCTTCTTCTCCACTGATGGTGCCATTTTATCTCCATCCCTGCGACACACATGTTTTAGTTGGATCAATACAATAAATGACACAGATGTGTGTCTATACATGAATAATTTGGTGAATACTGTGTAATTATAACAATTAAATTTCTTTCTACATGACTACTTTTGAGATGTTAACAAGAAAGTTCTGATTAAATCAATAGACCAATTCATCAAAAATTATGTTCTTTAACTTTTTAATATCATTGATGTAGTCAAGCTACCAATTTGTAAATTAATTGTCATACATTATCACATGATTAAACTTTAAGATCAGGATTAATCTTTGGTACACCGAAATGTGGATCCGCAAAGTAAACTCAAGTTATCTAAAAAAGAAAAGTGTGATGTTATTTTGTCCTGGATCTGCATTTTGGAAGTTTTACGGGATTGTGTGAATCCACGCTCATGCATAGGTACCAAAGGTTGAAGTATCTTTCCCCTTACCTATCAGCCCTGCCACTCTCTTTCACATAACTCTTGAAGAATGGAGCCATGGTTTTGCTGATGAAAGCATGCAAGGTCTCATAGGGGGAGCCATCAGACAAGTTGATGAGCCGCAGCTGACTGTGGATGGACTTGTCAGCCTCAATGACAGCACCACGCTTGATGCAGACGAAGGCTGCCACCCTGGATGACGAGAAGACCACCTAGAAGAAACAAAATGTTAGCTTTTTACTTTATTGGGGTAAAGGTAAATGAGATTAACATAAATAAATATTAAAAGTGTGGCCATTTTGTCACTAACCTCATTGCTGATTTGATAGGTAACAGCTTCTTTCTCCTCTTCGCCTTCAGTTGGTTGTTCACTGTCATCTTCTAAGCATGGGAAATTAAAAATGATTAATTGAATTGTTTAAAAAATACAGAAGCAATTCAATAAAAATTAAATACAATGGAACTAAATAATAATTTATAGTACTTGAAACTTGACATCATCATTATACATCGAAATGTGCAATGCATGATCTAATACTGCAGCAATGCAGGTAGAAAGTTGACAAATGAATAAAAAAACGGGTGGATGTCGCATACCTTTGGAAGAAAACCTTTGCACGTACAACGAAGCCACCTGAGGGTCTGAGAAGAACTTCCTGATGCAATCTTGGTTCACTTTATCGTCTAAAGCAGCATTTAATGCCGGCGGAACGATATCATCTTCGGGCAAAAGTACCGTTGCGGCTCTGCGCAAGTAGTTTGCAAAGTCTTGGAAGTCGACCACGACGACATTTTGCGACTCAGGTGAATTTTCACTTCCATCCAGAGAATCTCCCATGATGTTTCAGGGAGATTCCAATATTTCTAATAGGAATCAATAAACTTTTTTGGAAAACGGCCGCAAGTTGTTGCAGTGGAGCAGCCGTCAATTGACAAGTGATGACGCATCGACGAGGGTGGCAAGTCTTAAAAAACCTTGACAGCTGATTAAAACACCTTTTTATTTTGTTCAAACAAATCGGTCATTTTTGATGGTTGTCGCCATTTTGTCACTAAGTTTATAAAACTAAAAAAGCTTATTAGCTTTGGCTAATAAGCTTTTTTAGTTTTATAAACTTAGTGGGATAAAATCTCCCTTGCTTTGGCAAGGGAGATTTTTCGAAGAATTTGTTCCTAATATTTTATTCCTGGCAATGTTAGTATTGAAATGTGATCGGATACACTGACTACTCGTCTCATGTTTTTTTTGTAAAAAAGGACTAAGCAACGCTTGCAAACATAAACAACTGTCTAGGTCCTGTCTAGGTTTTTTTTTTTTTATATTATTAATATCTGCAATCAGCCCTTAGGCTTTAATCAGATTGGTTGTTGCTTCATTTTCTCAGTTTGAGATACTTCGCATCCTGCGATGCGTCACTTCGTTAAGTATCGATGGTAATAAGATTGACGCTATTCGTTTCCTTTTCAGTATTTCAGTCGGTAGGTAGAGTCTGAGGACTTCAGTAGGGTCGCAGCGAGTTCATTTCTATGTCGCTGGAGTCTTTGCATATAAGTTTAATAATATGACTTTTCTACAACTTCCTTGATTTTCGGTATTTGTAAGTACTCATGTACTTCAATGTTCCTTGTGAACCATGGTGCGCTGCTCAAGGTTTTCAGTGCTGTGTTTTGGAAGCGTTGTAGTATTTCCACATTCGAATGGCTTGCCGATCCCCACAGCTCTATACCATAGGTCCATAAAGGTGTTAGGATGCATTTGTAGATCATCAGTTTGTTTTCCAAGCTAAGTGACGACTGTCTGCCTATTAGCCAGTAGATTTCTCCCAGTTTCCTGCTTGCTTGGTCCCTTTTGGTCTTAATATGTTCACGCCAGGTAAGACTTCTATCGATGTGCATACCTAGGTATTTGGCAGTACTTTTCTGAGGGAGATCCTCTCCGTCAAGTGTTACTGGTGGGCAGTTCCCGCTCTTTAGGGCGAAGGTAATGTGGACAGACTTAGCAGCACTAGTTTTGATTCGCCACTTTTTAGCCATGATCCAATTTTATCCAGGTGTGCTTGGAGTTTTTCGGATGCTCGAATCTCGTCTTTATCGCAAGATAGGACTGCAGTGTCATCGACATAGGTTGCAGTAACGATTTGCTTTGAGGTGGGTAGGTCAGCAGTGTAGACCGTGTACAGAACCGGGCCCAGCACAGATCCCTGGGGTACTCCAGCTTTTATGGGATAGAAAGAAGATAGGCTATCTCCAATGTATACGTTTTTACAATAAACTTCCGAGCCATAATCAAACACTAAGTCTAAATAAATTCAAATCGTTCATAAAACGGAAGTTATGCCTGAAAGCCTACTATCATGTTAATCACTATCTCGAAGAAAAAAAGGCTTGGGATTAAGCTGCTCCAATTAAATTTGCTCTGTGAATGGCGAAATTTCGGACTTCGTTTGTTTATTGTTGATTCCTGTCTTTTATACACTCTGACATTGAATGATTTGACATGTATTTTATTATTTTTTACTTTATTTTTTTATGTGACATTTACTGATTTGATATGAATACTTATTTCATTAAGTATTTTACTTTTTAGGGCTCCGTACCCAAAGGTTAAAAACGGAACCCTATTACTAAGACTTCGCTGTCTGTCCGTCTGTCTGTCACCAGGCTGTATCTCATGAACCGTGACAGCTAGACAGTTGAAATTTTCACAGTATAAGTATTTCTGTTGCCGCTATAACAACAAATACTAAATATAGTCAATGGTACGGAACCCTTCGTGTGCGAGTCCGACTTGCACTTGGCCGGTTTTTATTATCATTGTGACATTTAATGATTTTTGTGATTTTTATTTACATTAATTTTGAAAAGAACTTGTTATTAATTTTATTTGATTATTGTGAATGTGGGGACCATGTGGGTCACATTTTTATTTTTTGTTTATTTTTTCCCACAACTGTCTGGCAGTTTGAGTACTATAAGCGACCTACCCAAATGTCCTTTCTTTGGTATTGTTCGTCGTTTCGTTGAGCTCCTTGAGTTTTATGTCAAGCTACACGATAACTGACAAATGCTTGCAATGACTGGACAGGTCCACTCAAATCTGTGTGGTTCTTTCTTCAAAAGACCATCTCAGACACTAATCTGCATAGTCCTCATGTGAATTGAGCAAGATTATGTCTGGACTTCAAAAGAGACTATGACCTCTGAGTTTGTTTCGGCTGTTTCTTCTCAGAGTAGTCAGGTACGAAACACCGGCCCATCTAGATTAAAAAAAATGACGTGTAAAAGTGTTTGTAAAAACCTACTTGCAAAATAAACATCATTTATCATTTATCCGGATTTAGTCTGGAACATTCGATTCTCCAAGTAGGACTTGAGCAGCATGTATGCGGTGTGTGGTAAGCAGATTTTAAGTTTACATAGGAGACCCTTGTGCCATACCCGGTCGAATGCTTGTTGAATGTCCAGAAAAGCAGCTGAGCAATACTCTTTTCTTTCCAATGATTGCCGGATTGTATGAACCACTCTGTGTATTTTTTCTGTTGTTCCATGGTGTGCTCGGAACCCAAATTGATGGTCTGGAATTGTCTTTTGTTCTTCAAGTATAGGTATCAGTCGTTGCAGAAATATCTTCTCAAACAGTTTAGACAATAAGGGAAGAAGGCTTATGAGTCTATATGAGGAGACTTCATTAGGAGGTTTTCCTGGTTTAGCTACCATATTTATTGTTGACATCTTCCAGATAAGCGGGAAATAGTGGAGTCTCAACACTGCGTTGAAGAGAATGGTAAGCAAGACAATTCCTTTTCTTGGCAAATGCCTCAGGACTTCTGCTGTAATAAGATCAAAGCCTGGTGCCTTTTTCTTCTTCAGGTTTTTTATAGCTTTCCATACTTCAGCTGGGGTACATGGTCGCAACGGTAAAGACATTTGCTGATAACTGTCAAGGATTTTGTCAATTTATACCTCTGGATACATGATGTCAGGTTCATTTGGTTTAAATACATCTTTCAGAAATTCAGCAAAAAGCTCAGCTTTGTCAACAGGTGTCCTCGCCCAGTTACCATTCGGTTGTCTTAATGGAGGCGTGTGTTCTTGTGGCCGTTTTAGTGAACTGGTGATTTTCCAAAGTGAGTAGTCATCTACTTTGTGTGGTGTCTTTAAGCATTTGTTTTAAATTCTTTTGGGGCTCTTTTATTCTGTGTATTACTGCTTGTGTGCCATTGTCGTCTCAGTCTCCGTTTTGCAGCTGCTACCATCTCCCGTATTTCCAGTGTATAATCCTGTTTTTGAGGGCTGTATTTTAGGCAGGGAGTGGATGTCCAAGCAGCTACTTGGATAAGGTTAGTCGCATACCAAGCTGCATTTTCTATGTCGTCCTCAGTCTTAAGGGGTATGTGCAAATTGGTATTTTCCTCTATAAAGTTCTGGAATGAGTCCCAGTCAGTTTTACGATGGTATAACGTCTCCCGGGGCTCCTTGCATATAATTGTTGTGCTCAATGTGCATACCACTGGTGTATGATCGGAACTGCCGTCCAGGCATGATTCGATTTTTGTGTACAGTCCTGACATTCCTTTAGTGACAAAGAAGTCAATACGATCGGGTGTTTTATTGGGATCAGTTGGCCAGTGTGTTGGCTCTCCCGTTGTCAGTATATTGAGTGAGTTCGAATCTATTGCCTTCTTCAACTCTCTGCCTCTAGTGGTGGTTAGCCTGGAGCCCCAAAACGTATTTTTGGCGTTCCAATCCCCTCCAGCGATATATCTGCCTCCAAGCGTGTTGAGAAAGTCACTAAACATTTGTTCGTCAACTCTATGCCGAGGCGGGGAGTAAATCGCAGCGATGTTGAGTGGACCCTGCCAGTCGTCTATCGATATTACAGTAGCCTGTAGGTAAGCCTGTCTATAGTTTGGGAGAGGGTGTTGTTTAATACTATCCTTTATTATTATTGCAGTGCCAGCGTGTGATGTTCCATCAGGATGATTTGTGTAATATATATTATATCCTTTAATGAAGATGACTTTTCTATCAGTCATCTGTGACTCTGAGATTAAAAGAACATCTATTTTGTTGTGCTTAATGTAAAGCTCTACTTCCTGTTTATTAGGAGTCAAACCGTTTATGTTCCATGCTGCAACGCGAAGGAATTTCATCATTTCTTAAATTGGGCAATTAGAGTCGTTAAGAGTCCCATTAGGGTACCCATTTGTTGTATGAGAATGTCTATTTTCTCTGATTGTTTACTAATTATTTGTTCTAACGAATTTGTTGGGTGAGATTGTATGTTCTCTTGTTTCTTGTTCCAGTGTACAGTTTTACTGGGATCTGGAACTGGTGGGATTACTGTTTGTTGTCTAGTATGGTAAATTGGCTGTATTTAATTAATTCACCTAGACAAGACACAACTGTCTTGTCTACGTGAATTAATTATAGTAACTAACCACACGTTTCATTCTTTTATCGTAGGGGGCGCCGGGTAGCTCGCGAAATTCAAACTTTCTAACGTTTTTACAATAATTATATTATATAAATATAAAATATATTAAATAATTTGCTGACACTAATGTCAGGCTGCATGTGGAATAAAATATAATTCGCGACCATAACTTACACGTACCTATGTATTTGCAGAATTATAATCATAAAAAACCGGCCAAGAGCGTGTCGGGCCACGCTCAGTGTAGGGTTCCGTAGTTTCCCGTCCGTCACAATAAGTGTTCCCACTTATGAGTTTAAAGGTGGGTATCCATTATGTAAAAATGCTTGCTTATACGAATATACTACAAACTTAGTCCAGAAATTATTATGTACAACTTTTTGTCTTTTTTGTACAAAAACTGTTGTTTCCATCAAGTTCAAAATGGTTTTCCTAGAAAGTCCTTATAAAGTTCTACTTTTCAGATTTTTTTCATATTTTCTAAACTTATGGTTCAAAAGTTAGAGGGGCACATTGTTTTTTACTTTTGGAGCGATTATTTCCGAAATTATTGACATTATCAAAAAATGATTTCAGGAAACCCCTATTCATTTTTAAATACCTTTCCAACAATATATCACACGTTAGGGTTTAAATTTAAAAAAAAATCACTTCCCACTTTACATATAGTGGGGCTACCCTAATAAAACATTTTTTTCCAATTTTTATTTTACCACTTTGTCGGCATGATTGATATACATATTGGTACCAAATTTTACAAAATCATGAATACAACCCTCTTATTAGCAAATGTTCTGTATGGTGTCGGACGTAAAGAATAGCACCATCCCATATCTTCCCGTGGTTGTCGTAAGAGGCGCCTAAGGGACTTACTAGAGAATGGGCAGCAGCGTTCTCTGTGCTTTTGTAACAACCGTACTGCAATCGTCAACCCGCCGAATAGCAAATATGATTCTAGTTACCTTTGACGATTGTAGTCATCACTCATGACATACACACACGTACCTAATACATGACAATGGTGCCGATTCCCATAATCCCCGAAATTCCCGAAATTTAAGTGCAGTGCATCTTTTTCTTTCTATTTCATTAAGAAAAGGACAGAAGATAAATTTTAGTTATGTTCTGTCAAATTAATCAGCGCCATACAAGTTTTAGACGCGATTAAAAAGTTGATTACTAAAATTACGTCAGGTGCTGACTAATTTGACAGGATTTAACTAATATTTATCTTCTGTCCTTTTCTTAATGAAATAGAAAGAAAAAGATGCATTCAACTTAATTACTTAATTTAGTTTAGTTTGTTTTGTGAACAAGGGAATCGGCACCAATGTCACTAATTTATTATTTGTATGTCCATGACTTATAGGTATTCCGGACTTCCGGAGATAAGTGGATTCACTTTCGAGTTAGCATCCATCACTCCCAAAATTAGGTGTACCTACTTAGTAAGAATCTAGGTAGGTAGGTAGAACATGTATAGATAAGATAGGTACTAGGAGATAGGTGTAGCCCAACCGGCTTCAATGCTGGTAAGTAAGTAACATATTTTCCGGATATTTTGGGTTACTTTTGTTTCTGAAAGTATAATAAAGACATTTTCCAGAACGATAGAGCGTCCGATATCTTATTACGGCGAGCTTGTAAACTGACGAAATGCTCCTCGAATCACTGCCTTTATGACCTGAGTTACCGATATTCACCTTCTTGTTCCATTCTGCCAAAAAAAAATCTCAACGTGAAATGTGATGTAAAACTTGGTGGTTAGGGTTGCTCTTCCTTTGTCGGAATTTAGAAAGCTGTGTGGGCTGATATAGGCAGATTTTTTGTCGACTGTGATGGATAAAGCGAAGGAGACGCGGACGACTTGATTGAAAATGCCGTTAAAGGGAAGAGATGGTTTTAGGGGTTTTTGAAAGTCTATAAGGAATGCCTCCATTGCTAGGTCTGGATCATCTACAGAATCCTTTATTCATTAAAACTCCGAGTTTTTTTTTAAGAGAAAGAAATTATGGAATAATTAACATTTCGGTCTCCTAAATAAATAGTAAAACTATTCGAATAATAGGTGGGTAGATAGGTGGGGTATGTGGACCGCAACTTCACGCAGAATAATCTATTCATGTTTTAATGGCGCTAGAACTAGCTCTGCACTATGATCGCTTCAAAAGCACTTAGACAAGTTTAATTAATCTAATTTGTTAAAAATGTTCTTCATTGCTCTTCCAGAGAGACTCCCACTCCCACCTCGTTTCGCAATTCTATAAATGTAACTTCATATACTAGAAAAAATACTCGTTTTATTCGCACAGTAAATTCTATTACAAAATAAATACAGAAACTTTTTCCGAGGGAATTTTATTCCGTAGGTACTTAATTACTTTAAAAGCAAAACATACAAAATGATACTCACCGTAGGTAAGTGGCAAAACAGAATATATTTCGAATTGCCCATCCGGTGTTACTAGAGTTGAAATTGATTCGAAATTCGAAAGTTTTGTATGTATGCCAGCTACTGTTAAGTTTTCTTTCTGTAGCGATCCCATTTTCGCTAGTTCCAAAGTTTACGAAGAAAGGGTGAAACGTTTTCGTGTGGTAATTTGTCGCTAAAATCCTTATTTATTGCAACAGAGAAGTTGGATCGGCCCCGGGGGCAAATTCGCAAACTTTGCTCCTTTAACTTCGCTTCACCGAGTACCGACACCTTGAGCACATATTGAGGTTGAATCCTCGTTTTCTTGTTTCAATAGAATTATGGAGGATTACTTTAATACTGTTTTATTTTCCATACCCCAGGCGTTCAAGTTTATTTCCGTTCAAAAAGTGCTATAAATTCAAACACTTTTTTAATGAAAGGCGTGTTATGGGCTAAAAAAAAACTAATTCAAGTAAGTACTTCCTTAGACTAAAAACCATTTATACAGGTGCCTAGATATAGGCTTAGGAACCTACGGTGTACGGTGATGTCCGTTGTGATCGTAGGTTCATTCTACGCCTCGGGTTTGTAGAAAAACATTGTGTCCTATGACCTGTTACATTTCGTACATTAGGTACGGCGATAGGCTGGCTTATTAATACTGGGCCAATTTAAATGTGGGTGTTCAAACAGTAGGTGTCTTATTAACCTTCTGAGTAACGCAATCGTGATAGTAGGTAATGTTACTAGGAGCACATTTACATAGAAGTAAAGCATTACAAGTATGCTAATTATAGAAATAGGGAATCTACATCACATAACGCAAATGCTAAGCCACATTCAGGGAAGATACTAAAATAATAGTACATTTGATACAAGTGTAGAAAGTTTGTTATTGCATCTGAGGCGGAATTAACTCCCCAGCCGTAGGCGAGGGTGTTTTTGAGCCAAGTACTGCAATAACAAATGTGCACGTGTATCAAACGACGTTTTTCAGTACACTTTTGAAGAAATAAAATAAAAAAACGAAATATATTTTTGTCATGAATTATTAAGAGCCTATACTACCTCAGATTAGCAACTCAATTTGTGGTGGTTCAAACTTCGTTTGTAATACTGTTTTAATAACGTTCTAATCAGCTTGCACTACAAAGCGGTTGTTACGTCAGTCACTGCGGCCAAATAGTGCGAAAATAGTGGTTTTTATTCTTTATAAAACCAAATTTTCGTCTTTTGGAAAAAATAAAAAACATAAGACTTGCTTTATAATTAGTTCAGTTAGTAAGCAAAGTTTCATGATCTAATTTGAAGTACTTTTTGAATACCAGCGGTTTATGGTTCGTTTTGGAGGTAACTTTGGGATTTTTTACTATCAAGAAAATTTTATGAAATCGTGTTTTCGCCAAACATAAGACCAAACGTTAATCCTCAACTTTACCATATATTTATTTCAAAATTAACGCTGCAGTATTTTAGGCGTAACGGAGGATCATGCTAAGCCATTTGAGGTAGTGTAAGCCCTTGAAACTATGATTTTCATTTTCTTTTTTTCCGCGCTTTGCTTTCGCCAGGTTGAACGAGAAGCAAAGGTATGAAGCCGCTAAACAGCCTAATATTTTTTTTTACATTTTTGAATTTAGAACTCAAATAAATGTTAGTTGTCTAAAAAAGTAAATATTAGTTTTAAATAATCATGTTTATCTATGATATTCTATTTATAAACACAATTAGAATATTTAAAAAATATTTACGCCGAAAAGACGCATTATTGCTTAGCCGAAATTAAAAAAAAAACATTCTCCGTCGACTATAGGCATTGAACCAATTTGGACTACGTATAGTAATAGTTATCTGTGGCAATTTTCATTCCCGCACACGTGTTGGAAAATGAAAAATATCGCACGAGTGTGGAAAAATTGCATGTTGAACCTAATCGTAGTGCGATAAGAACTAGTTCTGTAGGAAGTGTATTGAAAATAAATTTGTACTCATTCAATAGCTTGATTATTTTAATCGAATTTCAACTATCATTGTGATGTAGAGATAGTAGTTTTTTTTTCGCGAACATCGACGGAGATTATTTGAAAAAGAGATCCTTTTCATGAGGATGATGCATCGGGGCACAAGTCATTTGAAGTCGATGGCTTACCTCCATGAATTCCGATTCCGAGTAATTAAACCATCCCCCATAATGACCATGTTGACCTGATTAATGATTTAGCACCACCGCACTATTTACTCCCTGTTTAAAAAAAAAAACTTAGCTTTAATAAAGTTTTCTACGAACGAATAGGTAATAGCTGAGGCGGAGCGCTTATTTGCCTATAAGAGGGAGATTTGAAAAGTATTGTGCTGGTCATGTAAGAATCAAACCATAGTACTTCATGTTCATTCGGGATTGGAATAGGCTCATATCGTGGCAAACTTTTGCATTGAAAAATATACCCTATTGTATTGTTGTATAGCAAGTCTCGCACAATTCCATTGTTAACAGTGGGTTATCGCACTATTCATAGTTGCGGTCAAACAATGCGGACATCAACTCTGTTCAATACAGAATCGGCTGTACCTTTTAATAGTGTTTAGAACAAACTTCGCTACGCTGCGGTGGAATCGATTTCAAAATGGAATCCCTATACATACTTTGACGGATTTGGACTTTGGAGTATTGTACAACTATAAAATAGAAGGTTTTTAAGGTACTTAAGTTGTTTCTGAATTGATCGGTGCTGAATAATGGTTTATTAATACTTAGGTAAAGGTATTGTTGTAAGGATTCAGTAGGTGTTTCAGTTAATAAATCATCATTCTGTAAATTCTCAGCGGGTGTTTTTTCAACTGCTGTTACAGGTGTTTCCGTGCACTGCCTAACGCCATGCGTAGTCTACGCCTGCTGTCGTGAGTCATTGCTACGCCGCGCCTACGCAATGCTGCTACGAGTTGGATTACAAAAACTGCACTAACTAATGCTACGCGGAATAACGCGTAGCTACGTTCACCGTGAGTCACTGCTACGCCGCACCTACGCAATGCTGCTACGAGTTAGATTATAAAAGCTGCACACTGTCTAATGTTTGGCGGAATAACGCGTAGCTAGGCCTATCGTGAGTCACTGCTACGCCGCGCCTACGCAGTACTGCTACGAGCTTCATTACGAATAGAGTAGCTGTCTTTACCTTATAATTAAGGCATATTGCAGTGACTCATAAAGTCCTCATTCTCTAACGAGTTTTCTAATCTTTCCATGGATAGGTATGCTTCTGCTCGCAGCTAGTTATGAATAATCCCACAAAAGCTATGCGTTCAGTAATTAGAGGAGTGATAAAGTGCAACGTGACTGAAATAGCTAAAACATAGACATATAGACGACGTAGGAGTCTTAGACAACGTCTCACGTCTTTGGTTATTATTAGTGTGGTTATGAATTATCTATGAAATATACTGCTGCAGTATTCGTATGTGTTAATACGAAGACGGCTGGTAACATAGACGAAGTGACAGGACGTCAATTTTTGTATTAATTAAAGTTCGAGACCTTGATTGTCCCATAAGGCAGAAGGAGAATGGACAAAAGCGTCTTTTTCTTTCTTCTTGTCATCAAAAATCGACCTTCCCTGACTAATGATTATAATACGTAGGATGGCTCTTGGTAGCACTCCGTGGGGAGCCCCAAAGCCCCTTAATATGTGCGGTAGAACATGTGTCTATATGTCTGTTGAAAATTAGATATATTTAGTAATAAGAAGATTTTTCAAATCTTGTTTGAAAAGAAGAGTCTTACCTAATAAGAAAGTGCCACGTTTTATATTTTTTTGTATACTATTCGTAAACAGAAAACATTACAAATAAAACATTGATGTCGCAGAGTTTTCCTAGAGTTTGTTACTCTGTAAGTTTGAGCGCACTTGCGCTATTCAGTAATTACATTTAGCGCTTGCATATGTAATTCAACTCATAAAATGAAGCGAGCTTTGTATAAAAACATGTTCCTAACTATTTTTGATGCTGAGCTCAAAAATGAACTCGCAAAACAAAGTGAATGAAAACAGTACTTTGATGAAATTTTTTTAGTTATAAAAGCCTTTTGTTGTTGTAGTTAGTCCAATTTTGGAAGCCATAGACTGGGATTTTTTCTCTTGTTTGTGAGGAACGGGAGAGTTGTTACTACAGTAGAATCGCAAAATATCGTGGAGTTAATGAAGATACTTGTTTAATTAGTCATGTATACCATGTGTGTGTGTATGTGTGTGTGTGTGTATGTGTTAGCTGAACGTTTTTGGATGACATTTGACACGCAATCGAGGCCTGGACAAACATTTTATGTACTGTACGTCCCTTAGGAGCGCGAGCGGCATCAACTATAGACTGCTATACAATGTAGTTTGTACTCAGGAGTTTTCGTAACAGTCGTATATCCATAGAGATTGGTTTATTTTACTTCACAATTTACACATGAGCCCCGAGATTGCAGATAGAATGCGACTCGCCACTTGTTTTAATATAAGTCACATAAAAAGAAACAACATTGTTTCATGTTTGTCGAAATTTAACTAAGTAGAATTAAAGTGGTTTATTTTTACAATTTTACTTTTCCGACGACGGCGCGGCGACGTCTCGCTGAGAGGTTAAAAATGAAAGTCTGTGTACGTGGTAACGTGGGTAACATTGTCGTCAAAATACTTACTCTTTTGAATATTGTCGTGCTATCCTGCCACGAACTTCGGTTTGCGAGATAAGAAGTAAGATGCCTTTTATGCCTAATAATAGTGCCTATTATTGAACATGCTCATCAGGCGTCCCGTTACATTATTATCAGGGGCCTAATTAATTATTTTGCCCTAAATTGTAACGTCGCCAACAAACTAGTATGATATCTACTATCAAGTCCCCAAACGTCCGTGGTTAGCCGTGGTACACAAGATCTTCTAATCACGGTGATGAGGCCACAACACAGGCCCAATGTGCAGCCTGTGGCCTCTGTAGGCTGTGGCCTCTATAACACTAATGCGCACTCTCCTTAATTATAGTAAATGCACAATGATGGTTGGATTTACGCCTTGATGTCGGGAGCCTTCAACAATATACATATAAGCACAGGTACGCGAAGCTTTTCAGTAGATTACAAAAGTTCCCCAAGAAGCGATAATAGAGGCTGAACCAACGCCGGAATAGAAACCGTCTACGTCTTCGTCTCAAAGAGATATCTCAATTCGTTCTACTGTTAAATGTGATGTGATAGATGATATTGGACTTTCTGTTGTAACGGAAACTTACGCCGAGAAAAAGTTACGTCTACAAGCTTAAGGAAATTCTTATATCTTGAAGATTGTCTTTTTATGGATGCCGTGTAAAAAGTTTTCAGTGGAGCGTTGATAGGTACTGCTGATTTGAGGATAATTTGAGCTTAGAGGTTAGGAGCGTACGTTAACAAGGAAGAGACTAATTTGTGGCGCGATAAGCATCGTATTTAGTAGTGCAATCGTGTCTAATTAGCAACTGTGATTATTTGGGCGTATAATACACTCGCGTTGCGGTCATGTTAATTATTGACAAACTTGTAGGTACGTTACCGGGTTTCATATTCGTATCGGCCATTGTGTTAATGAGTATGGCATCGTTGCGACCGATATAGGATAATTAAATTGTTCACGTATTGTTATTTCGACTTTAGGATAGTAACTGCCGCCGCATTTGTGAATTATATGTACTGCTGGAATATTCCTCGCGGGTCCTATACGAGTGAGCTCTAATAATTTCATTATGTACTATATCAAAATACCTTTAGTACCTAGACCTCTTTCAGTACAGGCTGAAAACAGAAACATACCTTACTAACACTGTTTTAAGCTTTCACGGTTCATAACTATACTACAAATGTCACTTACGGGATATCTTCCGTGATTATTTATTATTTTTCGCTGTTGCAAGCGCCATGATCGCGGGTTAACCCGCGATCATGGCTTGCAACAGCGTCGAAATATCGGGAGCTCAAAATAATAAATAATCACGGAAGATATCCCGTAAGTGACATTTGTAGCATACCTTACTAATTTCATATTTAATGAAGGTTTAGTGCAGAGTAATCAGGTAACATTGGTCTTTTAATATTTTAGTAACTGTAATTAAAACGTAACTAAGACAAGGTATCAAAAGCCGTGTAACATTATGCGAGATACATTAAGTTTAATGACAATACCAACGTTAATGAAAAACAAACAAAACGATTTGAGTCACGCAACAATCTTCGTAAATGTTTCTATTTAATTTTGATATTTGACATGCCTACCATTTTTGAAACAAAAAGAACATTTTCAGGCATGAAAGTTGGCAGAATTCGGGATTAGTGTGGCAACCCTGAGAAATGGGAGGAATGGAGGATGGAATTGGAAAAGTTGAGGCGTCGGCTCGCGAGGATTACTGGTAGCTGTTTGGCACATTGCGACGTGTACAAAGTTTCATTGGTACCTACGTCACTACAATGTCTATTTCCTTGGAACTTGCATATTTTCCTTTCGAAAAGTACTTTCAAAATGTGTTTTCCTCAGACCAAGAATGCTGACTCGATCCTTACCTGACTGGGAAAGTTTTTTACATAGTTTTTTTTTTGTTGAGATTGAGTTGTCGTTACAAAAAAGGGCGCTCTAGTTAGTTGCTCTACTTAGTAGGTATTTGCTGGTGGCCATTTGTAGTTGTTGACAGGATTCATTATGTAGGTGGAAGTTAAGTGTCTAGAGTTGGTTAGAGTTTCTCTTCTTATCTTCTTCAACCCGTATACTGAGTGTAGTTCTATCTCTCCACAATTGCACGCCACTTTACCCGGTCCTGTGCCCCTGGCCTGCCACTCTTACTAGGCTCACATAGGTAACCAAGAAAAATAGGTTTGAGACATTCAAATGCCTTTATAAGATCCGACAAACAAGAATAACTGAGTATGAAAGGAGATGGGTATAAGAGTAGAGGAAGAATGATATAGCAAGAAAGGTGGTGTTTGATGAGAAGACGAGTAATAGAGAAGTATAGCAGAAGACGACATGCTGCGCCGACTTTAAATTAATTGGGATAAGGACAAGATAATGATGATAAGATAGCGATTTTTTAAATTAATTGGGATAAGGACAAGATAATGATGATAAGATAGCGATTTTTTAAATGAATTGGGGTAAGGACAAGATAATGATGATAAGATAGCGATTTTTTAAATTAATTGGGATAAGGACAAGATAATGATGATAAGATAGCGATTTTTTAAATGAATTGGGGTATGGACAAGATAATGATGATAAGATAGCGATTTTATAAATGAATTGGGGTATGGACAAGATAATGATGATAAGATAGCGATTTTTTAAATGAATTGGGGTATGGACAAGATAATGATGATAAGATAGCGATTTTTTAAATGAATTGGGGTAAGGACAAGATAATGATGATAAGATAGCGATTTTTTAAATGAATTGGGGTAAGGACAAGATAATGATGATAAGATAGCGATTTTTTAAATGAATTGGGGTAAGGACAAGATAATGATGATAAGATAGCGATTTTTTAAATTAATTGGGATAAGGACAAGATAATGATGATAAGATAGCGATTTTTTAAATGAATTGGGGTAAGGACAAGATAATGATGATAAGATAGCGATTTTTTAAATTAATTGGGGTAAGGACAAGATAATGATGATAAGATAGCGATTTTTTAAATTAATTGGGATAAGGACAAGATAATGATGATAAGATAGCGATTTTTTAAATTAATTGGGATAAGGACAAGATAATGATGATAAGATAGCGATTTTTTAAATGAATTGGGGTAAGGACAAGATAATGATGATAAGATAGCGATTTTTTAAATTAATTGGGATAAGGACAAGATAATGATGATAAGATAGCGATTTTTTAAATTAATTGGGATAAGGACAAGATAATGATGATAAGATAGCGATTTTTTAAATTAATTGGGATAAGGACAAGATAATGATGATAAGATAGTGATTTTTTAAATTAATTGGGATAAGGACAAGATAATGATGATAAGATAGCGATTTTTTAAATGAATTGGGGTATGGACAAGATAATGATGATAAGATAGCGATTTTTTAAATTAATTGGGGTAAGGACAAGATAATGATGATAAGATAGCGATTTTTTAAATGAATTGGGGTATGGACAAGATAATGATGATAAGATAGCGATTTTTTAAATGAATTGGGGTATGGACAAGATAATGATGATAAGATAGCGATTTTTTAAATCATGAATGACGCCTTTCAAACTATTGCTATGAATACAGTTAACAAAATAGAAAACAGAAGTTTTTTATTCACTACATAATTTTATTTGTTCTCAAATTAATAGAAGCCAGTGTTGTGCATTGTGAAACAGCGCAGTGTAATTACATACACGAAAATGTATTTGAACGTTTGTGCATGTTTATTTCTTCATGTTCCGCATTACAGCGAAGGCTTTGTACGACCAGTTGATGAGCTGAAATAGAATTAAAGCTATTAAAATTGTAAAATTAAATGTTTTACGAAATTAAAATGTGTTAATAAGAATTTGTTTTGCATAACCACGTTAGCGTAATTATCTCATCTAGCTAAGTAAATTAAACCGCGTAATGATGTGAAATAGATAACTAAGAACGCATTACCTACTGTATAATATTAACTGTTCTAATTAATTGAATACCTATGAGTATTGAGTTTGTAATCCTGTAATGAGCAAGATTGCGGCAAGCTGGAAGCGGTAGCGGGCTAGCTAAGTACTAACCTGTTTATTTGTTTTTAATTTTAAATAAACATGTGAAGCATAATTTGTATTTTACGATAGAAAATCATGGCAATATGTTGCTGTAGAAAATATAGTAAAAAACTATCGTGAAGTGAAAACACACATTCGAATAACCACAAAAACGTGACATATTGGGACTTTCTTTTCACATTTATTATCAGCAAGTCGTCAACACTTGTAGTCATCATCATCATCATCAGCCTATTAATGTTCCCCACAGCTGGGACACAGGCCTCCTCTCTGTGAGAGGCAATGGGCTGTAATCCACCACGCGGGCCCAGTGCGGGTTGGTAGATGTCACATATCTTCGAATTTTTTGGTTCTAGGACTTGCCGGTTTCCTCACGATGTTTTCCTTCGCCGTTTTGAGAGCAGCGGTGATGAAATAAATTATACAAAGTAATGCGCCTTGCCTGGGTTCGAGCCCACGACTTACTGTTCGTAAGTCGGGGCCGCCACCACTGGGCCACCGCTGCGCTTTCTTGTATGTAATGTTACAATAGGGGATAATCTACAACACACATATATCTCTGTTATACAAGGTGTAAACAGACCTTTCACGAAGCCGTCAACGAGGCATTCTGTATAATTATCAAACTAAATAGCCCTTCGTAAAAAATATCGCTGGGAAACTATTTTTTTTTGGATGAAAAATCACGTTTTACGGTAGGACTCAATGTAACGCACTCAACACATTATGCTGATGGACAGATTGAATATTAAACGGTTCATAGAAATATTTAAAGTAAAACCCAAAGTACAACCCTAAAACCTAGTATTTAAAATAAAAACTTGTGAAAACGTTGGAACTTTTGTTGTACTCCAATATCTCCGAAACTAGAAGGTCCCTAGGTCCTTAGCAAAAAAATGATCGCAATGACGAGGAGAACATGTGCCTTTCGGCTTCATTATTCGTTATTCGGGGTATATTTACACTCTTTATACTTCGGTCTCAATCACCATGTTTTCGATCAAGAATCCCCTTCAGATAGTCAAAAATATCGGCTGTCAGTCAACATCCAACAGTGTTGGCTTGCTGACATTGACGTGTGTGAACCAGGTTTTACAACTAAACCGTTTTTTTCGCTCTCCTGACAAAGCGTGGCTGTGCCAAGTTCCTGAGACCGTGCGAATGTGTATGGATCGAGGTTAATGCGAAAAAGTGAGGCTTTATTTTCAGCAATATCCTATTAAACTAAACGCCAAAAAATTTGGATTTTTTGGATTTCAAAGTTAAGAACTTTAATAAAAGTAGGTGAGTCAATGACCACTATTGCGATCTTGACTGGCAGCAACTATAGATATGGTTTTTGAACCAATTCAACCTGACCTTATTGGTGAGGCTCTTCAGAAAAGTCAGGTGCTTAGTAATCGCAACCGGCGTGCGTGTATGACCAAGATGTATAAACGTGGCCGAGGCAAAAAGTAGTATGTAAGGACCGTAGGCGTAGGTGACCTTTTGTGGTTTCTGTCTACCCCCATGGGAAAAAGGCGTTATATATTATGTGTGCGTATGTCAACTGAAAGTGTTTTTATTTTTTGAGAGTGTTTTTATTTTTTGAGAGTGATTTTAGATTTTATTTTTTTCCTCACGACTATCTGGCAGTTTGAGTAGTACTTAAGCGACCTACCCAAATGTCCTTTCTTTGGTATTGTTCGTCGTTTCGTTGATTCATGATCGTCGAGCTACACGATAACTGACAAATGCTTGCACTGGCTGGACAGGTCCACTCAAATGTGTGTGGTTCTTTCTTCAAAAGATCATCTCAAACACTAGTTTGCATAGTCCTCTAAGTGAATTGAGCAAGATTATGTCTGGACTTGAAAAGAAACTTTGACCTCTGAGTTTGTTTTCGCTGTTTCTTCTCAGAGTAGTCAGGTACGAAACACAGGCCACATCTAGTTTTTAAAAATGACGTGTAAAAGTGTTTGTAAAAACCAACATTTATAAAAAAAAGTGGCAGGGATATTGAATAGAGAGATATTGAATTCATTGAATTCCTAGTAAGTAAAATAACTCATAACAAAAATGCTCCGGCCCATCTTGGAACTTCCCATTTCGACAACTAAACAAAATAGCATCACAATAGTCCCATTTCGTAACTATTTTGATCTTCATACATGTAATCTCATTTCGTAACTATTTTAGCGTCAAATTTAAAAGCAAACAGTATAATCCGCTGCCTCTCCCTACTCTAGTCCCGCCTTATGTCTGACGCTTTAGTTTTCCAATTTAATTTGCCTCATTAGAAACTCGCAGAAGAAAGTATACTTTGCATAGCAGTGCGCCGTAACTCCGCTTTTCTCTTGAATATTTAATCTTAGGCTATCAGATTACATAAATAATTTACGACTTGAGAATCACTTTGTTACAGCAAAGGCATCTTAAAGCAAACTGAAACGGCATTAATTTATTATGTCCATTGTTGTAAGTATGTCTAACTTAGGATCATGAAAAGCTAGACAAGAATACACATCTTAGCTTAGACGCAGAACAGTTTTCAATTAAATAGTACAAACTGTAATTTGTTCGCTTCCATTAATCATTTGGTGACCGTAAAGCTATTTGATACATATATAAGCCTGATTTTAAAACACTAAATAAAATAAAAATAGCATTTATTTACTCTGACCTTCTCACTACATAAACAAGTAGCAACATAAGTGTTATGCTAAATATATAGTTTTAATTCCGCGAAAAACATACACACACAAAAATCTGTATTCAATAATGAAATTAATTTATGTACGAAAGTGATAATTTATATTTTATTCATTAATGATATTAATTTAAAACTTAAATGCAAGCGTACTAAATATATTAATTTAAATAAAGATTATTTTGAAAGCTACGTTTAAATATGCAATTGTTAAATTGTGGTAGAATAAAGGGTATTTATTTATTTTATTTTATAATAACATTTTCTTAAGTTTGTTAACTCTTCATTATCAGCTACTAGATCAGGCTGTCTCGCGTCATAGGCCTCCCATTTCCCTCTATTTATATCAACACTAAGCGAGACTCTAATGAATCCCTAAATATCGTTGCCCAGTTGAATTTTTAACGCGCGACTAAGATGACTACAAATTGCCTAGAATTGCTATTCATTTAATTAAGGAATTCACAGGGGTGTCACTTAATGTTAGAAAATACGGGCATTGTACTGATTAATAGTTAAATGTATATCTTACGTCTGTGTAAGTGTCGAGTGACAAAGTGAAAATTTTCCCAGCTGTGAGCCTCAGAGGTCGTTTGCATCTTTCCAGGAAGATGATGATTAGCATGTTAGTCTTTCGGTCACTCTTCATCCACGGCCCTTCGAACGCTGCTTTTGCGAGGTCCATACTCTGTAATACATAAGAAGAGAGAATGAGCCACAGAAATACTGATTACCTCGTTGATCAAGCGCGTATGCGGAGTGTCCTCGATTCTATGATAAGGTTCTTTAATTAAGAAATTTTCAGTAGCAGCTGTTAGTGAGAATTTGTAGGGTCGGCCCCTTCACACCACTTTCTACTATTGGGGGTGCAGGCGCCATGTTATGTTAAGTAAGTACTGTGTATTAACAACTTCCATTATAACTTTAAAAAGTACACGTGTAAACTTACTTGATACATGTTGAACATTAAAACAAAACTACAAGAGAGGTTAAAGTGTGCATAAATTATGTAAAATCTTACGGAATTTACATATTAGCTAGTTACGCCTTATTTCTCGTTCCTGTACGATAAAGTTCGCTCGCAACACGGCTAAAGGGGAATTTATCGAGAGCAGCGGCGATTACCTTCCAGATCAATTCATCTCCAAACCAGCAAAGTATGAACACTTCAATCAGCATGCAGGTTAGATATATGCCCATCCACGCTATCTGCATTGGATGGCCGGCCGGGTTCTCGATCTGTACGGAAAAGCGAAACCGTAAAAACTGTAGCTTATTGAGCGGAAAATGTTCTCGAAAAGACTTTTAGTTGGAGTATTCTGTCGGTTTCTGAATTGAGAATTTGACATAAGAACTTAACAAGGTCAACATTACTTACTTTAGGTACTTTTGGTACTTCTTACTAGTCGGATATTGTCAACGCTAATATAGAGCTGACATGTAAAGTTTCCCGATTATAGTCAAAGTCTGCGGCCATTGAGACATTCATAATCACCTCTCGCTTGCACATTCAAACTGAAAAAATCTAAAGGGTCGAGTATGACGATAGAAATGTTTTGTACGGTACGGGAATGTATATTGGCTTACTTCAACTACAGGTAAGTTTTTAACTTCAAATTCTCAAATCAAAAACTGGGTCAGTGTGTCGGTATTCTCATGGTAGTCTCCAACGAGTCGCTCAGCTTTTAGAATCTCGAATTCTCAATCTCGCTAATGTCAATCTGACAGATTTTATGCTCAGTACCATTAAATCGAGATTAATGACCAAGAATTGTTCTAGAATACGGGCCTGAGTATCTTTTGATGATTCGAGAAAAGGTACTGTCGTTTCTCGGAACACATCGACACTCACTGGGTCATTTTAATTAGGTAGGTCGTTTTGGTTAGTTTGATTCGCAGAATTTTAAGTCCGCCTCTGTACTTTGTACTTGATGTTTTAATTAAATAAATACATTTTAGGTAAGCGGCATTTAAGAGTTCTATTGATACAAGGCTTGTTTTTTTTTTTTCTATTTGGAATAGCTGCCAAATGTTGTAATGAAAATCTGGAAAACAACAATTTATAGTAATTAAAAACGCAAATGAGTTGCGATATGTGCAACAGGTACCTATTTTAGTATGTGGTTTAAAACATGGAATAAGGACACTTCAATAGCATGTTTTACTTCATTCTGACTTGCAAAAAATCCAACCTAACCAATTTTTAAAGTTACGGCTGGTAAAAGGTTCAAATTAAGCCAATAATAATTGAAAGTCGTCTTAGGCCTTAGTTCTCTCTTTAAACATATAAATGGTCACAGCAGTACAGCATCTACCTACATAAACATGTAAAATTGTAATAACACCTACCGACAGGAACTGAATGCCGACCAAACAAAGGACCATCACGCTCAGCATAAACTGCAAAGCTGACGCCAAACTGAAAGCGCCCTCGATCATCGACACGTATCTGAAAATCAATTTGTTTCACAACACTCGTTTACGAAGCAAAAATAGTGTCATCTATTTTATCTGGGAAAATAAAAACGGCAGCTTTTTTGAGTTAAATACTCTACTGTGTTTACGGTATTATCTTCTAATATATAAAAGTCTGCAAGGTTAAAATGGGACTGGGTGGCTCACATTTCCAAAATGGGTCAGCACCCCTAGCCAAGTTACAAACGTTTCGTATCGATTCTCTTTCTACAATCGTAAACGCCTCGGCGTAAGCGATTGTAGAAAGCGCTAAATTGGTAGCCAAGTTGACACGACTGAGTCGATCGCTCGATCTCTAATGTCTGTAGAAAAAACCTTCACTTTACTCTATAGTGAGCGTTCCTACCAAAGAGTATAGCGATCAACATTGTAGAAACGATAACATTCTATTCTACCATTTTGAACGATGTAAACTTGTCTACGAATTTTCTATTCGTTTGTGTTGATCACGTGATTTAACGTTGAGATGATGTCATTCCCATTCATTTGAAACGTTTTCTGCCAGCGTTAGCGATTGTAGATTGTCAACTTGGCTAGGGGTGCAGGACAGATGGGCCAGAATCGTCACACAGTGGGTGCCTTGAAGACGGTCGTCGTCACCGAGGTAGACCTAAGAAACGCTGGCGTGACGATTTGGACTCGTTCCTGACTGATTGGCCAGAGGAGGCAAAACACCGGGAGAGATGGAAGGGCATGGGGGAAGTCTTTACCCAGCAGTGGGACAGAATAGGCTAATAAAAAATCACTTTTGTTACAGTGTTTGTTATCGAACTCTTCCGAAACGGCTTGACCGATTTTTTTGATTTTTTTTGTGTATATTTGGTAGGTCTGAGAATAGGTTATAGGCTATTTTTTAGTCTCGCACATACAAATAAAAAATTCCACACGAACGAAGTCGTGGGCAACAGCTAGTTTATTTATAATCTCCTGAATTGTCTGAGCATTGTCGAGAAAATTGCTCCTAAAGTTTAAGTATCACTAACTAAAGGAGGCCTAAAAATGAATAAGTACTTTAGTTGATAATTCGTAGGCGGCGCTTTTTGCGAAAATAGATTTAAAATTAAAATATTTTTTATCAGACCGTCACTGTTGCCGTCTTTGTAACATTTTAATATCAAAGGATTTAATATTTATAATAATGAAGTTGCTCTTTAATTGGCAATAAGCTGGGCAGAGGACATTGTTGTCATCGCGGGAATATCCTGGATGAGGCTGGTACAAGGACTTGGGACAAGCAAAGAGAGGCCTATACCCAGCAGTCAAGCTGTGGATGATGATGATGAAGATGGTTGGTAAATAATATGTTATTATAGTACCACATTACTGTTGTTGAAGAGATGTTCTCTTTGTACCCAATGTACAGTAACAGTCAGAAGTCGACTGCCAATCTCGCAAAACAATGGCAAAGCAATATTGGTGGTACTTATGACCTTCTTCTATAAGAACGTTTGACAACACTTACACATTAGCAACTTGTTGCCCGCTTAAGATTGTTATTACAAATTTCAATGAGTTGTGTAAGTGATACGGTGGCCAAATTGGTTGTTAGCGTTGGAACATCACTCACACGGATAAATATGCGTATGTGTGTATAGGCGCCGCCGCCCGTATAGCGCAAACGATAATGTGCATTGCGGTGGAAGTGGAATTTTGACCTTTGACTGTACCTATAAACGACTGCCTTCGTCAAGATTTGAGATACCTCAACTCTTAACGAAGGCAGTCGTTACGTCGGGATTATTCCTATACTTTGTAGACTATGTTAAAGGTTATTATATTCGTCAACTAATTTAGTCAAAGACAAGCTTTTACTTACTTTCTCAGTTTGGTTTACCAATACCATGACGGTTAAAAACATTTTAGAAACAAAAATAACAAAGCGCAGTAAAAATTATACTACGTATACTCACTATTACTCACTGAAATAAGTTTCTATTAATGATACAAGAAATTGCGGCTAAATAAACTCATGTCTTCATTCTCAAGATTGTATGCATTTAATTTACTCTATTAGAACGTAATTGAGTTCGAAAGATTAACTCCTCACTCAGCACGAGTATTATTGAGTGTTCAGATTGCCATAGGTGCAAGTAGTGGCGGGAGCCACCAGGCAAGTTGTCTTGCCGACGGCTACGTGCTGCCCGTACCTGATACGATCACCCCTTTCCCACACTTAACATTTGCACGAGTAGATACACCACCGATACACTGTCTGTTGTTCTTTAGAACCTAGATTAGCTCAATTTACAACACCGATAGGATTCCTTTCTAACTGAATCGTAGAAATCTTTATCGGTAAACGAATGATGTTAAGGTTTTTTGTTAAAATGGTTCTGTTGTAGATTGTGGATGCCCATTTTTAAAGACTAAACAAGCTTATAGTAATAAATGTCATTTTAAAACAAGCTTTTAAATATAGGTGTAGCCATAATATTATAGGGGTGCAAAAAAAAATAACTAGCCCGCCATTTTTGGCAGTCCGCCATATTTTATTTATAATGACGTCATTTAGCTAATCATGGATTGTCAAATCTAAAAGTGAATGCAAAATTTTAGCTCAACAGTTATATCTAACTGTTTTATAATTCAGTTTCAAGATTTGACCTAAACAAACTAACAGCAAGTTAAATAAAAGCTTCTAAAAACAAAGTAGTGAAGTTCGGGATGGCCTACTTTACAAGCATCAAAAGTTATTTAAAACAAAAAAGCCACCTTTAAACTACTTGCGAAACACTTTCTCAATTGAAATATTTACCTGGCTTCCACAAGAAACACACTCGAGAACAAAGTCACTACAAGTCACCTGCAACGAACGTGCTAAAAACACGTCTCGTGCATTTATAACACTTTTCATTTACTTTGCTCTTATACAGAGTAGAAAATACAGTATTACCTTATAATGCAGTTGTGGTGTTTGATGCAGTCTTTGAGCACTGCACGCACGTAATAGGGTTCAGGGTGCTCCTCGATGTATTTGCTCTGTGCTATGTCCCGTTTGCGACGTCTCTCGGCCACTAGATCGAAGTTCCGCAGGTTGAACGCCAGCATTTCTATTTGTCCAACTGTTAAATTATAAAACGTGACTTTGTAAAGAGTATATTGGGGAACAAAATCGTACCTGTTCCTTTTTAATAAAATTCAAATTTAGAAAGAATGGAAGTGTCTATTTTTTTATTAATAACTGGCATTTTGCCGTAAGCAATTATTAACAAGCTTAAATATTATAAATCTGTGAGTTATAGCAAGTACAAGGAAGCAAAAATTATAAGATTATCTGAGTAAGCCGTAGATGCCATGTTTTGCCTGGTATTTAACAGTCATAATCTTCATCAACGAGTTTCTATACAAACATTCTTGGAACCTGAAGTTGGGACGGGAAATATTTTACAAATCTTTTTGATTTAAGAGACTGCTAAAGAAAATCTGTTTAGAAAAATAATGAGGACCTGTAATCTCCGTCGGATTATTCTTTTTATTTTTGATCGTTATATAATTAATATGGGCTTAGGGCAGTGTAGGAAAGAGTAAAGAATAGACGTTTCCTTTAGCTTTACATAAATGATTAAATGTCATATGCCAAACCCCACATCTGTACGAGTGCTACGGTTTTCCGTAGCCCGTAGCAGTGTTTTCGACGTAGATCTAAATTTGCTTATATTATTTTGTTTTCCTCATATCAGTTGTACTTTAGAGAGTTTTAGATAATCAACAACAAAAACAGGTTTCAAAGAGAGATTTGGTACATTGTACTCGTCTAAATCTTCAGGGATTATAAAGTTTTAGGTATCCTTACTAGCAGAAGCGACGAAAGCTGCTAATATTGTGTCCATAACTCCATCTATTATACACGTAGCTGGCTTGTAATAAATCTGAAAACACATGGCAAACACAGGCTTAATTTAATTAATTATTCTCATTCGAGTAGCTAGATTAATCCTTGTAAATTGGTTGGATTTGGTTAGTATTTATTCACCACATGGTCTGGGAGTTTTATAAATAAAATCTGTACAATAGTCCTCTGCTTTTATTTACAAAGTAGCTTTTCCCCGGGCCTTTACCGATATTTCGAATATTATTACATAGAATTGTACCTTCTACCGAAACATCCTATCCTATGGAAAACCATATCATGGTCTCCATGTGTGTCTAATTTCATAGAAATCGGTTCAATAATAGGCGTGAATAACCAACGAACAAACAAGCTCACTTTCTGAATATATTGTAAAACTAGCAAGAATTAGAAGAATGCTATTTTGCATGAAAAATGTAATTCTGATTGGTATTTTCCAATGCAGGATCAAAATTAGACAAAGGTTACACGCATGAGTTGGTTAACCAGTCTGTAACATATTGTTAGCACACCAATATTCTATGAAAATACTTCCCAATCTCTGACGTCACAACGTTATTAATTGAATTAACATATTCAATTAAAATGTGAGCGATTGACTTACTTATGCAAGCAGTAACACTTACGTGATGGATGTAAACGGCTTCGTAAGCTGGAGTCTTGTAAACGCTGAAAAACGGATACTCCACGTTTGTTGGTAGGATGTCGAAGTTTTCCGTCAGAGGCATTATTATACCAACTAGAAAAATATAAACGGTGTTTTATTCAGGGATTTGTTAGATATTCACTGTAAGCTGTCGGCCCCGGCTGTCATTTGTAGAACTCTGACAGTTGTTACAAGCCAGTGGCCTGAAATATGGGTTGTGGAGGTATAGGATACTGGTATTCTAAGCTACACCCGTTTAGACTAGAAGCCGACCCCAACATATAGATGGAAAACGGTAGGGAGATGATGATTCTATTCACTGTTCAAAAACTCAGTCTATTCCGTCGTTTTTGGTATTCAATTTGGTAAAATATAATATAGTTTTTTTTTTTTTTACCTGAAACAGCCCCAACACACATAGTAGAATAGTATGTCATAACAAAACGGGCACTTTGAATACTTCTTGTTATCATGTCTCTATGTTCCGGCTCTCTCGGCTTGAACTCCTCACAATGCAAATATTTCAAGAGATTCACGATTTTATCCTTATTCAGCCAGAAAACAGCGATCTTGAAATACGTATACATCTCGCTCAAAAATAAATATAGGCTGAAAAAAATAACAAAATTGTATCTTCCTCGTTTGTCATGTTTGGAAGGATGTAACCAATTCGTGATCGCAGACAAACATAATGTAAGTGAACCGGGACATATCCAGCCTACCCTTCGGCGACGTCTCCGATATTTTCCCTTCGCCTCAGTAAATAAACGACTTCTCCAATTCCGGGGAAAAAACAGACGAGCCATAATACGGTCAGCGTGTACATCAACTGTACCCAGAACTTGATAGTGTACGGCGAGAAATTGTTGAACCACATGCCGTAAAACTTGAGCCAGTAAATATGAACGGCGTGGTACAGCCGTGGGTTGAGATCTTCCCACGTCTCGATCACACCGTAAGGCAGAAACGGCGATAGAAATGCCAATTTGTTTTTCATATCTTCACTAAGAATAATCATTTTTCTTCGTAAGCCAAATGCGAGTGAAGCCTTCGACGGGTAATATGAGAATGTTTCTTATACCTCATCATATTAGCCCCTTTGTACAAAAACAGAATGAGAGCGACGTTAAGTGGGTGTTATACATTATGTTGTGATATTGTTAAGTGGAAGTGCTGCGCGCCAAGTTCTACGTATTGAATGAAGGCATTGATGCCAGAAGCGACACGTACTTTGTATCGAAGACATCGTTAAGTGTGAGATACGAACGGAGCGGAGCAAGACAAGTGTAGACGTAGATACTTGGAAAGAACAGTCTTCATATTTGACCGCTTTTTCCTGTCATTACGCTTTGCGCCATTGCCAACTATGTTTCTACTTTATTAGATACTGAGCTCTTTCATTTTATCGCTAACATTTTGTCTCGGCGAGCTTATAAGGAACGCACCAAATGGTGCAAAAGATAAGAATACATGTATAATATTTAAATGCTAAAGCTGCTTACTTAGACATTCGGAGCGTCTCAGACAAAGTACAATTGGCAAGGCAGTTAGCGTAACTTGGAATTGATACAACTTCCTCAATAGTTTAATAACGTACAAACTGTTGAGGAAACATTTGACACCGTTTAAACTGTGAACCTGACTAGAGTTTAGGCATTTTAAACTAGTTGTTTGAACAAAGACATGCATCCCCTTAAAAGAGTTAATTTAATATGTCGACAAAAGCAATTATTATAATTACAACAGCAATGTAATTACGGCCATAAGAAAAGGCACTGCTCTCTTAACTACGTATAATTGTGTTTTCAAAGAGGCTTCCAGATATTCATAATTTTCGAGTGGAACACAAAGAAGATTTCCAAGCAAATAAGTAGATTGGTGAATATAATATATCGCATTTTCTTTGAAAAGGGGAAAATCTAATAACTGTGGCAATCATGTGAAGTTAGTACAGTTGTGGCAAGTATCGATAGAGTGCGATTTTATTAATATCAGTAAGTTATGTTCTGAACATGATATTAGGGAGAAGGGAATTATTTTTGTTTATTAACCCTCGGGCAAGTCGAGGGCTGTTATGAGATTGATACGTCGTGTTCGTGTGTGTGTCATATTTTATTAGAAGAAGTTTCGATTATGTCGGAATTCTTGCTGTAATTGACTTTTGTTTTGGAGCAATATACGTTGTCAATCCTTGAGACATCGGTAATACTCTTATGTATGATAATTGTATTTTGCTGTTATGAAATAACTTTTAGTTTCAGCCATCATTTGTCATAATTCTTTTGTTAGGTATTCCATTGAAATGATCCTCGAGAGTGTACAGCATCTAGAATACAATACGAAACAAGTGTGTGTATGGTTTAAAGACATGCATCTTTTGAATAAAGAGATTTCTCGAGAGCATTTCTTTGGAGTGATTATTCGAGCTGTCACTTAACGAGTTCTCATTCGGTTCTACGTTATTTTTTGTTCACGTACCTCATGACGAGACTTCAAACGATTTCAATATTCAATCATTTTACTTTTTTATCTCTTTATCATTATTTTCTTTTCTCCGAACATGTGGCCGCATGAATTGATTTCAGTTGAAATAATATGTACTTTGCTTATTGCAATTACTTCAAGTCAAATCGAAGTTTGTTTTTCATTTAGTATGTGATGAGATGGCGATACAAAATAACAGTAGGAGATATTTTTTCATGTTAGTAGAAAACAGTTTTGTATTCCAAAAACCTTCGAGACTTCTATGGGGTGTTCACTAGAAACAGGTAGGGTTTAGAATAAAGCCACCAAATTATCAGTAAGTAGAGAATTACTTTAAGGGTACGTGCACTCGCTGACCGGGATAAATAAGGACTAGTCGACACGGAACCTTAAAGCTCACAAGTCAGGCCGTCTGGTGTTTCGAAACGTTTTTCTAGATTCATTCAGCCAGAGAATACAACTGGTTTTAAAGAGTAGTTTTTTATTAGGTGGACAGAGAGGACCCCATATTAGGAAGGATGAATGCAACTTGATGAGTCGAATTGTAAGACACATTCAATGCTTACAAATGGTTTGGTTTATTGATTGCTTTGTTTAATAATACTGAATAATCAAGATAGATTTACTCAGAACGTTATTTAGTAATCGCGGTACGAGACGAAAAAATAATAAATCATCCGTCAAATGTAGAGGCACCTTTCAACGCTGAAGGGCGCTGACTGATCGTCGGCTTACACAAAATATATTATGCAAAAAAGTGATAAAATATGAAACGATTTATGTGATTCGCATAGGGGCGGTCGATTTGCATAATCACCGCTCGCGCAGGCCGCACACAAAATGAAATACGTGATCTCACAAACAATAAAAATACAAGTGAACACTCATCAAACGACAGACACCTGTATTCGACGGCAACTAACGCATACGCTGAAATATTTGCTCGTCAAATTGAGAACATGTCGAAACAAAGACTTAAAAAGTTGTAAAAAAAACTTTATTACTAGAATGAGAAGTACCTCTCTATGTTTATATGAACATAAATGTACTTTTATGAGGTTTGCGAAGCTTTATTATATTGTTACGTATGAGAAAAATTATTTTATATTGTTTCAAAACACATAAAAGAGGAAAGTGTATTTGAGAGATCGTTGAGTGATACCAATGTGCTTTACATTACTTACATTCTTTATTATTCTCAGAGTTATTTTAACTTAGGAATACTAACAATTTTATGGGTAAAGTGCCTGAAACAAAGATACATAAATATATTTTACTGACGAATAAAATATGCAGTATTTTCCAAGCAGCGGTGGCCCAGTGGTGGCGGCCCCGACTTACGAACAGTAAGTCCTGGGTTCGAACCCAGGCGCATTACTTTGTGTAATTTATTTCATCACCACTGCTCTCAAAATGGTGAAGAAAAACATCGTGAGGAAACCGGCATGTCCTAGAACCAAAAAAATCGAAGACATGTGACATCTACCAATCCGCACTGGGCCCACGTGGTGGATTATAGCCCATTCCCTCTCATTGAGAGGAGGCCGTGTCCCAGCAGTAGGAACATTACATGATATGATGGTGATGATGATGATTTTCTAAGGTAAGTATAAAAAAAAAGAAAAAATAGAAAGATAAAAGTGCTAAATAATTTGAAAACAAAGTTTACTATGACTGCAACTGTCCAGTTAAAACCTGTCGATTTATACCACGATTAGAATTAATTACCAATAGAAAACAAACGAGGGATCACTTGTTTACCGATACGATCGCAGTTGCGATTCAAAATATAGGTTTCCCAGCACTAGTAGGCTGATTAATATCAAGTAGTTATAACGTAGTTGATATACCCGATGCCCAGGTGTCACGGGGGTTCCAAAGATTAAGGATAGTGAAAAGTGGAGGTTGATAGATACCTATTTGAAAAAAAAATATCGCAATAATATTGCTGTGTTGTCAGTTTTTTTTATTTGTCAAGGATACTCCATTATTATGATCTTTCTTTTTAGGGTTAAGGGCCCTCTGAAAAATGATACGGCACTTGATTATTGTGTAACAATGTTAGACCAAACAAATACATCAGATACATTTTTGGGCAGCCGTGATTCACAATACCCAGACATACGTAAGCAGAATTGATTTAATTTATTTAATTGGCCTTTGTTTTCACTGAGGAAAGGCAGCCATTGGTTCTTAATTAAAAAAACCTTAATGGCGAACAATTAATCAGACTTGGTCTTTTAATAAAGCTTTGAGTAATTATCGATGTATTCCCATTTCAGGTGCTCCAAGTCAGTTGGAAATCGCAAACACGTTTATGTAACATTGTTTCAGCGACCATAATTCAACTTAAAACGGATTTAAACAGTGTATTTGCGATCTAGATATCGTTTATTATAATTGCAGATCGTGGTGGAAATTTCAGCAGGTACGGCGAGGTAAGTGTTTGAAGACATTTAAGGTATTTGTATCGCTTACAATTCTTCTGTGAACATCCGACGGAGGGTGAGACAAATGGGTCGTTTTCACGCGATACTTCGCCATTAATTAGAAACAACGCGTGCAGCGGCCCCCGATTGCTATCTGTCAGCGAACACGCGAATGCTTGTTCCCCACACCATATCAGCGGTCAAGAGTCAGATTGTTTGGTATCGCTACAAGTGCTGTAATCTTGAGAAACATATGTTTATTGTCACTTAGCGAGGTTACTATGTTGTCGCTGATGTTTTTATCACTAACTTTTGCGTGTTTTGTGTCAATGGTTGATTGACTAAACTATGATTGTAGGTTAGTTTGCCTTTCGCATGTAAGCCCCAGGGATCCAATAGTAAAGTGTGCGACAAGCATCACCGCCGTCTTTTACTATTCCACTCTAACTCGTATATAAGAATTTGTTTCAGTTTAACGACCAGCAGGGGAGCTAAGTTAGGGCCATTACATATAAAGTCTCACATTATACAAACCTGAAGGTAAGATCCTGTGGCGTCGGGTACTAAACAAAATAACCTAGGCTCGCCTAAAGATATGCATCTCGTGACGAAGTACATGACCTGCAGCGAAAAGTAGGACAAACTGAAGTTTTAGCAGATTATCTATACTAATATTATAAAGAGGTAACATTTGTTTGTAAGTTTGTATGTAGGGGGTAATCTTCGGAAGTAATGAACCAATTTTAAAAATTGTTTCACTGGTAGAAAGCTACATTATTCGTGAGTGCTATAGGCTATATTTTATTCCCGTACTCCCAAGGGAACGGGAACTACGCGGGTGAAACCGCGGGACGTCAGCTAGTGAAATTAATAAAACTACGGATAGAGCTGGATGAGACCAATAGCGTGACCATCTGCACAAGTAGGTATGGTTAAATCCATTGAAGCAGCCGCTGTCACCAAACTGAAAATCAATTGATCATTATCCTTCTTTAAATAAACGTACACGCGAACCTGTAAATGTAGCCAAATTAAAACGTCCCAGTAAATACTTAACATTTAACAAACGAAAGAACGATAAACTGTAAATTATTGTGTAGTGACACGAAATATATATCCCCTTTTATGCAACGTACAAAGGTACTTTGTAGCACTAGTAGCGTAAAGTTCTTTACAAAGTCGGTCGAGTACTCTCCTGATACGTGTTGAGCCTTTACAGATCAACTTTGAAGCGAAGCTTTGTATGTATCTAGTATGAATTAAGACTAGGAAACTACTGAGTTTATAACATTGCACACAGGATAATTCTACAACTTCTATGTGGATCTCGTGGGTAAATAACAGCTATGCGGGTCCGGTCGATCGATTAGAGGTTTAAGCTATATCTACTGATTTCGACGTGTACGTGGATTTGTGCCCATGGTTATCGACTACTTATGCTTAATCGACTGGTTAATCTTTGCTGATGCTGCAAGCATTCAAGCTTGTTAACTGGTCCGCGTCCTAACCAGTTGAAAACTAGCATCGGGCATCGCTACTAGCTACTACTAACTTGCTCGGCATTTTTTTTTTTTTTTTTTTTTTTCAGCTGCCAACACTAGAAATAAGTTATTTTGTTTTGCTTACTAACACGATGGATCACTGTTGTCCGAAAAATAAAGAATATTATTATTATTTTAGTGAACTGGGCCTATTCGGCGCAGACTATGAGACACACAATAATAATCTTTTTCTTTGTTTTTAGATTTAAGTTTTCTTTTATTTTTTGTTTAATGGTGTGTGTACACCAAATAAACCTATTTTCTTTCTTTCTTTTAAGCAAACCGATCGCCGCGTGAACAAGCGCTCACGTTAATTGCGTGCGAGAGGTGAAATGGTAGTCGTTTTGTCTACATTTATGCATTGACTGGAAGCTGCATCTCAAGAAACCAAAAGCAAAAATAAACGTCGGATGAATTCCTCAACTCAAATAATAGGCTATTACGGTCTACTGGCAGAAAATAATGATCATAATAATGTATGCTAAAACCACTGTAGATTTCTAGGTACTAAAAGTTTGAGACTAACTATAACTATGACCGCGGTTCCCTGAAAAGAGCTTGTTATGCATAACTCTCTTCGTGGAACACCATAAAATGATGCAACGGGATTATGGCCATCCTTTTGCGTGCTCAGAACAAATAACTTCCTTGATTACGATCTGTTTACCGTGATCGGTGATCATGACAATATTAACACAGTACAATGTTGCGTTTTACTAGAAAGTTTTACTAAATGATATTATAAATTTATAATAGGATTATGATATCCATTTATGTGTGAATTGTGGTAAGTACCTAGTAGAGCTCAGTGAGGAAGCTAGTGAGGAAGTTCGTCCAGGGAAGTATAATGTCATCTATACGTCATATAATAAAACAGTAACGAAAGAAAAACTGTCCATTGAGAATTTTCGAGAAAAAATAATGGCTTTTGTTAGAAAAACGTAACTGATGACAAAAAGTGACATTTTAGAATTTTTGTCTGTTTGTCTGTGTGTATGGTACGGCTTCACGCCAAAACTACTGGATAGATTGAACTGAAATTCAGCAAGAATGTTCTTTGTTAACCAAGGAAAGCTTTAGGCTATATATTATCACGCCGTATGTTATGGGAGGTAAGCAATATTGATTTTAAAAGGTTTTTTTTCGTAATTGAATGCACAAAATGACATGTTATAAGCTATATTATGTGACGCAGACGAAGTTGCGGGGGTCAGCTAGTACATTTATAAATGTCGCCAGAAGCAGTGCTATGTTGCGGTTTGATGGAGCTGGGTTCAGTTTAGTTACAGGGAGGTGTCTCTGCTATTGTAGATGTCTAAATATCGTGAAGACCACTCACTAGCAGTTATTGTACGGTCGAACAAGCTATTTGGTTTACAGTTTAACGCACAAATTACATTGTAAAATGTAAACCAAATAGCATTTAAACCGGCGAAGTGCGTGTCGGAGCATGCTTGTTTTCGCTGTGCGTGCAGGCTTCAGTTTAAGTAAAAAGGTACGTTTTCCTACTTACTACTATAAAACCTATAAGAACTTTGTTTTAAAAAAAAAAACACAGTTTTGTTTAAATTTTGTGCGTATATGCAATAATAATATGTATAATATTGTGCATACAAACTTACATTTGCAATTGAAGTGTATGGGAGAACATGTTATTTAACTACAATGTAAACTTTGTTCTTGGGATTCATTATATTGAAACATCATCAATTAAGCGATATCTGATGATGTTTCAATATTATTTCAACGATATCTTATCAACGATAAAACCGCCATTGTGAGCATAGAATTAGCAATATTGTAAAACAGTTGTGTTTCACTATACAATAAAGTATATTCTATTCTATCATCTCGACTACAGGACCTTAAAAAACGTTTTTTTCTGAACTCAGCCCGCACCTACACAGAAGTTACAAAGATATCGTTGGTTTTGACAAATAGTGAGTGAAAAATGAATGGAGCGTTTGTATTGTTACTGTTGTAAGCGGAGAATCCGGGATTCTTTGTGCCTTCCTCGAAGGAATGCCATCTGGCTTGTGGTGGTATAGCAGCACATATTTCATGATACGTTTCTGTTTATAGCAATAAACTTTAATGTTTAAATACCAAGGTTTTAAGAAGAATAACATGGTTTTTTAAACGTTTTTTCGGTAGGTTTTTTATCAAATTTATTTTATTTATAAAACTTTATGCCCCAGTATAAATAATCATACGAAGGCGGACGTAATGCTTTGAGCATTTTCTATCAGTCTGCTTAAGGGTGATACAGAGACAAAATATAGAAATTAGATTCATTTACTGAGTAAAATAAGTCAAATTCATGAAAGGTAAGGCATAATTAAGGTATGATTGTCTTTTTTAACGATTTGTAGTCTAAAACAAACTTAAGAAAGCTTGTAAACCCGACAATTTTACTTTTATTTTCTGGCTACATAAAAAATATTACGTGGTAAAGTTAAAAAATAACTCCCTTGTGTAACTGCAGGTATAAAAGGAATTTTATTAGACGTGACCCACCTCCGCTAGCCATGTTTGATTTTATAACAAAAAATGTCAAAGAGACTGATGTAACTGATTCAGTATACTAGAATTCGTTTTCAACGAATTGTAACTTTATCCAAACGTTACTTAGAAAATTGAATCCTCTGATTTTTGTGATGCCATAAAAAACGGATTCACGATGTGCGTAGGTGGGATAGGTTCTTGAAAGGAATCCACTAACAAAATATATCTTGTCTCATTCTATCTTCGATCTCTAAGTAATTTCGTGCAGCTCTTTGTCGAAGCTCCAGTCCAAACACAATGAACAACAACATGGGAGAGACTATGTTTGCTTTAGTGCGACGGTTTTACGCATTCCAGAATGTTCGACGGACTTCAAAGAGATCCTGAATTCGGCGCCGGCTCATCATGTGAACGTGATGAAGTTACTTGCTCGGCTTGATGATTGCTATCCTCGCGATAGGTGGTGCCCAATCGCCTTTGATTGCTGAAAAGCTAGGTTTGAGTGCAACTCTGTGAAATTAGGGATTCGCTATCACAGAGACGTTGAATTTTCAAAGGTTTTGAAACATCAAACCCTTGATTTTTCATCGTTTGTGTGATGGCATCATCATATAAACTTTGACTATACCTTACAATGAGACAAATCTCTGGGAATCAAAAAGATAAAATATTACTACCCAACCTTGTTGAATGAGGAAAATGTCGTGAGGAAAGTTTTTTTTTTTTTTCAGTATGAATGTGGATGGGTATAAGAGTAGTGGAAGACTAAATAAACGATGGATGGACTGTGTAACTAGGATGATATGGCGAGAAAGGAGATGTCTGATGAGATGACGAGTAATAGAGAAAACGGAAGAAGAAGATAATAATATGCTGCGCCGACCACAAGTGAATTGGCATAAGTGCAAGAGAATGAGGACCCAACCTTGCTGCAAAGTGCATGCCTGCCCATATAAATGCGCACATCACAATATTAGTAGTAATCCTGATCAGTCAGCACAGTAAACTAGTCTTTTAAGATACAACAACAGCCCATAACGTCCACTGCTGGACGTAAGCCTCTCCCATGATGGGAGGAATTCGCCGTAATCTCCACGCTTGGCAGGCGGATTGGAGATCGCAGTGATGAAACACTAACAGAAAACGCTGCTGCCCATTCTCTGGTCTACGGAGGCGCAAGGTGTTCTGCCTCAGACATTAGTCGCCTTATACGACACCCCTTTTAAGATAAGATAAAGATGCATTTATTTGTATAAACATGTGTGACACGATACATAGATATGCACATATGGATGGAAAACGAGTTTGGAAGATTGCTGGTTGCCATATTCGGCGTACAAAATAGTTTATAGTTAGTATAATAGAAATTACAAATGAAGAAATAATTAAATTACATTAGTCAAAAAAATTACAATAGTCAAAATTCAATCTATTCAAATACATAATTACAGTCAATGCAAAAATAATGTAAAAAAAAGAATAATTAAAACAATAACATTAAATAAAACTTAAATTACATATTAAATTATATAAATTCAAAATTTGTCATTCAAAAACTCCGTAACCTATATCAACTTGTATTTGGTATTAACGGCTGTGCCAACCTCATCGCCATTTCTGAAATAACTTCCTTTATTTAAGTCTATACATATACAATTATATGGTCTAATAAAACGGAAATCGTCCAAGAAACATAAAAAAAATACAACTCATCGTGTTGAGAATCCGAACTTCCGAACCATCTGCCCGCAACGATAAAGAGTTTCTAAATTAAGTCTTATTTATTCCTAGACTAGTATAGAAATTCAAATGGTACACAGAATCATCCAGCCTTCCCCTAATTACTAGTCATTAGAAGTTAACGCCAATGTTTCTGATTAATGAAGATTGATTGCTTCAATCTGATAATATCGTGACTTTCGTTTCGCTCAGTTAAATGCATGTTTTACGTTTCGCTTATTTATTTGGTTCAACAATACGAGAGTCGAAGATAGTGGATTTTTCGAGGAATGAAGAATGTTCTTTTTCTAATTGGTTTTTGTTCTCTTATATACAATACAGACTGTATAATATATAAATTTAATTTAATATGTATATTTTTCTTCTTCTCTGATTCTTTTTGACTCTAAAAGAATCAGAGAAGGAGAAAAATCTATTTATCAGTAATATTCTAAAATGTAGAGTAAACCAAACCCAAACCCATTTCGGATTTCGGATTCGGATTTGGTGAAACCCAATTCTGGGTTGAGCTCGCCGTTGTACATAAGCTATATATTTTAATTTGTGTGTATACTTTTTTAATTTTGTGTGCAATAAAGAATAAGAATAAGAATAAGAATAGAGTATTACTTTCAGTATAGTCAGTAGGTATGGTCTTGGGTAGTGAAAGCCTAGTGGCCAAATCATATTATAGGTCTCGAGTTCGAACCCAAAACACGCACAGGAGATTTTTCGGATTAATGTGCGTATTGTATAACATTTGCTTATGTGAAGGAAACCAGCATGCCTAAGAGATATTTTCAATACACTTCCTCGAAAACTGGTCCATAACGCACTACGATTAGGTACAACATGCAATGTATTTCACACGCGTGCGATTTTTTCCACTTTCCCGCACGTGTGCGGGAATGAAAATTGCCACAGATAACTATATACCTATACTAAGTCCAAATTGGTTCAATGCCTATAGTCTGAGGTGATTTTTTTTTTAATTTCGGCAAAGCACTACGCATCTTTATGACATAAATATTTTTTGAATATTCAAATTGTGTTTATAAATAGAATATCATAGATAATCATGATTGTTAAAAACTAATAGTTACTTTTATACACAAATTAACATTTATTTGTGTTCTTAATTCAAAAATATAAAATAAATCTATTTTTTTTATATTAGGCTGTTTAACACGTTAAGTGCGAAACGAGGCCTAAATCACCCCTCATGCAACTTCCTTGTGGTGCGGCAAGGAAACAAGTGAACATCTCTGTCGTGCGAAGGGCATAGCTTTGGTTTGGTCCAGTGTAGAAAAGAGATAAATGTATATTTGAGATGCGCTAATGGTCCCGGACTAGGTGGTATACCTACCTTGGTACCGGATGTCTTAGGCCTCGTACCGCACTGAATTAATATAATTTTAATGCAATGCGGAACGAGGCTAAAACGTCCCATATCCCCCCGGACCTCGTACCGCAACTAACGCGAGCTTCCCGCGACTAGTGTTGTGCATCACGTCGATTGGAGAGCACGTCCTTTTACATCGCAGAACATGTCTAAACGATGTCGGAAGACGTTAATTTTAAAAAATACAGAAACAGAACCAAAACAGGTAAGTTTTTAATTGATATTTTTGTAGGTAGTAAAAAACTCCACAAACAATGTCAAGCAGCCGTTGACAAAACAGGTAGGTAATTAATTGATAATTCAGTAGTTCTTTGTCTAGGTTTTGAAAAACACTCATAAATAAGTACAAAATATATATTGCGATTTTTTATAAAAAAATATATTGTTACTGATTTTTTTATGTTAATTCAAGTTCTAATAAGTGTATTTTTAAAGCTCGAGGCAGAATACATAGGATAGTTTCTTTTCTACTTCTGGTTTTCTTTTTTTTCTATTCTGTGAACCGCATTAGGATTTTCACACAAAAATAGATAAACGTCGTTGCGTCGATATTATTTTTCCCATCACTAATCTTAGCGAAAATTTACCCTATTTCAGTGCGTTACGAGGTGTATAAGATCCCATACTTTGTTTTGCCAATAATTCCTAAACTAGCTATCAGATCCCGGGGCGACGGTAGATTAGGGTTCATCAATTCACTGTCTATATCGATAAGGACCAAAATTGTTCATTTATCTTTGATTTCGCGCCAGAAAATGGATTTTAGTCTGTTAAAGGAGGTGGGGTCTAATAGACCGCGTGTCGCCCTAACGTCTGGTCATGGTGCGGGCCGATAATACCTCGTGCCGCAGGAACGGAAAGTTTGCAAAAATTGGTGCCGCAGCTAACGTGTTAACGGCTTCATACCTTTGCCTCCTTCAACCTGGCGAAACCAAAGCGCGAAAAAAAAGAAAATGAAAATCATAGTTTCATAGTTCGTGACAATCAATGATCATTGGTGACAACAATATTTTTCGTTATTTTATTTTATTTCTTCAAAAGTATATTGAAAAACGTCGTTTGATACACGTGGATATTTGTTATTGCAATTCTCGGCTCAAAAACACCCTCGCCTACGGCTCGTGTGTTATAATTCCGCCTCGAATGCAATAACAAACTTTCTCCACTTGTATCAAAATGTACTATTCTCGGCGGCATGTAAAGCTACATCCATAGGCGGCATAAAGCTCTGACATCAGGTTGGCCACTAACCACAGGAAAAAAAAAGAATAGTCTTCGGCCGAATATGCCTTTTACGGACCTTAACTTGACCTTACTTGCCTTATCACCAAAAAAAAAGTACAATAAGGCGTTTTATCTGTATAAGATCAAAATACAATAGACCTTTAACAATTAAAGACCTTTCATTACCTTTGCCTATGTGAGACAGACAACCACGAAGATCTAAGAAACAGTTTCCAAATATAAGCACATCTCTTTAAAAGAACTGAAGAAATGTTCTTTTTTTTTCTTTTTTATTTCTTCAAGCTCAGATGACACCGTGACCCAGTGTCCCAAGAGAAGCTATGTCTGTAAGTCTGAATTCAGGGCTGTAGTATTAAAATGTGAGTTACGCAGAGACTTACCTAAATTTCTAACCTAATTTTAATAAAATGAATGAATTTAATATTTTAGTAACAAGGTTTTTCTTTTAAGACTACAATAATTTAGAGTGAAAGTTATTTTTTCAGAATGTCAGCCACGTCAAAATTCTCCACGATGAAAAGATGAAAAGGATTGTAATTTAAAAAAATAACCTTAGCTGTTCAAGATATTAGTTTGAACGAAGACAGTCAATCTTCAGTTTCTAACATTAAAATATAGTGAAGTACTTAATCTTTTGCAGTTAACTGAACTTAATCCTAATTTATTTGTTTTTGTTCGCAGAAAAATCTAGACTCTTCCAAGCAGAGAGTTAAAGCCTGAGTCAGTTTTAAGGGTTCCGTACAAAAAATGAAAAATAAAACGGATCCCTAATAGGATCACTAGTGCGTCTGTCTGTCTGTACGCCTGTCTGTCACAGCCAGTTTGCTCCGAATCTACTGGACCAAATCAGGTGAAATTTGGTCATGACAATTTTCGGGGGACAAATTAGGAAATTAAAAAAAAAGTTTTGCAAACCTGACTGTGTCATATCAAATGAAAGGGGTCATTATGAGAATCTCAAATATATTTTTTGTTAATATTGTAAAATAAATTGTTTTGATTTTATTCATGAAAGAAGACGAAAACTGACTATATAAAGTAAAACTAAACTAAAAAATACAAAATATAGTTCATTGCTTGTAGATTACAGGAAAACCTATAATCATTCTATCAATTAAAAATGAAGTGGTAAACTCAATATAAGACTTTGGCATTGTACGGAACCCTCTCTACGCGCGTTCAACTCTGACGGCCTGTTTTTTGCAAAGAGTTTTAATAATTAAATGTAGGTCTCCAACAGAAAATAAAAAGTATTCGCAAGTATATAAGCATAGGGTTAGTGTCAAGAGTGTGTTAGGTCTTAGGTAAATTAAAGTTTGGTAGAGGAAAATTATTTTTTAGTAATTTGTATAGTGTTACACTGAAATCGACAAAGGGCCCTAGCTTAGCTTATTCGCCCTATCAATAGATAGGGCTAATAACACACACATATCACTCACTATGTCTAACATAACATAACATCACGCCTGTAATCCCAGGAGGGTTAGGCAGACGTGTACCTAATAGTACACCCACATTTATTAGCCCTATCAATAGATAGGGCTAATAACACACACATATCACTCACTATGTCTAACATAACATAACATCACGCCTGTAATCCCAGAAGGGTTAGGCAGACGTGTACCTAATAGTACACCCACATTTATTAGCCCTATCAATAGATTAGGGCTAATAACACACACATATCACTCACTATGTCTAACATAACATAACATCACGCCTGTAATCCCAGAAGGGTTAGGCAGACGTGTACCTAATAGTACACCCACATTTATTAGCCCTATCAATAGATAGGGCTAATAACACACACATATCACTCACTATGTCTAACATAACATAACATCACGCCTGTAATCCCAGAAGGGTTAGGCAGAGGTGTACCTAATATTACACCCACATTTATTAGCCCTATCAATAGATAGGGCTAATAACACACACATATCACTCACTATGTCTAACATAACATAACATCACGCCTGTAATCCCAGAAGGGTTAGGCAGAGGTGTACCTAATATTACACCCACATTTATTAGCCCTATCAATAGATAGGGCTAATAACACACACATATCACTCACTATGTCTAACATAACATAACATCACGCCTGTAATCCCCGAAGGGTTAGGCAGACGTGTACCTAATAGTACACCCACATTTATTAGCCCTATCAATAGATAGGGCTAATAACACACACATATCACTCACTGTGTCTAACATAACATAACATCACGCCTGTAATCCCAGAAGGGTTAGGCAGACGTGTACAGAATAGTACACCCACATTTATTAGCCCTATCAATAGATAGGGCTAATAACACACACATATCACTCACTATGTCTAACATAACATAACATCACGCCTGTAATCCCAGAAGGGTTAGGCAGAGGTGTACCTAATATTACACCCACATTTATTAGCCCTATCAATAGATAGGGCTAATAACACACACATATCACTCACTATGTCTAACATAACATAACATCACGCCTGTAATCCCAGAAGGGTTAGGCAGACGTGTACCTAATATTACACCCACATTTATTAGCCCTATCAATAGATAGGGCTAATAACACACACATATCACTCACTGTGTCTAACATAACATAACATCACGCCTGTAATCCCAGAAGGGTTAGGCAAACGTGTACCTAATAGTACACCCACATTTATTAGCCCTATCAATAGATAGGGCTAATAACACACACATATCACTCACTATGTCTAACATAACATAACATCACGCCTGTAATCCCAGAAGGGTTAGGCAGACGTGTACCTAATAGTACACCAACATTTCGCCAGTTATGTTTAAGTTCTATGTAATAGGGAGCGAGCCTATTGTCCCCGACCTGGGAATCGAACCCAGGACCTCTTGCTTGGCAGTAAGTACGCTTACGAGCACTAGACCGAGGCGATATAGTAATTTGTGTAACTACATATAATGTACCTTTTTCTTTTTTTTTTCGGATGGGAAATCATCAAATGACTCCTCCCGCTCTGGGCGGAGCAGGAGGGTGTGTCAGACTTTTACTGACTAAAATGTTCCTTCATCGCCCTTTGTGTTCCAGGGCCACGGTATCTCTTTCGAACAGTCCCGCAACTCCGGCAGGCATCGGCCCTTGCGGACCTGTAATAATAAGACAAATAAGCGGTACTCCTAGACACCGCTCGTATTGTTGGGAGGTTTCTTTCTCTGGAGTCAGGGCTCCAGAGAAAGAAACCTCCCAACAACAACCTGCCGGTAGCTTGGACCCTGTTCCCGATACCGGTAGGCTACATTTTTTTATTTTTTTTAATGATTTTTTTTGTTGTTTCTAGGCTTCCGTACCTCAAAGGCAAAAAAGGAAGCCTTATAAGTTCACTTTCTTGTCCTTCCGTCCGTCTGTCACCACCGATTTTCTCAGGAACGGGTGGACCTAGCAAGTTGAAATTTATACCAGATAATGAAGTCTATAAGGTGTATAAAAATCAGTCCTGAGTCAACACGATAAAAAGATATGGGCAAATTCAGATTTTCGCGAAAACTTGTAAGTACCAAAATTTGCCTTAATTTTCATTTATTTTTTTATTTTTCTGAATTTTCCCCTTACTTTTGCTATATGACCTTGCTTTTAACCTAAATTGACAATTCTAGGTCAACCGGAAGTACCCTATAGGTTTTGGGTCGGAAACCTAAATGGTAGTTCCCGTTGACCTAGAATCACGAAATTTGGCAAAAAGCAAGGTCTTACAGCACATGCAAAGGAAAAAATCCCGTAAATATGTAGTTTAATAACAAAAAAAAGTGATTTTACTATTACAAACTTATTATTAGCGGTTGGTTTTAATAACTGCTTCTAGGGATCGAACAGCAAAGTTAAGTTTGTCCTTTAAAAAGTTTGTACAGAACCTTCGGTGCGCGAGTCCGACTCGCTCTTGACCGGTTTTTGTTTAAGGAATATTATCATCATCAGCCTATTAACGTTCCCACTGCTGGGACACAGACATCTTCTCTATGAGAGGGAATATTATTAAAATGTATGAAGTAAAGAGATAAACAAAGGAAAGAAATAATACTCATCTTCTCCTTAACCGGCAGTAATTAATTAAGTCATCATAGCACATAAGAGTACTCCATCCTCAAAACTAAATGCAATATACTTAACAACGTTCTCATTAGTTGCGTTAGAATTCGGTATACTGCTGCAAATTAGGTTAATCATGTATTTTAGTTCAGAAGGGTACTGAATTATTAATTGCACGACTTGTTCATTAAGGAAATTTACGATCATAAACGTATTGCAGGTATAATAATGTTGCATACGGTGGAAGGTAGGTAAAGGGGAATTTCTGTGGAGTTATCAAAAGAACGATAGAGGTACAGACGACAACACCATAAGCTACTTCAATCTGTCAAATTTCTTCAATCGATTTTAAACTGTATGGCTAAAGAATTAGGTTCAGGGTTGATAAATGAAAAAATTGTCAGTTTCAGGGAGCTTGACGTTAAATCTGTACGAAGGTAGGTACTCGATGGAGCTGTTGCAGTCATTTCTGTGATAAATTATGCGCCGTGCTAAGAAGTTCTGTCTCATTGTATAGAGGGTACAAAGGAGGAGGTTTTAGTTACGTTTGAGGTGTTGAATGTTATAGTTTTATAGGGAAGAATTACATGTGAGAAACGATTTGCTGACATGTGGGGTTTTGGTAATTTAAGATATTCAGTAGTAAAACACACAAAAAACAGAGGGACAGGGAGAGGAAGGCCAAAGAAAAGATGGATGGATTGTGTGGGAGTGATATGAAAGAGAAAATGTTATAGTTTTATAGGGAAGAATTACATGTGAGAAACGATTTGCTGACATGTGGGGTTTTGGTAATTTAAGATATTCAGTAGTAAAAACACACAAAAAACAGAGGGACAGGGAGAGGAAGGCCAAAGAAAAGATGGATGGATTGTGTGGGGAGTGATATGAAAGAGAAAGGATTCTTCTTCTTTTTTATATCGTATCGATTTTCTTTCCAATTACACGGTGTAGGCCCAGTAGGTGGCCACGTTTATTCCAGCGATAGAGGCGCTGTACAGGTCGTCAAGAGAGCAGGTAACGGACACCCGGGACACTCCAGCAGGTGGGGCATTGTCTGGTCTGGAGCGCCGCACTCGCACTAGGTGTTGGAAGAACCAATAGGGTAGATGACACCATAAAACAATAATTCCCAGACACCTATCTCTAAAAAAAACACTTTATTTTGGGCCTGAAAATCCGATTGATTTTCAATTAATTGCCAAATTCGATTTTTAGTTGCTTTGAAATCAATAAATAGTTGAGTTGACTGTTTATTCAACTCAATGAGTTGAATAAACAGTGACGTCACAGTTGGCTATTGCCATACAAAATCTATGAGAGAACCGCGTTTTGACAGCTCTTAAAAAGTATCTCAATTGATTGGTGTGTCATCTACGCCATTATACCCTATTTTGCCAGGTTATGCGGATTAAGTGATGCCGTGATGTCTGACAGGGAGAATGGAAGAAGGAAACGTGTTGCGACGACCCCAAAATAGAATGGGACAAAATCAGAAGGGTGATGATAGTTTTAAAAAACAGTTAGGTAAAAACGTCACCTGTATTTTAAAAACTAGATGACGCCGGCAGTGTTTCGTACGTGACTACTCTAGAAAAAACAGCCTAAACAAACTCAGAGGTCTCTTTTAAAGTCCAGACATAATCTTGGTCCAGTCTCATAATATGTTGAGTGAATATTGAAATGGTAAAGTACAACCGAGTTCACTGACGGTCTGCCACTTGTCACCTGTATGCTTTAAGTAATAAGGTTGAAAAGAGGTCGACTGTCAGTGAAATCAGTAGAAGGTACGTGTCTTTTATATTACGTTCAGTCTATTCACAGTTACCTTTAACAAGTGCAATCCAACACTATTCCTGAAAATAAACGCTTTTATAGATACTCTATGAGTGGGTAGCGTTGAACTAAGGTAGGTATATACTGCAGGTTTCACGTTCCGTAACTTGCATAACTGGTTAATTATTAAAGTGGTCCATCAAAATTGACATTTTGGAGAATCAGAATGATGACAGCCGCATGCACGATGACCGCTGGGCAAAAGTCGACACGATGGTTGCTGGAAGACGGAAGGCGCCGCCGAGGTCGGTAAGAGGTGGCCAGACGGTCCTGGACGAGTACCGCGAGGGCTCGTTCGAGGAGGCACGGGAAAAGAGCACATGGAATTGGGGGAGGTCTTTGCCCAGCAGTGGAGACAGAACTGACTATTAAAAATAAACTCAAGCGGGCTGCCGATACTTAATAGTTACTTACTTAGGTACACGGGACTTACGAACAGTAAGTCGTGGGTTCGAACCCAGACAGGCGCATTACTTTGTGTAATTTATTTCATCACCACTGCTCTCAAAACGGTGAAGGAAAACATCGTGAAGAAACCGGCATGTCCTAGAACCTTCGAAGACATGTGACATCTACCAACCCGCACTGGGCCCGCGTGGTGAATTATAGCCTTTCTGACCCGTGGAACACCAAACTGGTTCACCTAGGTGTTCCAAGGTTAACTTTCTGTACCCCTGGTTCACCTAGGTGTTCCACGGTTAACTTTCTATACCCCTGGTTCACCTAGGTGTTCCACGGTTAACTTTCTATACCCCTGGTTCACCTAGGTGTTCCACGGTTAACTTTCTATACCCCTGGTTCACCTAGGTGTTCTACGGTTAACTTTCTGTATCCCTGGTTCACCAAGGTGTTCCACGGTTCATTTTCTGTACCCCTGGTTCACCTAGGTGTTCCACGGTTAATTTTCTGTACCCTTAGTTCACCTAGGTGTACCACGGTTTCCCTCTCATTGAGAGGAGGCCGTGTCCCAGCAGTGGGAACATTATAGGCTGATGATTATGATGATCCGACTTAGGTACTCACTACCCCTAAAATTAATAGTAGTTAGCCCTCTCATATCTAAATGACGATAAAGCCACTCACACGCCGTTTAAAAATCGCTTCCCCGACATTTTTACTAACAGCACATTTCACTAAACACTTGAGGTGTTTTGAGTGAGCTCTTGACGGTGGATGTAGTAATTTATGTGGCGAGGCGTGGCGGTCGCGAGTAAACGCCCTCCTCGTCATTAGTGTTAGGCGAGAACGTCACTGGCTAATTACAGAAGATTGATGAAGGCTCCCCCACTTGACTACTAGCGCTTATTCCGCCTGTAAAGCCGCGACTTGCGTGCCAGCGACAGCGGAGTGGGACTTTTCTTTTTCTATTTAACGGGTCAGCGAATTTGCGATGTTATTTCCGAAAAATATTTTCGAATTTTCCTAATAAATTCGGTTCTGAAAATTTTATTTACAAACTGTTAAAAATCGGAATTGTTTTTCGTAGTAAATTCTTACGTTGGTATGCAAAACAACATAATATCACGCCTGTAACCCCCGAAGGGTTAGGTAGAGGTGTACCTAAATGTAATAGGGGGCGATCCTATTGCCATCAACTGGGCACAAATCAAGACTCCGTGGCTGCTACTGAGAAATTCCTGATGGAAAAGTTCAATTACAATTTGGCCGACCCAGGAATCGAACTCAGGACCTCATGCTAAATAGTCGCAATTGCAACCACAAAGACCAACGAGGCAGTCAAATAGGCATAGGCAATATTAATACATTTTTTTTCATACTTCCTTTTTCCGCGTTACTAGAATGCGGGCCTTACATAAACTGCGTTACATTTCTAAGAAAAATTGAGATCGATGCGAATAAAATGAATGAAGTCCCAACATAAAGTTATTCTCAGTAGCTAGGGAGGTATAGTTATAGTATTTTCTCATTGTGAGCGTTTGCGAAGCCAGCCAGCATTATGGCGAGCAGTCTTGTCGGAAAATTAGCGCCCTTTTAGGAGATGAAAAACTCCGTTCCCTTAGGATAGAACGAAACGGGTTGCAATGGAATTGTGAGGGTTCGATGATGTATACCTATATGCACATCACATGATGTTTTCGTAGTTGTTGGTTCTTATTGAATATTGATGTTTTTTGAAACGATTTTAATTTAGCTGTTATTATTTTTATTGTAAATGCGTGTTAGACTAGTATATTTCTGCATGATAAGCATTCATTAAACTAGTGTTTTTGCATTATTTATTTATTTAAACTTGATGTATAGTAGTGGTAAATATGCGGACTTAATGCCACAAGGCATTCTCTACCAATCAACCTTTGGATTAAATAGAACAACAATGTGATATGGTTTCACTACATAATTAATTAATAAACTTATAGAAATACAATTCAAGGAATTTATATCAAATTCTAATTTACTAAAGATGGTATACAAAGGAAATTCAAGAAGTCTGCGAAGTACATAGGTACTAAGTATTTACTTAGTGCAAAATAGAGCTTGCCTCGTAAATATTTTAAGCGGAATTATTTTGTCTGGAACGACGAAGCAACTGCTTGTACTTGGTTTAAAATTTGTATAAATTAGATGCGTTACTCTACTGTAAAATTTACAGCATCAGACGTCTTGGTATCATGACATATTGTATAGTCTGTGGAACTTTAGTTCTCCGGATAACAAGGATGTAACTTATTTTAAAAGAAAGTTTGCTTTTCAATGAAGATATCGACATATTCGCAACTCGTAAGTTACATAGTTTTCTAACAAGCTGTTTTTAACTTCTGCTTGTTTGCCAGAAGTTACATGTATGTAACATACATACCATATGTAACAGTAGGTTCATACTAATCCTCCTCCTCATCCTATCAGCCGAAAGACGTCCACTGCTGGACATAGGCCTCCCCCAAGTGTCGCCACATGCATCGGTCCCGACTCGCATCCAGCGGATTCCCGTAACCTTCACCAGGTCATCGGTCCGCCCAGTGGGAGGCCTTCCAACGCAACGTCTTCCGGTTCGCGGTCGCCACTCCAGAACTTTTCGGCCGCATCGGCCATCCGTTCTGCGAGCAATGTGCCTTTTTTTTTTTTTCGGATGGGAAATCATCAAATAACTCCGCCCGCTCTGGGCGGAGCAGGAGGGAGTGTCAGACTTTTACTGACTAAAACCCATCCATGTTCCTTCATCGCCCTTTGTGTTCCGGGGCCACGGTATCTCTTTGGAACAGTTTGCAACCCCGGCAGGCATCGGTACTTACGGACCCCTTCCCTTTTGCTGACTCTCTTTGAGGCGCGCGTGGAACACGAACGCGCCGTCGACACGGCCTGTCGTCATGAGACGGATGGACGGCGAGCTAGCCCATAGCCCACCGTCCACAGGCCCGCATGTGCTGCCCCCTGCCACTTAAGTTTGTCAATTCTTCGGGCTACGTCGGTAACCTTTTTTTTAACCATACTAATACTACTAATTATATCCTTTTTAGCAATCACTTAACAACTGACTGACTGTGACCGACTGTGACTGAAAAGTTGGGTTGTAATTGGTTATCGTGATATGGACTTGTGATGATATGGTGATATGGTGTATGATATGACTAGAAAGAAGGTGACTGCTGAAACGACGAGTAATAGAGAAGTATGGAAGAAGAAGACATGCTGCGCCGACCACCAATAGATTGGGATAAGGGCAGGACAATGATGATGATTTAGAACAGAGTTTCTCAAACTTCTGGCTCCACGTACCCCCATTCAAGTTTTATTCAATGACTAGCTGACCTGCGCAACTTTGTCTGCGTCACATAATATAGCTTATAACATGTCATTTTGTGCATTAAATTACGAACAAAAACCTTTTAAAATCAATATTGCTTACTTCCCATCATCATCACATAGTAGTTTTGGCGTGAAGCCGTACCATACACACAGACAAACAGACACAAATTCTAAAAAGTCACTTTATATCATCAGTTACGTTTTTCTAACAAAAGCCACTTATTTATTCTCGAAAATTCTCAATGTACAGTTTTTCTTTCGTTACTGTTTTATTATATGTATAGATAGCGAACCCCCAACTCCCCCAACAAGAAAAGAATAACATTGTATATAGAATAAAATAAAGTTTAATAATTGAATAAAAGGTAACAAATACAAGCCAAAAACAAATATCTTATTAATGCGATGGATGGGCTTGTTTCTTGTCACAAATTGAGTCAATTTTTTAAATAATAATGGACAATTAAAGCCTTAATTGCGCGCACGCCTTCATACTTTCCCCACGCGCCTGCCAGTCACCCAGCTGCCATTACGTAAATGTTGTCGTGAACCCACTACCGTCGCATGACGAACCCCTAGGGGTTCGCGAACCCCACTTTGAGTAACCCTGATTTAGAACATATGCTTTTATCTTGTTTAAAGAGGAGCGTTTCAGGAAAATAATAATCCAAACCGTATCCTAAAACTTAAGCTTAATAAACTGCATTTTTTTCTAAAGAAATAATAATGGCTTACAATTGCTAAATTCCTTTTGAAGTAGAATATTCGTAAGTTTCTACTGCTATCTAGGGCACCGTTTGCGAGAGGTAGGTACCTAATGCAGCAAGACCTCTTGGCGATAATTGATGTAGTCGTAGGTATGTATGTACTGTGTCTTATTTACTTCCTAATGGCTTAAATCGCTGAACTAGTCCTTGATTGGACTTGAGATTCGACTGAATAAAGTTTAAATAAATAATAGACTACCTAACAAGCCAGTGGTGAATTTGTGATAGGCTATTAGGTATTAGTACTACTTATCCATTACTAGGTTTCCAGGTTATGGGTTACGAGAAGCTCCTGTGTCAATCATAACAGCCGCTCGGGTCGATATTCAGGTTAAGCTGCGCTTGCCTAGGTTGATCAGTGGATGGGTGACCACCCATTACATACCGAGTTTCCTCCGTGCCTCGGAAAGCAAGTTAAGCCTTTGGTCCCGGCTGTTTTGTAGATCTTTGACAGTCGTACAGTTAGTCAGTGGCCCGAAAGTCTGACAACCAGTCTTACCAAGAAGTATCGCATTACCCAATGCTAACTGGATTGTGGTGGAGGTCAGAAATGAAGTGGCTCTATGTAAAATACTGGTATTCAGCTGCATCCCGTAAGACCGGAAGCCGACCCCAGCATAGTTGGGAAAAGGCTAGCCAGGTGATGATCGATTACTAGGTTTCGAAGTCGCAAATTAAGCCGCAAGAACATACTAACACATAACATACCTACTAAAGTACACTGTAACCTAACTTAGGCTTTAGTCTATGTGATTGTCAGATTTTATAAAAATGATGCAAGTTGATGCAGTCGTTACTAAGGTGACATAAAAGTTAAGCCGTTCTAACTGTCACATGTCATTGCGAAGCTTATGTTTTTTAATTATTATTTTCACAGATTGATTGATGGATACATTACGGCTTTGTGATTGACCTACTGGTCAGCGACGCTCAAACTGTTTACATGCAGGACAAAATGTCGTAGTTTTTTTTTGTGATACAATTTGTAAAGAGCTAGTTTGTATGTAGAGGGTAATCTTCGGAACTTCTAATCCGATTCCGAAATTTGTTTTACTGAGGAAGAGCTACATTATCGCTGAGTAAATATCCCGAGAAAATAACAGTCTATGATACTGTAATTTTCATACATAACAGGAGCGAAACCGCGAGCAAAAGCTGGTTTTTAATAAGCGTTGAAAAATGTAATTGTTTATGGGTTTAGTCTAGAGTCATGTACTGTATTTTAAGTAATAGCTTGCTCGTCGATATCCCTAACACTCTGTATACGTAAAACCACTTCGTATTAATCTGCAAAATCGTCAAAGCTTTTTCCAAGATAAGAAAGAAAAACTTGGCTCCCTCTTCAGATGATTTAAACTTACCGAACTTTATACACACACAACATGTCTACGGTTATACCCGAAGATAAATATAAAAAGGAAATAATGAAACGCACGCTTGGGAGCTATTTCCGAAGACCGGATACGCGGAGCCGACGAATGCGTTCGCTCTGGAACATTTATATGTAGCCTTCCTTCATATTTGCTTTTGTGTTGTATTATAATACGGCTTATATACTGTTATATACTCTTGTGTAGTACTTTTGCGATCATGAAAGTTATGTTATTTCTTAGTAACTGTGGAAATATTTTCATTGCTATATTTTTACCGGTATTCTGTATCCGATTAAACGGATATTGTTATCATGACAATTTCAGTAACAATTTTTTTTTTTGCAATATGTGTAGGACGTAGGAACTTGAGTACAAAGATGAATTCAAAATATTTTAATACTTAAGGGCTATATATCCCTCAAATGGCTTAGCATGATCTTCCGTTACGCCTAAAATACTGCAGCATTAATTTTGAAATAAATATATGGTAAATTTGAAGATTAATGATAAGTCCTATGTGCGACGAAAACACGATTCCATAAAGTTTTCTCGATAGAAAAAAAATACAAAGTTACCTCCAAATCGAACAATAAACCGCTGGTATTCAAAAAGTACTTCAAATTAGATCATGAAACCTTGCATACTAACTGAACTAACTATAAAGCTAGTAGTAGTAGTCTTATGTGTTTTATTTTTTTAGTCCAATCAATAGATTTTTTGTAAATCGCAAAAATCCACTCATTTCGCACTATTCGGCCGCTGTGACTGACGTAACAACCGCTTTGCAGTGCAAGCTGATTAGAACTCTATTCTAACAGTATTTCAAACGAATTTTGAACCACCACAAATAGAGTTGCTAATTTTAGGGTTAGAAGGGCCTTAATCTTTACTAAGTGACACTTAGATAAAATCACATTGTCGGATGTTATTATATTTAGGCAATCATGCAACTTTGTCGCTTAGATTTAGTCTTCTTTTTCGCGTGGTCAGTGCCTAAACTTGTGTCATAGTTTCTATGACACTCATGGGGCTCTGACTTGGCTTTACATGCCGTCAAGAAATATCTCTCAGGCATGCTGGTTTCCTCACGATGTTTTCGTTCACTGAAGCAAGTGATAATTATACAACACGCACATAAATCCGAAAATCAATCATAGGTGCGTGTTTTGGTTTCGAACTTGACACCTATAACTTGGCAGTCCGATGGTCACACTACTTGGCTATCTCTAATATTTTGTTTATTCTTTCTTTTTATTTAAATCTAGTGAAAACTAAAGTCATAGTTTTGCTTCCAATAATAAAATGCACCTCTTGTTATACGCTCAACTTTACCAGTAAACTCTTATTTTACTCAATCCAAAACCCGACCATGTAGAGTACCAGTATTACCTTTCATCACCCACTCCACGTTATCCAATACGTAATACATACATCTAGTGGCTTTCATTATAAATCCTCGCAATAATACGGTTAGCTATTGATTCTTTCATCCAACAGGCAAGCTCAGTACCTACTCTACCGTAAGAACGTGTTCAATTGTCGAGAGGGAGGGTAGTGCTGGCTATACGAGAACGACTAGGGTAGGTAGGTACAGTCATGAGCTCCAATATGTAGGTACTCTATGTATATGTTACAGTTCAAACTGTGAATATGATCAAAAGCAATTTCGGATACTTTCAGTCAAAATTGTTTTAAAGTAAAAATATTATCTAGAGTAACTTTGTAAATATCAATGTTAGTAATTGTTAAAATAGTAATAATTGTAACCGGTTTAAAGTAGTTTTGATTAGATTTAATGATAAGCAGTTTCGACACTTACTTAAATTGAAAAGTTTTTAAGGTTTTTCTCGTAAGAAACACCAGCTATCAGGTAGGACCAGGTTCGTAGGTGTTTCTATAACACTTATTTAATAATGCATTCCAAGATTCAACATTTGCAACAACATAAAATAGCAACCAACAACCAAGACATTGGGAAAAAGTCACTTTTAAAGTAGCAAACTGTTATAGGTACTTTATTAGTGTTTATGCCTGTACAGTCCTGAGCATCAACATATTTACACTTATCAAAATTGAAATGCGATTCTCTCGTGTTATAACGATTGCAACATTGAAATAAGGCTAATTTAATAGTAATAACGGTTCCAAGATATTATGTAAGTAACAACATGAAATAACAACCAGTACCATAGAATAAAATCCCTTTTAAAAGTAGCAAACTGTTTATGTCGGCGTCATATTGTAAAACCCGTCATTTTGTAATCTGCCTAGTCAGATTGTAATCCCTGCAGACAGAAATAGGAGCCCAGGCGAGTATAAAGTGTTTTGAGGTTAGGTTACATTAATCGGTTTTTCTCAGGAATGGTGCATAATTTTTTCATGGGAGTGGTAACAGGGGGCAAGGGGGACCTCCCTCGCCCCCTCCACAGCGCGCGAGGTGAGCTCCGTCGCATGCATTTGACAATTTGACGGTTTCACTTCGACAGTTACAATCTGACTAGGCAGTTTACAAAATGGCGGGTTTTATAATATGACGCCGACATATACATAATAGTGCGAGTGCCTGTACACATATCCGGGTATGTAGTACCTCTATAGTCGGGCCAATAAAAGTCGAGAACCGGTTCTTTATACCCGTGAATTTGAAATTGCACAAAACAAAAGAGGGTGCGACATTACATCAATCTTCATTTATTTGTTGGCAGCCTTTATAATGGATGTTTTAATTAAAAATAAACAGTTGTTGTTGAGTGTGTGGATCTAATTATTTAATGGAATTGCTCATTTTGATTATAATACAATGATAAGGTCTGTTTTAACGTCAATATTGATGTTTTGTGTGAGTTGGTTGAATTGGCTTGTTTGTCGTGAGTTTATAAGGATTGCTCTTTCGAAGAACCTTTATAACAGTCTGAAAAATATTATTTCGATTTATTGGAAACTAAAACCAGTTTTCTAATAACATTCCTTAGATTCCATTCTTCTAAATGATAAGAAAATATATAACTAGACCCATCTTTTAATTTTATTGAATATTTTTTTCAAGATACCTCAATACCTATGCCATCGCAGACTAGTTCGTTTACTGATTTGGTGGCGGTTTTTGTGTGAATATAATAATAATAAATTTATCTTTTGACTGATTTGTAAGCCATACAGGGCTAAGTTACCTTGACTGGATTCAAACTATTCTTAAAACTTTATTTAAAAAATTGTAGAGCAAATAATCAAAACTCGAGCAAATCGTAAAAAAAATAAAAAAACACACGTTACCTTCAAATAAGATTTTCTAAAATATTACGATGTACTCAGAACTCAGAGAATGAGTAATAAATAAAGGAAAACTTCTAGATACCGAGATATATTACCCAACAATTTTCAACTGTAACTTATAGCGGCGCTCGTACAATTTATAGCATGTTTTCAATATCTTCGTTGTATATTCAAATCTGTTAGAATAAAAAACTAGGACAAAGATAAAAAAACACAGTAACCATAAAAATACTGAACATAAATACAATTATATAACATTTACATAAGTATTATCAAATGCTTCGTGAAAATTAATTTCTTGGAAAAATGGCGGCTCTGGCCTTACTGCTGAAAACACTTATCATTCAGAACTACACTCAGATACTCACTTATCCATAGGTACCTGCTATAAAATGGACACAGGTTGGCCGAAGCAAGAAAAACCTGTTCAGGTGGAGATTCATAGATGACTCTGCCCCCGAGTGTAAATGTAGACAAACGATGGCACACTTTGTATGGCGCACTGCCTGTCCTGTTGCTTGCACATCACAGGAGCTGATGGACGCTACTGAAAGTGCCAAATTTGTCGCCAAATTTTGGGCTGACGCAATTTAGATTGTCATCGACACGCTTAGAAGTCTTTATAAAATCAAAATCCACTCTGTTTATCTGTCTGTTATGTTTTCAGTTTTTCACGCTTTCACGGATTTAGATGAAATTGGGCTTTCAGCTAAACCATGACCTGGGTTGGGTGGGACATAGTATGGGATACTCATTTTTAAGCCCGCATAATTATATGTGTATAATTTTTGGAAAACACGCGGGTGAAGCCTCGAGCGAAAGTTGATGTACCTACAAAACGTGTCAGTTTTCCCCTACGGATATCTGGAGCAGTTTATTGTGATAAAGTTTTTGTCAGTCCAGATAATAAATTAATAATAATAATATTTTTTTATTGTTTCATAAAAAATGTTACAATAAGATGTGACACTGGATGCTGCACTAGGATACCCTGTGTCGCAGGATCCAGTCTCTCTCGTCAAATATGGTTGTTTATGAAGAGGTATCAAATGCAACGGTTTCAATCATGAAAGAAAACTAAAACTAAAAGGTAACTTATGGTTACGGTTATGTCTGTTATGTTTTCAGTTTTTCACGCCTTCACGGATTTAGATGAAATTAGATGAATTTCAGCTAAGCCATGACCTGAGTTGGGACATAGTATGGGATAGTCATTTTTAGGCCCGTATAATTATATGTGTATAATTTTTGGAAAACACGCGGGTGAAGCCTCGAGCGAAAGTTATGTACCTACGAAACGTGTCAGATTTTCCCAACGGATATCTGGAGCAGTTTATTGTGATAAAGTTTTTGTCAGTCCAGATACATTTGGGAGATCTTAAGTGGTTTTCTAGTCCGTGGATTATTTATTTATATGGCACTTCAACGAGTTACTCACTAAAACACATAAATATAAATCACAGATAATTTTTAGGTAAAGTGAATTCGTCACTTATAGAAGTGCACAGCCCTCGCAGAATACGTAGATTACATAATTACGATTACAAGATTACAGTCATTACTGTATCTTATACAATATAAAGATAATTAAAAATTTAAAATTAAAGATGGGCTGTGTACAACATTAAGCCGGTGCACGGTGGGAAATACAGAATTATTTAACAACAAAAAAATGTATAAATTAAGAACAACAAATAAAATAAAATATTAAAAGGCTGGTAAAGAAGAGAATGGAAGTGGATGATCATTTTTACATTTATTTATTTTGGTTTATGGATACTATTGCGTAGGTGATAGACAATTGTATGATGTACTATGACAGTGTTTGACTGTCTAGCCCAGTCGCTAAATAAACATTATTAGAAACAATGGAATCACGGTCGAAGAGCGAGCTCGTGGACAATAATACTCAAAAAAAACAAACCGGCCAAGTGCGAGTCGGACTCGCGCACGAGGGGTTCCGTACCAATTATTATAAAAAAAACACGTTTGTTGTATGGGAGACCCCTTAAATATTAATTTTATTCTGTTTTTAGTATTTGTTGTTATAGCGGCAACAGAAATACATCATCTGTGAAAATTTCAACTGTCTAGCTGTCACGGTTCATGAGATACAGCCTGATGACAGACAGACGGACAGACGGACAGACAGACGGACAGACAGCGAAGTCTTAGTAATAGGGTTCCGTTTTTACCCTTTGGGTACGGAACCCTAAAAACTCATAAAGTAACCTGTATAAGAAAGTCATGATATGTTAACGACCTATTGCAGTATTATTTCCCGAGCTCACAAAAACATTAACAGAAATCAGCTCTTTCATTAATAAAACGCGAAGATGTTAAATAGTATTAGATGCTAAAATAATACCCAATATTTTCTTTTTCCCATTATGAGCAATTCTTCAATGTTTTTCGTGTGTAAACAGCTGAAATTTAAAAATAACAGCCGTTGAAACCTCTCGCAAACATTGTTGGGTGCGAAAAAGTTATCCAATTCAAGTTTACGATGCACTGAACCAGCGTAGCGCTTTATTCCACAAATAAACAATACCAACCATTGGTTTTATTAGGCGATAAAAGCCAATTTATAACTCTGATTAAATAGTGAATTTTATAAATGCGTTTCTAAATATTTAAAATGTCGCACGCAATATTCGTCGATTTGTAAGTTTTGAAAATGATATTTCAATATCATTTATTTTGTTTACCAAAATACGTTGCTATTGAAAGGCACTGCACCAAAAAAATCAACATGTCATTTCGTGAAAATTAAATTCTACAAAGACGTGGAATTTCATTCACCGTTAACTATTGTTACTACACAAAATCCTCAGAAAACCAGAGAAAGCTTCAAGTACACTCACCGTCTTCAATATTATAAGTGAAGTAAGTTGAGAATTCTACATAGGTACATTTATGAGAGAAGTTCTTATCCGCATGAAATTACACGTTTTACTGTCTCTTTGTAGCTGCACTAGCATCGATGTGGCGTTGTGAACGCAGCTCCAACTGTGCCGCACTTGACACAGATGGGAGACGAGGTAAGAGCAGCTTAGTGCTATGTTTAGTTACAACGCATAGGTAGCGCAGCTACTCGCACAAAGCTGACCCCACACGGAAATAGACTGCGTATAAAAGATTTTATGCATTCTCGATCAAAGTGGCTGTGTCAAAACCGTAACAGGCGCAGTAACAGTTGTTGTCGTCGTTTGCACGAAACTTTCTCGTTGTTGCTTTGCTTGTGATAAATCTCTCGTTGGGGTACTCTTTTGTTCAGGTTCGTGTTGGAAAATTGGCACCGCTTTTACTATTGTTAGTCTCCGTAGATGAATTGTGTTCGATTTGAGGGAATAAATTACAATAAAAACGTCCTAAAGATTTATTTCAGGGGACATATTACTTCGATATATTTTTCTTTGTGGTATTAACATCCGAAACTTGCTCTTCAATAGATAGGTTTTTATATGAGTTTTTCTTCTGAGAATGTCTTTTATCAACATAAAAAACAAAAGAGACCTTTTAAAGTTAGAAGTATGTAGAAAACAAAGGAATAAAAAGGTATATCTAGTTGGTAAGAAAAGCAACTAGGTAGCAAAGGGTTGACGCTTTTCTACTAACTACGCCTCATTAAAAATACTAAGGACACGAAACAGAATTTGATAGATAAAAAAACAACAGTTAAACAAAATACTGTTTATGTCTTGTTATCCAATGATATTTAATTAAACAGATATGTTATGAGCGCGCAATTTGTTAGAATATCATTGTTGTTATCACATTCATAAATGAAACACGTAAGTACTTTAGTAGGTAAATAAATACTGTTATACAATAATAAGTCTACGACAGAAAAATAAACAGAATTGCAATTTGAATATTCAGGGAAACAAAAAGCGTATTATTTAAGATGCGGCCGGCTGTGATAGCGGGTCGCCATAATTTATCATCACCATCTTTTGACAAACTCTAAATATTTCAGTCCCTTTTGTTCCTGTAAAATAAACCACAATAACAGGAACGGTACAAATCAGCTAAACGCGGGAAATGTTACCAATTCCAAGGGGGAAATTCCGGTGGGAAAATATCTTTGGAATAAATGTGAATAAATAGGGCTTGCGAGATTAAAAGCGGACCGCTTGATATATGGCAGTCGGTGGCGGCACCCTTGGGCGCCACGCGCCGCCGCCGCGGCCGCCAGGTCACGAGTTACTGGCCAGCAGATAAAAAGAACTAAGATTCGTAAATAAATTTAAAATACACAAACATTGTCTAACAGTTGTCTATGGTTCACGATTGTTATTTCAGCCCGAAGTCATGGTCGTTTATGTCCGTTCAGATTAAACACCCCTGTTACATTTCTATTCAATTTATCAGCATAAACACGCAAACAAAATGTCTTTTTCGTTAATTGGCGAGAAGACGAGCAACATCGAAGAAAGTGGAAGGAATGGGGCGATGCTTTCACACAGGATAGGCTAAAAAAAACACACGCACAAAAATAAAACTTCAACAGTCAAAGCATTCACGTGACTCTTTTTGTTTTCCATAAATATAAAGGAGATGGCTTACCATATTACAAGCGTAAAGACCAAAATTCAAAATGAAAATTGTTTAGCTTGGAGTTACTTAAATATTAAAATAGCTTTGTAAAAACACGTGGAAGTTGGAACATCCTCAAAACACTGGGCTAAGCGAGAAAACAAAGTGGAGATTCCTTGAAAAAGTGCGGAAAATATTTATGAAAAGTTGTTTTTCTGGTGTCTGTTACATTTTGATGATAATACCTCAAATCCATTTAGCAACAAATTAGAAGCGAAAAGAAATTACAGAACGATGATTTTGATGGAAGTTAATAATTTCCGTATAATAAAATAATGCACGGAGAACTTGAGTCCAAGGAGTAGAATATTTTGTTCGCGATTAAGATTTTAAGTGGAAAGTTGTGCCCAAAGTACTAATGGAAAAGTTGTTCGGAATCTGTCCGGGATCCGGATAAAGCGGGTAAAAGAAAGGAATAGCGCTTCAACTTAAAGATGAAATTGTTGTTGAATGTAAAACACATTTAAATTAATCTTGCGTCCCGATTTTGGCAAGACACATACTTATAAATAGCATTACTAAGTAATTTGCGGACCATAAAGTTTTTAGGGTTACATATCCAAAGTTCAAACGGTCCGAACAAACCACTTTTTGCTAGCGTCGCTAATATCCATGAACTAAATTGGGAATTTCAAGCGTTTTCGGGGTAACATTCAAGTTAAACAGACCAATAATTTATTTTCGAGTAAACATTAATATAATTTTGTGGAGTTAGGCCCTTAGAGTAAAGAATCTAACCGAATTACAAGGAGTAAAGTGGGCTTGAATGTGTCTACTCTTGTTTACTATGTACATAGGTACACATAGCACGTCCTCAGGGACTAAGTCGAGCGTCATTTAATGTTGACTACATTAAGTACTGCGTACGCTGAAAGACCACCCGGCTGCCATTTAGTTTGTGGCACTAATTAGATTGTCATTAACGTAGAGACTGTTTATCTACGATACTCATTATCTAAGAAAAAGGGAAAAGAAAAAGGACATGCTCTGAAAGTAGAAATATCAAGAACATGCGACTCGTTTCTACTTCGTACGGATTTTGCGACTTGAAAAAACGTGGAGTTTTCTTTATTATATTTTTAACTAGAATATAATCTATGCTTGTACTGCTTCGTTTGTCTATTGGGTTGAGCGCGACGGCTGAGCAACAGGTCCTGGGTTCGACTTCCGGGTCGCGCAAAGTGTTATTGGGTTTTTCCATCAGGAATTTCTCAGTAGCAGCCACGGAGTCTGAATTTGTACCCGGCTTAAATTTTCCGAGCCTAGAAGACTTTGGAAAATTTAATAAAGATTTTCTCGTAAACTAACGATTGCTACATTAAAATAAGACCAAAACAAAACACTACGCTCGTAAAAACATAAAATTATTAACAAAATACATAATAACAAAACATCACGCCTGCAATCCCCGAAGGGATAGGCAAAAGTGTACATAATAGTAAACCCACATTTCTCCAGTGATATTTTAGCTCATGTAATATGGGGCGAGCCTATTGCCACTAACCGGGGGGCACAAATCCACACCCGTTTGCCGCTATTGAAAAATTCCTGATGGTTAAACCCAACAACTATTTGCTCGACCCGTGAATCGAACCTGGGACCTCATGCTCTGCAGTCGCGGTAGCTACCACTAGACCATCGAGGCAACTAAACAAAATAAGTGTACAATACCTCTTAACGAAACTGAAAACCACTTGTTCTCCCCGTCATTGCGATATTTTTTTGTTCTACACCATACCTGGGAACCTTCTAGTTACGGATATATTGGGGGTCAAAGTTCCAAGTTTTTGCTATTTTTTTTACTTTATAAACCTCCACAATCCCCGTACTATTCAATCCATCCATCAGCACAATGTTTTGAGTGCGTTACATTGAGTTCTACCACAAAACAATTTTTCACCACAAAAAAGTAGTTTTTTTGTGTTAGTTTGATGCACAGAATGCTTGGTTGACGGCTTCGTGATGAGGTTGTTTACACCCAGTACAGTTACAGTAGGAAAAAAACACGTTAATTAAAGTTGCTCAGTGATATATATTAATGCTTATAAATATGACTGTACCTACATTCTAGCCGTGAACATGAGTGGTTCATAAGTCTTACAAACATACACTATAATTAAGCTTCAAAGTTTATAGTAACTAGAGGATAACATAAGTACTGCCTGACCGATATATTAAGCAGCTTACGTTAAGTTCCTGTAGCTGCAGGGAGCGGGGAGCTGCTGCGGGAAGTAAGAAAAACATTGAGTGCATTTGCTTCAGAAGTACGTAAGTATGGAGTTACGGAAGTAGGTATTTAATCTTTAAAGGCGTGTTTAGAAAATATTTATCTAAACCCATGCTATAAATCCTCTATAAAAGTATCTGAAACAGTTAGCTTATTGCCAACATTAAAACAACCAGTGTCATAGTAATTAGTAACCAATCATACAAACGGATGTTATAGTGTTGTACTAAATTTCATTATGCAACTCATTAAAAAAAAATTATAGTATAAAAAAAAAAAAAACTAAAAAACACGCTTTATATAGAAAACCAAACTAAAAAATAGAAAATAAATTTTAATAAATTTGAATTAAGAATAGTGTAAAAAATTCTAACAAAGTTATATGAATACTATTATTATTAGTTAATAAGAAAAAAATGTTTTATTTAAAAAAAAAGCGTGGGGTGCTTTTTAAGATATTATCGAAATGATAATCCTTCTTCTCATTTCTTTCAATGAAATATTTATAACTATTGACACTATGCACCCCACGCTTTTTTTTTTAAATAAAACATTTTTTTCTTATTAACACTATTATTCATAGGTATAACTTTGTTAGCATTTTTTACACTATTCTTAATTCAAATTGATTAAAATTTATTTTCTATTTTTTAGTTTGGTTTTTTATATAAAGCGTGTTTTTTAGTTTTTTTTTAAACTATTATTTATTTTCTACTTTTTAGTTTGGTTTATTTATAAAAGCATGTTTTTTTATTTTTTTTTAAACTGTTATTTAAACTATGATTTATTAAGTCAGTAACTTATCTGAGAAGTGGGTAAATCGGGCGCCTGCTGCCTTCTTTAGATGAGGTAGCTGTTTCTCAGGTTCCCTCTCCGAAAGGTTTATCTTATTTAAAGTTGATGACTTTATCGACTGTAGATCCTAGGCTACGCTAATTAGTAAATGTTATTCCGCAAAATAAAAAATGAGATTTCTGTCCTGAATATTTTGTTTTGATGTATATAAGAAGCTTTTTTGTAAATCACGGTTACCGTTGTATCAAGAATACTAGCTGTTGCCCGCGGCTTCGCCCGCGTGAAGTTTGGTAACTGTCCCACGGGATCATATCTATTCATATTAGAGAGATAAATAGTATCCTACATGTTAATCCAGGTAAAAAACTATCTATGAGTCAAATTTCATAATCATCACAATCACCATCTCTATCACAATCACCATCTTTATCACAATCATCATCACTATCATAATCACAATCACTGTCACAATCACCATCATCGTAATCACAGTAATTATCATCGTAATCACAATCATCATCATCATTGTTATCACAATCATCACAATAAATCAACAATAACCCTGTATAGAAGTCGAATCCGCCATCTTATCTAAATCATCTAAATCTTCTGGATCTCAAAATAAATGCCATATTCGTAATCAGCACCCCTGATAATCTCGGAATTGACACCCATATTGATTTTTAGACATTTCAAATTTTCAACACCATCGCACCTCAACAGGGGATGATGGTATTTCAGTTACACATTAAATCTTAAAATCGCGTTGTTTTTGTAATACACCCGCTCCACCCGATACATCATACAAACAATAACCATGTTGATTTTCAGACTTTGTCACCCCATTTCCCCCCTTAAGGGGCTGAATTCTGAAAAAACCTGAATTGTCATCGGTCTTTGACGGGTGTGCAAAATTTGAATGAAATCTGGCCGCTTAAAGTGGGTCAAAATCGCGCCCTAAGAAGTCGGTTACAAACATACAAAAAACAAACAAACTAACAAACAAACAAACAAACAAACAAACATACAAGTTATAGTATTATGCTATACTTACGCTTCATATTCACCATTCATAATACTATTTATCATGCATTTTATTTGTTTATATATCTACACTCAGCAAATCGATTTAAATACGATTCTTTAACTTGGAAATAGCTGAAATAAAATATTATTATAATTTTCATGTTGTGATATTTACGTCAAGCGTCAAATTGTCAAACTGTCAGTTAGTTTTTTAATTCTCTTTCTGCTCAGTCTATGGTCTAGCTCTATGATTTCTCTTTTTGGTTTGTATAATTTAAATTATTTTTATCAACATGCTTAGCCAATGTATTTTATAAATTATTACGATTGTTTAATAACTTAATATTAAATGATTATATTTATAAAATTCTTTACGCACTCATGTATATGTCCTGGCCGACTACACTTGTCAGTTGAGATGATGGCCACACTAAGAAAACGAAGATTTGAAAGAAGAAGACTACTTTGGGAGAAACGAGCTGACGGACGGCTGAAAGTGGACTCTGAAATCTGATTTGAGGAGTATCAGAGAGCAGCTTGGTTTTAATAATAATAATAATAATAAATTTATTTCATAAAAAGGAGATTGTAGTACATGAGCATAATTACACAGAGTTATACATATAGGTTTGTACCGTGTCAATCACAATCTGGTGGGTGAAGTTCTGCTTTCCTAGCTAGGTTATAGAATAACCTGTATTAAGGATTAGCAGTCCCTGTCCCTTACAAAAGTTACATTAAACTAGTACAATATTTTATTTTATTTTTATACTACAATAATTTTTATAATTGAATACATGCAAGTGTGTGCGAGTGTGTTGTTGATGTGTGTAAGTGTGTGTGATTGATGTGTGTAAGTGGTATGTGCGCGCTTGTGTGTTCGAGAGTGTGTGTGTGTGTGTGATGGAGTGAAAGAGAGTGTGTGTTCGTTTTAATTGAAGTTGAAAAAAAAAATGAAAATGAAAATGAAAATGAAATCTTTATTTGTAAAGAGAGAGTGAGGTAAAATTTGATCTGTCACTGTCACTGACACCTATTGAGATAATTTTCTGTTTCATCATAGCTTTTATTTTGAAGAAATGAACGTAGAATTTTTTTACACTTAAAGTTGGATAGTCCGTAGATCAAACAGATTTTGTTAAATTTATTGTACAAAGTCGGGCCTAAGCAGTTGCAAAATCTACGTGCAAATGATGTGCGTACTTGTGGAAGAGTGCAAATTAAGTCTTTCCTACGCTTAGTTACTATTTTATAAGGGGTTTTACGGTGCTGTAGGAGAACTGTTTGAAGGATGAAATGTTGTCGAACGTTAAGAACATTACAACTACTATACAATAGATCAGTAGGAAACATGAAAGGTCTTGAAGTAGCTACTTTCAGTACCGCTCTGTGTGCAATCTCGAGTGGTTTTAGTATAGTTTTCGCAGCACCACCCCAGCATGTGATACAGTATGTAACAATAGATAAACACAGGGAAAAATAAACTAAACGTATAATGTTTGGGTTCGCGATACTTCGGAGGGTTTTAAATATATAAATTAACTTGCGGACTCTACTGGTGAGTTGATTAATTTGAGTTTTGAAATTAAGGTTTTTGTCAATATGTACTCCTAAATATTTGATATTATCGACTACATTTAGGGATGGGCAGAGACAAGAGGCATTTCCTTGTAGACACCTGTATTTGTGGGCTGTAATAGATACAGGAAATCTTGGCTGAGTGGCAGGACTAATTGAATAGGTGATAAAGTTAGTTTTGGAGGTGTTGAGCGTTAGTGAGTGAGAATAGAGCCAATTTAGGGTTTTGTTAAAACCAGACTGTGCAATTTGCTCAAGTTCCGACCAGGTGTCAGCAACAAAGGTTATAGCAGTATCATCTGCAAAAGTTACTATCTTTGCATTTGTAATATTTAGGTTGCATAAGTCGTTTATAAAAACTAGAAAAAGTGTCGGACCCAATATGCTTCCTTGGGGCACTCCGTAATGGATGGGAAGCTCTTCGCTTTTATGGGTATCTATACTAACCATTTGAGCGCGATCCGAGAGATAGTTTCGGAAAAGATCCAATTGCAAGCCCCTGACACCAATCCTCTCCAGTTTTAGTAAGAGCATAGAAATTGGAACGGTGTCAAATGCTTTCGCAAGATCTATAAACATAGTTAATACCCTTTTGTTTTTGTCTAAGTTAAGCACTATATTGTTAAGCAAATCTTGCACTGCATCTGTGGTGGATTTACCTTTGCGAAAGCCAAATTGTTGCGAAGATATAAGATGATAATGTTCAAGGTAATTAACCAGTCTTTTATTTATGAGGCGTTCGAGGACCTTTGACATGGCACTCAGAACAGCTATTGGGCGATAATTACTGGGCACCTTCCCGTCCCCTCCCTTAAAGACCGGGTGAATTATTGCCTTTTTAAGGGATGTAGGAAAGATACCAGTATCGAAGCATATATTAAAAATATGGCTTAGGATAGGTGCCAGGATATCTGCGTATTTTTTGAGAATGTAAGGCGTGATGCCATCCCAGCCAGTAGCAGCGTTAGACCGTAACGTATTAATGACAGTAATGATTTCTTCGGGATCTACACGGTCTAGGACAAATGAAGAAGCCGTCGAGGGATTGTGTGTACCTTGTGGCAGAGCCAGTGCTTGATTCCCGTTATCTTTTATAATGTCATTGGCAAGCTTTTCGCCGATATTAACAAAATATGAATTAACGCTATTACATGATTGTTTAGGTGAGAGTGACAATGAAAGTAATTGTGTAGCTGTGGTTTTAGTTTTTGAAGTATTGGTTACACGTTTGATGGTATCCCATAAGGTTTTTGGGTTATTACCTGCCTTAGCTAACTCTTGAGTATCATACAGTCTTTTTGCTTTCTTTAGAATACTAACACAATGATTTCTGTATCTCTTATAAGTAATTTTAATTATCTCATTCTCTGGAGATTTTTGTACTTTTTTATGAAGCGCGTCTCTATTCCTAATACACCGCAATAAGCCAGGTGTAATCCAGGGCTTTAAAATCCTTTTTTTAGGGGGGACTTTTTTGGTAATCGTATTATCCGAAATGGCAGAACTAATAAGTTTTATGAGTTTATCAGTAACAGTATTAGCGTCTCTTTCGTCGTAAAGAGGCTTAAGATCTAATTGCCTTATACTTTCATCAAGCCCCTCATAGTCTATCTTCGTAATTGTAGAGCAAGCTGCTTTTTTCAAGTCTTGGTTTTGGATGCATAATAAGGTGGAGAAATGATCGGTAATTGTGGAACTGTAGACGAATGTACGAGTGGGACACTTTGTTCTTAGTATCGTGTGGTCTAGACAGTTATCACCTCTGGTTGGAAGAACATGGGCAGGTAGATAACCATGAAAAGCAAGACAGTCCAAGTATTCGTGAGAACGCATGTCAGACGTGTTTGATTTTATATCTAAATTTAAATCACCAGTTATTATTACAGATTTGAATGCGTGAAGCGAAGAGAGGACATTGTTGAGGGCAGCTATAAAACTTCGTATGCAGTCAGTAGATGGTGAGCGATATATGCACACTATCGCTATCTCAGAACCAATTTTTATAATAAGACCAGAGGCTGATTGGTAAAGGTCTGGTTCTGTTCTGTTTTGGCGGTGAGATTCTTGAACTGTCCAGGGGATCCAACGAAAGTTTCTCCTGGGACTTCTACTCCCGATGTTCGGAGGCTAACTACGTGCCTGTCCGTCTACTGGTCTCGCAGGGCTGTCCTACGTCTGGCCCTGAGTTCTGCACTATCTTGCTGCTGAGCTGTCCTAGTGAACTCTGAGATCTGCGCTGCCGCCGTTTCTACTGCTTCAGAGCTCAACTTCAAGGTTACTCCGGTATCGACCTGCTACCCTGACGCCTGATCCCGTTCTTACAGTGTGGTAAACTCATTATTGTCCATCTAAGTGCATAAACTTTAAAACTGAGTGCGTGCTAGGTAGTTTTTTATAACTAGCTGTATTTTTTATCTTTCCCCTCTATTAAAATTAAATTGAACAAGTCTGCTTATCCATTTATTTTAAATAGGAGCAAGTAGATTTGTTACAAAGTCAAGTTAATATAAAGCGTGTAAAAAGAACATTGTCATGCACCTGCGATTGACTACCACCTACCACAGCGCCGCAAAAAAAAAAACTGATAGATTAATTCTAATTCACGTCGTATCCCGCCATTTTGTTCGATATTGCATTATGTACTTTGTTGTTTACAAAAATGAGTGATACAAGCTTTGTGCATTTTAATAAATATACGATCCAAAATGTAAATAAGTACCTATTATAATAAATAATTATATTAATACCTATACATGGTTTGTTTGTATTAAATACTTAGCAATTAAACTTTCCATGAATTTACATAGACTTCTTACAACACTACAACACCCTATGGTTTCAGAACCTTTTATGGAGGATTCATCTCATAGATGTAGATAAAGTCTTGTATGCAACTGTACATAATTAGGTATTAAAACACTTATTCGATACTATTATAACCCACATTCGTGTTTTAATACCCCTTATTATACAACAGTTGCATAATAGTACATTTTGATACAAGTGGAGAAAGTTTGTTATTGCAATCGAGGCGGAATTATAACACACGAGCCGTAGGCGAGGGTGTTTTTGAGCCGAGAATTGCAATAACAAATGTCCACGTGTATCAAACGACGTTTTTCAATACACTTTTGAAGAAATAAAATAAAATTACGAACAATATTTTTGTCACGAACTATGAAACTATGATTTAAATTTTCTTTTTTTTTTAGCGCTTTGGTCTCGCCAGGTTGAAAGAGAGGCAATGGTATGAAGCCGTTAAACAGCCTAATATAAAAAATAGTTTTTTTTTTATATTTTTGAATTCAGAACACAAATAAATGTTAATTTGTGTATAAAAGTAACTATTAGTTTTAAATAACCATGTTTATCTATGATATTCTATTTAAAAACACAATTTGAAAATTCAAAAAATATTTATGCCGTAAAGACGCGTAGTGCTTTGACAAAATAAAAAAAAAACATTCACCTCAGACTATAGACATTGAACCAATTTGGACTAAGTATAGGTATAGTTATCTGTGGCAATTTTCATTCCCGCACACGTGCAGGAAAGTGGAAAAAATCGCACGCGTGTGAAATACATTGCATGTTGTACCTAATCGTAGTGCGTTATGGACCAGTTTTCGAGAAAGTGTATTGAAAATAACTATTATATGTGGTGTAAAAGTACCTATGATGAAGCCATCAACACAGCAGCCGTGGTACTGATGGATGCATTGAATAGTACAGGGGTCTTGGAGGTATTTAGTTACCTTTAATTCATCATCATCATCATCATCATCATAAGCCTATTAATGTTCCCACTGCTGGGACACAGGCCTCCTCTCTATGAGAGGGAATGGGCTATAATCCACCACACGGGCCCAGTGCGGTTTGGTAGAGGTCACATGTCTTCGAATATTTTGGTTCTAGGACATGCCGGTTTCCTCATGATGTTTTCCTTCACCGTTTTGAGAGCAGAGGTGATGAAATAGATTACACAAAGTAATGCGCCTGTCTGGGTTCGAACCCACGACTTACTGTTCGTAAGTCGGGGCCGCCACCACTGGGCCACCGCTGCTCTACCTTTAATTATTTCCCTTAAAAAAACGGAACACGCACCCTGAAATAACCAATTAAATCTATCACTCCTCTCTCCTACAATAAAGTTACTTAACACCTAATGAAAGCTACGACGTCTATGTACAATAGTGCTAAAAAAACTTGTTTCGTTAGAGTAGTTCATTAAGAGGGCGCAGCCGGCCTAGAGAGCAGTTTGTGAAGCTCGCGCTTGACCTAATTAGTGTTGCGCCACTGTCAGTATGACGAGGATTTGTTTTTGTAAGTTCTTTTGTTTTAGTAATGCTTAACAGCCAGTTGTGACAGCACACACAATATGTTACGTCCCTACAGCTACGAGCTATGGTAATGAGCTATCCTCAGATTGTTGTGCTCGCTGAATTTTTATGGCGCTACAAGTCATAAAGAAAAACTATCATATGGCGACGCGACGTGTTTTATGTTGTGTGTGCACGGCCTGCTGCTGAAATAAAAAAAAAAACATTAATAAAGCTTTGGATTGGGTTTTTTATTATCAAATTTTCTATAACATGGTCGAATGACAATAAGAAGGATATGAAAATGTAACGACCCATTCTCATCACTATTATCGCCTATTAGGCGAGACGACAAAAAAAATCTAATTAGTCCGTCAGTTATAATAACAAAAAATATTTGACCCGTGTTTTTTCTTTTGTTACGTAAACCAAAATTGACGAAGATATGACGCTTTTAAAATTCTCAATACGTCACGCCTAGGTATAATTTTTAGCTAGTTCTGACGTCAAGAGTCCCCACTCCCAAGTTTTGATGCGTTTTATCTTTGTCAATATTCATTGATTTAAAAAAACAAAAAAAACGTGTCCATTAATTTCCAATACTCTAACTGACGGACTAAATAGATTTGCAATTTTTTGATACTGTCGTCACGCCAATTACGCTCTTTGTTTAACGGTGATTTAAATACTGATATTTCAAAGAAAATACTGATATTTTATGTACATTTTGGAGGTTTTAATTAATAATGTTGCAATTAATATCATATAAGCTGTGGCAACACTCCCCCCTTACATCTGCGACACTAGAAAGAAATAAAGAAAAAGCATTAGCCAGCACAGGACAATACACATAAAATATAATGGTGAAATTATCAGTACAACTAATAAAAAATAAATATAGAGAAAAACACACACTAGTCCAATATAAACGTGAATTTAACTTGTCCGCCGTTTTTATCTTCCTCTGTACACCAACCACCTCAATTACAAAGCTACACACCTACTCAAAAGATTCACAGAAACAAACAACTATCCCCTGACTTAATTGCAAATACATTCCCCAAAAAGGTAGAAAAACGCTACTAAAGTATCTTCATCGTGAGCCGAGTGGTTATTTAGTAGCACGTTTGGCAAAGGTGCAATATTTCAACCCCTACACATTCTTTAGCTTGGCACATACTACCGGATAAGTGTGTGAAAAAGAAATAAAGTCACTTTTAAATTGAACCCCTTTTCTTTTAGCAATCCACTTAATTTATTCATGGCGATTTTTTGTAGCGTGTCCCACTTTTAACATGAAACTCCTGTCTAAAAATGGCCGACATTTTTTTTTTTAGATTGCAAATTGATTTTGATTTCCACATTTCCGTCCTATAATTTTGGAGACGCTTTTAATCTAATAGAATTTGTTAAAAGTTCTCTGGTCTATTAGTTTTGTAATTCATTTTGTTGTTATCTATACTTCTATACTATATACTATAATATTATAAAGAGGTAACATTTTTTTGTAAGTTTGTATGTATTTTTTTGTAAGTTTGTATGTAATCTCCGGAAGTAATGAACCAATTATAAAAATTGTTTCACTGGTAGAAAGCTACATTATTCGTGAGTGCTATAGGCTATATTTTATTCCCGTATTCCCACGGGAACGGGAACTACGCGGGTGAAACCGCGTGACGTCCGCTAGTAATTTAATATTCTGAAAACGTTGTTGTTATCACAAACAATTCTATTGAATTATTCATGTTCTTCCTGATATCTTATTTTAATGAGGAAAACCACAAGTTAAGGAATAATAAGTGCTGAGCAACAAAGGTATGCGAAAATAACATCTTGTGGGTGCTTGACTTCCTTGGATGTATAGTAAGGGGGATAGGTTTTATTTCTATAAATAAATTATTTACTGCCTCGTTGGCAACTGTTGTTAGCGACCGCAAGTGAGGCTGCTCAGCATGAGGTCCTAGGTTCCAGGTCGGACAAAGTGTAACTGAGATTTTCTATCAGGAATTTCTCAGTAGCAGCCACGTAGTCCGGGATTTCCTCATGGTTAGCAACGGCGGATCCAGCTTTGGCACCAGGGGGGGGGGGTGGGGGAAACATAGTCGTGGTCAAGTCACAAGAAGTTATAATTTAATTTTGTGACTTAATATTAGATAAAGGAAAAAAAATTGAAAGTACTTAGTACCTAAAAATACCATAATAAAATAAGTATTTCAGGAGACAGTCGGTCCTGTAGGTCACTTATTATTAAATCCAGAAGAGGGATGTATATGGCTCTGTGGAAATATTCTTCAGCAGATTGGTTAATGGCCCTATGTATTTGTCTTGACACCATTCTGGGACATTATGTTTAACAATTTTAATTAGTGGTCCACCTAGGTCCTGGACCCAGCCCAGGGGGGGGGGGGTCATGACCCCCATGACCCCCCCCCTAGATCCACCCTTGATGGTTAGGCTCGCACTTATTAATATTACTGTTAGTATACATTATCCCACTGTTGGGCAAAGACTTCTATTAAACGCAACTGGCGAAATGTAGGAGATTACAGTTATGTTTTATTAAATACTTAAATTGTTAAAGTGGTTATATACATTGAACAGAGCCGCAACATACAGTGTAATTAATGTAATGAAGTGCCTATCAAATCAGTCACCATTTACCAAATGGATATCGCCACATAGTTCATACCACTCAAATACATCTAAATCGTGTGTAAATGATCATCGCATGGCTTTCGATTTGCCTCGTTGTGTTCTGTGTTGAGTTTCTGTCCCCACTGAGTTATGGCGCCATCTATCGCCGTGAGCAGAGAATTACGCGCGTTTAAGGATTTACTATTGTGTGGTTTGCTAAGTATATTTTATTATTCTTACTTACCGTGTATGTCCGTGTATGTTCGCCGTCCGGCAGAGTAGAATAGAACCAACCCATTACACTCACAGGTGTCGTATAAGGCGACTAATGTCTGAGGCAGACCACCTTGCGCCTCCGTAGACCAGAGAATGGGCAGCAGCGTTTTCTGTTAGTCTTTCATCACTGCGATCTCCAATCCGCCTGCCAAGCGTGGGGATTACGGCAATTTCCTCCCATTATGGTAGAGGCTTATGTCCAGCAGTGGACGTTATGGGCTGCTGTTGTTGTTGTTGTCTATGTCCGTGTTGGTAATTCATCTTTCCATGTGGATTGACTACAGCTGGTTTGATATGATGATCATTCTCCTGGACTTATCCCAATTTATCTGGGGTGGGCACAGCATGTCTTCATCTCCCATACTTCTCTATCACTTCATTGAGCTATTACTACTACGTATAGAGAAGACAGCGCGAACAAAATCTGTGCTCCGTTCAACTGTCGGCCGGCCGCAGTTCACTCAGCTCTTTTTTCGAAATGGCATCTCGCAGTTCAACCTAGAGAGGTTGTCGTTCTGCTTAACCGGACAATCTTGTAGGTACCTTAAGTGTAAGGCCTCAGGGCATAAAACTTACAAACTAAACGACTACACGCTAAGGGCACCCCCTGCGGGGTAGCGGCCTCGGCTTAGGGCGTCGCTGGGAGAGGACAGCAAGGGGACAGGCTGTATCTGAGTGGACAGTCGCTAGCTCGCTACAGAAAACTATATATACGTGGTTGGCCGGCCCCCGCGCGCCCCGCCCTTCCGCGCTTGTTGCACAGATTTTGTTCACGCTAGTAGTAATAATAGCTCAATGTATTACTCGTCATCTCAGTAGTCAGTAGTCACCTTCTTCCTAGCCATTTCGTCCTTTACACAGTCCATCCAACGTTTCTTTGGTCTTCCTCTATTCTTACAGTCATCTACATTCATACTCGATATTTTCCTCACTCCATTTTCCTCATTCCTCCGCATCACATGCCCATACCACGACAACCGATTACCGTACAACTTTTCGGTCACCGGCGCCACTTTCAGACTTCCTCTCATGTACACACTGCAAACTAGTCCGGTTTGCAGAGCACACTAACAAATAGTTATTGGTGTGCGTAAAATGAACGTGGTCTGGCTTCGCCTATTTATTAGTGTTTGCGCTTCACAATAACCCGTTGTCCACCCACAAACTTGCAATTTTTTGTCACTTGATGTTGCATGCATATGAAGCATAAATTTAGCCATTTTAACAATCGTCTCCGTGGCGCAATGGTCGGACGTGAGGTTAACGATATCTTACGCCGCCAGCGAGTAGCGCCGTAAGTTCGAATCCGACTGCCAACATTTCAATGTTTTTGTATGTTTAATAAAACATTTTACATTTGTTTGTTCAATTCATTGCTTAACTATTGGCAAGTTTCCTTTATTTTGAGTTAGAATATATTATTATAGATCTACCCTCTAAAAATGACAAATTATGTGTAAGTTAGTAGTTTTAAGTTCACCGTCATAATGCTATTGACTATCGGGCTTTCGTTACGTTTTTAGACATTATACCCTGCGTGTTTTGAGCAGTGCTTTTATTTGTTAACCATTATGAATAACCTAACTACACTTTTAAGAGCTGAGATTATTATTTTGCGTGAGAAAAACGTTTCAATTAGTGAAATTGCGAGGCGTTTAAAGATATCGGTAAGTAACAAAATGTTATTAATATGTTTAGAAGATTAATGTGTTTTTAATATAATCCACATGTTACATAATGATTGTTGTTATTTGTAACAATATTTTATTATTGTTCACAGAGAAGGACTGTGCAATTGTGGGTCCATCGTTATGCAGATTCGGGAAGCATTGATCCTTGCCGACCGGGACCAAAGGCTGGATTAGCATACACAGATGCCAATGAGCGGCACCGTGATATAGTTGCGACGCACATCGCTGAGCCCTTCCTCACTACTCGTTCAACGGCGACTAAACATGACGTGACATTACAAACTGTACGGAACCACTTGCGTGCAGCTGGTGTGAAATGTCGTAGGCCGGCCAAGAAAATATTACTGTCAGATATTCACAGACAAAACCGGGTACGCTTCGCAAGAGAATATTTGGATTTCGATTGGTGCAATAATGTTGTTATATTTAGCGATGAAAATGTTTTAAGTCAGACAGTGACGGTCGCAAAGATTGTGGCAAAAAGATGGTGAACGCTATAATAAAAAAAATATTCTTCCATGCAGGTCTAGTGGCCGCATTACTTTGGGATATTGGGGATGGATGTCATCAATGGGTCCTGGTGAATTAGTGCAGGTAGGGGGTCGCAATACCAGTGAAGGTTACTTGGACGTTTTACATAACCTGATGTGATGCTACCAAGTGTGCGCGTTGCATACCCGCAGGAACACATTTACTTCGTGCATGATAACTGCGCAGTGCATCGCGCGTGACTTGTGCAAAGTTGGTTAAACGTTCAAGAAAATTTTACTGTCATTGAATGGCCATCAAAAAGTCCTGACCTGAACCCCATTGAAAACCTATGGGGTCATATGGTGCTAAATTGGGACTCGTCTGAAGTCAGGTCCAAATCTAATTTAGATGATGTCGTTATGTCGTCATGAGAATCGTTTCGTGGATCTGACTTGTGCAAAAATATGGTTGCTAGCATGAGGACACAATCGGCTATTAATAAAAATATCAGGGGGTAATTTGTTTTAAGTGAGTGATGTTATTGTTGGTGAGATAACAATTTAGGATACCTGTATCTTAATATCTTTCTTACTAACATGTTTATTCATGTCACTAATAAATAAATTACCCACTTGAATATGAAAAATAACGTTATTTCCTGTCCGACTTAGAATATTTGCCACGCACAAAACTTTTTTATTAGTAATTATACTTATTAAAAAACCTAGTCAATAAATATTGTTGATTTCTTATTACAAATTGTTGTACAAATTGTTTAATTTCCACTTCCATATTTTTTTCTTATTATCAGATAAAATACAAAAAAAAAATCAACAAAATGACAACAAATGTTTTTAAAAATGCAAAAAGCTAGTGTCGGCGGCGGGATTCGATCCTACGAACGTTGCTTTGTCAGTCGATTGCTTTTACAGCTACGCCACCAGACCAGTTAGTAACATTGTGAAATTTATGCTTCATATTCTTTGCCTACAAAATAGTCCTAACCGTTTTCAATTACGACGGCCAATCTTAGCGAAGATTAGCCACACACACACACGTGCTGCTGACATATTGTGAAACGTGAGGCGAAGTAATACACCAGTTGATTTTACGCACACCAACATTATGTTGGTGTGCTCCAACATTATGTTGGTGTGCTCTGCAAACCGAACTAATGTGCTGTGTGTACCTACTTATTCCTTATTTTATCCATTCGCGTTACACTGTTAACTGTTTTGATATTGTGTTAATAAATAAATCAATGCACATCGCTAATCCAGGCAACATTAATTGTCACTCAAAGACACTACTTAATTTTGACGTACTAATGCTAGTTTTCGGTAACACTATCCGAAATCTAAATGGATGCTTTAATACATAAAAACCGGCCAAGTGCGTGTCGGACCACGCGCAGTGTAGGGTTCCGTAGTAGCCCGTTAATAATAATAAAAAAATGAAAAGTAATAGATATAATAGATCAGATTTGACATCTGTCAGTTTAGCAACTACAGCAAATACTTCATCTTAGTCACTTTACAGGATTTATTCTAAAGATGTTGTATTTGGTACAAAATTATCCAACACCTATAAGTTCAACGACTAACACCCAAGTTCATTCAACGACTATTACTGCTAAACTAATAAAGTTATCTTAACCGCTATAATTTTTCTTTAAAGTTCATGAAATGTACTATCATCATCAGCAGTTTAGGTTTTAGAGGGGGGCGACGCCCTACGGGAACAAATATCTGCACTTTAAAGACAAGACCAAGACTTTATATTTCGTAAATGGAGCATTAATTCGAAAAATAGTACTAGCAACCCCTAAGTCATTTTAAAACACCTATTCAACGATACACACGATGGGATAGACTACGAAAAAATATTTTCCAAAATTTTATTTTACCATTTTGTCGGCGTAATTGATTTACATACCTCTACAAAATTACAGTTTTCTAGTACGAACAGTCTCTGAGCAAAATCTCGGAGGGACGGACGGACAGGCGGACATGACGAAACTATAAGGATTCCTTGTCAGGACTACGGAACCCTAAAAAGTACGTTTGGGTTTTTTCAACGCTCGGTTGACGTTGTAAGATTAAAATTCAACAAGGCGTTCATTTATGTCACCTAATGATAGAAAAAGAGGCATAAATTGTAGGTGTCAAAATACTCATTTCCGTTGATCTATCTTAAAGAAATTACCTACCTAGGTTATGAAAAATCCTCGCGTGTTTCAAAGTTTCATCTAATCTCTTAAAGAAAATTGTACTTACTGACCTTAAATCCTTTAACTTACCTTCAAAGATTACATTTTAGAACTTAAGGTGAGATATCAGATAAGGCACGTTTCCATTACTGCTCGTACCGTGTGAATAAATTGGATGACTATCTTCAGATCAGTCAGTTGTAGGTCATCTTGGTGATTGTCAACAAAAGACGTCACAGTCGGTCAAAATCGATGTACCTACTAGAGAAAAGATTATGTTCCTGCTTTTAATTTAGGGGAAAAACGTCATTCACTTCGTATTGATACGGATGTCGCGATACCGCCTCAGACTGTTCGCTTTTATTGCATGGGAATAAAAAGCTCCTTCTGACCTGCTGATTTCACGTCAATAAGTGTGGTCACTCGCTTAGTAAACTTCAAAATTTCTCTAACAGATACTTACTAGCCCTTTTTGCAGAACCTTCTTGTAAAAAGTAAAATCGCACCAATACACAGAACATCAGCCTATAATGTTCCCACGGCTGGGACACTGGGCCACCACGCGGGTCCAGTGCGGGTTGGAAGATGCCACATGTCTTCGAATTTTTGGTTCTAGGACATGCCGGTTTTCTCACGATCTTTTTCTTCAACGTTTTGAGAGCAGTGGTGATGAAATCGATAACACAAAGTAATGCGGGGTAAGTAAGTCGGGGCTGCCACCACTGGGCCACCGCTGCACTCTTACAGAGAGCAATAAACTATTTCTAAACGTGGCAAAAAATGTCCTTTTTACTGTAATCTAAATGAGGTTCTTGTCACTTGTCGTATCAAAGGCACCTTCATATAATTGTGTGCATATGAATCTAATTTAGATTATCGAAATTATACAATCGTTTTCTGTGCAGACAAGACTAGACACGATATGAAGATAACGAGCTAAAAATAGCCCAATTTGTTTTTGGAATTCGGTTATTTTTTTTTGCAAAAAAACGTTATTATCCACATAGAAACTCACACACACACAAACACTCTCACATCGTCATAGTACCTAAGTAAAATTAAAAAAAAAATATGTGGTACCATCGCGCAAGGTTCCTCTAAGTCTAAAAACTGAAACAAGACGCAGGCTGAAAAAAGACGCAAGACGCAGTAATCACAGAGAAATCGATGTACACACATACATGAAAAAAAGGTATTGGTGAAAACCTCCTCCTTTTTAGGGTTCCGTGCCCAAAGGGTAAAAACGGAACCCTATTACTAAGACTTCGCTGTCTGTCCGTCTGTCCGTCTGTCTGTCACCAGGCTGTATCTCATGAACCGTGACAGCTAGACAGTTGAAATTTTCACAGATGATGTATTTCTGTTGCCGCTATAACAACAAATACTTAATATAGTCAATGGTACGGAACCCTTCGTGTGCGAGTCCGACTCGCACTTGGCCGGATTTTTTTGAAGTCGGTTAAAAAAAAAACGCCTCAACGGCATTTCATATGAGACAAAGGATTAAGTCAAGTAAGTTTTGGAAAGACTGCTTCTTTAGTAAAAGGTGTCCTCTACACAAAGTAAACACAAACATTATCTGACATTGTGACTTTTTGATTCCAGATTTTTGTTCAATGTTTGAAGATAGGTTTAGTACGGTATCACAGTAATTCCAATATCTATGTGTTTGTCAGCCAAAATACCTAGAATGTGTTTGTCCAATAATATTTGATGCTATAATGTACTTATTTCAAATTACTGGTTGATGAATTGATGATTTTATGTGGATAATGCTAGAAATTTTGTGTTAGACTGCATGCGCATCGACGCTTACGCTTTGCGTAGACCAAAGGGCGTTGGCAAACTATAAGAACCAATCGGCGATAACATCATCATGCTGAAGAAAATCAGCGAAATATGTTTAATTATGAAACCTTTTAATTCATAAGACCTGCTTGTACGGTCGAACAAGCTATTTGGTTTACATTTTACAATGTAATTTGTGGGTTAAACTATAAACCAAATAGCTTGTTCGACCGTACAATACCATATTTCATGCAAATAAAAATCTTGAATCCTGAAGTTAGTATTGGGTAGTACGATACCCCACTTACTACTACTTATCTTACTTTCAGGCCACTGACTCCCTGTAACGAATGTCAAAGATTTACAAATGACAGCCGGGACTTATGGTTTAACGTGTTTTTCGAGGTCTGGAGGAAGCTCGGTATGTAATGGGTGATCACCCATTCACAGACTAATCTATGATAGCGCGGTTTAACCTGAAGATTGATCCGAACGGCTGTTATTATTTAGCCACGACCTCCTCCATCAAAGACTAATTAGTTAGTCTACATAATACATAAGCTTTAAGCATAAGCTGGATACATGGGCGTTTTGGTAATTACCTAAAAGCTCTTATGTCAATGTTCTTGTAGAAACGTTTTGATTGTGATTTGCTCCTGTCAAGACTGCCTTTATGAAAATATCAATGACGTGGACCAACACATCAAAATATTACTATGAAAGTACTAAACTATATAAGTTCTTTAAAATGCGCGTACTCGTGTAAATAGTAATTAATAGTTTTTGTTTTATCGAAATAGGGGCCAAGATTTTCAAAGTTACAGCGTTGTAAAGTTTCACCGCTTTTTTTAAATTTGCGTAAGATCGCAAAAGCACATCGCACACTCGCAGCCTGACGTCACACTTTGAGTGTCATGTCCGATTGCGGGTGATGTGGAGTGTTTACACTTATTATTTTAACTCTAAGAGTGTTTACGTTCATAAAATTTGATTTGTGAAGTGGTTTGCACTTATAAAATACTGCTTTAGTAACATATTTGGGCTATTTTGGCAGCATATAACTCTGGTGTGATGCGCACTGTCCTAACATTACGATACGGTCAGGTATGTTACCACGAACAGCTAAACAGGTTTCGAATTTGGTGAATACTCTCGATACAAATTATGTTTATCAGTCATTTGAATGAAATTTAATCTGTATTTCGATAACAATAAGTCGATTCTGCGTATGAAATGTGACATTTAACACGGTGTTTACAGTTTATAGATACTGTCCTGCTGACCAATGGCCTCCAAATTCTTCCCGAATGGTATTTCCTGAACCCGCACTATCGAAACAACCCTTGCGGTTCGTGTCTAGGGCGTCTCGCCTCCGCAAGTCTCTTCCTGCCCGCTTAGCATGAACGCCGTAGACACGAAAGAGACTCGACAAATCTTTTGTTCATCTGTCATTTGGTCGATTCAATGACAGATGAACAAAAGATTTGTCGTTTCTCTTTCGTGTCTACAGCGTTCATGCTAAGCGGGCTGGATTCAAGCACTCATAGTGTGGACACTGTTCGACAGCGGCGCTATGTGGCTATGTCTGGTTGGAAACTCAGGAAAAAGGATTTCAGAACCTAAGCGGTAGATCATGGGATTAAATTTTGAGTACTTAGGTAGAATCTACCTTAGTACTCAAAATTTATTCTCGTGTTTTGTATAAGGCAGTAATTAAAACGATGAAAAGTCTGGAACATATTGTACAGTATTCTTATAGGTAAAAGTTAAGAAGCATGCTTTAGCTAAATAGCCACTAAACTTGAAACTTAAGACGTTTATTACCCGTGCTTGCGGGTTCACTCAATCATGAATAAAATATGAAGTACTAAGTTAGGAGTAAGTATGCAAGGAACGAAATAAAATTAATTTATTTTCAAGTCCCAACTTTTGTAATGGTCTGAATTCTGTTATTGGATACACTACCCGCCTAATTGGATTTCATTTCGCATTCTTTTGTTTCCATTACGTAGATATGCCCATCTGTATACATGGATTACATATGTATGGATCCAATTACATCTGAAAGTGTAATTAATTAAGATGGAGGATTTACTGAAGACACTTCTGTTTAGTCAGATGTATGTGTATGTTCAAATGTATATAACGTTTGGAAGGTATTTTCAAATCATATTTCAGGTGTGTACATCATCATCATCCTTGTAAGAAAACGTATGGGACGTTTTCCTCAGGTTAGGACATACCTGGAATTAAATATTAAAGTACCTATGATTAAAGAGTATTTAAGTAAATGTGTAGGACGAAGACACTGAAGATTATGAGTGCTGAAAAAATAAGACATTTTTATTAAAGACTTGTTTACAAATTAAATGAGAATAACAGTTTAGTTAAAGACTGCCAATACCAAGTAACTCCCACGGATCTACAGAGTAAGATAGTACGATTTATTAATAGATATTCATTCAATTAAAGACTTCTTGGTAGTTCTTAAGGATTTAAACGTTTTTTGTTGAGAGAAAATTGTGATCATTACATCAGCGTGGGCGATAAGCAATTTTATGTTAATGTCACTCGCTTAGGGTAACGAGCAACTTATAGAAGCACAAGGAGGTAGGTGTCTGATCAATATTCCAAGAATGTCAGTCGACAACGAGCCGCAGCATCTGCAGAAAGTTGCCTAATGATCGTTACCGCGTACGTAAACGCCAGTCCCAAGGTAAGCGAGTCTAACTCTATCAAACAATATGAAAGTGATAGACAGCCGACATCGGCGGCGCCGTGTACGGAAATATTCACTCCGCTCCCAAATTGAATTCCAATATATACGTCGGAATTACTTGTACACCTTCGTGTTCAGTGAGGAATTGAATGGAATATAATATAGTTACAGCTTCTAATTTCGACTATGTATAACTTCGTACTATTACAATTATTATATTAGAAAATATATGCTATATATGAATTTTTATATGAAACATTTTTATTGAAACGGAGAGTTTATGTCGTGTGAATGTTACCTATTTTTATGGCCCACAGTGAGTGGGAATATTTTATCATATTAAACGCGTTGGCGCGCCACTACTGAGTGTCAGTTTGGGAAAATAAAAGCGGTGTTTATTCAATTTATTAGTTGTGAAATCTTAAGCTGAACAATCATAAATTGCAATGTGCGCGAACTTAGAACAACTAGCGGCGGCGCTAGAGGACGTTCACTCAAATTTATGAGTCGCAGTGCGGAATATAAATTCTTGCGTGGCTCTCCGACGATGAGACCGCGAAAAATTTATAAACTAGGCTCAATAGTAAACACGACGCTCTTATATTGTATTCTATTTCAGTATAATATAATTAGTGGTTACACGAAAAAGCTTTCTTCGCTGTTTAGAATTATCGTTTATTTTGTTTTCTTGTTTCGGTTATTCGACCTAAAACGCGTAGGTTCCTATGTAAATTGTAAAGTGAACATAACATACAGGGAAGGTCAAGCGGAGGTAAAATATAATCTCAACAATAACAAGTCAATATTTTGGCAAAACGTGATCCACAAACTGGCCTTGTTTGTTAAAACTAAGTTAAAAAGATAAAGTTATCTCTAAAGGTTGATTTTTTCCAATAAATTATAATAAATTTAGTAAGTTTGCCTTCGTTATGTGGGTTAGAGTTCCGAGCCTTCCGAACTTACGCGTAGGCAATATCCTTCATAAGATTTAATTCAAGAAATACCTGACTGAAAATACGTTTGAAGGGTCGAAAGTTCTGTGCGACTTTGGAGGACTCTCCATTTATAAGCACGTTTATTAAATGTTTATAGATTTCGTTTTTGTGAAGTTTTTATTTTATTATCTACTAGCGGACGTCCCGCGGTTTCACCCGCGTAGTTCCCGTTCCAGTGGGAGTACGGGGATAAAATATAGCCTATGTTACTCGTGGATAATGCAGCTTTCAAATGGTGAAAGGTTTATTTAAATCGGTCCAGTAGTTTTTGAGCCTATTCATTACAACCAAACAAACAACCAAACAAACAAAGTTTTCCTCTTTATAATATTAGTATAGATTTAAAGAATTTATGCACGCTCTTAGATTTTCTTTTTATGGCTTTAACTGCTAAGGAGTTTTGAACTGTTGTAAAAATGGTTCTCAAGAGTTTTAAAATCGTTTTTGTATCAACTTAACGGAGTGGAATAAATAGGTACTTGCGTGTTTTTATTTTTGTGTCAGCTAAAAATTCTTGCAAACCTCTTGAGTCTTCATTAGCACATTTTTCCCAGGATATACCAAACTGTGTTTATGTAAATCATCTTCACATAACTTGGCTCACCAGACGCTGCTGTCTTTCGTTCGTCAGACCTTCATATAATGCGGAATAACCCTTTTATCCGTTTATCTATTCAAAGAAAATTTCTCTATGAATACAAATAGACACGTTGAGTGAAAATATTTGGGCTGAAATTGGCTATGAACGATCCTGGCATTTAGGATTCCAAAGTCTGGGTATTTTTCAGTATTAAAAATAGCCAGCTCAATTCTTTAAATGAATAAAATATTAGTACATGGTATTAATTCGGTTTTATTTGAATCTGAGGTTAGGTCGGTTACTAACAAAACTTTGAGTGGTTGACAACTCGAGTCATAATGGCACTTTAGTTGACTCCATTAACAGTTATAGAAACCAAAGTAATAATAAGATTTCAGATAGTTTAAATTACTTAGAAACAGGCTTTCAAAAGGTTCCTGTTTCCTTCATTTTCATAACCGTAAGATGGTTTTTTTCTTGATTTGTCTACAGAAATAGACTCATAAAGCCTCACCATTTATTAGGGTTCCGTACCCAAAGGGTAAGAACGGAACCATTACTAAGACTTCGCTGTCTCTCCGTCTGTCTGTCCGTCTGTCCGTCTGTCTGTCACCAGGCTGTATCTCATGAACCGTGATAGCTAGACAGTTGAAATTTTCACAGATGATGTATTTCTGTTGCCGCTATAACAACAAATACTAAAAACAGAATAAAATTAATATTTAAGGGGGGCTCCCATACAACAAACGTGATTTTTTTATAATAATTGGTACGGAACCCTTCGTGCGCGAGTCCGACTCGCACTTGGCCGGTTTTTTATTTAAAAAAACACGTAAAATTTTACGGAAAAATCTAATCGAATGCACAATTAACCCGTATGCTCCCGGCCGTGCCTCCAGAGGCACGGTGCATTGTTATTTTAATTGTGTCTGTAATTGCGGGTATTGAAGTGCTACAAGAAAGAATGATAAAAACATTATAAATAAAATACTCACTTAAAAATAACTATCAATATTTCCTCTTCGTTCATCCTCTCGCAAATCCACGACATACCCGTGCATAACTTAACCTAATAAACTTCCACTTACTTACCATAGATTCCTTTCTTCTTCGCCATGACTATTAACCAGTATTTTACGCGGTAATAAACGGTGAAGTCTGGCAATTTAGAATGCTTAGGAACGGAGGGAAGACGCCGAGACGAACGCCCATACGACGGAACGGGAGGTTAAGGTGACACAGCTCACAGGCTCGAACTCATTGGTGGGCGTGACCAAAAAGCACGCTGTCTCACCTGGCATCGTGCCCGACAGAGATAGTATCAGTGATGAGCAGTTAGACGCTAGTCTTCACGCACGTCTAGTTCGTACATACACACACAGCGTTCCGAACCGTTCCGAACAAAAACGAAGTTACACGATGCACACAATTGATATGAAAAAACAGTAGCGTTTGTCTTTCTTGAGCGTATATACTGCTCTGCTAGAGAGTATGCTCTCCAGCAGAGCCACAATCAAGGTCTATTTTATTATTACCTAATGCATGTAGGTACACACGCACGTACGTTAGCCGTGGGGTATCCGGCAGAGTAGAATAGAACCAACCCATTACACTCACGGGTGTCGTATAAGGCGACTAATGTCTGAGGCAGAACACCTTGTGCCTCCGTAGACCTGAGAATGGGCAGCAGCGTTTTCTGTTAGTTTTACATCACTGCGAGCTCCAATCCGCCTGCCAAGCGTGGAGATTACGGCAAATTCCTCTCATCATGGGAGAGGCTTATGTCCAGCAGTGGACGTTGTGGGCTGTTGTTGTTGTTTCACGTACAGCGATAACGATATACGTTGATACGTTGATGTACGTTTGACGTACATCATTTTAAGATATAATTGATCGATTTCTAAGATAGTGGCTCCGTGGCACAGCATGACACCATTCGACGCCAGCTCGAATCGCCGAGAAATCATCAAGTAAGTATCTACAAACTCGTACTAAAGTAGTAGGCGCTGCGTCATCGTTTTATACCTGTATGGCTCTCTAAGAACCTAATATAGATTGCTTATTATGTTTAGTTTTCCCCGGGTGGTCATGCAGCGATCGCCTCAAGAGTTCACGACGCTGCCGCCGCGACGACGCATGCTTACTTGAAAGTTCATCGCAGTTTATGTCCGATTGCAGCAGCATAACCAGCCTATAATGCTCCCACTGCTGGGACACAGAGCTCCTCTCTGTGAGAGGGAATGCGGGCCCAGTGCGGGTTGGTCTTATGTCAGAGTGGATACCTAATAATTGTAATTAGTTCTGCCTACATAAATTGTTTTACAAAAATACTTACACTTTTTTTTAGGTTTATAATTATGCTCAATATCACAAAATGTAAACACATGTTTTCATCAAGACAAATAACAAATCAAGATTTTTTTCTTAGTATTTACATTTTAGAGTCCATGACAAAAATAATAGTCAATTTAGTCAGACGGACAGACAGACAGATGGACGGACTGACAGACGAACAGACAGGTGGATAGACAGACGAACCGACAGACGGACAGACAGATGGACAGCGGAGCCTTAGTAATAGGGTGCCGTTTTTACCCTCTGCAGTTTGTCTATGTCACATGAAGGAAATTAAAAAAGCTATTGGCATACTTTTAGAGCATGAGAAGTGAAAACTACATTAAATATGTATAGAAAACTATTATAGAATAATTTAATGCCCAAAAAGTATACATATTTTCATTAGTCAATTTAGTCAGACGGCCAGACAGACAGATGGACAGCCAGACGGACAGACAGACAGACAGACAGACAGATAGACAGACAGACGGACAGATATACAGACGGACAGACAGATGGACAGCGGAGTCTTAGTAATAGGGTCCCTTTTTACCCTTTGGAGTTTGTCTATGTCACATGAAGGAAATTAAAAAAAAACTAATTACTTTCACTCCCTAGAGACTAAAAGGGTCACTTTAGTCCCGCTTCGTAGGGCTATAATGGCGTACTTTTAGAGCGTGAGAAGTGAAATCTACAATGTATAGAAATCGAATAAAGAATAATTGAATGCCCAAAAAGTATACATATTTTTGTTACTAAAAATATATATTTTTTTAGTTAGCCTATTCTATCCCACTGCTGGACAAAGGCCTCTCACATTCCTTTCCAACTCTCCCGGTGTTTTGCCTCCTCCGGCCAATCAGTCAGGAACGAGTCCGTAAAAAAAATATTATTATACATAAATATTTAAAATGTAATAAATTTACATTTTTAATTTTTTAGTAACAAAACTATAAATAAAATTAAAAGCATATAAAATAGGTAGCCCGCCAGCATCGGGAACAGGGTCCAAGCTGCTGGTGGTTAGGGCTCTTGAGAGAGGAACTTACTAACAATACGCGCCGTGTCCAGAACTGCTTTCTGAATCAAGCGCTTGATCCAGCTGCCTAGCGAGGGTCACCTCAGATGTTAGTTGAGGCTCTTGTCCAATTAAATTATTATTATTATGGAATTAATAACACAATTACTGACATTGTTTCTTTTTACGTCTGCGGTTTGTAATTACCGCCACTATAGCTCAAAATAAGTGATTCCTAATAAACAGAAAAATAGTAAGGTATTTATGGTACTAGCCGTGCCGTGTGGTATCCGGCAGAGTAGAATAGAACCAACCCATTACACTCACGGGTGTCGTATAAGGCGACTAATGTCTGAGGCAGAACACCTTGCGCCTCCGTAGACCAGAGAATGGGCAGCAGCGTTTTCTATTAGTCTTTCATCACTGCGATCTCCAATCCGCCTGCCAAGCGTGGAGATAACGGCAAATTCCTCCCATAATGGGAGAGGCTTATGTCCAGCAGTGGACGTTATGGGCTTTTGTTGTTGTTGTATGGTACTAGTGTGGAAAGTTGGTTTTTACAAACGAGTAGACGAATGTAACCGTAATTTACGCACGTGTACATTGTAATACAAGGGGCTAAAATGACCCATTATACACGAGGTAGTGAATAGGAACCGAGTTATAATGGGATTTTAGAACGAGTTATAATGGGATATTAGTGTGTCACACTGTAATTTTTACTTTGAGTGGAAGAAAAATAGTCAATTTAGTCAGACGGACAGACGGACGGACAGACAGGCGGACAGACAGACTGACAGACAGACGAACAGACAGACGGACGGACAGACAGACTGACATACAGACAGACGGACAGACAGATGGACAGCGGATTCTTAGTAATAGGGTTCCGTTTTGAAAGCTATAGCTCTTATAATGGGATTTTAGTGTTACACTGTACTTTTCACTTTGAGAGCGAGAAAAATAGTCAATTTAGTCAGACGGACAGACAGATGGATGGGCAGAGCGATGGACAGACAGACGGACATACAGACAGACAGATGGACAGCGGAGTCTTAGTAAATAGGGTAACGTTTTTAATGTTATAGCTCTTATAATAATTTTCTATAGCACATACATATTTTCCCTATTTGTCTTAGTTTATTTGAATAATTTCGCAGTACTGCATTCTATTTTTCTTACATATGTGAACATTAGGACCATACAACATTGCGTCTCTTAGAGCGTTTATTATACTGCTATCTCCATCACTAATTACCTTAGTATACATGAGCCCGTGCAACTGCATGCTTACTTTGCATCCATCTACACCTGACAAGTTTTTTTTTAAATACAATTTTTTAATGTATGATTACACCTCCACAACCCCCGTACTATTAAATTCAATCCATACATCAGCACAATGTTTTGAATGCGTTACATTGAGCTGTAACACAAAACATGATTTTTCACACCAAAAAAAAAATCGTTTGATGTACAGAATGCTTGGTTGACTGACGGCTTCGTGAGGAGGTCTTTTGCACCCTGTATTCATGACGTGTCATCAATTCTTACTGCGTGGTCCTGTAAACGTATAACTCAATTAGAATATGCAAAAACTAACAAAATAGTACATTGTAAACATAGTCAATTTAGTCTGACGGACAGACAGTTGGACAGACAGACGGACATACAGACGGCTAGACAGACAGATGGACAGACAGACAGATAGACAGACAGATGAGCAGACAGACGGACAAACAAACAGACGGACATACAGACGGATAGACAACAGATGGACAGACAGACAGACGGACAGACAGAGGGATAGACAGATAGTTGGCCTCACAGACAGACAGTTGGACAGACAGACGGACATACAGACGGCTAGACAGACAGATGGACAGACAGACAGATAGACAGACAGATGGGCAGACAGACGGACAAACAAACAGACGGACATACAGACGGATAGACAACAGATGGACAGACAGACAGATGGACAGACAGACATGGGCAGACAGACAGAATGGTGGATAGAAAGAAAGATGGATAGACAGACAGACGGATAGACAGACGCACAGACAGACGGATAGACAGACATGGACAGACAGACGGATAGGCAGCGGAGTCTTAGTAATCATAGGGTACTGTTTTTACCCTTTGGAGTTTGTCTATGTCACATGAAAGAAATTAAAAAAAAAAAAAAAAAACTTTTACTCTCTAGAGACTAAAAAGGTTACTTTAGTCCCTGATGGACTAAAGATGACTAGCGATAGCATAAATTATTATTCACAGAAAACACGTTTCACTTTTCAGACATTTTATTGAGAACTGTTGAGAACTGTTGTCATGCCTACAAACAAAGTCACTATGTGACAGATTATATACCATGAAGGTATCAACCTCCAACAGTCCCGCTTCGTAGGGCTATATTGGCGTACTTTTAGAGCATGCGAAGTGAAATAATAGATTGTACATCAAGTGCATAAAATGCACCATTTTATGAGACGTTTTTTTTTTTGTTAAATAGAGTGTAAGGGTGCGTACAGACTATATAACATAACATTGCTATATAACATGTTTCAGATAATGTAGACACTAAATGTTATATATGTCAATGTCAATTTCATAATGTGGACGTGTTATAAAACACAAGTTATATAATATGTTATATAGTCTGTACGCACCCTTAGGTGTGGTCAGTACATGAGGAATATCGGAACTAATCTATTCACATTGTGCAGACATTGCTTCATGTGCTTCTGCTGCACAGGTATCTTGCCCGAAATCTCGTGTTGATCTAAAAAAAAAAATGGATTACACAGGGTCAAATTAAATGAGTTAGCGAAACTCCGCACATAAAAATCAAAAGCTGTTTTTTTCGGGTCAACGATACACACAGCACAGTGGGTCTAAAATAGCCGCTATAGCAGAATCTACGCAGAATCTTAGCATGAATCACGTTAAAAAATTTAAATTCTTAAAATGGACTTTATGTCAATAACTATAAAGTCCATTTTAAGAATTTTAAATTTTTAACGTGATTCACAAAACGATTCTGCTAAAGCGGCCATTTTAGACCCCCGGTACAGATTTCATAAGTTTTTACCGTGCCGGAAGTGCCAGAGGTTGGTTTTATATATGTATAGGAACCAAGAGCAGCGACCGGTGGCCCAGTGGTGGCGGCCCCGACTTACGAACAGTAAGTCATGGGTTCGAACCTAGACAGGCGCATTACTTTGTATAATTTATTTCAACACCACTGCTCTCAAAGCGGTGAAGGAAAACATCGTGAGGAAACCGGAATGTCCTACAACCAAAAATTCGAAGACATGTGACATCTACTAACCCGCACTGGCCCGCGTGGTGGATTATAGCCCATTACCTCTCATAGAGAGGAGGCCTGTGTCCCAGCAGTGGGAACATTAATAGGCTGATGATGAGGCACCTACTATTTGCGCAACCATTTCCATTTACATACTGATACTGATACTGTTAGCCTGCGTCATCCCACTGCTGGGCAAAAGCCTCTCTCCATTTACATAAACATACAAAATAAAAGTCACTAGCGCATTGCTCTGTCTGTCTTGCCTACATAGGGTGCCCTAATGCCTATACACAAAGCCGCGCCGCCGGCCACCATGGGTAAAGTAAGCCTGCGGCGCTGTGTGTAGAGAATAGCACTAATGGTTGAAGTCACCATCGACACGTGCCTCTGATGTCGATGCCGCGTGTCGCTCGTGTGTAAGAACACTAAATAGATTAGGTGCAACAAATTATATGACTTACCCATTGTTAATTTGTAGTTATTCACACCTGTTCTTCAATGAACCAACACAATATCACTCGCACAGCGTCCACTCAAATCAAAAATTAATTTTTTTATCAAAAATCCGGAGTCCAAACAGTTATACGTCAAACGTCACACGAATGACATAGGCTTTAGAAGCAGCTATTCGAAAGTTCGAATATAACTGGAATAGGGTGGAGTCTCCTAGTATCAGCCTCCTCCTAAAATCGGCCTTTTCTAGAAAAAGTAACATAACTATAAAAATAGCTAAAATCATAATACTTTTCATGCAAAAACGACTCTAGTTCCATACACATAACCTCCCATACCATAAATACATTTCATTTTAAAATCTTCATGATGAGAAACATTTGAAATTTATTTATTCTTTTATACTATCTGTCATTTTGAATTACATTCAAACGTTGAATACATTTTTGTAATCATCTTTTAAAACCCCACTCGATGGTATTAGAAGAAAAAAAAATTCGAAGTCTACAATATGGCACCCCAAATCCACGATTTTTTTTTTTTTGCAAGAAATCAAAAGCACTTAAAAATTACAAGTAGTCAAAGTTCAAAAAAAGTTGACACGGTCGATAATTGGTACCACCACCCTACGCGCGTATGACATATTGTTAATGTGTGCGTGAACGTCGTCGTCGTCCTCCCGCACCGCGCACCGCAGCGGGGGAAACATTGTTCAGTGAGATGCACGATAAGTCTAGTAAAAGGCGCGCGTAAAAAAATACGAAAAGGCCTTTGGAAAATCGGGTTTTATGAAAAAACCACCGCATAAATCAATTACAAGTAAAATTTATTGAATTCTTCGATAATTGTGCTGTGTCGGTACCGACTTTGTTTTGGAAATTTGACACTTCTTTTATTACTAATTTACGCCCAAAGTTACGTTAAAATTGGCAATAAAAATGAATCTTTGGTAGCTCGTAACTTTTTAATGGCTTTTTATTTTACTATTCTGTTTCCGTACAGACACAATTAATAATGAGACAAAACGATATCATGTTTAACTTTAGTTGTACCATGACAAACAGTGGAGTAATAGCCCCCCGAAATTTGTATGGAAAATATGTTGCGCAGATCAACCTTAAGGTGAGCTTATATGGTCGACTTACTTGAATTGCTCAATTTTAGACAGAATAGGTCAAAAGCACTTTCAGAAATGACCTGATTTTTTTTTTAGTTCGCTATAGAGCAATTTATTAGCTATAGGTAACACAAAAAGTAATTAGAGACACAGATGCTGCCAAAGTTGATAATTTTAAAATCTCAATACGAGTAGCAGCATAGTGTTGATTTGTGTCGCTCCTAATCATATGGGACTTAGACATAAATGGCGAATACAGTGGTATACCACAGATACATCAATGCCTGACGCTTTGGATGAAACAATCGTGATATTATGTAAAACTGTTCTAAGTGATCTAAATATTAAAATAATATAGGGAAGTAAGCGAAAAAACAAAAAAATGTGGAATGTAGAATAAGCTCCCAGGCGATGTAGTCTCAGCCCAAAATTTAACACTTTTTAAAAATACTAGACCACTACTGCAGTATGATATAATATGTTCGTATATCATACTGCAAGAAGAAAATCTAGTTGGGAACAACAGGATTCAGTCAGCTATCAGTTGTCTCAACTGCCTGCCTGATAATAAATAAATAATTAAATATAATTCGTACTCGTGGCTATTATTATGTAATGTTGAAATGCAATAATTTTGTGACAATTTAAATAGTGTCGTCATCTGTCAAAACCCGAATCGGGCGCCTTATTATCATGGGTTATAGCAATCCTAGACTCATACTGTCTGTTACGGGATATCTTCGATGATTATCAGATATTGGGAGCTCAAAATAATGAATAATCTCGGAAAACAACCCGTAAGTGACAGTTTTTCTTTCTTTCTTTCGTGTAGTCACTGCCTAACCTGGTGTCAGAGTTATTATGCCGCCGCCCATGGGCCTCTGACTTGGCTTTTACATGCCGTGAAGAAATATCTCTCAGACATGCTGGTTTTCACACGATGCTTTCCTTCACAGAAACGAGTGATAATTGTACAATACGCACATGAATCTGAAAAATAAGAGGTGCGTGCCTTTTTTTTTACGGGTGGTAAATCATCAAATGACTCCTCCCGCTCGGGGTGGAGCAGGAGGGAGTGTCAGACTTTTACTGACTAAAACCCATCCATGTTCCTTCATCGCTCTTTGTGTTCCGGGGCCACGGTATCTCTTTCGAACAGTCCCGCAACCCCGGCAGGAAGGTTCAGGCAGCAGGAAGGTTGTTTTTTTTTTAGGTTCGAACTCGAGACCTATGATTGTAAGTGACAGTATAAGTTTAGTTACAAACCGTGAAACTTCAAACAGTGTATAGCAATCTTAATCGGCTTTAGTCCCTGGACGGTCACGGACTATAAATGATGAGCCACTTGCCACCATTCGTATTTTAGCCGTGTAATGCAAATCGGCTTTAGTCGGTTATATTCGTACTTAGTACAGAGTGACTACCTAAAGTCGACGAATTGCAGGTGTAGCAACCGTAACCTAGCGACAATATTGTTTTAGCGTAGCCATAGTAACGTTGGCGTACGGAGAAATTTTATCTTTTCTAACATCGACATTTCAACTGTCACTCTGGCTTCGGATAGGTTTTCAGAAATAAAGAGTATTTAATAAGGACTATTTCTTCAAAGGAGGTCAGTATCAAATAGATTGGCATACACGTCAGCACCATTGTATGGTTTTATCATTGACAACTTATACCTAAGTCATTTTTCAACCTCTATGGATAAGACTATTTCCGATTATTATAGTTAGTGCCAGTTAACATCGGAATAGAGGTCATTGCTCCGACTTTCATCCCGATATCTAAATATTAGCGATACTGTCGCTCCATCCGTACAAACCTGTCGCAAAACTGATATCGCTTGAGTCTCATAATACATCCACAGTGTCCCACATACATAACACAGTGCACAACCCAAAAAAATAATAAATCGAGCAAACGTACCCTACGAAATTAATTGATTTAAATACTTTATTTTCGTTTTTAACACTATTTTAACTTACTGAGACAATTTTAATAAAGTAAATATATTATTATACATCTTAAAATTAGGATCTGAGACTTATGCGCGAAAGACATTTGCGCAAAGAACACTTGTGCGCGCACCCACTTGCGCGAAAAGACATATGCGCACATGGACTTTTGCGCGAACGAACTTTTGCGCGAATGGACTTATGCGCGAACAAAATCTTGCACGAATGGACACTTGCACGATTGGACTCTTGCGCGACTTAATGGCCACTGAGGTTTACTCTGTAGAGTAAACATAACATCACGCCTATTATTACTTGAAGGAGTTTTTTTTTTGGTTTTTCCGTCATGAGTGTCGTTTTCATGGATTTCGGGGTCGTTGTTAATGAAAATGATTTGTTGAAATCAGATTTAACCAAAGGCAAGGTAAATCATTGAATCCATTTCACTATTCGTCATTCAAAAGTGCCTTTGAATGACCTAATTGAAGTAAATAATTATTGACCTCATTTTCTTTATCCTTTAACCATGAAAACGACGACCATAACGGAAAAACTGAAATTTTTTCTCGGCGCCATCTTGGTTTTTCATTTTAACCTCATTTCGTTATCAACGACCCCGAAAATCATGAAAACGACACCCAAGATTAAAAAAAAAAAAATTTCCTCGGCGTCATCTAGGATTTTCTTTTGGACCTCATTTTCATATTCAGGGACCCCTAAAACTATGAAAACGACACCCATGACGGAAATACCAAAAAAATCCTGGACGCCATCTTGGATTTTCATTTTGAGCTCATTTTCGTAATCAACGACCCCGAAAACCATGAAAACGACATCCATGACGGAAAAACCAAAAAAATCTTGGACGCCATCTTGGATTTTCATTTTGAGCTCATTTTCGTAATCAACGACCCCGAAAACCATGAAAACGACACCCATGACGGAAATACCAAAAAAATCCTGGACGCCATCTTGGATTTTCATTTTGAGCTCATTTTCGTAATCAACGACCCCGAAAACCATGAAAACGACATCCATGACGGAAAAACCAAAAAAATCTTGGACGCCATCTTGGATTTTCATTTTGAGCTCATTTTCGTAATCAACGACCCCGAAAACCATGAAAACGACATCCATGACGGAAAAACCAAAAAAATCTTGGACGCCATCTTGGATTTTCATTTTGAGCTCATTTTCGTAATCAACGACCCCGAAAACCATTAAACGACACCCATGACGGAAAAACCAAAAAAATCTTGGACGCCATCTTGGATTTTCATTTTGAGCTCATTTTCGTAATCAACGACCCCGAAAACCATGAAAACGACATCCATGACGGAAAAACCAAAAAAATCTTGGACGCCATCTTGGATTTTCATTTTGAGCTCATTTTCGTAATCAACGACCCCGAAAACCATGAAAACGACATCCATGACGGAAAACTCAAAAAAATATTGGACGCCATCTTGGATTTTCATTTTGAGCTCATTTTCGTAATCAACGACCCCGAAAACCATGAAAACGACACCCATGACGTAAAAACCATAAGTACCTATCTAAATATAATTATGACATCACAAAAACTATCTCATCACAAAAAATTATAATTCTGATCTTATGCCTTTTTCATTTTACGAGGTCATCGCGTCAGGTGTGCAGCACATTATGGTCACGGTGCGGGGGCATTTACGTCACAAGTAAATTTATAAGCATAAAATTAGTTTTCTAGCAAAAAATAATAATAAATTCGAATTGGAACAACACAAGATTCTCAACCCCTGTATGTCTAGCCGACTGGTATTATGATACTCTAGCGATGTAGCAAAGTATCGCTTATTGGTCGATTTAGGTAACTAGTAAGTGTCGTTATCGCTTTGTGATAAAAAACTTGGTAGGTAGGTGTTAATGACCTCTATTCCGATGTTAACTGGCACCAACTATAGTAATGTGTCATTTTGTTTCTGAGCATTCGGTTTGAGTTCGTGATTAATCGTGTAATCTCGTGAATGTATACAACTGCAAAATTGGAAATCTTGAAAGTGGCTTATCAATTATAGTCCGTGACAGTACCTACACCTACCTTCATAATAATGTCGAAAAGGTCCACTAACTGCTTTGCTAAACCCTGCGCCGAGCAATAATAACTGTAGAAAAAATAATCCATGTAAACGCACCGTTATGTAATAAAGTCATCCTAGAGTGATAGATTTAGGAGATTGTTCCTCGCTCTCTCTAGAAGCAGATCCCCTTTGTGTTTGACAGACTGGCTGTCTCATTAACGGATACGTACGATGCGCGATGGTTACATTATACACTGAGAAAAATGTAAAGCCGAATGTTTCGTAACGTAGGCGGATTTATTCGTAATGAAGGCGAAAAAACGACCACGAGTCAGCCGACCGAAAACGCCTTCCTAGGTTGGAGGCGTTTTACGCCTTAAGCGTAAGGCGCAATAAATAAGCAACAATAGACTCTATAATGTGTGTTTTAGACGTAATTATTAACAGATAAGCCTTAATTAAAAGCTGTAAACGTGGTAAGTCAGATAGGATCGACGGATTGACGATGAGATTTAAGTTCTGGTAAGGCGATACAAACGGTAAAGAAGGTGCTCGGGTCACACACATAAAATTTTCCGACGTATCATTGTCCCAATTGACTTCTAGTAAGGCGTTTTACATCTTTCCTTACTGTGGTTTAACCGGTCCACTAAGCGCTTTTAATGTTTATCGACTTCTAGTAAGGCGTCTAACGTCTTACCTTACTGTAGTTTAACCTGTTTACTGAGCATTTTGAACGTTTCCTAAGTCGTAATCAACTTTTAGTAAGGCATCATAAGTCTTTCTTTACCGTGGTTTAACCTGTCCAATAAGCGCTTTTAATGTTTTTTAAAGTAGTAATCGACTTTTAGTAAGGCATCATAAGTCTTTCTTTACTGTGGTTTAACCAGTCCAATAAGCGCTTTTAATGTTTTTTAAAGTAGTAATCGACTTTTAGTAAGGCATCATAAGTCTTTCTTTACTGTGGTTTAACCTGTCCAATAAGCGCTTTTAATGTTTTTTAAAGTAGTAATCGACTTTTAGTAAGGCATCATAAGTCTTTCTTTACTGTGGTTTAACCAGTCCAATAAGCGCTTTTAATGTTTTTTAAAGTAGTAATCGACTTTTAGTAAGGCATCATAAGTCTTTCTTTACTGTGGTTTAACCTGTCCAATAAGCGCTTTTAATGTTTTTTAAAGTAGTAATCGACTTTTAGTAAGGCATCATAAGTCTTTCTTTACTGTGGTTTAACCTGTCCAATAAGCGCTTTTAATGTTTTTAAAGTAGTAATCGACTTTTAGTAAGGCAACATAAGTCTTTCTTTACTGTGGTTTAACCTGTCCAATAAGCGCTTTTAATGTTTTTTAAAGTAGTAATCGACTTTTAGTAAGGCATCATGAGTCTTTCTTTGCTGTGGTTTAACCTGTCCAATAAGCGCTTTTAATGTTTTTTAAAGTAGTAATCGACTTTTAGTAAGGCATCATAAGTCTTTCTTTACCGTGGTTTAACCTGTCCAATAAGCGCTTTTAATGTTTTTTAAAGTAGTAATTGACTTCTAGTAAGGCATTTTACGTCTTTTCGTACTGGGGTTTAATCTGTGCATTAAGCGCTATTGATGTTTTCATAAGTCGTAATTCACTTTTAGTAAGGTGTTTTACGTCTTTACTTACTGTGGGTTTAACTTATCCACCAAGTGTTTTCAAAGTTTACTAAGTCGTATTTACCTTCTAGTAAGTTGTATTAGAATGTTCCATACGATTAGGTAAGCCGTTTCGTAAGGTAATTAATGATTTATTTTCGAGCAGAAACGTTTTATGAAAACCGGAAAAAAGCCTTCTAACGGCTGGTAACGCTTTTCCCTAAGGGCATGATTGACTTGCTTTACTATCATTTAGTTCATATTAAGGGCATTGCTCAAAGTGCGCGTTCACTCTAATGCCCAGCGCACACCGCTGGAGGCGCAGCGGAGCGCATTTGAAGACAACAATCTAATATAAACCTTAACAACCTTGATATACGGTCGCGGGCATGCTCTTGTAGTAGCTTGAGGGCACTCGAGTACCGCGTGCGAATTTATTATTATATTGACCGTATATCAAGGTAGTTAAGGTTTATATTAAATTGTTATCTTCAAATGTACTCCGCTGCGCCTCCAGCGGTGTGCGCTGGTCCTAAGTTAGCGCGAGCCAATATCCTTCACATGAACTTCATGATAGTAGATCAGCCAACCGTGCCTTCAGTGAACAGCGTAGCCTGCTGTTCTCAGAAAGCTACTCTCCCAGTCTTTGTAAGCTTCTGCAATCAATAGAACAAAAATGTATTAATCACTTCAATAATAACTGTTAACGAGATAGGTACTAAAGAAACATACTAGATAGATTAGTACCTTCTCAACCCAACATTACAACCTCAACCTAACCAACTATTATTATGTATACCTAATAAGCCGATAGCGTCTGTATCCTATAGGAATGATGTGGCATTGCAATAAAACCATTCAATAAAAATAAAAATGTATTAGAAAATTAATTTAGATACTTTACTATATTTAGATACTAAAACAAGATAAAAAAGATAGGTACATAAATGTATTATACAAATTTTCAACATTTTACATTGTGTAAGTAAATAACTCAAGAGCCATATCACACACAAATTTTGCTATTTACAAACATTTACTACACAACAAAAGCTATCTATTATGTATTTGGTTCCGGGATGAACGAATTTTTGAAAATCGATTTTGCCAGGGTAACGTTTCAAACGTTACTCCAGCAAAATGTGTTTTTCTCAAATTACTTTAAAACCACAATTCACACAAATTTTGCTATTAGTAAACAAATTGTTCCTCATGATACACTAATTATTTGTTATGGTCTCACCTCTCAAATGCACAACATTTTGCCAGGGTAACGCACACAATGTCTAGAGTGGCCACATCCAATTTTTTCCACATAACTCCTTTTTGTTTCAACCAGGGAACCGAAAATGAAATTTTAACATTGGGGCCTACTTCTAAAGCATGATTAACAGATAAAAGTTATTTTTTTACCACATGAGAAACTTGGTGACAAACTTTTCCTAACAAACAAGTCATTCAAAATGAGTTGGGCCCTTTGAGTATCTGATACTCATCCAAATAATCTTGAGAGTGCTGTTTTCGTTTTATAGTTTTTGCATACGCGCCTTTGCCGTTATCGCCCAAAGCTTAGCAATTTCATTCCATGGTGTAACTCCTTCAACGGCAACCGTAATTGCGAGTGAAGCGTCCTCAACCCGATCGCTTTCAACTGAAATAAAATGCATTTTTTTAGGAAAGAGTTATCGCAAACCACAAGGTAGAGCATTCTATTATGGTAATAAGTACGATTTTTTACGAAACCCTGTACAAAGCAATAAAAAGTGAAGATTTTTTTAGAAATGCATGTGAATATTATAAATTTGCTTTTTTATTTATTATTTATTTAATGAGTACGAGTATAAAAACAAAACGTAACAAAACTTACTTTCATCAATATTAGACAGTCTATTAGAGGACACGTCGGCCTGGCAGGTTCTACGTCAAAGAGGTCGCTTGAATCCTTGGTAGCGCGTCGTTTCCGGAAGGGCGTTGTTACATTTCGTTTAATTAGGTTATTCCTCTTCCTCAGGTATGTATTATAAGTATACCTGAAGCATTCCTTTTGGCTTGAAAGGGGCCTCCCTGCAAAAACCAAATAGAACATTAAGTTTAGGGCCGCCGGCAGTTTGAGGACTAGGTACTTATTGTTATAACATTATGGAGCACATTTCAAACCTTATGTCTAATTTATAATTTTAATCACCTCTTTAATGTAAATTAATAACTTTAATACACTATAGTAGTTTTAGCAATGATAGCTTACTTACAGCGATATATGCGGCGTAATATATGACTGGTGATTCCTTTTTAAAAAGTTCTCCAATACCTCGCGCCCATGATTGGAAATCACTCCATTTAACTTGAGTGTTTGGATGTGCTTCTAGCACCGAGTACAATAATAAATGGGGCATAATTCCTTTCTCTGGCTTGCACCAAGGAGGCCACTAACAGCTTGTGGGCTGCTAAGTAAAGCCCGTCCTCGGTGCGTGTTATTTAAAATTTACGTTACTTATCTGAAAAAAAAAAACAGTTAATTTTCACAAGTTTAAAAACTTCTTTCTATCAATATACAAAGTTACATGCAAAAGTTCAGTTTTGGAAAAAACTGGAAAAAGTACAGGGGGTCTAAAATAGCCGCTTAAGCAGAATCGAAATATGAATCACGTTAAAAAATTTAAATTCTTAAAATGGACTTTAAAGTTATGAGTATAGAGTCCATTTTAAGAATTTAAATTTTTTAACGTGATTCATACTAAGATTCTGCGTGGATTCTGCTAAAGCAGCCATTTTAGATCCCCTGTCTATAATCTTTAAACAAGTATTGTAATTGGTGTTAACCGTTTTAATTAAAGTAATTTATATATATACAAAATACAAATAGGTGCACACTATTTAAACATTTATGTTATGATAATGTGACTTCCTATTATGTGGACAACTGTTAGTATGAAATAATAATAAAAAAACCAACCCCAACATTCACCAATTGATTGCCAGCCTTCCACATGGACAAGTTACCATCAAACTTCACTCTATCACCAAATAATGGGATTAATGATGTTATATCATTTTCTTAGAGAAGTCCCAAAGCGACAGCATCAATTTTAGCATCTAAATAATAAGAGAACCAAAGTAAATACAATGCAAAACACACCAGTTAGTTTAGTTAGCTATGGTTAGTAGGTAGGTAGGTACCTAAGAGCCATAACCGCAGCATGCTACTAAAAATGTAGTGCTACTAGAAAATATAAGAGTAGGTAACCTACCTTACCTACCAACACACCAACAAAAGTTTGACTTGACATCACATCCAAAGAAGACATTTTTCGTTTCTGTTTCCAACACACAAAGACAGGTGTTGGTACCTACCTAAACTACTTAATTACAAAATATGATTAGGTTCAACAACCGAGTTTTATAAAGACTTACCTCGAAATGTATCAATCAGGGTCGTGCAGCCCCATTTTGTTAATAAACCTATGGTATAGGTACTGGTCTGCCATCGAAGCACGAAGCGAAGATGTTTGTCTGGTAAACTGGTTGTTATGTCTGTCTGGTAGCTTGTTGTAGTTCAACACCACTGAGCTTAAAATCAGTACCTTTACCTAACCTACGTGTTACACACCTACAACCTGCATACATCTGTTTGTATGTGCCTTCGACACTGACACAGCCAGTAGCGTTCAGAAAATGAGGGACTAGTAAACGTTTCTAAAATAAAATCCGTTAAACAAGACTCAAAAACTAAACCAACCACTCCAAACTCCAAACTGTCGAGTGTCGACGAGTGTCGAGTCGAAGGAACGAGCGATGAACGCAGTGTTGCCCGATGGAAACTGAAGAAATCAGTAGAAAAATTAAAGTTTTAGCAGTAGATCACACAACACTATGTATCTAGCCCCAAAGCAATGTTTGTAATATGGGAACCAGGTAGCTGATATAATACCTAGATACTACTTTTTTTTTTGTAAATGGGTACATACTTAAATAAACCTACCTAAAGTATTTTATATTATGCAGACAGAAAATAAACACATATATGTACTAAGTTCATCACACTTTATCTCGAGTCTCTATTTGTATTAAATTTTATAAGATAAGACATAAAAAATAATTATTGCTTGGTCCTAAGTAGGTAGGCACTTAGGTAGGTACCCTATAACATTACAATATTAATAGGCAAGTTCGTATCCTGGCTGTTATTGGTTATTTACATTTTGTAATGCAGGTAGTGCTAAATGACCTTATGTTAGATATTACATTTGACAGATTGGGTTCCTCGCAGGTACAGGTACAGGAAGGTAGGGCTTGTGTGAAGAAGCGAGGGCTCTGCCTCTGGCTGGCAAAAAAGAGTCGTAAAGCGTTATCAAATTTCTTTCAATAGAACAGCTGATATTGGGAATGGTTTATACAGTCATAAGATCCAATTGGTACCTAGTGTACCAACTCTAATAAAACATAACCAGAGCTTGTACACTGTTACTTAATAAGTACTACAAGGAACTTAAATTTATTTATTTTAGGCATACAATTAACGAACCACCAGATTTAGCAAAATGTAACGGCAAAAAAATCACTTTTGATTGCCAAAATTAGTAAATGATCACCAAAATTAATCCCCATTTTAACGTGAAATTAGAACCAAAAATTTATTTTTTTGGTTTATGACCACCAGAAATTGAACTGTTATGCTCTTGCATCCGAGTCGAGGGAGACCCCGTCGCACTTTTTTATGAAATAGTGCCCCAAGTCGGCCTAGGCAAAACTAGTTTGTCATCAACCACCTCATTAAAATTTGGTGCTCAATTTACTAAATTTGGTGATCAATTGATATTTCAGGTGATAGATGTAAGTGGTCACAAAGTTATTTTGGGTGGTCATAATTTTCCCCCCTTTATTTTATAGGTAAGTATACTTAAACCATAAAGAGATAAACACTAAATACTATTATGTAATACTACTTACTAGGAATCTAAATTAATTTTACTAAATTAATCATATTAGGTAGGTACTTACTTACCTACACCTAAACCACCCAATTTATGAATAGGTAGATACCTATTTTATGGGTTGGGTAGATACCCAACCCATAAAATAGGTATTCTTGTGTACCTATAGACTATGAGTCTATGAGGGTGTGTGGATGAGGTAGGTACCTAGGTAGGTTTAATGTAAATGCTATTTTTTATTTACTGTGTTGATGGCTCTGTGTGCTGTTTGTGTGTCAATAAAAATCTATTCTGTTCTACCTACCACTACAATACCTAATATACCTAGGGTCCTTCGTCGTACCTACATAACACCCCTACCCAGTTCCAACCAACGAGTTCTATGTTCCACACTCAGTTACCTACTCAGCAGGTTGATGTAGGTAAGTACCTAACCTACTTATAGTAAGTATTTCTATACAATATAAGTAGGTACATAGGTAGGTAGCATCGTCATCATCAACTTGCACTTGGCCAGGTTTTTTCATTTTAAGGCACGGAACCCTAACTTGCAGAATGCGTAAGTCGTTAGACTTTGTAAACCTTTGAATAAATTGTCACCATCTTATGACATATATACATACATATTGCCTTACATATCTACGGTTTCATTCACCGAATATTATGTAGGTAGATACGTCGTAACTGACCTTAATTGCTAAAATTACGCTTATATTAGCCGAATACGTCGTTATCAGACTCTTTAAACGTTTGATTAAATTGTACCTAACTCGAGTACCTATCATTCGCCTTATCATAATTATGGTGAATTTTGCCGTAAATCTTCGGTTTCATTCACCGGATATGTAAGTCGTTATAAGACGTTATTCACCGTTTGATAAGTCGTAACTTAACCATGTTTTGCCTTATGATAACGTGAATATTGCCATATTTACGTTCATATGTGCCGTATATGTACGTCGTTATGAAACCTAAGGTTACCATTTGATTCGTCGTAATCTGAGCATATTTCGCCGTATGATAGGGCAAATGTGGCCACATTATACGCTTATATTGCCGAATACATACGTCGCTGAAAGACTTTACGTTTACGTTCAAATTGTTGTAACTGAAGTATATTCCGCCTTATGATAAGGTGAATATTGCCATATTTACGTTTATATGTGCCGTATATGTACGTCGTTATGAAACCTAAGGTTACCATTTGATTCGTCGTAATCTGAGCATATTTCGCCTTATGATAGGGCGAATGTGGCCACATTATACGTTTATATTGCCGAATACATACGTCGCTGAAAGTCTTTACGTTTACGTTCAAATTGTTGTAACTGAAGTATATTCCGCCTTATGATAAGGTGAATATTGCCATATTTACGTTTATATGTGCCGTATATGTACGTCGTTATGAAACCTAAGGTTACCATTTGATTCGTCGTAATCTGAGCATATTTCGCCTTATGATAGGGCAAATGTGGCCACATTATACGTTTATATTCCCGAATACATACCTCGCTGAAAGACTTTACGTTTACGTTCAAATTGTTGTGACTGAAGTATATTCCGCCTTATGATAAGGTGAATATTGCCATATTTACGTTCATATGTGCCGTATATGTACGTCGTTATGAAACCTATGGTTACCATTTGATTCGTCGTAATCTGAGCATATTTCGCCTTATGATAGGGCAAATGTGACCACATTATACGTTTATATTGCCGAATACATACCTCGCTGAAAGACTTTACGATTACGTTCAAATTATTGTGACTGAAGTATATTCCGCCTTATGATAAGGTGAATATTGCCATATTTACGTTCATATGTGCCGTATATGTACGTCGTTATGAAACCTAAGGTTACCATTTGATTCGTCGTAATCTGAGCATATTTCGCCTTATGATAGGGCAAATGTGGCCACATTATACATTTATATTGCCAAATACATACATCGCTGAAAGACTTTACGTTTACGTTTAAATTGTTGTGACTGAAGAATATTCCGCCTTATTGTAAGTTGAATAATGCCATGCTAAAGATTATTTATGCCGCTTTCTGAAGTTGGTTTTATGACTTATGTTTACGTTTGTTTAGGTTTTATTGAAGTCTATATCGCCTTAATTTGAGTTAAATATTGCCTTAATTACCGCGATATTCACCACATATTCGACGTCGTAAATTTAAAGCGTTTTTAGTAGTCCACTACCGCTGTATTAACAGTAGAAAGTTGAATTCCAAGACTACCTTACGGTAAGACATTTTTGACGGTTCGTGTTTATCATAAAAGACGTACCATTTTAACGGAAACGCCTAGCTAAGCCAAAATAATCGTAAGCGTTACAAAATCGCCTCGCGTCATTACAATTTAGCCGTGGAAGGCAGAATTCACCTTAGGCCAGAAATCAATTTTTCTCAGTGTAAAGTTACTGTAATTTAAGCTCAGATGAGATAATGAGAAAGTGCATTATCATATACCTATGTATGTGGTTTGTGGTTAACGTGGGTTGAAAGTGAAGTTAGACAGCTATTTGAGGTTTTGTCGGTTTTTGGGAAACCGAGCATAGTTATCGCGTGACGAAAATTTGTGAGTTAGTGACCTCAGGACAATTATAAGGTTTAAAAATTAGTAACTTAACGTGTAATCCCCAAAGGGTTAAGCAGAGGTGTGCCTAATGGTCCAACAACATTTAGTTATTCATCTTTCAATCTCATTTAGAGCGAGCCTATTGACATCAACCTGGCACAGATCAAGACTTTGTGGCTGCTACTGAGAAATTCCTGATGGAAAACTCCAATAACACTTTGCCCAACCCGGGAATCGAACCTAGGACCCCATGCTTACCAGTTGCACTAGCAACCACGAGACCAACGAGGCAGTTATAATATTAAGACAATTTTAATATAAGGTGTAAGATATGGGAAATATTGACGAAATAATATATCTACACCTACAGCGCCAAAATGAGTCGAAAGACAGTACGGCAGTATGGCGTGCACCAACTCCTGCTGAAAGATATTTATTTTTTAAAATAAGATAAAAATAAAAACAATGGATCCTTTTTGTCGTTACTGTGTGCTGTGTGTGTGGTTTAGCCGTGTGGTATCCGGCAGAGCAGAATAGAACCAACCCATTACACTCACGGGTGTCGTATAAGGCGACTAATGACTGAGGCAGAACACCTTGCGCCTCCGTAGACCAGAGAATGGGTAGCAGCGTTTTCTGTTAGTCTTTCATCACTGCGATTTCCAATCCGCCTGCCAAGCGTGGAGATTACGGAAAATTCCTCCCATCATGGGAGAGGCTTATGTCCAGCAGTGGACATTATGGTCTGTTGTAGTGTAGTAGTAGTGTGCCAATGCTTTGCATTTCTGGTGATGTAAATGCTAAGTACATATAAGAGTACATCCACCCAGTTGCAGTTACGGCAACAAAGTCCAAATTCGGAAATGGCTTCGAAACCGTTTTAAGTTCTACCCACTTTCCGTCGAAGTTTTTAAAGCCGAAAGCACTAAAAGGAAAAAAGAAAATCGAAAGATTTTTGACGTCCATCAATTACTTACGAGTAAATAAGGTTGAAAATGTTTATTCAAGAATAAGAACCATTTTTGACACAATGGTCTTTAAAGCTTAGTTATGGTGAATGATTAATTTAAATGTGTATTCCAGATACTTATCATATTTAAAGTTGAAGCCCTTACCTATTGTAATGTTCTGGATGGTTCTGCAAGAGCGAAATGAGACAACCTCTCGTGGCAATGGTTTATTCCGAACTAGCACACAGATATTTGAATCAAATAACATCCGCTACATTTCGAGTCACCCTCCTTAGTTTCTAAGTTAATAATTAAGTACCCACATTACACCTTTAAACAAGTCAAAGTGATTACTTGAGTAATATTACATTACTGCTGCGGCCAGCAACAGAGGCATTGATGGACGAACATAAAAATGTGGGCCGAAGCGAAGCCGAGGCATACATACGAAAGTCCATCAATGCGGCCAAGGCTTGTATATTACTTTTCTCGAACAATGCGAGGAAATGAATACAAATACTTTTCAAAATCAATGATGCACACAAACAACAATTATTTTTTCAATACACTTTCTCGAAAACTGGTCCATAACGCACTACGATTAGGTACAACATGCAATGTATTTCACACGTGTGCGATTTTTTCCACTTTCCTGCACGTGTGCGGGAATGAAAATTGCCACAGATAACTATACCTATACTTAATCCAAATTGGTTCAATGCCTATAGTCTGAGGTGAATGTTTTTTTTTTATTTCAGCAAAGCACTACGCGTATATAAGGCATAAATATTTTTTTTAATATTAAAATTGTGTTTATAAATAGAGTATTGTGACGGAAAGGGTGTCCGTGGGGGTAAATAGAAGAAAACCACGGACCCAGGTCAACATAAAAATATATTAATAAACTAAACGGGTGTGGGTAGGTTTATGGTCACAAGTTTCTCCAAGCCCGCCCGGGGGTTGCACGGTACTCTCCTGGCTCAGCCCGGCGTGACGATGACCGTAGCAGTGTGCCACGCTGCAGACGCCAGGTAGGGTGACGGACGGCAGATGATCGCGCCGTCCCGTAGAATTTCGACGCGGCCACGCAGGTAAAGGGTACCCGCTCCGGAGCCCGCGGCAAATTGGATGCCGGTAAAACGGTTGTCAGCCGAAATCCTGACTGTCAGCCGGAATCTTGAACCCTGGAAAATAACGTCCAGCGTGTCACGGAATGGCTAGCAGTCATCCCCGCTGATTGTGACACCAAGGCAAAAGCAAAGCGAGAAATACCCGTGCGCCAATGAAGGTGATGTGTGGTAGTCACAATCAGTACGGAGTTTACATGATGGTGGTGGTAAGCACGACATGATTTGCACATTATGAGTGTCATGAAAAATGTCAAACACACTCGGCTGAAGGCTACAAGATTATGCATATACATATTAAGCATTTGAATGTGCATAGCAAAAACGGTGATAGAAAGTGGCTCACATGTTGAGACCACGTAGCTAGTGATACACAAAATATGAGAACGTGAATTGCTGTTCAACACTTACCCAGTATGGGGTTTACGTAGACACAAAACGTTAAGAGTTAGGTTACTAACAAAAATTAAAGCTGCCTGCTTTAAGCCCGAATATTCTAGATCACGAATACTTCTAGAAATTTAATTTCCGATGAGAGAACGCGTCTAGTCACTGGGAGCAGAATATTTCCAAAAAAAGCTCGTCATCGCGAGTCCGTGACATTTATACTGGCGTGTTTACGCATAGACAAGTCTTCACTCATTCGATCCGATACACGTAACGCGCGCACAGCACTGGTAAAAACAGCTAATTTTAGTCGTATATAAGTTGGTGCCAGTTAACATCGGAATAGAGGTCATTAACACCTACCTACCAAGTTTTTGATCACAAAGCGATAACGACACTTACTAGTCACCTAAATCGACCAATAAGCGATACTTTGCTACATCGCTAGAGTATCATAATACCAGTCGGCTAGACATACAGGGGTTGAGAATCTTGTGTTGTTCCAATTCGAATTCATTATTATTTTTTGCTAGAAAACTAATTTTATGCTTATAAATTTACGTGTGACGTAAACGCCCCCGCACCGTGACCATAATGTGCTGCACACCTGACGCGATGACCTCGTAAAACGAAAACGGCATAAGATCAGAATTATATTTTTTTGTGATGAGATAGTTTTTGTGATGTCATAATTATATTTAGATACTTATGGTTTTTCCGTCATGGGTGTCGTTGATTACGAAAATGAGCTCAAAATGAAAATCCAAGATTTTTTTGGTTTTTCCGTCATGGATGTCGTTTTTATGGTTTTTGGGGTCGTTGATTACGAAAATGAGCTCAAAATGAAAATCCAAGATGGCGTCCAATATTTTTTGGTTTTTCCGTCATGGGTGTCGTTTTCATGGTTTTCGGGGTCGTTGATTACGAAAATGAGCTCAAAATGAAAATCCAAGATGGCGTCCAAGATTTTTTTGGTTTTTCCGTCATGGACGTCGTTTTCATGGTTTTTGGGGTTGTTGATTACGAAAATGAGCTCAAAATGAAAATCCAAGATGGCGTCCAATATTTTTTTGGTTTTTCCGTCATGGATGTCGTTTTCATGGTTTTCGGGGTCGTTGATTACGAAAATGAGTTCAAAATGAAAATCCAAGATGGCGTCCAGGATTTTTTTGTTTTTTTTTGTCATGGTTGTCGTTTTCATGATTTTCGGGGTCGTTGATTATTTTTTGTTATTTCCGTCATGGGTGTCGTTTTTATGGTTTTAGGGGTCCCTGAATATGAAAATGAGGTCCAAACGAAAATCCTAGATGATGCCGAGGAAAATTTTTGGTTTTTTAATCATGGGTGTCGTTTTCATGATTTTCGGGGTCGTTGATAACGAAATGAGGTTAAAATGAAAAACCAAGATGGCGCCGAGAAAAATATTCGGTTTTTCCGTTATAGCCGTCGTTTTCATGGTTAAAGGATAAAGAAAATGAGGTCAATAATTATTTATTTCAATTAGGTCATTCAAAGGCACTTTTGAATGACGAATAGTGAAATGGATTCAATGATTTACCTTGCCTTTGGTTAAATCTGATTTCAACAAATCATTTTCATTTTCATTATCAGCGACCCCGAAAACCATGAAAACGACACCCATGACGGAAAAACCAAAAAAAAAAACACCTTCAAGTAATAATAGGCGTGATGTTATGTTTACTCTACAGAGTAAACCTCAGTGGCCATTAAGTCGCGCAAGAGTCCAATCGTGCAAGTGTCCGTTCGCGCAAGATTCTTTTTGCGCATAAGTCCATTCGCGCAAAAGTTCGTTCGCGCAAAAGTCCATGTGCGCAAATGTCTTTCGCGCAAAAGTCTCAGATGTATAATAATATATTTACTTTATTAAAATTGTCTCAGTAAGTTAAAATAGTGTTAAAAACGAAAATAAATTATTTAAATCAATTAATTTCGTAGGGTACGTTTGCTCGATTTCTTATTTTTTTGGGTTGTGCACTGTGTTATGTATGTGGGACACTGTGGATGTATTATGAGACTGAAGCGATATCAGTTTTGCGACAGATTTGTACGGATGGAGCGACAGTATCGCTAATATTTAGATATCGGGATGAAAGTCGGAGCAATGACCTCTATTCCGATGTTAACTGGCACCAACTACGGCCCAATGAGTATGTATACTCTGTGGCGTTTGTTTTGACATTTAACTTAATTAAAGTGTTGAATAGGTTATGTTTACAAAGTAACGGTAGAAACTATTCTGAGTTTCTACAACGTTACAGTATCATAGATAAACATGATTACTAATAGTACTAATAGTTATTTTAATACACAAATTAACATTTATTTGTGTTCTGAATTCAAAAATATAAAATAAATCTATTTTTTATATTAGGCTGTTTAACGGCTTCATACCTTTGCCTCTCCTTCAACCTGGCGAAAGCAGAGCGCGAAAAAAAGAAAATTAAAATCATAGTTTCTTAGTTCGTGGCAACTTTTTTTTTGTTATATTTTATTTCTTCAAAAGTGTATTGAAAAACGTCGTTTGATACACCTGGACTTTTGTTATTGCAGTTCTCGGCTCAAAAACACCCTCGCCTACGGCTCGGGTGTTATAATTCCGCCTCGAATGCAATGACAAACTTTCTCCACTTGTATCAAAATGTACTATTCTCGCGTTGAAGAGTTCATTTGTTTTTTTTTTTCAATAAACCGCTTTTTACAAGCCAATCCGAAATTTAAATAAAACCTTTGATGAGTTACCTCCTTGGTTGTCATGTTTCACAGTAAAAGATCGTTCCATTTTTAAATAAACACGACAGATATGAGTTTACTAAGTAATTGATTTAGCCGCTAAATACGACAGATATGGATGTTCATACAACTTTTGCCGGCCGCTGATCGCATGCATCTGGCCAGTACAGCAATTTCGATTTATCTCGAAGAAGGTTGTCAAAATAATACTCAAATTTCCAAGCATGTTTGAGAAAAAGTCATTACTTAAGATACGATTTTTATTCTGGAGTTTAGTAATTGGTTGATGTTAGAACTGTCAAAAGTTAGAGTTCTAAGCTTTGCTCTCTTTGTCGTTCCTAGTTCGTTCAAATTCTTCTCTAATGCATAAAAATTATTGCATGAGTAATTAGTTAAACTCAAGATATTACTTTAACTTGAATAGAGTTAGTGTTAGTCCTGTCCTGTGCTCCTTGGACCTGTCCAGCTGCAGCACGAGAAAACAAAACAATCTAAAAAAAAATATAACTGGCGAATTTTGCTATACGTTAGCTGAAAAGGAACATTCGAGAAGATAATAGACACGTGTCGACCCTTTGATATAATTCACATATGATGTGACATTACATACGCACGAGTATATTACTTATGATCCAATGAGCTCCGACCACTTCACCACAACGGGCAATCTTAGGGCAGATACATGCCGTACCGCCACGCTCGGTAGGGTGTAGAATTCACGTTCCGATCCACTTGATTGCATGCCATAAGGCTGTCGATGATTTGATGTAGCTTTGAGTTGCCTACTACACTTTATTTGAAGCGGAATAACAAGGTGTATTTAAGGAAGACGAAAATACGAAACAATACAACATAAACCTTAATAATACCTAATTAGAACAACGGTAATTTATACACCGGTGTAATGTGGGCTCATAAAGCAGATTATTAAGTAAAACCTTTTTGTTAAATAACAAAAGTTTATTTCTAAATACGCGAAGGATAATATATCTGACAGTATAATAATGGGTTGTTCCTATTTCGCGGATGGTTTCCAATATCTTTTTCGCGTGTTCGAGCCCAATCCCTGAGATTACTTTTCTTTCTCCTCAAAATGTATTGGATGAATAGAGAAAGTGAGTTCATTGATTGACGGAAATAAATAAACGATTTTAAGAGCGCTCTTTGATACGGTCGCATAATGTTATTGACAAGTATTCGTATATTTTGTACAACAATTTAGTATTTTCTATTCGTGGAAAGGAAGTCCAGTTGAAGAAATATCAATTTGTTTTCTTAAATATATTTCTGTCACGTTTTTCATTCCCACACCACCGGAACGAAATTTAGGTAAGTATGGATTTGTGAGGCTTCGCATGTGAGGGCGTGTGTCTATCATCATTTATCGGGCACATTTCCAACCCAGGGCCATAACTGAGAGTTTTACCACCTAAAACCTGGAACTAAGTTCCCAATTTTGCCCGATGAGCTAATCGAACTTGATATATTGAAGTAGCACTCTAGCGCGCGCGGTTCTAGCTAGATGCAATGAATAGCGTTTATTATCTTAATAGTCTTACTATCTTACTAATATTATAAATGCCAAAGTTTTTGAGGATGGATGGATGGATGGATGGATGGATGGATGAATGGATGGATGGATGGATGGATGGATGTTTGTTACTGTTTCACGCTAAAACTACTGAATAGATTTGGGTGAAATATAACACACAGAGAGCTTATAACCTGGATTAACACATAGGAAACTTTTTATTCCGGTAGTGTTATCCTGTGGGACAATTATCGAACTATACGCGGGTGAAGCCGGGGTGTAAGCTAGTCAAACATGTAGCTGTTATATCATAGATGATCTGCTCCTGATCGAGATAAACCGATATGCTCGTGTGAAAATCAGATGAATGCTTTACACATAGCTCCCGAACTAAGTTCGAATTCCTTTGCTTGATTAAACCCAACAATTATGAAACTTCAGGCTAACGTGCTGTTGTGAAGACACGTTGTGTTCAGTGCTGTATAATTTGAAGAGTGATACGTTTTTAGGGTTCCGTACCCGAAGAGTAACCAACGGGACCCAATAGGGTATATGCATGTTTTTCTTTATCACTCTAAACAAAGCGTATTAACATCAGAAATAGCAAAGTGAAATTATTTTTTTAATATCTATAAAAAATACTAAGCTAAAAGCATTTGAAACTGCTGATTAGACAGAGAGATTCGATATAGCGAATGAGGTCATTCACTGCATCGACGTACAAAATCCATATTAAATTCCGTTTATCAAGAAAGAGATAGAAACAAAAGTTTAAATGGTTTTAAATAACTTTTGTGTTGTTTGGCCGATTTATGTCTTGTTTTCGCTTTTTGTCATTATTTTTATATTAGGTACCTACTTTAACATTCCGTATCGAAATTTAAAAAAGAAAATTCATGCATATTCCCTATTACTAAGTCGCGTCTATCCGTTAGTCTGTCCGTCTGTCTGTCAGCGTGCTGTATCTCATGATCCGTAATAGGTAGACAGTTGACATTTTCACAGAATGTATATTTCTGTTGCCGCTGTAACAACAAATAATAAAAAAAAATTAAAAAAATTATGGGGTTCGCCTATTACGATGGTACGGAACCCTTCATGAGCGAGTTCGACTCGCACTTGGTCGGTTTTTATGTTTTCGTTTACTAAGTTTCTCTGTTTGGAAAATATACTTAAAATTAGAAAAATATTACGTGTCTAGCTCTAGAGAAATGATAATAAAAGTTTATTGCACTATGACTATCCTCCGTCCCTTAAGCTAAAAGAAACTCTTGGCGGAGGCATTAACTCTTAGTTAAAAATGTTGCAAAACGCAGTACTATTTGTCACGACGACTTTGCGTCACAGACAATAACTCCACGTAGAGAAATCCCACACCACCTCTTTGTCACATTTTGCGAAGAAAAACTGTTCTCCTTTTATTCATTTTGTCGCTTGCTCTTTGCTTGGATAAAAACGCGAACGAGAAATGCAGTTTGTCGTAACTTTTTAGGAGACGCAGAGCTATTCATTTTACGTTTACGTGCGTGCCCCTTTATTCACGAGAACAAACTGATTTTAATGCGTATTATTCTAAGAGTCTATGAAAATGTTACCAGAAATGAAAACCATAATTCGTTTTCATGAAAGCAGATAGTCGTTAAATTCGGCAAACAAGTGATGTACTTTCTAGTTTTATAACTTTCAAAACGAGATTTATTACTCGTTGAATTTAATGAAACACACAAAATGTTTGATTACGTTTTGAATGTAGAACTTGTAGAGTTAACAATCCCTTTAGATTTTCACGTGACGGTAAAGTAAGTAAGTATAATATTAAGTAGAAGCCACTTTGCTTGTTTATAAATACCTAATGACGAACTAAAATACAGTACTTTGAATATTAAAACATATTGTTTCCAACATGCCTGGCTTGCCTGCATTCCCTCATATGTATGTAGATCAGAATTACATTCAGTCATCTAATACATTAACATAAATAATATGTCGTACGCTCAGATTTGCTCATATTAGTGGGGGCTACGCGATTTTGCGGTTACTCATGCATAGCCCATTACAGTCGGCGGGGAGGTTCGGTGGAATCGTTCATGTGCGCCTGGCCCTAGGCATTCAATGCGTCCACTACTGCCAATTTGATAACCTTTGCGGTTATTTCCGAGGGCCACTGTTAGGGATGCCCCATTCTCCTCATGACCGCTTCGCTAGCTTTTGTGTGTAGAATGAATTATATTGGTAGTTCGTGATTTTTTTACTTTAATATGAACCTAATTTTGGTAATCGGGTCACTGAATTTGTACGGAATAGCTGTTCCTGTATGAATTTTCTTACACTCATAAAGGTAGGTACCTCCCTTCGTTTCTACAATAACCTGGGGCTGGAATGAATAGCGTAGCTGCTTCTCGTCTCATGCAAACAGTGAGGAGCAACTGGCAATATCATTATACTGTACCCATTTCTCGTGGGCGATATGATAACAAACTTTGCACTTTAGTGAACTCTCGTACGTATCTCGTTGACTAACTTGCAGTAACGACACATTTACGGTCAATTTAAACTTTGGTACTGAGATCTATGAAAGCTTTATTCAGTTAGAGGTAAAAATAGGACCGATTATTTGGCGTAGTGTAGGTGTATGACAGGGCACCTCTACCAACCGCGTCGTATATTCACCCGAGGTTCCAATTGGATTCGAAAGCGATTCAAAAGTGGAAAAAAACAAATGCAGAACGCTATAAGCGTGGAACGGAGCAGTGTTGGCATAACTTGAATTGTCTTTTTGAAAAGACGAGGTTGAAATGCATTTTTATGCTGGCAATGTAGCTTTTATTTGAAGCTCATCTAAGTTTTGTACGTATCATTGTACGTTTTTAAATATTAAAAAAAAAAACATTCAAAATGAGGTTTTTCGTGTTAGTCCGACTAGTTATGAACTCGTACCGACAGACGTTATTACATTTTTCTTAAAAAAAAATACCGATATGAAATCCGTGCCGCGAGTTTTGAAAACCATGCAAAGATACATAACATAACATAACGCCTGGAATCCCTGAACGGTTAGGCAGAGGTGTACCTAATTATAGTAGGTACACCCACATTTCGCCAGTTCAAGTCACATATCTCGCCCCCTATGGGAGAGCTTATTCCCATCAAAAGGGGACCGATCCAGCCATCCATTTCTGACAAAATTCCTAATGGAAAGACCAAATAACACATTGCCCGACCCAAGAATCGAACCCACCCATGACCTCAAACTCAGGAGTCCCATTTGCGACCACACTCGTCCAACGAGGCACTCATGAAATGAAACAATTGAAAATCCTGAAACAAAAAGAAACGCTCTTGAAATAAGCCGCTAATAAAATGTACATTTGTAAGTGGGACTTGATAACCCGTGCAGCATCGGACTGAAGAATTATTTTATCATAAAGCCGCGGCTAAATCGACCGTGAAACCGGGCCGGATAACTTTTGCACAACGTTCCGCGGTTCATGGCTAGTTTAGAATTACCTGAATTTCACGAACCACCTATTCGGATACGTGCGGTGGGTTGTTCATTTTTTTGTTTCGTTTAAATATTAGATACGTACCTATTGGTACTTGCTTGAGCTGTTGAGGATAGAGATAGGTGTAATGAGTCCATACTGGAGGAGCTCAACATCACCAAACGGTTTTCCACCCTCAGATTTTCCGGACATATTATGCTTTCGCCTAAGCTATGCTACTGGGCCGGGTAGAAGGTGAACGAGCAAGGCAGAGCACTGGCATACGGCATGATAGTTAGCCACGATCAAGAAGGCTGTTTGAAGCAGCTTGTACCGTGCGGTCTGACCTACATTGTAGGAGACCGATTCGATTGGAGACGTGTCATATTATGTGGTAGCGATCTTCGGCAGAGTCGATGAAGAAGAAAAAGATGAGATAGGTGACTGTGATTGGTTTTTCGAACATAGTAGTTACTATTTTCAGTTAATTTTTGTTTGGTTAATTTTTCTTACTTTGTTAGTTCCTACTTTCGAAGGTTTCAATCGCATTGCCAGCGATTTTTAGAAAAATGTAAATTATATATTTGATACAGATACCGGCACGGTTCTTGAGCGCTCGGCGGAAGAGTGGGGATCGCTTTGCGCATCGTGCACCTATACGCGCCCCACTTCATACCACCAAAGGGACCCAATAACTCACTTTTGCGCAGGTGAAGGTCAGCGCTCAAGAATCGTGCCGATGATTGTATTTATGCTGAATACCGTGATTCTATGTTTTCTTCCGGAAAAGGTATCGTCTGGCATTTGATTTAGTTTATATACTGATTGTTTGATATTATAAATAAATTTAAAAAAGCCTTTGTTTCCCGTTACCCTTAAAATTACGTTATAAATGTATTTTTTTGTTTGTTTATAGTTTTATTTTTCTTATAATCTAAGTTAGTATGTTCTGCGGGATACGGGCCTCTCCTCGGGTGAAGGCCTCCTCCAGTTTCTTCAATTTGTCCCTGTCATTTGCAATATTCGGCCAATTGTTTCCTGCTGTATCTATTAAATCGACAGCCCACCTTGTCTTCGGTCTGCCTATTCTTCTTTTTCCATCTGGCCCTTTCCACTCTGTAGTTTTACAGTAAAACAAATCATGCTTCGATTACAACATGAATCAGTGTATTCATGTTGTAATCGAAGCATGATTTATTTTTTCGTAGTGATGAATAAACAAACTGAACCCATTTAAAATCTTACAAGGACCGTGTTCTTCACTTTAAACTTCAAAGTCTAAATAATCCCAGAAAAGTACTGGATTTATGCTTCCTTCATAAATTAATGACAAATAAAATAAATACTGACCTTCTAACAAAAATATCGATCAATGTTCCTAGCAGGAAGGCAGATTATAGGTCACATACCTATAATCTGTTCAGACAACCTATGCACAAAACCAATTTAGGTGACAACTCTCCCCTTACGAGAGCAACCAAATTGTATAACGCTATATGGCGAAAAGCTGAACTCGACATCAATCACGATAGTCTGAATATATTTAAAAGGAAATTATATAAACACTTTCAGTTGGAGGACATTTGAATTATCATTCCATTATTTATATAATATATCATCACAATCTTAATTTAATTCTAATTTAATTTAATTAGTATTTTAATTTAACTTAATAATTATATGTTAATTTAATTTGTATTTATATATTTTTTTAAATCTCAATTCCAAATTCGTCTTGACATAATTATGTAATTAAATTTGAATATTTTAATCTTTATTAGTAGCATGATTGTTTAATTGTCTAATTGTACCTATGTATTCCTTATTTTAATGTTAATTAAAATATGTATTTAGAGCATGTGTACTCGATAATGTGTAAGCTGTGGTTACCTGTAATTGAGTGTGCATTACAAGACCATGTATTCTGTAATAGTTTTAATTTATCTAAGAAATTGTAATGGTGCTCGTTGGTAATCCAAAATAAATAAATAAATAAATAATATAATGTGATTTGGAAATTAATAAAATGAATAGGCTGTATTGATAAAACTGCTGTAGGTACCAGGTTTTACGATTGTTTTATGAACTTATTGAAAATGTTGTCTTCACTACTCAATATGAAATGTATGAAAATAAATCAATTTCATAATTACGTAGCCTTAAACCGCTGTAACCGAGTTTAATTTTAAACAGGAATTTTTGGTAATGGTTTTTCTGGAATTATAGGTAGGTATGTGTGTAATTATATATTTTTATAATCTTATCATGAAACAAAGTGCATTTTGTTGGCAATTTACGCGGTTTTACTTATTATAATGGGGCAACAAAATAATTTCAGGAACAGAAACGATTAACTGTAATGCGATCACAAGGCTTTTCGAGGAAATCATGAAATTGATTAATTTAATTAAAATTTCATTGAAATTGAATTCTCTGTACTGGGATTACATTAACAGTTTATTTCGTAAAGGTATTTGTGGTGGTGTTTACCGATGTGGAACGAGAATGCACCGAATCATTTATTATGCGCCGATAGCCGAATTGTTCGACGTTGGAACTGGCAAACAAGAAGTTGTGAAACTTCATCAAACAACAAGTGAGTGCGAGCTCCTGGGGAACCTACCTAACTGTATCTAATGAGCTCTCAATATGACAATAAGCATACATATTATCATCCTGTATGTTTATATGAGGATATAAACATGCTTTTTCTTTGTAAGAAGGAATGTACCATAATCAACCACCACATAGACCCGTGGGGAAGAGGTAGGCAGAGGTGTACCTAACAAACAATACACCCACATGTCGCTAGTTATGGGGCGAGCCTATTGCCGTCAACCGAGCACAATTCCAAACTGCTTTCACAGTTTCACAGTTTTAATGACTTGTGACTGGAACTCTAGCTACATTTAATTTTCATCTTTGTATCGACAATTCAAAAATGCCTGTAACTGGCCTACTTGAAATAAATGCTTTGATTTTGACTTTATTGCTGCTGATAAATTCCTGATATAAAAACATAATAACGCTGCACCAATAACACATTCCCCGGCCCGGGAAAAGAACCCAGGACCTCATGTCTCAGTCACTACTTCTAGTCAGTTTTGGTAACTACATACCTAAGTCATCTTTACAAATTCGTAGTGATACTGATTGTGGTACAGTCGGGGTCTTTTCCGCCTGACCATTTTATTTTTTTTTCGCTTAAAACATGCGGAGGCGCCGAGCCACGCCCCCTTAAAGTTTGGGCCTATTAGGAAAGCCTCAACTTTGGCGCGCAAAATAACAATAACTCTCGTTTGGCGTGCGTCGTCAGTACGCTCGGCCGATTCGGTATCTTTTCATTCACTATTTCTATACAAAGTCAACGGGGCGGGGCTGGAGAGCGTTTCTATGTTGCGAGTGCAAGCAAAAATAAGCTTAGTGGTGGTCAGGCGGGAGCGTCCTCGATAGTACTAATAGCGCAGGAAGTCAAGTAACCTTTCCTATCAGGAGAACAGTTTTCGCATGGCTTTTTAGCTACGTGATTGTGATTACAGCATTTTTCTGATGGGAAATCATCAAATGACTCCTCCCTCTCTGGGCGGAGCAGGAGGGAATGTCAGGCTTTTACTGATTAAAACCCATTTATGTTTCTTCATCGCCCTTTGTGTTCCGGGGCCACGGTATCTCTTTCGAACAGTCCCGCAACCCCAAGTTGGATCACCTGAAGCCATAGCAAGCCTGCGTAAGAACAGAATCCGGTCCTTTGCTAAAGCGAAGCCCGTGTGGTTACATGGCTCTCTAATATGCAAATATCAAATGCTTTTTGGGGAATTCAATCTCAAATGTACTGTGACATCAACTCCAGATTTTCTGTCACTGCACTGGAATATACAATTACACACCCTCTAATATTATTATCCTACTAGTTTGCAATGTATGTTTGTTACTCAATTGGACGGTATCTGTTCAACGGATTTGAATGAAATCTGCATCAAATTTAGTACTGAATGTGTGCTGGCTATTCTGTTCCAAATTTTATTCAAATTCTCACATAGTACGATGCTTTTAATTCAGTTATCTACACTTTTATTGGAAGCGGAGCTGTGGACCGTGGTCGTAACAAATATCAGGTAGGTATTTAAATGTATAGTTTAATTGATATTTTAAAGACAACATAAATAACATAACGCCTGCAATCCCCGATGGGTTAGGCAGAGGTATACCTAATAGTACACCCATATTTCGCCAGTTTTGTTTTAAGTCCCATGTGATAGGACTTAAAACATAACTGACGAAGGGGAGGCGAGCCTATTGACATCAATCGGGCACAGATCCAGACTCGGTGGCTGCTTCTGAGAAATTCCTGATGGAAAACCCCCTTTGTTTTTATAAAGATATGTATTTAAGAGTCCTATTACATTTTTTTCCCAAATTTTTAATTTTTACTTCCTGGATCATATTATTTCGATCGGCGTACACGAGTCGATAATAATAGCGATCTTCAACCGATTGTCTGTTGTTATTGACGAAAATTAGAGACGATACTGACATGAGACTGAGGAGTGAGCTGAATTGACGCAGAATTATAGTACTTTAATTTTATTTACTGTAATTTTGTCTTATTATATTGACAAACGAAAACTAATGAAACGTATACATTGTAGATCGAAGTTTTATATAATATTATTTTATTTGATGAAATTGAGTTTATTTGGAATATAATGGACGCTGAATCAAGACATTTATGGCTTAAATTACGCTTTCTTTACGATTTTTTTCTTGAAAACTCTAGGAAATTAAGGGAATTCTAGAACTCCAATAAACAAGTAAACCATTCAAGTTATCTTTTAGTAATTTTAGCTTTTATAAGAATTGAATCTAACTATGTAAATTTGAGCGTCAAAGTTCCATCACCGACGGTTTTTCTTGCAAACTGAGTTCGTAAAATATTTATTGTCAATTACACGAAAACAAAAATGAAAATGTGTAACTCCAACTTACAAGAAAGAGAATGACACTATCGTTATTCATAAGCAAATAATTAAAATAGCTTTCTGCTGCTGAAAATTACTGCGTCAAAAATCATGAATTTGCGTAAAAAATGTAATAGGACTCTTAAAGACAAGTGGAGTAAAATAAGGTTTTGAAAGTATGGTAGATAACCCAGAGATGGTAAAAGAAACAGAGGAAACGAATGTCTTTGTATTATGAATTACTTACAGAGTAAAGAGCAAACAATAGAAAATACAAGAAGAAGCCTAGAGCTACAATGAAGTAAGAGATTCAGAATAAAATGCTTATTGCTAAATTAATTACATAACAGGTTAATGGTCTGCAATGTAGGTTCTTAGAGCAGAAACAATCTCACTTAAGAAGTGCTAAAAACAGGTGTAATCACAATTTATGATAGCTATTTGTTGTAACGACAAACTGCGTCACTTAAGCCAAAGCTTTGATTATGCAGCGAACAAAGGAAATTGCTATCGTTCTGTTCTTAACAGATCGTGAACATTCGAAGTGTTTAGTGAATTGCTGCAGGGGTGTTTGTTGAGTCACTTCTGTACACCTAAGAATATTGTTTTGAAATATTCATAGGGTTATTTTTGTAATGTTGAATCTTTGTAACTCCATGCATTTGCATTGACTGTTTGGTTTCATTTATTAGGGTTCCGTACCGGAAGAGTAACCCACGGAACCCTATTACTAAGCCTCCGCTGTCCGTCCGTGTGTCCGTCACCGCACCAGGCTTTATATCATGATCCGTAACACAGACAGTTGAAATTTTCACAGAATGTGTATTTCTGTTCCCACTATAATAACAAATAATAAAAATAAATTAAAAATGAAAGGGGGCTACTACTATGGTACTTGACCCTTCATGCTCGAGTCCGACTCGCACTTGGCCGGTTTTTACTTTGTATGCACCTACTTAGACAGACAGCGGCAGACCTCGTAGGAGATGGTGAGATGAACTGGACAAAACCAACGACGAGTTGTCCACATTAGCCCTGGATCAATAAAACTGGAAGTCAGGAGTCTGAAGGTCAGGTATTTATCTATGGGTCTTTGTTACCTGTAATAAACGGTTTATTATTATTATTAGAAGGAGAGCCCTTTGTCCAGCAGTAGGATGACGCAAGCTAACAGTAACATCAACTTACTGTCGTGGCTATAAAGTTGCATTTATTAAGTGATGGATAGGTGCAGTGATGTAAGCTTGATAAATGACTTTGCTAATACTCAGCAACTTTGAAATCCGTTGAGCAAAGTTCAAATGCAAAGACAATTTATGTTTGCAAGATTGTACACAAAATGTAACATAGGTACCTATTTCTTATTCTTAATGGTTATTTATGCAGCCTCGTGGTTTAAAATGTTTGGCAAACTCCACCGAGACTAATTTAAAGTTCTCAGAACTCTAGAACAAACAGTAAAATTGGCAATACTCGAGTAAATGCAAAGGTCATAATGTGTTTTGTCGCCGGTTGGATGTCGAACACTACTGCTGATATATCGTCCAATAAAGTCGTGAAGTGAAGAATAGCCCCCATCCCATTAACGTCACACGCAAAACGATTTTGCCTCTGCCGAACACGATTTGTTGTGGCAGTGATTTGTGTGTCCATATTGTGAAGTTGAAGTTTCCAAATAACAGACTATTACGGGGAAAAAAGGAAAATCGCCGCTCGCTTGGGAACGACATTACGGGTTACATGTATGCGGCGAGAACAATGCGAATTATTCCGGCTATTCGCCGCCTTACAGCTCTATTACTGGCCACGAGGTCACTCACCTGCCTTCACAGTAGACCGATGCTAAGTACCCACTACTATTCCAGTGCTAATTCTCGTTGAATATAAACATTTTGGAAACTCGTCCGTATTACACAATACCTAACTGAAGCATTAGAATTCGTACTAAATACTTGAGTACTTAGGAATTGTGGTATTTTCCTGTTGCAAAATTAGAAGCATTTCTTCATTAAATTTATGAAAACCCTCTTCCTACTGTGCGGTATGATTCTACAACGATTTTCTTGCTATAAGCGTATCATGAGTATGATATACATACATATAATATGTTTATTATAATATCTGAAAGCAACACGTAAATATATGAGCCAATGAAGTTGGTATATTAATTTCCAAGAAACCAGCCCCATTACTAATATATTCATATAATAAACATGTGAGAATTTCCATACTTACTCTATTCCATACACCAAAGGAACGATAGTGAAAAAGTAATAAAAATTAATCCTCACCTAGCATTTTTATTGCGGTATAAGAATAGCGCATTTAATACAATTTTATTTCCATAATTTAACGTGTGTTATGGCAGAGCTAGGAGCAGCCGTAACTTGTGGAGCACTTACGACGACTTTATGATTGTGATATTAGTACCTATCTCTTTTATGTTCTTTAGTTCTAGCCATTTAGTAATTGCCAAAACACACAGGTTGACTTTTTGTAGCGAGACGGCTGAGCGAGTATTGCAACTATGGAAATTGGAGAAACGTTGTCAAAGGAATCATTTGAGTTCGATTTTGAAGAGAAATATAAAAAAATGTTAAGCGTTTGGAGGCGGTTTGGAGGTTGTGTACTTATTTATGTAACAGTTTGTAAGTAACTGTAGGTATAATTGCAGTCTTTGTAATCCTTCATGTATTTCTAGACAAATATAAAACTGTGGGTATAATTGCAGTTTTTTTTAACCTCTACTAATCATAAAATTAATTTTTATTTGAAAACCCAAAAATTGGTCTAATAATGAAACAATTCCCTAGCACCTTTTGGCTACATTTTGATTTCTCTTTGTCAGCCTGTATATTTTAAATGCGCCACATATACTCAAGCGACTGACAGTTAATTTCGAAGATCACTAAGTAGCTGGATTATACATGGTTATTCTCGCTTTAAATTATGTAGATTTTGGCCCGAAGGGAAATATTTATAATAAAACATTTTGAAAGGCAGACAGCAAGCGCGCTGTGTGAATTCAAAAATATTTACCCCAAATTATCATGACTGACTTTAGTAATAAACTTAAGTTTTTCAGAGGTGATAAAGAATACGTTATAATATAAATTTAATTATGAAAATTAAAAAAAATCCTTTCCCGGTTTCCCGATTTCATCGAGGAAAAAAATCAAAATTTCAATATTTCGGGAAGGTTATTCCAAATTAACATGCATTCGGCCATCACCATTGTTATTGCTGTTTCGGCTCTAAATTAACATAATTGTTTCCAACGTGCTTTTCCTTTATGGAAGCACACTCATCTTTTAGACTATATAAATGGATCTGATTATCAGAAATACTTTATTGTGAAAATGATTGATATCTTGAAGTCGCTCTCGCCATTTCACTAAGGAACACTAAAAAAGGCATCAAGAGTGAGCAGGTGCGAAAAACTTATTCACATTACTTTTCTCACCGAGAGCCTATTATACAGCTGCCCGTGTTGCGTTCGCTTACTTTTATAAATGTTTTCAATTGAAAGAATTGCTGTAATTTAAACTTGGTACAAGCAATTTCATTTGTGAAATAATCTAAATTTTTCTCAGGATTATTCCTTTGAACAAAAAAAGGCAAAACGTAGAACACTTCTGTGGGCGTCGAATTTTATATACCTATTGAAAAAACATCGCCACACACATACACATCACATCGCATCGCATCGTTTGTCTACGCCGTCATTGTTAGGAGAAAGATCGCTCGTTGAAAGACCATTGAATATGCATTTATTGAAGTTACTGCTCATCGTGGCAAGATCTCAATAGAAAAACGTGAGCACCGAAACGTGAACAATGCGAGACGAACAAACCGACGCAAAAAACCTACGTGAAACATTTGAACGACGTCGCTAAATTACATTACATGGAGCGTAAATAACGTTTCATTTAAAATATCTTCATTAACATCATTCGTTTTAATGCAGTGTAGGTAGACCCACAATGGAAAATATAATGTCTCGGTGTTGGGAGGTCTCGGAAATCCCGTCCTCCTGCGAAATGAAATATGATTCACATTAACTAAAGCTCTTGTTGTGTCCCGTTTTTGTCGCGAACCGTTTGCTACACTTGTATTTGCCACTGGATTCACTTCGAAGTGTTAAATAAATGCGGCCCGCTTGTTCCTCTTTTGTTTTAATTCAATTATTCTTGCCTCGCACGACTGGATTGGATACTTTTTTTCGGAACGGTCGTCGCGTTATCGGCTTTTGAGACGTTAGTTGGCTGAAATGCAAGTCACGTTTCTGATACTCGAGGCTGAAACGGGCGTTTGCATTTCATTAGTAGACTTTTGATCACAGAATATTGTTACGTGATTAAAGTTCAAAGTTTAATTTCAGTTAGACTTTCAAAGATTGATGGAGGAGCGTTTTGATTCATTGAACAAGTTTGAACAAAACCTTCGAGTCTTGTTGATGGTTTTGTGAGTTTACAGAGACTAGATTCATTTATTGTGAGTGCTTGATTGCCATCACTGAAAGACTTAAGAAAAACAGACAATACTGTCATGATTTTCAAAAATATTATGTAGGGTTTCAAAGATTTTAATAATTCGTTTTATATTTGAGAAATGACAACACTGCCTAACCGTCAATGTTGAAGCGGGAAGGGGTAGTTTATAAAACATGACACTCGACCGAGAGAGCTCTGTTCATTGGGAGAAATTGTGGTGTTAAGACTAACAGTCGAATCTATGTCTGATAAGTGTTGTAATTATTGCATTTTGTATAAAACGTGAAGTAATGTAGAATTGTGTAATACCAAATAATTTGAAAAGAGTAACCATGGAGTTTCTTGCCGGTTCTTCTCCATGGAAGCCACCAACCGAACCGTGCACCCTTGTCGACGTTCTTAAGTGCCCATCCAGGCCTATGTGGAATGAAATACTTGGATTTGAATATACTGAAGAGTTGATTGGAGCTACAGTAGTTTTTATTACAATACTTCTTCTGAAATTTAATATTAAAGTAGAAGAACAATAAAAGTAACGGTGAACAGTGACTGCCTCAACTACCTGGTTGGTCTAGACTGCTGAGAATGAGGTCCTGGATTCGATTCTCTGGTTGGGCAAAGTTATATTGGGTTTTTTCATCAGGAATTCTTTAGTAGCAGCCACAGAGTCTGGATTTGCGCCCGGTTGATGGCAATAGACTCGCCCCCTATTACATGGCACTTAAACTTATGGGGTGTGCTATTAGGTACACCTCTACCTAACCCTTTGGGGATTGCAGGCGTGATGTTATGTAATAAATAAATAAATAAAATTCATTTAATTCAGGCAAGACACCCATACTGAAGATACAATTAGAATAAAATGCAATTAAAATAAAATTAAAATCAATAATAAATAAAAATATGTATTAAAATTGTTAGCAGGAATATTGACAGCCATATACAAAGAAATAATTAGCTTCGTAGATGGCTCTGAATATTCCATTGTCAGAATCATGTACACGGCTCATAAAGGAGGCCCTCGCTTTTCTTAATACGGCATAGAAATCATCTACTCTGTTCTCCGCAAACATACCGGACGCACTACACCTCCACGGTAGCCCAAATATACATCTAAATGCGTTGTTGTGTTGCACACGTAGGGTATTGTACGTAATAAAGACAACGTTTTAAAATAAAGGCGACACACAAAGCTGCGCCATTACCATTGATAATAAACCGTTCGAAATTCAAACGAGGTCCGATACACGGAGCTTGGTATGCCATTAGAGGCATAGATTCAAACAGATCATAAAGCGAGCGCTGTAAGCGACATCTACTAATTTTCACCTTTGTGGTAGGTCTGGTATTTGACGCAACAGCAGACTGGTCTATTGTTGTCACATCCATGACGCTTATTCAACGCTTTGATAAGCCTACGTGATAAATTACCGACTTGGGAGACAAATATTTTTTTATCTCCTGCGGGTAGCGAAACAAAAAATAAATTCTGCTCAGAGGTAGGTTTATTATGTCTTTGTTTGTTTATTACGTTGTGTTTCTTCTTTAGTTTTCGTGAAAGGTATAGTCGTATAGTTCTGGCTTCATTGGTGTAAGACGTATAGAGATTAATTAAATCGGCAATACGCAATACTGAAAAAATCTAATTAGTCCGTCAGTTAGATTATCAAAAAATATTTAACATGTATTTTTCTTTTTTTTACGTAAACCAAAATTGACGAAGATACGACGCTTTTAAAATTCTCAATACGTTACGTCGTGGTATCATTTTTGGTGCGTTGTGACGTAACGAGCCTCCACTACCGAGTTTTGATGCGTTTTATCTTTGTCAATATTCATTGATTTACAAAAACAATAAATTGATGTCCATTATTTTTCAATACTCTGACGGACTAAATAGATTTGCAATTTATTTATGGTGGAAACTAGTCTATTTGTAAAATGACAATGATTGAACTATATTTAACTAACTGCCTCATTGGACGAGTGGTCGCAAGCACGACTACTGAGCATGAAGGCCTGGGTTCGATTCCTAGGTCGTGCAAAGTGTTATTTGGTTTTACAATTAGCAATTTCTCAGTACCAGCCACGTAGTTTAGATTTGTGCACGGTTGACGGCAATACACTGGCCATTACATGGGACTTAAACAGAACTGGCAAAATGTATGTACCTACACCTCTGCCTAACTCTTCGGGGATTACAGGCGTGATGTTATGTTATGTTAAATGAATCGTGAATATAATTTGTCAATGGAAATAAATCACTTAAACTGCGAATGGTATAAAAAGACAGCCAAGTGACTCGAGAACGCATGTTCCAAGTTTGCCCTTTTTACCCGACTGCGCCAGAAGGAGGGTTATGTTTTTCGTGAGCATGTAATTATGTATGTATAATTGTTTGGCACGCCCTGTGGCCTAAACGGCTCGATGGATTTTAGCTCGAGAGGTGTCGTTAGATTCGTATTTACTGTGAGAGTGACACTGGGTATATCAAAATAATAAAAACAAAATGGCGGATTTTTGGCGCCAAATTCAACTATTTGGCACGCTCTGCAACCTGAACGTCTCGATGGATTTTAGCTTGAGAGGTGTCGTTAGATTTTTATTTACTGTATATAAAAAAAAAAAACAAAATTTTTGATTTTTGGCGCCAAATTCAAATGTTTGGCACGCTTTGCAGCCTGAACGGCTTGATAAAGGGCTCATCGTGAGAATTTTAAAATGGTATATCTAAGTAACTAAAAAGTGTACAATAAAAAAAAATATTAAAAAAAATAAAAAACCCGACCGTATAAAATAATAACTTTAAATAAAAACTGAAAAGAAAAAAACAAGTTCAGGAAAGAGGACATATTGACTGCAACAGTCGGGACCCATTAAATAATCTAGACTAAAATCATTACATCCAATATGGGTCCCGACTGTTGCAGTCACTGTTTCCTGAACTTGTTTTTTTCTTTTCAGTTTTTATTTATAGTTATTATATTATGCCGTCGCGTTTTTATATTTTTTTAATTATATATTTTTTTTAATGTATGCAGACCTGTCAACTACAGTACAATCAATTTTCACAGTACACAAAATAGCCGGCAGGATCTAGAGACAGCTGTTTCACCAAATTGGTCATTCAAAGCCTAGTTTCTTTAATTAAAATAATTAGGTTTGTCATATGCGTGAAGCGTGGTGTTGAGAGAAGCTCCTGGCTAAATAACAACAGCAGGCTGCTGGGATCAATCTGCAGTACGAAGTATTATATTATCTGTGATCTGCAGTTAAAGCCATGCATACATGCCTAGACTGTTTCCGAGTTTCCTCCATGCCTCGGAAAGCACGTTCAGCCGTTGGTCCCAGTTGTCATGTAGATCTTTGTCAGTCGTTACAGTTAGTCAGTGGCACGAAAGTCTGACAACCGGTCTTACCAAGGAGTATTGTATTATTTGTAGTGGTCAGATAGGTAGTGGCTCCATGTAAAAAACGGTGGTATTTAGCTGCATCCGCTTAGACTGGAAGCTGACCCGAACTTACTTGGGAAAAGGCTAGGCAGATGATGATTTGCGTGATATTTCAGTAACCAGTGACACGTCTTTTTTTGCAAGGGAACTGTTAACAGTGCCACTTCTACCAGCGGCCGCCGAAGCGATTCCATGCTCTGTGGTACTTAATTCACATTGGATTTATTTAGCCCTACAAAAATATGAGAATACATCAGAAAGATAAACACATCAGACAATTGACTTTTATCTTTATTTTGAACCTGTTTTTACCCTCTGAAGTTTTTGTACCCACGGGCAATACATACACAAGTCATCTGTGAAAACACAGAATTGTTATCCAAAAATCATATTGGAGTTTTTATAATAATATTAAAGTCATACAAGTACTATGTTCAAGTACTTACATGGAATTTCGCAACCGTTTTGTTATCGACTATCAAGAAAATTCGAATTTTGATATTATAATGTGTTTTGTGGGGTGATATGGTAACGTCACATCACTCCATCATCTGCCTACATTCAGGTAAACACATTACCATGATTTCAATTAGCGGAGTATGTACACAGTATGCCCCCCTCCTCCCCGCGCCACGACCCACGTCCCGCGCCCTACCTGCGGCGTGCTATTAATGAAGATGCCACGTATAGCCCCCGCACGTCGTCGCCGGGACGTCCCTTAGATATTTCTGGAATGATAAATGAGTGTCCTACGTGATGTAATGGTTCGAAACTCCCATGTGTCCGAGGTGAGGGATGGAACATATGTACGCCGATATTGCATCCCAGCGAAGGCACGAAATGGGCCTTCTTTTTGTGTTTGCACATATAATACCCCAGAGAATATTGTTCTGTGCAGAAACGTTCGTTTCGGCGCGTTCTTTCTTCGTAGATTGTTACTCTACAGGTGTTATTGCGTGCTCAAATGCGTCGGTTTTCCGCGGAAATGCATACTAAGAACCCATATTTTTTCTTTGAACAATCGTAGCGATGCTAGCATAAGTGCTCTGATTTTTTATCCAAACGATTTAGTCGTATTGTCAGCATGCCAGGAAGTTTAGTCAATAACCGATAACCGCATACGAGTGTTCATATTATGCCAAACCGGCTGTTTCAGACCCGTCCAACTATTCGAATGGTTTGATGCGATTTATATACTCGAACTTGCGGTTGCATTTGGAAGCAGTCATTTTTCAATCCCAGCTTAATTTATGAGTGGCCTAGAAGCGTGTAAATGCCTAGAACAACGACCCTTTGTAATGGAAATGAAGTCCTCTGAATAATTAATCAATGATTGTGAACCATTATAACTTATTCTACATATGTCACTTACCCAAATTGTGTGAGTCAGGAGCGACTAACCCAAGACGAGTGAAGTCAAGACAATAATAACAATCACGCAAGCAGTTAGCGATCAATTATCGTCACTTCACGGGGCGCTGGGTGTTCCGGGACATTTGATTACAGTACTAATAAATAATAGAGTGCATTACTTGCAATACTGGTGCTTTAACACGCACGTGCTGTGCTTAAAGAATGGGTGACTATTATGCGCTATCGCGTGCTGGTCTTCAAGAGGTTCGCTTGCACCAGCCTTAGTATGACGCGTTTGTAAAAGAAAACTTCGAACTATCTTTGACAATAATATTATTTCAGAATTAACTATGACGATGGCGGTCCGTTAACAATTTACTATGGCGCGTGACGGTCTGATTTCCGTCTGATTTATGTTGAAACTTTACTAAGAATTAAAGTATTCAACTATCACGTATATGAAAAAGAACCTGAGGGCCAAGACAAGTGAAAATCGTTTTCAATGCCTTTCGTATTTCTATAATGACTGTCATCAGGATTGACATAAAATTTTCGACAGTTTATCCATCATCCAGTTCATCATCCATCATCGTTTTCGCTGATAGAATGTAATTTTGTCTAGGCTGGTGTCGTTTTGCGAACTGCAAAGGACTTTCAACCTTACTTCAAGTTTAGCTACCTAGCTACGTTTTGTTGTTTTGCGTCCCAGTTCCCAAATTGGCTCGAAAAAGGAGTCCCACTATAGGATATACATCTTATCATCATTTATCCAGCCTTTGCCCAGCTATGTTGGGGTCGGCCTCCAGTATAACGGTATGCAGCTGAATAACAGTATTCCTACGGATGAATCTAATAGAAAAGTGTAGGGGATGTTTAATTAGTAGGTATATTCCTTATGAAGCTACCGTCGTCGGGCACATATCCAACTCCAGTCCACACCATAAAATAACTTCTTATGTGGAAGCATAATAACGTTTTTCACAGCATAATAAACGGATCCATAATCATACTCTGCACGCTTCCTGGTTATTAGAACAATAAGGCTTTTTATTCACCTTATGTACCTACTCTCCTTTTCTTATTATTTTCTTATAAGGAACTGAATACGATATATTAATCCCTTGCGTAATATTTATGGGATATGATATGTTTGTTGCATTTGTATGGTGTTAGGTTATAATTGCTCCGGTGGTCTGTGAGACCATGATGGTCCAGAAGGAGACTGCTGAACGAGATTGTGAGAGGGCCGATCCCGATAGGAGAAGAAGTCATTGGGGAGACAATTGCACTTAATTCGCCGAAACCCCACCTGCAGTACTTAGAACAGGTGGGACTTTCGGGTCGCGGGAGTTCTGAGTGGGGACTCGTGGGGAGTGCGTTATCGAGTGACCTTAGAGACCTGAATGAAAGACGAAAATGAGCAGAAAGTGAAGCATTCCATGAGAGAATCACGTATTCTAACATATCTTTTCTCATCAAACGTTTTCAAATCGGTAACTTTGTCCAACATATTTCTGGAACTAAAGCTTCACGGAGTGGTGGACTAAAATGTCAAGTATTTTTTAAACTTTTTTTTCGAGGAATGTTATTGCTGGTAGAGCTTATGAGATCTGCTTGTGTTTATACGTAGGTATATGCGGCTCCTAAACCGCTGATTTTATTGGTACTTTTGTTTAATTAAGATTTAGGTAGTAACATAACATATCGCCTGTAATCTCCGAAGGGTTAGGCAGAAGTGTATCTAATAGTACACCCACATTTCGCTATCGCTAGCTATGTAGTCCCATGTGACAGGGAGTGAGCCTATTGCCATCAACCGGGCACAGATCCAGACTCCATGGCTGCTACCGAGAAATTCCTGATGGGAAAACCCAGCACTTTGCCCGACCGGGAATCATACCCAGGACCTCTTGCTCACTAGACCAACGAGGCACTTATCATCAGCCTATTAATGTTCCCACTGCTGGGACACAAGCCTCCTCTCAATGAGAGGGAATGGGCTATAATCCACCACGCGGGCCCAGTGCGGATTGGTAGATGTCACATGTCTTCGAATTTTTTGGTTTTAGGACATGCCGGTTTCCTCACGATGTTTTCCTTCACCGTTTTGAGAGCAGCGGTGATGAAATAAATTATACAAAGTAATGCGCCTGTCTGGGTTCGAACCCACGACTTACTGTTCGTAAGTCGGGGCCGCCACCACCTGGCCACCGCTGCTCTCTACTCTCTAGACACAATTTTTTTGATATATCACAAAAATATGCCAAAAAGAATCCGATGCAAAAACAAACATTCATCATCACCATCATCATCAACCTATTAATGTTACCACTGCTGGGACACAGGCCTCCTCTCTATGAGAGGGAGTGGGCTATAATCCACCAAACATTCATAACACATCATAATATTAGCAACTTTCAAAAAGAAAAGTAATTAACTCTACATTCTATGTTTTCTCAAAGCCAATACGACAGTCATACACATTATTTTTTTGAAAAAGCGTATCTACATAACACACAGGCAGATAATTACTTCCCTTCGGTTATTTACGGGGACCCTCGTCACAGTGAGCGCTTGTTTTACACGTCATTCTTGTTTACTAATGAAAAAAGTGCTGGTGGAAAAAATAAATTGCTTTTTATTGTCCGACCGCAGTCAGGCGGCCGGGTGCGTAAATCAGAGATTATAAAGGATTTTTTGAAAATACCGTACACTTTAAACCAACGTAAACATTTGTCACCGACGTGATAACACGTGGTTGCCGAATATATTCGGGAACTATTCACGCGACGACGATGTGAGGCTTTGTGGTGTTTTTATGATATTGACTTCTGTTTAATTGGTGAAGTAAATAACTTAGGTTAATTTTAACTGAAGCGAAGAAATTAAGTTCTTGTTGCTCCTACGCAATAACAATTTTAGATGTTTAACTTATAAAATAACTGACTTGAAAAAAAAGTGGTAAGTAACTTTACTTCCGGAAACCGGTGAAAGGGAAATGCCCATTTTTGGCCACGTTTTGCCCACCAATGTGTTAAGTACAAAACATATACCCATTTTTTTAACTAAAATATTGCTATCACTTATTTGCAATGAAACCTCCGGAATTAAAAGCCGAATTAATCAAGAAACTCAATCGTTTATTGCCCCATCTAACACTTCCGGTCGTTGTAAATCCTAAAGAAAACAAATAAAAAAAAGTCCAACCAAGTTCTACGTACAAAATAGTGTTTGTTTCTTCATAGGTGATGTCAACCCTAATATCTATAGTTGGTTTCTTTTATGGGCGTCACTTGGCCAAAACCTCTTCATCAAATGGGCATTATTTATTTTTTTATTTAAACTGTAAAGAATGTACAAGAGTGGTACATAGGCAGACTTAATGCCACAAGGCATTTCCCTTTGTTTGTTTCATAGATATTTTGCAAAAAAAAAAAACAAAAATTATGAAGGATTTTTTGAAATACCGTACACTTAAAACCAACGTAAACATTTGTCACCGACGTGATAACACGTGGCTACCGATATTTAGGAACTATTCACGCGACAACGATGTACGGTTTTGTTGTGTTTTTTTGATATTGGCTTCTGTTTTAATTGTGAAGTAAATAAGCTATATAGGTTATTTTTAACTGAGGCGTAGGGTGATTGTATTTGTTCAGATTAAGTGAAGTGTGAAATCAAGTCTTTCGTTTCTCCTACGCAATAAGAATCTCGGATCAAAATAGCCGAATTAAAAAAAAATTGGAAAGTAACTTTACTTCCGGAAGTCGGTGACTTTTGTTTGTTATGGATTTTTTAGCCATCGTCGATTTACGTTAGTAACGTTATTTTCCACATTTTTTGTGTTTTTTTTTAAGTTTTTTTTTATTACAGATTTTTTCGGTCATGATATTATGATGGTATCTCACACAAATTCTTGATGATTATTCATTTTCCTCATCATCTGCCTAGCCTTTTCCCAACCATGTTGGGGTCGGCTTCCAGTCTAACCGGACGCAGCTGAATACCAGTACTTAACATGGAGCGACTGCCTATCTGACCTCCACAACCCAGTTAGTACTGGGTAATATGATACCCCTTGGTAAGTCTGGTTGTCAGACTTTTTGGGCCACTGACTACCTGTAACGACTGTCAAAGATCTACAAATGACAGCCGGGACCAACAGCTTAACGTGCTTTCCGAGGCACAAAGGAAACTCGGTATGTAATTGGTGGTCACCCACCTACAGACAAACCTAGGCAAGCACGGCTTAACCTAAAGATCGACCCGAGCGGCTGTTATTATTAAGCCACGAGTTGCTATTATTAATTTTCAATTGGTACTAAAAGGTATTAGATCATCCACTAAGACAAAAAAAATATAATATAGAAGATAACTCATAAACTAACCAAGCAATGTGAATAAAATATATATGGAAGCACCGCACAAATTAAAAAATACAGCCGAATTGAGAACCTCCTCCTGTGTAGGCGTCGGTTAAAATAATAAGATTTTGCTCAATTGGAGCTACCATATAGTTGTGAATTCAATTCATTAGCTGCCACGTTGAAATTTAATTCGAGAAAATTTCGAGAAAAAAAAAAGTAATGTAAAATATACAATCCCGTTTTTCATTCATCAATAAACATAACACTTTGTTTTTATCGTGAAAATGCTCCGTTTGTGAAAAGGTTAACGCCTTATCATAATATCTTTAGCTTTCAAAGGCTTTTTTGTTTTGAGATTCCTGTACAAAACCCTTTACCGAGATATCAAACGACAGAAACATGTTTACGCGAAAATTGAATACCATTTATTTCGCAGACAAACGTATCTTGGATGAGAATGCAATCTATATGCAGATACTTAAAATTATTTGTCGAGATCATCATCTGCCTAGCCTTTTCCCAACCATGTTGGGGTCGGCTTCCAGTCTAACCGGATGCAGCTGAATACCAGTATTTTACATGAAGCGACTGCCTATCTGACCTCCACAACCCAATTAGTACAGGGAAATACGATACCCCTTGGTAAGACTGGTTGTCAGACTTTTTGGGTCACTGACTACCTGTAACGACTGTCAAGGATCTGCAAATGACAGCCGGGACCAACGGCTTAACGTGCTTTCCGAGGCACGGAGGAAACCCGGTATGTAATGGGTGGTCACCCATCCACAGACCAGCCTAGGCAAGCACGGCTTAACCTAAAGATCGACCCGAGCGGCTGTTATTATCTAGCCACGGGCTCCTCTAAAATTATTTGTCGAGATACAGTATGATAAAGCAGAATACAATTATTCTTCGCATTATTGTAAAAGCTTTCACGTCGTATTATGAAATGGAAAGTAGTAAAAACAAGGGTAGATACTAGACAGATTTCAAACTAAGTACCTACCTGCTCCAGTTTTAAGCCGCCTCACAAACAAATTAAATAAGAATAATCCACCGACTCGAGATTGTTTTATGTTTGTTCTATAAATCGAGATTGTTTACTGTATTTTTTATCTGACTCGCTTAGATACTTGTCGAACATTTATGTTGAAAATGCTCTTTAATTGTTAACAAGTTTTTTTTGGATTGCAATTTAATTTAAGTGGACAGAATCGACAGACATAAACATTTTATGTTTTGACTTTTGAATGACATATTTTATACAATAAAAAAAGAAATGGTTGAACACGAAAATTCGTATTGGATTCAAAAATCTCTAAAGATCTTTCTTTGATAACTTCTACACAAATTGAAATATTGTAAAAAATAACGAATGAAATCTAGTGAAAAGAAACGAAACGAAACATTTAATATTCAACTTACGAACTCGCAAACTTTAAAAATATGAAAAGTTGTGGAGTTTCTTCCGAAAATTAAAAAAAATATGCCGTCCGAAAAGTTTTGTAGCAGAGAGTAGCGGGCCGCCGAGAAGTTTCGAAACAAATTGGAATTCAACAAATTACTCAAATACCGAAAATAGTACCTCAGTGTTGTACGTGGCGAAGTTACGACTTTTATTTACTTTTTGTATGGCACATATTTTTTTCTAGAATTATTGCGTCTGCTAATAGATTTAAAAACAGGATACGTAATTTTTTTGGAGTAGTCGGAACTAACACCATCTTATTTTTTCAATATAATTTTCCTGACAATGTCATTCAAGTGCGACAAAAAACATGGCGAACTACATAGTTTATTGACGTCCGCCATCGACCAGGCTCAAGTGATTTTCCACAACCATTGTTTTTTACGAAACCATTCATTTTCACGACGCACCCGAAAATTATAATTATGCTGTAACCATGTTGTGAGTGCACAAGTTATGTAGGGTAATAAAAATAATAACGGACGGAACAGACGTCGGAAGCGGACGTCGGAAACGTCCGAGTTGACGCCCGCCGCGGTGAAATTGTCGAGTGTGCGGGAAGCGTATCGTGACTTGTGACGTCAGTTGCCACGCGCGTGACCGCATGCGCCGCGCCTGTTATATTCGAAATTCAAATAGATCTGTGACGTTGCTTACCTGCACCTGAACTTTATGATTTTTAGTCGTGTGTTTTTTACTAAGAAACAGCCAATCATACCTCCTGCTGGACAAATATTCAATAACTCCGAAATTACAATAAATAATATATTAAAAAGCTTTATATAGTATAATAATCATTGCGCTTAACCCTGTTGAATCGCTAGCTGTGTTTTAATCAGTAACCAGTTTTCCTAAACCTTCAAAGGTGGAGACCGTCGGCAACCAAGCAAAATTTTCATGAAACAATAGTAGAAGCAGCAATTATTGGTATAGGTACTACAGAGGCTCTAGCAAGGATGGGAGGTGAAACATAACGTAAATACGTCGATTTTAAAATTAAAAATACTTGTTCACAAATAATATTTTGCAGCATCGTTTCCGAGCTATATGCGTTTACATCGCTGTAAAGGCTGGGAAATATGAATATCTGTTTTCCATACCGACTTCAAAAGTCTTTTAAAGTGCCAAATCAATGGCTTGTTATTTTAAGAGACTAGACTAGAAAATAATAAGGATTACCTTTAGAGTGGAAATCTTTACAGTATTTTACTAGAATTCTGAATGCGCGTTGTTGAAAACTTTGATGAGCTAGTGAAAAGTCATTATGAACTAAATGTCAAACTTAAATGAAGGTTGCAAAGGCAACAAAAAAATAGGTTGAGTGTTTTTTACTTAACCAATAGTTTTTGGTTATTGTTTTCTTTTTAAATATTTCGTGGATGTAGGTCAATATGAACCCGTAAAACCAAAGCGCTTCCTCAGGAATAACTGAACAAGCCATAAACGAACGTTTGTCCCGCAACGCATACCTACACAAATACGTTCACCAAAATAGAGTTAGGCAGGAGCAGAGCAGGACAATATCCAACACGTACTAACGCATCTAATGTTGTTGGGCCGATTGTTTGAGCAGTCATGTCCGCAGAGAAACACACGGCCATTTGTCATGCGACAACACCGACTACGTCTGAATGGCGTCCAACCCCCTTGTTCTATTGTCTCCGACATAATGACCGCCTCCGACCCGCTACGATTAGTGTTGCTGAAACACCCCAAATTAGGCAAAAGTTATGCTGACTGAACCGGTAAATCTACATGGAAATATTATTTTCGAGAAATGTTTTTTGTATTTCGGTGAATAGAAATAGTTGTTAATATTGCGGTTCGGAAAATGGTGTGGTTCGTTCGGTTTAGTTCGAACGTGAAAATGCCTTTTTTGTTCTAAATAAACAACGTAACCAAAAATACGCTTTTGAAGCGAAACAAAGATTTTAAAATTGACGCGTAGCAGCATTTGATGAGCTACGGCGTAGTAGTGGCGTAGCACGGTGACGTCACAGTAGCAGCTACGTCGTAGCAATAGCGCTTGAGTTCGTGGGTTCATAATTATAATGCTGGTATTTCCAAACTTTAGAGAAAATCTGCAGTGCGCATAAATTATTAACAGCCATAATTATTCCGAAAACACAGCGTGATGCCAAACGAAGCTGACCTCGTAAAACGTCGTCCAGTTAATGTATAGTGAACAATGTACGAGTATTCCCCAGAACACATACATTAATTCTCTCTCCCAATACCGAAGCACTTAACTTGTATGTAAGTAGCTGGAGAGTAGAGAAAGTGTAACCTACGTTCGGAGCGGACTCAGCGATATTTATGACCCTAGAAGGAGTGGCGCAATAAATAATATATTTTAAGAGAAACAGAACTTTCTTTAACAAAATCTTTGGCCACGAACATTGTTCTAGGAAATTTCATTCTTGTCAAAAGTAAAAGTGTACATCGAATAAAAATTTCCTCAGTGTTTCCTTTGAGAGCATTAGAAAAGGCAGCAAAATGCTTCCGAATAGGGAACTACTCGAAAACACTTCACCGTTTGCTAACGTGCAAAATAAAAAGACGAGAACAAAAAATTCACTTTGAAGTAAAAGTCAGTAAACCGAGCTGATTGCCACTTTTACGGTATTCCGAACGAGACCCTCGTCACTCCTTTTTCGGCGCTTTTTGTTGTATATTTACGAATGCAAATGAGAATCGCTACGGAACGAAATAATTTTTATAATGTATTATAATATTGGTGAGGTTCTTCAGGTCAGGTGCGTAGTACTTGTAACCGGCGGGCGTGAATGACCAGATGTTTAAACGTGGACGAGACAAAAGGAGTACTTCACACATTCATGTTACACACACCTCAACACTCACACATATTTGATTAAGACACATTAATATAGGTACATTTAGAAAAGTAAATCGACACACTTTCACTTTCAAACTTGTTCTTTTAAATTTCAATTCTAGCCGATCACTGTCACTTAAATCATCTGTGCACAAAACTAAATTTTAAGCTTATTTTATTGTATTTTTGTCACCTTGTTTTGAACTGTGTCTGTGTCTATTATTCGGATAAATAAACAATTCTTATTATTATTATTTAAGGATGCTGCCTACCCCATGGGAAAAAAGCGTAAGTTTATGCATACACAGTCACGCACCAATGTGCATACACTTTCCTAAATTTAAAAGCAATTTTCACGAGAAATAACGATTGTAACTTGGAGATAGGATCTTTTTCATAAAATATGAGTTCCAGAATACTATGTTTGTAACAACATGAAATTTTAATCAGAACGGTAGGAGAAAAACACGTTTAAAAGTTGTTTTGTGTTTACATAATATTGGCGCTCGCGATCGATAATTGTTTAACGGACTCGTACTCATGATCTGCCTAGCGTTTTCTCAACTATATTGGGGTAGGTTTCCAGTCTAACCGGAGGCAGCTGAACTCTGACTAGTATTTTACATGGAGCGACTGCCTATCTGACCTCCACAACCCGGTTATTACTGACTAATACGATATTCCTTGGTAAGACTGGTTGTCAGACTTTTGGGGCCACTAACTACCCGTAACGACTGTCAAAGATCTACCAATGACAGACGGGACCAATGGCTTGACGGGCGTTTAGAGGCACGGAGGAAACTCGGTATGTAATGGGTAGTTACCTATCCATAGACTAACCTAGGCAAGCACGGCTTAACCTAAAGATCAACCCAAGCGGCTGTTATTATTTTGCCACGAGCTCCTCCTAAAAAGTATCCTTTGTTATGTGTATGTTTTAATCCAGGTTATAAACTATCTGTGTGTCAAATTTCATCCTAATCCGCACAGTAGAAACAGTAACAAACATCTATCCATCCATCCATCCATCCATCCTCACAAACTTTCGCATTTATAATATTAGTAGGATTAACGCTATACGATTGGTTCAACTAATTAGACTGTGCGCTCGAAGTGAGAAACTAACAATTAAAGCTTTTACGATTGAACAGCAGGCCTAGCCAAATTACAAACGTTTCGTATCGATTCTCTTTCTACAATCGTAAACACCTCGGCGTAAGCGATTGTAGAAAGCGCTAAATTGGTAGCCAAGTTGACACGACTGAGTCGATCGCTCGTTCTCTAATGTCTGTAGAAAAAACCCACACTTTAGTCTATGGTGAGCGTTCCTACCAAAGAGTTTAGCGATCAACATTGTAGAAACGATAACATTATATTTTATCATTTTGAACGATGTAAACTTGTCTAAGAATGTTCTATTCGTTTGTGTTGATTACGTGTTTTAACGTTGAGATGATGTCATTCCCATTCATTTGAATAGTTTGCTACTAGCGTTAACGATTGTAGATTGTGAACTTGGCTAAGGGTGCAGTTATAGTATAGTGCCTACCTACTAACAAACGATTGTACTACCTACTAACGATTGTAGATTGTTTACGTGGCTAGGGGTGCAGTTTAGTATAGTGCCTACCTACATAATATCATATTGCCATATGAAACTACAACATAATATATTTTCGAGAACGTACATTTGTTGAAGTAAAGTTAAACTTCAATTCAAATCGTTATAACAAAGCACTTTGTATACGTCGTTGTTGATTTATGTCAGTTTTCAACTCAACATTTATGTGTGAATTTTCACTACTACGTATTGTGTAGGGGTGAAAACACAGTATACCTACAGGTGTGTAGGTATTATCCCAAATAGGAAATAGCAAAAATATCCAATTCTTCACGTTTTATGAGTTTTCCTTTTGACGAAACTTAATTTGTTCGACATTTATGTGTGGTTGTGTTTCATCCGGATCAAAAGTAAACATTGAAACAACTCGAAGAGAACTACATAGTAAGTTTGTGTGTTCAAGTGTTCTGTACATGGCGACGGCGATGGCACAACTATTGCCGTCTGAATGCGGTATAAAAATGTGGAAAAACTTAAAAAATATATTTAGTTAAAAATCGAAACACGCCATAAAGTGACGTCATTTATTTTCTCGTATCCTTCTTAGTAAACGTTTTCATTCATACCTATAAATAAATAAATAATAAATAAATAAAATAAATATTGCTGGACATTACACACAGCGCCATCTAGTGCCACACTAAGCAACGAGGCTTGTGTCGTGGACACCAGATAGTTGATATACTACATAGATACTTTTTGTTTGTAAATACATACCTTAATATACATATAAACAACCATGACTCGGAAACAAATGTCCATGCTCATCACACAAACATTTGCACCGACCGGGATTCGAACCCGGGACCCTAAGAACGTAAGGCAGCCTCGCTACCGCTGCGCCAATCGGGTCGTCATACCTATATTATGGCAATGCATAAAAATGTCTAGTCTGCATCATCTTTGGGAGTCCGCCATATTGAATTTAGAATGACGTCACTTAGCTCAATGCTCAGCTCGTAAGTCTTTATTTTCCACGATTTTTAACATAGTTACTTAGTTACAGGCGCTAATAAAAGCGTGTGAAAAAAAAAGGAAAAATAAAAACCATTAAATAGACAAACAGCTGCCGTAAAAGTACACGATTTTTTTGGGACATAAAAGTATTTTTACCTTCCCAAATAAATACATTTTCTACTACCCATCTCGACGTGCAAACTCAAAATTATCACAATGAAAAGGGTTATGCCGTCACTGAACGTTCCCTAAGGAGTTTCCCTTTGAGCGCGACATACCTTCAACAAAGCTATTTGTATGCACGTATATTCCCGTAACTATTGCTAAAAATACACAAATCCCTAGATAAGGCGTTGACTATGTTCCCGCGTCCGTATAACACATAAATTATTGTTGATAGTTGCTGATATAATAAATAAAGCGGAAAAATGACTGGAAAACGCGCTTGTGTAAATAAAAAAGTATATAGTGAGTGAAAAAAGGTTGGAGAAGAGAGATTGAATGTGGTACGATGTAACAGCTTGTGATCTGTTGCATGTCGGACGGATATCGTTATTTCTGAATTACAGCAGAGTAACAGAGATACTGAATGGGACATTACATTTAGGTACATAAACGCCTTCACGCCTTTTCCCATGGGGGTAAGCAGAAACTACAGAACGAAACCTGCTACGATCCTTAAATACTTCTCTGGCTTCGTTCAAGTTCATATATCGCCACACGCCGGTTCCATACATATGACTTTTCTGAAGACCAATTACCAATAATGTCAGTATACGTCATCTAAAGTACGTAATAATATTACGCATTTCTTAGAATAAAATAACGGACATTGTCCTTTCTTAAAGTAATGATACTCTTTGATGGAGCTGTTCTAAAAATAAAACATTAATTATTTAAGTCTATTTATTAATTTGTAAATTATGTTACAGTTTTCTCTGCAGCTCAAATCTTGTTCATTGTTTTAAATTCTGTATTCACTTTTACTAATGTGGCAAAACAACTACTTTAACGTAAACGCTTTATAAAGGATACTTCAAATAGAAGAACGTAATGGCCATTCATAAAATTAACAGTTTCTTAAGTCTTACAAGTCCTCTTTGTTTGAAGTCAGCGAAAAGTTGAGCGCCAAGTTTCTAACATAGTAGTACTTCATTCTACTAACTCATTGCATTAACTACCACGGATGGACAAGCCGCTTACAGCACCTTGCATTTAAGCTGCATGTGAAAGTGTGTGTAAGCGTTTACTTGAAACTTCGATTGTGGAACTTTTTGTGTTGAGTACAAGATGCATTTTCCTGGTTAAGGTTTTAGGGTGATTTGGGTACCGCTTGAGGCGCAGCGCAAAGCATCGTGACGTACCCTGCTTAGCTTAATCAGCCTCTAATGTTCCCAGTGCTGGGACACAGGCCTCCTCTCTATGAGAGGGAGTGGGCTGTAATTCAACACGCGGGCCCAGTGCGAGTTGGTAGTTCACATGTCTTAGAATTGTTGGTTCTGGGACATGCCGGTTTCCTCACGACGTTTTCCTTCACCGTTTTCAGAGCAGTGGTGATGAAATAAATTATACAAAGTAATGCGCCTGCCTGCATTCGAACCCACGACTTATTACTCGTAATTCGGGGTCACCGTCTCTAGGCCACGGCTGCTCCTCTATGCTGTAACTTGCTTGATGCGCTTCAATGCATTTTGCACGTTGAAAATTATTTTGTTATCGCAGTACTTACTTAAATTTTGCTACGTATATTATCAATTACCGTCAGCCAGACCTGTGAAAGCGCTGCCCAAACATCACAAAACCTTTTTGTCATACTTTGCGAGCGCGCTGAGGGCACTTTTTCAAAAATAAAAGTGCAATTTTGCATTTTTGCCGTATTTTTATTAAGTTATGTCAGCGTATAAAGGTAGATTTTACAAAACCATGTGTTTTGTACAACACAGTTGATTTTTTGTTTTCATTTGTTAAAAATAATTTTCAGTTATATTACAGGGTGTTGTTTAGTCAACAAATCCCTTACAAATCTGTCAATGTTTCAATCTATACTAATATTATAAAGAGGAAAACTTTGTTTGTTTGTTTGTTTGTAATGAATAGGCTCAAAAACTACTGGACCGATTTAAAAAATTCTTTCACCATTCGAAAGCTACATTATCCACGAGTAACATAGGCTATATTTTATCCCCGTACTCCCACGGGAACGGGAACTACGCGGGTGAAACCGCGGGACGTCAGCTAGTGTGGAATAAAATTGTTACCTCACACGGTAAATATTGTACCGAATGGCACATATATGAAAGAGTTCTCAATGCAATTTTATGGATTACATTCATGGAAAAACATTGCAAATTCCTTTTGCGTAAACATTTGCTTCAATAAATATTGAATAGAGACCAAAAAATGTTACCAACAATTTTACATTACCTACAATTTTAGTGAATACTAAATTCGAAAAGTAAAAATAAATAACTATGACTTTAAATATTAATACCATATACCATTACGCTTATTAATAATCGAAGGATAGCACATTTCGCCAGTAATGTTTAAGGGGCTGACAACACCTAATCTGTTGAAATTGATGTTATTTAAGCAGTTTTTTAAGAAAAACTATTTGTTCTAGCACGGTGTGACTGTTCCTAAATTACCCTAGGCTGATAAAATTTTCGTTTTTCCTAATTCATGCTAATATTAGTATTTTGGTCAGTTTCCCCCGGAGGGGAAAAGGTCGTGCCCCGCCATCCGCACGACCCTGTGAGGCTCGTCCCAGACTGGTCACCTCCCCACTGACAATGATAATGAATCCCTTTACATACAGCAGTCCAATGCCTCGTATCATAATTAGATCAAGGAAAGGATTGAAAGATATAGTAATTCAGACTATGGATTCATAGTTATTGAAATATATTAAAAGTGGTTTCAAAAGTGTAAAACATAACTGGGAGATGCTAAATATCATATGGCAACCAATAGTCTTTGTTAATAACCCTTACGCTAGCGTAATAGGTAATTGGTCATTCGTGACTCACACGATATTCCACATCAACACCTGGTGCACTCAGAGCAACACTTCCATAAGTGACGTAGGCGGCTTTTCAGCGGCAAAACGTCGACATCATGCTCCTAGTGAACACTGTCCCTAAGCAGTTCTTTCGAACTGGTGAACGTGACAAGGCGGCTTTTCAGCGGCAGAACGTCAATCATCATGCTATCCAGTAGTCATGGGCCCTAACAGTCCTAAGACTGGTTATAAAATAGATGTGGTATCAAACCATTCCAATCCCACCCCATGGATCATGCGCTCGTTTCGTACAACTAGTGCTTCTGCAAAACACGTGCTTGTGTCAGCCTGACCGAATCATTTGTCGGAGATAAGAACATAATTATTATTCTAGAATCACTATATGGTTGTCCATAATAGAATTGAGAATAAAATCTCAAAAGGCAAGTTGGCTGAACTGATGGTTAGAACTAATGAATACATAATTCAAGAATTACCAGATGATAGAGTTGATAAATCAAAACTCATTAACCATTTTGCAATAGAGTTGGGAATCAACTCTATTGAAACCCTATAGACAGCCCCAAAAACGCCCAACCCTTCACCACTTCCTAGTGTTGGAGCTGAAGAGAAGAAATGGTGGAACAAACTCCCCAGCAACACGATTCTGTCTGTTTAGTTTGAAGAACTTTAATTACGCCATCAGCCTAGGATAATTATTGTAATAAAGAACTCACCCAGTCACCGACAACAAACACACACACATACTAGATTAGTCTAATTAGGGCGCTCAACCCAACTATAAATAACTTATTGAATCACTTTCACACTCTTGCGCCATCACACTTAAACCTAGACTCGTGGTATTTTACCAAGTCCACCTAACTTAACTTGACTAGATATCGTCCGGTCCCTATAGCGGTCTCACACCGACTGCCTTGAGCAAACCACCCTTCTCCGCGATTTCTCCTCACCATCGGTATCTCAGCCTCTTTTTGCCTGAACCTTTCTCAGAAATCCCGCGCTTCGCTGGTTAAAGCTTTTTGTGAATCTTTCAATTGTTTTAAGGGTCTGTCTAGTAAAAACCAGAGTATATTGCGAACACGTGTTGCTCTGCCATTCAGAGCCGCTCGTAAAAATAGGATATTTTAACGTTTCTAAAGAATTCTTTGAAATATTTCTTTTGGCCGGTTCTTATCGTGTGTTTACAAGAGGACGGAACGCCTCGTTATAATTATGGTCCCGTCGTCAAACCATAAAATAGAAATTTAATGCATTTTTAAGTGGCAGATGCGTGTTGTTTTTAAAATAAGAATCAACCCTAAGATATTTGCTTGATAATTAAAGGCATGAGACATGCAGTCACATTCCCCCCTCTGAAAATCAGACGTGAGACACAGTACAGCGGATGAGCTTTCACAATAGAATAAACCGTGCCTGTCCATGATATAACTATAAAATTCAAAGGTCCCATCTGCTATGTTTGCCTAATCAGATTACTATATGTTTCCAACTGCAACATTGGTCTTGTAAGATACTTCGTCTGCTATTATAATTTGGCTTAGTTTCGCAGAAGTATCTTTAATCCATACATAATTCTTGTATTTGAACTTATTGTCCCTCAAAATACTCTTGTCATTTACCACGTTTCGAGTAATTTCAAAAGACCTGTGCATGCTAATAATTTAGTTTTACATACCAGAGTCTCTTATAAGAGTATTTGTGCTATCGAGCGACGCTACCTGCGGTGCTCCCTCGTTCTAAACTCAGCCTTATGCAGCTGCCGCTGGACAGAGGCCTCTCCCAATGCACCTTAACGCGGAGTCAGCTTAGTCAGCTGCTCGTAGTCGTATCCAGGAGTAGCTGAAATAGTGCGCACATAGACATATTAGACTTTATTCCAATTAGACACCCCCCTCCGATTTTAAGAGGAAAGAGCAGTTCTGAAATCCAATTAGAGTTTGGAAAGTTGTATTAGAAAATCAATGATAAACAATTTGAAATAAATATTATTACACATTGATATTTTGAATATGTGCTTTGTTAACATTTAAATCACAATACATTTCGTGTAACTTCATTAAGCAAATAAGAAACTTGACCTTAACTTTGAAATGTAGGCACATTAGGTTACCCCACCAACTATTGGCCCATTAGGTTGTAACCACGTTACACAACACAGTTTTGTGTTGTCCTCACTTGAATATTAAAAAAATAAGCAAGAATATTGTCTATCAGGTAACAATATTGGAACTGAATAGAAAGGTTTTTTATAGACCTATAGCTCAAAACTATAATACAGTTATGTTTGCGATAACAAAGAAATTCCATGTGGCTACGGTCAACTATCGCGTCTGTTACTCGTAAAAGTGAAACTTAGCTTCGTTAATAGCGCCACGCTACAGCTGCCGTTGAAGTCAGCCGATGCCAGCTGTATTTGACGACTCTTTGACCCGAGCGCAACGCACAAGTCTAGTGACAGCCGAGTGAAGATTGAAATATCCTGGAATTTGAAATAAATCCACACGAGTATTTGTCCAATTATATGACACATTACAAGGTCAGAATGTTTTAGGTTAACTTCCTATGATTATAGCTAGGTTAATGTAACTCTTAATTAATTAACTAACTTTCTGTAAACTTCATGCTTCTTAGTTTCTAAGCACTATTAATATACTCACAATACTCTACTCACTACCACTCTACTCACTACCACTCATACTCATATCAATACAAAACTTTCAATTGTAAACATGTATTGAAATCTGTCTGTGTACTATCAAGACACGACACTTGCGTTAACAGGGAGTTAAACCCATCATTACCGTTGAACTAGAACACAAGCAACAATCTTACAAACTGTTACCTACTTAAAACTAGGTACCTCCACGTTTAGCACATGGGAATTGAACTCACTAGCCGTGACACAGGAATCTAATTACTTAACAACTATTGCGCCAGGCGGGAATCGAACCCAAAATCCATGACAATGGAATACAGGTACATATTATTATATCAACTGATAAGTCATGCGGGACTTGAACCCGCTGCCAGTGGTTGAAGAATTCAATCACGATAACTAAACCATTATCTAATTAAACATATTAAGTTATTGTAGCCGTTGTAACTCTAGTCGAGCCGTCTCTCACAATTCCTAGAACCATATAATTACGTTGTGTTTTTATTGTAGTAACCCATTCATTGTTCTTTCTCGTTGCACTGAAGTGAATCAGTACATTTGATGACGAGAATCCTGGTCACGGCCACCACATGTGACTGTTCCTAAATTACCCTAGGCTGATAAAATTTTCGTTTTTCCTAATTCATGCTAATATTAGTATTTTGGTCAGTTTCCCCCGGAGGGGAAAAGGTCGTGCCCCGCCATCCGCACGACCCTGTGAGGCTCGTCCCAGACTGGTCACCTCCCCACTGACAATGATAATGAATCCCTTTACATACAGCAGTCCAATGCCTCGTATCATAATTAGATCAAGGAAAGGATTGAAAGATATAGTAATTCAGACTATGGATTCATAGTTATTGAAATATATTAAAAGTGGTTTCAAAAGTGTAAAACATAACTGGGAGATGCTAAATATCATATGGCAACCAATAGTCTTTGTTAATAACCCTTACGCTAGCGTAATAGGTAATTGGTCATTCGTGACTCACACGATATTCCACATCAACACCTGGTGCACTCAGAGCAACACTTCCATAAGTGACGTAGGCGGCTTTTCAGCGGCAAAACGTCGACATCATGCTCCTAGTGAACACTGTCCCTAAGCAGTTCTTTCGAACTGGTGAACGTGACAAGGCGGCTTTTCAGCGGCAGAACGTCAATCATCATGCTATCCAGTAGTCATGGGCCCTAACAGTCCTAAGACTGGTTATAAAATAGATGTGGTATCAAACCATTCCAATCCCACCCCATGGATCATGCGCTCGTTTCGTACAACTAGTGCTTCTGCAAAACACGTGCTTGTGTCAGCCTGACCGAATCATTTGTCGGAGATAAGAACATAATTATTATTCTAGAATCACTATATGGTTGTCCATAATAGAATTGAGAATAAAATCTCAAAAGGCAAGTTGGCTGAACTGATGGTTAGAACTAATGAATACATAATTCAAGAATTACCAGATGATAGAGTTGATAAATCAAAACTCATTAACCATTTTGCAATAGAGTTGGGAATCAACTCTATTGAAACCCTATAGACAGCCCCAAAAACGCCCAACCCTTCACCACTTCCTAGTGTTGGAGCTGAAGAGAAGAAATGGTGGAACAAACTCCCCAGCAACACGATTCTGTCTGTTTAGTTTGAAGAACTTTAATTACGCCATCAGCCTAGGATAATTATTGTAATAAAGAACTCACCCAGTCACCGACAACAAACACACACACATACTAGATTAGTCTAATTAGGGCGCTCAACCCAACTATAAATAACTTATTGAATCACTTTCACACTCTTGCGCCATCACACTTAAACCTAGACTCGTGGTATTTTACCAAGTCCACCTAACTTAACTTGACTAGATATCGTCCGGTCCCTATAGCGGTCTCACACCGACTGCCTTGAGCAAACCACCCTTCTCCGCGATTTCTCCTCACCATCGGTATCTCAGCCTCTTTTTGCCTGAACCTTTCTCAGAAATCCCGCGCTTCGCTGGTTAAAGCTTTTTGTGAATCTTTCAATTGTTTTAAGGGTCTGTCTAGTAAAAACCAGAGTATATTGCGAACACGTGTTGCTCTGCCATTCAGAGCCGCTCGTAAAAATAGGATATTTTAACGTTTCTAAAGAATTCTTTGAAATATTTCTTTTGGCCGGTTCTTATCGTGTGTTTACAAGAGGACGGAACGCCTCGTTATAATTATGGTCCCGTCGTCAAACCATAAAATAGAAATTTAATGCATTTTTAAGTGGCAGATGCGTGTTGTTTTTAAAATAAGAATCAACCCTAAGATATTTGCTTGATAATTAAAGGCATGAGACATGCAGTCACAACGGCAAAAAAAATGTGTGTGTACATATTTTGACGAAATCGGCTCGATAGAAAATAATTGCAAAGATTGGTCTTAAAAACATCATTTTAACGGTCCTATGTCTTTATTTTTTTGACGTATGGGTCTGCAATTAAAAACATGAAGTCAACATATTCATACCTAAACCGCTAACGAGTCATATTTCACAAAGAATCCATACTTTTTTTTTATATCAATCATCATCTGCCTAGCCTTTTCCCAACTATGTTGGGGTCGGCTTCCAGTCTAACCGGATGCAGCTGAGTACCAGTATTTTACATGGAGCGACTGCCTATCTGACCTCCACAACCCAGTTCATACTGGGTAATACGATCCCACTTTGGTAAGACTGGTTGTCAGACTTTCTGGGTCACTGACTACCTGTAACAACTGTCAAAGATGGACAAATGACAGCCGGGACCAACAGCTTAACGTGCTTTCCGAGGCACGGAGGAAACCCGGTATGTAGGGTGGTCACCCATCCACAGACCAACCTAGGCAAGCACAGCTTAACCTAAAGATCGACCCGAGCGGCTGTTATTATTTAGCCACGAGCTCCTTTTTTTATATCAATATTTATTCATTATTTTCTTCTAAAACCTGGCCGCCCAGTAATAGTGACGTCTCGTTTTCTCCCATACAAATAGACAGTGTGCGCGATTTTGGTGTTAACAGCGCCTTAAGTCCCATGTCAATTGCACACTCCAGGTTGCTACTGAGATTTTCCAATGTGCTGGAAATCGCAGTAACACTTTGCCCGACCTGGGATTCAAACCCAGGACCTCATATTGAGCAGCAGCGCTTTACACCGCTTGACCAATACGGCAGTATTAACTTTTATTTTAAAATATTTAAAAATAAAAACAATTAATTGCAAGTACCCCATTATGTAAGCGTCTTAATAGCTTTCAGTATATACCTACGTACTTCAGTTAGGTACATAGGCCGCGGTTATCGGGCTGTTTCACAAATTCCTGTGCCCCGTACAAAGAAACCGAGAAGATATTCTTATCGCGACGTTTCGGGAGACGTTGGAACTCGTGGCGGATGATAAATGAAAGGCCTACGTGATTCACCGTCTTTGCTTCCAAAGCTGCTTAAAATCTCCTTTTTACCTAGATTATTTTTATGCTGCATTTTATGCAAATAAGACATTTAGATTTCGGATTTAGAGGTTTTTTTAAGATTAATGTACTTACTGTATCGCTGTTGCTTTTTGAGTCATGTCAGTGCTTAAACTAGGTGAATATATTGGTCAACTTTTTAAATCTGTAATGATATCTAGATACGTTACTTTCCAACTGGCTCGTGGCTAAATTATAACAGCCGTTCGGGTTGATCTTCAGTTTAAGCTGCACTTGCCTAGGTTTGCCTGGGGATGGGTGACCACTCTTTATATACCGAGTTTCCTCTTTGCCTCGGAAAGCACGCAAAGCCGTTGGTTCTGGCTGTCAATTGTAGATCTTTGGCAGTTGTAGTAGTCAGTGGTGCAGAGGACCTCGTGGCTAAATAATAACAGCCGCTCGGGTCGATTTTTAGGTTAATCCGTGCTTGCCTAGGTTGGTCTGTGGATGGGTGACCACCCATTAAATACCGAGTTTCCTCCGTGCCTCAGAAAGCACGTTAAGCAGTTGGTCCCAGCTGTCATTTGTGATCCTTGACAGTCGTTACAGGTTACAGTTATCGTTTTACCCAGTACTAACTAGGTTGTGGGGGTCAGATAGGCAGTCGCTTCATGTAAAATACTGGTATTCAGCTGCATCCGTTTGGACTGGAAACCGACCCCAACATAGTTGGGAAAAGGCTAGGCAGATGATGATACTGTATCGTTGTTGCGTTTTGAGCCAAGATTTAAAAATACTTATACAAATATATTTGAATGTCTTTTGGTTTTGAGTCATGTCAGTACTTAAATAATCATCATCATCATCATCTTCCTGCTCTTGTCTCATGTTACTTGAGGTCTGATCAATACCGTTTTAAAGTACTTGAACTATCGTGAGCATGGTAAAACTAAAATGAATCACATAATATTATAACATCATTGCATTTTTATGCAAATAATTTATTGAATGACAGATGGTGCAAGTCATATTTGACAATACGTCCATAGATATAACGTTCCTTCCCATATAAGGTTGATTCAGATCTCTTCAATCAAACGTCGCACCTCACGCTGGCTGCGCCGAAGAGGTTCAGTCAGTCTATAAATCTGCTACTTCTGGGATACTCTGAAAACGGAAGTGGGCGTAATTATAATTGGAGAAGTATTCATCAAGCGGGTCCATTGAGATGAATTTTGTAATTTTAATAGAAAAACAAAAGATTTTAAATCAGTCAAAAAACAAAATTTTCCGCAGAAGCGCTGAACTGAAAATTTCGATTTTTACAAAAGTATGTACCTACTTTGATACATTCGTTTGTTGCTTGTGATTTCTATACATATGTATGTTTGAAAACACATTGTCCCAGGGTAGAGTTCAAACTCACAGCGTCCGCATTTTTGTCCGATATTATTATTCGCTGAACAAACGATTCTGAACAAAAACGGATTCTATATAAAACACACAGGTTTTTGTAGAAGAGTTTTAGGCAAAACTGTCAGAACATATGACGACTAGCTTGTCCCCACAGCTTCACCTGCGCGGAGTACGATAATTGTCCCACGGGATCATACAACCGAGATAAAAAGTACTCTATGTGTTAATCCAGGTTATAAACTATCTTTGTGCAAAATTTAATCCAAATCCGTTCAGTAATTTTTGCGTTAAATAGTAACAAACATCCATCCATCCTCACAAGCTTTCACATTTTTATAATACTCGTATTATTAAGATTCGTCTATAGGTGTCATTCTAACATTAAATTGTAGTGATGTGAGAACTATATCTATTTATTTTCTTTTACTGCATTCATAGCGATTATTTTGATTTATCGACGTCTGTTTTTTTTTTCCATAGAATCAACATTTTGATCGTTATTTTCTATTTATTATAAATACGATTATTATATCAATAAAACTATTTGTTTAATATTGTAAACTCCAAAAAAAGTCATAATACTAGTTTACTGAAGAATCAAATTACTTAAATTAATGACTGCTTAAGTTCTATAAAACATTATTTTTCTATTATCCGTAGAGAAAACCAACAAAATGATAAAACAAAAAGCAAATAATTCAGAAATGACAAGAGTCGGAAGGACCGTTTCAGATGTAGCAAACATAAAGGGTATATTTTAAACATATTAAATGTTTTTAAACTTCATTTAAAAATCGCAGGCGACCCTTGTCAACCTTTGCTTGCTTATTTTAGCTTATAAAGAGATTAAGTGATATTCATGAGTAATTTATATGAGCAAATTACGGTAAAAAAAAAAGTGTATACTGCGTTTATAAGCGTTCTTGCTTTGCATATTGTGATTATATCTGTTTAATTAGGAACCTTTTTTTGTAATGCTAATGTTAGTACTTGTAAGTGTTTCTTATTCTACATAACCCTAACTAAGTGGGAATTATTACCAGTTGAGTGCAAATAACGCCAAAAATGTATTTTCAAAGTGCAACTACTTTGGAAACAAGTATATTTGCGTACTCACAGCAACTAAAGGTAATACGCTATCCGAGTTTTTGGTTTTATACCCCTAATGACTTGCGTGAATAAAATTAAATGAATAAAGTCTAAGGAACTAGAAAATATCAATAACTTTTTTAATTATTTGAATAGCAAGTTAAGTTTTGTTAATTATGATTTGCTACATCAAGTGATCAATAATTTAAATTATCGAATTCAATAGCATACTCATTATCCTGAACAAGGCTCACTTTAGGATTATCCCGTCTGTTTACATACTGACAGTTTACATAAATGAAATATTAATTTACAGTGAGCTTATTGCTCCATTCGCCATGTTTTACACTCATTCATCCGTTTACATAAATACGGTGTAATTTAAATGCTTCGTGTACACTCGATTCCTAACGGCTGCTCATTTTATTAATTTAGCTTCAGCGTAAACGTTGACCATTATTTTTGAATTACACATGTTTGGGGAATATTTCTAATGTTAACATGAATCGCAGAAATGTGCTTTAAATATAAGTATTATAGTCTTTGTTTAACGTTTTGAGTATGGATGTGGATGGCTATAAGAGTAGAAGAAGACCAAAGAAACGATGGATGGACTGTGTGAAGAATGATATGCAAGAATAGAGGAGTCTGATGAGATGGCGATGATAGAGAAATATGGAAGAAAAAAATATGCTGCGATGGTCCAAATGAAGTAGCCTAAGGGCAGGAATTGATGATGATGACGATGATGAGTCTTTGTTTAAAGTTATTTTTGTTTGAATCTCCAACAAAGGCTACACGGTACAAATATTAGTATGCACTTCAAATTCAAAGACACCACATTCTACATCGGTCACTTGTAGTAAAAGAAATACAACAAATCAAAGTAAAGGAAATGGTGGGCGATACTTCAGATATGAAATGAAATGTGAAAATGAAAAGTTATTTGACAACATCACCCAAGTGAAATGTTGATAACAACAACCGTCGTTCAGAAATTACTAAGATTACTGTTAAATTAAAGCACTTAGAAACAGCAAATAGGCACTTTACACTTAACACTTTAGTTCTAGTTTACCCACAAAACTGTCAGCAGCTTACATTTTATCTTTCATGTAAGCCAACGAATTAAAAGTTAAACACCACTAGATGAGGTTGAACTCGTGTTGGTCTAGCAAACTCCAGAAGGTAACAATTAAAAGTGTTTGAAGAGTAAACACTATCCGACGCGCTGTTGTGTGCGGACGGCGAAGTTTCTGATGTACGATGTAATGACAAATCACATGTGTGCTGTGATATTCTTCTCTTAAAGTTTTGGACTAAAACAAGAAGACTTAACCAAAACACACATTAAAGAAGTATTTGCACTTTTGGAAGGTTCATTTTATTTCAAACAACACGCTTGCTACGTCGCGTAGCGCTACGCGCTAGCATAACATAGCATCGTTGATTCCAGGCTACAATGGCCCATAGATACATATATACATTATAAACTAAGAAATATACATAAAACAACACACAAATAAATACTTGTGTTAATAAAACACAAGCATGACGCAGCGTACATCACATCAGCAAATCCTTATTTCGATGCCGAGTTTTTGTCGTCAATCAGTTTTAGGATCCACAACACTCATTTTACAAAAAGGTTCGAGTCGATATCGTTTATAGCTTTTTGTCAAAGTTTTAATATTGGAAACCTAGGAGAAATAAACTCAAAAAGCATAACTCATCAACGACATAAATTAAATGAAGATAGGTGTGTAAAGTTAGTAGATAATTAATGTGCCCGTCTATAAAATTATGATTGCACAGTTATCCGATCGTTATTTATTTCCCTATTCATCGCATTTAACATCAATTATGCTGCTGTCTGGATTTATTTAATGTGTCAATTGGAGGCAAAGCATCGCAAAACGGCGGCAAAGTCGCAGCCACCGATACAAATTAGTTAAACTTATTGGCAGGTCTACCGACAGCCGGATATCTGGCAAAACGACCAATATTTCCTGAACTTTTGAATTCTATAGTAGATTTTACAGTTTTATCTGCAATAAATTCGGTTATAAAGATAGGATTTTTATGATCTTCGAGTTTCTGCTGCCACAATAAACATGAATGAAAAATGGTGTATTTTTATTCATGTCGACGCTCGATTGGCTATTCGATCATCAAAATTGAGCGAATGTGCACGGTACTGACAATTTTTATAGTAATGTCTATCGTCGGAATAGAGCAAATCTATCTTCAAATTGAATTCTAAATGTTAACAATACGGTTACATATCTACTGGAACACCGTGGCACAGATTTGAAGAGGAACGATGAAGATGGAACCCGTGGAGGGGCTACAGAGTTCGCCGACAGTCGGCCACTTTTCAATTAATAAGGTTGAAAAGCCCACACAAATATTATAATAGTGTGTGTGTGTGTGTGTATAGTGTGTGTGTGTGTGTGTGTGTAGTGTGTGTGTGTGTGTTTGTTACTGTTTCACGCAAACACTACTGAACGGATTTGGATGAAATTAACCACACAGATATTTTATGACCTGGATTAACACATATAATACTTTTTATCCCGTTAGTATGATCCTGTGGGATGATTATCGAACTGCACACGGGCAAAGCCGCGGGCATCTAGGTCATATCGAATCGAGATGAGTCTGGTATAGTGACTGCAGCTCAGGTGGCCTACCATGACGTCTTAAAGCAGGATCGTTTTATTCTTGTTCGAGTGTGGGTAAGAGACGGAGCTATAGAGGACGTGTAGCGCCATGTCTTTCCCTCACTGGAATAAAATTAAAACGATCCTGCTTTAAGACGTCATGGTAGGCCACCAGGACCTCTAAGTTTTAAGGTATTTTTGCGCTATGCCGCATTATGTTCTAGAATTTAATACATCCGTATGAAACTGCACGCCAAAAGGAAGTTTATGATAATTAGACACCGGTTGTCTTTGCTAAACTCGTGTTATAAAGATAATAATGTGTAACAGTTTTTGTAATACCTTTTCCACTGAATCTCCGGCTCCATAGCAAAACTTGATTTTGTAGCTTCAACGATTTTTAGTTCACTACAGCTTTTATTTGATTTCCAGAAAGTTTTTGCACATCTGGATTTTTTTATGATTCAAAATCGGATTGCATCACGTTGTTGATAGTAATTATGCCTCTTGAGAAATCAACGAAAAACGTTTTCTATTACTCGGCATTTCCTCATGATGCTGCGCTTTTTCCGCTCTCAACTTTAAGCTACAAAACGTATATGACGTCAAGAGAAAAGGTTGATAAAAATTAATTAGTTCGCCCTTTTCATCTCTTTCCATTGGAGCAAAGAGAGAAAAACGCTTTGTTTAATTTTGTTACCGCTTCACTGGCAATTTCCATCTACAGGTGGAGTTTGAAGTTATATTCAATCGGAGTTGAGTAATGTTACACGAATGGGTAAATCAACCAGCGTATCAACCTATTTCATTAATTAGGAAATGGATTCGTGGAATAAAAGATGACGTCTGACAATTTTTGTTTCGAAAAACTGTTAAAATGTATGTATGGCTTCGGAAAAACGGCCCTGATTCTTATTAGGGTTCCGTACCTTAGTCGACATTACAATTAATATCAAAACTCAAACTCAAAGCATTTATTTCAATTAGACCATTACGGCACTTTTGAATGTCAAAAATACAAAAAAAAAACAAAGCTACAGTCCCAGTCACAAGACATAATAACTTGAGAAAGTACTGTAGTTGCCCATTCCCTAGCGTAGATCTCGATGGAGAAGAACGGGCAAGAAACTCCATGGACACTCTTTTAAATCAAAATATTGTTACAAAATCTTGGTTACATCATTCATGTTGAGATTATACATATATGTGAGAACGATGTAGAAAGCCGTGCACATTAAGAGCGTCCAGAGAAAAATATTAAATCAAAAATGTATAAATAAAGTAGGTAATTAAAATGAACCATGGCAGCTAAGAGATGACCAGTCCCAACTGACAGCGCCCGTACACGAACATGACGCATGTATCGGTGCCATTCAACTCAACCAGATTGAAGGGAACTAAATGACCCGACACACCCTCCACCATCAGCGAGACATTTGAGTGAGCATGACATTCTCTCGGCCACCAAAGCATATTCAAGTCAATGAAAGATAACGGTTGGTCGACTCTTCACGTGACCAGAGGGCGGGCCTATTTTTGGGCCAAAGAATCAGCATTGCCATCCAACGTGGCAATGCTGCCAGCCTTCTGGGCACTTTTCCTGTTGACAGCGATGTGGACGAATTTTTCGACGCCCTGTAACCCTTTTTGATAGTTGTAAATATTTTTATTTCTATTATAGATTTAGTATGTAAATAATGTAAATATTTAATAAAGTAAAATAAAGTAATTTCTATGTTTAAAAAAAAAAAAAAATGAAAGATAACTAAATGCAAATGCTTTACAGTACATGGTACTCACACATGAGCTATGCAATTAAACAATACTAAGAGATGGAGTCTTTACAAAGCAAGGATATTTTTACAATCTTCTGCAGCTACCACAATAATTTGCCCAATTAGTTTTGGGAAAACTATGGTACTATGGTTGTGGAGCAGGACCAACATTGAGTCAAGCATTTTTATCATTAATGTAATCCCCTAACTTATAATATGCTTGACTACATAGTGTGCGTTTTATACAAGATTTAAATTTCGTCTCATTTGGTTGTAGAATGTGGGGACGTATTTTATTGTAACATTTTAAACAGTACCCCATGAAAGATGAATCTACCTTAGCAAGCCTGAAACCTGGCTGAACTAGTTGGTCCCTATTTCTAGTATTATAGTGGTGTCTATCACCTCTTTTATTGAATAAATGCAGATTTTTCCCAACGTACATGATATATAACGTACATGATAAAACTCAAGTTTGCTATCCCTTGGAGCAATTAAAAAATCAAAATTGAAACTCTTCGCGATCCGTTTAGGTCGCATACTTTGCGATATTTAATAATAAAATACTGTTTTAAGCTTTCACGGTTTTAAACTAAACTTATAATGTCACTTACGGGATATCTTCCGTATTGATTTTTCATTTGTGATTGTTCATCGTTTTGAGCTCCCGATATTTCGACGCTGTCGCTGTATCGGGAGCTGAAAACGATGAACAATCACAAAAGAAATGTAAGTGACATTATAAGTTTAATAACATTATACGGAACTCAATGCGCAACTCGCACTTGGCCAGTTATTATACCTAGTGTATACTAGACCTAGTGGTTTTCAACAAAATACACAAATCAAAGTTTCGCTTTGAGTTACCTTAAGTTTACAAGAGCCATTTTCTATGCCATGACGTCTGACAGAACTTACATAAAATAATTATTTGTAAGCAAGTCAACTTCATGGCCACTGAAGAACACTTTTTGTCATAAGCGAAACGTATAGGAATAATTCAAAGTATACCAGGGTAAAGGCACGAGAAAGGTAACCTATTTTAACAAAGCTTTAACTCCCGAAACTTTGATCGACTACAAGGTTAATGTTTGTAATAAACTCTTGAATAAAATATAATTTCCTGTAATATCAGTTTTTGTTGGAAAACACAATAAGAAAGTTTTCAGGTGAGCTTAATGAAATTGCTTATAATAATCGTTACAAAGAAAGTAATTATATCTCGAAGGGAGCTTAAATTGAACATGGCCATTGTTCGCCATGATTAATAGTATGTGTTGAGGTACCCTTTCATTACAATGTTGTGTTCCCACTAGTGCGGTAATGGAGAATACATAATACAAATAACCCGTTTCAAATAATTGTCATGTGTGAAAACGGTTACCGGATTCATTCCATAATAATTGTATGTTTCGGACGCAGAATATTTTATTCATCGGCGAGTGAAAGACACTCGTGCGGAATAATTGCTGTTTTAGTTGAAATAGAAAATAAGCGTAGTTTATGATCAAAGTCGTACATTTAACTTTGTGACATCGTTTATTCGTCCGTTGGACAGACATTAACTGTTTTTGAATGCGTGCTCGTACGTGGGCACGACATTCTCATATTTACAAAGCAGCAAGTACAAATACAATTTTGTAATTACATGTGGAATATTGTGGTTTAGTTTTTTACTTCGATTTTTACTTATTCTGTTCTCAAGTAAAGCGTGGGTTGTTTGAGTAAAAAATATGATAATTTGCGTTGAGGTAGCTCGACCTTGAAGTTTTTGAACAGCCCAACAGTATGATTGGTCACGTATTTAATCTACATACTGATAAAATGTGTATTGATCTGATATAGACAGTTTTATTGAAGGGCTTGCGTCCATTTCAATAAATTATATTACTATTACATTGTTTTAACGGCGGAACTACTCGTTTCTAATCCTCGTTTAAGTTAAACAATAAACATTCTCTAAAATTAGAATAGCTAAAAGAAAAAAGGAAATTATAAAGTCTTGGTTATGTAACAGAATTTCCAGGGAACGGCGAAGGAAGCCGTCGCAACATAATTTGTTTCTCTTGTATTCTCGGAGATTTAAAAGGGTGAAAGGGTCTTTAACCCGTATGCTCCCGGCCGTGCCTCCAGAGGCACAGTGCATTGTTATTTTAATTGTGTCTGTAATTGCGGGTATTGAAGTGCTACAACATTTCAATGTCTTTCGTCAATTTGATTGCTCATAATATTCTGAATTTAAACAACCCAAGGGACTGATTTTTTGGATGTTGTATCGCACAATAATACGTAACCAACAAAACTTTTTTCAAGAATAAACTTTGCATTCTCATAAAAGTTTTAACAAATGCCTGCAAAACGTTCCTGTCTTATTGCCTCCCAGAGAGTTATTTCGCAACTTTTCAATCCTCTGCCTGCTTATAACTTTTCCCATCACAATGACTCCGCTTAAGACGATACAAATAACAAAATTCCCGAACAAATCCATATGGGGAGTAACGAGATCTCCTACGGAATGCGTGCGCTTCTAACTTTTAAGTGAACTTACATTTGGTTTAAGTTATACGGATGGAAAAATTGAAAAGACATTTTGATATAGACAACGCACATTGTCAGATGGTTTTCTTCTATTCTTTACAGTTATAAGAAATTGGATTAGGAGCTATAAGGACAAAATCCTTTTGTTCAGATAAAACATCGTTTCTTGGAAATAGTTCTTATTCATCTATAAGCTCCTGGTGTATTGTGTGTTTAGTGCCGGGTGTTTCAAACTGGATTGTTGTTGGTACAAATTAGAGGCAGCGGTGCTAATTGAGTGTTAGTTACGGTAGTGAATATTCCAACTTCAAGGTAGGCGCATAGGTATCGATATCTACGATACTCGTAGATATTCAACATAATTTAATGGCGCGGTTATCGGGTACAGTGTCTAGGCCATTTTCATAATATAGGTAGGAAGGAGTAACAACAAATAATCACGGACAACATAAGACGCCGTTTTTAAACCGAAAAATATTGTTTTCTTTCATCTCCTCATAATTTTAAATAGCTATCGTGGCTTTTAAAATATTTTAAACCAAGCTTTTTCGAATATTTATAACCAGATTTCTTGAAAAATAAACTTGAATCTTATAAATTAATTCTCATTTTGATAGACACAAAGTCTAAAGAGTGAGTTTGTAAAGAAGCTACATCTACTCAATAGCTAACAAAAGGTGTAAAAGAAGTTGTGGAAAGTTGAAACTTTTCAAATTAAAATAAAGTCAGTTGGTTTTTCTCGCCTTGTTCACTATGTAAGTTGTTGAATGGATAGTTAGTTATCAAGTACTTATTTTAAAAGGTATTTAGAAAGATTGAACTCAAAGGTTTTCAAGCAAATTACTCTGAATAATTCATTATTCATGGCCAGATATTGTATTAGAGGTCGCATATTATGTATGTATGGTTTATGTATGCACTGGCCTGTAAGAATAATCATATTTTTAACACATGTCTGTCACTGATTTTGAATTAGCTTGGTTACGGTTTGTTTATGTTCTAATACATTTTAACTTGCGTGTAAACATATTGAACCACGAATGAATATTATACTCTCCCATCCATTGAGTTAAATATACATAGGTATCTATGCTCCCATCCCACTGCTGCTCTTATCATTATATTCCAATACTAGCTTCTGCCCGCGACTTCGTACGCGGAACCTGTTGCATATGCCAGCGACAACGGGGTCGTCAAAATCGAAGATCTGATACGTCTGATGTCGAAGCGCAATTCTATATCCGTGAACGACTCCGACTCGCGAGACAATGCGTGACGTTCACGATCAGCAGTCAGTCGCGCATCACGTTCCCCACTTGTCTCTAGATACCTAGAAGTCGATGTGTAGATACGCTGAAAACTCAAGCGTAATTCTCTTTCCGTGAATGTCTCCAACTCGCGAGACAATGCAGACGTTCACGATCAGCGGTCAGTCGCGCATCATTTTCTTCACTGGTCTCTAGACACCTGGATGTAGATGCGTAAATACGCTGAGAACGCAGGTGTGCTTCGCGATCCGAAGAGGTTTCCACGGAGCAAGTTGAAGCCTGATGTTCTCGAACAGCATTAAGTCTCTCCTGACGCTCTTCGGTAGATTCTTGGGATCTTATGATCCTCAATCTTTTAGCTCCTTTGGAACACTGGGAAAGATTTGACCTCTTTTTAGGCATGGTTATAGTTTTATTAAAATCTAAGTGACTGCTCCGCTGCGTTACCGGGTAGGCTACCGTGCCACGTAGATAAATAGAAAAGGAAATTAAACACTAAAATAACATAAGCCGGAAGACATACTTTTGGCCAGTAGAATCAAATTTTCAATGATACACCATTATTATCGAAAATCAGTCCTAAACTGTTACCACCTAGACCGCGTGGATATTTTATAATTATACATTGAAATTAGTGATAGCTTTGATTTCCACATCAGATGTGTCTGATCTTCAATTTTTATAAGTCAACAGGAAATGCCCATCAGACCGAACAACTTTTGCTAAGACGTCATTCCTATATGTGTTATGGTGTAGCTGGGCTCTCGGAGTTCCACAACAGGTGTTCCAGATCTTCGATTTTTATAAGTCAACAGAGAGTGCTCATCAGATTGAACTACTTTTGCTAAAACGTCATTCCTATATATATGTAAGTGTAGCTGGGCTCTTGGAGTTCCACATCAGGTGTTCCAGATCTTCAAATTTTTTCTCTCAGCAGAAAATGCCCATCACGTGGAACAATTTTTGCTACGGTACCATTTTTGTATCTCTTATAGTTCAGCTGGTCTGTTGTGGTGCTGCATCAGGTGTTCAAGTTTCCAAGATAAATTATAGCCTATATCTTGCACAGACTTAATACCTATACAACAACAAAAAAATCATTCAAATCCGTCCAGTAGTTACGAAGATTAGCGTGTACAAACAAACAGACCCACAGACAAACAGACACACAGACAAACAGACAAACAGACAGATTTTTTTTTGGATGCGTGCTCTATTGCTGTTTCTAAACCCCCCTCAATTATTTCTTTTTTAATATATTCAATGTACAGACACAGTTTTTTTACTGTTTTATTATATGTAATAATAATAATAATATAATACTAGCTGTTGCCCGCGGCTTCGCTCGCGTGAAGTGCGGTAACTGTCCCAATGAATCAAACTAAAGGGTTAAATAGTGTCCTACATGTTAATGAAGGTTATAAACTATGTGCCGAATTTCATAATCATCACAATTTATTATTATAAATCCCAATCCCCATCACTATCACAACCACCATCATTATCACAATCACCATCAGTATCACAACCACCATCATTACCACAATCATCATCATTATCACAATCACCTACACTATCACAACCACCATCACTATCACAACCACCATCATTATAACAATCACCATTACTATCACAATCACCATCACAATTACCATCACAATCACCATCACAATTACCATCACTATCACAATCACCATCACAATCCCCATTACCATCGCTATCACTATCACAAACACCGTTACTATCACCATCACTATCACAACCACCATCATTATCACATGCATTATCACAATCATCATCACCATCACAATCACCATCCCAATCACCACCACAATCACCATCACAATCACAATCACTTTCATCATTATAACAATTATTACCATCGTAATCACAACCATCATCATCGTAATCACAATCATCATCATCACACAATCTCCTTCCTCATCATCACAATCATTATCATCGTAATCACAATCATTATCATCGTAATCACAATCGTTATCATCTTAATCACAATGATCATGATCCTAATCACCATCACAATCACCATCACAAGCACCATCAGAATCACCATCACAATCACCATCATAATCACGATCACAATCACAATAACTATCACTATCACTTTCATCATTATCACAATCATTATCATCGTAATCACAATCATCATCACAATCTCCATCCTCGTCATCACAATAATTATCATCGTAATCACAATCGTTATCATAATCACAATCATTATCGTCTTAATCACAATCATCATGATCACAATCACCATCACTATCTTGTGATAGTGGTGATTGTGATGGTGATAGCAATGGTGATGGTGATTGCGATTGTCTATCACCATCATCGTTATCACAGACACAGTTTTTTTACTGTTTTATTATATGTAATAATAATAATAATATAATACTAGCTGTTGCCCGCGGCTTCGCTCGCGTGAAGTGCGGTAACTGTCCCAATGAATCAAACTAAAGGGTTAAATAGTGTCCTACATGTTAATGAAGGTTATAAACTATGTGCCGAATTTCATAATCATCACAATTTATTATTATAATCACAATCCCCATCACTATCACAACCACCATCATTATCACAATCACCATCAGTATCACAACCACCATCATTACCACAATCATCATCATTATCACAATCACCTACACTATCACAACCACCATCACTATCACAACCACCATCATTATAACAATCACCATTACTATCACAATCACCATCACAATTACCATCACAATCACCATCACAATTACCATCACTATCACAATCACCATCACAATCCCCATTACCATCGCTATCACTATCACAAACACCGTTACTATCACCATCACTATCACAACCACCATCATTATCACATGCATTATCACAATCATCATCACCATCACAATCACCATCCCAATCACCACCACAATCACCATCACAATCACAATCACTTTCATCATTATAACAATTATTACCATCGTAATCACAACCATCATCATCGTAATCACAATCATCATCATCACACAATCTCCTTCCTCATCATCACAATCATTATCATCGTAATCACAATCATTATCATCGTAATCACAATCGTTATCATCTTAATCACAATGATCATGATCCTAATCACCATCACAATCACCATCACAAGCACCATCAGAATCACCATCACAATCACCATCATAATCACGATCACAATCACAATAACTATCACTATCACTTTCATCATTATCACAATCATTATCATCGTAATCACAATCATCATCACAATCTCCATCCTCGTCATCACAATAATTATCATCGTAATCACAATCGTTATCATAATCACAATCATTATCGTCTTAATCACAATCATCATGATCACAATCACCATCACTATCTTGTGATAGTGGTGATTGTGATGGTGATAGCAATGGTGATGGTGATTGCGATTGTCTATCACCATCATCGTTATCACAATCATTAACACGGTAATCACAATCATTATCATCTTAATCACAATCATCATCATCACAATCTCCATCTTCGTTATCATAACCATCACTATCACCGGCACAATCACCATCACTGTCACAGTCACCATCATTATCACAATCATCATCACAATCACAATCACCATCACAATCCCCATCACCATCGCTATCACCATCACAATCACCGTCACTATCACAATCACCATCACCATCAAAATAACCATTAAAATCACTATCACAATCACCATCATCGTTATCACAATCATAATCATCGTAATCACAATCATCATCACTATCACAATCACCATCAGCATCACCATCACAATCACAATCAAATCACTATCACATGATAATTATTGATAGGAGGATTAGGATTGTGATGGTGATTGTGATTGTGATGATGATTGTGATAATGATGGTGACTGTGACAGTGATGGTGATTGTGCCGGTGATAGTGATGGTTATGATAACGAAGATGGAGATTGTGATGATGATGATTGTGATTAAGATGATAATGATTGTGATTACCGTGTTAATGATTGTGATAACGATGATGGTGATAGACAATCACCATCACAATCACCATCACGATCACCATCACAATCACCATCACAATCACCATTACAATCACCATCACAATCACCATCACAATCACCATCACAATAATCATCACAATCACAATCACTATCATCATTTTAACAATCATTATCATCGTAATCACAACCACTATCATCGTAATCACAATCATCATCATCACAATCTCCATCCTCGTCATCACAATCATTATCATCGTAATCACAATCATTATAATCGTAATCTCAATCATTATCATCTTAATCACAATCATCATGATCACAATCGCCATCACTATCACAACCACAATCATTATCACAATCACCATTACTATCACTATCACAATCACCATCACTATCACAATCACCATTACTATCACTGACACAATCACGATCACCATGGCTATCACCATCACAATCACCGTCACTATCACAATCACCATCACCATCACAATCAAATCACTATCACAATCACCATCATCGTTATCACAACCATCGCTATCACCATCACAATCACCGTCACTATCACAATCGCCATCACTATCACAATTACTATCACAATCACCATCATCGTTATCAAACTCATTATCATCGTAATCACAATCATCATCATCACAATCAACATCATCATTATAACAATCATCATCATCGTTATCACAATCATAACAATAAATCAACAATAACCCTGTATAGAAGTTGAATCTGCTATCTTCTGGATCTCAAAATAAATGCCATTTTCGACATCAGCACCCCTGATAATCTCGGTTTCGACACCCATATTGATTTTTAGACATTTCAACCCCATCGCACCCCAACAGGGAATGATGGTAATTCAGGTCCGCCACATTAAATCTTAAAATCGTTGTTTTTTATTTATTTATTTATTTGCTCTCATGCACATCACACATTTCACAATAATTATTATTGCCGGTTTCCGCACATGAACCCCGTCAGGGCACCGCAAAGTACAATGTTGGTTGCTGTTGAGTCAATATAATAAACAAATTGAGTCAAAACCCGTCAAAACACAACAGATCACATTTCACTTAAAATATGTCCAAAAGTCGTCATGATGTCCAGGTAGCAGTAATAAACACTATACAATAATACACATAAGGTCACAAATACAAGTCAAATTGAATGGAACAAAATAATAACAATAATAAGGAATAGGTAATAATTACAATCATGTCATGTCAATATCGCAATTGATTAAATTGAATTATGGTGTCATTTTACAATAAAAGATAAAAATGTCACTAAGCTAAACAATATTATGTCTTGACCAGACCGGATCTCACAGAAAAAGATTCGTAAATAGTGTAGGTACACACCTATAAAGTTTTATCCGTCATGAATTGGTCTACCGTGTAATAACATTTCTCTATTAAAAGTAATCTTAGTTTATTATAGAATGAATTTGTATTCTCCTCATCTTTTATGTATTTAGGTAAATTATTATAAATTGTTGCAATTCTATAGTTGGGACTATTTTTCATTATTTTTAATTTTGGTGTCGGTGTAATCAACTTGTTTTTATTTCTTCGGTTATAGTTTTGGTTTGCTTCTATAGTTGGGACTATTTTTCATTATTTTTAATTTTGGTGTCGGTGTAATCAACTTGTTTTTATTTCTTCGGTTATAGTTTTGGTTTGCTTCTATGTCATTAAAGTTTGTACTATCGCCTCACAATATTATGCCATAGTTAAACCATGCATAAGCATATGCATAGTATGCTGAGAGCGCGGTCTCATAGTTTGTGTTGCTTTTTAATTTGCTTAGTGCGTATATGAATCTCGATAATTTAGTCTTTAAATTTTCAATATGTTTTTTCCAGGTTAGATTATTGTCCAATGTTAATATGTATGTATATATATGTTTTTGTAATACACTTGACCCAATTCACCATACAAACAATACCTATGGTGAATTTCAGGCTTTGTTACCCCATTTCCCCCTTTAGGGGTTGAATTCTGAAAAAACCTGAAACACAAATGATAACTCATTTATCGATAGGAGTACTCCTGTTTAGTTTCGAATAAAGTAGTCTAACTAATCTTATTTCCCCATGTAATCTTTGGCCCTCCGTTTCAACCCCGTAGGGGGTTAATTTTGAAAAATTCTTTCTTAATGCACCTCTAAACCCCATAAAGAACCTATGTGCCAAATTTGGAATCTCCAGACTCAGTGTTTTGGGCTGTGCATTGATTTTTATACTTTGCCACCCCACTTTCCCCTTTCAGGGGTTAAATTCTGAAAAAACCTGAAACCCATTTCTACTCATTTATCAATAGGAGCACTTCTGTGAAGTTTCGAATAAAATAGTTAAACTAATCTTGTTTCCCCATACAAACTTTTGAGCCCCGTTTAACCCCCCTAGGGGATGAATTTTGCAAAATCCTTTCTTAGTGCACCCCTAGACCACATAAGAAACCAATGTGCCAAATTTGGAATCTCTAGACTCAGCGGTTTGGGCTGTGCATTGATTTTTAGACTTTGTCACCCCTTTTCCCCCTCTTAGGGGTTGAATTCTGAAAAATCCTGAAACCCGTTTCTACTCATTTATCAATAGGAGCACTCCTGTAAAGTTTCGAATAAAATAGACTAACTAATCTTGTTTCCCCATACAAACTTTGGAGCCCCGTTTAACCCCCTTAAGGGGTGAATTTTTAAAAATCCTTTCTTAGTGCACCCCTAGACTACATAAGGAACCTACTTGCCAAATTTCGAATCTGTAGACCCAGCGGTTTGGGCTGTGCGTTGATAGATGAGTCAGTCAGTCAGTCAGTCAGTCAGTCAGTTTCTTCTTTTATATATTTAGAAGATATAGATATTGCACAGGATAGAGAGGGTTGGAAGGAGAAAGGGGAGGCTTTTGCCCAACAGTGGTACACTCAAACAGACGAACAAAAAAAAAATTATTGGAAGAAATACTTCGTCAAAAGTTTAATAATTTTTCATTCGAAATATTCACTCGGTGCTTTTTCTACTGATTTCCTTTAACTTCTTTCCAGAAAGTTCTCGTCGGACATTACATCTGCAAAGTTTCGCGGCCGACCGATATTAACGGTGAATTTTATGCCACTGTTGCCACAACTAAACCTATGTTTTTGAGATCAGACGTCGCCTACGGCCATCACAATAAATTAAATAGGTCGAAAAACTTATTCCACCCCAATTGTAATTTAGTGCGATCGTTAAAAGTTTTACGAGCAATCTTCGGCTTTCTCGGCAATAATCTGTTTTAGCCGTCGCCATCAAACCGTTTCGTATCCGATTGTTCGTTCATCTCCGATCAGCAAATTGACTGACGACGCCCGAATCAATTTTTCTTCCCCTTTTATTACAAAAGAAAACGATAAGCGCTAATCGATGGCATTTTTCTTGTCTGAAAAGATATTGTCGAACTTAAACCGAGAAATATGAAGGTCTTTGTTTTATGTTTTTCATTGTAAAGAAAATACTTTTAGCGTTCTTTTAAATAAAATATTCGTGAAAGAGATTTTTGTCGGGAAGAGTAAATCTCATCAATGGACTTTAGTATTCGTCGAGAGTCTGGCACAGGAAACCATATTAGGAAAATGAGGTTATTGTATTTGGTCGAGCCACTTTGATATACGCAACGTAATTAAGGTGGAATTTGGATGTTGCTTCATTAAAAGGTGCTTATTTCTCGTGTCAGAGTCCACAATTCTATCTCATTATACTTTAATTAAGAATTAGACATCCTCCTATACTCGTAGTATTCCTTTTTCTAGAGTGTTTGTAGTTGTTAGCCAGACTAACGTATCGATTGCTGCGAAATACTTTCGTGCAATGTGAGCCGCCTCTGAGAATCGCATTACGTGGCGCGTCTAACGATAGACATCTAAGGATTCTATTGAATTGAGTGTCTAATAGTGTATTGCAACATATTATAACATGTTTTGTCAAATTACTTTAATCCTAGAAATTAACACAATTCTCACGATTAAAAGTCTGGTAGAGTCGACGGTCGACCTAACAATGTGACTGTTAGTGTCCTTAAGTCAGAGGGGTATGGTCTGTTTTCGTACTTTAAGTGAACAAACAGATGCGTGGTTAGCCGTGCTACTGATCTCCAGTTTAATTCAACCACTAGTCTTAGGATTAGTTAAACCAGGTCAGGTGGATTTATATGAAAAATATTAAATCCAGTCAATAAACGCCAAAAGCGCAAAGAAACTTAAAAGTTCCTCTCTTCTCTGCATTCTCGTAGGAAGTTCATGGAAGTTTTAAAACTACGAATATCTATTATACAATCAGTTGGCAAGTGGCCCATTGTGATGGAATACTTCTTCTTTAAGATGGTTTTAGTAGTGGATTATATTTTGGAAAGGTTTTAGAGACTTAAGGGAGTAACATACGAGTAGGTAGATCAAACGAGTGAAGACAGTTTGCGGACAGTCGGCTACCAGACCATAACAGATACTTCAGAACATTATCGGTCAGGTCAGTGTCCGGTTTATGGAGAATGGGTCTGCATATTTTCCGTAGCGGTTGACTGACCCTTGATAAGGAGACCTCTACCTAGCAGTTAGAAGACAACACAGTCTAAATATGACACAGTATAAATAAAGGATTAAAAAAAAACCGGCCAAGTGCGAGTCGGACTCGCGCACGGAGGGTTCCGTACCATTATCTATACAACATTAGACAAAAAGGCAAAAAAAACACGTTTGTTGTATGGGAGCCCCCCTTAAATATTAATTTTATTCTGTTTTTAGTATTTGTTGTTATAGCGGCAATAGAAATACATAATCTGTGAAAATTTCAACTATCTAGCTGTCACGGTTCATGAGATACAGCCTGGTGACAGACAGACGGACAGACGGACAGACGGACAGACAGCGAAGTCTTAGTAATAGGGTTCCGTTTTTACCCTTTGGGTACGGAACCCTAAAAACACCCTTAACGAAGCCAAAAAGTACTTCTTCTTCTCGTTATTGCGATCATTTTTTTGTTCTTCTGGACCCTTGTACAGGGTTTTCACACAATTTTTTTCAAGACCAAGTTTTCAATGTTTTAGTTTTACTGTAAATACCTCCATGACCCTGAACTATTGAATGCATCTATCAGCACAAACGTTTTGATCGTCGTAACATTGAGTCCTATCGTATGATATGATTTTTCACTCCAAAAAGTCGTCTCCCTGCAATATTTTTTGCGTAGAATTTCTTAGTTGACGTACAGAATGCTTGGTTGATGGCTTCGTGAAGGGTCTGTTCATCATCATCATTTCAGCTGATATACGCCCACTGCTGGACATAAGCCTCCCCCAAGTGTCACCACATTGGCCGGTCCCATGCGACTCGCATCCAGCGCATTCCCGCAACCTTCACCAGGTCATCGGTCCACCTAGTGGGAGGCCTTCCAACGCAAAGTCTTCCGGTTCGCGGTCGCCACTCCAGAACTTTTCGGCCCTATCGGCCATTCGGAAGGGTCTGTTCACACCTGGTTTATTGATATTCATATTATTATAGCCATTTACCACTGTCTACTATAAGATGGTCACTGTGAGTCGCTATACTGAATTTGCATACCTTCAATAAAATCACCAAAAATAAAATTCTTGGAATAACTATCTCCATCATCAGATTTTTTTGATGATTACCCCGAGACTAACTAATATAAAATAAACCGTTATGTCTGCTATTCTTGCAATTTTCTTTGATAATAACAAAATCCTTAACAAAGAACGAGTTCGTACCTAAGTTAGTATAAAAAGCTTGACAGTTATTAAATGCTAAGACAATAGTTGTACAACGACTGAAAAGAAAATAGACTAGACTTTCATCTCGTTTATTTAAATTCAATTTTAAACAGAGTTCTTCCAACAGGCAATGTAAAATGTTACTGTAGAGATACAGAACGGTATAGAAGCGTCTATGCTATGAGGGAGACACGTGCTTCAAGTGCAGTGACTGCAAGTGCACTCGAGGCATGACTGACTAAGATAGCTTACGTACGCGTCCACTGCGTGCATCAGAGAGTTGGGTCATATTTACCCTCTCGTATCTCGAACGTGAACGTGAATCTACGCTTAAAAATAAGTTACCGTAGGTATGCAGGACCGTATATCTACGCGTAATTTTAAACGCTCTGACCCACGCGTTTGTTTTTGTTTTTAGAGCTTTGCCCCACTGTCTCTCCTATATCGTGGGTGCGCTTACGAACATTTAAACTCACAAACAGCCAAACACATGAAACAACTACTTTCCTAGCACATGTATTTATCATACTTAAAAGGAGGCCTCTATGTAAGATTATATATTGTAGAAGTTTGTAAAGTTAACTGAAATAAAATTTATTATTATTAACTACCTGTAGACCAGAACCCGTGACACGCAACGCAGCAGCCAGTTGCTCAGCCACTGTGCCAACCGTGCAGTGCCGTTTTGCGCGGCACATAATGAATACTAAATGAAAAAAATGGATATATATACAAAAGGTTAAGGGTGTATACAACCCAATCAAACTGAACATCTTTTTCTCAGATAATCAGCTGTCCAATATATCGGGATATTGAAATTTTGGACTGGGATACAGGACAGCCGATAACTTTTTCGTGATTGCGGTGGTGGTCCCATGGAAATAGTTGTTCACTGTGATGGCCTGTAGACCACTCCTTCCTGGTAGATGTTGTATGTGTAATATTTACGGGTACACGTCTGCCAAACTTCTGGAGAAATTCTCTATTCTGAGATTAATTACATCTGGTTGTAGACGTTTCCTGATTTACTCGTAGATAGAAAGTGAACGGTGTGTTAATATCCGTATCCGTAATTGCGAAGGTTAGGTATTACTTCTGTACGGTAGGTAGTGGGGTGTAAGTGTATCTTTTGGAAGAGAAACGTAGTAACTAGGGAGTGAAGTTATCAAAGCTGCAGTTAGATATGTTGGGTATTGAAGGACTTTTTAGTACTATTTCTTATTGGTCCTTAATCATTTTTTTTTTTTAAGGAATTGTTTTCTATAAATCAAGTCTTTCTCTGTAGACCGTACTGTAAATAAACACGCACACCTACGTTTCACTTAACAGAACGGTTTAAAAGTTAAAAGCACCTATACATAAACTATTTTAAGTTTATATTTCTTTAACAGTCACTATTTCCTGCGTGTGAGTTCATAAAATGAAAATTTCGGAAACACGTTCCTTTAGAATTACTTCAATCATTATAAGTGCACAATTATGTTTCCATATGCAAGTAATACTACCGAGTGCACTGACAGTCTACCAATTTTCAACCTTATGACTTACGGTATAAGGGTGAATAGTAGGAGACCGTCCGTGAACGGTAGCACCTAAGTTTATAGTGTAATATAAAAAGTTTATTCTTACTGATTATAGTATCATCTACTTATGCTAGTGGTAGTTTGTTTGCTAAACAATAAACGTTATGGCTTGTAAACATTGCAGTCGTAAAGCTATTCGAAGGACGCGCTCCGAAGGAATTACGAGTGTTAGCTGATACTGAATAGATAACACGCGATAATTACTACTTACCGTGAAAGCCTTAGATCTTTTTCCTTAAAAAAATGTCTAGGATTTCTTCCGAACTGTTTCTAGAACAAGTCACAGACAAAATCCCTCAGGAAACATTAACTACAAATCAGAGTTTTTACAAAGCCCGAACAGGATTACTACACAAAGTAATTATATAGCTTTTCACAAAAAGAAAACAGGCAATAGGCTTTCGAAACTCATTGTAATACCCTCACAAAGAGACAAGATAACCCAGGGCAATTTTCTTGAACCCTAGCTAGGTGCTTGACACACAATTTTCTCAATACATAACCCTAATAATTGTCAGTAAGAAACGTAAACATGGTAACAAGTGGGTAGGTGGAAAGTAAACTGAATTACTCGCGGGCCGGACGCGTAGTACAATTTACGAGGGGCAGCGTTACTAAAAAGTAGAATACGTTTGTGTGGCGCTCATTCCTCGCTGCAAACGACCGTTTAATGCTAATAGGAATAGTGCTTACAATGGGCTTACGTACGAACTGATTGTAGATCTGCCACCGCTCCTTTTTAACTCGATTCCTGCAAACTGCTGTAAGTTTCGGCCTTTATTACACCAGTTTATCGATTTCGATAACCTTTTTCGGACTATTTTAGTGTTACTATTTTGTTTTGGTAAATACCTGATCAATTTTAAGGAGTAAAATCGAATTCTTTCAAATAAAATTGTTATTAGTTTCAGGAAGCCACTGATCGATTAATCAGTCTATTGATCGATGCATTTTTTTTGTGTCTAGAGATCTTTCAAGAACATCCTAGCCTTTTCCCAACTATGTTGGGGTCGGCTTTCAGTCTAACCGGAGCAGCTGAGGACCAGTATTTTAAATGGAGCGACTGCCTATCTTACCTCCACATCCCCCCTTGGTAAGACTGGTTATCAGACTTTCGGGGAACTAACTACCTGTAACGACTGTCAAAGATCTAAAAATGACAGCCGGGATCATCAGCTTAACGTGTTTTCCGGCACGGAGCATGGAGGAAACTCGGTATGTAATGGGTGGTCACCCATCCACGGATCAACCTAGGCAAGCGCGGCTTAACCTGGTATTATTTAGCCACGACATCTTTCAAGAACATGCTAGGGCATGTCAATAATCATCAAATGCTGCAGGCGTAAGTTCACGTCACAAAATCCTTCAGTAAACTCTACAACGGCAAGCGTACACTTCATAGTACGCTTTCAGGCAAGATATAGCTCTTTACTTAGAATACTATGAAATGTTACATTACTCCTTAAACAAAATAACACCTGAAGCGTGTTAGTTTAAGGTGTTGTAAAAGCATAGTTCCATCTTTTATCATTTATTTAAAAGAAACATATTTTATACTTACTCACCATTTTTATTTGTGTTAGTAAGTCTTGTTATTTTGTTTGTGAATCAGAATTTGATATCAATTACTTACTTCTTACTTTGTAATTTACTTTAATTACAATTCTAGGGTAAGCTTCACACCACTAAAACAAATCTGACGTGTTAAGATTTGTTTTAGTGGTGTGACATTAAACCAAAAACCCGAGTAAACAGTTGTTTTGTATGCATTGCGTTGTTAGTCCGTCTGATGTCCCCTTAGCCAAGTCTACGGAACCAAATAGGGTTTCCCAGCTGACATAAGGCCAGCCATGTCGCTCGTAACATACAAAATACAACTAATTATATTTCGGGATACAACGCTGTTAATTAAGGCGGTCGGTTTCTGTAGTTACGGTGGAAAATACAAAATCGTAAATTATATTCCATTGTTACACTAATTTTGTTTTATAGTTCAAAAATAAAAGCATTTTCATAACAATTTCAGGTAAATGACACGTGTTTAAAACTTTTGATGTCACATTAAAGCAAAAAACAGATAAGGTCTTCAAATGACGCCTCATTAACATTGTGGCAAAACAAGACAAAAGTCTGTTTCATTTCGCTTTATTGTTACGGACAACATTGAAAGAAATAGGCTCGTTTTTAACATAAACAATTGAAATATCAGCCCGAGGCTGCGTGTTAGTCTTTGATCACACTGGCTTTTCTATGTCGTTTAATTAAAAATAAAATTGACGAACAAAAATGTTGCGGCAGACGGTGGGTTTTTGGCGTTAGGTACAGGAATAAAAACAGCTAAATGAAACATGGTTCAGTTTTGCCTTACACCAGGAAAGGCAAAACGAGCGCTGGTCGGTCAGCTCAGCCTAATTTATGTGGGCGACGCCGCTGAATAAAAATGTTACGAACCCGAAACGCTTGCGAACGGAACTGAGCGCCATGTTAATAGGACTATAGCTTACACTACTCGAATTGTGTTAGACTTGGTCTCGATAACATTTCTCTGACTCACAAGATTAGACTGGCTGTTTTTTTATTCCTGCGAGTGAAATTATACATTCTAATTTTTATACGCCGTTATCTCGGAATATTTAATATCGCATTCTTAGCTAAATATAAGAGCTATAACTTACTCAGTTTATCTACGTTGTAACTTTTGTAGACAGAATTTATAAATACAAGAGATGGTACCTTTGGTGCTGAACATTTGTTAAAGAAAGACGTTGTAAAAGACTTCCTTCTTCAAAAAAGACATTTTTTACTTCATAATTCTTAAACAAAAATAACATATAAAACTACCAAATACATCTGATCCAATTATCGTTGTGTTAAATAACCCATGTTTCACACAAATAAAAACATATTTTCTGAAAGACAATGTCAGGGATTTGCCGTCACTAGCGTTACTCAATTTCATTCGCAAATCCAAGCAGCAAATGAGGACATAGGGCGAACACACGTCTTCATTGGCTACGTAATACGTGAAGTACGGTAAGATTTATAAAATAAAATGGGACGTCTAAGGCAGCGTCCCACGAGACCGCTGCGAACATCTATTTCGTTAGTTTCCGCAGAGTCACCGGGACGCTCGTTTGTCATTCCGCCCTTATTGAGGAGCAAATTTCAGTGACCGCCTCCTGCTTGCTGTTATCCCCGTGATATTTTCATAATCCCGCTTGAAGGACACGTCCTAAGGCCTTTTTGTTGTATATCGTTTGTTGTCCTAAACTTGTATCACAGGGTAATCATCGTTTGGTATAAGCGCCTACTATAGACTCTACTATGGACCCAACTGATATTACATTATTTATACTAAGTTATACTTTTGTTCGTTGCCCTATGACAAAGTTTAACACGATTTACTTTTTTTTATGTTTTGTGACTTTATTTTTATGTTTTAAAGTCTGACGTATAAAAATAACAAGAACGTTAAAATAATAAAGAACAAGCGGCATGGGGAGGTCGTTTAATGGCCGCCATATTAAAAACACTGGGCACGTTGTTAAATTGCTTGTTGTTTTCCGAACCATTTGTCAAAGGAATGCAACGAATCTCTCGATAAAGGCGTTAAGTGAAATAAATCGAGATTAAAACATACTCCGAGGTAATCGGTGGGTGTACGACAAGACCCCATTTTCCGAAGAAGAAAAATCTCATCATATATTCACGGCACGATTTCCCTACCCGTCTATAGAGACGGCAGTCCTGGATTTGTCAATAGGCCGTATAGGCCGCGGCCTAGGGGCGGCAGTGTCCTAGGGGCGGCAGATTTCAGAGGACACTTACTCGATTTGAGAGCATAAAAGTCAAACAAGTTCACTGGTTTTCTCATGTTTTTTTTTATACTAATACGTTAAATCCCTGCCAGGCCGCTTTATACACTTAAAAAACTTTCTCTTCTTTTGTACTATTTTTTTGTTTAATTCCTATTGGTCGAAACAAGGTGGTCAAACATCTGTGATCTTAACAGAGCCTGAGCTTTTTTTGTAAAACATGACAATAATGTAAAAAGGTTGCTTATTTTTTTTTTTGTATAAAGATGGTAAACATATGTGGACATCGTGTGCTCGGGTGTTTGTTTTAAAAATGAGTAGATTCGCCTTGAGCTAACTGTAGGTACCTACTTATTTTTAACCCCCGACGCAAAAACGATGGGATTGAGGTTAGGGATGAGGGGGTGTTATAAGTTTGACGTGTCTGTCTGTGCCTGTCTGTGGCATCGTAGCTCCCGAACGAATGAACCGATTTTGTATTTTTTTCTTTTTGTTAACCATGTGAGAGATTTCTCAAATTCTTACCTTCTGTAGGACACAAGTAAGGCTCAAGTAATCAAAGGGCTCAAGAAATGTTTAATGCCATTACTATAGAGCTGGAAAAGTTAAACATTAATCTCAAAGATTGCCGTGGTCAGTCTTATGATAATGCCACTAACATGTCAAGGATTTACAATGGTTTACAAGCTAAAATTAGGTATAGAACAAGCACCATTTGCTATGTTTGTTCCTTGTGCAGCTCATTCATTGAATTTGTGTGTGAATAAACCTGTCCCTCGAAATGAGGCAAAAGGAATTCGCATCAAATTAGAAAAACTTAAAACTGCGTTAGTATTTTGGAATGCTATTTTGGATAAATAAAGTGAGTTTTCAGATTCAGAGCTCATCTGTAGGATGTAATTGACGGTATCTGATCTCTATGGATCTCTAGTAGAGTTGGTTTACAAATTTAGCAGAGCGAGAAAATTTTGTCTATTTCGAAGAAAAAGCAGAAAGAGATGAGCGCATTTAAGCAATTGCAAAGTAAAATAAAGAAGCAATCTAAAAGACAAAAAATAACGGATGAAAAATTGAATGAAGATCCTGAAATACCCTCCGGCTCCAGAGATTATTTCAGAGTGAACACCTTTTTGGTCATACTTGATAGACGGAGGGGGTGAAATACAGAGAAGGCATAATACTTACTTAAACTTTAAACTTACTAAAAAAATACTGAACTTTCAACACAAAGAGTTACAGAAAAAGCCCAGTCTCTTGTGAATTTTCACAGTCACGTTTCCTCTAATAAAACTGCAGAGGGTGCAGTGACGCCTGGATCAAAATCACTACTCAGTCTCTCAAGGTTTTTAAGGACTCAATCTCTGTCTAACGTTTACCCTAACTTGGATATAACTCTCCGCATCGCACTTTCCACTCCGGCTACAAATTGTTCTGGAGAAAAGAGTTTTTCTTGTTTAAAACGCGTGAAAAATCATCAAAGCTCTCCATTATCTCAAGAAAAAATGAATCCTTTAGCTCTTCTCTACATAAGTAGAAGCTGAGATAATGAACACAATAAACTATGATGATAATAAAGATGATTTTGCTATTAAAAGGTCCCGTAAAAAATGTTTCTTTTTACGCTCTTTCTTAATCTAATTCATTCGTTTATTTAACTTATGAGACCTATTACAAATTTCTTTGCAAATTTTAGATTTTTACTTCCTGGATCAAATTATTTCGATCGGCGTACACGAGTCGATAATAATAGCGATCTCCGGACGATTGTCGATTGTTATTGATGAAAATTAGAGACGAGACTGATATGAGACTGAGGAGCGAGCTGAATTGACACAGAATTATAGTACTTCAATTTTATTTATTGTAATTTTGTCTTATTATATTGACAAACGAAAACGAATGAAGCGTATTCATTGTAGATCGAAGTTTTATATCATATTAATTTATTTGATAAAATTTAGTTTATTTGGAATATAATGGACGCTGAATCAAGACATTTATGGCTTAAATTACGCTTTCTTTACGATTTTTTCCGTGAAAACTCAAGGAATTTAAAGAAATTCTAGAACTCCAATAAACAAGTAAAACATTCAACGTATCTTTCAGTAATTTTAGCTTTTATAAGAATTGAGTCTAACAATGTAAATTTGAGCGTCAAAATTCCATCGCCGACGGTTTTTCTTGCAAACTGAGTTCGTAAAATATTTATAGTAAATTACACGAAAAAAAAATGAAAATGTGTAACTCCAACTTACAAGAAAGAGAATGGCACTATCGTTTTTCATAAGCAAATAATTAAAATATCTTACTGCTGCTGAAAACTACTGCGTCAAAAATCATGAATTTGCGTAAAAAATGTAATAGGACTCTTTAAGTGCTTTCCTTACTACAATTAGAAAATTATTATTTTAGAAAAGTATACATGGGGCGGCGGAAATAAAGTGGCCTACACTCATAAAAATTATAAATCCGGCACTGAGAGACGGGACGATAAACAAACTACTCTATTGCACGCCCCTCCATCGATTTATCACACGTCTATGATTAAGATTTATGGCTATAATAATAACTTTTATAGATAAATTCTTTCTGTGGACTATGTGATGTCATCCACATTGAAAGGTGAACTTGCGTAACTATGAAAGTTTCTCCTCTAGTTCTGTATTCTTTTGTTTATTTCTCTGGTTTATGGTCCAATTTTCCTTGCAGTGCAATTATAGTAGTTAGCTATCTGGCTATTCATAGTGCATACAATTATGAAGGAGACTGGCGGAAAGCAAACAAACGGGGCCGAACGGTAAAAAAGGTAAAGGTAAAGGTCGTTTCATATTTGTGAGATTTTTTAGTCCTATTTGATGTCTGCAACAATTTTTTAACAGTGGCGACAAACCAAAATGCACTGAGTGGGATGATTCAAAATGATTAAATTGCAATGATAGTAATAAAATATCAGTCTTAAGAGGTCATACAATATTATTGGTATATCGATCTATTTTAATTCATGTCAGATTAGGTTTATCGACCGTTAAACTAAAATACATATGCGTGGGGCGGTTCTACGCTAGTTGCAAAGATAACACGATAAAATTTCAACCTAAAAGGATGATATCCATATTGGTATCGTCGTATTACATTGAAATGGGGTGAATGCTCTTTTCTAAAGATATTCCTTCACGCACTGCCGTCACCGTTTGCTTACCGACCTCGTTCTGTGTTCCCACTCACCTACGTATTCCACTCACGATATTTTCAAACACTGAGTTGGTAATACGTGACATAGTCAGCTGGTATTATACCCCTGACATATTTGTATCTCAAGAGAACATTCCTCAAAATTATTATTATAAACGTCTGTGAAATATCATCTTGAAATGTCACGTAAAAAGATGAAATATTTCTGGAATTAAAAGTAATAAAATACTCTTTGTAGGTGTGTACCTATGTTGAAAATATAAACTCTAGCTTTCTCAAAATATTATATTTTATGTGAAAAATGTCTTAGTTGTTTCCTTTAAGATCTTGTTAAAAGGAATAGGTAAGACTGTTTTTAATTCTAGGAATTAATTCGGATTTACTTGTTTAAATATAATAGGCGTTTTCGTTCATAATTGTTTTGAATAAGTAAAGATTATAAATTGATTGTTCTTGTAAAATATACGTTTTTTGTTTAATTATGGCAGTTATAGCCGTAATTGTTAGCACATACTACGGTATGGTTTTAAGTGTTAGCAACGTCTTTTAGTCACTACACAAACCAAAGTTACCTGTCTGAATTATATGTAGCGTCATGTTGTTTAAGGAATTCGAAGTTTTTGTGTGTTTTAAACTATGAAACATGAAATGATTTATGATTAAGTATTTATTTTCTATAATATTTACATTATTTACATACTAACTCTATAATAGAAATAAAAATATTTACAAGTATCAAAAAGGGCGTCGAAAAATTCGCCCACATCGATGTGAACAGATTAAGAACTGATTAAGTTACCTCATTATGAATATTTTATATAATCCATCTGAAACTTCTAAGAAATGTAACTTAATTATTCTGCGAGTAAAGTTAAGACTTAAGATTATACACGTGTCCCGAACATTAGCACCAAAATTACCTTTTAGGTACATTTATTATATGTGCGAAATTATTATAAACATTTAACAGCACAAGAGTGAATAAGTAAAAAAGGTTTCATTTATACGAGCAAGGCAGCCGCGATACGCATAAGTGTTTACAGAAAACTTTTCTGTGAATACAAACCCAAAAGATTTTTCCAATTTAGCGAGAAAGGCTCGAATGCTGGGGAGGTCACAAAGCGAATAGTAAAAATACATTCCCTATACGTGACCGTAAGTTCTGTTACCCGCGGGAGGACGCCAGAGGACGCCAGCGACGTCGGACGACGCCGAACATGGCATATAAACGAAAATGCCTTTCGAAGCTAGAAAAATGTACAAGGCACGATTTTTACGCCGATAGCCACATAAATTTGCCATTTTAGTCACTGAAATATGTACCAATTTCAAGTTTTAGTTATGTTATTTTTATTTACGGTTTAGGCGCTTGTAGGTTTTGTAGTACATAGATATTTATTGAGTTTCTTTTTCTTCTAGATTTTTATAACTTTTCCTACCTAATTTAAAAGTTTGTAGCTTACTTATTTGCCTTAATTCTTACGACGTTTTTTATGCTAGCTTGACGAATGTACAGAAATAAAACTCGTCTTGACTAAACATTTAATTTGATTTAGTCAGACCTACTTTGATACTTTATGCCATCCTACATATTTGAAGCAGAAAGTATGATATATAATTATGTACTTGTTTATTTCACAGACTACATTTCTACTGAAGACTGTCGTCCTTTCGGATATCATGTTACTAGTGCGTAATGATGAACTTTTCACCTCATTTCACGTCTCTTTTTAACCGCGTCTCACAAACCACCGAAATAGACTAAAATATTTTTAGACCCTGATAAAAATAACAGAATTAAAGTTACCTCATTCCCACCTAAATTTATTTTAGTGAAAAGTAGGTAGGCAAGTTCCCAAATTGCGTTATGTATATTTTACTTTACAAAGTTGTTCATACTGGCCGAATTTACGTGATTGATACGAAGTTGCGCGCGGCCGAATATCTTATTATCCCCGGGGAAGTTTGCAACTTTACCCGGATAAAAAATTACCTGTGGCTAGCCGGGCAAACGAAAATTATATGCGGGCAAGCTTATAAAATAAACATCATACATGTTAAACAAATAAACTTTTTAACCTTTTATTCTCTTTATTTTTGTGGGGATCTTCCGTTTCCGATCTTATTGAGGCACAATATGATAACCTTTTCACTTTAGTAAGTGTTTGTAGGTATAGTTCAATGACATTTTCATTAAGATAAAATTGTTGCAATGAAAATGAAATTCCTCTAAAGGCTTTCGTAAGCGTAATTTAACATTACATAACTAACCTTTTTGCTTTAGTCCTCCAAGTTCCACAAAAACACTTCAAAATTAGGAAACACGTGTAGGTTTTTTTTTACAGTGGGTAGGTATTCACCGCCTATAAAAATGCCACTTCATGGCTTACAAAAAGGTTCCGTTTTGTAGAGCATCATCTCTGTCACTTGTTTATGTTTACCGCCCAGAGCGGGAGGAGTCATTTGATGATTTTCCACCCAAAAAAAAAAGTCTGTGTTCTAAAATTTGGAATTCTTTGGTGTTCAACATAGTTGAAGCGCTTTCGATCACTTTTCGGACACACGACTTTTATCTGTGAGGGTGAATAGCAATCCCTCTCGCGGGCCCATTGCAGGGTGGTGTATTTCATATGCCTTTATATTTTTTTCCTTTTTTTTCAATTAGGTTGTCTCATGTCTTCGAAATTCATGATCTGCCTAGCCTTTTCTCAACTATGTTTGGGTTGGCTTTCAGTCTAACCGGATGCAGCCGAATACCAGTATTTTACATCTAGCGACTGCCTATCTGACCTCCACAACCCAGTTAGTACTAGGTGAGTAATACGTAACCCTTTAGTAGGACTGATTGACAGACTTTCGGGGTACTGACTGTCTGTAACGACTGAAAAAGATCTACAAATGACAGCCGCAATCAACGGCTTCAGATGCTTTTCGAGGCATGGAGGAGACTATGTAATACACCCATTACATACCAAGTTTCCCCCGTGTCTCCCCGTGTCTCACCGCGGCTTAACCTGAAGATTGATCCGAGTAGCTGTTCGTATTTAGCCACAAGCTCTTCATGTCTCGTCTCATCTCATGTCTTTGAAATTGTGTTTGATAAAACCTAAATACGGTTTTGAGATAGAAAATACTTCATTAAACACCAAAACTGTTCTTTCTCGTTTTCAGCCCCCTTACGCCATTTATTTTCTTCACCGTTAACCAGTACTTATCCAGCATATAAAACTGGTACTGTTTACCCGTTGAACGTCGCCGGGAAGCCATCGGTCACGGACCAGCCCGGCCACGTCGCTCAGTGTCTGCGCGTGATGAAACACTCCGCCCCTATCTAAATCACTGCGTTTAACCTAAATAACGGTCACCCTGTATAAAGCTGTTGTACTGACGTATCTTAGTGGTGTTTAAGGAGGAGGTTTCTGTATATTGCATTGCAGGTGTTTTTAGTTGGTTTTTATATTAAATTGGACCTGAAGTATAGAAGTCAGCGAGTTTATGGATGCTTATTTTTTACCCGACTTCGAAGGAAGGGTAAAAATTATGGTTTGTATTGTTTTATTAATATGGTATTTATATGTAGGACAGTAACAAACATTATTGTGGGGGTACAAAATATCCCCAGGTCATCGGTCCACCTAGTGGGAGGCCTTCCAACGCAACGTCTTCCGGTTCGCGGTCGCCAATGACCTGGTGAAGGTTGCGGGAATCCGCTGGATGCGAGTCGCACGGGACCGGTCAATGTGGCGACACTTGGGGGAGGCCTAAGTCCAGCAGTGGACGGCTTTCGGCTGAAATGATGATGATGATGATGACAAAATATCGATTTCTTTGGAGTGGAAAAATCATCGTCTGGATTAGTTACTTAGACAATAAGATACCATCAATCTGTAAACTTGTAACTGTATGTATTGTTAGATTCTATTTTGATTTTATAATATGTTTTTAGCAGGGCTATATATAACCGTGAAAGCGTGACTAATAAACAAACAGACTGAATATTAATTGGGAAGAGTGAACTAAGCATTGCTCATTATCTCACACACCACACAACCTCACTTACACACTCACACCCACACTCACTCATGATACATATACCACACGTACACGCGCGATCTGGCCTTTTTCTACATAACGCTCATTTATTTATCTGCAGAGCTGTTTGTATAATTTTTGAGTTACCCATTTATCATTTATTTTATTTTAATTTTTATCTTTGTTTCATGTTTACACTGTCTACATTTCAATTGCATTAAAAGGACAAGTGGAAGTGCGGAGTCTCCTAATACAAACAATTCCTTGCCTCCAATAATATGTATCGAAATGCCTATTGTAATTAAATAAACGTTCTTATTTATTTATTTTCACAAAAATTATGTGTCAGACAATCTTATGTGGGTTTCAAAAGCAATATTACTATGACTTTTGTGTCTACTAACTCCCTACCCACATATTTAATTTCGTTACAAAACCTAAAACATGCGAAAATTATCAGCACGTAGGAAAAGTCGAGTAAAATTAATTGTAAAGCACAGTTACTACCAACTTAAATTAAAGTAAAGTATTTTTTTTAGGGTTCCGTACCTCAAAAGGTAAAAAAAGGAACCCTTATAAGATCACTTTCTTGTCCGTCTGGCATCACCGATTTTCTAAGGAACGGGTGGACCTACCAAGTTGAAATTTATAGCAGAACTGAGGTATATAGTCCTTATTAGGCGTGTAAATCAAGGTCCTGAGTCAACACGATAAAAAGATATGGGAAAATTTTGATTTTCGCGAAAACTTGTAAGTATAACAAAATTTACCTTAATTTTCAAATTATTTATTTTTCGAAATTTTCCCTTTACTTGTTCAACCGGAAGTACCCTTTTTTCTTTTTTCTTTTCCGATGGGAAATCATCTAATGAATCCTCCCGCTCTGGGTGGAGCAGGAGGGAGTGTCAGACTTTTACTGACTAAAACCCATCCATGTTCCTTCATCACCCTTTGTGTTCCGGGGCCACGGTATCTCTTTCGAACAGTCACGCAACCCCGGCAGGCATCGACCCTGTGGAACACGAACGCGCCGTCGACACGGCCTGTCGTCATGAGACGGACGGACGGCGAGCTAGCCCATAGCCCACCGTCCACAGGCCCGCGCCTACGGTGGCCGGGGGCCACGTGGTGGCCCCCGAAACCCGGGGCGTCTCCCGCGGCGGCCGGGACGCTGAGTGGTTCTCTCCCTCTCCCGTTCCGCCACCTCCTTCTCTAGCATTACTGGCTCACAGAAGGAGGTGACGGCGTCCCATTCCACCTCGCTCCGGACCATGGCTTGCAACAGGGCCGGACGCGAGAGGTCGCCGCCGCAACCGGAAGTACCCTTAGGTTTTAGGTCGAAAACCTATATGATAAGTTCCAGTTGACCTAAAATTACAAAATTTGACAAAAAGCAAGGTCTTACAGCACATGTAAAGGGAAAATTCTGAGAACCGTAAATATATGTAGTTTAATAACAAAAAAAAGATTGTACGGAACCCTCGGTGCGCGAGTCCGACTCGCTCTTGGCCGGTTTTTTTGGAACAAATTACTCAAATTAGTATTTTGAATCAATTGCAAAGAAAACGATGATGGCTTCAAAAGTTTACAACTGTGTTGCTGCTTTCTCCATATGTATCCAAATAACAACTGTCATACTGTGTGTCTGAGTGTTTTTGACAGTAATATGAAATGGTTATACGAGTACATACGAACAAACAAACAAACTCTTGAGCTTTATTATATACGATTTAATTGTACTAATCGCTAAAATAATTTACTTATGTTTTTCCAAATAAGGGCTTGCCTCGACAGCCTTACGTCTTCATCCTTAGACACTCGATGACAGTCATACTCCAGCTTGGTCGAAATTTCTCATCAAGGTGCATGAAATAAGCCGGAACACGATAAAGCTGCTGTAAACTGTTGCGGAACTCTTGCAACTGCCTTCTGTCTCCATCGTTAGATCGCCGATGACAGTCATACTCTAGCTAGGTTTAAAGTTCTCATCAAAGGTGCAGGAAATGAGCCCAAACACGATTTTCAATTTTGAATGGGACCAACATTGAGATATACCTATTACCTACGCTTTTTTTTAAAAAAAAAAGAATCATGTTTAACGGACTTCTCTCGTGGTCATACAATAGTAGATTGTATGACAAGGGAGCAAAATAGTATTTTTACGGCGAGGGCGCTATTTTGAATCCAGAGTGAAGCGAAGGATTTTAGAATAGAATCCCGAGCATAGCGAGGGATTCTAAAATAGAATCCTGAGCGTAGCGAGGGATTCAAAGTACATCGCCTGAGGGAAAAATATGTTTGCTCTCGAGTCATATACTCTACTTTTCATCTCGTTCTATGAGAAAATAAACAAGAGACATTTTAAAGTAATTAATGATTTTCAGGGCAGTAATGAAATTCCATACAATATAACTGCCTAGATTTTTGAGAAGGTTTAATGAACAGCTTTCAAGCCTTTTAGTGGGGTAGTATTGGTACACTTACTAAGCAAGTGTAGTATAAAAAATATACGGGTCGAATTGAGAACTTCCTCCTGGTGTTTCGTCGGTTAATAAACCAAAACTAAGGAGTTGTGGCACCTGACATGTGCGACGGGTCTTTTTTTCACGGAAAATCTTAATACCGCGATTCAGAAAATGAAGTGAAATGAACAACGCCATCTATCGACCAAGATGTTAAACTGCTAAAATATAATGCATGGAAATGCATGTATGCAGCGGTATGTAAATTTTTAAACCAGCGTCATGTAGGCTAATCTAGAGTACCCTATACTATAATAACTTTTTTTAAAGCCGGTAAGTCGATTTAAAAGTTATCTGGTGAGCACATTTTTAGGACATTAGTACCATTTTAGTGCAATAGATGTCGTTGCATCTTACATTTGATGATTAGTTCTTCCTGAACACTTTAAATTCATGTATCTTTTGATAGAATTAACCAATTACGATAAAACTAAATAATACCTGAAAATAAGCTCAATTTTTATGTATAAAAATTATCTATATTGGTTTCGTATATTTTGCGTGATGCTTGATCATCAAAACAGACAAACAGATAAACAGACAAAAATTCCAAAAATACTGAAAATGAGTTCCGTTGGTTATCCTTTAACACCCTGGCTTTTTTTTTTCAAAATATTTTCGATGTACAAAAATGATTTTTCTACAGATTTATTATAATGTAAAAAAATATATAGATAGATGGTGAAGGAAAACATTTTGAGGAAACCAGCATGCCTGTAAAGCCAAGTCAGAGGCCCGTGGGCGGCATAAAACTGTGACACCAGGTTAGGCACTAACCACACGGTAAAGGAAAGAAAGGGATCAACAATTAATTTCTTTGACTCTATTTAAGCATTACAGTACAGTCTGAAAATACGCCTACGCACACGGTAATAGCGACCTATCTTCTATCTATTCTATTCTATCTTCCATCACCATAACTCTTGTTATCTTCATAAAGAGGTATTATGTCGTGGGAGGAGATAAAGCAAAATATTTTTAAAAAAATTGGGTTTGGTTTGTGCACAGCGGAATCGACACCACTGTCTACATTTCAATTGCATGAAAATGACAAGTGGAAGTGCGAGGAGTCTCCTAATACAAGCAATTCGTTGCTTAAAAGGTGATCTCCAATAGTATGTATCGAAATGCCTATTGTAATTGAAATAAACGTTTTTATTTTTTGTATTTTTAATAACACCACGCAAATGATCCTCGAAGAGATAGGCAGATGTGAATTATAGATTATTCACCAGTAGTTTAGTGAAAATTATTTAAATAGGAACTTTTCTTTATGCAATTTTTTTTTTTTTTTTTTATAATGTATACGGAAGAGTTTTTATTTCGAGTAAATATTTACATAATTAATTAAAAACTAAGTATTAAATAAACTAAAATAAATAAACTAACAACAAACTATAAAAGGGCATCGAAAAACTCCTCCTCAACGCTGTCAGCTGGTAATGTGCCCAAGAGACTGGCGGCGTTGCCACGTTGTATGGCAACACTTAGCCTCTGACCAAGGTAAAAGCCAGCTCTTGGGTCACGGGAAGCGTCAACTAGGCGTTTTGAAAGTTCTTTGAACAGGCTATGGGCACTCGGACCCCACGGCCCTAGAGTTTCAACCCCAAACGGCTCGAAAATATAGTTACCACAAAGGTTTCTATATTTACGCCGTTTGAGGTTCTCTGCAGCCGCAGCAGCAGCGCCAGCACAGCACGACGAACTTGGAAGATGAGAAGGCGCAAGAGTATCGACGCAAGTTACGTCCCATACTAAGGGCCTACCCATCTTCCAAGGAAACAAAGACATGCCGTCAGGTCTCTTGCCATCGTCGCGTGCCAAGCCATTAGGTTCTAAAACCGCTGGAACGCCGACGGTGACAAGAGCTCGTCGGATAATGTCGTTTATGTTCGCGTGCCGTGCAAAACGCCCCGCACTTCGGCTGCACGACAGGCCGTGGTGACCGAGGCTGTTGACAGCTTCACCACAGTGACAGCGATGAGGAGAACAGCAGGCGGCACCGAGGCGTAAGGCAGCAGCGAGGCGAAAGGTCGTGTCGTCAAACAATGTGCCAATTGTCGACGACGGCAGTGCGTGAAGCCAAAGACCCGACTCCCATTCACCCACAGCCAGTAGGCGCGCACGCTCAGCAGTAGTAGATGACGAGTTCAGCAGATTGTTTTGAACGATTCTGCAGAGCGGCTCGTCCCACCGTCTCTGGGAGAATGGATGGTCGGGTTCTTCAGTGTTCGGGCAAGCAAGTTTCCAAGCATCGATAGCCTCGGAGAAGCACGGCACATCAAAATCAATCAGTGTGGAAGCCAGGATATTCCTGATTAATTTCTCAGTGCCGTGGACCGAGGATATGAAAGCCGGTAAACTAATACTGGAAATTTTGCGGACGCCGAGTCCTCCCATGCGAATGGGAAGAGTAGCTTGAGCCCAAGCTCGGTCGTCCAAAGCCACATTTAAAATAGATGATAAAGTATGTCTGATTATTTGATCCATTTTGTCCAAAAGGTGAGTGTGCTTCCATAAAGGGGAAGCACGAAGGAAATATGTTAATTTAGGGCCGAAACAACAAAAACGAATTATTGTGATGGCCGAATGTATGTTAATTTGGAGCAATCTTTCAGAAACATCACTGAAATTTTGAATTTTTTCCTCGATAAAATCGGGAAAAGAGTTTTCAAAGATAGGTGACCCGAGGAGGCGAAGAGAGCTTTTATCTATAATTTTGATGCCAGGGGCTATTGCGTTAAACTTTGAAAAAGTCAGTTGTCTGTCGGTACTGTCCGCTACATATAATTCGCATTTTGAAATATTGAGGTCGAGGCCAATGGAGTGAAATTCATTTTTTAAGAAATTTAGATCTAGTAAAACAGAATCTACATCGCCTCCCAGAGTTCCGTCATCAAGATACCAAACGTTAAATTTGGAATTTAGCTGTCGAATAATTGGGTGGATAGCTAACCTAAAAATCACTGGCCCGAGGGGGTCACCTTGTTGACAGCCAACAGCAGATTCCAAAAGGTTGTCCCGGTATAGTAATTTAGATGGGTGTCTATAACATTGCCAAAGAAAACTATAAATTTGGGGTAATTCTTTTTTAGTTTCAGTCAACAAGGTGTCCCTATTCACTGAATTGAAGGCGTTCTTTATGTCAACCTTCAGGATGACCTCACCTTTGCCGGAATTTAGATAGGTCGACATAGCGTGTACGGCAGCCTCGCAACCCCCTTTAGAACCATATCCAAGCTGCAGGGGCTGAAATTTTTCCGAAACAACCTCTCCGTAAAATTTACAGCAAATTTTGGCTGCCATACGACGGTAGGTTGTTCCCACGGCAATGGGACGAATGCCGCCATCCTTTTTGCGCAGGGCACAAAGATTGGCCCCGTACAGGACGTCGATGACGGACTCGTTCACCTTGCCGGAGAGCATAAGGTTAATCAAAGCCGTAAGCTCCTTCAAGAGCAGCTCACCAGCTTCCCCAGCACCTGAACATATTAGGTCTTTCAGATGCTGAGGACTTAGACCGTCGAGGCCGCCGGCTGAGCCACTCCGGAAGGAGCAAACGGCTGTGACCACCTCTCGACCTGTAACGATGAGGGAATGAAAGTCCGAATCAGGAGGGTCGGGAAAGGAAAGGCCATCCGCCGGGGCAGGGTGTTTGGTCTCCAGAGCTGCGAGTGTCTCTGGAGAGCACGGTGCCACCACATCGCTGCTGAAGAGAATCCTGGCTGCTCCGCTAATGTCACCTTCCCCTAACTTCGTTTCCACCAGGTGGGATATACCTCTTGAGGATGTATATGTCTGTGCCGGTAATTTTGGGTCTAAATCTTGAGCCGAGACGTTGCAATTTTCTTTGATTTGTGCAGTTAAAGTGTTTTTTGTTGCCAAATTCTTTTGTACATGCAAGATTCGATAAGGAAAGGTGAGCAGTTGTTCCCAAGCACTTAGCGAGTTCTCCCGGACAGCAAGGCGCACGCAACCAGCTAAATTTTGGGCTACAAGCGGTCTAGCACCTCGAGGAACTCGCTTTAGTACTGGAACGGAGTTTTTGAATTTTGAAAGAATTTTCCAAAAAGGGTCAAAAGAAGAAGTTGTAGATGTTGTAGGTGTTGGCGCGTTTACGCCTTGTGCTCAGTTACAGGAGCAAAGAATAGAGTAGAAGAGAAATAAAAATACGTGGACTGTTTGATCTGGTGTAATCCAAGATACAAGATTTACAAACAGTGTCTTCGTCGTGGTAAAATTTAGAAGTGAGGCGATGGTCGGCGCGCGCGCCCGCGCTCACGCTGCCGCCACCCGCGCGCCCCTCAGCCGCCGCCGACGCCCGATGCTGCTGCCGCAGCCCGCGCGCCCTCTCAGCCACCGCGCGCCTCCAGCCGGTCGTCGACATGCCATGCATAGACAGTAGGTGTGGCTATTGAGACAGGGTCTGAGGTGGATGTATTTGAAAGTTTGTGTACTTTCCCAATATGTACCTTCAGACCCCGCTTACCTTTAAAAAAGCGTGCCTGGGAACATAGCGGGCATCTCTCCAGGGTGTTCAGCGATATTGAAGGCTGACTAGCACTGTTGTCCACCACATCGCTGCTGCTGTTACTCATATAGTTCACTTATAAAATAAACTTATCAAATTAACTTTATTAAACTAAAACAATATTAAATTAAAAAAGAAACTCTTAAAAGTCAATATGAACAAGGACATGAATTTTACACTTTTGATTATGCACTGGGGGCCTCGGACGCCGCGTCGTAGAAAACATTCGAGGCCCCGGCGACCGTTTCCGGTGCACGGGGCCTCACCTCCTCAAAGGAACGAAATTTAAAGAGGTCCGGTTTCTCTTGTATGGGGCCGCCGCTGACTGAGGAGGCTCTCTGGATGGCAAGAGCTTGATTCAGAAACCGGTACTCCTGGATACGGCTCGTATTGTTAGGTAGGTGGATGGCAAAGGCTTGATTAAAAAATCGGTACTCCTGGACACGGCTCGTATTGTTAGGTAGGTGGATGGCAAAGGCTTGATTAAAAAATCGGTACTCCTGGACACGGCTCGTATTGTTAGGAAGTTCCACTCACTGGAGCACTGAACTCTGGTAGCTTGGGCCCTGTACTTCCAACCGGTGGGCTACTATTTTTATATTTTAAGTTTTATTTCTAAATAATATTAATGTTAAAACAAAAATATCAATTTTAAATAAAATTTCGTAAAATGTCCAAGTTGACAGGTCAATTGTATATCTATATATCTATATCTATATATATCTATATTAAATATATTATGAAAATTGCTTTCAAACAATTTGAAGCACTATTGGTAACTCGCGAATTCTAAGAGTTCAGTCGTATACGAACCTACGCTGACTACTTCATTGGATTAGATTAAAAAACCTGCAGAAACTCCGAGACGAACATCACATCATTTGTATGAGCATTCCGCAAAGCTAATGTTTTACTAATCCTTATTTCTACTATCTTACTTATATTATAAATGCGAAAGTTAGTGAGGTTTTTGTTACTCTTTCACGCTAAAACACCTGAACGGATTTGGATAAAATTTGACACATAGATAGTTTGTAACCTGGATTATCATATAGAAAATATTAGTCGAAAAACCTAATACCACATTGCCTGACCCGGGAATCGAACTCAGAACCTCATGCATGTTTTATATAATATTTAAAATAACTTAAAAGAAAAGTGGACATAGTGTGATATAGTGGATATAGTGGTAGTGGATATTTAACATCGTGAAAGTTAATTAAGGCTTCTGTATTTCCCACACAAAGACCATGGGTTTGTAATTTTCACACCACGAGGCAATCACGGTCACACCACGAGGCCATCACGGTCACACCACGAGGCCATCACGGTTACACCACGAGGCCATCACGGTCACACCACGAGGCCGTCACGGTCACACCACGAGGCCATCACTGCTATCAGGGGTTGTAATAAAAAATGAAAAGAAACCATTCTACAAAATTATTAGAACTTACCCAGTATGATAGGCAAAAACCGCACCGTACGGTGAAATTGAATGTTAATAGCATAGTTTACGAAAGATTCCCTAAGCACAGATATATTTAGACTTCATCGAATACGTTTTAATAGTATGGGGTGGCTTTACTATCTGCCTATCATCTTTAAAGCTGCTATTACCTAAAATACATTCATATAAGTAACTTCGTCCGCAAAAATTGCAGCAGAACTAATATGCTTAATATAAATATAATTTATAGCCTATTATAGTACTCACGAATAATATAGCTTTTTGCCTGTGAAAGATTTTTAGTATTAGATCATTGGTTTCGGAGTTCCCCCTACATACAAACTTACGAACAAATTTTACCTCTTTATAATATTAGTATAGGTGTAGATATACCTAATAATATATTATTACTCTGCATAAATCATAACCCAGTTGAGCAATCACTTGGATCACATTGAAAAAAAAAAATTGATAAAAGCTTTCTCGGAAAAAAGTAAGTAATATAGTCTCACTCTTCCCCTTCAACACAATTTGTTCTGTGGATCTGTCGGCAGGTGGGCCGAGGTCGGGAGGAAGGAGGTTTCATATCAAACAATATGAGACATATCCGTTATTAATTAAATACGTAATGTCTACGCGTGCTCGTTTCCAAGGATATCCTTGAATTAAGCCCAAGATAACGTTACTAAGAAAAATTCAATATTATCCTTTATTACTTCTTACTACGAGAATACTTTGTTGAAGATAATAATAAAGTAGAAAATTAATAAAGTTTTATTCGAGTTAGGTGGCGTCCTTATTCAAAGAAAGTGCCTTTCGTGAATGATAAGTACTTCCTTCAAAAACTTGAGACTATTGGAGGGAAACGTACTTTGTAATAAACGCGTTGCCAAGGTGACGCTATACTTTTATATTCATGTAAAATCGACCGTAATATACATTTTCCCTTTTCCGGGTATGGTTATGGTGAAAAGAAATGGTGTTTGTCCCAACGTTAAAATGTATGGGATGTATGCGGGGACCATGTCCCTTTACATCCAAGTCACATTACTCACGGCCCATAAAAATAGAGTGACATAATAAGAAACGAAAGTAAACTTATAACTAAGACGCGACGACGCCGAGGGCTTGTTATCTATAAACAAATGAATAGGCGAGTTCATTTGTTTGTAGATATTATGTACCGTCTCAGAACAATTGAATTAAACGGTTCGAGTTAATATTTCAATAGAACTAAGATAACAAGCATCCGAACTCGTATTGTTGATTTTGAGAACTTTCTGTTTTGACTTGTATTGTTCGCGACGTCCTGAAGTAATTTAACGTGTAAAACATTATTTATTCATGTTGATATAAAAGTAAAGTTTTAAAATGATGCATGGAATTTGTTTTCATTATGTAGTCGCAATAAATTGTTATGATAAAGCGGTGTTGCATTAATACAATCAGTGGCTTGTTGTTCGTGATCAATCATTTGGTTTGTATTCATAAAAGACAGAGGCTCGATCTTTTTTAATGGATAAATTTTGTATTTTGCCCACCAGTAAACAAGGAGAATTATTAATTGTACGAAGCAATTATAGTGTTTGTTGTTATTGATTAATTCTGACTGTTCCCTTTAAGGTTCTCAAGACGGGCTGTAATAGAGTGTTTGTTACAGAGGGTGTTTAATAATTCAGTTTCACGTCGTCTGAACGTCTGACGATGCTGCCGGCGGCCTTGACCGAATGTTCCTGCATTAAGGCCGATGGGATTATGTATATTAAATAGAATTTCGAATGATACCACGGAAAATCCAGGGAATGTGATTTGGCTGGGAATCTCGCGAAAGTAGATTTAATTTTGGAATAAAAAAGGTTTCTGGTTTAAGTCTACGTTTCATTGATTTTTTTGGTACGATATTTTTAGGGTTTAAGTCTTTATAAATTTACCTATTTAGCTACTTAGTGTTATTAAACGATAAAGCTTAGAAATAGGTACCTTTATATCATTCGATACCCTTGTATCATTCGATATTCATTCGATTCTAACTGACACAGATCAAATTAAAATACATAGATTCTTTTAGAGACTCTAGGGTCCGTCCTTATTCAGTTTAGTTAGAATTTTGTCGTATATCTAAAGGTACTTCACAGAATTTAATTCGTCATAGCGTACATTCTGACTCAAGTAAACTTTCTGTATATCGGTGTTTTAAACTTCGAAGTTCAGTAACACAGTGGTACCGAACACGTTTACCTGTACAGGTACACCTGTTGGGTAAGCTTGAGATGCGTAGTGAGGAGACCTGCACAGTTTTGCAACACACACGTTCAGGTTTGCCTGCTTGTACAGTTCAAACCTGTCAGATACACCCTAGCGTGTATGGCTACCCTAATGGAGTCCAGTAAACATTCCTGAAGTTTTTAGTAAAAAGTCTCCCTATTCACCTCTATCTAAAGGTCCATCCTTATATATTTATTCCTGAAAGGCAAAAAAGGTTTTAAAAGATAAATTCGGAAGTCTCTTTCAAAAAGAAAATAAAACAACCCTTTCAATAAAGCGGGTCCACACGCATGATTGAATGAACACGTAATACCGCCGTGTACTCGTATCAACCGAAATATATTCAATATAATGTCTATTTTGTACTCCTGGCCTATATTAATTCAATGATCGAGTAGGGATTACATTTTGCTAAAGGTTTTTTCAGCGGAGTTCCGTATCTGTGATTAGATTTCTTATGTAACATACGTCTTTACCTAGCAATTACTCTAATTATGTTCTGGTGATGCGGACAAATTGTTTGATGTGCTATGATTTCTTTCACGTGTACTGTCTTTACTGTTATTTTATGACTGTTTAATTTATTAATTGTCCCTTATATTTTAATTATTTCTTTCTTTATCGTGTGTTTGAGTGATCCACTTACGATTCTCAATCATAAGAATGCTTCTTAATAATGTTTTCACTGCTTGGACACAGGCCTCCTTTCTGTGAGATGGAATAGTAATCCCTCACGCAGGCCTATTGCAGGTCGGCGGATATCATATGCCTTCTAATTTGGGTGTCTCATGTCATCAAAAGTATGTTCGATAAATCCTAAATACGGTTCTTCTTCTTCTTTATCGTGTGGTTAGCGCCTAACCTGGTGTCAGAATTTTTATGCCACCCATGGGGGCTCTGACTTGGCTTTAGATGCCTCAGGTATGCTGGTTTCCCTCCGACCGTTTTCGCAACTGCGATTTCCAACCAGTTGCGAATTAGGAATTTATACTCCATGTTCGCAACCAGTTGCGAATCAAAAAATTTATTCCTTAACCGCAACTAAGCATCCCGATGATTAAGTTTCGTAACCAGCAGTGCAAGTACGAACTTAGCATCGATAAGACATCGACATCGCTAAGGTTGTCTCTTTTATCGATCTTATTAACGAATTTGGAAGTACGCAACACGCGACGATAAGATTTATCGAGGTACGGATCGAGTCGACAAGGATCACTTGTCAAATGGCAACACTGAGGACGTCCAAAGACAATACATTTAAGGTGGGATCTCTGTAGTACAAATATGGTCTGAGATTTTTAAAAAATCCTTTTTTTCATAGATTTTTGGCATTATATACAATATTTAAGGGTTTATTTCAGAGAAACTACCAGTATTTTCCAAAATTTCCAATTATTTTAGTAAAAATACAGAAAATGTCCATCTTCATGACGTCGTCGTGTTTACCTTTGCCAAAAAAAAAGTTTTTAGTTGACACTTTGAGTCAAAGTGTCAACTGTCAAAGTCTTTGACAGTTGACAATGACATTACTTTCTTGAGGTTTGTTTGAGAAAAAAACTTTGTTTTGTTTCGAAAATTTAATTTTAATACATGATAAATACAGTTACACAGTCAGTGGTTCGTCTTTACAATAGCAGAATTATTTCACTTTTCACTTTCTCGGAGACAGCTGAATGAGCAAGGTATGTATTTTTATATTGAACAGTTTATAATAGTTTTAGATTCATCCTTATTTATGTTTCCTTAGAACATTCAAATCTTGGGACTACTCTCTAGTTAAGTAATAAACAGTCCTAAGTCAGTTATTTTGGCTGAAAAACCAGCAAATAGCTGTAACGAGCAAGCAAGGATTCAAGTGCTATATTCAATTAATTCCAACCAACTTTTACAATATTTATCATCCTGCTATAGCATTTCACATCACAGTGGCATGTTCACTACTGGAAATTGGTTTCTAACCACATAGTGATTACACTATTAGCTTTTTCTCAATAGAAAGGCTGCTGGATGTCAATGGTTTGTGTCAATAATCCTATGTTTACTTTTAGGCAGCGCTGTAAGTAACATGCAAGAAAAAGATGTTTTAGTCATTATATGGTTCAACAGAATGAAAAGTGGGCCAAATTGGCAAAAGAGCTGGCAAACCTTGGCCCAAACAAGACTGTGGATCGGTGGTTTACTGTGAGTGATTTGTCGATGTTTAATAACAAACTATTCTTTAATTTTATATCATTTGTTTATAATATTTTCAACTTTTGTTTCACATTAATTTTTTTGTTTGATCATAACAATGAACACAACATTATATTGTCACAACATGAATCCCCAAGTGGGTGTCAGAGGTGTTCCCATGTGTAAACTGTGAAGCAAGTCACAGTCGACACTTGGTACACCTGCTTTTCACCGATTATTATTACATCCTAAGATTGATGGGTGGAAGGAGGGCCCTATCACAATATTTACTATGGGGATTGAACTCACAACCTATGAGTCCACTACCTGAGTATTAGACTGACTGATCACAGAGGCAGTCATAATAATTACTGTGATTAAGGTTTAAGGTTATAATGCTGCTAATGCTTTCTTACAGACATGGAGGGATCTCAAATCAAGGGCCAAGAGTGCGAATGCAAAGAGGGCTCGAGCTTGACCCTGGGAATTGTGCATTTACATTCAAAAGCCTGCAGTTAACATCGCACACCTAAAAATTAATTAGCATACTTTGTATGTGTAGCTATAAATTGATTGTGACCATTGTTGGGTACCTAGATACTGTGATGGAATAAATATATCCTCTGAACGAGTTATTAAAATGTTCTGAAACACTTTTGTTATACTTTTTAAATAAATTATTCTAATTCTTATTTAACTTGAAAGAAATATTGGAAGATTTAATTATGGCTTTTCTGTGACTAAAGATTGTTAAATAAATAAAAGCCAATACACTGTAAATTGTAAAATAAATAAGTACCTACTCAAAAACTGTGTGTTATTGCTGTAGTACCCTTTTATACCCATATAAGGGGTCATCGGGAATATTGTTGTAGGGTGTGACTATTGCAACATGGGTGCAATCGACACATCCAAGGCAATCTCGCTTTCCAGTGCTGGAATCCTTCCACGATGGCTCTCCTTTCAACTGCAGTTCCTGGGATCTTCACGTAGGTAGGTGTGGAAGAGGCGGCGAACTATTGTCCTCGACACTTCTCGCACAACCTTGCTCACAGTTTTGTGGCCAAGGGCAAGATTGTACTCCTGCCCAATGCACCTTTGGTAACTCCCAATTGCATAAAACCTTACGGCTGTCAAAACCTAAAACAGCAGGTGCTTACCACGATATGGACAGGGAATCCAGTGGATCGTGTCCTCTGTAAATCTACCTCTATCCTTTGTATTAAAATGACTGCCACTTCTCGAGTCACTCGAAAAAGACGAACAAAATGTGGAAGTTCCAGTGCATTGTTCGTGTCTCTGAAACGTTGCCTCCGAATACGCATCACATTATGATGGTGCTGCCGTTCTTCCTCATCATCAGCAATAACACCATAAGTCCTAAATCCATTAAATTAATGATCGATAAGCTTGTCGCGCTTTTAAAAGGCGTCGATAAATTACCGAGCTCGACAACGTAAATTGTCGATCTCAACTGTCAATATGTCGTTTCGTACTTGCATTTTCGATAAAATCGTTATAATTGTAGAGTATAATAACGATCGTTAAAATAGTAGTTACGTACTTGCGACATCGATTCGATTTGACATGAACTCATTTTATCGAGATTAGCTGTCAGATTTATCGAATCGATTCCTACGTACTTGCACTGCAGTTACGATAAAAGAATTTATCTTCCTTCTTCGCAACCATCGTTGTCTGTTTGTTGACACTCTTTTTGTTAATTTGTATAAAAAGTTTTCAAAAGGTTCCGGCCACTACAATAGTATCCAAAGGCAATTGCTAAAAAAAAAATCAGATGAATTGATAACCTCCTCTTTTTGGAAGTCGGTTTATCTTGACAATGAACTCATCGTGACGTTCTCCCGTCGCGTCGTATGTAATTTCAGAATAATAATTTTTATTTTTTGCAGTATTTCAAAGACTATTTTATTTAAAAAAATGTAAGGATGTCTTCCAACGAGTTTCCCACAACATCCAACATGGAATTTATATCTACGAAGCGAGGGGGCTCGAAAATGCTGTATGAGGGCATACCTAGGGTACTAGAGGGTACCATCGTAAGATAATTTACACGAATGGTAATTCATTTTGGAAATGCTGCAATGAGAAAGTGTGTAAAGGAAATTTAACGTTACTATGCAGAATGAAACTGTTGTAATTTCTAGGAAAAATACGACTTAAAGATGTGAAAATTTATTTGAGAGTTGTCACAACCAAAGATAGAATCAAAACATACATTTTTTAAATTAGTATTTTCTTCTTCAGCTTATCAGAGAGGTTTAATAGCCGTGGAATAGTTTACATTTACAACATCCGCCCTCAATTAAAACTCTCTAGACAAAAAAAAATAGCACATTATCAAGAACTATGCTAAATCCAAACCAGCTACACATCTCCTATGTGCAATACGCCCTAACGGTTTTGTTAGCATATCAGCAAAATTCAAATCTGATCTGACGAATTTAATATCTATAATACCGTCAGATACCTTCTCCCGTATAAAGTGATATCTTGTATCTATATGTTTCGTTCGCTCGTGATGGACAGGGTTATGCACTAAACTTTGTGCACTCTGACTGTCGTTGAACAAAGTAACAGTATCGGACTTACCAGTTATTTCCGATACAAATCGTCTTAGGTAACACGCCTCTTTAGCCGCAGCGGTTAGTGCCATATACTCCGCCTCAGTAGATGACAGAGCAGTCGTTTGCTGCTTTTTAGCCTGCCACATTACAGGACCTCCAGCCAGCATAAAATAGTAGCCAGTATATGACTTTCGGTCCATGCTGCAGTTAGCCCAATCTGCATCCGTGTATCCCATAAGGTACTCTCCAGTCTTTCTGTAAGTAAGAGCATAATCATTGTACCTCTCAAATATTGCAACACTCTCTTTAGTTCAAGCCAATGTTCTTTATTGAACTTTGTGTTGAACTGACTGAGATAGCTCGTCACAAATGCTATGTCAGGACGAGTGTTTACTGCCAAAAACATAAGGGATCCAACTAAACTTTGAAATGGATACTCGTCTTCTCCATTTCCAGTACTCAGCTTCTTCAGGCTTGATGGTGTCTCAACCGTCTTGCACATATCCATACCATATTTTTTCAGCAAACTTAAAATGAATGTTCTTTGACTAATTTTTACTTTACCATCGTCGCTTCTATGGATATTTAATCCGAGATAATATTTTAATTCTCCCAGATCTTTTATTGAAAAAATATTTTTCAAAACATGTTTGACAGTGTCAAATGTTATTTCATTTTGGTAAAAGACAATAATGTCATCGACAAAAACTGCCAATAAGACCAACTCTTTACCAAAAAGTTTCTTATACACGCATGGTTCGGAAGGAGTTTTTTCAAAACCTAACTTCAACAGTGTTGTATCCAACATCCTGTTCCATACTCGTGGTGCTTGTTTGAGCCCGTATAAGGATTTCTGCAGCAGACAAACTTGAGCTTCTTGACCTTTCTTTACGAAACCTTGAGGTTGTTCCATAAACACTTCCTCTTCAAGATCTCCATTTAGAAAAGCTGTATCTGTTGTAATATTGGGTTAATAGAATTTTATGTCTTTGATTTACTGGCAGCTTTTAAAAGACTATGGTCGTTGAAAAAGAAAAATATTATGTGGAAAAGGGTTTGAATAAAAATGATACAGTGACAGTCTGATATAGTAAGAGAAAGAATGTAGACGGATTTTATAGACGAATTTAAATGTTGATTTTAAGAAGGGGATCCCATACGATATGATGGTATGACATTTTACATATAACAACAGGTTATGGGCCCAGAACCCTTCAGGTTTTAAAAGATTATGGGTTGCCAATTGAACTGATATTGTGAGGAGGTCGAGGAAGTAAGAGCCTGAAAAATATTTTGGAGTTCAAGTTAAAATTATTGGAAATAAAATTTTTGGAAAAAATGTCTGACGATCATAAATTGTCAAAACTGACAAACGAGTCTGAGTATGTTCTATGGAAACAAAAATTAATGTTATTTTTGACGGCAAGAGAGCTGGAATCTGTTTTGGAAGATAATGAAAATTTAAAAAATGATTTTATTAAAAGAGATGCCAAAGCAAAATTGCTAATAATATGTGCAATTAGTGATAAGTATATGGTTTACGCAATAAATTGCAAAACTTCCAAGGAAATTATAGAAAAATTTGACACATTATTTCTTGGACATAAGGATACTCAAATTTCTCGCTTATTAGAAGATTATTATAAATATAAATTTGAAAATAAAGATTTAATGACAGACATAGCAGAAATTGAGAATAAAGCAACGAGGATAAGAGGTTTAAGATACAATTTTGATGACAAGCAGATCATAACCAAAATACTTTCAAATCTACCGGAAAAATATATTCATTTTAGAACAGCTTGGGAATCAACATCATTAGAAGATAAAACTTTAATTAATTTAATATCAAGGCTTAATTTAGAAATAAAGATGAGACAAGAAAATACAGATAGACATGAAGTTTCAAAACCGACAACATCTGTTGAGAATGACACTGTCAAACAAATAGAAAACAGTTTTCATGTAAGGAGTTGCTTCAAATGTGGAAAGAAAGGACACATTGCAAGATTCTGCAGAACATTAAATGGTGATGGTAAAGCATACAACAACATAGCTCAATGCTATAAATGCATGAAGAGTGGACACAGACATGCTGATTGTAATTTAAAATTTAACTGCGTGAACTGTAAGGCTAACTCACATTATACAAGGTTCTGCCTAAAACAAAATGTAAGTAACTTCTATACAACTAATACAACAGAAGCAGAGATTGAATTCATAATAGATTCAGGTACCAGCAGTCATATTGTTACATCAGAAAGTTACCTTAAAGATAAGAAGAAGATTAATTATAAAATCATGACTGCAGACGGTAATATTCATCATGTCAACATAATGGGCAACATTTATACTAAAAATATTGTTTTTAAAGATGTATTATGTGTTCCCCAACTCAAAAAGAACTTAATATCTGTATCTAGATTAGCTGATGATAATTATTTGTTAAAATTTTTCAGAACGAGTTGTCAAATCGAAAGGGAGGACTCTGAATGCATAGAGGTTGGTGGACTGAAGCAAGATGGTCTGTATTATTTGAACATTAATGCAAAGCCAGTCGTACTTTCAAGGTCAGTGAACATCTTTCATATAAATGCTCATTTCTGGCATCGTGCATTAGGTCATGTACCTATTAACAGGACAAAAGATCTTGTTCGAGGTATAGATAGAGGCCTGGTAAAGGAGATTGACATCTGTGAAGTCTGCACACAATCAAAATTATGTAGAAAACCTTTTAAAACAAATAGACACAGAGCTAGTAAGCCACTTGAAATAATTCATAGTGATATTTGTGGTCCTATTGAAACAGAAACATGGGATGGTTACAAATATTTTATCACGTTTTTGGATGATTACACTCATTTTGTTAAAGTTTTTCTAATCAAAAATAAAAACGAAGCTTTTTCAAAAATAATTAATTATATTAATTTGGTGGAAAATAATTTTGAAACAACGGTTAAAACATTCAGATGCGATAATGGGGGTGAATATACTAGCAAACAATTTAAAATGTACTGTAATAACAAAGGTATTAATATTGATTACACTATTCCCTATACTCCACAGCTAAATGGTACAGCTGAACGATTAAACAGGTCATTAATGGAACGAACAAGAGCGTTGCTTTTTGATATGCAGCTACCACATGAATTATGGGGTGAAGCCGTTTTAACTTCTGCTTATTTATTGAACAGGAGTGCAAATAAAATAAATGTTAAAACACCAGCTGAAATGTGGTTTAATAGAATACCTAATTTAAAACATTTAAACATTTTTGGATCTTTAGTATATTATAAAAATAATTTTCAGCTACATAAACTTGACTCCAGGAGTAGCAAAGGGCTTTTAGTAGGGTATACTAACAATGGTTATAAGATATGGGATCCTTCGAGTTTTAGAATTGTTTATTCAAGAGATGTGGTGTTTAATAATAATAAGAGTGACGTTGCAGATTATTTGAAAATGTGTAATTGTAGTGTGAAACAATGCGATTTAGAAAATTTATTTAAACAAGTTAGTGTTGATATTCGTGGTGATAGTTTTTGTGGTGAAGGTCATAATAGTTTTCGTGGTGAAGGTGGTAATGGTTTTCGTAGTGAAAGTGGTGATGGAGTTGTTGGTGATGAAGAAGTTTTAGAAAATAGAGCTGAAGTTAGTGATGAAGATGCTGAGATTTTTGAAGGCAGTATTGAAGATGTTGAAGTTGGAGTTAGTGGTGAAGATGTTGAAGTTAGAGGAGTTGGTGTTGAAGATAATGAGATTTTTGAAGATAGTGTTGAAGACATTGGAGTTGGTGTTGAAGAAAATAATAGTTTGAGAGGGGAAGTTACAGATGATACAGGAGTTGTAATTAGTGATGAGTTTGAGGATGCAATTGAACCAGTTATTAATGATGGATTGCGGATTTTACCGAAAAGAGAAAGGAAATTGCCATTTTGGTTGAAAGATTATGATTTGGAGACTTCGTTTTTAACTTATACAGATGTTTTTAATAGTTTTGATAAAGATTTATGGAAAAGAGCAATGGATGAGGAAAAAGATTCTTTAGAGAGAAACAAAACTTGGGAAATTGTTAACAAGTGTGAAGCAAAAAATAGGAAAATAATTTCGAGTAAATGGATATTTACTATAACCTGGTGGAAGATATAAGGCTAGATTAGTGGCAAGAGGTTTTCTACAAAAATACAATATTGATTATAAGGAGACATATAGTCCAGTGGTAAATACTACTAGTGTTAGATTGTTGTTGGCGTTTACAGCTCAAAAAGGTTTTAAAATTAAGCAATTTGATGTAAAGACAGCATTTTTATATGGAGAATTAGATGAAGAAATTTTTATGGAAGTACCTTTAGGATATGATATAAAAGACAAAGAGAATAAAGTATGTAAATTAAAGAAGAGTTTGTATGGATTGAAACAAGCACCACTTATGTGGAACAAGAGATTAACGGAGTTTTTGAAAAAATTGGGTTTTTTACAATTAAAATCAGATCCATGTGTGTTTGTAAATAAAGATAAAGAAATATATTTGGCTATTTATGTAGATGATGGTATTTTAATTGGTGAAAATGAGTTTGATTTAAATAAAATTATTAATAAATTAGAAAAAGAGTTTGAAATGCGGAAATTTGATAAGACTGAAAAGTTTATAGGGTTTGATGTTAAAGTAGAACGAAATTTTATTAAGATTTATCAGGAAAGTTATATAAATCAAATTTTAGAAAAGTTTAAATATGAAAACTTAAAAGATAGTAGTCATCCAGATATTTTAGTTGATACACATCAAGAGGGGAAAATGGGAGTTGATGATGTGCATCGATATAGACAATTGATTGGTTCATTGTTGTATTTGGTTAATAAAACAAGATTGGATCTGGCTTTTCATGTTGGTTATTGTAGTAGACATCAAGAACATCCTAACTTGAATGATTTTGCAAATATTAAGAACCTTTTTAGATATATTAAAAATACAGTCAGCAGTGGTATACAGTATGTTCGTGGTAACGATTTAACTTTAAAAGCGTATTGTGATGCAGACTTTGCAGGTGATCCTGATACTAGGAAAAGTACGACTGGCTTTGTAATATTTTATGGTGGTGGTCCAATTCATTGGTGTTCACGTAAACAGTCAGTCACTGCTCTTTCCAGTACTGAGGCTGAATATATTTCTGCAGCCGAATGTATAAAAGATCTATTATACATTCAGAGTTTGATCTACGAGTTGACAAATAAATTACCAAAAACACAGTTGTTTGTTGATAATCAATCAGCGATAGTATTGATTAAAAATGGAATTTTGAATAGAAGAAGCAAACATATTGACGTTAAATATCATTTCATTAAGGAAAAAATAGATAAGAATTTGTTGGAAATTCATTATTGTTCGACTAAAAATAATTTGGCAGATATATTAACTAAACCACTAGACAGGACAAAGTTTTTGAGATTGAGACAGTGTATAGTGAGTGATACGTGAAGGACATTCTGTAATGTGTTGAGTTATGTAGGTTTATTAGGATTTAAGGTTGTTTGAAAATTAATTTGAAATTTTAATGTTTAAGTTAGTTATGTAAGGTGTTTAGATTAGTTAATTCAAAAGTTTGTTTGTTTTATTTAGTTAAGTTGGGTGGGTTAGTTAAGTTGGGTTTTAAATGAGTTGATGGGAGTTATCTAAGAGATGTTATTATAATTGTAATAAACATAAAATTCAGAGGGGATGTTGTAATATTGGGTTAATAGAATTTTATGTCTTTGATTTACTGGCAGCTTTTAAAAGTCTATGGTCGTTGAAAAAGAAAAATATTATGTGGAAAAGGGTTTGAATAAAAATGATACAGTGACAGTCTGTTATAGTAAGAGAAATAATGTAGAAGGGTTTTAGAGAGGAATTTAAATGTTGATTTTATTTGTAGTAACTTTATTTTAACATTTAAATTCCTTTATAAAATCCGTCTACATTATTTTTCTTACTCTAACAGACTGTCACTGTATCATTTTTATTCAAACCCTTTTCCACATAATATTTTTCTTTTTCAACGACCATAGACTTTTAAAAGCTGCCAGTAAATCAAAGACATAAAATTCTATTAACCCAATATTACAACATCCCCTCTGAATTTTATGTTTATTACAATTATAATAACATCTCATAGATAACTCCCATCAACTCATTTAAAACCCAACTTAACTAACCCACCCAACTTAACTAAATAAAACAAACAAACTTTTGAATTAACTAATCTAAACACCTTACATAACTAACTTAAACATTAAAATTTCAAATTAATTTTCAAACAACCTTAAATCCTAATAAACCTACATAACTCATCACATTACAGAATGTCCTTCATGTATCACTCACTATACACTGTCTCAATCTCAAAAACTTTGTCCTGTCTAGTGGTTTAGTTAATATATCTGCCAAATTATTTTTAGTCGAACAATAATGAATTTCCAACAAATTCTTATCTATTTTTTCCTTAATGAAATGATATTTAATGTCAATATGTTTGCTTCTTCTATTCAAAATTCCATTTTTAATCAATACTATAGCTGATTGATTATCAACAAACAACTGTGTTTTTGGTAATTTATTTGTCAACTCGTAGATCAAACTCTGAATGTATAATAGGTCTTTTATACATTCGGCTGCAGAAATATATTCAGCCTCAGTACTGGAAAGAGCAGTGACTGACTGTTTACGTGAACACCAATGAATTGGACCACCACCATAAAATATTACAAAGCCAGTCGTACTTTTCCTAGTATCAGGATCACCTGCAAAGTCTGCATCACAATACGCTTTTAAAGTTAAATCGTTACCACGAACATACTGTATACCACTGCTGACTGTATTTTTAATATATCTAAAAAGGTTCTTAATATTTGCAAAATCATTCAAGTTAGGATGTTCTTGATGTCTACTACAATAACCAACATGAAAAGCCAGATCCAATCTTGTTTTATTAACCAAATACAACAATGAACCAATCAATTGTCTATATCGATGCACATCATCAACTCCCATTTTCCCCTCTTGATGTGTATCAACTAAAATATCTGGATGACTACTATCTTTTAAGTTTTCATATTTAAACTTTTCTAAAATTTGATTTATATAACTTTCCTGATAAATCTTAATAAAATTTCGTTCTACTTTAACATCAAACCCTATAAACTTTTCAGTCTTATCAAATTTCCGCATTTCAAACTCTTTTTCTAATTTATTAATAATTTTATTTAAATCAAACTCATTTTCACCAATTAAAATACCATCATCTACATAAATAGCCAAATATATTTCTTTATCTTTATTTACAAACACACATGGATCTGATTTTAATTGTAAAAAACCCAATTTTTTCAAAAACTCCGTTAATCTCTTGTTCCACATAAGTGGTGCTTGTTTCAATCCATACAAACTCTTCTTTAATTTACATACTTTATTCTCTTTGTCTTTTATATCATATCCTAAAGGTACTTCCATAAAAATTTCTTCATCTAATTCTCCATATAAAAATGCTGTCTTTACATCAAATTGCTTAATTTTAAAACCTTTTTGAGCTGTAAACGCCAACAACAATCTAACACTAGTAGTATTAACCACTGGACTATATGTCTCCTTATAATCAATATTGTACTTTTGTAGAAAACCTCTTGCCACTAATCTAGCCTTATATCTTCCATCAGGCTTTATAGTAAATATCCATTTACTTGAAATTATTTTCCTATTTTTTGCTTCACACTTATTAATAATTTTCCAAGTTTTGTTTCTCTCTAAGGAATCTTTTTCCTCATCCATTGCTCTTTTCCATAAATCTTTATCAAAACTATTAAAAACATCTGTATAAGTTAAAAACGAAGTCTCCAAATCATAATCTTTCAGCCAAAATGGCAATTTCCTTTCTCTTTTCGGTAAAATCCGCAATCCATCATTAATAACTGGTTCAATTGCATCCTCAAACTCATCACTAATTACAACTCCTGTATTATCTGTAACTTCCCCTCTCAAACTATTATTTTCTTCAACCCCAACTCCAATGTCTTCAACGCTATCTTCAAAATTCTCATTATCTTCAACACCAACTCCTCTAACTTCAACATCTTCACCACTAACTTCAACTTCAACATCTTCAATACTGCCTTCAAAAATCTCAGCATCTTCATCACTAACTTCAGCTCTATTTTCTAAAACTTCTTCATCACCAACAACTCCATCACCACTTTCACTACGAAAACCATTACCACCTTCACCACGAAAACTATTATCACCTTCACCACAAAAACTATCACCACGAATATCAACACTAACCTGTTTAAATAAATTTTCTAAATCACATTGTTTCACACTACAATTACACATTTTCAAATAATCTGCAACGTCACTCTTATTATTATTAAACACCACATCTCTTGAATAAACAATTCTAAAACTCGAAGGATCCCATATCTTATAACCATTGTTAGTATACCCTACTAAAAGCCCTTTGCTACTCCTGGAGTCAAGTTTATGTAGCTGAAAATTATTTTTATAATATACTAAAGATCCAAAAATGTTTAAATGTTTTAAATTAGGTATTCTATTAAACCACATTTCAGCTGGTGTTTTAATATTTATTTTATTTGCACTCCTGTTCAATAAATAAGCAGAAGTTAAAACGGCTTCACCCCATAATTCATGTGGTAGCTGCATATCAAAAAGCAATGCTCTTGTTCGTTCCATTAATGACCTGTTTAATCGTTCAGCTGTACCATTCAGCTGTGGAGTATAGGGAATAGTGTAATCAATATTAATACCTTTGTTATTACAGTACATTTTAAATTGTTTGCTAGTATATTCACCCCCATTATCGCATCTGAATGTTTTAATCGTTGTTTCAAAATGATTTTCCACCAAATTAATATAATTAATTATTTTTGAAAAAGCTTCGTTTTTATTTTTGATTAGAAAAACTTTAACAAAATGAGTGTAATCATCCAAAAACGTGATAAAATATTTGTAACCATCCCATGTTTCCGTTTCAATAGGACCACAAATATCACTATGAATAATTTCAAGTGGTTTACTAGCTCTCTGTCTATTTGTTTTGAAAGGTTTTCTACATAATTTTGATTGTGTGCAAACTTCACAGATGTCAATCTCCTTTACCAGGCCTCTATCTATACCTCGAACAAGATCTTTTGTCCTGTTAATAGGTACATGACCTAATGCACGATGCCAGAAATGAGCATTTATATGAAAGATGTTCACTGACCTTGAAAGTACGACTGGCTTTGCATTAATGTTCAAATAATACAGACCATCTCGCTTCAGTCCACCAACCTCTATGCATTCAGAGTCCTCACTTTTGATTTGACAACTCGTTCTGAAAAATTTTAACAAATAATTATCATCAGCTAATCTAGATACAGATATTAAGTTCTTTTTGAGTTGGGGAACACATAATACATCTTTAAAAACAATATTTTTAGTATAAATGTTGCCCATTATGTTGACATGATGAATATTACCGTCTGCAGTCATGATTTTATAATTAATCTTCTTCTTATCTTTAAGGTAACTTTCTGATGTAACAATATGACTGCTGGTACCTGAATCTATTATGAATTCAATCTCTGCTTCTGTTGTATTAGTTGTATAGAAGTTACTTACATTTTGTTTTAGGCAGAACCTTGTATAATGTGAGTTAGCCTTACAGTTCACGCAGTTAAATTTTAAATTACAATCTGCATGTCTGTGTCCACTCTTCATGCATTTATAGCATTGAGCTATGTTGTTGTATGCTATACCGTCACCATTTAATGTTCTGCAGAATCTTGCAATGTGTCCTTTCTTTCCACATTTGAAGCAACTCCTTACATGAAAACTGTTTTCTATTTGTTTGACAGTGTCATTCTCAACAGATGTTGTCGGTTTTGAAACTTCATGTCTGTCTGTATTTTCTTGTCTCATCTTTATTTCTAAATTAAGCCTTGATATTAAATTAATTAAAGTTTTATCTTCTAATGATGTTGATTCCCAAGCTGTTCTAAAATGAATATATTTTTCCGGTAGATTTGAAAGTATTTTGGTTATGATTTGCTTGTCATCAAAATTGTATCCTAAACCTCTTATCCTCGTTGCTTTATTCTCAATTTCTGCTATGTCTGTCATTAAATCTTTATTTTCAAATTAATATTTCTAATAATCTTCTAATAAGCGAGAAATTTGAGTATCCTTATGTCCAAGAAATAATGTGTCAAATTTTTCTATAATTTCCTTGGAAGTTTTGCAATTTATTGCGTAAACCATATACTTATCACTAATTGCACATATTATTAGCAATTTTGCTTTGGCATCTCTTTTAATAAAATCATTCTTTAAATTTTCATTATCTTCCAAAACAGATTCCAGCTCTCTTGCCGTCAAAAATAACATTAATTTTTGTTTCCATAGAACATACTCAGACTCGTTTGTCAGTTTTGACAATTTATGATCGTCAGACATTTTTCCAAAAATTTTATTTCCAATAATTTTAATTTGAACTCCAAAATATTTTTCAGGCTCTTACTTCCTCAACCTCCTCACAATATCAGTTCAATTGGCAACCCATAATCTTTTAAAACCTGAAGGGTTCTGGGCCCATAACCTGTTGTTATATGTAAAAAAATGTCATACCATCATATCGTATGAGATCCCCTTCTTCTTCAAATGAAAAAACACAAATCCATGTCTTCACTTATAATTTTAAAACACATCAAAATAAAGTTACTACAAATAAAATCAACATTTAAATTCCTTTATAAAATCCGTCTACATTATTTTTCTTACTCTAACAGACTGTCACTGTATCATTTTTATTCAAACCCTTTTCCACATAATATTTTTCTTTTTCAACGACCATAGACTTTTAAAAGCTGCCAGTAAATCAAAGACATAAAATTCTATTAACCCAATAATATTGGGTTAATAGAATTTTATGTCTAAATTCTATTAACCCAATATTATTGGCTTCTATTAACCCAATATTATTGGGTTAATAGAATTTTATGTCTTTGATTTACTGGCAGCTTTTAAAAGTCTATGGTCGTTGAAAAAGAAAAATATTATGTGGAAAAGGGTTTGAATAAAAATGATACAGTGACAGTCTGTTATAGTAAGAGAAATAATGTAGACGGGTTTTAGAGAGGAATTTAAATGTTGATTTTATTTGTAGTAACTTTATTTTGATGTATATGTTTTAAAGAAAATTATAAGTGGAGCAATGGCGTTTTTTTCATTTGAAGAAGAAGGGGATCTCATACGATATGATGGTATGACATTTTACATATAACAACAGTATCAACATCCAAGTGTCTCATTTGTAGATCCATTTCTACAGCTAAAGCAAACAATGTACGGAGTGAAGAATGACGAACTACAGGGGCAAACGTTTCAGTGTAGTCAACACCTTCTACTTGTTTGAAACCTTTAACCACTAGTCTTGCCTTATACTTCACAATATTTCCGTCAGCATTCATCTTTAACTTGTAGACCCATTTACAAGGTATGACCTTCTTATTTCCATTGGGTCGGTCAACAAGCTTCCAGGTTTTTAATTTTAACAAAGAATTGTATTCATCTGTCATTGCCAAAAGCCATCTATCAGCATCATTTGCATTCACTGCCTCGAGATAATTCTTCGGTTCAATAATCTCTTCAGCAAATACCTTAGAGGTAAAGAAATCCGGTTTTTTACGAATCCTAGTAGGATATCTACTTACTTGCTGATCCACAGCTGGCTCTATCCGTTCAGGACTTGTAGGATCCTCTGATTCTGCTGAATTATAATCATTTTCATCATCACTACACATAGAATTATTTTCTTGACTAACTTCATTCTCATCCTGCTGCTGCTCATTGATCAAAATGACTGGTTCCGTTTTCACAAATTCAACAGCATTACCTTTTAATTGTGAAAAATGATTTTCAAAAAATGTTACATCTCTTGACTTCTGGATGTTTCTTGGATTTGAAGAATCCCTGAAATAATAACCATTTGGATCTTCTGAGTATCCAACAAAGATTACTTCTTTAGTCTTCAGATCTAGTTTCTTCCGTTGACAAGCCGGAACTTGTATAAGTGCTCTACACCCAAACACACGCAAATGGGACAAATCACCCTTATTGCCATTCCATTTTTCAAATGGTGTTTTTCTTTCTAGAGCCCGATGTGGTGACCTATTTTTCAAGTATACAGCAGTCTTGAAGGCATCTTCCCAGTACGCTTTGGATAGCGAACTCTGAGCTAGCATGGACCGTGCTTTTTCCACGATGGAACGATTGGTCCTTTCTGCTACTCCATTTGATTGAGGGCTATAACCTACTGTAGTCTCATGCGTCACTCCTTTCGTAGCTAAGTAATCCGCAAGCTCTTTATTGACATACTCCTTTCCGCAGTCAGTTCTCAATCTCTTGATTTTAGCGCCGGTTTGTCTTTCCACTAATGCTTGGAAAATACAAAATTTATCTTTAACTTGTGCTTTAGAAGCAATAAAGTAAGGATAAATCATCCGCGAAAAATCATCTATGAAAATAAGAACATACTTATTACCTTGGAATGATGTCTCAGACATTGGTCCACATAAATCTGAGTGGATCAACTCTAGCTTTGAGATAGCTTTCTTGTATGCAGTCGTCTTGAAAGGTTTTCTCGCCTGCTTGCCTTCAACACAGGCAACGCAACTCGATTTATCTATTTCAGTATAATCTATACCTACGTGAGAATTCTTTAATTGGTTCATACCAATGCGACATAAGTGACCTAACCGTTTGTGCCATAACAGGTACCTGCTCAACGTGTCAGAGTGCACCTCGTACGCCACATTTTGGAGGGAATTAGTTGTACAATCGAGAGTGTACAGTCCACCACTAGCCGAACCATGTAGAATCGCCTCACCTTCAAAAGAAAAATCATTATCTTTATAAAAACTACAACCATTCTTATCAAAAAGTACTACAAAACCTTTGTCTACGACTTTCTTGACAGAAATCAAATTATTAGTAAGTTTAGGTACATACGCTACATCTTTGATGCTATTTACCACATTACACACAGTGTTAATAGATATGTCACCAATACCACCACAGTCGATCTTCTCACCATTGGCAACAGTAACAGTGCTACCTTCTAATGGTTTGATGTCCTTGAACCAATCTCGTCTAGGAGTCATGTGTTTTGATGCACCAGAATCAATAAACCACTTATTTATCTCCAAACACGAAGAACCAAGAGCACTAAAAGTAGTCTCTTTGTCTGATGAACTAACGCCTTTCTTTACCTTATTGCGTAGAGGGCAATCAGGCCGTTTGTGTCCAGGTTTGTTACATTCATAGCATACAATAGGTTTCTTCTTCTTTGTTTTATGAACATCAATTTCAGATCGATTTTTCAGTTGAAAAGCTGCAACACTTTCTGTGGAGTCAACCTTTGACATTTCATTCAGTAGCTTCCTTTTAACTAGCTCGGTACTTACTTCTACATTGCTATTCTCCAATGCCATTATTAGAGGCTCGTATTTCGAAGAAAGACCTCCTAATAAAATCGCAGCAATGGAAGCATCTTCAATTACCTTGCCGATGTCAGCCAAATCTTGTGCAGTACTCAAAACAGCGTTAATGTACATTTCAATATTTTGAAATTCATTCAGCGAGAGCCTATATAACTTTCTCTCTAAAGCCAACCTTCTGCCCATGCCTTTATCTTCATAAGCATCTTGCAATGCCTTCCAGGCTTCTAGAGCAGACTTTGCACTCCTAATATGCGTTATTGCAGAGCCATCTACTGTTAAGCATATTTTTGCTAATGCTCTCTTATCATTTCGAGATTTTACCTGTTCAGAGGTGGCATCTCCTTCATCGTACCCATTTATTGTGCACCACAAATCTTCATGAATTAAGTAGTTCCTCATTTTGAACTTCCACGAAGGGTACCCATCTCTATTAGATAGGAGGAGCGAGGGTATTGATGATGATGACCATCTGATCGCTACAGAATCACCACTGGACATCTCAAAAAATAAAAATCTTCGAAAAATATTCAACCACACAAAATAATCTTTTACACACTATTTGTATTAAGATTCACTGTATTTCCTATAAGCGCTTTTCGTGCTGATAACGTGTTGTAATTTCTAGGAAAAATACGACTTAAAGATGTGAAAATTTATTTGAGAGTTGTCACAACCAAAGATAGAATCAAAACATACATTTTTTAAATTAGTATTTTCTTCTTCAGCTTATAAGAGAGGTTTAATAGCCATGGAATAGTTTACATTTACAACAGAAACAATAAAATTTAAGGCACACGACTCGAGCTTTAAACCTAACACCGCTAAAAATTTGATACTTAAGGACACGTTTGCATTTCCGACTACAACTTTAAAAAAATCGCAGTTTTTCGGATGCTTTTGCGGAACAATGAAACTAAACCAAATGTAACTAATAATTACAACAGATAGATTACTTCTTCATCTTCATATAATAGTAACTTTTTATTCGAAAATATTGGTTTATAATATTGTAAAAGATAATTTTCGGTGCCTCTCGGTTCGGTTTCGGTGTTGAGTTAAGGATCAGTTTTCTTCTAACATAAATTTATATATTAAAAAATATTTTATGTAAGCACATAATTATGTTCAACTCAAAATGGTGTTAAAAAAAACGATCAAAATGTTACAAACGACTGAGAAAAAAAAATCGCATATCTATGTTTTCAACAAATTTTGCTTAATCTGATGAATCTTATGGGCTTGAGTTAAGGGTTATTTTGTTTATCACTGTCCTGTATTTAATGCACAAAAATGTTGTAATGAAATATAAGTTTGCGCTCGCACAATAGACCCGCGGTAATTCGTAAACTCCAGAACTTTTCGCCCCCATCGGCCATCCCCTGCCCCCCATCCCATGCTCTGTCAACTGCTACGTAGGTTTAGCAATCCTTCGGGCTACGTCGGTAACCTTGGTTCTCTTGCGGATGTTTTCATTTCTGATTCGATCCCGCAAGGAATGATTACTGGCAACACACACTGGTCATAGACTTTCATCTAGTTTTTTTATTCATTATCTTAGCTACTGGTTGCGAATCAAGAAACGCTTATCTCCCATTGCAACTATGTATGTTCGCGAAGTTCTCATTCTTTGTACGCAACCAAGTTGCGGTTAAGGAAAAAGTTTTCTTAATTCGCAACTGGTTGCGAAAAAGGAGTAAAAATTCCTAATTCGCTACTGGTTGCGAATCGCAGTTGTGAAAACGGCCGGAGGGGCTGGTTTTCCTCACGATGTTTTCTTTCACCGAAGCAAGTGATAATTATACAGTTCACACATTAATCCAAAAATCAGAGGTCTGGCCTTGGGTTCAAACTCGAAACCTATGACTCGGCAGTCCGACGATTACACCACCAGGCTATCACTGCTCTACTACACTTATACTACTGCTATATTTTACTGTAAATAAATAAATCCTAAACAACTTTATTGTTCAAGTCCGTCGTTACCTTTTAATGTAAAAACGGTTTCGTTCGTTTAATGATCAACAAGACACCAGACACATTTATCCAACTATAGCTGTAATTCAATTACCTTGGGATCGGCTGTTGTCTAGTATTAGTTGTGGCTAAATATCGATGTTTCTCACGAACCGATCGCTCCATCTAGCCTCCACTATGTCAGTATACATTAAACATACATACTACTTGTAACTTTTGTTGTGAATTCAGAAGAGCTATGGAGTAATAAACAGGTAGGCACATTAATATAGGCCTTAGTCCTCATGTAACAGGTAATGAAACCTTGCGAATTATTATGATTATATACTGTAATAAAAGTACAAACAAGGCTAATGTGTTTCACGCCTACGTAATGTAGAATTGATGCGTAGGTATATTTTTAGGTTTTATTTGCCATAAGTTCACATTTCGACGGACATATTCGCTTTTATTAATAACGTGCGGCTATAGAGCCCCATGGTATTAATAAAACAATAATGTTTTGTATTGATGTCACAAGGCCGATTTGTAAATTACACAACTGAGGGTGATCCGTCTCCAATGTGGTGGATAAGCCCCGAAAGCCCCCAAAAAAGTGGTCTATGTTTGTTAAACCACGTCACGGGCAGCAGGGTATACCTAATTGCGTAACACACTTATAATATAACGCCTTTCGTTTTGACGTTGAAAAGCATTGCGTAACCTACGTTGTAGGGCAGGCGAATTTTCAAACGAAGTTTTGGATTACGAATTTCCTTTAAAGTCCTTCAGATTGTGATTGAAAGTGTTTTACGCTTTATGATTGGGTGCTGATCTGGCCCTGGTGTAGATTTTCTGCTCACCCAAAAAGCGTCGACATAAATATGTTTACGATTAGATATAATATTAATTAAACGTTTGATCATGCCATAGGTCGGTTAAAGTAGAGGAGTTTGAGCTAGAATGCGGAATGTAGCAAAGGCGAGATGAGTAGCAACTAGCATTAGGCGGAAGATCAGAACTGATCATGACTTTAAGCAAAGCAAAACCATAGTTTCTACTGCAGTGATGGCCATATTGTTTTAGTTTTTGCCACGTAAAAAAGGCAGATGACGGTGATTCAATTTGGACGTGGGTTCGGCTTCCAGTCTAACCGGATGCAGCTGAATACCAGTATTTTACATGCACCACCATCCACCTCCAATACGATACCTCTTGGGAAGACTGGTCGTCGGACTTTTTGGGCCACTGACTACCTGTAACGACTGTCAAAGATCTACAAATGACAGCCGGGAACAACAGCTTAACGTGCTTTCCGAGGCACGGAGGAAACTCGGTATTTAAGGGTGGTCACCCTTCCACAGAGCAACCTAGGCAAGCACGGGTTAACCTAAAGATCGATCCGAGCGGCTGTTATTATTTAGCCACGAGCTCCAAATTGAATCACCGTATTCCACCTTAAATAAAAACAAAACTATCCTCTTCAGTACGGTAACCTAATACCAGTGTAACTTAATATTAAGAGTTCGAGAAACTAGATATTCTGCGCCGTTTAACTACTATTCATCTAGGAGAACTTAACTATAAACAATCTAGACACTTTATTCTGAAAACTTGATTTTGAAAATATAAACAATTACCCACCTACGTTGTGTTGTGTTTCTTGTGATTGGCGAAAAAGTAATGATTTATTTTAGATGTAGGTAGTTGTTTGGTTATGTTTAACATTTTACGTTACAAAGCTAGATTACCGTTGATTTTGTTGTTCGCCATTCATGTTTATTAAACATCTGCCTACTACAGAATCTACCTATTTTTAGTCGTATAAGTTTACGATAATTTGTATTAAAACAACATTGTTATTTTTTAAGTAAAATTATCAGTATGTGTGTATAGTTGCGTCTCAGTTATAATTATGTGCGTCGGTATTTATTGCAGTAAATTATAATTATACACAACAGAACTAAACTTTGTTTTCAGTATATGATGACTGTTTGAATTCTAAATATTTTTTATGTAAATATAGCGTAGAAACAAAAATAAATATATATTAAACTGTAAACTTAAATACACGATATATGTATACATCAACTGTGGTACCTACGCCTTTCCTTCAATACCTTTTAGTTACCATGTTTACCTTTGTCGTTGAGTTTGTTAAACAAATAGGATCCCTATTTGGTTCGCTTCATTGACCGTTATTTACAAATGCCGGGAAGGTATATTTACTTCTTAGGTAGTTAAATAAGTATATCAATGAATTTCCTAGAAAAACATGAAATCTGTTAGACCAAGAAACAGACAAAAAAAAAGAAAAGGTATTTATTAGTCTCACACGGGACAAAACAAAATTATTAAAATTTACAATAAAACCAAAAATATAAAAACTAATCATAAAAAATGCTCAAACGTGTCTCGACAAGTCATAAAACGATATTTTAATAGAAATGCCGTGCCGTGCTTTAGCATAGTTGTGGTATCGGTATCGGCAGAGTAGAATAGAACCAACCCATTACACTCACGGGTGTCGTATAAGGCGACTAATGTCTGAGGCAGAACACCTTGCACCTCCGTAGACCAGAGAATGGGCAGCAGCGTTTTCTGATAGTCTTTCATCACTGCGATCTCCAATCCGCCTGCCAAGCGTGGAGATTACGGCAAATTCGTCCCATCATGGGAGAGGCTTATGACCAGCAGTGGACGTTATGGGCTGTTGTAGTAGTAGTTAATAGAAATGTAAATTAAACCAGTATACATTCATGAAACACATTAACTTTCATAACTGTTAAATAAATCCAAAGGTAGGAACAGAAGGCACAGAATGAACGCGAGCTATAAAACTGAAAAGACCATTCATTCACATTTACTTTCCGCAAGGCTCTAAGTAAATATTTCTGTCGAGAGGAATCGTAAAATATTGTGCTCCCTTCTCGGATATGGAATCTTAGAACCGAAATATACTCGATAATATGACCGAGGGTATTAAACATCGTAGAGTAACCCTTGCTCATACATCAAGTGGACTAAGACCCCGCGTCGAACACGCAGTCGTATCTCCGCCCGATAGGACCAAAATATCCCGGTTCCCACTGTTTCCTTTCATTTAGATACGCACAGTTTCGGTCCTTTATCCCCTTTCCTCAATTTTGTCTACATCTTTCTGCCCTACTTCCACGGCCGCATTACTTAATACAATGAAATTTTTGTGCTCAACTCGCTTGAATGAATTCTTTTTAGAGATTATTTTTTTTTACTGGTGATTTCAGCTGGATCTGCTTCATCTAGCCACTTCACCAGATTTAATTTTATGAATCAAAATAATCTTGCTAAAACGGTATAATTCAATTGTTTTTTTTTTTTCGAATAACATTGTTAGCATTTTCATAATAAGATTAATAAAGTTAAGATATAATGATACGCGTATTATTCCTCATTGGTTTTATTACTATGTTCTGTATTCTTATAAATCGTTAGGTAACATATTTAAATACATCTACAATTTGATAGTTTATTACACAACCCTTTTGTTATCTACTTGTTAAAGATGGCGACGTTTGAAACCGTTGCCAAAGTAATCAGAATACATAAAATGTATTTTTGGCTGTCAAAACATTACAAACATAACATTTAATTAATTTTATTTACATTCAAATATTTACAATTGATCAGCTATTATGTACAACATACGATCTAGACCTTAGAGTTTAACATGATTTCATTTATTAAATCTTTAAATACAAAGGTACAATAGCCAATGTCTATAAATCATCTAGAGAAAATTAACATTTTATACAATTTTAACTTGCCTTTGACAAGCATTTTACTTTAAGTTTTAAACAGATGTAAATATCTACAAAGTAACAGAGATTTAATATTGACATAGTAGCAAAACGACCTCGAGTTTACCCTTCTTTCTTTCTTGAAAAGTCATATAATTGTTTTTGTACTGCTATCATAAGTAAGGGAAGGACGCGCACAGAATAAAAACAAAACTGACTGAGAGCAATGTTTAGTACCAATCTACCAGATTCGCTACATGAAATGAACTTGAAGCGAATGATGCCTAAGGTACGTAATTTGTTCCTTGCTGTCGCTTGAGACAACTTTTGGGACGATGCCTTTTATTTTGGCCAGTAAAGCAACCCTAATTCTAAACTTTGATTGTGTAATATTATTCCGGAGTAAGACTGTGAAATGTGAAAAAGTCAGACAAATTTACAAAAAGGTATGCGCAGTTTTGTTGTTTAAAGTCAAGGGAATTTCGGCCGGGATTTTTGCTGAGTACCTATGTCTCTATTGTGGAATAGTGGGTAAACAAATTTCGTGGAAACAACCTCGGGAAGGTTTTCGAGATTTGAATAGCTCATTTTAAAGCTACTTGATATCAAGAGACGTCGAAAGTCTCATTGCAAAGCCACTCGAAGATTGACGACTTCCATAAATTCAAAGAACTTTTGCAGAAACCGAAGGGTTTTGTGGTGGCTGAGAAATCAACTTGATTTAGTCCTATTTTATGTTTGAGCGCGCTGGAGATGAAGTCGTTTGAGGATTGTGTTATTTATTCTCTTGGAAAACATCTAGTCTGGAAGGTATTAAGATTTCCTTTACAAATTGCAACAAGAGAATTCTAATTTCTCGTCAACAACCAATTATTTCATAAGAAGATTGCGTTGTAAACTCATTTACTAACGATTAATCTATTCCTTAACTCAAAGATAAAAAGTAAAAATAAACATAGCTGCGATAAAATAAAGAGAATAAAAGATTTAACAACTAATTGGTTTTTTGAAGAAACTTTGTACAAAATGAATTAAAAGTCTTCTAAGTTCTTAATTTCATATTTGAGTTAAGGTTTTTAGTTAAACAATTTCTTTCCTTCATTATAATACATTTTATTTGGTGAAACTTGTAAACACGATATTTGCTGTATCGGTTTAGTTTCTGGCTTTACAGTTACAGGCAGGATGCATGTATAGTATTAGTACAGACACTGTTGGTTCAAGTTGATCGAACACAAATAACGTGGCAAAGAGAGCAACCAGCGGCTTAGATATACGTTACGCATAGATAAGCTTCCCGCTTCGATTGAATCTCGGTGTATTCCTGTGTTGGACTAACGAAATCGATTTGCTTGTAATCTCGGTGCCGGATTAAGACGACGAACGTAGCTGTGAGAACAAAGGAGATTCAGCTTCGGATAAATCATCAGAAGGATTATCTCATGCGTGTCACATAAATCTCTCTGGTCGTTATTTATCGAAATTACTCAAACCCTCTGGTCTGTTACAGATCAAATAGAAATTCAGATATTTTTTAAACAATAATATCATTTTAAAATTGACCATACATGCTATTGATTTATCGCCTTAAAATTACCTCACAGGAATCATTACTGTCTATATTTTATCGTTGTATTTTAAATACGTTCAATTCAGATAGCAAAATCTGAAGGTCCGCCACAAATTCGCTTGTTCACTCAATCATATAAAATACTTCCTTAGTTTAAAACGTTTGGGAAGTCGCGTTTGCACTGTTAGGTCATCTTGAAGACGTCGGTTCGTTTTGGGCTGTCGTGAATTTTGTTAGGAGTTTGACGAGCGCGTTGGCGAAGAGTACAGTGATGAGTAGTGTTGGGATGGTGAAGTAGTGCACGGCGACGGGGAGGGCGACGATGAGAGCCGGGCGGGGCTGGCGTAGCGTGGTGAGCGTGGTCAGCGTGGCCAGGATGGCGCGGTTGAGGCGCGGTGGCGTGGATCCCGAGCTTTGCATCGCCGCTGGCCGCTCGCCGCTCAACACGTGGACGATCACCGACGCCGATTCTGTACAACAAAGTATTAACATTATCAGCCTATAACATTGGACTGCTGGGGCACAGGCCTTCTCTCTACGAGCGAGAAAGGGATGTAATCCACCACGCGGTCCCAGTGCGGGTTGGTAGATGTCACATGTCTTCGAATTTTTGGTTTTAGGACATGCCGGTTTCGTCACGATATTGTTTTCCTTCTCTGTATTAAGAGCAGCGGTTATAAAATAAATTACACAAAGTAATGCACCTGAATTCGAGCCCACGACCTACATCTCAAAAGTCGGTGACGTTATTACTGAGCCACTGCTATCTACGTTCATTTTGAACAACAAAGTTTTCTCATAAATCACCCTATCTAGTATCACGTACATTTATCGATTAACTGCGGGCGCCCCTTGATTGCTTACAAATGATGTAAAGGGTTGCTCTATCTGGCTCTTTAAAATATGTATAAGCTCAATTAAATTGTGCGTAAACTGGAGTAATTTCAAAAAGCTTGATGACACTTTTCGATAGAATGTTTTGAAACAAAGAGAGAATTTAGAAAGTATTTTAGAAACTTTGATTTTGAAACAAAAGGGTTCACGATGAAAACCTTCGCAAGAAACATTTTGCTCCATCACAAGTTATGCCCGGCACGTCACAGAACATTTGAAGATGATATCAAAACAGAAAATATGCATGCCGCTTCGAAAGTAGAAGTTAGCTAAATGAAATGTCCTAACACACTCCTCACCTACATTTTAAAGTCATGATGGCGCTCGAAATGCATTAACCTAGAAATCGTCGTATCCTACGAATAGGGGCGTAACTGCATAATAGCTACTTTTCAGGAGACACTTTTTTGTGTTTAATTAAATTAAATGTGACAAAATATGTATTGGTGGTTTAATATAATGTGTATTGGTATTTTATGGTTTGGTTAGCATTATTTTCAATAAATTATCTTTATAGTTTATACCGCATTTTGTCCCTTAAATCCTAGAAGATGTAGAAGAAAGACACAAACGTAATTAGGGCTTCGTCTCTACTATACATACGCAATTTAGTCATTCCATAGAAAACGGCCACAATCACCATGAGGGTTTTTTTCTATGTACCCTATATTGGAAATGAATAAGTAATTAAAATGACTTAAAAGTTTTTTATTTAAAAATTAGTTTACGCTCGCCGCAACTAACAATCTCCGCGTTCCGCCGAATACTAGCCGAGCGGCGCTAAGACGAACGCGCCGCGTCCCCGCACCCCCACTACTCGCGTAGAACGAAGGCGCGACGGCGGTTGTGGCTTTTTTCTTCGTTGAAAACGTAGTGCTTAAAATTGTGGCTTTTTAGAAAACCTAATTATTTGATAACCTGTGCGGTTTTTAATTGTTTTGTTAAACTGGTTATCTGTGGTATGACGAGCTGAATTGAATTATGCAATAAAAAAAGAAAGCCCTTATGTTCGTTAGGGCACTATTCGTAGGATACGACGAAATATGAACACTTTATTATGTTAATAGCGTACTGCATTGTAATCACAAATAAATACCGCAATTTTCCACACACAAAACATTTTTGAAATGCTCAAATAGTTTTATACTTTCCAAGAACATCAGAAACATTGAGTTTTCTTTTCGACCCATTAAACGATGTCAATTAAAAAGTTGGCAGCGTTTTAACAGTCGTGTAGGTAATTGTGGAACATAGCAATAATGTTCAGTTACTTTGTAAGAATCCAGACTGGCATAATTACACAGCAGTTTGCAGCAAATACTTGTAATGAATAATTTTAATATGAAGGCACTGAATACGGCAATCTGTGAGCTGTATTGTACAAACGAGGTTTTATTCGTAATGGAAAGAGAGATTTAAAAGCACCTTGTATAAGTAGGCATGGTTTTGCTTCCTTATTGAAATGTTTTGTTTATGGTGTTCTATATTGACAATTCTTCTTTTTTCTGTACTTATTAATGAACATTAATCTGACATGCAAAATAGTACAATCGCCAGCGCATCAAGTTACCACAAATTGACAAATTTCTCCAAGTGATTTTAAAGCATAACATGTTGATGGTTAAATTCAAAATCGAATGAGAAAATCTGACAATTTGTAGTTATTTGATGCGCTGCGACTGTACAAAAAAGCAAAAACTGGTTTAAATAAAATTATAAGAGCACTTAATTTTAAAGGTGTCTGATGAGATAATGAGTAATAGAAGTATGGAATAAGACATGCTGTGTCGACCTCAAATAAATTGCGGTAAAGGTAGGAGAATGATAATAAGAGCACTTAATAGTAGTCCCATTGATACCACATACTTTTGTATCATTTTTATCAACGCAAGAGCTCAACTCAATCTGCTGTGTAGAATCAATTGATTGAATTTTACAATTCTGGGTAGAGTAGAGAAGCTTTCAAATATTCCTTTGACCAACATTCGTATGAAATTTGACGTTTGCTGTTTTGACGGCACAGTTGGTGCAGTGACTGAGCGATTGGTTGCTGTGCGGGTTCCGCTGCTTGTCGCGTGTTTGTTGCCCGTATGGAACAAATAGGTATTTGCTAGGGTTTGGGTCCCGGGACGTCTCGTAATTTTAGTTGTCTCGAGTCCCGGGACTTTCGGGTCGAGACTCGAGACGAGACAAGATTGTCGAAATTGTTATGTAATCATTTTTATTTTCAAATAAATGAAGGATTCGAGCGCTATCTGTTAGTTAAATAAATAATTTAATGTTATTTTATAAAAAAAGATAATAAAGTGATACTGATTCACTGAATAAACACATAAAATTAATTTTGATTTATTATTATTATTGTCAGAAATGAAGACATCCGCAAGAGAACAAAGGTTACCGACGTAGCCCGAAGAATTGCCAAACTTAAGTGGCAGTGGGCAGGGCACATTGCTCGCAGAACGGATGGCCGATGGGGCCGAAAAGTTCTGGAGTGGCGACCCCGAACCGGAAGACGTTGCGTTGGAAGGCCTCCCACTAGGTGGACCGATGACCTGGTGAAGGTTGCAGGAATCCGCTGGATGCGAGTCGCACGGGACCGGTCAATGTGGCGACACTTGGGGGAGGCCTATGTCCAGCAGTGGACGTCTTTCGGCTGAAATGATGATGATGATGATGATGATTATTTTTTTTTTTTTAATGTAGCGTACACGTAGGTACAGCTAAAAGTGTGGAAACATTTAAAACAATAAACTAATCAACAGCACATTGGTCGTTATGTCCAAAACAAATTTCATGCAAAGGGTCGAATACTTCAGGCCTTGACAGACAGCTCCAAAGAGATCACAATATTTCTAAATCAACCGCTGGAAGAATCAACATCAGTTATACAGCCTGGGACATCTTGCGAACCGGAATAAAAAAAAATTTAACGTGAAAAACAGTCAAAAATTACAGTCTCGAAGTCCCGGGTATTCCCGGGACTTTGGTTGTAGGCTGTCTCGTGTCCCGGGACTTTAAAATTGTCGGGAATTTCCAAACCCTAGCATTTGCAAGCCCGATCCTATAGTTGTTCCGGGTCTGAATGTAAACTGGTTTGTAAACGCACCCACGATATAGGAGAAATCCTAGTGCGGGGGCAACGTTTAGAAACAACAAAAAAACAATTAGCTATCTTTAACACAGTTTTCAGTTAAGTCGTGGGTTCGAACCTAGACAGGCGCATTACTTTGTGTAATTTATTTCATCACCGCTGCTCTCAAAACGGTGAAGGAAAACATCGTGAGGAAACCGGCATGTCTTAGAACCAAAAAATTCTAAGACATGTGACATCTACCAACCCGCAGTGGGCCCGCGTGGTGGATTATAGCCCATTCCCTCTCATAGAGAAGAGGCCTGTGTCCCAGCAGTGGGAACAATAATAGGCTGATGATGATGATGAACACAGTTTTAATATTGCAAAGTCATTGTATAACATTTTCACTTCTAGTCTTCTAGGACACAGGTAGCCTCCCTCTGAAAGGCATGTCAGATGTTGAATTTTTGGTTCTAGTACTTGCCGTTTAGAGAGCAGTGGTGATGAAATATATCGCAAGAAGCCACTTTAGTCACACTGCGAGTCCTGTGACATGTAAGTCAGGGCGGTTACCACTTTGCCACCACGGTTTTAATATAATTATTCAATATCACTACATATTATAAAACAAAGTCACCAGCAGCGTCTGTTTCTATGTATGCTTAGATCTTTACAACTACGCAACGGATTTTGATGCGGGTTTTTTTAAGAGATAGAGTAATGAGAGGTTTTCCTTTTGAGATTTAAAAAAAAAAATAGTTTCCAAGAACTCTATAGATGGCGTTGAACTTACTATGCCAACCCCAAAACGCTTGAAAAAAAGAACATTGTGTCACGTCACATACTCTCGTTGACTGACACTTTCATTTGCCTAACCTTCCGAATATAACCAACATTTCTCGCGCTTTGTTAAAAACAGTTTTTTTAGGTTCCGTTCCTTGCATTATCATACTTACTCCTAGCGCCATCTATCCAGCGACTAGGGAAGAGCTAAAAAGAAAATCCCTCATTCAAGAGGAAGGTTTAAGTGTAAAATTTGCAGGCAGGCGAAGCCGCGGGCGACAGCTAGTTTACTTATATTATCACCATCTTCCTGCCCTTTTCTCCTATTTGGGGTCGACGTAACATGCTTTCTTGTTCAATTCTCCCCTGCATAATATCGTTACAAATAAACTAAATAATGAACACACCATACCAAATAGTTGATCCCTCTGATAATGAGGGCAAAATCGATAGTCGTAACAATGAAATATTGACCCGTTTCCCGACTTTAATCGGTTATAAAATTTATGCGTCCGCCCTATTTCACAGTTCAAACAGTACGATGTTTGTGCTCCTTTTAATTAAAGAAATAATCATATTTTCTTGTAGTTGTATTATTTTCTTGTAGTTGTATGTGTTTGGGTTTTAATAAAGTGAAAGAAGAAGATGTTATCTAATATGAAGTAATGTTCGGGATAATAATGTCACTGTCTCGTCGAGCTCGAAGTAAAACGTCTTCGTTTTTGTCTCAAGACGCTTAATGAGGTCATTTGTCTGCGCCTATTTTATTAAAATGTGGTATGTTGGAACACTGAAAATTAAATTACAGTCCCATTTCGGGGAATGGTAGTTACTTTTCTCAAATATTAGTAGGTATGTATGTAGGTATATTTCGATATTTTTTTTTCTTTTACAAGTAAGAATAAAAATCTGACAGGTTTTAGCCAAAAACACAAGTTTTACTATGAACTCTGTGATCGTACTACTTTGCTACGCTTTTCGTAGCTTGCAGCTACGCCGTAGCACGCTGCTACGAGATAGTGGAACTTTTATGTTTCTATGAATAATCTGGATTTCCATCAAACCAAAAGGCTTTCCTTCACCAGAAGCATTCGCCTGTAAGCAGTTTAGATTCGAGCATTACTTGAGTGAGTGAAAAGATCCGAGCATGATGGTGTGCAAAACGATACAATTTCTAACAATCACTTGTTTTTATACAAAATCGTATTTTGGATTCTTACATTACAAGCCAATGCTCCGGTGAAGGAAACCACCAGGACAGCTCCGAAAAGATACAAAATATTACGTAAAGCATTAGTTTCCTTACCAGAACTGCTCGGTGCACATGTATAGTTCCCCGAGTCGTGAGGCGCAGCTCGTGCTATAAGCAGCCGGCTTGTGCGCGTGCGCTGTTCTGTCTCCACGCTGATGCCACCCCTCTGAGCATAGTTCACTACTTGCTCTCCTCGATACCAGTAGATGAAGCTAGAGAACAAAGATGGCGGTCAATGTCAAGAACAATAAAATTGTAGTGATAAAAAAATACGGGTGTGACCTTATATAAAACAGAGCATAAAAGGTACTCGTAAAACCACGGTCTGATGATGTTACGTTGTTACTTTTCTTGGACAGTGTAAAGGACAATTTTATACAGTCTATCGAGAATCAGTGTTTTATTCATTCATCATTCATTCATTTCAGCCGAAAGACGTCCACCGCTGGACATAGGCCTCCCCAAAGTGTCGCCATATTGACCGGTCCCGTGCGACTCGCATCCAGCGGATTCCCGCAACCTTCACCAGGTCATCGGTCCACCTAGTGGGAGGCCTTCCAACGCAACGTCTCCCGGTTCGCGGTCGACACTCCAGAACTTTTCATTCCCATCGGCCATCCGTGTTTTAATGCATTGTTACAATAATTGGAGAGAAGACTATCACAAGAATAATATATTTATTTTTTGGTAGAACAAATAACACTTTACAATCATACTTTTACTTAAAATAAATCATAGATTCAAAGAAAACATAAAGTTACTATTACAAAGCATCACGTCAAAAGCAAGTTGAAGAGATTGAGAAACTTTTAGATCAGACTTAAATAATAAATAAATAAACTTACGACTTTATTTTCATCTTACAAACAAACATGAAAAAAAAGATTTTCAATCACATCAAAATCCTTTATAAAAATATTACTTATTGCTGCCGAATTTAATTCAGTATCACACAATCTCAGCTCGTACTGGGTAAGTGGTCACCGTCTTCTAAGACTTGTTCGTGCGGTGACGACGCCACACAATGAGATTAGCTTTTATATTCATAACACGGACTATATCAAGGCAGAGTTTGAGGACCCCTCGTAATTCGAAAATATATATTACTTCACGCCTTTTAGATAGACTCGTATTTAAAAGGCATTTACAATATATAAAGTTGTATCTATACTTCTAACCTCTGCAAATATCAAAACAAGGAGTTGTATGTTGTATCTCTGGGAATGCTGAGGTGATTACAAAAAATATTTCATAGTTAAACAAACTTTATTATTATCGCGCGACACAGTATTTTGTATGCCAAGAAAATGTACTGTTCATGTATAATTATGCACATGGGCGAGATTGCAATTGTAGAGTATAGCGGCTTTTGGATCTTTGCTTATAAAGGTCCTACAGTTGGAGATGACAATAGCGGTCATTGCCCTTTCGCTAATATATCTTCGTACGAACCAAAACAAATAAACCATGTATCGTTTTTCATTACAAAAAATGATGAAGACATGATAGATTCCAGACTTGAACAGGATTATTTTTGGTTTTCAAAGTTAAGAAGTTTAATGAATATAGGTAGGTCAATGACCGCTATTCTCATCACAACTGGCACGAGCGCGCCGTGCAAGCGTAAGTTAAATACATTGATTTTTGAACCGAAAATACAATTATCTTACCTACAAAATTTAGTTAAATAGTTGGCAACAAGCACAATCAGTGACAACCATATAAAATGTATAAATACATTCTTAAAATAATGAAAATTTTATACTTGAAACGGGCTTTTTTATTTCAAAATCGATGTATACCGCGCGCTCGTGCTAAGGCACGAAAAGGAGATTACTTTCCAGATTTAACGTTATCGCTCCCTAAGACAAAAGTCCACTTAGGAACATTTACTTTATCTACAAAACGCCATTAAAAGTTAATTTTAGTTAATACTTCAAACACAAAAGTCAAAGTTTCGTGTTGATTGTGTATACGAATCCAACACCTTAGGCGGGCTCATTCTACTCTAATTACATGTTATTTCACGTCACACGGCTATTCATTACACTCAAGGATGTGTTTTGTACAGAAGTCGGTAATTTCAGTTTAATGAGCAGTGAATTTGGGTCATGTGTTTGAACTATTAAGTTTACTGTATTTGACACGTATTGAACCTGTTAAACTTTAGTTGACGTACTGGAATATTTATTTGGCTTGAATGTTTTTCGGGTCGGAGTTTAAGCTTTTCGTGATGTTTATTTATAAAGTAATTTTAAACAAAACTATGCGTTGAGTTTCGGAAATTACTTTATTCAATATGTTTAAAAAATCCTGTTCGATCCGTGAGGGTTTAATAGTTATCGAGATTAGATTGTATTTATGTTATCCTTTGAGGAACACAAGTAAAAAAAACCCGATGAGAATTAAATTAAATTTACTAAAATGAGGAAATTTAGACGCTTCTTAGTTATTCGATATGAGGTCATAAAAAAAAATTGACGATCGAACATACTTATGCCGAAAATGATGTTTAAAAGTTTGTTAGAATTTAGGGAAACTGTGGTAGTTTGGGACAAAAAAGATGCATTTTAAAATTCATTAACATTTTAGTTTTATGAATATTTTATGTCTCTTATTTATTTGGCAATTTACTTGGTGTGCCTTTCGGACCGGAGAGGGTTCTTTTAACACAACATACAACATATTGTATATTTATTCATCCCACTTTATGCGTCCAACTGAAAAATCAACTGAAATGAAAGCAGTACTTATAATAATCACGAGTCATGTGCAACTCGACAAACAAAAGGCCACGCGCCACATAAGTGCCGGGAACGCAAGACCGCAGTCACTCCGAAACAAACATGTTTTAAATAAAATATTGGTCAGCTTCACAATTAACGCAACGAAAATATACCAAAAACTTCAGCATTGAGTTACGATAAATATTTCATGAAACGTCCGAATAAAAAACGATATCTGTCCACGTGAAGCGTATCATCGTTTCAATATTCAAATTGGAGGTCCCTCGATAGATCTCAGACATAGGCCACCATTAAACGTTGATAGCCAAAGAATACCTCACTTAGGGACCTCAGCCGACCCTTTTATCTGAAAATAAGCTTATCATGTTTATGGATGCGAACACTAAATGTATAGGTACGGTGCGGTGTGAAAAGGTGCCTACACGATAACACACTTCCATTATAAGATCGTAAGGTGGAAGGCGGGGTCGCCTATTCACACCGCAACGATTTGTGTCGGATGTACTCAGAGTTACACAACCGCAAACATCAATAACGAAGATCGAATTTTTCGTCGCTTGTGGTATTAAGGCATATTTGTTTTTCGTCATTTACGTTAACGTTTTTAAAAACAGATCGTATTTTGTGCTGTTCTCGTTTATGTGGAGTTTGGCTGTTGTTAAAAACGTTGTACTCAATTAAAAATACTGCATTTTTTATTTATATTGTTTGTTACTCTCAAATGTACCGTAATTATGTTCCGTTATATGATGAGGTAACAAAAAATCCCACTAGTACAGCTTTAGTAAATTAAGTTGCAAGCTCTAAAATAAAACATCGGCAAATAGCCCAAGTATGATACTTTTGTAGGTCGCCGAGAGCGGGCAAATATGATCTAACTGAACAAGATGGTCTCATTACACATTTGTCACGTACGCTGACACAAAAGTCCCGCTTGAGAGTTATTTCTTACTTCCTCGTTTTTTATGTTGCCAACCCACACTTTCATGTGTTACTGTCCATTCCGTGCAAGAATACGGCACCTTTTCCATTTCCTTCACAAGCCGTATAAAAAGTTTCGTCTTTTTCGGTCAAAACGGTTTGGCTTTCGTACTTTTATAACGAATTTATTCATCCAAAAATCTACTCTTGCCTTATTTTTTTAATAAAAGACAGCTTGTATAACAGCCTTAAGCTAAAAAGAACTTAAAACTTTACTAACAGAATTATTTTTGTTGTTTAATTAAACCACAAAAAGAACAAAAGGCGTTGAGATAAAACATTGTTATTATCTTTTAACAAATAAAATACTGTTGTAAATAAAATAAAGGAGCCGGCTAAATAAACAAGAAAGCTAATACTGTTTAAAAAGTTCGCTATAAAATAAACTAAGAATTTTGTAGCAATTTATCTACATTTTTTTAACGTCTAGGGTTGGTAGGAGGTCTAGATTTTTCGCATTAGTTACCTTGGGGGGTCAGGGGCGTACTTCGCCACGCAAGTAAGATTGATGTCTGATCCTGCCCTGACGAACAGTTCTGGTCCCGACAGTATCTCCGCCTTTGACACTGAAAACGAGAGATTATTACTATCTAGAACTTAGATAACATAATACATATTTGGTGAAGCGGTTTTAGTTGAAATTCAATGAACATTGTTGAAAGTAGGTTTAAATCCTAGCGAAATACAAAAACAATATCCGCTAGAATATTGTTGTTCACAAATACCATGATAAAGAAAATCAGGTATATATGAACATGATCATAATCAGCCTGTATAAAGTTTCCCACTGCTGTCAGCTGTGGCAGCCATTCAGCGTCCCTCTCTGGTAAGTGGGCTATACGTAATTTGTGTACGGAATTTATGTTTGGAATTTGAAGTTATGTTGTTAGTTTGTAGAAATATGTAACTAAGTTGAATACTAGTTCTTATTATAAACCGATTCATTATTTGTTTTAAAAATACGAAACAGTTAACTGAACTTTAACTATTAAATGTTTGTGTATTAACTGCATTGTTGTTGAAATACATACATCAACACAGTCCAGAAATATTTTAGTTATTCATGTATTTAAACAAAACTACGAAGAATGTCCTGTAAGACATTCTTGAAGACTTCTTCTTCTTGAAAATTAACAAAATATTGCACATTTCGATGTCAAGATGCTGTAGCATCTTGACATCGAAATGTGCAATATTTTGTTAATTTTGCTTTTCATTATATTATTTTGTTTCCTCGTAAGTGTATTGAAAAACGTTATCTTAGTCATGTGGCCATTTGTTACTGCAGTTCTCGGATCCATAAAACCCTCGCCTACGGCTCAAGTGTGAATTCCGCCTCAGCTGCAATAACAAAGTTTCCCCACTTGGATCAAAATGTTCAATTTTTATTTAAATTTAAATTTGGAATACAGTAAATAAACGTCATTTCAGCTGAAAGACGTCCACTGCTAGGCATAGGCCTCCCCCAAGTGTCGCCACATTGACCGGTCCAGGTCCACTCGCATCCAGCGGATTCCCGCAACCTTCACCAGGTCATCGGTCCACCTAGTGGGAGGCCTTCCAACGCAACTTCTTTCGGTTCGCGGTCGCCACTCCAGAACTTTTCGGCCCCATCGGCTATCCGTTCTGCGAGCAATGTGCCCTGCCCACTGCCACTTAAGTTTGGCAATTCTTCGGGCTACGTCGATAACCTTGGTTCTCTTGCGGATGTCTTCATTTCTGATTCGATCGCGCAAGGAAACTCCGAGCCTAGATCTCTCCGTTGCCCTTTGGGTGACTTTAAGCCTTCTGAAGAGGCCCATTGTGAGCGACCACGTTTCGGTCCCGTATGTAAATAAACGTGCCAGCAACAGATTACCGTTTATTCATTTCTTAGATGGCCAGTACTTTTAGACTTACGTTAAAAAATTGTGAAATATCCCTATGTCTGTTTTGAAATTGTGCTATCATAATAAATAATAATGCTCATTACTTAATTTTCACGAACAAATGCTGCTTGTTATTTATAAATTACATTGGTATTTAACGACGAACGTTGTGTTTACAGTTTTCAATGAAACTGTTCATATTTGGTTTTTTCCAATTAGTCCACTTGCATAATAAAATTGTGATGTGCTTTTTGATGACAGTTGAGTGTTAATTTTGTAGGCCTACAGTTTAAATTACATTAATACTAATATGGTACAAATCAACTGAAAATATACATATTTTTAGCTAATGCTTCACACTTCAGGTACACATAACTTCAAGCCTGTTTTGTCGGAAGAGTCAGGCACGGGTCAGAGTCAAGAATCAGGGTCAGTTTTAATTTCAACTGGCAATCTATTCGTAATATGTTTGTTTAAATATTTATTACGTCCGTGATTGGACCTGTCGTATTGTTTGGATCGGAATGCAAGACTGTGAAGAAGATTATTGTAGATGGATGAAAAAACAGTGCTTGTAGCGGAGATGAGAATGTTGATAAATAAGTAAGTGATAGAGTGACGGTTGATAGAGGAGAATGGAAGAAAAACATGTTGCGTCGACCCCAAGTAACATGGTACAAGGATAGGAAGTTGATGATGATGTATTAAGAGTCCTATTACATTTTTTTGGTAAATTCATGATTTTTGACGCAGTAATTCTCAGCAGCAGGAAGATATTTTAATTATTTGCTTATGAATAACGATAGTGCCATTCTCTTTCTTGTAAGTTGGAGTTACACATTTTCATTTTTCTTTTCGTGTAATTTACTATAAATATTTTACGAACTCAGTTTGCAAGAAAAACCGTCGTCGATGGAACTTTAACGCTCAAATTCACATAGCTACATTCAATTCTTATAAAAGCTAAAATTACTAAAAGATAAGTTGAATGTTTTACTTGTTTATTGGAGTTTTATAATTTCTTTAAATTCCTTGAGTTTTCACGGAAAAAATCGTAAAGAAATAGTAATTTAAGCCATAAATGTCTTAATTCAGCGTTCATTAAATTCCAAATAAACTCAATTTTATCAAACAAAAATACAATAAATAAAATTAAAGTACCTACTATAATTCTCAATTCACTTCGCTCCTCAGTCTCATGTCAGTCTCGTCTCTAATATTCGTCAATATCAATCGACAATCGTCCAAATATCGCTATTATTATCGATTCGTATACGCCGACCGAAATAATTTGATCCAGGAAGTAAAAAACAAAAATTTGCCTAAAAATTGTAATAGGACTCTTAAGATTGCTAAAACATTTTTTCATTCGGTTAACAAATGAGTATCTCGAATCATCATAATCTGCCTAGCCTTTTCCCAACTATGTTGGGGTCGGCTTCCAGTTTTACCGGATGCAGCTGAATACCAATATTTTAGATGGAGCGACTGCCTATCTGACCTCCACAACCCAGTTAGTACCGGGTAATACGATATCAATACGATATCCCTTGGTGAGACTGAATTTCAGACTTTTTTGGGCCTCTGACTACCTCACAACTGTCAAAGATCTATACAAATGACAGCCGGTACCAACGGCTTAACGTGCTTTCCGAGGCACGGAGGAAACTCGGTATGTAATGGGTGATCACCCATCCATAGACCAACCTAGGCAAGCACGGCTTAACCTAACGATCGAACCGAGCGGCTGTTATTATTTAGCCACGAGCTCCGAGCTCTGAGATGAGTATCTTGAATAAGGAGCTCAAAATTACAATTTGGTTACGATTGTTTGTACTTACATACAAGAACGAATTCAGACAATAGGGTATATGCATGATTTTTTTTATCACTCTAAACAAAGTGTATTAACATAGCGAACCGAATTAATCAGAAATAGCAAAGTCAAATTATTTTTTAATATCTATAAAAAATACTAAGTTTTAAGCATTTGAAACTGCTGATTAGACAGAGAGATCCGATACAACGAATGACGTTATTCGCTGCATTGACGTACAAAATCCATACTCAAGAGATAGAAACGAAAGTTTAAATGGTTATAACTTTTGTGTTGTTTGGCCGATTTGTGTGTTGTTTTCGCTTTTTGTCAGTATTTTTATAGTACTTTAACATTCCGTATCTAAATAAAAAAAACAATTATGCATATTCCCTATTGCTAGTTGCGTCAAGTTCTCTCTATTAGTGTGTTTAGAGTTACTCACACACACTCTTTAGCCTTTTCTAAGATTGGCCGGACATCGGTGTCTTGGCACCGCTGCTAAATCGATTTCCCGAGTCCCACGCATGGCGAGCTTAATCAGTATTATGTAGTTGCTTTGCCAAACAAAATACAAGATAAAATACTGATCAAAAGTAAAAAGGTCAGTGAATGCCTGAAATTTTAAAAAGGTAGGCAGGTGTTTTTACTAGATCAATTGGTAAAGGTCAGGTGACCTTTACCAATTGATCTAGTAAAGACCTCACTGATAGTTGAACTAAGAGTAATATAACATCACGCCTTGTAATTCCCGAAGGTTTGGCAGTGGTGTACCTAACAACAATGACACTTCGCCAGTTATGTTTAAGTCACATGTTATTGGGGGCGACTCTATTGCCATCAACCGGGCTCTAACCACTCCATGGCTCCCACTGAGAAATTCCTGATGGAATAACCCAATAATAGTTTGTTCGACCCGGGAATCGAACCCAGGACCGCATGTTCAAACGCAACTGGCGTTTGCAACCACTAGACCAACGAGGCAGTCACAGACAGAACAAAGAATATTATAATAATAGTACAAAGAATATTTAGTACAAACCATGAAATAAATAAATTTCGGTATTCTTAAACCGATTGCTCTGTTGTATAAAATCACCTTTTATTTTAAGAAACAGACGAGCATTTTTTCTATTACATTTATTTTATTGTTATTTCGGTCCATTAATCATCATTCATCACATAACTTGCTCGTTATTACATGGAACTTAACAAGAATCTACCGCAGTAATAGGGAATATGCAAGAAATACAAACTTTATTTATTTATTGGTTCAGTTCATAAAAACATTCTGGTACACTTGTTTAAGTTTCTATAACATCACTTATTTTACAATTTATTGTTTTATGTGGCTTGTTTTTGGTTGAAACGGAACGCACTCTCAAAACACGTCGTCCTCGATAACAGCGGTAGTGACGTCAAAGTCTATGTGTCAAAAAAACACTTTTATTTGAAAAGTAGTTAAAGTTTCTCTAAGATTTTATTATAATATCGTTATCGCTATTTTTGCTTGAATAAAGCAGATACAACTAGTAAAATTATTTAATTACGGCCAAAAAATTAGATCTAAACAAGGCAGATTGAGGTAAATGACGTCACAACATGGCCGCGGCAGTCAGGGACGTTTGAACTGTCATTGAAAATTGCAGGAGTTTAATATTATTTTTGAGCGACAAGCAGTAGTTGAACTTAACTTTTAATACTTTTCTTTGGTTTGTGTTTTATTTATGTAAGTAAAGAAAAATTACATGCATATTCCCTATTGTCCTCCAGACCAGATTTCCATAGAGGCCAATTACGGCAGAGACTCGCCATCAAAGTGGAAGTTATTGTAGTGCACGTTCTCATACTTGTGAGCGCTGACACAGGTGCACTTTAATCCCTTACTCAAAAAGTCCGATGAAACGGCAATCCGAGAATCGACTAGAGAGTGATCAGGCAAAGGAGCAATAGGAGGCTTTACATGGATAATACCAGCATGATGCTACGTAAGGTTAATTAGAGTAGCTTATTGTTGGCACGTTTGCCGCAGCTGCTGAGCGATTGACTGGTGCGCTGCGTATCGCGGGTTCAATCTCTGCACGGATTAAATACTTGTATGGCCTACACAAAGTTGTTCCGGGTCTGGCTGTTTGTGTATGTGAGTTTAAATGTACGCACAATACACAAGAAACTGTGGGGCAAAGCCAAAAAAATATATCTGACGTCAGAAAAGGCCTACCACAAGTTCATAGAGCAGTATTCGTTCTGCAGGACTCCATCTCTTCCCAAACTAAAGATATTATATGTATACGTAACGCTTTAAGAAGTGGTGGGAGGCCTCCAGTTCTGACGTCAGAAATCATTAAGCTGCTCGCGTCCCCTTCTTATTGGATTCATGATGTGAATAACAGAAACAGAAGCTGATTTATTATTAACGAAGATACTCACCAACAACAGTAAGTCGAAATGACAAACTGATCTTAGGCTCAGTGGACACTTGGCATTCGTAGGCACCAGAGTCGCGCGGCTGCGCGGGCGCCACCCGCAGCGTCCATTCATCGGAGCCGTCGGCGTGCAGCGCGGCGAAGCGCGCGTCACTGCTGTAGGTGTGCACGCCCACTGTCAGGATGTGCAGGTCGCGTTTGCGGATCCAGGATACCTGGGGACAATTTTGGACTTTTATAAAAAAGCATGATCTGTAGCGAGTGTAGCGACCTATACGGTAAGCTCTCAATCGATTGCATACTCGTGATACAGGCATCTGCAAACACAATTTGCCAAAGTGACAATGTCTAATGCAATATAATTGATAATAGCATAGTTACTGTTATTCCTTTATTTGTTTCTTTATTTATATTCAAATACAAAACACTATAAAAAAGATTTAAAAGATAAAAAATAGTAGCCCACCAGCGCTGGGAACAGGGTCCGAGCTGCCGGTGGTCGGGGCTCTTGAGAGAGGAACCTCCTAACAATAAGTGCCGTGTTCAGAAGTACTGCGTTCTGAATCAAGCCCTTGATCCAGCTGCCAAGCGAGAGCCTCTTAAGATGTTGGTCGAGGCTCTTGGCTATTAAGCCATTGGCCGAAACGACTATCGGCACAATTACTGCTGTATTCACGTCCCACATGTCAACAACCTCGCGAGCCAGATCTACGTAGATATTTGAATTATTTATCTTTTTCTTTTTCTCTGCTTTCACGAGGTTCTCGTCGTGCGGGACTGTTTATCAACAATCATTGTGCGACGCTCCAATCGATCTATCACCACAGTGTCAGGCCTATTGGCAACAACAGTCCTGATAGCATATTTATTGGTGCGTAATTGTTGCATAGTGTGACATGACCTTATCGAAAGCGATGCTGTGGGCACCCACCGGGCAGTTTGCCCAAACAATATTCTTAGTCAAACCATTTTGTTGAATTGTGTGAAGATGACTGTTTTGTTTAAAATTGATTAATCCAGTCCGAACTGGTCGTTGTTGTGATAGCATCATAATAATGCTCTGAGTACAAATTCATTTAAAGGTAGGGTAGGTCTTTAAAAAGTATCTACACTTTTGGCTATGATACAGTAAAAAAACTATGATAAATCAAATAATACCTGACTATTTACAGAATAAAGGGAGGTTTATATTTGTACTAAAGTTCCAGCAAATCAATTTGTTATGTTACTTTAAGATTTCACTGGACTAAAAATTACCTATCGAAACATAAATCCTACTCAATAGAACAACCTAACAAAAAACAAAACCGGTTCAATACTAAACTATTCTAGCGTAAAATTAGGGACCTATCCAAGAATTTCTCAATCGAAATTATTGGAGAATTACCCGTCTGTAATTTAGTGCTTATTATTGAAATGCCTGTGAGTGTCCCCAACCTAACCTACATATCTACGTTACATACCTTTGACGTTTCAAGTTAGAATGAATACTTAATTACGACCCTAGTGTGTATTTTCATTTGGTATATTTATAACTTCTGAGGTGTAAGGTTCTTTTAATTAATTTTGGGCCTCCAGACTGATTGGCTCATAAATTAAAAACAAAACTGTTCGAAGTTTTAATTAGAAATCGCATTTCGTTTACCTATATAGGGCAAGGAGGTTGTAGTGTCTCGTTTTATGTCAGTACCTTGTCAGTATTCTCGGTTGGGTGAGTTTATGTAGTCCCATGAAGCAGAGCACCGCGTCAATTTGTATGAAACCTTTATGCTCTCTGTTCATTTTATTTGCTTGTTATACAGAGCATACAACATACAAGTGGTTCTCAAAATAACTTTTCCGTTTTTAGATTAAACAGTCATTGCGCAATCAATCGTTGAGGTTGTTTTTGTACGGTAAACGTCTTACATAAACACACTCAATGGCACAGACTTCAGAGCTCCGCCGTCTGCTTCTGCTTCACCATGTACTTACATCATATATGTACATAACATAACATCACGCCTGTAATTCCGGACGGTTAGGCAGAGGTGTACCCAATAGAACACCCACACATTACGCCAATTATATTTAAGTAACAGTGGGTAAGCCTATTGACAACAATCTGGCACAAATCCAGTCTCCGCGGCTACTACTGAGAAAATAATTTCTCGGTAGTAGCCAAACGGCAAAGACGGACGGCGGACGGACAACGCGGACGGACGGCGGACGGACAACGCGGGCGGACGGCGGACGGACAACGCGGACGGACGCGGCGCGGACGGTTGGTCGGGCAAAGTGTTAAGTATTGGGTTTTCCCATCAGGAATGATGGGAAAACTCGATAACACTCTGCCCTACCTGGGAATCGAACCCTGGACCTTATGCTCAGCAGTCGCGCTTGCGACTACTAGAGCAACGAGGCAGTCACACATTTTAACACATCATAAATTCAGTCTTCATAAAATAAATAACTGAGTACAAATTGTTATTCACGCTGCTATTTCGCGCTTGGCATCTGCAGCTTATTAATCTTCAATAAACTTGCGACAGTCTGACACAACGGGCTCTCTGATACGCAATGCGCCGCTGCGACGTGTTCGCAGTAAAATATTTATTAATTGACATGTGATCTTGTTTATCTTGGTCTCTGAGGGATACCTCGTGCGGTGTACTTGATCGGGTGTTAATGAACGTTACCCGTTGGTAGTTATTTATGGTTCTTTAGAGATAAGTCTTTACAGGTTTGGTTTCGTACCAATCATGTAAAGACTTATGTCAGGTTTTTTATTGGAAATGGATAGCAGTTTTTTTATCGTTTTGAGTGACAAACTACTCTATACTCTGCAAGGGTTTCTTTTTTTAAGAAATTAAATCTTTCTATGGAGCCTTTACCCAGCATTGGGACTTACTAGTCAATTGAAAAAAAAAATCTTTTGATCGCTCAAGTTCGCAAAGGTGAACTTTGTATATTAAAATATGAACCACTTAAACTTAAGTCCACTTGAACCCAAATAAATAATTCTCAAAGTACCTAGTAGCTACATCAATTCAAGTAACTTCTGTATAACCTACAAGAACCCAAATGAAATTTAACCATTCCCATTTTATTCAAAGATAAAAGTTTGCTACGAATGTGAAATTGCGGGAAGTAAACTTTTACAGCAATAATTTTTGGTAAACCTCCCGGTCTTAATTCTCAATAAGCTCTTCCAAATTCAGGCTCTATAAAATTCGCAGCCTAAGACCTGGATCACCATAAATTTCCGCCACGTAAGCGTAAATTTGATAAATTCGTTAAGAACAATTAAGAAGGAAAATAAAAAGCCGTTGTAATTTATGAGGCTCTCGTACTACAAAGTAATCGTTGGCTGGTTCGAGAGCTTCGAGTTGTTCCTATTTTTATGTGGCTGCATCGAGAGAGTTTCATTCGGAATTTGTATTCGAGACTATTCGCTGCGAGGTTTTAAAACTTTCTTCGTGGCACGGTTTAAAGCGTGGCGGAGACAGAACTAACTGGATATAACTGGAAACCCCCTAACCATTCTTTCTCGCAGCGCCGAAGTTTTTATGGGTCAAGCCTAGATCAAGTAGGATTGAACTCGTTGTCGAATAAAATGGAATGTTATTGTCACTCCCCTCGCTGTGTTATGCAGATTGTAATTGATTGAATCATGGATTTAATTTAAAGCAAATGACATCTTGAAATTGGTTTAAGGTTTATACAATTTACCGTGGCCCCGGATCACAAAGGGCGATGAAGGAACATGGATGTGTTTTAGTCAGTAAAAGTCTGACACTCCCTCCTGCTCCGCTCAGAGCGGGAGGAGTCATTTGATGATTTCCCATCCGAAAAAAAAAAAACGGTTTATACAATTGAGCTTGGATAAAATGGTATACGAGTTTATTACCTTGTTTGACATTATTAACTTCAACAATTATTGATTTGATTTACCTCAATTCTATAAATCTGATTGATGAGGAGGTTGGATAACATGATTAGTCTCAAAATTTTATTGTAATCGAAAACTGATGATAGGTTAGTATTTCCTTGAATACGATATACAATGCAGGCTAAGGGCAGCTAGTCGCCAGAATCTTGAAACGACAGCATTGCATAACTATCCATACATTGGATTTTCGTTCGAATAACCCGATAACTTTTAAAATTCTGAGCAACAAAGTTCTATAAGCAGCTCTATTCTATTGGTTTGCTTTATAACCGTTGGCGTTAGTGAGCTGTGCTAATTACAAAATAGTGTTAACTGTCCAATACGTAAGTAGACCTCGCATGCGAGGGTTTAGACAAATTGATTGCAACTTTATTTGTGTTTGCAGTGCATGCAATTTATCTGTCGACCAATTTACGTAATTTTTAACTGAAGTGCCATCGCACGTATTTTACCCACTCGTATTTTAGTTTGATAAAATAAATCTATATTTGATGAACAGCAAACATTTTAGTTCAATTTGAAGTGATACAGCATCGAATCAATTAATACAGCAATTTTTCGTGAGCACACATAATGAAAATAGAAAACTCTTTTACACTGAATACTTTATCTTGTAAATGGATCACTAGATAAAATGTGAGTGGAGTAAAGTGAAGTGAATCAGCGCAATCTGCGGCTCGAATGAGTCAGCCCTTCGCTGGCAATTTGGCCACCATTCACGCGCCGCTCACATCGGAAACCACACAGAAGATTGCCCACTCCTCTGAATAGTTCCCCACGTTCCCACTAGAAAGCCAACCTTTAATGTCTTTCACTAATCTTTAGCCCACTTTCTGAAAAGAGGATTAAATATTGAATCCATACGAGGTAAGTTTTGGCCGTGAATTGCGACGGCTGTAACCGCGTTTGACCCAAATGCCATTTTTGTTGAACAAGGACAGAGTAGTTAATGAATTCGCGATGATAATAATTATTGTTAAAGTCATCAAATTAATTAATTAAAACGTCAAGAGCATGTTATTAATAACCAGTACCAATAATAATTACACAAGATTCCCAATGAATATTCATGAAATTTACAAATTAACTGATGAGGTTATCTGAGCCTGATTAAGTAATTAGAGCCAGACGAGATATTATGAAACTATACAAACACTTGCTGGTTGTTTAGAAGATTGTGGGGCGAAATTAGCTCGACCGCTCCCGGCACGAGTTAAGATCGGCCTTGAAAACTTAAACTCACTTTGGCCACAATTGTCAATTTCGTACAAAAGTTATCAATCTCGATTCGTGTTTTTACCCGACGACGGCGAAGCCAAAAGGAAGGGTTAAAATTTTAACAGTCTATGTATGTTTGTATTTACGTACCTATGTACTTCCGTAGCGCCTTTTTTGTTTTTTTTTTTTCGGATGGGAAATCATCAAATGACTCCTCCTGCTCTGGGCGGAGCAGGAGGGTCTCAGACTTTTACTGACTAAAACCCATCCATGTTCCTTCATCGCCCTTTGTGTTACGGGGCCGCGGTATCTCTTTCGAACAGTCCCGAAACCCCGGTAGGCATCGGTCCTTGCAGCCCCTTCCTTTTTGCTGACTCTCTTAGAGGCGCGCGTGGAACACGAACGCGCCGTCGACTCGGCCTGTCGTCATGAGGACGGACGGTGAGCTAGCCCGTAGCCCACCGTCCACAGGCCCGTGCCTACGGTGGCCCCCAACGCCCGGGGCGTCTCCCGCGGCGACCATTCATCCGATATTGATGAATAAGGTGTCAATCGATTCGTTATATGTGTAACATAGGCTAAATTTTAACCGACTTCAACAATAGGAAGAGTCGATTTTACCTTGTACACTTCGATTTTAATTAGAGCGTAATTTTTCGGTAGTCGGGTTATTTACTTTTAGTATACCACACAAATTCTTGTTATTATTGTCACCACTTCTAACATTCACCTCAGTTGGGATCCCTTCTTTTTGCATAATGTTCTTTTTCCTAATATACTTTGGCATAACTGTTTTGGCATAATTTGTTTTGCCATTATAATACTTTGCCAATTTTTTTTTGGCATACAGTTTATTTTGGCATAATCGTCTTGAAGGCAGAGGCTTGTTTTGGCATAAATTTAATTCGAATAATATTACTAGGCATAATGACTATAAGCATAATAGTATTTAGGCATACAATTAATAGAAATACTGGGAAAAAATTTGAGTTATTTTTACGTATTTATTTTGAATTATAAATTCATTAAGTTGTGCAACAAAAGTTAGTGACAGAAACGAATTGCTGCAAAACCGACTCCACGTAGTCGTGTCTGCCCTACCCCTACAGCCTTACAAATAAAAATGTGTTATACCGCATTTATACCATTCTTATACCATATATAGCTATAACAGGTATAACTTAAGAATAAGTCGAGAATATTTTCTTACAAATAAACCAGGTATATCTTTGTTATAACAACGCTTCCGTTATATCAAAATGCACGATGTGGCAACAGCGCGACCGAAGAGAAACTAGCAGAAAAAAAGCAGTTTGTCTATAAAAACTGTATGGGGACCCTTTGTCAAATTGACGATTCTCGACCTTTTTTTTTGTTCTATTGTTTGCGCGTGGACTGAGTCAATACAGTTGTAATTGAATTTGTTTATTTTTGTGGATAGAGAAATATAATTTAGAAACTGTATATTAAAATGGCTAAGAGAGACCGATCAATAACCTGGGAGAACGATTAGAATATATTTCTTTAGTATAGGGCGTAAATAATATCTTTATTTACGTCCCCAACCATATTGACATCATACCTCCGCACGTGTCCATATTGAGAGATCTACCAATGGTCTAAAAACGTTACACCACCTTTAGAAAATTAGTATTTTAACCGTAACTGCTCATCGCTATTTGTATCAAAAGGATTTTCTCTTTTTTTAATATTTTAAGTTTTCTTTGAACCTGCATTAGATAGATTTAGAATGATATTTACTGGTTCTACTTCTTCTATTGCATCTAATTCCATAATCAAAACGAACGTAAAATAATTAAATTCGCGTAAACAAACACAAACCGTGGTATTTTTAAGGTTATACTAGCTTTATACAAGGGTGGAGGCGCGCATAACTTCGGAATAGCGGTTGTATGAATACAAATGTCAAAGTTATACCTGTTATAAGCTATGCTTTGTTTATTTGTAGACATTTTGTCATTTTGTCTTTGTTTATTCTCGAGTATAACTTTATACCACGTTTATTTGTAACGCTGCTAGAGTGTAATCTAAGCCCGCGTAGGCGCGGAGGGGCGAGGCGGCCCGCAAGCTAAGGAGCAGGTGGTGAGCGTAAAACACATCTGCGACGATAAGCTCGCATGGGACCGCCGGAGCCCTGCAGCGCCGGAGCCCTGCAGCGTTGGAGCCGTGACAGAAACCATGCCTGCTGCGTGTTGCATACTGCACGGTTGCTTGCTGCATGCTTGCTTTCATGCTGCATGCTTGCTGCATAATTTATGCGTAAATAAATTATGCCTAAAAATGTTACGCTTAATCATTATTATGATTAGAGAAATTATGCTTAAAAAAAACATGCGTAAGCTGTTATGCGTAAACAATGTTATGCGAACATATAATTAGGAGTAACAAAAGTATGTCAAGTTATATTAAGTCTTAAAATTTTATTCAAATGGATACCACCCCTCAGTTGCTACCTCATAAAGTTAGATTTTCTATCGGTCCTAGTTTCAAAAAGCGTGTCTATTTTTTCACTAATACTGGCCTAAAAGCGCTTTCGGTTAGCTTTTAGTTTGGAACCCATTTATTCGCTAAGTGTTTACCTTTCTATAAATAAATGTTTAAATATTTCAGAAGTTACTTTCATTCCCAGCCAAAAAACTAGCGACAAATTGGAGAATATAATCAGCAGACGAGCTCTGGATTGTGAGATCGTAACAATACGTAGGCCTTCACAATGTAGATCTATACATACTTGTGTATCTAAGAGGGGATCTATTCATCGACTGAAGCTAGTGCCGAAGCATTCCATACCACATATACTATAATAAACTAGCTTTTGCCCGAGTTTTTGCCTGCGTCATGGTCAAAAATATACCAAACGGAGGCGTTTTAAATGTAGCCAATAACACTTGGGAATTATGTGGCTTTCTATTAGTGAAAGAATTTCCGGAATCGGATCTGTAGTTCCACGTGCAAACGTTACATGTTTTTATCATTAATATAGATGAAAAATTATAAAATATCAAAGAGGGTTAAAAAGTTTTCCTTCAAGCGAAGTTGTGATTATATTCAATGCCGAAAGACGTCACGATTTTCTATAGCAGCGGCACGTGTACAATTAGTATTTTCGTTGATTGAAATTAATATTGTTTCAAAACTTTATTTACAGTAGACTGGAGGTAGTAGGAATGTTTGGACAGGATATATGTACTAAATATTCCTGTCCACAAAAGGCAAGTGATTTATCTTTCACGTTAACGTATATTAGGATTTACATAAATATGTGGAGCTTTATATTTATTGGACTAAAGAGATAATATTTCAAAAGGCTCGCGGAGGACATCTCATTTGTGTTCATGATTGATTAATCCTCTGTTTGGTGTACATTTGTCAACGTAATTGGAAATATAAGTGGTTAAAGCAACTACCTACCGATTTTCGTTGTTACGTTTTTGCGTCGCCTTTTTTGCGATAAGAGTAAAATTGTGCAATGGGGAATTTTTCTGTGCTTTTTATAAACGAACTAGATGGCGCTGATCAATCTTGGGAATAATAAAATGGCTCGTTTTTATGTCCACAAAGCCTTAACTGAAATACGGAGGAACCTAAGCTTGACTCGACGCACCAGGAGTTTAGACGTAACGCAAAAACACTCAGAAGAACAATAGCAAAAACCTTGTAATTCAGTTCAGTGATGCAAAATAACAGTAAGTCTGACAACCAGTCTTACCAAAGGGTATCGTATTACCCGGTACTAACTGGGTTGTGGAGGTCAGATAGGCAGTCGCTCCATGTAAAATACTGGTATTCAGCTGTATCCGGTAAAACTGGAAGCCGACCCCAACATAGTTGGGAAAAGGCTAGGCAGGTGATGATGATGATGCAAAATAATAGTAGACTTTTTAGATTAAAAATGTTTGACAGAAAAAAGGTTATCTACAGTTCTTACTTATACAACAATGAATATTACTATACAATGAGTTTGACATGTGTCTAGGTGTTTTTTTTGCCCTGCTAAAAGATTTTACCATTGACCTATAATATAATACGTAGTAAATTCTTTTTTCATTGGATTTTCCTAGAACGCCATTAAAAAAAAAAAAAATCCAAAGCTGATTAGCGCCATCTATTGATATATACTGAAGTGTTGTGACAAACGTCCGTCAGTGGAAAATTCCTCATTGCGAGCCAATATTGATTTTAGCTGGGTTAAACATTGAAAAGGGTGGTACGAAAGATGAGAGAACAGCAACATTTTTTTTCTACAAGACTTACAGGCGAGAGTTTAACATACATAAACATCTCGCCTGAAATCCCCGAAGAGTTAAGCAGAGGTGTACTTAATAGTACACCCACATTTCGCCAGTTATGTTTAAGGGGCTGACAACACCTAATTTGTTGAAATTGATGTTATTTAAGCAGTTTTTTAAGAAAAACTGTTTGTTCTAGCACGGCAAAAAAAAAATATGTTAATATTGATCATATTTCAAAGACGTTGGACGACTCAATACATATTTTTACGAAATCAGCTCGATAGAAAATAATTGCAAAGATTGGTCTTAAAATCATCATTAACGGTCATATGTCTTTATTTTTTTGACGTATGGGTCTGCAATTAAAAACATGAAATCAACATATTCATACCTAAACCGCTAACGAGTCATATTTCACAAATAATCCATACTTTTTTTATATCAATATTTATTCATTATTTTCTTCTAAAACCTGGCCGCCCAGTAATAGTGACGTCTCGTTTTCTCCCATACAAATAGACAGTGTGCGCGATTTTGGTGGTAACAGCGCTTTAAGGCCGGGATCATCCAAAATTAGCAACTCTATTCGTGGTGGTTCAAACTTCGTTTGAAATAATGTTAGAATGAAGTTCTAATCAGCTTGCACTACAAAGTGGTTGTTACGTCGATTACTGCGGGCCGAACAGTGCGAAATGAGTGGTTTTAAATTTGTTATAATGAAAATAATACATATTTTTAAAAGTAACCTCAGAATAATGTGGACAATGTAATTTCTCATTTTTCAGTGTTTATTTTTTATTTATAGTTTTAATAATCTTTAAGTAAAACTTGAAAATAGTCATAAACTTATCTATCTTTGCATGTTTTTATGATCGAGAGAAGTAATAACTATCGTGTTTTGAGTCTAAGAATAATCAAGGACAGTTCATGAACAACAACATATATTTTTTCTGGGTTAAAACAACGACTATTTCATACCTTAGACTCAACCAAAAGCAGGTCGATCAGATAAACCGGGCACAAATCCAGACTCCGTGGTTGCTACTGAGAAATGCCTGATGGAAAAACCCAACAACAATTACCCGACTCGGGAATCGAAACCAGGACCTCACGCTCAGCAGTCGCGATTGCCACCACTAGACAAACGAGTCAGTAAGGAGGCGAGTGTTTTTTGCTGAAAAAGTAATTTCTAGAAAAATCAGAATTAAATATTTCGTTTAGTCTTGGAATGCCTGATGAAAAGACGGCCAGGTTATCGAAGAACATTGAATTCAGACAAGTTTCCCGATTTATTATTTAAGCTATTTGCAGTACTCGAAATCACGGAGGGGTCGCAACTAATAGGTAGCATACAGGGTGTAAAAGACCTCATCACGAAGCCGTCAACCAAGCATTCTGTACATCAAACTAAGTAACTTTACGCAAAAATTATTGCTGGGAAACGACTTTTTTTTGGGGTGTAAAATCATGTTTTGTGGTAGAACTCAAGGTAACGCACTCAAAATATTGTGCTGATGGATAGATTGAATAGTAGGTAGGTCGTGGAGGTGTTTAAAGTAAAATCTTACATTAAAAATTTGTATTTAAAAAAAAAGTTGGAACTTTGACCCCCAATATCTTCGTAACTAGAAGGTTCGAAGGTATGGTGTAGAACAAAAAAAATATCGCAATGACGACGGGGAGAACAAGTGCCTTTCGGCTTCGTTAAGAGGTGTTTTACACCCTTTATATGTTACGGGTAAGGCGAAGAACTAAAATGAGGTTTACCCGGGTACACTTAGCATTACCCATGTTTTTTGGGTAAAGCCTGAATAATCACAATAGTTATTTATGCAACTGTTGTATAATGAGGGGTATTAAAACACGAATGTGGGTTTATCACACGAGGCGAAGCCGAGTGTGATAATAGTATCACATTAGTGTTTTAATACCTAATTATGTACAGTTGCATACAAGACTTTATCTACATCCATGATATGAATCCTCCATAAAAGGTTCTGAAACCATAGGATGTTGCAGTGTTGCACAGATTGTTGTAAGAAGTCTATGTAAATTCATGGAAAGTTTAATTGCTGAGTATTTAATACAAACAAACCATGTCTAAGTAATAATATAATTATTAACATTTTGGATTATACAATTATTAACATGCACAAAGCTTGTATCACTCATTTTTGTAAACAACAAAGTACTTAGTGCAATACTAATATCCAAATATCGAACAAAAATGGCGGGGTACGAAGTGAATTCGAATTAACCTACAAGTTTTTTTTTAAATTACGGCGCTGTGGTAGTGAATCGCACGTGCTAGACAATGTTCTTTTTTTAAAAACGAGTTGCATAATGAAATTCAGTACAACATTATAACACCCGTTTGGGTGTTATAATGGTTATTATGACACTGGCTGTTTTAATGTTGGCCATAAGTTAACTGTTTCAGATACTTTTATATAGGATTTATAGCATGGGTGTAGATAAAAATAAATATAGCATGTGATGGTCTAGCTTTCTTTTTACTGGCGATTTGATGCAACCTATTTGGATGCAGCGCTTGCCGGCCGCTGCCACGGCACCGCTCGCTACGCTCGCTCGGCTCGCTCGCTTTGTGTCACAGTTCTAACCTAACCTTACCTTACACTATCCTAAACTTCCATTACTTGTTGGTGTGCCCTACCAATAAAAAAGGTGTTACCGTAATTTGGCTTTTACCCGTAACATAATTACTTTTCAAAACCGGGTAAACCTAGGTTTACTTCTTATTCTAGCATTATAATTGGCTCCCATTTTCAGAGCTAATTAGTATAGAGTTGTAATTATTTGATAGTCTTCGATTACCGTTTGATATTGAAAATCACAAATGATTGTCGGCAGTTGTTTGAGTGAGTAGCAAATTAATGAGACTGTGAAAATTTAATTAATTAATTAGTTGTGTTGCGTGTAGTGTATATTGTTACAGTAGAGATCTTTTCATAGTTTCAGTGTTTCATTGTTTATTCATGGTTAGGTTTCCACCTCTAGAATTAGTAGGTTGGCATATAACTTATTTTCCTGAGATTTGTTAGATAATTACATTCGGAGCTAAAACGTCACGACACGTTCGTTCGTTCGTTTCTTATTTGATAATAAGACTCCATATGGATATGGATATGGAGGAGCTCGTGGCTAAATAATAACAGCCGCTCGGGTCGATCATTAGGTTAAGCCGTGCTTGCCTAGGTTGGTCTGTGGATGGGTGACCACCCTTACATACCGAGTTTCCTCCGTGCCTCGGAAAGTACGTTAAGCTGTTGTTCCCGGCTGTCATTTGTAGATATTTGACAGTCGTTAGGTAGTCAGAGGCCCAAAAAGTCTGACAACCAGTCTTACCAAGGGGTATTGTATTACCCGGTACTAACTGGGTTGTGGAGGTCAGATAGGTAGTCGCTCCATGTAAAATACTGGTATTCAGCTGCATCCGGTAAAACTGGAAGCTGAACCCAAAATAGTTGGGAAAAGGCTAGGCAGATGATGACTCCATATTATGAAATTGGGTTCATAACATAATGTAACGCCAGTAATCCCTAGGTTGAGGCCACAGATATAGATAGTATCTGTGGGTGAGGCAGAGGATACCTAGTAAGTGGTCACTTTTCACACACTTCCACATTTCGCCAGTAATGTTTAACTCTAATACAGGATGACTTTTTTACCACTTTCCAAAAAAAATGGGTATAATAGGTGAACGGAGTAGAAGCAAATGGCATACTTAGTTTTTTTTTTTGAACAAAAAAATGTTTCTAGATTTCTTTTTCTTTGTTCTAATATGAAAAGTTTACTTGAAAGTAGCGTTTTTTGATGTTTGATGATGGATCCATTTTTTTCTAAGCTGTGGAGAAAACGAAAAAAAAAAACTGGGTATGCCTTATGGTCTACTCCGTTTACCTAATATACCCATTTTTTTTTGGAAAGTGATAAAAAAGTCATCCGGTATAAAGGAAGCGAGCGTATTGCCATCAACCGGGCACAAATCCCGACATTGGGTTCATCAGATTTTTGTTACTTATCCCCCATAATCAAGTGTGAATATAAACTTGACCAGATGATGCCACGAAAAAAACAGTAATATTGGACGAGCTACTTAATAAGTGCACGAACTTTCTTACAAATTGTTAGGGGCAAAGAAGTTAAGTGTTCCCAGATGTTCCCTTCTTGATTAACACTTCGTCCCGATTTCAGAACCCACATTTTTTGCTGCCCCGATTTCTTTATATCGAATCTGACAATCAATACTAGGTGACACATCTGGGTGTTGGAGTAATCATAACGTAACATCACGCCTGTAATCCCCGGAGGGTTGGGCAGAGGTGTATGTAATTGTAACAGACACCGAGCTCCACTGTATTCTGAATGATAATTAGCTATACAACTCATTTGTAATCACACTATAATAATAATAAAGAAAAGAATAGGCCCGCACAAGGCGGAAAAGGTATAAACTTTATTAAGACAACATATTGTGACATATCATTACCTTATATGGTAGCGAAAATGATAGTTTCATGTTAAGTCAAAAAAGGTTACCATATATGGTTACGAAGCAACACATCGCGTGTTGTGGGCGGAGCCTCCGACGACGGTCGAAACTTGACCGACCTGAGAAATATTGGGAAAGTCCATTATAAGGGCAACGATGGGCCAGAGGGTCCCGAGTACAGCGAGGCCCCACCACGACTTGCGATGTGATGTTTTTGTATAAGAACAGGCGACCAAATCATTCAGTACAGTTATACAGTTCTTCCTATTTACAAGTGTTTAGTTTTAAGTGTTTATTGTGAGTCCCACGTGCCTTATGTATATTTGTGTTATTATGTTCTTGTGATTATTGTGTTCTTGTGATTACCTATTGTGTAAATCAGTTTGTGTTAAGTTATGTGCCCGCTCTATTGTAACAAGTAATTAAAAGTGTTAAATCATCGAAGAGTTTTGATTCCAAGTAAATCCCTTAGCCACCTGAGCTATCGAAGAAGGGAATAAATAAATAAATACAGTCCACCCATAACACTAATAGTACACCCACAGTTACGTTAAGGTCTCATGTTATAGGGGGCGAGCCTATTGCCATTAACTGGGCACAAATTCCTGATGGGAAAAACCCAATGACATTTTGCCCGACCTGCGAATCGAACCTAGGACCGACCACTAGACCAACGAGTGGAGTAATCTAGATTTGTAAAAAGTTCATCATCTGCCTAGCCTTTTTCCAACTATTTTGGGGTCGGGTCGGATGAAGCTGAAGACCAGTATTTTAAATGGAGCGACTGCCTATCTGACCTCCACAACCCAGTTCAAGTATGAACTGGGTTGTGGAGGTCAGATAGGCAGTAGGGTAATACGATACCACTTTGGTAAGACTGGTTGTCATACTTTTTGGGCCACTGACTACCTGTAACGACTGTCAAAAATGGACAAATGACAGTCGGGACCAACAGCTTAACGTGCTTTCCGAGGCATGGAGGAAACTCTGTATGTAAGGGTGGTAACCCATCCACAGACCAACCTAGGCAAGCACGGCTTAACCTAAAGATCGACCCGAGTGGCTGTTATTATTTAGCCACGAGCTCCTCAAAAATTGTAAAAAGTTATTAAGGTAAGGTAATATTTCATGATGTACCCTTTAAATTGAGTTATTTCGAGTGTTAAAAGACTTTGGGTAATGTCAAATTAAAACGGCTCAACATACAGCTTAATTTTGGAGTTAAAATAAAGCCTCACTGTCACATAGGAGACTTAATTTTTAATTAACTTTTGTAAATGGCACTGTGTTATGTAGTAGCTTTTGTAACTGACAGATACACTTTAATTTTATGTATGTTGAGGAGTTGTTCTCTTGATGTCTAAAAGTCTATATGTATAGTAATTTTTTTTTCAATACACTTCCTCGAAAACTGGTCCATAACGCACTACGATTAGGTACAACATGCAATGTATTTCACACGGGTGCGATTTTTTCCACTTTCCCGCACGTGTGCAGGAATGAAAATTGCCACAGATAACTATACCTATACTTAGTCCAAATTGGTTCAATGCCTATAGTCTGAGGTGAATGTTTTTTTTTTAATGTTTGCAAAGCACTACGCGTCTTTACGGCATAAATATTTTTTGAATATTCAAATTGTGTTTATAAATTGAATATCATAGATAAACATGATTATTTAAAACTAATAGTTACTTTTATACACCATCATCTGCCTAGCCTTTTCCCAAGTTTTATTGGGGTCGGCTTCCAGTCTAACTAGATGCAGCTGAATACCAGTATTTTACATGGAGCGACTGCCTATCTGACCTCCACAACCCAGTTAGTACTGGGTAATACGATACCCCTTGGTAAGACTGGTTGTCAGACTTTTTGGGCCACTGACTACCTGTAACGACTGTCAAAGATCACAAATGACAGCCGGGACCAACAGCTTAACGTGCTTTCCGAGGCACGGAGGAAACTCGGTATGTAATGGGTGGTCACCCATCCACAGACCAACCTAGGCAAGCACGGCTTAACCTAAAGATGGACCCGAGCGGCTGTTATTATTTAGCCACGAGCTCCACTTACTAAACTACTACTACACAAATTGTTTGTTACTTTTATATACAAATTAACATTTATTTGTGTTCTGAATTCAAAAATATAACATAAATCTATTTTTTATATTAGGCTGTCTAGTGGCTTCATACCATTGCCTCTCTTTCAACCTGGCGAGACCAAAGCGCGAAAAAAAAAAGAAAATTTAAATCATAGTTCCATAGTTCCTGACAAAAAAAATATTCGTTATTTTATTTTATTTCTTCAAAAGTGTATTGAAAAACGTCGTTTGATACACGTGGACATTTTTTATTGCAATTCTCGGCTCAAAAACACCCTCGCCTACGGCTCGGGAGTTATAATTCCGCCTCGATTGCAATAACAAACTTTCTCCACTTGTATCAAAATGTACTATGTCAATACACTTCCTCGAAAACTGGTCCATAACGCACTACGATTAGGTACAACATGCAATGTATTTCACACGTGTGCGATTTTTATCATTTTCCAACACGTGTGCGGGAGTGAATATTGCCACAGATAACTATACTTATACTTAGTCCAAGTTGGTTCAATGCCTATAGTCTGAGGTGAATGTTTTTTTTAAATTCCGGCAAAGCACTAAGCGTCTTTACGGCGTTAAATATTTTTTGAATTTTCAAATTGTGTTTGTAAATAGAATTTCATAGATAAACATGATTATTTAAAACTAACAGTTACTTTTATAAACAATTTAACATTTTTTGTGTTCCAAATTCAAAAATATAAAAAAAAGTATTTTTTTTATATTAGGCTGTTTAGCGGCTTCATACCTTTGCTTCTCTTTCAACCTGGCGACAGCAAAGAGCGGAAAAAAAGAAAATTTTTAAAAACGTCGTTGTGCAGTTCTCGGCTCAAAAGCACCCTCGCCGACGGCTCGGGAGTTAATTACGCCTCGGATGCAATAACAAACTTTACTGTATCAAAATGTACTATTGCTGAACACTGGTCAAGTGAGATTTGTTTTTTCTATTTCGGTAAAACCGACAGCGGGTTTAATGCAGTGTTTGTTTTCTGAAAGACGTTTTAAGTTTTTTTTTTATAATGTTACAGCACTATGTTGAGATACAAGCCTTTTGGCTTCGTAGGACCAATTTCGTTTGTTTTTTTCTTATGTTTACTTTTATACACATGACATCGATTTATTCTGCGCAACACGTGTAAAATTCCGAAACTCGACTCACGAGGCAATCAAAGAATTAGACATCTTGTCCTTTAACTCTTAGATTATTGTAGGTCAATGTGGGCCATCATCAGTGCACTTACTTTTAATTATTCAAAAGTTTAAAATAACTGTTTTATTTTAATTTATCTTTGGTACTTTTAACTTCTCTTTGAAGCGTGTTATTAATATTTTACTTGTATTCTGTAAATAACGCTGCTGATTACATAATTATTAATTTTAAGTTTTATATCTCTATGCTTTATTATGTAATTGTTTGTTGTTCCAAATAAAATAAAATATAATTTTGTTTTACTGTTAATTTAACCATTTTTTTTTGTTTTGTCCTGTGCATACTAATAAATCCTTGTTCTTTCTTTCTTTTAGTTAGGTAGAAACACTTTTAGGTAAGCAAAATAATTTAGAGCAGTGGTGGACCAGAGGACATGGCCGTCGTTAAGATAAGACACAGGCAAACTTAGAATATTTCAGTCCTACATAACTTGAAAAAGAGAGCAGCGGTGGCGCAGTGGTGGCGGCCCCAACTTACGAGCAGTAAGTCGTGGGTTCGAACCCAGACAGGCGCATTACTTTGTGAAATTTATTTCATCACCACTGCTCTCAAAACAGTGAAGGAAAACATCGTGAGGAAACTGGCATGTCCTAACCAAAAAATTCGAAGACATGTGACATCTACCAACCCGCACTGGGCCCGCGTGGTGGCTTATAGCTCGCCCGCTCATAGAGAGGAGGGCTGTGTCCCAGCCGTGGGAACATTAATAGGCTGATGATGATGATCTTGAAACGTTGTAAGAAAATCTCGCGAGGAAAACCGCTTGGTACTGAAGCAAAAACTCGAAGGCATGGTGACATCCCCCGATAGTGGCCCAGTCTTTCACAGAGAGACCTGAGTTCTAACAGCGGGCACGCTGATTAAAAAAAATTAAAAGCTTGTTTAAAAAACGTGTTTTTAATATAAACTTGTTTTAACTTTCAACAGATTTGCATTGGTTTTATACAATATTGGAGAACTTCAAAACGTCGTCTACGATCTCGTTCAAGCTACGTTCGTACATTTTTAAAGAGGCTCTCTCATTTGTGTCCTTTGCATTCCTACCTAAAAGCGATGTCGTGTTCTATTTGTAAGCTTGACCGCCTGACCAAAGAATAGGTACTTTGCCCAAACAGTGAGTAGAACGTAGAACTGGCCAGCATTGTGCTGATTAATTATGATTAAGTGTCTTCGCTCACGCAACTTCTGTCATTATAATCAATGAATGATTATTGATGCTATGCCTATTATTATGGTAACGAAATTTGTAGCTCATGGAATTATGTGTGAGTAGCATCGAAGGTAATCACAGTTGTGTTCGTGGGCTTTAAAACTATGTTATAAGACATTAATCAAACACGTTTTTATTTTTCTTGTACCTATAACTAAGTTTAACCCGTGGCTTGCCTTAAGTGTAGTCGGAAATTAACTCACGGGACCGCGCTACCGACTTAAAAGTTATTCTCTTTTTTAAACTTTCACGATCAAAACACATTATAATACACATGTAAACGGAAAATACCCGTTTACATGTGTAATAGAAAAAGTATTCTATTTTCAGTTCAATGTGCTGAGAAGAATTTGATTTAAATGGTAGTAATTTTTCCACCAAATACCTTACATACTATGACACAGAATTGAACGAACATAGCCTTACAGCACAATTAACGTCTTGTTTTGTAATATGTATCTATACTAATATTATAAAGAGGAAACCTTTGTATTTTTGTATGTTTGTATTGAATAGGCTCAAAAACTACTGGACCGATTTCAAAATTTCTTTTACCATTACTTAGAGGGATTCTTCCGAATCCGTATAGGCTATATTTTATCACCGTACTCCCACGGGAACGGGAACTACGCGGGTGAAACCGCGTGACGTCCGCTAGTTTATAATAAAATTGTCTTATGATAGTTTAAACTACCAAAAATATACGTATCTTAATTAGAAGTAGAAATGTTCTGGAGAATATGGTAACTTTATTTTTTAAAAAGTTTCTGCGCTTTAACAAAAAAAGAGCTAATATATGTTTCAAAGTAAAACCCTGTAATTGTTTCATTGTACATACTTTTATTCAAGAACGGCTCTGAAATTAAGAGGTACCCATGACGCCGTCTTTCCTTTTTTTAATCGTTTATGCGTTTATTCGTCGAAAGGTAGACAGACAAACAGATATATTTACAGATATTAAGTCCTACTACTCTAACAATCGGAATATTACAGTAGTGGACGTATATGAAACAATGTTTGACCTTTCAGCTGTCCTAATATCAACAGCGCCCGCAGTATTATGACTTATATACACCTTGGTAAAATACATTGTCCAGTGACATAGTCACGGACAGAAATAAAATTCATTTTAATGCGCATATTTCGCCATTCGTGTTTCATACTTTTATGTAGTAGTTGTGTAATATTTAAAAGTTTCGTGCTGTTGTTACAGTTGCCCTTTTGTTGCATAATACATGGTTAAACAAAGTCAGGATAACTGGCATGCTTAACTGCAGTGAAAAAAATATGACGTTGTTATTATAATATTTATGTGCCCACAACATAAAATGCGAGGGAGAGGTCAGCAGCTCGAGGCTAACTATAAAGTTTTAATGTCAAAGATCACTTCATTGGCATGTTTATTTAAAATTTATGACAAGTTATTAGTTATACCGTCAGATAGATTTCCAAAAAATATTGGACACACATTTTTCTTTTGTTACGTAAACCAAATTTGACGAAGATATGACGCTTTAGAAATTCTCAATACGTCATGCCTAGGTATAATTTTTAGCTAGTTCTGACGTCACGAACCCCTACTTCCGAGCTTTGATGCGTTTTATCTTTGTCAATATTAATTGATTTACAAAAACAAAAAATACGTGTCCATTAATTTCCAATACTCTAACTGACGGACTAAATAGATTTGCAATATTTTGATACTGTCGTCATGCCTATGACCTATTCAATGGTATTAATAAAATCACGCCTCAAATGCCCGAAAGTTTAGGAAGAGGTGTACACCCACATTTTGTCAGTTATATTGATATCCTATGTAATGCGATGCGATGTGATGCGGAGGAAAGTTTTGAGTTTGAATGTACGATGGATGGACAGTGTGAAGGATTATATAGTACGAAAGGAGAAAGGAAAGGAGGTGACTGATAAGATGACGAGTAAAATAGAGAAGTATGGAGAAAAAGAGATGCTATGCCGACCCCAAATGAATTGGGATAAGGGCAAGAGAATGATGATGATGTAATAGGGGTCGCCCCAAATTCAAACTCCATGGCTGCTCCTAAGAAATTTCTGATAAAATACCCTACAATACTTTGTCTGACCTGTGAATCGATTCCATGACTCAGCGGTAGAGCTTGCGACTATAAGACCAAACAGGCAGTCTAAATATTCAGACCATTTAGTATAAGAAACTGTACCGTTTAATTAAACTAATTGGCCATTTAATTGGCAACAGGAGTACAGTTCCTGCAACGAGCAAGCCTTTCCCGTACGCCATCTTAAATTCAAATGCGACGAAATACGAGACTTCAAGCATTACCTACTTGGGCCATATTGAGTCGCGCGACTTCCGAAGTTCCGGAATTGAAAGGAAATATAAGCACATACGTGACTATCAAGTTTGTACTGAAAATTTGTGAAATTGGCTTGTTTTGCAAAATGGTGCTGTTAGTGGCACGGTCTGGTTATTTTTGACACTTAGTATAGAACAGTGCCACATAATGGAGGTTGATTTAATAAGCGAAAAAACTATGATAAAATTCTGTCGTGTAGTGCGATTAAGGTCGAATTTCACACAGAAGATGTGGCTTTGGGCCAAAGTTGTCTGAAAATAAAATTTTAGAAAATTAATTGATTTAAATCGCGCACAAAAGCTGTCAGACAATATTCCATAACAATAAATGACGCTGACAATTAACTCTAGAACTATAGAGACGCTTATTTATTTAGTTTTAAGTTTTAAAGGGGAACAAACATACTAAACGCATAACATTATTTAACACACATAACATAACATCACGCCTGCAATCCGCGAAGGCATAGGCAGAGGTGTACCTAATAGTACACCCACATTTCGCTAGTTAGTTTGTGGCGAGTCTATTGCCATCAACCGAGCACAAAGACTCTGTGGCTGTTACTGAAAAATTCCTGATGGAAAAACCCAATGAAGCTTTGCCCGACCTTGGAATCGAACCCAGGACCTCATGCTAGACTAATGAGGCATTCACACACATAAACCATGACAGGTAAGGCAGTAAGTGGCCTACATTGTACAAGTCTCCCACTACATGCACAAGAGTTTCCGTACAACTTAAAAAACCAATTTCAAAGTCACATACATACATCATAGTAGCGTAAGCGGAAACTAGCGGAGATGCCTCTGTACCGATAAAATGAATACGAGTGAAAATCTAAATAAATGCATAGTAGAATATGTGAACGTCTTGTGAAGTAGGTAAAGCAAGATGGATACTATCTATTTCATCTCCGGGGAGTACCGTTTGCGGTAACTACTTGCGGGTAAAATCCTTCCCTCTTAGTTTTAATGTCTATCGAGCTGTTTATGCAGCCTTTTGGTTTGAATATACAATTTTATGCTAAAATTTGCCGTTCCACAGTCTTCAGGGAAAAGGAACGGAAGAAGTATGGATGTCTGCGGATAGATCGATGAAATGTTCATGCATTTACGATGGGTGCTCACTTTTATATTTCGCAATATGTTGGCAAACTATGTGGAGGTCCATCGCTATGATAAGGCCACATACTTTACAAAGATTCTGATATCAGTACACATCCTTCACTAATTGGGTTGCGAGGGACCGACGGCATTGTATTCCACCCCATCTTATAAGACTAAAAGCGAACCCAAAATATTTAGGAAAAGGAATTTTGATAATCCAAACAAAGTCTTGTATAGATAGTCGGTGAATTCCGCCGCAAATCCACAGTGCAATTTTACTATCGCCCACAATACTATATTCACCTAATTGGATTTCAACTTTGATACGATAGCACTCCATAAAGAACCATAAAAGTGTCACATTTGCTTATCGTTAGCACGCATCAGTTTCAACGCCTTTATGGATTTGTATTCACAAAGCACTCCGTTTAATGAAATCAAAGTAACACCGACCAAAACTCGATACTCGTACAAAACATTTTCTAATTCACTTATATTATATACGTGGTGCTGATAACTTTTTCAATCCGAATATCTTGTACATTGTGGGGTTTTGTCCTTAAAGATATCCGGGGTATCCCCGCTCTCAACGACTTCAGAGCCGAACTTTAACACAGAGGTGATTTCGTAAATGTTTCGCTTCCAGACTAAGTGATTCTTTTGGTATGTACCAGTATATGTTATGGAGACTATGTGGGAGATTTTGCACGCTGTTATGTTATATATCACTACGTATTGAGGATATTTTTACATTCGTATCGGTGTTATTTTTGCCTACAAAGGTTGCTAAAAATCTTTGTGAAACGCGCTGAAGATATGAATCAAGTTTATTTTAAGTACACATTATACATGTTCTTACCGTATTTCATCTTATATTACAGATCGTTGAGCAATATTTTTTTAACATCGCTTAAGTAAAATACTACCTTCATACACTACGTAAATAATATTTTATTTAATGTATATAGATAGATAATATTATGTTACTTTAATGGAATGATCATAACAACTCTTACACGAAAAGTGTTCAATTTCTCGAGGGTTACTACAGTCTCTCGATTTTTATATCAAAACTTGTGATCGATATTTCACCACTTATCTGTTTCGAGAAAAATGGCAATACAATTACAAGAATATTGAGTATTTTTATCACTGGAGAAAGGTTTCTTCAGTGATCGGATAGGTATCCGATCGCGTTAAAGTGAACTTCAATGAGTGAAACGTGAAATAATAGTGTTTCTCATCTTTGTCACGAGACGGCGCTTTTTCAGTACAAATAGTTATAAAAGTCACTAAACCCTCTCTAAAAATTGAAGATGCTCCATCTGTGGACAGTGGGGTTACATTGTTTAACTAATCCCAAATTATATAACAAGTGTGTCTTACCGCTCTATCAGCCAGGTTCCGTACTCGGCAGTGTAGGTAGGCAGGCTGGCCCACGGCGGCGGTGGCTTCTCTCTTCGTGCTGTTGTCGAAGTACGGAGTCCCCAGGGGCTCCCAGCCCCCGCCGCCGGCTGTTACACCTGCGATAAACATAGCACTTTATATTTATCTTGGATAAGTTTTATTTATTGGTAATGTCTGTTTCGGTGACAAGTTTGTGACTGAAATATGGGTTACTAGCTGACGTCCCGCGGTTTCACCCGCGTAGTTCCCGTTCCCGTGGGAGTACGGGAATAAAATATAGCCTATAGCACTCACGAATAATGTAGCTTACACCAGTGAAACAATTTTTAAAATTATTTTATTACCTCCGGAGATTACCCCCTACATACAAACTTACAAACATACAAACTTACAAACATACAAACATACAAACAAATGTTACCTCTTTATAATACTATTATTATATTATTCATTTATACACATATTTTTAACATTTTTAAATATTTCTTAATAAAACTATATAAAAAACATTTAAAAATATAAAAAAAACAGTAGCCCACCAGCGCTGGGAACAGGGAAATTATATTATTATTATTACTAGCAGACGACACGCGGTTTCGCCCGCGTATTTCCCGTTCCCGTGGGAGTACGGGGATAAAATATACCCTATGTCACTCAAGGTGAATGTAGCTTTTTATTGTTGAAAGAATTTTTGAAATCGGTTTATTTCTTCCGGAGATTACCCCCTACATACAAACTTACAAACAAATGTTACCTCTTTATAATATTAGTATAGGTAGTATAGATGATAAGCATCGTTTTTATCGTCTTATCCTGGGAGACCATTTACGTCTGTGAAGTTTCTCCACTTAATTGGAAAAAACCCTGGACCTCAAGCCATTTATTTCATAACTGCTTTTGCTCGCGGCCTTGGTCCATGTCGTAGTCGGAAATTACCCCACGAGAATGTATGTAACGTATTACCGAGATAAATAACATTTTTATATCTTAACCTACAATATAATCAACCTGTGTGCCAAATTCGTCTTGTGTGAAATGTCAACAGACACTCAGTTTCTTTAGCATTTATAATATTAGCTTGGTGAAAGAAGGATCGTCCCATATTACATTGTTTACATTATATAGTACCTACCTAGATCTGTCATGCTTCATGGGGTACGTGTGCCTCGACTATTCCACACGACCTCGTGCAGGACTAACGCTGGAAAGCGCGTGCCTCTTCGTCGCCTTGTTGATACGTACAACGCTCACTTTGTGGAGCTTGACATATTTACTAATTCCAAGGATCGTTTCAAGGCAAGAGCAATAGAGTTATTAAATTCATAAGTAGGATATTATTTTTAGTTATTTTCCTTTCTTTTACTAGGCTTTTAAGATGCACACAATTATGCCTGTTTTTTTTTTTTTTTTTTTTTTGTGAATTCGTGGACAATGTTGTGGGTTACATGTGTAGTAACATAAATATGGAATAAATTGTGTTTCAATGTATTTCTTAATATTATGATAACTTAAGAATCTCTAGTTAAGCTTGGCATGTAACTGTTTTTTGTCCCTAACAATTAAAAAAGAAAAAAAAATACATTCCAGTCATACTAGCCTCATTACTGCACTAAAATGCTTATGAAATCCGGAAGAACGAAGCTCTATACACGATAATACTAAAAGAGATAAGTTAAGTCATGTGCATTAAAAAGCATATGCAAAATGCGGTCGAGACTTGAGAACGAAAATGTCAATGCAGAACCCTGACTTTAGAATCTGCAGCGAGTGCAATATTCCGACGCTGTGCCGCTACCTCAAGGAATATTAGGTTGGATAAAGTATATCTGATTTTAGAAGACGGTATTGAGATTCAAATACGTAATGAGCTACTTTTCAGTTACAAGCAAAATTGAAAATATTGGATTTATAGAGAATTTAAATATTTTTCAGTCTCTTCTTCTTCATAGCGTATCGATGACAACTTAAATCGAGTCAACCTAAAATTTGGCGATAAGTTTGGCACTTTCAGTAGGGTCTATCAGCCTCTTCATTATCAAACTCCTGTAGCTACTTACAGAAAATTTGGAGTAACCGCAGTACAGTCATCTTTTTGCATACCTATTTCCATCTAATGATGGAAATAGGTATGCAAAAAGATGACTGTAACTGTAGCGGAAAGAAGATTAATACTAGGGTAACTAATGTTACCCTAGTATTAATCTTCTTTCCGCTGCCAAGCGTGGAGATTACGGCAAATTCCTACCATCATGGAAGAGGCTTATGTCCAGCAGTGGACGTTATGGGCTGTTGTTTTTGTTGTAATCTTCTTTCCAGACATAATCCATCCATAGATTTTTGATCTTCATCATGAGCCTAGCATTTACCCAACTATGTTGAGGTCGACTTCCAGTCTTACCGAATGCAGCTGAATACCTATATTTTACACTGGCGGACGTCACGCGGTTTCACCCGCGTAGTTCCCGTTCCCGTGGGAGTACGGCGATAAAATGTAGCCTCAGTAAAGACGTGGCTTTCTAATGGTGAAAGAATTTTTGAAATCGGCGCAGTAGTTTTTGAGTTTATTCAATACAAACATACACACACACACACACACAAAAATACAAATCTTTTCTCTTTATAATATTAGTGTAGATGGAGCGACTGCCTATCTGACCTCCACAACCCTGATTTTTAGGGTTCCGTAGTCAACTAGGAACCCTAAAAATCGCCATGTCTGTCCGTCCGTCTGTCCGTCCTCGCTTAGTCTCTGTGACCGTTAGCACTAGAAATCTGAAATTTGGTACCAATATGTATATCAATCACGCCGACAAAGTGGTAAAATAAAAAATTGGAAAAAAAATGTTTTATTAGGGTAGCCCCCCTATATGTAAAGTGGGAAGTGATTTTTTTTTTAATTTCAACCCTAACGTGTGATATATTGTTGGAAAGGTATTTAAAAATGAATAGGGGTTTCCTAAAATAATTTTTTGATAATGTCAATTTTTATTATTTATTTATTTCGGAAATAAATAAATAAATAAATAAATAAATATTGCTGGACATTACACACAGCGCCATCTAGTGCCACACTAAGCAACGAGGCTTGTGTCGTGGACACCAGATAGTTGATATACTACATAGATACTTTTTTGTTAAATAATCGTTTCAAAAGTAAAAAACAATGTGTCCCCCCCTCTCTAACTTTTGAACCATAAGTTTAGAAAATATGAAAAAAATCTGAAAAGTAGAACTTTATAAGGACTTTCTAGGAAAATCATTTTGATTCAATCATTTTACTTGATGGAAACAACAGTTTTTGTACAAAAAAGACAAAAAGTTGTACAAAATAATTTCTGGACTAAGTTTATAGTATATTCGTAAATGCAAGCATTTTTACATAATGGATACCCACCTTTAAACTCATAAGTGGGAACACTTATTGTGACGGACGGCAAACTACGGAACCCTACACTGAGCGTGGCCCGACACGCTCTTGGCCGGTTTTTGATCTTACTCTACATTACATTCACACTCAAAACATTCCGTCAGTCTGTATCACAAATAAGGCTACACAATCATTCTATACGGCAGGTACATGTTTATGCATTCACGCCAGTCGTTCAAACGAACTGGAGGAAATAGGTAACCTATTTTCCTAGAATGACGCAAATAACTTGTAGGTAGTGCGACAACAATTTACGCACCGCAGACACCTCGCTACGGAACACTGAACAGGTATCTAGTGCTTAGACCAGTCTGTATTACAACATACACAGTTATGTCCGAGTCTAACGGAGTAAATTCTGACAATCCGACATCAGAAGTGGGATAGTACTCTGGTTTACTTATGATTTTTAATGATCTTTATTTAATATTTTTATGATGTCCGAGTCTAAAACGGAATAAATCCTGACAATGCGACACACAACAACAGCCCATAACGTCCACTGCTGGACATAAGCCTCTCCCAAGATGGGAGGAATTTTCCGTAATCTCCACCCTTGGCAGGCGGATTGGAGATCGCAGTGATGAAAGACTAACAGAAAACGCTGCTGCCCATTCTCTGGTCTACAGAGGCGCAAGGTGTTCTGCCTCAGACATTAGTCGCCTTTTAAACGACACCCGTGAGTGTAATGGGTAGGTTCTATTCTACTCTGCCGGATACCACACGGCACATGCGACATACATATTATTTAGGTAGCTTAGCTTGTAATGGGATCAGAAATCAAGTAAATCAGAAGAATTCGTCAGAGGCAAAAAACGTATTTCGGTATTTTTGAAGATGAAAAAAACCGGCCAAGTGCGAGTCGGACTCGCACACGAAGGGTTCCGTACCATTGACTATATTTAGTATTTGTTGTTATAGCGGCAGCAGAAATACATCATCTGTGAAAATTTCAACTGTCTAGCTGTCACGGTTCATGAGATACAGCCTGGTGACAGACAGACGGACAGACGGACAGACGGACAGACGGACAGACAGACGGACAGACAGCGAAGTCTTAGTAATGCGGTTCCGTTTTTACCCTTTGGGTACGGAACCCTAAAAAGTAAAATAAAGAGACTAAAATTACTTATATTTTTTCATTTTAAAATAAGTAACAATATAATTCGTATTCAGTTTAAACCACTAAACTTATTTTGTACGTTATAGTATAAATTATTCTACAGCCGAATTTTCATAAGCTAAACTGTATAATTTTGTGAATTCAAATAGCATTCAACATAAAATTATGAATCATTTTATAAATTCGGGCTGCCTGTAGAATCTGAAATCTGCAATTTCAGTCCCAATGAGCGTAAAAATGGAACACAAAATAGACTCAATTTAGTTCCTTGAGAATTTTTAATTGGTCATTTGATAAAATGGAAGCTACTCGAGTTGGTAAGCTTTTAATTAGGACAGAGGGTCTAAACATCTGATAAACTAACTGGGAGTTTGTCGCAAAGTTACCCCACTTGGGGTACATTCGACAGAGAAGTTCAATCCGCGTTCTACTTTTGGTCTTTGCTACAGTTCAAGGAGTTTACAAGTTTCATAAAATTATTAATAGTTTATCTTATGCAGGAAAGAGTTTGAAAATATGCAAAAGTATAAGACGGCTGGTACTTTTAGCTAGCTGAAATCATATTTTCTAATAAAAAGTATTGATTTCTTTGCCGAAGTATGAGACATGTTCGCATGTACCAAACTTACTTGCGACTTCGTCTGTAATATATATAGTAATATATATAGAAATATATATTACTAGCAGTTGCCCGTGAATTGGAAATTTTGATGTGTATGTGTAAAACTAAAAATTAGCCTACGACCTATTCTCAGACTTACATACAGGGTGTAAAAGACCTCATCACGAAGCCGTCAACCAAGCATTCTGTACCTCAAACTAAGTAACTTTATGCAAAAATTATTGCTGGGAATAGTACATTTTGATACAAGTGGAGAAAGTTTGTTATTGCAATCGAGGCGGAATTATAACACACGAGCCGTAGGCGAGGGTGTTTTTGAGCCGAGAATTGCAATAACAAATGTCCACGTGTATCAAACGACGTTTTTCAATACACTTTTGAAGAAATCAAATAAAATAACGAATAATATTTTTGTCACGAACTATAGAAACTATGACTTGTTTTTTTTTTTTTTTCGCGCTTTGGTCTCGCCAGGTTGAAAGAGAGGCAATGGTATGAAGCCGTTAAACAGCCTAATATAAAAAATAGATTTATTTTATATTTTTGGATTCAGAACACAAATAAATGTTAATTTGTGTATAAAAGTAACTTTTAGTTTTAAATAATCATGTTTATCTATGATATTCTATATAAAAACACAATTTGAATATTCAAAAAATATTTATGCCGTAAAGACGTGTAGTGCTTTGCAAACATTAAAAAAAAAAAAACTTTCACCTCAGACTACAGGCATTGAACTAATTTGGACTAAGTATAGGTATAGTTATCTGTGGCAATTTTCATTCCCGCACACGTGCGGGAAAGTGGAAAAAATCGCACGCGTGTGAAATACATTGCCTGTTGTACCTAATCGTAGTGCGTTAAGGACCAGTTTTCGAGGAAGTGTATTGAAAAAGACTTTTTTTTTGGGGTGAAAAACCATGTTTTGTGGTAGAACTCAATGTAACGCACTTAAATTGTGCTGATGGATGGATTGAGTAGTACGGGGGTCGTGGAGGTGTTTAAAGTAAAAATCTTACATTTAAAACTTGTATTAAAAAAAAACACTTGTCAAAAAGTTGGAACTTTGACCCCAATATCTCCATAACTAGAAGGTTCCCAGGTATGGTGTAGAACAAAAAAATAATCGCAATGATAAGGAGAATAAGTGCCTTTTGGCTTCGTTAAGAGGTGTTTTACACCTTTTATATTACTAGCAGTTGCCCGAAAAATTGGAAATTTTGATGTGTATGTGTAAGACTAAAAATTAGCCTACGACCTATTCTCAGACCTACATGTACACAAATTTCATAAAAATCGGTCAAGCAGTTTCGAAGGGGTTCGTTATCGAACATTGTGACACGTGATTTTTATATATTAGCCCTTCGTCTGTGAACTCCGACTGAGTCGGTCTGATGCCATTGTTTAACTATTGTGTCTACTTCGCTAACAGTAGAAGGTCTGAAGAAGAAGATGAAGCAGGGACCGAAAGCGCTACCCGTATAATTATTATGGGTTATTTCCCGGCCATTGCATTGCATTGCCGGCGCTCGGTGCTTTGTCTTTCATTCAGGTTAACCAGCAATACTTAAATGGTTAACCCATTCAGCATAAGAGGTAACCCGTATATTGGTTAATCAAACATAATATGGGATATGGTCTAACCGGTTAATCTTTTGACCCGATTAATCGGTCCCTGCTTTGAAGGTACAAATAAAGGGTGTAAAAATACTCTTAACGAAGCCGAAAGGCACTAGTTCTCCCCATCATTGGATATTTTTTTGTTATAGACCATACCTGAAAACCTTCTAGTTACGAAGATATTGGGGATGTAAGTATCAACTTTTTCACAAGTATTTTTTTTAAACATGTTTTTAATGTAAGATTTTGACTTTTAACACCTCCGCGACCCCTGTACTATTCAATCCATCCATCAGCACAATTTTTTGAGTGCGTTCCATTGAGTCCTATAGTAAAACGAGATTTTACACCCTATCAAAAAAAGTCGTTTCCCTTAAATTAGTGTTTTAATGAAATTGGTTTTAAATTTTATTTTTGGTTGTTCTTTCGTAGGAATGACCACAAAATCAATATGTATGAAAGCATGATTCGTATAATTGTTTCAGTATTATTTTTGAATTGAATTGAATTGAATTATTGCGGGGTGACCATAGCGATAGCTTAAGAGCTACCTCAGATTAGCAACTCTATTTGTGGTGGTTCAAACTTCGTTTGTAATACTGTTAGAATAAAGTTCTAATCAGCTTGCACTACAAAGCGGTTGTTACGTCAGTCACTGCGGCCGAATAGTGCGAAATGAGTGGTTTTTATTCTTTATAAAATCAAATTTTCGTCTCTTGGAAAAAATAAAAAACATAAGACCTGCTTTATAGTTAGTTCAGTTAGTATGCAAAGTTTCATGATCTAATTTGAAGTACTTTTTGAATACCAGCGGTTTATTGTTCGATTTGGAGGTAACTTTGGGATTTTTTTCTATCGAGAAAATTTTATGAAATCGTGTTTTTGCCAAACATAAGACCTAACATTAATCCTCAACTTTACTATATATTTATTTCAAAATTAATGCTGCAGTATTTTAGGCATAACGGAGGATCATGCTAAGCCATTTGAGGTAGTATAGGCCCTTAAATAGTGATATGCAATCAAGATTAAACTGGATTCACGTAAGTTAAAATAAATTTTCGGATAGACTTGATCAATATACAGCAAATGCCTACACTGAGTTAAGGTTCCATGTTTTTGACATAAATGCCCAAGTATAATATTTACTCTGTAACTTAAATAAGTTTGGGAGAGTATTGTTAGATTTATTTGACTAAGAGCTTTTCGCGTTAGAGCAACTGAACCTATCGAATGAAGAAAGTATTGTGTTTGCCAAAAATCGAAGTCAAAAGGTTTTGCGTAGGTATTGGAGGAAGAATCACGTAACTACTGCAGCGGCATGTTTCGCAAAAAGCATTCATTGAAACGCCAAGAATAAAATGACTTTGACTTGTTAAGGTTCTCTACCGAAAAGGTGAAAACGGGATTCTATTTCTATGTAAATCTGCGCTATCCGTCGATCCGTTCTTCTGTTTGTCTGATACAGGGTTCTAATTAATTTCTATTTTTAATTATTTATTTATACTAGTGGTCGCCCAGTGGTCGAAATTCGACCATAATCATTAAAATTTTAAGTTTAAACTTTTTTTTCATATTAATCTCATCTCGAGTTGAACTATTAGAATAAATTTAATACCACCTTGAATTCATGCAAACCTAGTATAGAATTGTGTGTGTGTGTATCAAAAGCATGGTAGTGTGTTTAATGTTTTATTTATTTATTTTATTTCTAATGCATTATTTTATAAATAATAATAATAAAAAAAATGCTTTCTGCTCTCCTTCTCCAATAAATTTACATTGAACTGTGCCCATACTTCTCCGTCCGCGCAATTTTCGTAAAAAGGGGTACCTACTACAAATTTTAGCTTCAAGTAGATTGGTATCTTCAAAGAATACCCAAATCCCATAGATGCGGTTTTATTTAAAGAACAAAAGCAATTTTCATCTATTTCTTGTCAGCCTGTAAAAACTTATTTACAGATTCGTGTCACAGCTTCCGACGGCTGAAAACTGCTTGTCATTGCCTAATTGAATAAAAACATTTTGAGTTCAGGCTCGGTTAGATCGAAATTGTACCACTCTGTAAATAATGAATGTATCAGATTCAAAAAAGGGCTTAGGTACTTAATGTTTTACCTACTACTCGTAAAAGCGTTGTCATACTAGTAAATAGGCCCTACCTAAACCTATGTTGGGCGGGTTAACACCCAAATTTTACGTAAGTGAATAACGTCTTACATTACAAGTCAAGGTTATTATAACGTAATATACATTATACATCAAGCCTATAATATTAATTTTATGCGATACTTTGGCCAATAAATTATGCGGGCGTAGCTTTTTACGCGTCACGACGCTCTTATTATTATCGGCACACCTGTTTAAATTACTTTGTTATTTTCTATATAAGACATTGTATTTGTAAAACCTTTTCAGAGTATGATCTTGGATGGTACAGAGAAGAAATTTTTCTTAACAGTTATAGAATAGGTACTATTCTTTTATTAACATTATGTTTTTATTTAATTTAAATTGAATAATAGTAGTGGTCTTGATTTATAATTGTAGATGATTGTAATTATTGTGGCTGCCACGTTGGTTTGGTCGCATTCGCAACTGCTGAGCATGGTCCTGGGTTCTATTCTCAGGTCGGGCAAATTGTTATTGAATTTTTCCATCAGGAATTTCTCAGTAGCAGCCACGGAGTCTGGATTTGTGCCGGGGTAAATATTGGTGTATTATTAGGTACGGTCGACTTAGCTATTTGGTTTACATTTTAACATGCAAATTACATTGTAAAATGTAAACCAAATAGCTAACATGCAAATTACATTGTAAAATGTAAACCAAATAGCTAACATGCAAATTACATTGTAAAATGTAAACCAAATAGCTAACATGCAAATTACATTTTAAAATGTAAACCAAATAGGTAACATACAAATTACATTGTAAAATGTAAACCAAATAGCTAACATGCAAATTACATTGTAAAATGTAAACCAAATAGCTAACATGCAAATTACATTGTAAAATGTAAACCAAATAGCTAACATGCAAATTACATTGTAAAATGTAAACCAAATAGCTAATATGCAAATTACATTGTAAAATGTAAACCAAATAGGTAACATGCAAATTACATTGTAAAATGTAAACCAAATAGCTAACATGCAAATTACATTATAAAATGTAAACCAAATAGCTAACATGCAAATTACATTGTAAAATGTAAACCAAATAGCTAACATGCAAATTACATTGTAAAATGTAAACCAAATAGCTAACATGCAAATTACATTGTAAAATGTAAACCAAATAGCTTGGTGGACCGAACACCTCTGCCTAACCCTTCGGGGAGCACAGGCGTGATGTTATATTATACTGTGGTTGGGTATCAAGTTGCTTTGTATTGGATGAGACTTGAAAATGAAAATGGCTCCTATGTTAACGATAGCCCGTACAGATACTTATATGGATTTTATACCTACAACAGCCTTGTTATTTTAACGATATCGTAAGCATAGAAAGTAACGTTCTCCCAGTTTAGAATAGCGTCTTATCGTTACGCCTCATCAATGTTTCTTCAGAGCCTTAAGGAAACACATGTATATTGTACCGAATTTACCAAAAACGTAACGATTTGATCCAAACTCGTTCGCGTCCAGCCTCCATTAGTACGATCCCTTCCAGCGATAAAATCGTGCTTTGTTTCCCGTCACGTCTCGTTATTTTTTATTCCTCCACTTTTTGAACATTAACCGGGGCATTCCGCAAATATTTCATTATGTAGTCGACCTATTGAAAAAGAAATTTCTGTTGTAACTGAGATAAAAGGGTTTCGTTTGTTTGAATTTGAAACAAAATTGCGATTAGGTCATGACTGTTCCCTTTATTGTTCATCTGAAGGCAAACAATGTGTTTTTATAACTGAATTATATAAGCCCATTGTTATTTAACGGTATCACATTACATCGCAGCTGCGTATAGCCTAAAAATAAACGAAAACAAATGTTTGTTAAGCTTTTTACAGTTATTATTTGCGTTGTTTTTATCCTGAAAATTGGCCTATTGCTTCGCTGTAATTTTAAAAAGGAAGTCAGTCTGGTGTCCAGCACATCAAGTTACTCGAGACTGTTAAATTTTCCCAATCAACCTCAAATCTAATGCTTTAGCGATAGAGTCAAAAATCTATTATGGTGACCACAGGAGCTAAACGCGAGTTTTATAATGCAAAAAAGCATATTATATGATTCACTGCAATACACAAAACTAGAAATATATATGATATTCTTCAGGATTTAAGCTAGTATGATAGTGTTTTGAAAACAAAATACGACAAATTTTATTCGATAAAAAAAATCACGAACTTATCTCTAAAAAATCTTTTAACGAGTAAAAAACATACTAAAATACATGCGATCATTCTGATTTTTTGGCAAATAATTCTACAAGCAACATATAGCATTATAGTGTTTTACTTTTTTAGTTCAATCAATAGATTTTTTGTAAATCGCAAAAAAAACACTAATTTCGCACTATTCGGCCCGCAGTGACTGACGTAACAACCACTTTGTAGTGCAAGCTGATTAGAACTTTATTCTAACAGTATTTCAAACGAAGTTTGAACCACCACAAATAGGGTTGCTAATTTAGCTCCTGTAATCGCCTTAAAGAAGTTTGACAGATTGTAGTATCTTGATGTTCGTGCGTCTGTACAACATATTGCGATTCTCGGTCCGTCACTTACATTGCCTAGCAAGTATCAAAAGTTTTTTAAAACCAAACTATTAACATAATAGGTAAGCGTAAAGAAAAATTCAACTAATTAAATAGCTATGTTAACATGGCCTCTTTAAAACGAAATTAAAGATATTTGGCCTACAGGAAAAAAGAAAGGGAATTTAAATTAAGGCAAACGGTAATTAAAGGCAACACAAAGAACAGACCACTGCTTATTTTCCAAAGGATTTAATTAGAAGGCGGGATTGTAACCGATGATAACAATAATATGAAAACTTAGTTTTCAATAGAGCTGTGGAAAACATACAGTTGTTACCCCGTGTAATAATAACGTAGCTGTAGATACGAACTCGCGTGGAATGTGAAAGCCCACATTTTTATATTACTGCCCAAGCAATTACCGTGTAGGTAGTTATGACCGTACCTACGGCGTATCACGCAACTAAAGGTTACGCTTGTTCAAGGCGTGTTTGCCGATATGTTAACAGCCTAACAAATGGTTTACTAGTTAAATGAAAGACGTGAACTGACCTAGACCAGTCTAAGTATACGATAGACTTCAATACGACTTGTCTTACGGGTCAGACTATGGCAAAAATAATGGCAATGACTATGGCAAGTTATTTTTCAATACACTTCCTCGAAAACTGGTCCATAACGCACTACGATTAGGTACAACATGCAATGTATTTCACACGCGTGCGTTTTTTTTAAAATAAAATAAAAAACATAAATTAAATTGAATAGAAACACAATTATAAATTAAAAACTACAAATATAACATATAAATTAGGGCATGATTATTACATTAATTATAATTAAAAGAATAGAATATATTAAAATTCGAGTTCAAAAATTAAATAAGTTCAAATTAGAATAAGAAAAGAAGTGACGGTTGAGGCGGGCGTCAGAAGTTTGAGAACCGGACCCAGACTATAGGCGTAGCGGTAGTTAGGCTACCTTGCGTTCTTAGGGTCCCGGGTTCGAATCCCGGTAGGAGCAAATGTTTGTGTGATGAGCATGGACATATGTTTCTGAGTCATGGATGTTTTAATGTTTATATAAGAAGTATGTATTTACAAACAAAAAGTGTCTATGTAGTATATCAACTATCTGGTGTCCACGAACCAAGCCTCGTTGCTTAGTGTGGCCCTAGATGGCGCTGTGTGTAATATCTAGCGATATTTATTTATTTCAAGTTATGCAGGACACCACCAACTACAAACAGCTTCAGAAAACACGTTACCAAGTCCAACGCACGTGTATGATTTATTTCCAATAATTTTTAAATCAATGATTTAAACGCCTTTTATTTAAAACAGGGTACCAGCTCGTAAACTACTGGTATCTTACAGTACGTACACCGCTACAGAACAGAAAAAAAACACTGTCTTAGTCAACGAAACACAAAACTGTTTCGATTAGTCTAGGTCTACAGACAGCCTTTTAAGTAATTTGATAGTGAAACTAAACTAGCAATTAAAAAGTGTTTTACTCACCGAACAATATGAAAATACAGCTGAGCCTGGCCGCCCACATTGTGCCAACTGTCTGTTCACATCATGTGTCCACTAAACACTGTCACTGACACACTCACTGCACTCGTTCAAACTTGACATTGTCTGTTCATGTTCTGTCCAAAACAGCTTTTGAGTAACGCCTCGGCTTTTCTAGTACTCAATGATCCGCAATTTTCCGCAGTTACCTGTTAAAACCAAAAATAACTTTTAGACATAAAAGGACTGCTTTTCATAACATAACATCACGCCTGTAATTTCCAAAGGGTTAGGCGGAGGTGTACCTAATAGTACACCCCATTTCGCCACTTATGGTTAAGAGGGCTGTTAATTTTTTTTCGCAAATTTTTGATTTTTACTTCCTGGATCAAATTTTTTCGACCGGCCTACACGACTCGATAATAATATTGATCTCCGGACGATTGTCGATTGTTATTGACGAAAATTAGAGACGAGACTGACATGAGACTGAGGTGCGAGCTGAATTGACGCAGAATTATAGTTCTCCAATTTTATTTATTGTAATTTTGTCTTATTATATTGACAAACGAAAACTAATAAAACGTATTTGTTGTAGATCGAAGTTTTATATCATATTAATTTATTTGATAAAATTGAGTTTATTTGGAATATAATGGACGCTGAAAATGCATACATTTTAGATCAATATTGCTTTTGAATATCGTTTTTTTTGCGTCGATTCAATTTTTATTTCAATATTCTAATCAATCTACAACCTTGAGGACTATATGACCAGTACATATATTTTTATTTTTTTTATTTTTTCGTGTTACCAGTTTGATACAAATGGCAGGAGAAAACCTAATGTCTAACGTTTGCTTGAAATTGGCTGTCGGAAAATTGCTATTTCTCGTAATATTAACTATTATAACAAAATTCTAATCAATCTACGAACTAAAACAAAGCCAGATTTATGATTCTTCATTGAAATATTATGCCCATTATATTTATATAACAAATATCGAGGACTTGGAAAAGTACGTATTTTTGGTCAAACACCCAAAATATGTGAGCACGCCCTTAAGGCCCTTCTAACCCTAAAATTAGCAACTCTATATGTGGTGGTTTAAACTTCGTTTAAAATGCTGTTAGAATAAAGTTCTAATCAGCTTGCACTACAAAGCGGTGGTGACGTCAGTCACTGCGGCCGAATAGTGCGAAATGAGTGTTTTTTTGCGATTTACAAAAAACCTATTGATTGGACTAAAAAAATGAAACACATAAGACCTGCCTTATAGTTAGTTCAGTAGGTAGGTATGCAAAATTTCATGATCTAATTTGAAGTACTTTTTGAATACCAGAGCGGTTCATTGTTCCATTTGGAGGTAACTTTGGCTTTTGTTTCTATCGAGATAAGTTTATGGAATCGTGTTTTCGTCACACATAGTACTTAGCATTAATCCTCAACTTTACCATATATTTATTTCAAAATTAATGCTGCAGTATTTTAGGCGTAACGGAGGATCATGCTGAGCCTTTTGAGGGATATATAGCCCTTAAGCCATGTAATAGGGGCGAGCCTATTGCCATCAACTGGGCACGAATCCAGAGGACCCACGGAGGAATTCCTGATGGAAAAAAAACCCAATAACACTTTGCCCGACCTGGGAATCGAACCCAGTACCTCACGCTCAGCAGCACCGCTCAACTAACGAGGCAAGCAAATATAACCTTTAGAGATAAGAGGATTGGGTCTCCCGTCTCCTTATTTCGATTACCGAGTGTGACGTAGCAAGTAACTAAAAGCATTGTGCTCAATTTAATGGTACCCAATAAGATATTCACTGTCTTTTCTTATAAGCAATGTTCTGCCACCCGAGTAAGATTTACATTACATAGAGGTACGAATTCCGACACCGTTTCAACGTAAATAAATAAACACTTGCTCTGATTCCGTAAGGGTGCCAATACAAAGGTGAGACGTGTTCACAAATACTAGGCTTTGATTAAATATTTGTAAGACGTAGGTACAGATGTTGCTGCATTGTATTGGCCAATCAAATGAGCTGACTAACCGCGCCGTTGACATTTCAATAGTGTTCGTAAATGGTTTAATAAAAAAAAATGCTTTGAAATAAATTATTTATGTAACTTAAACTAAGTTAATATATTATTTATGCAATTTAAACTAAGTTGCATAAATAATTTATTTGTTGTGGTTTAATTCTAGACCTAAGTGGAATATCGAATAAATAAATAAAAAGATGCCCTTTTAATTGACACGTTAAAAGATACTGCGTTAAATAATTCTCTAATTAATATTGTGCTAAATAACAGTGCAATTGAACGCAGAATAAATTAATATGAAAACTGGTGATCAATTTACTTGCTGGACTACAATATGGCGACGCGTACACGTAAATATTTTTTAAATTAATGAGACTTTATTAATTATTTTCAATATAAGTCCTTTAATTAACTTTATTTTGGATAAATTCAACAAATATTGTAAGTATTGGTTTCACGAAAGGTATGACCGACCATCCATTGTTTACTTTTTCAAAAGATTAACAAGTTTAATTAATTAAAATATTGTAGAGAGTAGTCAACTTTTTGTTTAAAACAATAAATTATAACGAACCTAATTATATGAAGTCTAGCTTAAAAAATGTTGAAAAAACTGAATTAAAAAAAAAGATTATAATTGAAAGAGATTGTGAAAACAGATTACAAAAGTTCTCGATGATTCTTCGAACTCTACTCCCCGACTCATTCCGATATTTAGTTAGTTCATTAAATTTTCGTAATTTCAGATGGACGGCGCCACAGAGAAAGAAAGAAAGAGGTAGCGTGACGACCTAGACGCATACCGCGAGGGTTGGTTCGAAGTGGCGCGGGACAAGAGTTCATGGAAAGACGAGGGAGATGGGGAGGCCTTTGCCCAGCAGTGGGACAGCATGGGGTTGAGACTAAAAGACATTATATTTATAGAACGTTATACAAATTTCAAACTGAAAGTTTATCTTTTTCACAATACCTGAATTGGTAAAGGATAAAAGTTTACGAATCAAGATGTTAATACTAACAGAAATAGTTGGAATTGCATTCAGAGTGAAACAAGGCTGACAGGTTGAGTCTAGTCGGTTCCCCACTAGATAGAGATACGACGAGACGGGATGGCGGGATGGTGGGATAGCGGGATTGCGGTTAGCAGTTGACTACAGGCGGCCGAAATGCATTCGTTACAGCGGTTATACTAGTCCCCGGAAGAGGCTAACTTGCAATTAACTACGTCATCTACCTAACTGAAATTGTAGGCAAACTAAACTGTAGTACGCACTTGTTTGTAACTAGTGGGTTACTTATTTATAAGAATCTTGTGTTATTTCCTTCGATCAACAAAATAGTTGCTCGTAGGTTATTTCAAACTTGAGACTTGACAAAACAATGAGACTTTCTTATATTAAGCAAATCTATAAATAGGTAACTTAGGTACTTATTATGACGCCTGCTATTCCTGAATCGAATATGTTGTACACGGGATTTCTGTTCTAATAAGCGGGTACAAAAAATGTCGAAAGTGTTTGTGTTATTCTTAAAGACTATGGATACCTACAAACCTCCATGTATTTTTTTCAATTTAAACCAACACGGCTACATAGAAAGAAACGAGAAGCGACTTTGATTTGTAATACATGGGTATACAGAAATTATCTATCTAAATATATAAAAGAAGAAACTGACTGACTGACTGACTGATTGACTGACTGACTGACTGACTGACTGACTGACTCATCTATCAACGCACAGCCCAAACCGCTGGGTCTACAGATTCCAAATTTGGCAAGTAGGTTCCTTATATGGTCTAGGGGTGCACTAAGAAAGGATTTTTCAAAATTCACCCCCTAAGGGGGTTAAACGGGGCTCCGAAGTTTGTATGGGGAAACAAGAATAGTTAGTCTATTTTATTCCAAACTTTACAGGCGTGCTCCTATTGATAAATGAGTAGAAACGGGTTTCAGGATTTTTCAGAATTCAACCCCTAAGAGGGAAAAAATGGGGTGGCAAAGTATAAAAATCAATGCACAGCCCAAACCACTGAGTCTGGCGATTCCAAATTTGGCACATAGGTTCTTTATGGGGTTTAGGGGTGCATTAAGAAAGGATTTTTCAAAATTAATCCCCTAAGGGGTTGAAAAGGGGGTCCAAAGATTACATGGGGAAATAAGATTAGTTAGACTACTTTATTCGAAACTTAACAGGAGTACTCCTATCGATAAATGAGTTAACATTTGTGTTTCAGGTTTTTTCAGAATTCAACCCCTAAAGGGTTAAATGGGGTAACAAAGCCTGAATTTCAACATAGGTATTGTTTGTATGGTGAATTGGGTCGCGTGTATTACAAAAACAACGTAATGTGGTGGACCTGAATTACCATCATTCCCTGTTGGGGTGCGATGGGGTTGAAATGTCTAAAAATCAATATGGGTGTCGAAACCGAGATTATCAGGGCTGCTGATGTCGAAAATGGCATTTATTTTGAGATCCAGAAGATAGCGGATTCAACTTCTATACGGGGTTATTGTTGATTTATTGTGATGATTGTAATAACGATGATGATGATTGTTATAATGATGATGTTGATTGTGATGATGGTGATTATGATTAAGACGATAATTATTGTGATTACGATGATAATGATTGTGATAACGATGATGGTGATTGTGATAGTGATTTGATTGTGATGGTGATGGTGATGGTGATTGTGATTGTGAAAGTGACAGTGATTGTGATGGTGATAGCCATGGTGATCGTGATAGTAATGGTGATTGTAATAGTGATGTCGGTTGTAATATCACTATTACAACCGCCATCACCGTAATGGTGATTGTGATAATGATTGTGGTTGTGATAATGATGGCGATTGTGATCATGATGATTATGATTAAGATGATAATGATTGAGATTACGATGATAATGATTGTGATTACGATGATAATGATTGTGATTACGATGATAATGATTGTGATTAGATGATAATGATTGTGATGACGAGGATGGAGATTGTGATGATGATGATTGTGATTACGATGATAGTGGTTGTGATTACGATGATAATGATTGTTAAAATGATGATAGTGATTGTGATGGTGATTGTGATGGTGATTGTGATGGTGATTGTGATGGTGATTGTGATTGTGCTGGTGATTGTGATTGTGATAGTGATAGAGATTGTGATTGTAATAACGATGATAATGATTGTGATTACGATGATAATGATTGTGATTACGATGATAATGATTGTGATTACGATGATAATGATTGTGATTACGATGACAATGATTGTGATGGTGATTGTAATGGTGATGTGACGGTGATTGTGGTAGTGATTGTGATAGTGATAGTGATGGTGATTGTGATAATGATTGTGGTTGTGGACGTTGTGATAGTGATGGCGATTGTGATAATGATGATTGTGATTTAGATGAAAATGATTGAGATTACGATAATAATGATTGTGGTGACGAGGATGGGGATTGTGATGATGATGATTGTGATTACGATGATAATGATTGTTAAAATGATGATAGTGATTGTGATAGTGATTGTGATAGTGATTGTGATCGAGATTGTGATGGTGATTTTGATGGTGATTGTGATGGTTTGTGATGGTGATGGTGATTGTGATAGTGATGGTGATTGTGATTACGATGATAATGATTGTAATAAGACCAGCGCTGAGTGTTTTACACCCAGCATATGCTGAGTTGGTTACCCTTTCGTTATGGGCATGCTCAGCGCAGTTGAGCTGTTTAATTAATTGTTAAGTTTTTTGTTGTTATATGTATATGTATGTGCTGCTCTATTGTGTTGCTGCTGTCCATTAACGAATAAATGAATATTCTATTCTATTCTATTCTAATAACGATGTTGGTGATTGTGATAGTGATTGTGATGGTGATAGCGATGGTGATGGGGATTGTGATGGTGATTGTGATTGTGATGATGATTGTGATGGTGATTGCGATGATGATTGTGATAATGATTGTGATAATGATGGTGGTTGTGATAGTGATGGTAATTATGATGGTGATTGTGATAATGATGGTGACTGTGATAGTGATGGTGATTGTGATAATGATTGTGATAATGATGGTGGTTGTGATAGTGATGGTGATTGTGATAATGATTGTGATAATGATGGTTGTTGTGATAGTGATGGTGATTGTGATGATAATAATAAATTGTGATGATTATGAAATTTGGCACATGGATAGTTTATAACCTAAATTAACATGTAGAACACTATTTATCCCTTTAGTATTATTCAGTGGGGCAGTTACCGAACTGCACGCGGGCGAAGCCGCGGGCAACAGCTAGTTTATCATAATTGCTGAGCAAGTACCAGGCTTAATTGTCTGCCATCAAAGACATTCATATATATTACGCTTTTAAATGATTACGTTCTTTGTCTGCCATTGAAGTTTTCCATCAGAAAATTCCAAGAACCAGCCGAAGTTTTGATATCAGAGTCGAGACTTGTTTATACCTTCCCAGATAATATCGACGTACGAAAATTTGGATCATTCCGACTAGTTCTACTACACAGTTCTACGGTAGTTTTCGTAGCCAGAAAGTTTTGCATTTTCCCTTCTAGATAATTGTCAAAATTTCCATGGAGTACGACAAGTATTTCTAATAAAATGGAACTAACTCAGCGAATTATTGTGCTTTGATCCCCCTGGTGACCATGCGCCATAAACTTGAACGTCGTAACATAAAATTTAAACAATAAAACAGGAATAATCCATAAAAGTTAGCTTTATTTCTACGTCAAGAGTAAGTATTTTATTTAGAGACAAGGTAGAATTATGTTTGTTTGCAACTTTCAGAGATGTTTTCAGGAGAATGTTCGTTGATAATGACATCTGTTATAAATCGGCGCTGAAAGTGATGTTAATTAGGTATCTTCTTTTGACTATGATCAGAAATCTATATATAAGTAGTTGTTGCCCAAAATCGGTCTTGGTCTTGTTCTTGCATTTTTGCAAGACCAAAACCGACTTATTGTAGCAAGACCAAGACCAAGACTGAACCCTACAAGACTTGAGCAAGAACAAGACTAAGCCTGCAAGACTCTTGCGTCTCGCAACTGAGATTTTTGACTATGATCAGAAATCTATATATAAGTAGTGTTGCCCAAAATCGGTCTTGGTCTTGTTCTTGCATTTTTGCAAGACCAAAACCGACTTATTGTAGCAAGACCAAGACCAAGACTGAACCCTACAAGACTTGAGCAAGAACAAGACTAAGCCTGCAAGACTCTTGCGTCTCGCAACTGAGATTTAGGCGTTATAGTAGGTATTTGGTTTAAATACCGATTTTGATAGACGTTCCCCAGTATCAAAACCGTATCGTCATAACACTAAAAGGTTATTGTATGAAATATTATATATTTCGACTATTTACCTATAGTATTATATTATGTTTGTATAAGTCTAATGTGCAGATATAACGAAAGTAGGTTGGTAAACATTATGTAGGTACTTATGTTTCAAAGTTTATATTATTCTTCTATTCAGCAAAATTTAAAACTAACAGCAAGTCGAGTAGGTCTAGTACTAGTAGCAGTTTTTAAGCCAGCTGATGTTATGGTACAGACGCCAGCACATCAAGCTACTACAATCTGCCAAATTTCTTTAACAGATTTTCAACTTTATCGCTAAAGCATTAAGGTTCATGGTTGATTAGGAAAATTTAACGTTCCGCGAATAAACCGTTGGTCGGTCGGTGTGTATCAAGTTAATTTTATTAATTTGGTGGTTCACTAACCCTATGTCAATTTAAGCTCAACATGTACCTACTCTACTTATATTGTCACTTACGGGATATCTTCCGTGATTAGAAATTGTTTTGAGCTCCCGATATTTCGACGCTGTTGCAAGCGCCATGATCGCGGGTTGACTGGAGGATGCGGGTGGATGGAAAATAAATTGTTAAGAGCAGACAAATCTGTCTACCCTCTTTCTTTGTCTTTTGCTACGCGCACTATTGGAACTCGCCACTAAGTGACGACAAAACACACTCACAGTATCACCAGGTTTTGTGGAGTCCTTATCATGATGCCGGCTGCTACTTTTGAGCATACTCAAAACTGGATTCCACGTACTCGACAACCCACCTACCTACCCACCCACCCACCTACCACCTACCTACCTACCACACCTACGTACCGATGTACCTACTCTGTTACGTTGTTCTAAGATCTAAACTAACGTGTTTATTATTTAGCAATAGGTATTTGAAAGTCTAGTCTAAGTAGTAGAGTCTCGCAAGACTTGAGAGACTCTTGCTTCAAGACCAAGACCAAGACTGAGAGCGCAATACCAAGACCAAGACCAGATGCATTGACGCAAGACCAAGACCAAGACTGGCTAAGGTCTCGTCTTGGTCTTGCATTTGGGCAACAGTATATATAAGCAAAATCTCAAACTATAGCCTACATAAGTAATATGTACAGTCAGCTGCATTATAATGAATGTTTTAACCAAAATGTCACATTGTTTCTCCAGATTTTATGTTCGTTGAGCTCATTTAACATTACATCATAACCATAATTAATCAATAGAGATCAAAACTTCAGTATTATAGCAAACGATATGTATCACAAACCAAGGGACATATTTTATAAACTATACTTTCGGTGTTTTCAATTTATTTTATACACACACATATACATAAATAAATAAATCTACACTTCACATACAAACTACCCTTTGTTAGAAAGTTATCTCTCGGTGTCATTGTATATTTTCCCACGACTCTTTGTGGCAGGATTTGTAAAATAAATGGATTATACCGGGCGTTAGCGTTAGGCAGATAACACAATAGGCACCGCGACTGCAGCCACAATGTTGTGTAGACCAGTAGCTATTATTTTGAAAATGGGATTCAATACTGACGTTTTTAAACATTTGTTCTGGATTAACAACGTTAAATGATGTTGAGTGATTTAAAAGCGCTAAATCCACAATCACCCACATTTCACCACTTATGATTGGGTCCCATGTATTCGGAGGCCAGTCTATTGTCAAGGTTCATAGTTCATAAAGTATGGGCATAGATGCAATTTCCAAACAGTTACTGAAAAAATCATGACGGATAAATCTAATAATACAACTTTGAAATAAAAAAAAATGATTATCCAGTTATCGTGGTCCAAACAATTAGTTCTCTCGGTTAGTGACGCAGTTAGTTAAGTGCTGAGTAAGACCTGCACGAGACGTGGGAACCGTATAGATAAATTCAGAAGGTCAACTTTCGCGAACGACTGAAAATACATGCACACGTGGCCACGAGAACTTCGATTGGCAATTGTTTGAAATAGATATATAGAGAGGATAAATGATATGAATTTCCGTAAATTGGGTTTCAAAAACACTTTCACTTCTTTTAAACTAGCGGACGTCACGCGGTTTCACCCGCGTAGTTCCCGTTCCCGTGGGAGTACGGGGATAAAATATAGCCTATGTTACTCAGGATGAATATAGCTTTCTAATGGTGAAAGAATTTTTGAAATCGGCGCAGTAGTTTTTGAGTTTATTCATTACAAACATACATACACACACACAAAAACACAAATCTTTCCTCTTCATAATATTAGTGTAGATTATGTTTGAAACTAAATGAGGGCGGTGTTTTCCATTTTCCACTCCTATAAAGTCTCTTTTAATATAGTCTAGACACAATCAGGTCAGGTGATATTATGAGAACCATGCAACACGGAGGAGCTCGAGGTTACATAATAACAGCTGCCCGGGTTGGGGATGGGATGGGTGGTCACCCATTAGATACCGAGTTTCCTCAATGCCACGGCAAACCGTCTAACCCGAGGGCTGGCCGTCGTTTGTAGATCTTTGGCAGTCGTTACAGGTCCCTAAAGTCTGACAACCAGTCTTACCAAGAAGTCGAGAAGTCGTACTTCGTATTACCCAGTACTACAGGGTTGTTGAGGTCAGATAGGCAGTCGGTCCATATAAAGTACTGGTATTCAGGTGCATCCGGTCAGACTGGAAGCAGACCCCAACATAGTTGGGAAAAGGCTAGCCAGATGATGATGATAGTTATGAGAATCATACAGATTAGATTGGGCTTTTGGAAAAAGAACCACTTAGGTTTGGGAAGGCCATGCGCGTGTTTCAACTCGTTTTACGAAGTTGACCTTTTACATCTATCTATTCTGTAACAAGACATGGGTCAGTCCCGAGATGTGGTAGCTTTAACTAGAGTTGTTCCTCAGAAAGGTTTACGACTAGTTGGAAATCCACTTTAAAGCCTAAACTTCTTACAAAATAATTGTGCACGAAGGTTTGTGTTGAAGATACGAATTTGAGACGATGTCTTGTAGTTGTAATCATTGTGTTGGTTACTGATTGTTTTAATGTAGACAAGAGGAGGTCAGGTTCTAATGCGTTAGCAATTATCTAAGTGTGTTAGTGTATATTGATTTTATTGATTATGCTTTATCGGCACTGAATTTCAAAATTACGAAAGACCATTTACTTAATAAGAATTAAAAATCCAATGTCACGAGACGGTGTAGTGTTCGTCAATGAATAAACGTACACTTTATGCGTAGAATTTGATGTATGAACAATTGGCCAGCACACTAAACACAACGCTACAAGCGACATAATTATGTTTGTAAAAGCAAATAATTTGCCGCATAATGTACTTTTTACCGCATGACAAATTCATCGTCGAAACGAGGCCCAAAAAGTAATTTATGCCTTACTAACAAAATAAAACGGTAACATAACAAGTAGATACATATGTTTTTCATAAATTGGCCTTATTTGTGTCGTGTTTGCCAAGTTTCTTCCATAAATAACATACAGAAATAGCTAGATACTTACCTGATATTTGGCCTAAATCAATACTGTTATACACGCAACATGTAGACATGTGTTTAGTAATAAATAATACCAGTACAGAAAAAAAAGGAATCAGACAGCCTTCTTTTTATAGAACTTATTTTTAAAAACGATATTGCGTGTGATCAGTAGTTCAATCTTTGACAATGTTCGTCGAAAAAGTCTTACGCATGTTAGGAAAAAAAAACCGGCCAAGTGCGAGTCGGAGTCGCGCACGAAGGGTTCCGTACCAATTATTATAAAAAAAACCGGCCAAGTGCGAGTCGGACTCGCGCACGAAGGGTTCCGCACCATTACATACATTTACATTTCTATACATTAGACAAAACGGCAAAAAAATCACGTTTGTTGTATGGGAGCACCCCTTAAATATTAATTTTATTCTGTTTTTAGTATTTGTTGTTATAGCGGCAACAGAAATACATCATCTGTGAAAATTTCAACTGTCTAGTTGTCACGGTTCATGAGATACAGCCTGGTGACAGACAGCCGGACAGACGGACGGACAGACGGACAGACAGCGAAGTCTTAGTAATAGGGTTCCGTTTTTACCCTTTGGGTACGGAACCCTAAAAAATCACGTTTGTTGTATGGGAGCCCCCCTTAAATATTAATTTTATTCTGTTTTTAGTATTTGTTGTTATAGCGGCAACAGAAATACATCATCTGTGAAAATTTCAACTGTCTAGCTGTCACGGTTCATGAGATACAGCCTGGTGACAGACAGACGGACAGACGGACAGACAGACGGACAGACAGCGAAGTCTTAGTAATAGGGTTCCGTTTTTACCCTTTGGGTACGGAACCCTAAAAACTATTAGTATTTTGCCAATGTAGGCCAAAAATGTACCTACTGTACTTGGATGTAAACTTATCTTTAAAGCTCAAAGTAAAGTTTAGCGGTGATAACCTAGTAGTGTGACAGTCAAACTGCCAAGTCATAGGTCACGAGTTTGAAACCAAGGCCTCTGCTAGTTAAGGGCCAATGCCTGCCGGGGTTGCGGGACTGTTTGAAAGCGATACTGTGGCACCGGAACACAAAGGGCGATGAAGGAACATGGATGGGTTTTAGTCAGTAAAAGTCTGACATTCTCTCCTGCTCCGCCCAGAGCGGGAGGAGTCATTTGATGATTTCACAACCGAAAAAAAAAAAAAAAAAAAAAGGCTTCTGCTAGTCAGCAGACACTCAAAACCTCTCAATTTCGGATTCATGAGCGTATTGTATGATTATATACTAGCTTCGGTGAAGGACTATACTATTTTTATTGACATGACATTATTATTGATCGCTATTTTAATATTTATAAATTAATATATGAATCTAATTACATTTAATTTTATTAATTGGTTTGTAATTTGAATTTGAATTATGATAAGCATTAATATTTAATTGCTAATTACTAAATGTGTACTGCATGCTTTTAGTATACCAAGATGTAAAATCTCAATAATTGTATCGCCGAAATGCCGAATATAGTGAAACCAATAGATATAACAACTTATGTTATCTACCTATATTTAGGGTATTTAGGGTTGAGTTTTTACCCTTTGGCTACGGAACCCTAAAAAAGTCTGACACCAGGTTAGGCACTTACAACACGAAAGAAAGAAAGAATACTGTGAGATCGAACATAAAGAATTTGGGAGTTAACCCCTAACGGTTGATATCTTGTCATTCGTAGGGATCAAATCTCTCTAACAAACATGATAAATAAAATGAAAGGAAAACCATGAAATCTAAAGACACACCTACACCTACCACCTACATTATGCTGATTGTCAAATGTTAACAAGCGTATGCCAAGTAGATCTAAATCGGTTCCCAGGTATTTCCACCTGGCGACGATGGACTATCCCGTTCGAATGTCCGCTTCAATAATTCCCTTGCCACGCAGACATCCGGACCATTCGATTTATCAAGTCAAAGGAGGTTTCAAAACAAGCCGAGGGTCCGTAAGGAGTAATTGTATTCCTTTTGTTCCCGCAGCTTTCGTGTGCAATGGAATAGATCGTGTAGTGGCAATTACTGGCTGTTTATAAAGGACCGCGTTACCATGTGTGTTAAGTTACCCACATGGTTGAATGAACTGTGGCCTGCTGTTAGGTATCCACCATTAAAATACCCACCATTTCGGTAGTTATGTTTAGGTCCCATGTAATATGGGGCGAGTCTATTGTCATCAAAATTATTAGTTTAGTTTATTTAAGGCGACTACAGGAGCTAAATAGCAACTCTATTTGTGGTGGTTCAAACTTCGTTTGAAATACTGTTAGAATAAAGCTCTAATCAGCTTGCACTACAGTGGTTGTTACGTCAGGTTACGTCAGTCAATGCGGGCCGAATAATGCGAAATGAGTGGTTTTTTTTTACGATTTAGAAAAAATCTATTGATTGTATTAAAAAAAAAATCACTATCTTGCTAATTTGTTGCTTGTAGAATTATTTGCCAAAAATGAATGATCGCATGTATTTTAGTATGGTTTTCACTTGTTAAAATATTTTTTTAGAGATTTGTTCGTGATTTTTTTTATCGAGTAAAATTTGTTATATAGTGTTTCCAAAACACAATCATACTAGCATATTATATCCTGAAGAATATCATATTTTTTTCTGGTTTTGTTTTTTGCACTGAATCATAATGCTTTTTTTCATTATAAAACTCGCGGTTAGCTCCTGTAGTCCCCTTAATATATTTAGTTTTGCTTGCTTTTCTGAGTTCATCAGCAGGCGCAACCCGTGTCTTTGCATTCCTTTAATTAAGCGGTACCCTATACTATTAAAACACAAGAATTGAGAATATACGAGAAACCCTTAAGATACTTCAGTAGAAGTAGTTTTTAACCGAAAGGATCTAATCCACATAGACTTCAAAATTGGATCTACGTTCAATTATAAAACGCATCTAATGCAACGCCGGCGAAAACAAGTTATCAGAATAATCCCTAAAGCCTAATTGCAATGGGTTCCTCCTTTGTTAAGAATTAGATTAGGACCCAGCACTACAAAATTAAATTCACATATTCTTACGGACGTATTAGTCTATCTCCTTGTCGGAGAGGAAAATGTTTTAGCTCTACAAATAAGACTCGAATAGGATTTCTGAGAAATCTACAGAATACTGGCTTGAAGGCAAACTCTACAATCTAATTACCTTTTTTTATTACACGGGAATATCACATAATTATATGGGTAGGAGTTTTTACTAAAGAGTATTTTTTATTTTATTTATTTTAGGTTTATACTGTTACATGTTAAAATAAAGGTTATTAAGCTTATATCAAAGGTTAGTATAACAATTTCTTATAGGTTAGCACCGCATGCTACATAAAATAATAAATGTAACCAACACCCCTAGCCAAGTTGCAAACGTTTCGTATCGATTCTTTTTCTACAATCGTAAACGCCTCGGCGTAAGCGATTGTAGAAAGCGCTAAATTGGTAGCCAAGTTGACACGACTGAGTCGATCGCTCGTTCTCTAATGTCCGTAGAAAAAACCTACACTTTAGTCTATGGTGAACGGTTCCTACCAAATAGTTTAGCGATCAACATTGTACAAACGATAACATTCTATTCTATCATTTTGGACGATATAAACTAGTCTACGAATTTTCTATTCGTTTGTGTTGATCACGTGATTTACCGTTGAGATGATGTCATTTCCATTCATTTGAATAGTTTTCTACTAGCGTTAACGATTGTAGATTGTCAACTTGGCTAGGGGTGAAGATAAGAACAGAGTTAAAATCAAAATTAAATACAGAGATTAAAAAACTAAATCAAAATTAAATACAAAATTAGAATCTAATTTTAACACAAAAATAAAAACAATAATATATTTAAATGCACAATCAAAATCTTGCAATACAAAATCAAATTCTCAATAACAATGTTATAAGAGCAACACAAAACAAAAATAACATAAACATCAAATTCAAATTACAGTATGTACAATATGTATCTACATTATCTGCTTTAATGATTGTAAACACATTGAGGGCTTCTCGACAAGGAGTAATGAAGGTTACAGTTTGTTTTGATCTGTCTTTTATAGCATAACATAATAACATCACACCTGTAATCCCTAAATGATTAGGCAGAGGTGCACCTAATAGGTACACCCATATTTCGTCAGATATGTTAAAGTCCCATGTAATAGAAGAGCTCCGTGACTGTTACTAAGAAATTCCTGATGCAAAAACCCAATAACACTTTGCTCGACTCGGGAATCAAACCCAAGATGTCATGGTCAGCAGTCGCACTTTCGACTTTTAGAACAACGAGGCAGGGCCACCGTAGGCGCGGGCCTGTGGACGGTGGGCTATGGGCTAGCTCGCCGTCCGTCCGTCTCATGACGACAGGCCGTTTCGACGGTGCGTTCGTGTTCCACGCGCGCCTCAAAGAGAGTTAGGAAAAAGGAAGGGGTCCGCAAGATGACCGACCGATGATGATGACCGATGCCTGCCGGGGTTGCGGGACTGTTCGAAAGAGATACCGTGGCCCCGGAACACAAAGGGCGATGAAGGAACATGGATGGGTTAGTCAGTAAAAGTCTGACACTCCCTCCTGCTCCACCCAGAGCGGGAGGAGTCATTTGATGATTTACCATCCGAAAAAAAAAATGTAGCGAGGTAGTAAGATATGTACATATATATCTACTTTAATGATTGTAAATACATTAAGAGCTTCTCGACAAGGAGTAATGAAGGTTAGTGTTTGTTTTGCTTTGTCTTTTATATGTGGCTACAAACCACCTGCTTTATTTTGTCGCTTTCAAATTATCAATTGGGCAGCTTTTTAATAAGCGGTCGAGGGTCACGGGCTTCGTCGGACATACATAATACGTCCGTACATTAGTGACGTCTCTCCGCCCTCTCTACATTCATTTACAAATCTCACTGGGACTGAACACTATTTTTAAATAGGTAGCCGGTTTAGCTCTGAGTTTAAACAATTTCGCTCGGGTTCCGTTCTATTTTCAGTTTTTATTCACATGGTCTCTCAGGACGATGTAATTTAGAAACTACTTACTTTAAAAGCTTATATATACGTTTGTATGTTACATTTAGAAGGTACATACTAAAAGGATCTGTTTTAGACCAGAAGGGTCCGCAGTATAAATAAAATAGACCAGTATTATTCTACAGAGAGTGTAAGGTATATGTAAGGTGGGACACCCTTAGGCTAGGTGGAGTGACGATATCCTCAAAGTGGCTGATAGCAGTGAGTCTTTGAGAATCGAGCTGAGTAATTGGAACGGCAAATGCAACAGTGGACTGACTGATGATGGTTTTTAATTCGGGATATTTTTAAATGCACATCTGTATAATTTTTCAGCAAACTAGGAAACTAAACTAATTAACTGAATGCATACCAGAAAAATGAATGTACTGCAAAAAAAACTAAAAAATAACACAAAACGAGATGACCTTTTTTATCGAATTCACACCAAAAATGTGGTTCGAATTGAATCGGATATATGATTTATAAAACAAAAAAACTAATTGTTTATCAAAAATACTAACTTGCACTCTAAATTATACAATCTTACTACGGAATTTCTTTTATGGGCGGCATGGGCACCGGGCCGTAGGCCGACGAAGGAGGCCGGTGGAGGCCCGGCACTTCGGGGACAGAAGTCAAAGAGTGTTATTTAATATGCGAGCGATGCGCGCGCGCGTCTTTGAGTCGTAGCAGGTTCTAAAATAACTAAAAAAACAGTTCTGCAAATACCATTACACAGTATAGGTGATGGTTTTCCTTAAAAAAGTTTTAATATGTTTGTTGAACTAAAGAATTGTTAGATATACTATATTGATAATAGTTATTCGTTCAGTAAAACAGTTATGCAAAAACCATTAAACAGTATATCGAATTTGATTTATTTAGTGTGCATAATTTGAGTGCAAGTCAGTATTTTTGGTTTTACTTTGAAATATTTTGATCGAAAAATTAATTCATTGCCATAATTAATTAAAAACTAAGTATTAAATAAACTAAAATAAATAAACTAACAACAAACTATAAAAGGGCATCGAAAAACTCCTCCTCAACGCTGTCAGCTGGTAATGTGCCCAAGAGACTGGCGGCGTTGCCACGTTGTATGGCAACACTTAGCCTCTGACCAAGGTAAAAGCCAGCTCTTGGGTCACGGGAAGCGTCAACTAGGCGTTTTGAAATTTCTTTGAACAGACTATGGGCACTCGGACCCCACGGCCCTAGAGTTTCAACCCCAAACGGCTCGAAAATATAGTTACCACAAAGGTTTCTATATTTACGCCGTTTGAGGTTCTCTGCAGCCGCAGCAGCAGCGCCAGCACAGCACGACGAACTTGGAAGATGAGAAGGCGCAAGAGTATCGACGCAAGTCGCGTCCCATACTAAGGGCCTACCCATCTTCCAAGGAAACAAAGACATGCCGTCCGGTCTCTTGCCATCGTCGCGTGCCAAGCCATTAGGTTCTAAAACAGCTGGAACGCCGACGGTGACAAGAGCTCGTCGGATAATGTCGTTTATGTTCGCGTGCCGTGCAAAACGCCCCGCACTTCGGCTGCACGACAGGCCGTGGTGACCGAGGCTGTTGACAGCTTCACCACAGTGACAGCGATGAGGAGAACAGCAGGCGGCACCGAGGCGTAAGGCAGCAGCGAGGCGAAAGGTCGTGTCGTCAAACAATGTGCCAATTGTCGACGACGGCAGTGCGTGAAGCCAAAGACCCGACTCCCATTCACCCACAGCCAGTAGGCGCGCACGCTCAGCAGTAGTAGAAGACGAGTTCAGCAGATTGTTTTGAACGATTCTGCAGAGCGGCTCGTCCCACCGTCTCTGAGAGAATGGATGGTCGGGTTCTTCAGTGTTCGGGCAAGCGTGTTTCCAAGCATCGATAGCCTCGGAGAAGCACGGCACATCAAAATCAATCAGTGTGGAAGCCAGGATATTCCTGATTAATTTCTCAGTGCCGTGGACCGAGGATATGAAAGCCGGTAAACTAATACTGGAAATTTTGCGGACGCCGAGTCCTCCCATGCGAATGGGAAGAGTAGCTTGAGCCCAAGCTCGGTCGTCCAAAGCCACATTTAAAATAGATGATAAAGTATGTCTGATAATTTGATCCATTTTGTCCAAAAGGTGAGTGTGCTTCCATAAAGGGGAAGCACGAAGGAAATATGTTAATTTAGGTCCGAAACAACAAAAACGAATTATTGTGATGGCCGAATGTATGTTAATTTGGAGCAATCTTTCCGAAACATCACTGAAATTTTGAATTTTTTCCTCGATAAAATCGGGAAAAGAGTTTTCAAAGATAGGTGACCCGAGGAGGCGAAGAGAGCTTTTTTCTATAATTTTGATGCCAGGGGCTATTGCGTTAAACTTTGAAAAAGTCAGTTGTCTGTCGTTGCTGTCCGCTACATATAATTCGCATTTTGAAACATTGAGGTCGAGGCCAATGGAGTGAAATTCATTTTTTAAGAAATTTAGATCTAGTAAAACAGAATCTACATCGCCTCCCAGAGTTCCGTCATCAAGATACCAAACGTTAAATTTGGAATTTAGCTGTCGAATAATTGGGTGGATAGCTAAACTAAAAATCACTGGCCCGAGGGGGTCACCTTGTTGACAGCCAACAGCAGATTCCAAAAGGTTGTCCCGGTATAGTAATTTAGATGGGTGTCTATAACATTGCCAAAGAAAACTATAAATTTGGGGTAATTCATTTTTAGTTTCAGTCAACAAGGTGTCCCTATTCACTGAATTGAAGGCGTTCTTTATGTCAACCTTCAGGATGACCTCACCTTTGCCGGAATTTAGATAGGTCATAAAAAAAAGAAAAAAAAAGTCTTTATCGAAAAAAGGGAATATACAGATATCGATTTAAATACATTCCTTTTAATTCTAGTTTATATTTTTAATCTTCGATAAAGACTAACAGCAAAAAGACACGGTTAAACCAAATTGATTGATTTTCATTGAAGTTCACAGTAAATAATGCTTTTAGCTAGGGTTAAAATACGGGTGTTCATCAGCATCCAGTAAGACTGGAAGCCGACCCCAATATAGTTGGGAATAGGCTAGGCAGATGATTCACTTTTATGTTCCCACGTATCATATAAGTCTTTAAATTTGTTGCTTCATCCAAATTGTAACACGGATGTGATGTCATCATCATCATCATCATCATTTCAGCCGCAAGACGTCCACAGCTGCTGGACATGGGCCTCCCCCAAAGGAGGGTTTTTGCCATAATCGCCACGCTTGGCAGGCGGGCTGGCGATCGCAGTGCGGTTGTTACAAAAGCACAGAGAACGCTGCTGCCCATTCTCATTCGTTTCTCATTGTTGGATGTGATGTGAACCGAGTATTTTTGTCCTAATGTAAGATAATCATAGGAAGGCAAATATACGGCAATATACTGTTGCTATTTTCCTGTAACAATTCTTTCACCCGAAAAAAGTAAAGTGACGATAAAAGAACACTTCGTAGTCGCACCAAAAAGCGGCGAAGTAAAATGAAGTAATAGCCAAAAATGTCCTCATTATAATTCTGGCTGTCAATCTTATTTATTTTATTTTTCTTTATACTATACGTACGCACCAGTGTTAATTGTACTTAGGTACCTGCTTACTCGTTAGTTGTAATTAGTTTCTTGAGCTCTCAACTGCATAGCGCAGCATGAAGTTTGTCTTTGTGCTGTCTTTTAATGTTATCGTAGTCATTTTACTGAATTCACACCTCTAATTTATTTAAACGTCTACTTCCACACGTAACTAATACATTTTAGACAACTGCATTGTTATAATTTTTATCTACACCCATGCTATAAATCCTCTATAAAGGTATCTGAAACAGTTAGCTTATGGCCAACATTAAAACAGCCAGTGTCATAATAACCATTATAACACCCAAACGGGTGTTATAATGTTGTACTGAATTTCATTATGCAACTCGTTTAAAAAAAAGAACATCGAATGTGGTAGTGAATCGAACGTCTAGCACGTGCGATTCACTACCACAGCGCCGTAATTAAAAATAAAACTTATAGGTTAATTCGAATTCACGTCGTATCCCGCCATTTTTGTTCGACATTTGGATATTAGTATTGCATTATGTACTTTGTTGTTTACAAAAATGAGTGATACAAGCTTTGTCAATTTTTATAATTGAACAATCCAAAATGTAAATAGTTATATTACTACCTATAGGTACACGGTTTGTTTGTATTAAATACAAGCAATTAAACTTTCCATGAATTTACATAGACTTCTTAGAACACTGCAACATCCTATGGTTTCAGAACCTTTTATGGAGGATTCATATCATGGATGTAGATAAAGTCTTGTATGCAACTGTACATAATTAGGTATTAAAACACTCATGTGATACTATTATCACACTCGGCTTCGCCTCGTGTGATAAACCCACATTCGTGTTTTAATACCCCTCATTATACAACAGTTGCATAAATAACTATATTTATCACCAAAGACATTCAAATATTTATGAGCGATTTTTCACTAAAAACGAAGCCATGTCATACCCGTCAAGTGTCAGATATGTCTGGTCAACTCCTTTCACAGAGCAACGGCCCGGGGGTCCGAGCAGTGCGAACATAATAAACTGATGATCGTACAAAGTGTTTAGTGGGAACTAAACACTTTGTACGATCATCATTTTCTTATAGGCCCGACCCAATAGATCAGATCTCTGTAGTTACATACCTACATAATAATCTGCCTGACTAGTGGCTGTACTTTCATACAGGCTTAAAAGTTGGCTTGCCATTGTAACCTACTATTCGTCATGATGTTAGGGTTTCTGAACAGTCTTCTTGCCCTAGGGGTTTGTCGTATTATTGGCCCCTAGGCATGCCACTGATCTCTCTAGCCTAGTTAACTGACCGTGAGCCGTGTGGTATCCGGCAGAGTAGAATAGAACCAACCCATTACACTCACGGGTGTCGTATAAGGCAACTAATGTCTGAGGCAGAACACCTTGCGCCTCCGTAGACCAGAGAATGGGCAGCAGCGTTTTCTGTTAGTCTTTCATCACTGCGATCTCCAATCCGCCTGCCAAGCGTGGAGATTACGGCAAATTCCTCCCATCATGGGAGAGGCTTATGTCCAGCAGTGGACGTTATGGGATGTTGTAGTAGTTAAATGAACTGATCAACTGAACTGGTCAGTTAAACTAGTGGGAACAGAGATTTTACAATTATGTTAAGGCTTCCAGTCTAACCGGATGCAGCTGAATACCAGTTTTTTACATGAAGCAATTGCTTGTCTGACCTCCAGAACCCATTTAGTACTAGTTAATACGAAATCCCTTGCTAAGAGTGGTTGTCAAACTTTCGAGCCACTGCCTACCCGTAACGACTGTCAAAGATTTACAAATGACAGCTGCACCAACGGTTTAACGTGCTTGTCGAAGCATAGAGAAAATTCGGTTTGTAATGAATGATCACCCACCCACTGACCAACCTAGGCAAGCGCTGCTTAAGACCCTTCTAACCCTAAAATTAGCAACTCTATTTGTGGTGGTTCAAACTTCATTTGAAATTCTGTTGGAATAAAGTTCTAATCAGCTTGCACTACAAAGCGATTGTTACGTCAGTCACTGCGGCGGTATAGTGCGAAATGAGTAGTTTTTTGCGATTTACAAAAAAATCTATTGATTGGACTTAAAAAATAAAACACAAAAGACCTGCTTTATAGCTAGTTCAGTTGTATGCAAAGGAAATCGTGTTTTTGTCACACATAGGACTTAGCATTAATCCTCAACTTTACCATTTATTTATTTTAAAATTACTGCTGCAGTATTTTAGGCGTAACCGCGTAACGGAGGATCATACTAAGCCATTTGAGGGGTATAGGCCCTTAACCTTGAAAATCGTGCAGCTGTTATTATTTAGCCACGAAATTCTCCATTACATACCTACCTATACTACAACTATGTAGTTCACATGTAATCTACCTGTGTTTTTGGAATTTAATTAATAGAACTTAATTTGTGTTTGGAGAATATCAGTTTCCTTTTATAATGGCAAACTAATGAGAGTGATCAAATATCGAAGGTGGAAAGTACGACTAGTTACTAAGATACAAACATAGGTGTAAGATAGTTACTGTACATGTTGTTGATAATTTAGGTACTTTGACGAACTAATATACCATGGGGCTGGCCGTTAAATGGCTTCCTTGTGGGGCTTATGTGTTTTGGTTAGCAACCATTAGTTAGAAACATCAGTCGACGGACCGAAACAGTTTGAATGGAATTGCCGAAGTAGTGTGCGATAGGTAAGGATGTTTTTTGTTTTATTATTCATCACGTCGTGAGAGCAGTGGTGGCCCAGTGGTGGCGGCTCCGACTTACGAACAGTAAGACGTGGGTTCGAACCCAGACAGTCGCATTACTTTGTGTAATTTATTTCATCACCACTGCTCTCAAAACGGTGAAGGAAAACATCGTGAGGAAACCGGCATGTCCTAGAACCGAAAAATTCGAAGACATGTGACATCTACCAATCCGCACTGGGCCCGCGTGGTGGATTATAGCCCATTCCCTCTCATAGAGGCCTGTGTCCCAGCAGTGGGAACATTAATAGGCTGATGTTGATTCATCACGTCGTCGTTTCGTATACGAAATCAGAGGCCCTAGCAAGAAAGCACGTTAAGCTTTTGGTCCCGGCTGTCATTTAAAGATCTTTGACAGTCGTTACAGGTAGCCATCAGTGGCTCGAAAGTCTGACAACCAATCTTACCAAGAGTATCGTAATCCCCGGTACTAACTGGTTTGTGGAGGTCAGATAGGCTCGTTGTAGTCGCTCCATGTGAAATACTGGTATTCAGGATCCAGTTCACTGCTACATAATGTATGAAAAATGCGTCTACTCGACAACGTGAAAAGTACAATTGTTAGAACAAAAGTAATGGCATCAGGATTTGAGTAGGCAATATACCCAGTATTTTAAGTAATAAAACATTCAGTCTCATTTAAAAGTTATTCTCGAAAAAAACGGTACTGATTGAACAAATATTTATTTTGATTCAAGACTAAAATTGTAGCAATTTTATTTACGTCAATCAAATTAACCTCGACATCGACGATTTGTTTGTTAACGTGTATTTCAATAGACCGATCCAATTAGGAAATATGACACATTCATAGTTCAATAGTAGCTATTATTGACCACCAAATTCAGGGAAATTATGAAACTTTAATAAAACAAATGTTCGTGTAAACTGGTCATAGAAAGTTGTTTTGTTATGGATTCGACGAAAATTGTTTGACGCAATTTATAGGTACTCTTGCTATGGATAGGGATAAGTGGAAAGCGGGAATGGAGGCCTTTGCCCTACAGTGGGAAACAAATGGCAATTTTTTTTTTACACAAGGTGTAAAACACCTCTTAACAAAGCCGAAAGGCACTTGTTCTCCCCGTCATCGGGATCATTTTTTTATTCTACACCATGCCTGGGAACCTTCTAGTTACGGAGATATTGGGGGTAAACGTTCCAACAAGTTTTTTTTTTAAAATACATGTTTTTAATGTATTTTTTTTACTTTAAACACCTGCACGACCGCCGTACTATTCAATCCATTCATCAGCACAATGTTTTAAGTGCGTTACATTCAGTTCTACCACAAAACATGATTTTTCACCCCAAAAAAAAAAGTCGTTTCCCAGCAATAATTTTTGCGTAAAGTTACTTAGTTTGATGTACAGAATGCTTGGTTCACGGCTTCGTGATGAGGTGATTTACGCCCTGTATACTAATGCTGATTTTGGTAATATATTGGCTACTGGCTTATGAAGAAAATTACGACTTTCATAACGTTACAAAAAAAAAAAGTCTGGAGATCCAAGTCAAGTAATCGTCTGTAAAAGTCTGAGATGCAAATGGCAAACCGTTTATCAATTTGGCAATCGATTTATAGATGCCTGTGTTTAACATAATCTTCTCCCAACTCGTGATAATTTATTTTACACAATTCTGCCTAGTCTTTCAAACAGACTTGATGTCGTAAATTTTTACTACAAATTAATTTGGAATTGATACCATTTATCTGCGTATACACACTACTGAAATATCATTAGTGATGTTTCTTGTAAACCTTAGACACGAATAGAATACTGATTTTCGCTTTTCTCTTGGAGTACGTCTATTATTCTTGCTCTTGGATTAATGTAATTGTATCTTTTTGTAAGTATTTGACCTAGGCAATTAAATTCCTTAATGTTGGTAGTAAGCTTAGTGATATTACAGACCATTAAGCTCTGGGCACATTGAGGCAAATACCGCGCGGGATACCAGTTGAAAGGAGACAATTTTTTTTGTTTGGAGAATAGGCCACCCACATAAATTGTCGCAGATATTAATGAAACGTATATAGATTTCTTCCTTATAATCTCTAGATTACAGTGGTAATATTAGCTAAGCCATGTCTAACCGAAATGATGAGAAATTCGAAAATGAAAACGTGAATCTAACAATAAACAATAATAATAACACGTCTGTACCAGTCTCTGAAAGTAATTGTATTTGCACATTGCGTTGAAATCTTACTGCACAATTGACACAACGACCAGCAGATGCCATTTTCATAAAATAGTTTTTATTATACGCGAAAAAATCGCATCGAAACACTTTCACAACAATCAAAATAAAAGGGGAAGAGTAAATGTCAAATGAAGTTGTTTGTCAACCACCAAAAAGACGGATTTACAACGTTCCGTGCCATGATGATTTTCTATAGGTACCTACCCTCTAAAATATTTTAGCGGAAATCTCTAAAATAGCAATACACAGTTTTATATTATTTCTTTTTATATTATATTCTATTTTAATTAAAGCAGATATTATTACCAATGGATACCATACTTTTTTTTTGTAAACGGTAAAAACGCTCCTATTTACGTAAGTATTTTCTGTCAAATGGCATTGACCACAACAGGAATGATTTGACTCGCAAAAAAATATCATAATTCAACTTATTTATTATGATTTTAAGATTTCGGTTTCGTTTCTATGTAATCTTTCGTTTATTACTATAATAAAATGGTTACTTTTTTTTGGTGTAAGTAATATGAATATACGCAACATCGAAGAGGGCCTAAAAAAAACTGTCTCCTTTGATGGTTATAGTCGCGCGACTTGCCAATCATTGAAATCGTTATTTCTAAAGGCTGATTAAAGTTTAGAAACGTTTATTTAGATACAAACTAGCTGTTACTTGCGGCCTATTTTAATTATAATACTTCCCAATTTGAATTGGATTGTGTTAACAGTTTCAAGGGTTTTTTTTGCACGGAACCCCAATTCTTTTTCTAATATAAAACTGTCTACCATTAAAAGTGCTGTAAATTGTTCCAGCTATTTCGCAAATTAGCCGGAACAAACAGATAGAAAGACAAAAATAAATGTTATCTTGTTAAAAGTGCCGTATATACTTTCATATGAATTCAGTAAAAAGGTGTTATTTTGAAATTACAAACAGACGATTAAATTTTATTTATTTGTATAGATGTGTGGTTAAGCAGACACTAGATACTAACGTTAAGCAACTTTTATGAACAAACCCCTGAACAAAAACACGCGCAGTCTCATCCCGTATCCCGTGCGGGATTCGCCTCAGTGTGGTCAGAGCTTTAGTCTTTAATATCAGTAAGCTTACTACTCATCATCTGCCTAGCCTTTTCCCAACTATGTTGGGGTCGGCTTCCAGTCTAACCGGGTGCATGTGAGTACCAGTATTTTACACTGAGCGACTGCCTATCTGACCTCCACAACCCAGTCAGTACTGGGTAATACGATACCCCTTGGTACGCCTGGTTATCAGACTTTTTGGGTCACTGGCTACCTGGAACGACTGTCAAAGATCTGCAAATGACAGCCGGGACCAACGGCTTAACGTGCTTTCCGAGGCATGGAGGAAACCCGGTATGTAATGGGTGGTCACTCATCCACAGACCAACCTAGGCAAGCACAGCTTAACCTAAAGATCGAGCCGAGCGGCTGTTATTACTTAGCCACGGGCTCTTCTTAGTAAGCTTACTACTATATGTACGAATAGCACATGCATCACAAGCCAATAGCTGTAGCCCCATTCCTCCGGGAACCATCTCAGTTATTTCAATGTCCCATCTGGCTTGTAGGTAAAAAGGACAGTTAACTGAATGAATTGTACAGTGCCTATTATCGGAGGCTATAAAACATCAGCCTAACTGTTACGACCAAACAAGGATCGTGTCCTATTTCTTTGTGATACTGATGCACGTTTTTACTAATAGAAAGCGACACTTATATGAATGCCTAATTTAATGTATGCTGTTGGATTTTCGACACTCAGTTCAGTTTTCGAGAGTTAAAATTCCAAAAGCACAATTGTATGAGTTTATTTCGCAATGTCAGCAAAGAATGTCATTTTGACTGTTGCTCGATGTAACTTTGTTGTTATTTGTTTCTCATAGTTAGTTACTTCTTCTGTAGGACGTAGTTTCTAAGGCTTTTTTTTTTTTAATATTTTGTATATTTTAGGGACTACATGGATGATTCTTCGAGGTGCCTCAAAACGCGGTCACACGGTCTTAATTCCTAACCTATTGAACATTCCGTCTTAGGACCAAACACAGATTACACTTTAGTTAATATGTGTAGGTATAATTTCAACATTAAACACCTATAATTATTTTTATTATTTATAAAAATACACATCTAATGTCTAAAATGGGAGCAATATAACGTTCTTCGCGCGTCACACTCGGTTCGCGTTCACTGAAAACTTTGATAACTTTTGTATTCAATTCATAAGCATATAATGTTATACCTACATCAAATTAATCGTGTTTAATTGTGCATCATAAATAGTAAAGCACATTAATTGTATCTCTTACATTACAATACTTAATAGACATTATGTCTCTGTCACACGATTTTGCTAGTTTCCCGAGCGCGCAACATAACTGCACCTCTCTTCCAAAAGCGCCAATTTGTCGCTACACGTTTTAGCTGCACGGGTACTCTGTAGTATCCCGGCGTCAGTGGGGGAGACATGTAGGTATGTTCTTCGCTTCTAATCAATAAAAATACGAGGCAAGTTATTCTTTGAATATTCTCAGTTAGCCATGGTCAAGAAACTTTCATGCGTATATTTTGAAGGATAATGGTTTATAATTTTACAAATCATTTTGAATTAAGGAGTAAGATCGGGCGCTGTCAGTTGTGACTGGTCATCTCTTGGTTGCCATGGCTTATTTGAATGAATTATTTTGAATTGTATTTTTTTTTTTTTTTGTTTGTGTTTTTTTGCTATGGACACTTTTACCGTGCACATCTTGCTACATTGTTCTCACATAATATACCATTTCAACGTGGATGATGTAACCAAGATTTTGTAACAATATTCTGATTTAAAAGAGTGTCCATGGAGTTTCTTGCCCATTCTTCTCCATAGAGATCTACGCTAGGGAATGGGCAACTACAGTACTTTCACAGTTTTTATGTCTTGTGACTGGGACTGTAGCTACATTTAATTTTCATCTTTGTTTCGACAATTCAAAAGTGCCTGTAACTGGCTTACTTGAAATAAATGCTTTGATTTTGATTTTGATCTTCGACATTATTCCCAAGTACTTTGTTTGTCAATTTACATATAACTTTAATCGTAAGTCACAAAAATGTAAAATTTTCATAATACGGCTGACCTTTGTTTGATTCATTTAGTTTTTTTTTGTTACCGACTTCTGAAGCTAAAGTTATTTTTCACTTTTTGTGTTTTTTTAAGTCGGTTTTATTTTTTGCAAAAGAGTTGTTTTTTATTTTTCCATTTTTAGTTGTAATATTTTATACAAATATTTGCTATGCATTTATTTTACATTGTCAACCATACATGTCATGGTAGTAGGCTTGTCCCCAATAAATGGAACTTAATATACCTAAACTGTCGAAATTTGGGTGTATTGTACACATCTGCATCCCCACAGAGCATACAGGCGTGATGTTACGTCATGATGTTGTATAGACAATAAAATCCAAGCAATTGCAGCAATCACGACCGATTTACCGTCTATTTTTGAAGAGTTCCATTGTATATCTCCGAAGATCAGCATCAGTTTTTCACAAAATTTAAATGGAACCATCTCAGGAGTATATTCTTTCCAATAAAAAAAAAATGAGAATCGCTTCACAAATGGGGGAGAAATCGGTGAACATTAGACCACATGACTGAAGTAAAAATGTTCATAGAATGAAAACTACGGGGCCAAACTATGTTAAATTTGTATGAGACCAAATGTATGTATATCAAATCATAAATCTCAGCGTAATCGGCGTACATAGATACATGAAAAAAGTACCAATCGAATTGAGAACCTCCTCCTTTTTGAAGTCGGTTAAAAATGAGAAATTCACGCTTATTGTTTTCTAGGTTTTGTTCAACGTTTTTAGTATTCAGTTTTTCCTGGATTAAAAGATGCCAATGTTAGTCACTCCGCCAAATACTATCTATTAAAATGTTGGTCGTTAGCTCAAACAAGGACAAACTAATAAATATGTACTCTTTGGCATTTATAAGATACACAGATAGAATAACTATAACCCTTTTATAAGCTTCACAAATAAAATAAAACTAATTATGCGTAAAACTTTAATTAGTGCCTGAAATATTCATACTCTATATTTATTGCTTTAATTGAATATTTAACAATCTAAGGAAATTTTGTTTCAAAAATTTCTCGGAAGCCCTTCAATTTCAGCACTAACTTAATAATTATAATCAATCTTAATTTCCGGAGAAAAGATACTTAATCTTTTCTTCGTTATCTGTTTTTATCAACTATATAGTTTACTTGTGGCCTCATGAATAATAAATTTAGTTAGCCTTAAAATTTAGTAACGAAAACGCCCAAAATCCTTGGAATTGAATCCTAAGAACCTTTATTAACCGACTCCTTGCAAAATATTTTTGCTATTTTCTTCGTGAAAGCCTCAACCACTAGGTTGATCTAAAATGTTTTGAATATCTGAAAGGGTAGATTTTCCGAAACATTTAATTAGTCTAATTTACTGAAACTGTCAACGATTAAGTTGAAAATGTATAAACACATTACGGATTGTAGTAGCTTGATGCACTGGCATCTGTACCTACATTACATATACCTACTATTTCTGTAATGTTATTTTAAATGTGAAACGGCTGAACGAATATGGATGAAAGAGTCTTGGGCGAATAGGAAGTCTTACAGAATTTAAAATAACATATCTCAAATAGTAGCTTATGATTAGGATTGACTTTATTCTGAACAAGAAAAACCTAGATCCCGGGAAGGCAGGAAAATATTTACAGAAAAAACAAAATATTTCAAATGGCTCTACCATTTGAAATATTTTGTTTTTTTCTGTATTCTGCCAAAGATATAACCGAAGTTGGTCTTATGCCTAGATTTCATAGAAAAGTGCAAATTTACCTTTGACACAGGGATTGACCACACCTTGATTAGAGCAAAGAATATTTTTTATCCCGTAAATACTTTCCCGTACGATGAGTTCCAAACTCCACATAAGAGAAACCAATGACGAAAGCTAACATTTTATAAATTTAATAAATATTTAAATGAGTTTAATGTGCATTACGGAAGCTTTGGTTAATAACATATGATTGGGTGATATTATGGTCAAGCTCGGTATGCGCTTTGCGGCTACCCACATTAAGTTCTGCCGGACACTATATTCTGCGTTATACAGGGGGAGTACAAAGGACCATTCTCATAGAGCCTGTTTTATGCGGTTGTTTCTGCTGCATATATGGGCCGTCGCATTATGCGGACTGCGTCTAAACGTTTTAGATGCATCGTAATAGAATTATTATCATACATTAATGAACATAATATTCGCGGCTTGGCACTGGGAAATCTGTGTTTTCATAAGCATAGTTACTAGCACTAATAATATAACTAGACTCTATGCAACTTTTAAAAGCGAATTTCCGCACTGATTGTAATTTTATGTTGTTATTTTGGTACCACACTAAAGGCCTAACTATCTTCCATGGAAACAAAGACATGCCGTCCGGTCTTTTGCCATCGTCGTGTGCCAAGCCATGCTGGAACGCCGACGGTGACAAGATACAAAGTAAAATAAAATAAAGCTACAGTTCATCTACAGTCTAAGCATGCTAAAATTTACGCGGTCAAAATAGCCGGCGTTTGCAAATTGCTTAAAAAATCCTTGAGCATTCAGAGCACGATGGAAGTAGGTAGAGCACTTTTTATGCAAAGGCCTTCCGCTTGTCCCAACGTTAAAGTGGCGGCTTAAAATCGCTACAGTAGGTACTTAACCAGAGACAGGTTGTAAACCCATCACAGGCGTAGTAAGCCTCTTCCTCATTATTTTTTTTAAAGTCTGTTCACTCGGACGCTTTTCCGTTCCACTGTGAAATTCGGCACAAAAGACAACTTATGCAATCGTTGTTCCAGAATATTTTCAACAGTAAAATGGTCCACGTATTCTTTGAAAACTCTTCGGGAAAATCGCCGTTTTACAGGAAAACAGAGTGGCTATCTTTTGTAATGAAATTTTATGAATGCGTTAGTGAAAAGAAACGAGAGTCCGTAGGGAAGTGTGGGAATGGGGCATATCAAGAGTGGACAGTGTAATTCGCTTGAAGTTTTGAAGATATTAAGTATTTCAAACTATAGTAGTATAGTATCAACTATAATTCCTTTCACACATTGATTTAAGCATTAATCTGCATTGTGTCGGTAATCGATTAGATTAATGCTATGTTAATCATGGGTTCTAAGACTTGCCAGATGGCAAGTCTTAGAACCCATAATTTTACGGCTTGTGGCATCAACCGACCTACACTGGTCCGACGGACCCTCTACTCCCAGACTCCTCTCTTGTGTCCCAACTGTGGGTATATTGCCGGCAATGTGGGTGTCTCCCTCCTGGACATAAGTTGCCATCGCTGACCTGGAGGTCTTTAAATAGACTCCGGACCCAGGTTGGTCGCGGCAAGGAAAAATTGATCCGGTGGGGATTCATTAATGACTCTGCCCTTTTTTTTCGGATGGAAAATCATCAAATGGTCCTACCCTGGGCGAAGCGGGAGGGAGTGTCAGACTTTTACTGACTGAAACCCATCCAATGGGCCTTCTTTGCACTTTGTGTTCCAGAGCCACGGTATCTCTTTCGCAGCCCCGGCAGGCGTCGGCCCTTGCGGACTCCTTCCTTTTGCTGACTCTCTTTGTGTGTCTAGCAATGAACAAAATAAATGAAGTATCAATCAAAAAGCCTAAAGTAAAGTAGCCTCCACTGTTCCAATAAAGCAATCCGTCTGATAATAGTGACTTGGCAACACTACTCCAAGATCGTATTCGCGTTGCGTGTCCACAAACACATAGTTTGTTGTCTATAAGATGTTTCAAGACCTTTGTCCTTCCGCTTATGATAACAAGTTGACCTAAATGTCGACATAACCGCAGATAAAGTGTACGACCGATACTATTGGTATATATGGTATATTAAGTCAATATCTATTCTATTTTACTCTTGGCAGACCAAGCATAATGTTACAACTTTTTTATTTATTATTGGTACAATCCCGCCACACTAATTCTAAACCAACGCAACTCCTGAAAGCCAGAATCAACAGTGGCGACCACCAGAAAAGCGCCGAGGCAATTGAGCTCGACACGGAGAAACAATTTAACTGACTTCCTATAACGATAGAAATCAGAAAAGAATAGCGGAGGAGTAAACATAATTTCAAGCAGTAGACATAACAAAAAATGCCAATGGGCACAAAGGGACGTTTACAACTGGGATAAGCTCAGTTGCCTACCAAATGTCAATGAATGATATTGTTCCAACTGCCTGAACAAACAACAACAACAGCCCATAACGTCCACTGCTGGACATAAGCCTCTCCCATGATGGGAGGAATATGCCGTAATCTCCACGCTTAGCAGACGGATTGGAGATCGCAGTGATGAAAGACTAACAGAAAACGCTGCTGCCCATTCTCAGGTCTACGGAGGCGCAAGGTGTTCTGCCTCAGATATTAGTCGCCTTATACGACACCCGTGAGTGTAATAAGTTGGTTCTATTCTACTCTGCCGGATACCACATGGCTTGAACATTGGCCCCTTAAGTCACCATGCGGGTCCAGTGCGGGTCCGTATCCACCATCTACCATCAACCAACCCATGTGACATGACGTCTCATGTCTTCGAGATTTTGGTACTAGGACATGTCGGTTTTCCTGCCATATATTCCTTCCCAATTATGAAAGCTGTAACAATACTGTTAGCATAACTAACAACTTCAGAGCCAAGTTAAATAAGCACCAAGATTGTTATAAAGTTGGTAATCAAAACTTCATTATAAACAGGAACAGATTGATCGTTATTCCTCGAAACGATAAAGCAGAATGTGGGTATAGGTAGAAACTTAATCATCACACTTCAGCCTAGGTCTTCAGCGAAAGCAAGCGTGAAGTTATGTTATGGTAATCCAATGTTCCCTCAAACAAATCTAGAATATGAAGCGTTATTCAAACACAACATGTTTACAATATTTCACGTAATATTTCAAATCCGCAGCAGGCGAAGCTGACTCCGACATATGGAGAGATGCAGCATTCGCGTCCAAATTCGGATGCTCCCAAATTGTTTTGTGTGACGTTGAAGGGTCACGTATTAAGTTGCCAGAGCCTTGCCAGACATGTAGCGGGAATTGAAACGAAGATTTTGTGCCCGCTTTGTGCCCAATTACTTTCTAATGTCAGAGGATTTGAGGCTTCAGACATGGACGGCGACGTGACGAGACGAGATTGAACAAAGATATTTTTGTTTATCAAATTAAGCCGGCTCGGAGTTGCGGAATAAGAAAAGAAATTGTAAAGATAATGAGAATGAGTTCAACAGAGAGCATTTGATTTAATTTAGGCATAATGCTATCTCAACACTTGACAGTGATAACCAAGTTGTGTGACAGTCGGACTGCCAACTTATAGGTCTCAAGTTGGAACCGGGTTCATATGTGTCACCATCATCATCAGCCTATAATTGTTCTCACTGCTGGGACACAGGCCTCCTCTCTATGAGTAGGAATGGGCTATAATCCACCACGCGGGCCCAGTGCGAATTGGTAGATGTCACATGTCTTCGAATTTTTTGGTTCTAGGACAGCATGTCATGTGTGTATTGTATTGTTATCACTTGCATCGGTGAAGGAAAACATCGAGAAGAAACCAGCATGCCTGAAAGATATTCCTTGATGGCATGTAAAGCCAAGTCAGAGGCCCATTGCGCATAAAAACTTCGACACCAGGTTTGCACTAATCACACGATAAAGAAAGAACGCTTGGCACCCGAATTCCTGATTGCAGTATTATTCTTACAACACAAGTGGGTGCTACTGCCAATTTCTCTGATTATTCGCTTCTTGAGACACCTAAGAAAGGGAGTAATCAGTTTCTAAGCCGATTACACGGGACAACATAAGTACTTGTTCAAATTTGTATTCCAATCAGGTCCGTCCATCATTTGATTGAACGTAGTGATCCGGACAATCAATTTATTGAGACAGGATATTTTAGAGACAAAACATTTAACGAAATTAATTGAATTTATGCAGTTGCGATACTAATGAAATTATCGATTAATGATATTCATATATTTTCGATAACATAGAGCGTGGAAATCATTTTTTTGTGCTTATTATAATTTGTGCGTCTTTTTGACTGATTTTGCGACGAGCATGCAGCTAACCGCGACGGCAACTTATTATCGAGAATTGACGGGCGGAGAAAACTCGGAAAAAAGAAACATGGAAACGATGGGAATTTAGATAACAACAAGTAATAAGGAAATGCTCTCTAAAATTAATTTGATGTAGCTTACTTTATTGTTTCTGAATTTTTACAAGTACATTAATCATAGTTTGTTCCGCTTATACATTTCATTGTTATGCTGTGATCTAACTAATTCGTGGTTTTTCTGTTTGAAATGTACCTGATTTATGATATTACTTTGTCCTATCTTTCTACTTCATACATATTAACTTTTAACTTACGCCAGAGTTACCCCAGATATACGTTTACTCTAAGTTTGATTTGAATCACCAGGGAAAGTAGGTAGGCCTTTATATAAGACCTATTCATTATTATCGGATAGGTACTTAAATCTACAAGAAGTTTTTTCACCCTCACAAATTGTAAAAAGCCTAACCAAAGGTTTCATTAAAAAAAAAGTTAATCCGAATAAATTCACGCTGGTTTTATATACTTTCTGACGCGGTATGCCTATACCTAACATTGCTTATTAAATCCTTCATAGAACAAGTTCTAAAAATGCTAAATCTAACACGGTAGAAAAGGGTTAAAATAAGTCACATGCTATAAAAGCGACGGCAACGTTGCGTGCTAAGAGTTGCGGTTAATGGTCGCTATACGCATTAAAACTAATTTTTATACTTATTTCGTGTGACTTTGTCAACTTTTTTAGCCTAATGATGACGACAGCCAATCATTTTCTATTCAAAATATTTTTTTTTATTATTTAAAATATTATGCAGTTACTTTTATTTAACAAAAGTTTGAAATTAGATTATACTAAAATAATTACCCACCAAAATACACGAGAAAATACCGTAATTTTTTGCGTTAACTTTTTAAAACTTTTCACACAAGTCACAAGTACGTTGCACTATTTAAAAAAAGAACTAGTTTGTAGTGTTTACATTGCGGGCGAGAGCGCGAGGCCGCGGGGTTCGACGCGGCATGCCCGGGTTCCGTCGGCGAACTGGAGGCTCTAAGGCCAGCTTGCGATGTGCCGCGGCGAACATGCGCACTCACTGCTCTTTCAAACCATTGTGGAAGACCCCTGCAAACGCTCCTCTCCGCATTACTAGAAGGTAAACCTTTTTGGGATAGTGTGCAGATGGTTTTATTGTTTCCCGCTATATCGCGGGATCTTCTCCAGTGTTGCGTTCACGCGACTGATCCTACAGTCCTACTGTACTCGATACGGGCTACGTTTTAAGTGTTATTAAAAACTTGAAATGAAAAAAGTTTGAATGCACTTACTTTTTCATTTCGAGATATAGAAAGTTTAATAATAACGAAGTGTTTTCTTAAATCTTGAATATACCGATTCATAAAATACATTTTGCTTCTCAATATTAAGAAAATGTTTCAAATGGTGGTGAAAAAACATACAAAAAATTACTTTTACTTTTTTCATAATATGTCAAGACATGTAGACAGATCATAAATTGCTTGTGATATTGGGCGTCTCTAAAAGATCCGATATCAATGTTTAGTATATATAATGAAAAATAGAAAATGCTTATTATACAGAGGAATTTTCCGGGATCTCCAGCAGAATTCTAGATGAAACGCCTAGGTCAGCAAGAGACTTGTTTCGAGTTTATCTACAACAGACTGGAATATTACCACGTAGGTACTAAAGAAAGAAAGAAAAAATATTATCACACAAGGCAAAACAAAATTATTAAATTAACAATAAAACCAAATTATATAAAAAGTAAACATCACAAATAATTTAAATTAAAAACAAGACCTACATTATATAGGTATATTAGTCCAGTACGAGGCCAAAAGGGTATCTCAGCTAGGTACTAGTGGATGTTTGTACGTCGTGCTAGCAAAATTTACGGGATCCTACTCGAGAACTGATAACAAAAAAAAAAAATGAACTTCCACGTGATTCGAACAAACATAGCTTTAAATATTTACGACGCGACGGTTCAAGTAAATAAAATCTATGAATAATTTCTTATCTTAAATTCATGATAACGTGTTTATTTACCCCGGGAGACGACTTTGATTGCACAAATATCATCAACCGCGACTCCATGTTTGACATTTGTGATAGCGTTTTGTTTATATTGTCTTTATAAAAAGAAGCAAAATAAATCATTTTTGGTAAAGATGACAGCTTATCTTGTTGTCTCCGTACTTTTCTTTATTTTTTGTGAAGTTTTCATTAATTGCGTACACACAATTATTATTGTGTATTACAATACAGTTGTCCTCATGAGTATTTTTTAAGGAGTGGCGACCGCGAACCAGACGTTGCGTCCACTAAGTGGACCGATGACCTGGTGAAGTTGCGGGAATCCGCTGGATGCGAGTCGCACGGCATCGGTCAATGTGGCGACACTTGGGGGAGGCCTATGACCAGCAGTAGACGTCTCTCGGTTGAAATGATCCTGACTCCTAAGTCACAGGTTTTCCTAGTTTAGGAGTCAGGGTTTCAGCTTTTGTACGCCTTAACTATTGTGAACTTTAGCTAGATATGAGGCTTATTGTAAGGATTTGTATCAATAAAGTATTATTATTATTATTAATGATGATGATAATACTTCTTAACTACAGATTCACTTAGTTATGTGCTATAATGCTAGTACGTATATTTAAACTATTCTTCTGCTCCATATTCTAAATGTAAACAAAATATAGTCGTAATGTTTGCTCTATTTTAAAAATATCTTATTAAAAATTGTGAATTTGTTACAAAAACCATTCAACTATACCAATACAACTGGACGCAGTGTAGATCTGCTGAAAGCGTTCAGCTGTTGAAATTTGTCTAAAGTAGTGAATATGAATTTTGTACCAATAATATTCATTAGGCACAAAAATTACGTGTCATTAAACTTAAGCGGAATAACCTGTTTGAAGAGCTTGTCACCAGTTTTTCCGTCAATCACAATCAAATTGTACTGTGTAACTTTTGTTCTGTCTCATAATGTAAGAATTATGTACAATGTCTTCGTAGGAAAGTCTGGAATCTTTTCTTCAGAACATTCTACAGGTGAATGAATATCCAGGTGATTTATTGTCGTAATAATTTATACGTTTTCTCCTATTTGGTTTAACGTGTACTCACGTTATGTCAAAAGGTATTTTAATTAACATATGGAAAATAGCTCAAGTTATAATTATTTATTCGACAGGGATTTATGAGTACCTTTGGTCTGATTTTTCATAGAAAAAGGAATGATTTAGAATAGTTCTTTGTACTCATATTATGTTCCCAAACACTAGCCATGTAAAGCCGTATATATTCGAACCCAATAACTGCAACATAAGATAGGATTACATAACTCGATATCTCGTAAACAGATTAATGCCTCCGACCCAAGTTGACTTAATGCTCTAATGAAAATAACAACCCACGCTGCCTCCTAAGCGCCATAACTATTTTATTGGCTACCTACGAGACAATATTATACTATCGCCGATATTTTCTATCATAAATAGTTGGGTAGTTTATGTGACAGTTAAAAAGTATAATTGATACTATGTGTATACCTACACAGTTCTGTTTGGGAGAGCAAGGCGGGCGGTCGTGCGGCACGTTATTGTTGCTACGTGATTATTTTGCGATAAACTATACTGATATTGTTTTAGAACAATAATACGATGTGTCATAAACAGAAACGACAGCCTTGGACAATAGTCTGGGGGAGTCGAGTGACATTTATATTTTTTGTCTACTATTCTCAGACCTGATTTTTTGTGAATGGACTATTAGAAGATCGCATTTATAGGTTATATATTTTTGGAATCTCAGACACCTTTATAGACTATGTTTAGGTTATTTATTTTTGAAATCTCAGACACCTTTTTGAACTATTTTTATGTTATTTATTTTTGAAATATCAGACACCTTTTTATACACATTGTTTTTACACTCACCCCAAAATATCCATGCTCTACCGAAGTCCAATATCACACTATTTTGTTAGCTTCGACCCCAGAGTTTGGATATTTATAGTGTCCAAGCGGCACTTAGGTATTATGTCAGTGTAAGACCTAGCTCACTTCGAGGTGACACGGGCAGTAGCTCAGTGTCAGCAAAATTAAGACGCTGTGGTGGTTTTGCGGTGTCACTGGACCCGACTGGATGCGAAGAATATATTCGTATGTAGGTACAGGCAAAGAGAATATCCATGAAATATAGTAGTTTCAGGGATATTCACGTCTATTTATTTGAATATAGCCGAGGTTGTTTTCAAGTTGCGCTTGAATAAAGAAAGAAAAAGAAAAAAATGAAAAACAAATCTCTCTTCTTCTCCCTCTCTCTTCTTGAATTAACAAAATAAAAAAAATAAACTAACATTTAAACAAAAGTAAAATAAAGTGACACCCCTTTTCTTACCGTAGTAATAGTTGGTGATTATCACGGGCATGGGGACCTGGGTCTAACTCCAAACAAAGACGGGCTAAGTGTAGGGTTTTTTCATAAGAAAGTTTTCAGTAGCAATTCTTAGTCTGGATTTGTCACCAGTTCGATAGATTCGCCCTCTATTACATAACTGCTGAAATGTGGGTGTGCTATAGGTACACTTCTGCGCTTCTTCTTCTTCTTCTTCCTCTGCTTCTGCTTCTTCTTTGCGCTTCTTCTACTTTCTTCTTCTTCTTTCTTTGTTCTTCTCCCTTTGGAGAGACCGTGCGTGATGTTATATTACATATATGTTCTGTTATTATTATTAGTATTTGAAGGCCAAGGTGTAGCAGAATCACCAATATTTCATAGGCATATTACTGACGAAATACTACAAGACCCATTTACTAAAGTTCAGTGATATTAGCACTGTACCATACGGGGATGTCAACACCAAAATGTGCGTACACTGTCTATTTGTATCGGAGTAAACGACAGCGAGAGAGTCACTGGGCGGCCAGGTTTCAGAAGAAAATAATGAATAAATATTGAAATAAAGAAAGTGTGGATTATTTGTGAAATATGACTCGTTAGTGGTTTAGGTATGAATATGTTGATTTCATGTTTTTAATTGCAGATCCATACGTCAAAAAAATAAAGCCATAGAACCGTTTAATGATGGTTTTAAGACTACTCTTTGCAATTATTTTCTATCGAGCCGATTTCGTCCAATTATGTATCGAGTTCCTCCACGGTCTTCGAAAATATTAACATATATTTTTGATGTGCTAGAACAGTTCTTCTTAAAAAACTGCTTAAGTAATATCAATTAAGTGTTTTCAGCCCCTTAACAATCGTCCGGTACCTACCTAGAGATCGTTCAAGGTGATACGAAGTTTTAATTGGTTTAAATGATAAACTGTCCTTAGAAATAGCCAGTTTCCTGTCCAAACATGGGCCGACAGTGTCAACAAAACTTTGTGTATGTTAGAAATTGGAATAATTTAACTATTACTATCAACATTTCACATCATAATGTATACATTTATGAATGCATGGTACGAGTACATTGTAGCTGGTTTTCAGATTTACATTTATCTACATTATGTCTGACTAAAGGATGATTTCCACCAAACGGCTCGCATCGCATCGGATTGGAACGGATTTGACAATATTTAAACGATATTAAATCGTGTACACAGTATTTAAAGTCTATAATATTACCAAGCCGCGCACAGCAGTTTGACCGCGGCGTCTTCTACGACACGCGATCGTAGCCGAAAGTATGCTGCGACGCGCCATCGGCTCCGTTCGCCTGTCGTCGTATCGTACGATACTTTCGCAACCGACGGTTCGGAGTCGATCGTATGCGTCGACATCCTGCCGGATGCGATCGGCTGTCACCGCATCCGTTCGCTATCCGATGCGATGTAAGCCGTTCGGTGGAAATCATTCTTAAAGCACGATTTGCATTAGGATGAAATATGCGATGTTAACATTTTATTGAAAGCGTACTATCGATAGCACTTACGTAATAGAAATGATGTTTATTCACTCTCAATATTAAAATGAAATCAAGCGATGGATATCTTATCATTTAAACGTTATTAATAAAAGTACCTTTTAATGAAATCAAAAATGCTATACATTTTGGATGATTATTTTGTAGTACCTATTGAAGGAGCTTGTAGGGGAATAATAACAGCCGCTCGGGTCGATCCTTAGGTTAAACCGCGCTTGCCTAGGTTGGTCTGTGGATGGCTGACTACCCATTACATACCGAGTTTCCTTCATGCCTTTGATAGCTCGTTAAGCCGTTGGTACCGGCTGTTAATTGTAGATCTTTGACAGTCGTTACAGGTAGTCGGTGACGCGAAAGGTCTATCAACCAGTCTTAGAATAGAATAGAATGCTTGATTTGCAAAGGACGTAGCTGTTGCATATGCGGTGTCAACATCACCGTCTTTCCAAGGGGTATTACCCAGTACTGGGTAACTGGGTTGTGGACGCGTCAGATAGGCAGTCGCTTCATGTCAAATATTGGTACCTATTCTACTGGTAGACTGGAAGCCGACCCCAATAAAGTTAGGAAAAGGCTAGGCAGGTGATGATTTTATTGTACCTATTTATAAATATCTCCATTTTTGTCGGATCAATGTATGACGTAGGGAAGAAATGAGGAAAATTTCGTGAGGGACGCTTTTAGCTGGCTACAACATCAGTAAGTGAAAGCCAAATAAACAAAGATTTGGCTGTGTGATAAATAATATGACCAAAAAAGGCAGAGATGAAGACCAATAGAGAAGTTTACAAGAAGATGAAATTCTGCAACGAGTCTAAATAAAGAGCAGGAGAATGATAAATTGATGAAACAGAAATTACCAGGTGTGCCTACATTTTATAGTGCATAGGTATGTAGTTTAGGAAACTTACTACATGCCTACATACATAATGGTACATAATGCTTGTAGGGTGCGTTCCGATTACGCTATCTTTAATTCTTGTTTGTTGACGTAACGTTTCTTATTTTATTTCGTACTATTGTATATTGTGTTCACTGTCTGTAATGTAGATGTTAACTGGCGGGTAGTGCAGAGATGCAAACGTCCTACCAGTATTGCGAGTAGTCCTCTTTTTTTAGTTTATTTTGATATTAGTACTTTCATTTTAATTTGTATTTATATCTTTTTTAGTATTTTTTTCTGTTATTGCACCTACTGTGTATTATCTCTGCATCACCCTAAGGTAGACTGGTAGAAAATGCCCAAGGCATTAAGTCCGCCTTTGTACAGTATTCGACGCCTTCCCAGGGCAAGCTCTGGATGTCGTTGTCCGCGATCCGCGGAGCCAATTAATAATAATCTTGCCTTATTTGTACTTACCTAGCGCTGGCACTGTATGGTGGTCACGTCGGTTCTGTGTATGTATTGTTACGAGCTGGGTATGGGATAAATTAATTACTACCGACGAGCAACTGAATAACTTTAATAATCACAAAACACTTCAAACTCAATCACAAGTACACTACTGATCACTATTCGCTTAGATATCGCACTCACAAGTTCACTTTGATTCGTCCCGTACTGTAGCCAAAATGATACTGCCTGCTCCCACAAACACGTCGACTATTTATACGACGACCGAACGTTCGAGAAAGATCCATAAGTTCCCAGAATCTTCTAGGCAATTCATACTAGGTCATTGTCCTTAGAGAAACTTCCACAACTTTTGTACACAGGAAAGAAATAGGTACTTTATGCCCTGGGCGTACGGTCGAAATTACAATGACAACTTCCTGATGTATTTTATAGGTAGTTTGCGAATTTGTACCTACATCATTCGATACATACCTACTACTACCTACCTACTTAGATGTAGGTACCTACTATTAGAAGCTACTTGTATTGTAGGTATGGGTACGACGTAACACTGCCCCCTCCTTAGACATGCTCGTCCCGAGCATCATTAGACCCGTAGTATCGCGCCAATCGGTCTACATGGACAATCTTAGGCGCACCTCGTGGACCCTTCTGTATTCGGTAGGTGACATCGTTGATCCTAGTCACGACTCGGTATGGTCCATCCCAGTTTGCTTGTAATTTCGGAGACTTCCCTTTGCTCCGTACTGGGTTATGCAACCACACCAGTGAACTCTCGTCGAAACCCCTACTATTTGCCTTCCGGTCATAACGGGTCTTCATCTTCTCAGACATCTGTTGGCCGGATTGTCTAATATGCTCATAAACATCATTCAACTTGTTACGCAAGTCATTTGCGTAATCTGTTACACTGCGTGGAGCATCAGGGGGAGTTCCAGTGATTAAATCTGCAGGCAACCGTAATTCCCTTCCAAAGTTCGCGAAGGCGGGCGTCACAGTCGTACTTTCGTGGACTGCGCTGCGGTAGGACAGAAGAAACGGCTGTATGTGCTTGTCCCAATCCCTTTGTCTGCTTTCCACGACTTTTGCCAGATATCTTTCCAACGTTTGGTTGAATCGTTCCACCATTCCATCAGATTGTGGGTGGTAAGAGGTGGTTCTGGTTTTGTGGGTACCCATTAATCGACAAGTCTCCTGAAATACTTGCGATTCAAAATTTCTTCCTTGATCGCTGTGTATCTCTAAGGGTACTCCAAAACGACAGAAGACTTCCTGAACTAATTTATCTGCGACAGTTGTGGCTTCTTGGTTAGGAATGGCGAAGACTTCTGGCCACTTTGTGAAGTAATCCATGACCACCAGGAAGTACTTGTTTCCGCTCTCACTTTCTGGAAATGGTCCCGCAACGTCTAGTGCTATCCGTTCCCAAGGGGCTCCAACGTTGTACACTTTTAATGCACCTCTACTGCGTGTTTGGGGTCCTTTCACTGCCGCACAACTGGTACATTTGCGACACCAGTCCTCCACATCATCTCGACAGTGGATCCAGTAAAAGCGTTCTCGAATTTTTAGTAAAGTCCTTTTTACCCCCATATGTCCTCCCGAACATCCATCATGGTAGAGCCGTAAAACATCCGGTACCTTAGCTTTAGGGACAACCATTTGTAGATGACAGCTGTCCCCTCGAGCGTTTTCCCATTTACGGCACAAGACTCCATCCTGAATCACCAAGCTGTTCCATTGCGCCCAATAACTCTTCGTGATGGAACTCATCGCAGCCACATCACTCCACTTGGGTTTAGGAGCACCAGCTTTGATCCACTCGAAGATCGGTTTGATGTCCGAGTCATTTTGCTGAGCCTGCTGAAGGGTTTCCTTCCATTCATCGCTGAGATCCGTTCTAAGCATCCTCACGGGCACTACTTCCTTAGTTTCTTGCCTGGCACAGTGCTTACAGTCTTCAGGACAAGGCCTTCTCGACAAGGCGTCTGCGTTACCGTGAGTTCTTCCACTGCGATGTTCAGTTACGAAGTCAAACTCTTGCAGTAGCTCAATCCATCTCGCCACTTGCCCCTCTGGATTCTTGAACTGTAATAGCCACTTCAATGCAGCATGGTCAGTTCTTAATTGGAATTTACGTCCCAACAAATATTTACTGAAGTGCTGCAATGTCTTTACTACGGCGAGTAGCTCCCGTCTTGTAACGCAGTAATTTCTTTCTGGTTTGGAAAAAGACTTGCTGAAGTAAGCTATCACAACCTCTTGGTTTCCTTTCCGTTGAGACAGCACGCCCCCAATCCCAGTATTACTTGCATCTGTGTCAACTATGAAGTCATTTTCTGTGTCAGGATATCCCAAAATAGGCGTATTGCACAGACGTTTCTTCAATTCCTGAAATGCAACGTCGCAGTTCTCGTCCCAACAGAATTGCCGCTTTTCCTCAGTGAGTTTGTGCAGAGGTTTTGCAATGTCGGCAAAATTCTTGACAAACCTTCTATAGTAGGAGCACAAACCCAGAAATGCTCTGACCTGTGTCTTGTCTTTCGGAACTGGCCAATCCTTGACGGCGACCACTTTTTCTGGGTCCGTTTGAACACCATCCCCCGAAACTATGTGTCCTAAGAAGTTCACTTGTCTTCTGAAAAACGAGCACTTCTTCGGACTTAACTTGAGATTTGCTGTTTGAATTTTCGACAGCACTTGGTTTAGGTTTTTAAGGTGATCTTCAAATGTACGGCCCACGATGATTATGTCGTCTAGATAAACGAGACATGCGTCTCCAATCAATCCGGCGAGTACTTGCTCCATCAGCCTTTCAAACGTCGCAGGAGCATTGCATAAACCGAATGGCATAACTTTAAACTGCCACAGCCCTTTTCCTGTTGAAAATGCAGTTTTCTCCTTATCCTTGGGGTCTATTTCTACTTGCCAGTAGCCACTTTTCAGGTCAAGTGTAGTAAACCACTTCATACCAGTCAGCGTATCCAGTGTGTCATCGATCCTAGGCAGCGGATAGCTGTCTTTTTTTGTGACATCGTTCAGTCGTCGATAGTCCACACAGAAGCGCATACTGCCATCCTTTTTCTTTACCAGGACCACAGGAGAACACCATGGACTCGATGAAGGCTCTATAACACCGTCCTTCATCATTCCCTCCATCATGGTTTCCACCTCTTTTTCACGTGCAACTGGCAGTCTTCTTGGTCGCTGACGGATTGGTAACTCGTTACCCGTATTAATCTTATGCTGAACTAGTCCAGTTCTCCCTATGTCAGCATCATTTGAAGAGAAAATGTCGGCGTACTGAAGTAACATCTTCTTACCCTTGTCCATTTCTTCTTTAGATAAATCGCAGTTTTCCAAAAGTGTTGACACGTCAAACTTTGTACTACGAATTTTATTTCCGGTAGGCAGATTTTGCAATTGACGCATCCAAGCTACTTCCTCGCAAGTGCCGATTAAGGTGCCCTTTTTAATGACTTGCTCCTTGTCACTTGGATTCAGTATGCGTACTGCTGAGACGTTGTTGGCCTTGACCAGAGTCCGTGCCATCTTCCATGGAAAGTCATTGTTCACCCTTTCTATCAGAACACTTCGATCTTTTTGTCCAGAATTCCGTGGTAAACTAATTGGCACAATCGTTTCTGATCTGCGAGGAAGAACAATATCTTTCAAGCAGTACACTTTCCCTGATGGTGCACCTTCCATGAAGACTTCCTCTGAACCACATTTCAATACTCCTTGATCAACGTCGATCTCACAACGATATTTCCGCATGAAATCCAAGCCCAAGATGCAATCGTCCACTATGTCGGCCACGATGACATTGTGCTTGTAAAATCTGTCACCCAATTTTAACTCCACCTCCTTCTTGCCTCGGACGGTTATGTGCTGACCAGTAGCTGTTAGTAATCGTATACGGTCGTGGTTATCAAAGTAGTCCCCAAGAAACCGACTTGCTAGGTGAGAGTTAACGACCGTGTAAGAAGCTCCAGTATCCAACGTCAGTTTGCATGGTGTTCCGTTGACTTCGCCTCTGATGGTCAGGCTGTTCCCGTCATGTGCTTGCGAGATCAAGATTCTCGGGGCTCTTTCAATACCAGCCAGCACCCGCCCCCCAGTCCTGGCATTTACTCGTTTCCCTGCTGTGGCTGGGCAGTCACTTCAGCCACCCTTCCTTGCTGATCTTCTCGCGGGGTGTTGCGCTTTGGACAGCTTGACCGAAGGTGACCCCTTTCTCCACAAGTGTAGCACCTAGGACTGTACCCTTGCGGGCGCTCGCGTACAGGTGATGCTACAACCTCCCTAACGCGGTGCGTTCGGTGATCTTGCCTCACTGCCTCTACTTCTAAAGCATGGGCTAAGGCGTCCTTCAATGTTTCATGATGCCCAAGTCTCACGGCGGCTCTAACTTCTAAGTCACGTATTCCATCAACGAACGCTTGTACCAGATTCCCATCGATCAGTGCAGGGGCAGACTGGTATGCTTTCCGAACCAGCTTTTCAACTTCCAGGGCCCACTGCTGTAGGTTCTCGGCACTACGCTGGACACGATCCTTCAACTTAGCACGAAATACGTGCTCCAGGTGCGCGTCGCCGTATCTGGACTCTAACGCCTCCAGCAGCTGTTCGTAGGTCACATCCTTGCCAAGCGCTTCAAGAATGTTGAGGGCTTGGTCTCGGAGGCCCAAAGTGAGCGCGGTCATGGCTTGAGATTTTGTCCATCCATTCGCCTTCATAACGGCCTCAAATTGAATTTTATACGCCGACCACGAAGATGTTCCATCGAATGGAGGCACCTTAAAGCCCCGCGCTGAAGGTGCAGGAACTACTGAAGCCACAGTCACATCTCCAGTCTTCAGTTCTCCCAAAGCCTTCTTCATCCCAGCGATCTGCACTTCGGCCTCTGAGATGCGATTCTCGTGCTGGTGAACCTGATCCTTCATTACCTTCAGCTCTTTGCCGAAAGTTGAATGAAGATCCTTTATGAGGATCATCTGTTCTTCTTGACGACGAGCCTGCTCCTCCTTATCTCGTTGCAACTGCTCTTCCAGCCGGCGAGCCTGCTCCTCTTGACGGCGAGCCTGCTCCTCCTTTTCTTGTTGCAACTGCTCTTCCAACCGGCGAGCCTTCTCCTCTTGACGGCGAGCCTGCTCCTCCTTATCTCGTTGTAACTGCTCTTGTAACTGGCGAGCCTGATCCTCTTGACGGCGAGCCTGGTCCTCTTGACGGCGAGCCTGCTCCTCCTTATCTCGTTGCAACTGCTCCTGTAACTGGCGAGCCTGCTCAAATGTTACCTACATTTGTTTGTAAGTTTGTATGTTTGTAAGTTTGTATGTAGGGGGTAATCTCCGGAAGTAATGAACCAATTTTAAAAATTGTTTCACTGGTAGAAAGCTACATTATTCGTAAGTGCTATAGGCTATATTTTATTCCCGTACTGGGACGGGAACTACGCGGGTGAAACCGCGGGACGTCAGCTAGTATTGAATAAAAAGCAGCTATAGAGAGTCCACCTGAGTACAGATGTTCCTAGAAATGGAAAACTTTGAGACATGAGACAGTTCAGTTAAATGGTTTCACTACTTGAACTAAGCGACTGTGAATGTGTTTACTGAAATTCAATAGAACTTCTGTAGACTTAGAATAGGAACGATAATATTATATGTCAAATAAACTTATTTAAACACATTTCAGCAGAATTTGCGAAGGCCACTTAAAGCCTCAATAAATTAATGTGCTTCAGAAAAGCACTTTACAAATGACATCTAACTTCGTGTTCTCGGGGGACGCTGTACCTAGAATTGCTAGCTCTGTTGACAAACTGTAGAAATTCTGTACCTTCTCATCTCTGACAAAACTTATAGTTGGTAACTTTACCCTTGTTAGGCGTAATAAGACTATTCTAGAGAAGGAAGGAAAAGTATTCCAATTTATTTTGTGATCTTGTTTACTTTTTAGACTAAAAATGCACGGTTTTGTCCTACGGTTTTTGTGGATTAGAAGGCCTTTCTGTACAGGAGCTTGTGGCCAATTAATAACAGCCGCTTGGATCAATCTTCAGGTTAAGCCGCGCTTGCCTAGGTTGGTCTGTGGATGGGTGACCACCCAAGTGAAGGGTTAGTTTCTTAAGCCGTTGGTCCCGGCAGTCATTTGTAGATCTTTGACAGCCATTATATGTAGTCCGCAGTGACCCGAAAGTCTAACAACCAGTCTTACCACAGGGTTTCGTAATACCTAGTGCTAACTGGGTTATGCAGGTCAAGTAGGCAGTCGCTCCATGTAAAATGTTTCCTGAGTAATTTCTCTACGGGATCCAAGACAACTAAATCGTATCTAGGTTTAATGGTAATAATGTTGCGGTTAGACTCAAAAACAAAAACCGTGTCGGGCATTGGAAAATATTTTGTAGATTTATACCTTATTTGTCCTCTAATAAAGCTCACGAAGTGTACTGAGTCTGACCACGCCAAATACTGTTAAACTGCGGTATTCCATTTAAACTCACTATTCCGATCCATGAACGAAGGTAAACGGTGCCGCCAAGGAAGTGAGATGACGCGCATTAAGAAAGTTGGTTTGAGGTGGTACCGGAAAAAAGTAAAAAAAAAAAGGAAAAGGATATGGGGAGACCTCTGCCTAGCACTATGAAATTCAAGTTTAAAAAGCTCATGATCTGACTATCATACATCAACTAAATGCACATGTGATGGAGTACAAAAGTATTGACCTACCCCTAGCGCTTCTTCCTACCCCTTTTTAGGGTTCCGTAGTCAACTAGGAACCCTTATAGTTTCGCCATGTCTGTCCGTCCGTCCGTCCGTCTGTCCGTCCTCGCTTAATCTCTGTGACCGTTAGCACTAGAAAGCTGAAATTTGGTACCAATATGTATAACAATCACGCCGACAAAGTGGTAAAATAAAAATTGGAAAAAAATGTTTTATTAGGGTAGCCCCGCTATATGTAAAGTGGGAAGTGATTTTTTTTTTAATTTCAACCCTAACGTGTGATATATTGTTGGAAAGGTATTTAAAAATGAATAGGGGTTTTTTAAAATCATTTTTTGATAATGTCAATAATTTCGGAAATAATCGCTCCAAAAGTAAAAAACAATGTGTCCCCCCCCCTCTAACTTTTGAACCATAAGTTTAGAAAATATGAAAAAAATCTGAAAAGTAGAAATTTATAAGGACTTTCTAGGAAAATCATTTTGAACTTGATGGAAACAACAGTTTTTGTACAAAAAAGACAAAAAGTTGTACAAAATAATTTCTGGACTAAGTTTGTAGTATATTCGTATATGCAAGCATTTTTACATAATGGATACCCACCGTTAAACTCATAAGTGGGAACACTTATTGTGACGGACGGGAAACTACGGAACCCTACACTGAGCGTGGCCCGACACACTCTTGGCTGGTTTATTTTTTCGGATGGGAAATCATCACATGACTCTTCCCGCTCTGGGCGGAGCAGGAGGGAGTGTCAGACTTTTGCTTACTAAATCCCATCCATGATCCTTCATCGCCCTTTGTGTTCCGGGGTCACGGTATCTCTTTCGAACAGTCCCGCAACCCCGGCAGACATCGGTCCTTGCGGATCCCTTCCTTTTGCTGACTCTTTGAGGCGCGCGTGGAACACGAACGCGCCGTCGACACGGCCTGTCGTCATGAGACGGACGGACGGTGAGCTAGCCCATAGCCCACCGTCCACAGGCCTGCGCATACGGTGGCCGGGGGCCACGTGGTGGCCCCCGACGCCCGGAGCGTCTCCCGCGGCTGCCGGGACGTGAGGTTCTCTCCCTCTCACGTTCCGCAACCTCCTTCTCTAGCATTACTGCTTCGCAGAAGGAGGTGACGCGTCCCATTCCGTCTCGCTCCGGACCATAGATTGAACCAGGGCCGGACGCGAGAGGTCGCCGCCGTCGATTTCTACCTACCCCTCTACCCGTGTCTTGTTGCACACAGTCTATACAAATGAAATGAGCAATTGCTACTAAGAGTACCGTGAACTAAAGTACCTAAATCCTTTGTGTGAAGTGCCAAAGTGCATTAAAGTTTAACAATACCACAACTTGTCGCTGTAAAGTCTCGCGCACGTAACTTGGGAGTCCTAAAAATAATTTACAGTTGTTATAAATTGTTCTGGTTAGCTGTAGTGGTCGTGATAGTTTATTTTGCATTTAATTAGGTGACATAGTGACTGACTGTATGAAGGATGATATGGCAAGAAAGGATGCGCCGACTCATAATAAATTGGGATAAGTCCTAAGAGCAGGAAAATGATTATGTGACTAGTGACTATGTGTGTTATGTGTGTGTGTGTGACTATGTGTGTTATTATGTGACTAGTTTTACACATTGTGTGGGTCAATTGTGCTATTTATTGATGCAGGAAAAACTGTTGGGTTTTACATTTGAGTTTGCTAGTCCTCTATATAGAGAACAGAGAACAGAGAGAACGAAATCTGGTAAGAACCAGACCTATATGCACAAGTAAAGTTTTGTTTTTAAAATCTTACGTCAAATAGTTTAGTGTCTTTTGTTTCAAATAAGAGTCTATTTAATTGTCAAAATTAAATGAACTTAAGTGATGTTCGACGATAATTACGGAACGTTTCATCAGAAGAATTTTTTTATTTTTTTATTTTTATTGTTTCTGTTCTCAATTTTTTTATGCACGTCATGTCCCTGTGATAAATAAAGTTTTTTTCTTTCTTTTCTTTCTTAATAATTACTACGTAGTTTTGCTTCTCAATGTACAGGCGTCGCATATAATTTTTAGAGCTGTGGGAATAAAAACAAAAATTATAAAAGTCCTATTGGTTGTTTAACGATTCCCATCGACTACAGCGCCTTCTCCTAACCCCAGGTCAATTGAAGACGTCATCCAAAAAACACGAACCCACAACACGAGATGATCCCAAATATTTACGACTCAACTCAACTAACAAACGGCTAGAGTATGATAAGTAGAACAAAACAAAAACAGCTGAACACTTAAAAACGTGTAAACATCAACGTACGTGAAAATTACAACGTATACACGGCAGGTTGAAAATTTATGGCGCTATCGTGTGGTTTAATATTGGGGTCCCGTGTATCACATCCTGCGGCCTGTCTAACTCCACCTCGCATATATGAAGCCTGTAATTTGCATTTTGAGTAAACGCTGTGCAGTTAAAACTTTCGCTGCTAAAAGCCTCAACGTCTGCCTTGTGCTATATAAACTTCGTCTCGACGATCATTTTGGAGTCCGTCTGCTTTAAGACGTTATTTAATAACTCTGTACACTTACTGTTTTAAAAGTTGGGTTACATTGTATGTTGAATAAATTAAGGGAATTAACTTGTTCGTTTGCAAGTCGGAGTACGGGAATCGGAATAAAAGAATAATGTGCTAGTATGCCATTTATTTTCAGTGATTTCAGAGGTTTCAGAACGGGTTTTTAAGTATGAGGATATACTGTTTATTTAGAACTTGAGATTATAGTATCGAGGGAACCTTTGTCTAAATGCATATACTTACGTATCGTATATGCATTTTTGTGCCAGTATTAGAAATAGCTTATGTTGAAGTTCTCGTTTATTTAAATTCACAAAATATCTTGTAGAGAAATAGGCTGCTTTTCACGATATTTCAGACTTTCTGAGCACTCTAATAAATCAGCCTACAGAGCTTTAAAATTTCAACCACAGAATCTACATACACAAGTGTCTTGTTAAGTGGGGGAGGTGTTTCGGCAGACGTACTCGTAGGTACTCGTGTTCTAGGCCTAGGTTACCCTCGTCTTCACGGTGCAATGACACGAGCAGGGGTGTCAGGGCCTAATTAGAGGCATATCTTCGAATACGACAGACATATTAAAAATGAACAATGACTTCATCATCATCATCATCATCACCAGCCTATTAATGTTCCCACTGCTGGGACACAGGCCTCCTCTCTATGAGAGGGAATGGGCTATAATCCACCACGCGGGCCCAGTGCGGATTGGTAGATGTCACATGTCTTCGAATTTTTGGTTCTAGGACATGCCGGTTTCCTCACGATGTTTTCCAACACCGTTTTGAGAGCAGTGGTGATGAAATAAATTACACAAAGTAATGCGCCTGCCTGGGTTCGAACCCACAACTTACTGTTCGTAAGTCGGGGCCGCCACCACTGGGCCACCGCTGCTCTCTAAACAATGACTTCAAACTGATATTTTTATTTATAAAAATACCTGTTGTGTACTTGTGTCTAATTTTGTTTGATCTTTTTCTAATTTTTTTTTTCGGTTATTTAAAAACGAATTTAAATATTAGGGTTATTAACGTTATATATATAACTTTAATTATTATTTGTTTCAAAAAAACGCATAGTTTAAATCGTTCTAAAATAGTTCTGTAGTCTACAGGGTACCAGGCCTACGAGATGGGCCGGAGCCACCTAACCTAAATGAACTTGTCGTTAGCAATAAAATTTCTCCAGAAACATTCCAAAAAACTGTTTTAATCATAAAACATTGAAATAATGGAAATCTAAAAGTTGTAGCTACTTATTGCGCCCAAGAGATAGACCTTTAAATCTTTTATAAGTCGAAACTCCAAAGCTCTATAAAAGTTTTGTAATGTGGCCGTGAAATATGTGGAAGCTGACTTCAACTTCACCCGGAAAGTTCCAACCGCGTCTGCCCCGGACACCGCTGTCACGATTCACAAGACGCAATCCTTATTGCTTCAATAAGTTCCATTCTGCTTCGAATACATGCACACCCTACTTTGCCGACTTCTCTAACGTGTTTGGAGAGCTACCCCTGTTTATTATTATTGGATTTTCTTTACTTTATTGGAGCTTTAGTTTTTTTACGACGTCACCAGTCGTTAGCACAATAAAAATGTTTGTTCCTTGCTCAGTTGACCGTTACCTGACGCTTTGTCTTATCAACTTAAGTTGTATACTTTGATGTGGGTGTGACAGTTTTTGATATACATATTTACTTAGATACATACGCTTAGCTCACCGGTTTACAGCTAAGGCTGGATTCCTCCTACGCTGATGCTTCGGTTGGAATAACGTACGCTTCGGTCGCGTACGTAATTCGCGCGTAGGAGTATTCATTGTGTTCTATATAGCACCATACTGCGACGCTGACGTCAGCGGTGCGTACGTTGCTACTGTATTTCTCGTTGACGTACGCGACCGACCTTACGCGACCGACATCAGCGTAACAGGAATTCAAGCCTTACGCTACGATCAATGGACCTGTTGAGGTATAATGTTTATTGAAAATCTTGGTCTTGTTTATGGTATTTCCCTAATTCATTTTGTATTAGTGTACATAGACGATGGACTTGCTGGATTACCGTTCACTGGTAATCCGTCTTGCAGAAAGAATACTTGTGTCCAAGATGTAGGATTGTACATAGTTTTACTTTTGTTATTACAGATAGAATTTTCGCAATTGGCTTTTATCATGCAGCAATATTTCACCAAAATAGAGTTACAAGACACATTAATTAGCTACTGTAAAAATAAATAAATATTTCAACATTTAAATCAGGAACAGAGCCACAGACTTCTGATATTTAAAAAATGGCCAGGTATTTGTGGTCAGATAACTTCACCAGATGGCCGCAACTCTACAAATTAAAACACCACAGATCATTTAGAACACAGATCATTTAAATTATTGGTACAATGACACTTTATGCATTTTCGCTGTACGTCAGCGTGTCCCTAGATATAAAATACAGTTTTCCTTATCGCCAATGATAAACGAGTTGAAACATGGGTCAACACTAGTACCCACATAATGCTGCGTTCACACTTTTCCCCCTATAGAGACCACAGAACCATCAAATAAATCAAATGAAGTTTTGGGAACATGAGACTTGAAACAGCTTGCGTAGTTTGTTTCAAAGATCTTGTGGATCCACGTGTAAGTCTATTTGAATTATTAAAATGAGCATTTTTTTACTAAGTAACACTAGTGTTATTACACACGTTCAGTTATTACGTAAATCGATTTACATATTACAATAATAAATAGATAATGGCAGCTTGCAATTCTCTCACACACAACCTCATGTTCCTTTTCCCTTTATTGACTCAAACGTGCACAGTTAAATGAGCTGATTCAACATTTCATATTGTTCTTTCATTTGCTCAACAACACTAATTAAATTCACTCATATTATATTTTTATAATTATCTCCTAAAAATACCTCAAACAGACCAGAATATTCCATTCATAAACTTATTAACAATTCAACGAACTTGGAACTTAATTATAAGCTGAAGTTGATCAATTACTTGCCGTCTTTGTATACTTCTAAGTAACCTATTAATAGTGGTCGCAAAGCCTTTACCAATCAAGCAGACTCAGTGTCCTACACGAAGGACGTAAGTGCGTTATAATGTCCAATCTGTCCCCAGGATTGGGGGTAAATTTTACGTCTAGTCCATTCCAAGTGTCCCGGACGATTTTTTATTATTGGCTGAACGAATTTAGTATCTGGGGAGATATAAAAGGAAATGAAGCTAAGCCCTTCGGAAATCTCAGAAATTGGTCTTTTTCTCAGAGTGCGTATGAGGACAATGGTACGGCTCGGATCCAATGAAACAGAGTTACTTTCGTTACTCTGGGGAACAGTTTTTACGATCGACTGCGAGATTTACGCTTCAATAGCATTTCGAATACTTGAATATTTTAATAAGTTAATAATACCTTTTTCTGGGCGAAGAATAATGGTTTCCTTTTCATTAATAAGAAAACGATAGGCATTTTTAGCAAACGTTTTTCCAACGACCCTACTTATCACGATACCTTTGAAGATGAAAGGTTATTCATTTTTGTTTATAAAAATATGCTAACAGTCGCTTCGAGTCCGTTGAGAATCGGTAATGAGTGTTAGAAAGCTCTTCAACCAGTTAATTTTAGTGAAATTCGTCTCCAACGAAGCTTGACACAGGTCTGAGCGCAGGTAGGTATTAACGCAAGTATAAGTATGGTTGATCGCACCCGCGGGTCCCATTGCAAGTTTACCAGCAGAAGTGGGGCTGCTAATGAAGCGACAGCCGGGATGGAACTCAAACAACAACCGCCGTCGGAATGGAAGCCTTTAAAATTAAAACACGTAATTGCTTGCTTACACAGTTTAGAAAAACACTGCAGATTTTTCTCGGGACGTCATCAAAACAACGTAAAGTCAGAATTTACATCGATAAATTAGCTCATTCATTATGGCATCTTACTACCGACTCGTTTAACCCTTCCAAATGTTATTAATAAGCTGACAATACGGGTTAAAAATCTGCTACGTCATACAGAACTTCGCTGACTTCGTAGCCATCACTAAAGTCTCTGTTGGAAACAGTGACTCTATATATTTTGCGGCATATTAGAAACTGGCGCTCACCTATGCTAAAATATGGAAGTTTACGCCGCGAACACGCTTCGTTAATTGTAAAATTTGGAGTTTGATAACTTCACCCGAAACTTTTACATTGCCGGGTTGAATTTAGTGCGGGAGCTAAAGTTTTGACAATAACTGGTCACTTCTGTGTATACAGTGAAATCTGCTACTTCTCTTCGTTAAATATTAACTACCTACGAGAGGTATCCGGGAGACTGTTTCTGAGTTCTGACGCATTCATCCTAATTTACAAAAAACTGAGCTCGTTATTTTAAAACCGCTATGTAAACAGAAGTATTCCTCTTTAAAATGTCACGGGTTTGAAAACTTCAGTAACGGAGAAAATTCTTCAAGAATCTTAAATAATAATGAAACTTGATAGCTAAAATTCCTGGATTTGAGACCGAAGAACCTCCCAACCTTTCCAATTAGCTATTAATTTAACCTTTACAAATTATAGCATTAAATTATTACTTTAATAAAATTGATATTTACAAGAACCATTTTCTTTTAGATAATAAATAGATAGACTTTTTAATCATCAAAGTAATTATTTCCTGAAAATTCTCTTAGCAGTCGGTCATTGACTTCGGATTTCAGGAACCGGATATGGAATTCCAAATCTACTTGTGTATACTGATGTAACAGTGGGTTCATCAATTTCACCCTTTCAGAGATAGAAACAGCGGTCGATTCAAACCAAAAGGTAGCCTCAATCGAACAGTTCATACGCTCATTTGCGCGATCAATATAGGTCGTCTCATACATCAGCGTGGCAGATTGTGGTGACGTCGATCAGAATAGTTTGCTTGCAAATTTGGCAGCTGCTAACCAAACGGGATTATGTGATACCATTGCGCGCGAGGATTCCGCTGTAATCTGATTTATGTACCATGTGTTATGCACTGTACGAAACACATATACACACATAATCTATGTATGCCCATAAATCAGTAGAGATGTGTTCAAAAGATCCAAAAAATATTTCTGTGACGTTTAAACTGATATAATTTCCTCTGGTCCCACAAAGAGACTGCCTATGGCCATCGTGGAAAACATAGGTTTTTTTGTTATGTTTACAAACTCGTTTATATCTTCGATGTATAATTAATTTTAAACCTACGGATGTTTGCTTTGATTTTAAAACTTTTTGTTGGTGAATGAAAGCGATGTGAATTAAAATATGTTTTATGAGGATAAAGCTCGTGTAGTTCCGGGTCACAAATGGCACCCGCAGGGCTTGACCCGCCACGAGGAGCTGTTGAGAGATGACTAATAGGCGGTGGGGGATGGACAGCGTCCGGCGACAGTTTCATCATGCACTCACAAAAACAACAACATGTTTTAAATGTTCATTCTCTCAGTGGATAGCCCCTGATATGCATCTCTATACGTACAACTTATACTATATTTTTAAAAGTTGTTAAACTAAATCTTTGAATTAAAATCTTTTGACGTCTCTATGCCAAAAGTGGGTCAGGGGGTTTTTGGGACTGGGACCGCGGTCCCGGAAGCCCCCTAATTATTTTTGAGTGGTATTTTGAGACCAGAAGAAAAAAAACAAAGTTATGTCTTGGAAAAGTACGGTCAACGAAACAATTTAGAATTTGTACAAATAAATTAAAGTATTTTTATAAAACTTAGCGCCGCTTTTAAATGAATATTTTTTTTACTTAAAAAAAAACCACCCCCTCCTAATCCACCCTCATCCCTCCCGCCACCAACCTTTCTCTCCCTTCACTGCTTTTAAATGAATGAATAAAAAACAAAATCATGTAATTGTAATACAATTTCATCTTTTTACCCGACTGCGCCAGAAGGAGGGTTATGTTTTTCGAGTGTATGTATGTATGTGGGTATATTTCTTTGGCACGCTCTGCAGCCTAAACAGCTTGATGGATTTTAACTTGAGAGGTGTCGTTAGATTCGTCTTAAACGTGAGAGTGTCACTGGGTACATAAAACTGGCCAAGTGCGAGTCGAACTCGCGTGCAAAGGGTTCCGAACTAAAAATATTTTTTTTTAATCTCTCACATTCTATCAAGTGGGGTATCAAAATAAAGGATTTTAAAAATAGTTTACCAAAATATATGTAACTTATATGTTTCAATTTAATTTGGACTGATAAATCCTAAAAACAACAAAATATTTTAAAACAAAAACTTAAGATAATAAATATACCAATATTGCCGAGCTTTTTGTTGTTGTCCCTGTGTGTGAGCAGACAACATTTATATACCCTGGGAAACTGACAACAAGCGTGCGGCGTGTGCGCAGCAATATTAATAACATAAGCTGAGAGTACCTCCACGCGGCCGGTGAAGGCGGTAACAGTTTATCTGGCTAAAACTCCCATTAAACTCATTAATGCCTTCGGGCTTATGTTTAGTTGTTGTGTGTTTTGGATCTTCCTATTTGGCTCTGCCATCCCGGTAACGCTGGGAGGCAGCCATCTAGCGAACGTTTGTGTTTTAAACTAAATAGTTTAATATTGATACTAAAAGTAAATACTTTTAGTATCAATATTAGATTTGAGATTGAGATTATCAGAGCAGTGGTCGCCCAGTGGTGGCGGCCCCGACTTACAAACAGTAAGTCGTGGGTTCGAACCCAGACATGCGCATTACTTTGTGTAATTTATTTCATCACCACTGCTCTCAAAACGGTGAAGGAAAACATCGTAAGGAAACCGGCATGTCCTAGAACCAAAAAATTCGAAGACATGTAACATCTACCAATCCGCACTGGGCCCGCGTGGTAGATTATAGCCCATTCCCTCTCATAGAGAGGAGGCCTGTGTCCCAGCAGTGGGAACATTAGTAGGCTGATGATGATGATGATGATGATCAATATTAGAATCACTTGAGGATAAGTAAATTTTATTGACAAAATGACAAAATTGACAAAATTCTTTGAATGAGCTACAACGGTTACGAGAATTTCATAATTGTACTAACTAACAATGAAATTCCCGTAAGCGATAAATTCATTCTATGCAAAAACTAAAAATAGTAAAATAAAAATAATTATTTAAAAAAAAAAACCCGACTGCGTGAAAAAATGTGAAACAACTGAAAAGATAAAAACAAGCTATGAAATATATATTTTTTTGGTTTATAAGCGATCGTGGTGGAAAATTTTCACAAACGCAGTCGGAGGCATCAAATGTTCACACCACGACAATGGTGTAGAGTTAACCACTGCTGAGTCATCTTGTACACTGTGTCTGTGAATGAATAGAAGACTGAATGGGATATACGAGTAATTAGGATAAGAAGAAGAAGCTTGTGTAGCTTCTTCTTATCTCAATTAAATTGCGGTAAGAATACACAAATTATGATGATAATTATATTCACAAAGAATGTACTGGTATTAAGCTAAATCCTGTTTCACTGGGAGCCGACCCTAATAAAGTTGGGAAAAGGCTAGGAAGATGATGGATTACACTTACAAAGAAAGACATGCGGCCGATGATAGAACGTATTGTGTATATTTGATGCCTCCGACTGCGTTTGTGACAATTTTCCACCACGATCGCTTATAAACCAAAAAAAATATATTTCATAGCTTGTTTTTATCTTTTCAGTTATTTCACATTTTTTCACGCAGTCGGGTTTTTTGTTTTTTTTTATTACTGTACTTTACTTTTTTTTTGCTTGTGGTCCCAAAATATCACTCAGAAATATTTAGAGGGAATCCGGAACCGCGGTCCCGGTCCCAAAAGTCCCCCGACCCCAAAAGTAACGTGCAATATGAAGAGACGAAGAATCTTTCAATCGCGGTTCACTTGTTCGATTTTCAAATAGTCTGACATATCGCCCAGCTATCGAAAACGGTATTCAAATATTTAATATTCGACCTAATAACGTGGGATCCGGTAAGTATTCAATTAACAAAAAAGGCCAATACACAAAATGTTTAATAACAATACCGATGACGCAGTTTAATAAATTAATGCCTAAAACTATGTACTTACTAGGTATATTGAACTAAGACTTAATTTAGTTTGGTAATATAATATTAGTTTTCTATGTTATTTTGTTAGTTGATTGAAATTTTGTTTCATAAAGCTATGTGAAACTATTCTTGTATTAATATTAGAATCTCATCTCATGAATATTTAAATCCTAATTAAATCTGTTAAAGCATTTTATTTTATTTTCAATAATGCCGCCGTAATATTAAGAAGATAGAAGCATACAACAGTTGTAGATAGAATAAGCGTGATGTTCAAAAACAAAAAGATTGACAAGATTACAAGATTTAAAAAAACATACTCGTACATCTTGAAATTGTTCACATCGTGAAATTGGGCAACATTGTGAACAATTTCACGATGTACGAGATAATAAACGAGTATTTAACCCAAAGGTTGACTGGTAGAGAATGACTTGTGACTTAATGCCACAAGGTATTGTAATTGTTGTAGTTGTTGTACATGAAGTTGAAAAAAAAATAAAAAAATAAATTGGAAATTCATGAGGAAGCATCGTCGAACCTTCCCAACATGAGAGGAAGTCATTGCTCTACAGCCAATTCCACTCCAATATCATTAGAACCAATACCAAGAATCTATAATTAGTAACACTACGAAACACATTAAATACAGAAACAGTATCCCAACAAATAAAATATGACGTCTCTCCAAATTGCAAAGTTTGCAGCAGTGGCGAAACATTTCTGCACTTAGTAAGCAGCTCTTCTCAACGTCGGCAACAAAGCAAGATTAATTACTTACTTCATCACAAATTCTTCTGAAGTGTTCGTTTTCACACTTGTGAAAACCAAGAGTTCTCAAGAGTTTTCTACAACATTATGATCTATGTGTGGATTGTCTATAGAACATTCTACAGATGTAAAGTTTGTATGTTTGTAACTTTGAATGTTTGTGATATTTTCGGAACTACTGGTCCGATTTGGAAAATTCTTTCAGTAACGGGAAACTACATTATTCCCGAATGTTATAGGATATATTTGAAAGTTCCAGTGGAATGATTTACAATCATAACACAAGCGAAGCCGCGAGTTAAAGCTAGTTTAAAATAAACCGCATCGTTCGCTTTGTATTGAAGATGGTATTGATAAATTGTTGCTTGTTTCGTAATTAAAATTCTTTTGTACGAGTGGGAGTGAATCGAGTTTTAATTTGTTTGTTTAGAATTTAAAGGAACTACCCACACACTGCGTTGCCCGCACTGGGGCACATTTTGTATCGATACACGGTCTCGGTGTAAAATAAAATGGTTTGTCGTAATTCTCTGATTAAACCATAAGTGTTTCAGATGCTGCTACTGACAGAATGGTTTCAGGCAGTGGTCGCAAGAACGAATGCTGAGTATGACGTCCTCCCGGTTAGCAAAAGTGTTATTGGTTTTTTTCTGGATGTTTTTAGTCACAGCCACGGAGTCTCGATTCTAGCCCAGTTGATGGCAATAGGTTTGCCCCCTGTTACATTGGCAGAATGTGGATGTACTATTTATCAGGTACACCTTTGACTAACTTTTTGGGGATTACAGGCAGGGATTGATGTTGTGTTATTTCAGATGCGACTATTGCTCTCAAAATGGCGAAGAAAACACTGAGGAAATCACGTCTAAGAAGAGAGTAGACCTGTGCCCAGCAGTGGGAAAGTCAGAGGCCGATAACACCTGTTCGAACACACTAATATCATAGACAGAAAACACGATCAACTAAGAGCATTCATTTATCAAACTCCCCAAACATGTAATTGAATATTACAAATGTATTTTGCAAACCAAATATAAGGCCGATTGGATAGAAACCGCCGCCACAGAGGGTGTCCATTTCCCAAATCCGCAGTGAGGCAATAAAGTGGTAGGCAATAAATAACTGATACTACACCGAAGCCTCGAAAGTGGTCTGTGCAGTTTGCCCTGCATTGCGTTCCGTACAATGTTACTGGCTATATTGGTCCGCATATTTTTCTCCGAACACTTCCTTATTGTCAATGAAGCGCTTTAGGCTTTTGTAGAGCCTTTATCATTGGTAAAACACTTTGTTTACAGGTAAAATTGAGACAGATCAAAAGAGACACAGATATACAAGTTAAAACGTAACGCTATAGTGTTTTACGCTTAACCTTGTGTGCTACTCTTCCTTATTTTCAATCGGAGATTTTGACATTGGTAAAACATTTTGTTTACAGGGAAACATGAGGCCGATCAAAAAAAGTACACAGAAAGATTTAAGGATAATACAAGTTAAAGCATGTGAAATACCTTTAATAAGAAAATGATGGGAATTGCTACAACGAGTGTCTAGAATTGGAATGTGCAACTACAGTACTTTCTCATGTTACCTTGCCTGTGCCTTGTGACTGTGACTGTAGTTTAAATTTTTTGTATTTTTGACATTCAAAAGTGTCGTAATGGTCTAATTGAAAATAAATGCTTTGAGTTTGAGTTTAAATCGTTTGTTTGCTATAAAATTGATTCTTGGATTGCTTTCTATGTGGAAAATAAAAATAAATAAAATAAAAATCGCTGAATATAATGTTATAAAAACACTGCGTTAGAAAATTAAGTAGGTAAGCTAAATTTCTGAAGTCGTAATAACTTTTGTTTCTAAACAGAAAACAGTTTCGTCGCAGCGGTCTGTTATTGCACGGCTATGGCGCTGCGCTTCCTGGTTAACGTCGGAATTGCACCTTTAGAGAAACTGAATAACCATGACACAAAACCGCCAAAAGTGGAGAGATTTGGAAGACTCCTACACTACACTTAGCATTGGGTGGCAAAAGTTGAAGAAGAGGAAGTATCAGTGGGCTTCCGACTAGTTCAGTTTTCAGCAAATAAAACCAAAACCATAAGACAAAATCACAACTTCACGTGATGACGTACTATAGAGATGTCTATTGTTTAAAAGAATTAAACTCATTCCTTTTGACGGATGGGTTGAACATGAAGTCATGAGAGGCAGTTTAATATGAAGTATAGTGTAAGAGGGAACATAGTTATCTTCGTAAGTCCCTGCGAGCCTGGCTCCAAGCCAGCGGGCGACGGAAACTGCGAAATAAGACAAATTTTGGCAAATGCTATCTTAACTTGGGACTTTCTGATTGTCTTTATTATGTACCTTTGATTTACACTGAGTTTACAAAACATGAGGTTGCAAGAAAAAGATTTAGATGATACATTGTCCGTAAAGAGCAATCGTAAAAGATATAATGTGACTGCTTGGAACACTCGAAAAAATATACTTTGTAATGTAATGTTGTACACCGCAATATTTTTTTCAAATTTAGGTATTGTTGTATTTATGGGCCTGACTTTTTGTCTATATGAGTTAAATGTTTGTAAACGCACCCACTATACGTATACAGAAGAAATTCCTAGAGTAGAGCAAGGTTTAAAAAATAGACAATAAAAATTTGCAAAGAATAAATCCGGAACCTTCTTTGATATTCAGTTTTTACCACATTAAGTTGTTTCGAGTGAGAAATTATCGTTTTTCACCATAGACTTAGGATGAACTATTGATTACTCAATGCAGACTGTTTTTGTTCCATTTAACCTTCAGAAATTCTAACAATGAATCTCGTCTTTCTTCGTAAAACATTAGTAATATTAAAGTTTTTCCATTGTTAAGGTGAAACTAATTTAACTTTACAATAGCGCTATTTGTTAAACAAGTGTGTTTTTCCGCTCGCCATCTAATAAAGCGGCTATTATTGCCCCTTAAAGTTTCCAAACTTGGTGTTATTATGAACTATTAGAAAAAGTTCTTAAGTAATCACAAACACTTACTCAGCTAGTCCAAAGGATTCACGAAGCGTTCTCACGTAGAAGCGGTAAATATTTCTATTTGGTCATTTAACTTACTTATAAGGAGGTAATAGATGACCACGAGTTATTTTAGCACGTGCATTTTATAAAAAAGTCTAATTTATGTTACACTGTTTATTATAAATATGTATAAGCCATTTCAAGTAATTTTCAAGCCTGGAGATACACTGGTGCAAGACAATGGTGTAGACATGAAAACAACTGTAACATTTTTGGAATTACTTTCTCCCAATAAGAAAAATGCCTGATTACTTTGGACATATAAAGACGAGGAGATCCTCCAAAGAGCCGAAAGAGCTGAGAATGATTAGGCAAAAGAGGAAAAGTATACGTAGATGAAGAACACCAAAATGTTGAAGAGGGTATTGTGTATTGTAAATTTTATTTTAATCTAAAAAGTGGCTCCTATCGTCTACAATTAAAACAGACTCCAATTTTATAGTTTTAATCTCGGAATAGACTAGTTAGAAGAGAGTGTGTATACAGTCTATTTCGATATAGGTTCATAACCTGCAGCCAATCACAGAACGATCGCAACTATGGTTTGGGAAATTGTTCATTCTGAGAATTTTGTAAATGGATTGTGTGAGGAATGGCATGAAAGAAAAAAAATTGTGAGCCGTCACGGGACGCCTGGTAGATGTGAAACGTCGAAAATATTTTGTACAAGTAATATGCATATAAAAGAACAGATTACGACAGGAACTAAATATGTCTTAATGAAAAAATAAAATATAACTAATTTTTCCCTGAAAATGATGACTTTTTATTTGATAATCATTTATTTTAATTCAATACAAAAATTAAATAAAAACAAAATAACTCGATTCACAAAAAGAAAATCCAATGCTGGGATCAAACTCGAAGTCACGAGGTTGTAACCCAGTGCTGTGCCCCGAGACCAGCTGGCTTGTTGTAAACCGTGGCGAATATGTAGATCTTATACTGCTTTAACAGGTCAGTAATGTTCGGGATTGTTCGGGTTGACAACTTGACAGTTGGCGACGCGTCGTCTTGGCATGCGTCCTCACGCCATTTTTTGGTTTTATCCGCACTTAAAGATGTTTCACATCAAAAAACGTATTGACCCGACCCCAAGTAACATGGGACATGGTACAGAGGAGGGCTCGCCATGTAATTATGTTGAACCTTTCGATTTTGTTGTAGACGATCTACTTCTCTTATTACATCTTTGTGCTTTTAATAAGGAGGGGTAAATTATCTTATTACAAACTTTTCCGTTACACACTTACTGCTATCGACGATTATTAATATTTTTCCAGTCATTGTTTGATTAAACTCGTTCGTGGCGAGGTGTGGCGGCGTTTGCGTAATATTTAATAAACAAAACCGATATACAATTTATCACCATTTCAGTAATACATGCTTATTTATTTAAAATTGATTGGGACTGGTGTGGAATTAACAGTATGTGATATAAATGATCTATTAACGTATTTCATGCAATTTAAAATGGACAACTGTAAATAATTAAATTTCATAATATGGTGGATTTAGGTAATACAGTATTGGTTTATTGATGACTCATAGAATTATACAGATGCACCAATTTTCAAAAAGATCTTGTTATTAAATTGGTTATTATAATTAAGATAATTGTTACATTAAAGTTACCTACACTAGCATAAACTTATTTAACATAAACACAAATCTTATTTATCACCATGTATCGTTAATGTTGTATTTCACAGACTTCCCTCCCATTAGAGCTGACGCTCAAAACCGTGAACCAAAAAAAAATAACAAAATGAAAAACCATTACATCTTGAAAACATATTGCGAAAGAATTTTCTTAATCGGCTCCGGAAATTTCTGGTACAAGGAAAACGAAATAGGCGACGACCAAACCCTGCTTTATAGAGCATTCACCGCCCTGCTGTTATTCATATACGGTTTCATGACGATACTCGAAATAATGGCCGCCATGATGGGTGAGTATCCCGAGGACGAGAAACGTGACTCGGTGAGCTTTGCCGTCAGTCACACAATAGTTATGATCAAAATATTCTCGGTTATAACCAACAAATCGTTGATAAAAGACCTGAATCGTAAAATGGTGACAGTTTGCGAGAGTTACGAAGAAAGTGTGTTGATGGCGAAGAAATATAAGATCATGAAAATAAATGTCGTCGCTTACGTTTCGATCGTTTATGGGTCGTGTTTTTTCTTTGTTTTTGAAGGATTACGGAAGATGTTTACGGGTAAGTTAATTTCCTTTCAGCGCAATATAAAACGCGTTACGTAAAAACTACCTTTGAAAAGCCAGAAGGACACATCCGTTGATCCGTGTATTGTATTATTCGTTTTCATTAGACGTCTTTGTTATAACTGCGTTTAATATTTTTTAATACCTTTCTTTAGCCGTTTTATTTTTCTAAAGAAGAAATGTACATAATTGAAGTTGAACCTGAGATAATGATCAAATTATGAAGTTATAAACTTTGGTTGGAATTATGTCACTAAATATTCATTTTCTTTCCAGGATCTCATTTCGTAACAGTAGTGACGTACTATCCAAAGTTTGAAGACGATTCGATACCAGCGACATTCGTCCGCGTGTTCACCACAATAGTCCTTTATACAATGATGATCACTATGATATTATCAGTCGATGCCTTTACAATGATAATTCTGATCATGTACAAGTATAAATTCATGACCCTGAAACAATACTTCGAGAACTTAAGAGGAGAATTCTTTGCATTGAATAATAGGGGACAATATGACATTGCAACGGAAACATTAGCCAATGGTCTTGTGGAAGGAATAAAAATGCACAATACTCTGATCAGGTTTGAATTTTAATAAAACATTTATTGAATCGAACCTGAGACAAAAACAAACATAGTTGACTTAAATATTCGTTTAAGAATTCTGAGAAACATCGCCATTACATTTGGCAAGAAAAAGTAATTGATGAATTGTGATACCAAATTGACAAGGGTGCTTGCTACAATGTCAAAAGTATCTAGTAATTAAGACAAAGAAAGAGCAAATTAATTTAAATCCAAGCTCCTTTGTTGAAAACATTTTAATTTCAAAGAAACTAGTTCCACGAGGGCGACATTTATCAAGGTCGATTCAATGTCAAACGGAGCATAATTCTTTTTATCTCATCAGGTTATCGGGCGACATCGACAAAGCGTTCGGGACTGTGATGGCGCTACAAGTTTGTCAAAGCTCGGGGTCCGCCGTCTCTCTGCTCCTCCAAATTGCCGTAAGTAATCGCATTGTTGTACCCCAGTACCTTTGACTGCTCGGGAATCTTGCAAAACTGCGTATTATTTGTCTTGATTACGCATTCATCGTGTTGTTTCTGAAACTCTATTTGTTTGATACGATCTGTTAAGAATAGTCGCGTTTTATTTAGTTGGAGAGACATTGCGATATTGTTATCAATGTTACGATTCTTTTGATACCATTGGGAATGACGTGTTATTTTTATTTTACGTGACAAAAGTAAAAAAAAAAAGGTTTTTTACAGCTGATGTTTGTGATTCCGTAATTGCCACGTTTTGAAGATTGAGACAGATTGCGTCAATTATTTTTCCCTTTCCTGACGATAGTTACGTAACATTTTAATTAATTTTCCAGCTTTCAGATGACCTGACGTTCATCGCAAGTATGAAGTTGATATTCTTTGTCGTGGCTCTATTCTTTCTACTGGGCCTCTTTCTATGCAACGCCGGGGAAATAACGTATCAGGTATGGCTTTATCATATTTTGTGAGATGTGTTTGACACGAATACGTTGATACTATTTCCCTATTGGGAGAACGGAGGAGTAAACAGTGTCATATGACATTGTTCCTGAGGGGTTCCAGTTCGTGTATCGACTTGCTATGTCATTGTGTTCTGCGTCACCGACTCACCGTGTTTCGGTAATTCGTTCATGGTTTCTGTATTCCTGATAAAGGTCGCGCCAACTGGAATTGTTTTTGTTACTTAGGCAAAAATATATGAAATATGGGAGCAACTGTGTATAGGCGGTCTTGTGGTCGCCATTTATGGTCGAAATTAGTACGAAATATAGTGAAAGCATTACATGTACCAAACCACACTAAGCCCGCGTGGTGTTTACTGCCCCACTTCTCACAGACGGCCTGTGTCCCAGCAGTGGGTTTTTTTTTGGGACAAGCCCGCCACACTTTTCCCAAACCACTGTAACTCCTGAAAGCCAGAATCAACAGTGGCGACCACCAGAAAAGCGCCGAGACAATGAAGCTCGACGAAGTCCCAGAGAATGAATTTAACTGTCTTGGATCCCGCAATGAAATTAATCAGAAAAGTATAGCGGAGGAGTAGGAAAAAACCGTAATTTCCACTTCCCTCCATATCAGCAGGAGACAGAATGAAACAAGGCCAATAGGCACAAAGGGACGTTTACAACTGGGTTTACAACCAGCAGAGGGAATATCATTGACTGATATTATTAGATCAATTGCCAAGTAACATTAGTTTCAGTCTCCAGACTGCAAGATAATCCACACGTAAATGTATCCGAATGACACAATACAATTTTGGAAACAAAAATATGTCACGGACATTACGGCCAAATGTGACATCCGCTAACATCCACAGAAATTGTGGAGTCGGATATAAAAATAAGTTACGACATAAGGTCAAATACGGGCCATCAACATAAATCACAGCTTGTGTACCTACGGCCTTGTTATTTATATTTACCAAGTAAAGAATGATGTTACAATATTTTCTAGACCTGTATAAAGTACATTCTACTGGATCTACGTTGATAATATTAAGAGGTAAATTTTTGCAAGTTTGGATGAACAGGGTAATCTTCAGAACTACTGATCCGATTTTGAAAAAAAAAATGTTACTAATGGGTAAAATAATTATCATCGAGTGTCATACAATATATTTAAAACGTTGCCGAGAGCCAAAGCTAGTAAAAATATCTAGGCATGATTTTAGGCAAAAGTTTATAACTCTTTGATGATGTTTGTTTTACGGTCTGATAGGTAATAAGTGATTTTAATCGAGAACCGATAAATCGATTGGAATTTAAAGTTTGCTTATCGTACTTCGCGAACAGATTGGGTAAGAGTGTTCTTTGTTTTTCGACGTTTTTCATTTATTATCTGAGTTAATTTCGCTAGATTTTATATTTTACTACTATATGATATAAAGGGTGTAAATCACCTCTTAACGAAGCCGAAAGGCACTTGTTTTTCCCATCATTGCGATATTTTTTTTGTTCTACACCATACCTGGGAACCTTCTAGTTACGGAGATATTGGAGGTCAAAGTTCCAACTTTTTGACCAGTTTTTTTTTAATACAAGATTTTAATGTAAGATTTTTACTTTAAACACCTCCACGACCCCCGTACTATTCAATCCATCCATCAGCACAATGTGTTGAGTGCGTTACATTGAGTTCTACCACGAAACATGATTTTTCACCCCAAAAAAAAAGTCGCTTCCCAGCAATATTTTTTGCGTACTCGTTGATGTACAGAATGCCTGGTTGACGGCTTCGTGGTGAGGTTGTTTACACCCTGTATGCTTTCACAGGCATCAGAAGTATCGGACGCCATATTCTACTGCGGCTGGCAGTCCTGCCCCCCGCGCCCCAGGTCCAACCCCAGCCGGAATATCAGGCAGTTGGCTCTATTGGCGATCATGCAAGCTCAGCGCCCTCTGGTGATGAAGGCTTTCAAGATGCTGGAACTTACCTATGCGACCTTCATATTGGTAAGGCTTTCTGAATTCTTTTATTGTTTACTAGCCCGCGCGTCCCGGCTTCGAACGGGTAGAGAAGAGTCAGGTGGATTGACTTTTTCCGACACTTCCAACAATTATATAGTCATAATTAAACCAATTTACACAAATCCTTGACAAATTGTAAAATAAAACGTTCCTCGAGAATCATTCTATCCAATGGTGAAAACAGCATGAAAATCGGTGCAGGATTTTTTGAGTTTATCGCGAACAGACAGGCAGACAGAAGCGGCGGAGGACTTTGTTTTATAATAGGTGATAATAAAACCTTCCCCTTAAATTAATCTATCTATTAAAAAACCCGCATCAAAATCCGTTGCGTAGTTTTAAGGATCTAAGCATACATAGAGACAGACAGACGCGGCGGGAGACTTTGTTTTATAATATGTAGTGATAGTGGTAGTGATAGTGATAGTGATTGTGTCCACTCTTAACCGTAGGCTCATCGGGTGGAAAACTATGGATGGGGCCTGTGATCGAATGGGTGTACGCAGAAGATGCTCTTTACTCTCACTCTCTCTCTCTTTTTTTTTTTGGTTTGAACGATAGCAGCAAAAACCTTCATCATCTTCTTGCCCTTGTCTCCTTGGGATCACGGTATCATTTACTCCTTTCTCTTTCATATCATTCTTCACACAATCCATTTATCTTTTCTTTGGTCTCTCTCTCTCTCTCCATACACCAACATTCATATCCATCATCGTTTAGTTACATGCGTTTCATAGCCATAGCAGAAAAGTAAAGATAATAATTTATTGAGAGTGCCTTCAATAAATTTATAAATTATCTAGGTACGAGTTACTGACTGTGGTTTTCGGTCTTGATATGAGCATATGAGATTTGTGACTAAAAATACATTCACCTTGTTTTTTTTTTTTTTCGGATGGTAAATCATCAAATGAGTCCTCCCGCTCTGGGCGGAGCAGGAGGGAGTGTCAGACTTTTACTGACTAAAATCCATCCATGTTCCTTCATCGCCCTTTGTGTTCCGGGGCCGCGGTATCTCTTTCGAACTGTCCCGCAACCCCGGCAGGCATCGGTCCGTACGAACCCCTTCGCTTTTGCTGACTCTCTTTGAGGCGCGCGTGGAACACGAACGCGCCGTCGACACGGCCTGTCGTCATGAGACGGACGGACGGCGAGCTAGCCCATAGCCCACCGTCCACAGGCCTGCGTCTACGGTGGTACGACGCCCGGGGTGTCTCCCGCAGCGGCACATTCACTATACCTACAGTTTAATTTTGTAGTCAAAAACTAAGGAATCACCATTAACTTTTAGTTTTAATTCTGATTAGATCCGCTTAGATATTGTTTAATTTATGTTCGAAATTAGTATCAAAAATATCACCACAACCATACCGTACACAATAAATAGGTGATCTATTTTTTTAGGTAATCAAACGAAACTTTCCACCTCAAAAAGTATGACAGCAAATTTGTTTGTGTAACTTGAAATAACATCAAAGTTGTAATTAAAAGTTCGTAAACGTCGTGTTTCAAGCTTCTTTTGATGTTAAGTGATTTACTTAAGTACCTCTTAAATGATATTGCCAGTCGACCGTAATATTAGGTAAACTAAGGCCGCAATAATAATTTATGAAAAAAATTGTAGTTTTATAACTTATTGGAAAGGCGTTTCTAGCACCGTGCAGTAGGGCTTTTAATGGAACTGCCCTTGTAACGCCCCGCTGCACGCTGCAAGAAACGCTCCTTCAAAATTGCGGCATCAGACGTACCTGTGTGGTTCCACAAAATAAACCATACTCTGTTCTAGAACATGAAAGTAGGATAAGCAAAGCAAGAGGCGACCTCTCGCGTCCGTCCTTGTTTCAATCCATGGTCCGGAACGAGACGGAATGGGACGCCGCTTCTGTGAAGCAGTCATGTTAGCCAAGGAGGTGGCGGAACGTGAGAGGGAGAGAACCTCACGTCCCGGCCGCCGCGGGAGATGCCCCGGGCATCGGGGGCCACCGTATGCGTGGACCTGTGGACGGTGAGCTATGGGCTAGCTCACCGTCCATCCGTCTTATGACGACAGGCCGTGTCGGGTTTTAGTCAGTAAAATTCTGGCACTCCCTCCTGCTCCGCCCAGAGCGGGAGGAGTCATCCGAAAAAAAAAAAGATAAGCAAAGCAGGCGAGTCAATTTTTGTGCCAATCACAATCATCATGCTCCTGCCCTTATTTATGTAGAGTTCATGTACAAGAGTGGTACATAGGTGGACTTAACGCCACAAGGCCTTATCCCAATTTATTAGGGCCCGGCGCATGACTTCATCTTCCATACTTTTCTATTACTCATGATCTCATCAGATATCTCCTTTCTTGTCATATCATCCTTTACACAGTCTATCTGTCGTTTCTTTGGTCTTTCTCTACATTCATACTCAAAACTTTCCTCCGACATTTTCCTCTTTCCGCATTCACAAACAGTATAATATACCAAGCCAACCAAATACCACACAACTTATCAGTCGCCGGCGCCACTTTCAGAGTTCCTCTTATAAACTCACTAGCTGTTGCCCGCGGCTTCGCCCGCGTGCAGTTCGGTAACTGTCCCACTGAATCATACTAAAGGGATAAATAGTGTCCTACATGTTAATCCAGGTTATAAACTCTCTGTGTGCCAAATTTCATAATCATCACAATTTATTATTATCATCACAATCACTATCACAACGACCATCATTATCACAATCACTGGAAACGTACGTCATTTCTTGACTTGAATGTGCCCTGGCGGTTTGGAGTATGTCATGCTCACTCAATTGTCTCGCTGATGGTGGCGCATGTGTCGGATCATTTAGTTCCCTTCAAAATGGTTGAGTTGAATGGTGCTGATCCATGCCTCATGTCCGTGTACGGGCGCTGTCAGTTGTGACTGGTCATCTCTTGGTTGCCATGGCTTATTTGAATGAATTATTTTGAATTGTATTTTTTTTTTGTTTGTGTGTTTTTGCTGTGGACACTTCTACCGTGCACATCTTGCTACATTGTTCTCACATAATATACCATCTCAACGTGAATGATGTAACCAAGATTTTGTAACAATATTCTGATTTAAATGGTGTCCATGGAGTTTCTTGCCCGTTCTTCTCCATAGAGATCTACGCTAGGGAATGGGCAACTACAGTACTTTCACAGTTTTTATGTCTTGTGACTGGGACTGTAGCTACATTTAATTTTCATCTTTGTTTAAATTCGACAATTCAAAAGTGCCTATAACTGGCTTACTTGAAATAAATGCTTTGATTTGATTTGATTTGCATCACCATCACTATTAAAACCACCATCATTATCACAATCACGATCACTATCACAGTCACCAACATTATCACAATCACCATCCTCGTCATCACATTCATTATCATCGTAATCTTAATAATTTTTATAATCACAAACATCATGATCACAATCACCATCACTATCACTATCACTATCACTATCACAATCACCATCACTATCACTACCACTATCACTATCACTATCACTATCACTATCACAATCACAATCTCAATCACCATCACAATCACCTTTACCATCACCATTACAATCACCATCACCATCACAATCACTATCACAATCATTATCATCGTAATCACAATCATTATCATCGTTATCACAATCACAATCACCATCAAAATCACCATCACAATCACCATCACAATCATCATCACAATCACAATCATCATCACGATCACAATCACTATCATAATTTTAACAATCATTATCATCGTTATCACAAACACTATCATCGTAATCACAATCATCGTCATCACAATCTCCATCCTCGTCATCACAATCAATATCATCGTAATCACAATCGCTATCATCGTAATCTCAATCATTATCATCTTAATCACAATAATCATGATCACAATCGCCATCACTATCACAACTACAATCACCATAATTATCACTATCACAATCACCATTACTATCACTATCACAATCACTATCACAACCACAATCACCATCATTATCACTATCACAATCACCATTACTATCACTATCACAATCACTATCACAATCACAATCACAATCACCGTCACCATCACCATCACAAACATCATCACAATCACAATCACCATCACGATCACAATCACTATCACAATTTTAACAATCATTATCATCGTAATCACAAACACTATCATCGTAATCACAATCATCGTCATCAAATCTCCCTCCTCGTCATCACAATCATTATCATCGTAATCACAATCGTTATCATCGTAATCTCAATCATTATCATCTTAATCACAATAATCATGATCACAATCGCCATCACTTTCATAACCACAATCATTATCACAATCACCATCATTATCACTATCACAATCACCATTACTATCACTATCACAATCACTATCACCATCACCATCACCATCACCATCACAATCACCATCAAAATCACTATCACAATCACCATCATCGTTACCTATCACAATCATTATCATCGTAATCACAATCATTATCATCTTAATCATAATCATCATCACAATCACCATCATCGTTATCAAACTCATTATCATCGTAATCAAAATCATCATCGTTATCAAACTCATTATCATTATCACAATCATCATCGTAATCACAATCATCATCATCACAATAACCCTGTATAGAAGTTGAGTCTGCCATCTTCTGGATCTCAAAATAAATGCCATTTTCGACATCAGCACCCCTGATAATCTCGGTTTCGACACCCATATTGATTTTTAGACATTTCAACCCCATCGCACCCCAACAGGGAATGATGGTAATTCAGGTCCGCCACATTAAATCTTAAAATCGTTGTTTTTGTAATACACCCAACCCAATTCACCATACAAACAATACCTATGTTGAATTTCAGGCTTTGTTACCCCATTTCCCCCTTTAGGGGTTGAATTCTGAAAAAAACCTGAAACACAAATGTTAACTCATTTATCGATAGGAGTACTCCTGTTAAGTTTCGAATAAAGTAGTCTAACTAATCTTATTTCCCCATGTAATCTTTGGACCCCCGTTTCAACCCCTTAGGGGGTTAATTTTGAAAAATTTTGTCTTAATGTACCCCTAAACTCCATATAGAACCTATGTGTCAAATTTGGAATCTCTAGACTCAGTGGTTTGGGCTGTGCATTGATTTTTATACTTTGCCACCCCATTTCCCCCTCTTAGGGGTTGAATTCTGAAAAAACTTGAAACCATTTTCTACTCATTTATCAATAGGAGCACTCCTGTGAAGTTTCGAATAAAATAGTCTAACTAATCTTGTTTCCCCATACAAACTTCGGAGCCCCGTTTAACCCCCTTAGGGGATAAATTTTGAAAAATCCTTTCTTAGTGCACCTCTAGATCCCATAAAGAACCTATGTGCCAAATTTGGAATCTCTAGACTCAGTGGTTTGGGCTGTGCATTGATTTTTATACTTTGCCACCCCATTTCCCCCTCTTAGGGGTTGAATTCTGAAAAATCCTGAAACCCGTTTCTACTCATTTATTAATAGGAGCACTCCTGTGAAGTTTCGAATAAAATAGTCTAACTAATCTTGTTTCCCCATACAAACTTTGGAGCCCCGTTTAACCCCCTTAGGGGGTGAATTTTGAAAAATCCTTTCTTAGTGCACCCCTAGACTACATAAGGAACCTACTTGCCAAATTTGGGATCTGTAGACCCAGCGGTTTGGGCTGTGCGTTGATAGATGAGTCAGTCAGTCAGTCAGTCAGTCAGTCAGTTTCTTCTTTTATATATTTAGATTTCTTATTTTATCCATTCGCGTAGCACCACACATCCCCCTTAGAATTCTCATCTCAGCCACATGCAAATGCCTTTCTTCATCCATTTTGTGGTCATTGTTTTATAAATCTTCCCCATAAGTGTAAGGGGAATGCTATATTGTGCCGATCACTAGGTACTAGAATAACATTGGTTAAATATCCTTTGCAAACTTTCGTTCCAGCAGTTCGGCAAGTTTTAACTTAAAATTAAAATTTTAAAACAATCTTATGGGAACACTAAAAATGGTCATTTTTAATTCAATCCCACAAAATTGTTTTAACTCGAAGTTTAAAAGTTTCACGCGATGTCGCATTGGACAGCTAGTGTTGGACAGTGTGAACTTCGCAGACTGGCAATTTATATTTAAACCGAAGAACTGAATCCGCATTCGACTTTAGGATTACTGTTTTCATTTCAACATACCGAGTGGATACAAATGACCCATTCATCGATAATGGCATTTATCCTTTAAATTCCCAAAGTACTGGTGTTCAATGAAATGCACAAACCCTACGTGTATTTAATTTATTATTTCTGGTCAATGGACAATTATTTTATTTTAATTAATTGCTTATCGTTTCAGGTGGTGCGTTCGACGTACTCCGTATTCGCCCTGTTTTATGCACAAAATAAATAGATGTATTAATTAGCCAGTAGTCGAATTAATTTTGCTTGTATTTAAAATGTAGAAAATGGCTACAGTTAACAACACAATTGCTTATAAATAACATGTAATAACTACACCAGCAATGCTTGCTGATAAAGACACACTTGTAACTCTATAAAAACGTCCATAAAGTATATTTTAGCTAGTATCGACAACTCTTTGGCTCATCGTGCGCAATTCTCTCGTATTTTATTTATTGTATTTCTTGAAGAGCTAGTTCAAAGAAATAAAACGCTCTGTTACTTTAACGAGTCTCTTAAGACGTATTATGGGATAGTAACGTACAGAGAACATGGTATTATGTGTTTTTCTGCAGTTGGTTTAAGGAAATGTAAAACGGAAATTGAATAATTCATGGACTTGTAACTTTGTGAGAGAGCCCATGGGTATCTCAAAACCTAGTCTACGTCAATCAATATTTTTTATTCGGAATGTGGATGCTAAATGATGTACGCAGTAGATTACGGTAGACAGCTGAAAGACGTAACTTTGAAGAAGCCAACGAAAACTCCAAGAAACAAGAAAAGTATGAAGATGTGGATGTCGGATTACGAGAAATCCGGAAATAATCCATTTATATGTCCTTATGGTTTTCATGTACATACATTTGCGGAAAACATGTCTAACGATGATAAAATGTAGAAAAAAGGAACAACATTTAATAGCAGAAGTAATGACTCCGGAGAAATAAATCAATTCTATACCACACAGTACCTACAGCCATCTTTATGTACACCACCGATGTTCCGTCGTAACTTGCACAACTTACTAAGTCACGCACGCATAAAAACAAGATGGCAAATCCCGATAAATCTGTTATCGTTAAGATTTCTGTATCACATACATATGCAAATACAGAACATTTCAATGTTACGCATTGCGTGTTAGGAATAAGTTCATGAATAAATAAAATGCTGGAAGACTTACCTATGCTTAGACATACGCGTAATATTCATCGCATTTACGTAACAACGCAACAAGCACTAATACTTGCAAATCACACGAATATTCTAGAATATGTGAACAATAAACCAGTACGGAATATTTGACTTTTATTCCTCACATATAACTTGTACCTTGTGTTAATATTTCGAGGTTATAATAACACATGAGTCCGAAGCAAACGTAGGTATGTTTCGGTAACAGAAACTTGGAAGGGGTTAGATTAAAGTTTTGCCTCTGTGATATATTACGTGCCGCGTGTCGCATATTCGTTATTCGGGGTCCGGTTTACTGTAGCTCTCACTTTCCAAGACCAAATAAATTTTCCTCAGAAGCGGAAATATAGGAAAACGCATGGAGAGACCCGAGAGCAAGGAATATCGTTTTCTGAATAACATTTTTCCGTCTTATTCGTTAATCGCCTGCGTACCTAAGTTACAACGTTCATATTATTTGGCATTCAAATTCGGTATTGAACGGCAAAGGTCAAGGGAAATGCATGAAGAGGAATTCAGTTTTGATGAATGATATCCTGCTGAATGGTAAGCCAGTTGAGATAACGATATTGATATCAGGCATTCCATCCGAATATTTGCTGATTACTTCCATTTGATCAGACGTTTATATTTCGATCTATTTGCGCAGGTAAACGTTTGATTGATATCAAACTTTTTCAGGAAGTAATATGAATTGAATACATTATTTGGTATATGTATTTTGTTTGAGCGTATGGTACCATTACTACATATTTTCTTTTGATATCTGTTACTCGTAGTACATTACATACTTTTTATTGCCTTTGTGTTATGATGCCAGATCAAACGGTATTGCCAAAGTTGAAATCGATCCTTAAGAACATGTATTACTTCGGATATTGATTTCTTTTACTCGATAAAGTTTCTTTATAATATTAAATAGGGACCACCTTTTTCATGTATTTTCTGGTTGTTTCTCAAAGCTCATGTTTACTACAATAAATAAAAATGGCATTAAGGATGGCAACGCGGAAAGACCATCTAATTTTCATACATGATAAACTACCTAAGCGAGCGCTCACAAACGACAATTTCGAAATATGAGTGTGAACCGTTTATTTATTATTTATCTACATATTCGCATATAGGGCGCCGGGCCATACGATACGATATATAAAATATATGCCACTTTACCATACTTCCTCAAAGCGTATCACAATATTTACGCAATAAAACCTAAGATATACCCCCGATGGATTTGATCCGTGATGAAATCGAACGGACTACTAATGTTTTCATTCCTCATTTCGGTATTCATAGTTATTCAAGTATGCGGCTCACATGTTAGAGGGTGCGCGCCACGCGAATCTTTTTTCTTCTGCCGCGAATAAAAAAACTTTCGCTCCCATAAAAGTATATGAGTTCGTCCCAATACTGCGTCGATGACTTCCAATCTCTCTGTAGCGTCCCGACCCAACCCTGAAGATTACTTTTTCTCCTTCATCCAGTAAATTGAATTAAAATGAGAAGCAAACGGGTAAAGAAAAGGGTGTACGTCGATTTTCACAAGAGTTTCGCGTTTAACGTCCAGTACCTACGTGATCTGTGTTTTCTCTTTGTTTTTTCTTTCGAGATGAGCTGCATTTTGAGAATCGACCTTAGTAGGGTAAAGGTATAAATCCTTAAAATGGTATAATGAAAATAATATAATTGCGAAAATAAATAATCAAATATCTTCGACAAAACTTCTTCGTCTTACCAAGGGGTATCGTATTACCCAGTACTTAAATGGGTAGTGAAGGTTAGATGGGCATTCGCTCCATGTAAAATACTGGTATTCAGCTGCATCCAGTGTGACTGGAAGCCGACACTAACATGGCTGGGAAAAGGCTAAGCAGATGATGATTATGGAAATAATGTTTTATGACAGTGTGCCCGCAGTGATGGCACAAAATTATTCAAACGTACCCGGAATTGAAGCCAAGAAATTAATTAGTTACATTTTATTATTCATAGTTTAAGCAACCTTGTAATCACAAGGGCTTTCGGTTAATCTATAAATTTAACGAAAAAATATTCCCAAATGTGTATTTAGTGTCTTATTAATAAATCATATAATAATAATATAATAATAATAATCGTTTATTGGACTCAGTAAAAATATAGCCTAATACAATGTCATCCATTAGGGGGTGTACAAAGAAGGCTGCAAAAAAAAAACTAAAAGGACGCCTGACTTCCAAACTAGGTAAAGAACCTGTATCTTGGAAATCAGTACACTTCCATGGACACAATTTCGTTATTAAAACTATAGAATTAATTGATGACAATTCCAACACTAGACTACAAAATTTAGATATAAAAACATTATACAATAATTATATGAAAACTTATAGTAAGAAATAAAGAAAATTAAAAAATCGTGAAGTAATAAGGAGTTTAAGTGTGGTAGTAGTTTGTGTTTGGTGTGGGGTGTGACAGAGAGCATGGGTGTGATAGTGAGCATGGGTGTGATAGTGTGTATGGGTGCTTTTGTGAGTGTGTTACTGGTGTAAAATGAGTGTGAGTGTTTTGGTGTGTACGCAATTTTTCTGTATGTTGGTTCAGAGAATGAAGATGATGATGATGTTAGTTCTGGCCTGATGTTACTTCGGAACATTTATGATTTTTTCCGTTTGAGAATAATCAAGGTTAAGAAGCCATCGTGTGACAGTTTGTTTGCATTTTTGCTTAGTTAGGGGATAAATTGTCAGTGCCTGATTAATTTTATTATATATATGGCCACCTAAAAATGTGAAAAATCTCTGCGCGAATTGAGTACGGCAGGCTCTGGACTCACAAACTGTATGTTTCCTACGTTTATGGAGGAGAGCAATAGGATCATAAGTCAGCCGACCATGCATTTTGATGATGGTGTGAAGTATGAAAAGTTGCCTCACTGTAAGTGAGGAGTCATCAAACATTGGAAAACGCCACGTGTAACCTTTATAAGGAACTCAGTAGGTATCTGACTTAATAACATTATAAATGTGCTACTCAATCACACATAATCGGCTGAACGGATTTTGGATGAAAGAAAGAAAGAATAATTATTTTTTTGTGTCAAGGATATGATGTGCGTGCATACAAAAAAATCAATCAAATAAACAATAAACGTACAGAATATTACAAATATATATATCTTTACTAATATTATAAAGAAGGATTTGTTTGTAGGTTTGTGTGTAGGAGGGGGTAATCTCCAGAACAAATAATACAATTCTAAAAAAAAAATCACTAATGGATAAGTAGCTGCATTATTTGTGAGCGCATACGATATAAATTATGTTTATATCATGCATGTTAGGCGAGCTATCACACTTTTGGCGGGCGAAGTGCTAAAGTTGATGCTAGTTAAGATGAAAATAGCGGTCATTGACCCACCTACATTTATTAAACTTTTTGACTTTCAAAACCAAAAATAAGCCTGTTCAAGTCTGGAATCGTCATCTATCGTGATCTTCAACATTTTTGTAATGAAAAACGATACATGGTTTATTTTTTTTTGGTTCGTACGAAGAGATATTAGGGAAAGGGCAATGACCGTTAATCTCATCTTAACTGGCACCAACTAAATACAAAACGACGGAACAATGAAGTTGTCATCTTGCACGTCGTAACTGCGACAAGCAGGTTACTCAAGGAGATGCTGTAAAATGAGGGGCGCACATATTTAGAACCTGGATAAGCACTTAAGAACGAACAAGTTAGCGGAACGAACTAGTTGGTGGGCGGGGTTAAAATGCATGCTATTTCATCCGACATCACGAGCGAAAGGGATAGACGCTGTAAAGAGCAGAAGGAAGCTACTGCGCGTACACCATACACACTCCTAACGCTGAGTGACGCATACATGCGCAATTTCATTGAAGACGGGACGACATTGTAGCGGTGGCGCGCGGCGCGGGTGCAATTGTGTAGTATCATCGTTGGCACGTGCTGGCGTATATGCGATTTATGTTTGAAGGACAACATAAACTCAAACTAATAGGTGTTGGAATTTACAACATAGGACAATCACTCAGTGAAACGTAATTATTATGCACCCAATTTAGTTGTTATTATGAAAGGACAAGCTCCTACATACATCCTATAATATTCCTAATAGGTAGACCCGCGACTTTACGAGACGTGGCAATGAGTTCGCTTGCGAAAATGTAGGTAGGTAGTAATGTAGGTAGATATTGTTATTTAGTTTAAAAAATAATTTCATTGATATGACTTTATTTCTATACTTGTTTTTATAGGTTGTGCAACTATCTATGTTACTACTTATGTTAAATACCTAGGTATTTACTTAGCCTAGCTAGTTACCTATAATTAAATCACAGGCGACTCCTGATTAGTACAGCCAGAGTCAGGATAATTGCTTTTTCGACAGCGTGACTTTGATGTGACTGTGAGTCTTGTTGTTGATTCATCAAATAAAGAATTATGTTATTTTGTAAATTGTTTATTGGCTTTTTATTTATTTACAATAGCGGTCTGTAATATTGTCTTATTATACATTTATCAACAATAGGCATTGTGCCGCTGACGTAGTATTGTAGTAAACTAGCGTAATGGATGTTGTTAAAATATGGAGCCAGTACCTATTTATTGTGTGGGTCAAGTAGAGATTTTTTAAATAAGTATAGGTACCTACCTACTCAGTAAAAAAAATATTTCGTTGCTATGGCTTCGTTATAGCTGTTGGATGATTCTCTGAAAATATTTCGTGTATGAATAGGTTGACCTTCTATCCAGACAAAGAGTAAAGTAGGTACCTAAGTAACCATTTTTATCTTTGAAATTTTATTTAAAAATATGACGTAGGTGCACCTACCTTTTTTTTTTTTTTCGGATGGGAAATCATCAAATAACTCCTCCCGCTCTGGGCGGAGCAGGAGGGAGTGTCAGACTTTTACTGAGTAAAACCCATCCATGTTCCTTCATCACCCTTTGTGTTCCGGGGCCACGGTATCTCTTTCGAACAGTCCCGCAACCCCGGCAGGCATCGGTCCTTACGGACCCCGTCCCTTTTGCTGACTCTCTTTGAGGTGCGCGTGGAACACGAACGCGCCGTCGGCGGCCGTCGTCACGGCCTGTCGTCATGAGACGGACGGACGGCGGGCTAGCCCATAGCCCACCGTCCACAGGCCCGCGCCTACGGTGGCCGGGGGCCACGTGGTGGTGGCCCAAACAAGCGGAGCTCGTGGCTAAATAATAACAGCCGCTCAGGTCGATCGTTAGGTTAAGCCGTGCTTGCCTAGGTTGGTCTGTGGATGGGTGACCACCCATTACATACCGAGTTTCCTCCGTGCCTCGGAAAGCACGTTAAGCCGTTGGTCGGGCTGTCATTTGTAGATCTTTGACAGTCGTTAGGTAGTCAGAGGCCCCAAAAGTCTGACTGCCAGTCTTACCAAGGGGTATCGTATTACACGTTACTAACTGGGTTGTGGTGGTCAGATAGGCAGATACTCCATGTATACTGGTATTCAGCTGCATCCGGTAAAACTGGAAGCCGACCCCAACATAGTTGGGAAAAGGCTGATGGTGGTAGTCGTTCTCAAACAAGTCGCCATAAATATTTATTATACCTACATTATTAACAATACATGTTATGGTAACAGGCTTATCCACTATAAATGAAACATAACATTTATTTATCTACTTACAACGGTTGTATTTAAACCAATTACTGTAACTAAAACTAGAACTAAAAGAGTAAGAGATAACATTAAAATATATAAAATATACAAAATAACAAACATTCATAAATTGCTCTCACAATACTTCTGACATGCCAACAAAATCTCTGTCCATCCATCCGCAAACATAGGTAGGTACCCAACTTTCGAAATCTGGGGGTATTGTACAAATCTGCGTACTCCCTCAAAGCATACAGGCGTGATGTTACGTCATAAACAATAAAAATCCAAGCGACAATGACTACAGATTTCCGTCTTTTTTTTTTTAAGAGTTCTATTGTATATCTCCGAAGATCAGCATCAGATCTTGGCCAAATTTAAATGGGACAAAAAAGAAATAAAAAAATAATTTTGAGAATCGGTCCACAAATGGGGGAGAAATCTGCTAACATTCATAATAAATAAAATCGAATTCAAACGCCACCCGTAAATCACTATCAAATCGGAATCCAAAGTCCAATGCCAGGGTCAGTAAAATTTGAAACAAATTCAAAATAATAAACACAAACTATCAATAAAGAAATATCGGTATCCAAAATTCAAGCCAGAGTTCAATGTTATAAAATAGTATACTCGTAATACGACAGCATGACGTGCCGGGCGGCAGCTAACCAAGTGAGCATGTGTGCACCCACAGACACTGCGCACACTCACGTGCTGCGTGCTTCCCCTCTTCCCCACTGACAGGGGTGGCAACTTGTAGCGAAATGCAATATGATTTACAACGAAAACGGGCGCGCGAAATTCTTTATGCAGACCTTTGGGAGTACGGGTATCATGAAAAATCTATTGGATGTATCTGTTCAAAATAAAAATATTTTAACTTTTGAATAAATTATCTATTCTTGTATGGTTTTAGTTTTTCCATTTTCATACTACTTAGGTCATTTATTTAAGCCCAAAGATGAGTTAAAATTAGTGTTGAAATATGAAAGATTCGACGGTCATAACTTCCAAACCAATATTTTTCTTCCAATTCTGCTTCCATACAGGGCTAGATAATGACAAGACCAGTTGATACAATTTTTAATTTTGAACCTACACCGTCAAACAAACGAGTAATCACCAGACTACGTTTGTATGGAAGAATGACTGACTTGTGCAACCTTAAGATACCTTTTATTCCGGTTAACTGTAGTCCCAATTCTAAGTTTCACGTAAACGAAATCATGTAGAGAAGCTAGTTTTTATATAAGTAACTTAATAGATATTTCTGTCCATACAATCCCTAATTAGGACAGCTCCTAATCTCAGCTGCTACCATCCATCTAAATACCGGCTACAGTAAGAAAAATACATAATTCAGGAAATAATTAATTTAGTAAAGCCAGCACTTTGGCCACAGCTGTGTAACTGTGTAGTTAGAAATATTCGCAATGAGCACAAACATTTTGGACTAAGCGAAAACAATAAGTTGACCCGGAAGCGTCACATTGTTTTACGACATTGTAAAGCAGGAAGGTATCTGGAACTGGGATTGCGAGTGTTTCTACTTGTGGTGTACAGTAGAAATAAGAGATCGGTATACAAGCAACTACCGAAACTATCTATGGAGCATTGACTATTGTGGCCATCGCGTATCAGTGCTATTAATTCTACTTGGAGTGTACTTTTTCTTCTTTTTCGTCGTGACGGTGATTTTTTATTTGTCTTAGATTAGCTTCGATCAAAAATCTCAAAAATTAAAAAAAAAAACATAATTTAGTTCAACTAGGCAGCACTTTTTTAATATAAATTACACAACACAGTCCTCCAAAACGAACGCCCTTCACCACTCCTAGTGTTTTAGCTGAGAAGAAGTGGCGGAACAAACTCCGTAGCAACACATCTGTCGGATAGGTTAGAGGAACCAGATTTTAATCTGCTTCAAATTTTAAATTCGGTGATATACAGGTACAATTCGAATTGCATTAAGAGGAGGACAGTAGGTGGAACATCGTTTGTGGTACTCCAAAGACACACTTGGATTGTGAAGACTTTAACATCGCCCTATTAAAAATGTTTTTAGTTTTAAAAGTTACACAGCAAACATCATCATCATCTGCCTAGCCTTTTCCCAAGCTTTATTGGGGTCGGCTTCCTGTCTAACTGGATGCAGCTGAATACCAGTATTTTACATGGAGCGACTGCCTCCACAACCCAGTTAGTACTGGGCAATACGATACCCCTCTTGGTAAGACACAGCAAACATCATCTGCCTAGTTTTTTCCCAACTGCTGGGAAACTGGGGTATGATTCCTGGGTAAGTTGGTACCCCTTGGTAAGACTGTATTTCATCAGGGCACGAACTACCTGTAAAGACTGTCTAAGATCTACAAATGACAGCCGGACCCAACGGCTTAACGTGCTTTCCGAGGCACGGAGGAAACTCGATAATTATGTAATGATGGTCACCCATCCACAGCCTGAACGATTAGCCACGAGCTCCGAGCAAACAATGGAAAATAAAATGCTATGCTATGTAGTAGAAAGCTGAACAATTAGCCTGTTAACCTATCTTTTTTGTGGCTGTACTTCTCCTTTGTATTATAATACCCTATGTAAAACAAAAGTAGGTAAGGATGTAACGGTACTGATTTGTAAAGGCTTCGAGTCATGGGTTGTGTTATTGGGTGTGGTCGGGAAAGGCCTACAACCCCTATAAAACTTCTTATGGTTTTTTTTGTCAGGATGGACCATTTTTGAGCTTTGTTGCGAGTTTCGTGTAGCAACTTTAGAACTACTAGGTTAGATAGGAAAATGTTCTAAACGAAATTACTGATTAACCATTCGATATTTTGAATGTTCGAGTATTTAGACGTTCGATTTATAGCTGTCGATCAATTGATATTCGATTATTTGGCATTCGATATGGCATATTACACCCCATTAAAACTGATACTGGCAGGTCTTGAAAGCGGTTTACATGATCCTGTAAAATTTACTCTTATTTTACATCATAACATCTCTGCCTATGGCAGAGGCGTACTTAATAGCACACCCACATATCGTCAGTTATGTAAAAGTTCCATGTGATGGGGGCGAGCCTATTGCCATCAACCGGGCACAAATCCAAACTCCGTAGCTGCTACTGAGAAATTCTTGATGGAAAAACTCAATAACAGTTTACCCGACCTGGGAATCGTACCCAAGACCTCATGTTGAGAAGTCGTGATTGCGACCACTAGACCAACGAGGCAGTAAAAAAGCCTTTATTTTGCATAGATTTCAAATAAAAATATCAAATTATCTTTATTGGTAAACTCCGGTAAACACCGGTAAACACAGGTATTTAAAGAAAGGTCTTATTCATACATTTTAGTTGAGCTCTATGTGGTACCAATGAAATATCCGACGATTCAAAGTAAAAAACTGCACTGTTACACCCCTAGCACATAATAGCTTCACGTTTTAGTTGCACAAATATTTTAAAACATTAACAAACAGTGCGAGGAAACAACACGTGTATGTTTTACGAGTGCAAAAGTTGTGCGAACGAGTTCATGCACGGTTTTACGTTGATCTGACAGTAAACGACAAAATATAGGTGTGTCAGCTGCTCGTCAGTATCGTTAAAGACTGAAGTTGACTATGGTAACGTAGGAGAGAGTTGATGGGAGGAAATATAGTATAATAAAACGTTTTACATGATTTTGGTGAATTAGCAAGAAGTGTTGCAGAATTTTTGGGAAATTGCTCAGCAACAGCCCGCGTAGCATGACAACCATAGAAACGGGTTTCTTCGAAGAAAGAATCGAGAAAATGACAGATTTCTTTTGTTCATCTGTCATTTATCTGTCACTAGCTGATGCCCGAGGCTTCGTGCGCTTGACAAATTATATACTAAAACCTTCCTCTTGAATCACTCTATCTACTTAATAAAAAAAACCCGCATCAAAATCCGTTGAGTACCTAGTTTTAAAGATCTAAGCATACATAGGGACAGACAGGCGCGGCGGGGGACTTGTATAATATGTAGTGAAAGTGATTTTGTCGATTCTTCATCAACAAAACCCGTTTCCACGGCGCGCGGCGGTCATACTACGCGGGCTGGACAGTTGGTTAGCTTGCTACAATTGACATGGTACCTATAACTTAACTATGCTACTTTTTACTTAATAAAATTTCTTATTTCTTATAAGAAATAAATCTTCAACAAAATTTCTTCAGAGTATATTGATGGTGTGAAAATTGATTGCATAAAATTACTGTTTCAATAAACTTCATGTAAGCCAAATAAATCGATACTTAGCCTTAGCGGATTAATTATCTGCTACAACATTGTAGCTGGTGTAGCACCGAACGGCTGCTACGCCGTAGCAGCGTAGTAGTCGCGTAGCAATCGCGTAGCTCTATATTCTTAACACGATCACGGTGTAAATAAAAAAATATTCAGTCAACCACTCACGTCATTTATATTTTGAAAGGAAAAAAGAAAATAAAGGTCGATTTGTGACGCGAAGTGAGTTCCCCGTGTGAAGCTTCACGCACCATATACGTCGAACGTAGGAAATTACCTACCCCAAGTCGAATAACTCTTTCTAACTCATTTACGTGATATCCCCGTTACTCAGCGGCGGAATCTCACCAAGTAAACGTCGTATTTTAACTTGCGCGACAATTTGGTTCAGCAAACAAATATACTCTGAGGTATTTTTGTTGGCTTCATGTTATTAATGAATATCTAGATTGAATGTGATTTTTTCTGACGTGTCATCCAGATTTTAGGCTTTGTTTTTGTGATAGTTTATAAAAACTACTAGGTGTGTAAGCCGACGATTAACGTCAGCTTAAATTGTAGTGTTTGATCAAAAATAAATTTCAATAGAATTTCAGCTTAGCGTTGTTTTTTATTATTGACGTTTACTATTTTATAGGCCTAATAATACAGAAACAAAGATATATTAATCTTCGCTTTGGGTCAAGAGTTACGTAGATGATTTCGGAGAAATGTCGATCGATAGATACAAGTTACTGTTTGGCCAGAGAGTTTTCTAAGAATATCTTGAGCCTCTTAGGATGGATAACTTGAAGTTTTGCCTGTATAAAGCTGTTTGGTTTCTCATTAATTGTAGAGTGGCGTAAATGAGAGAGTTCCGTATTATCGCAGGAAATTGGGTGTTTTAGGGTTCCTTACCTCAAAAGGTAAAAAAAGGAACCCATATAAGATCACTTTCTTGTCCGTCTGTCCGTTAGTTCGTTTATCCGTCTGTCAGTCTGTCCATCCGTCTGTCACCACCGATTTTCTCAGGAACGGTTGGACCTAGCAAGTTGAAATTTATACCAGATACTGAACTCTATAGTCCCTATTAGGTGTATAGAAATCAAGGTTCTGAGTCAACACGATAAAAAGATATGGGCAAATTTAGATTTTCGCGAAAACTTGTAAGTACCAAAATTTACCTTAATTTTCAACTTTTTTTATTTTTCGGACTTTTTCCTTTACTTGTGCTGTAAGACCTTGCTTTTAACCAAAATTGACAGTTCTAGGTCAACCGGGCCCTATAGGTTTTGACTCAAAACCTACATGATAGTTCCCGTTGACCTAGAATCACAAAATTTGGTAAAAAGCAAGGTTTTACAGCACATGTAAAGGAAAAAATCTGAAAACCTTAAATATGTAGATTAATAACAAAAGAAAGCGAGTTTACTATTACAAACTTATTATTTGCGGTTGATGCAATAGCCGTTTCTAGGGATCGGAACAGCAAAGTTAAGTTTGTTCTTTAAAAAGTTTGTACGGAACCCTCGGTGCGCGAGTTCGACTCGCTCTTGGCTGGTTTTTTTCTTTTTCTTCAGTGACAAAAATTGTTATTCAGTGTGGGTTAATCTAGCTGTTTAATTAATTTACCTTGTCGCAGATCATCACTGCTGGACATTGGCCTCTACCAAGCCGCGCCACCCTGTCCTCGGCTTTGGCATCTAGTTTTTAAGGTCGTCGGTACATCTGTAATTCTACACTACGCTTTCCGATATGCGGTTTCCACTTCTGGACTCGTTTGGTGCATCGCCCATTATTCCTTTAACAGACATGGCCAGCCCTCTGCCATTTTAACAAGCTTTTATTTATCTTGCCTTGTTAGTAAGTTAGTATGTATTGGTCAAATCTTGCAACTGAATTTCAAATCCGTTCCTCGGAACCGATTGAGCAAAAATTTTTCATACCTTTGTTTCTGGTTGCAATTCATTTTTATGACAGACATGACTTGAACCTGCAGACAGGTTGGCCTTCTCACGAGAGAACTCCTCAACGGCTTATAGCATCAAATAGCGTTCAATGTTGATAAAGTAAAAATTCTCCTGTATAAAAGCTTGTTTAATAAAAAATAAAATAAAACTGGTACCTAGCCCACTCTGCAGGCTATGTTGGTATTTCCAGTTCTTTCCCACTAGTCCATTTTCATCTATGCTAAGCTAAATGCGCTTTATAACACGAAACGCTTAACCCCATTTAGGTCAAAAGGTAGGGTTCAAATTACCCGCACCTTTCACACTGCACACAGGAAACTAAACTCAATGCCATAAACAGGGAAGAAATTGGTAATTACAGTAGGTTACAATGTTGCAGGAGCTCATTATAACCGAAACTGATCGAGCTTACCCGTCAGCAGCACTCGAATGGCGGCAATTAATAGTTGAGAGCAGTTTTATTAACAAACTTTTCCGGATTGTTCGGCAACACTAATTAGTGTTGGACTCGATACGAACTTATCTGGGTATTGTCCTGCTGTGTTTTGTTTTATCAACATTTATACTGTGTTTTCCTTGGGCTCATTTAGTATAGATAAAAATAAAAGCTTATCATAATAGTCGCATGCAGTTATAACTTCAGATTATACTGATAACAGACGCGTTACTCGAGTGATTTGTTATTTTGGTTTCATTGTACAGTAACAGTCAGAAGTCGACTGCCAATCTCGCAACACAATAGCAAAGCAATATTGGTGGTACTTATGACCTTCTTCTATAAGAACGTTTGACAACACTTACACATTAGCAACTTGTTGCCCGCTTAAGATTGTTATTACAAATTTCAATGAGTTGTGTAAGTGATACGGTGGCCAAATTGGTTGTTTAGCGTTGGAACATCACTCACACGGATAAATATGCGTATGTGTGTATAGGCGCCGCCGCCCGTATAGCGCAAACGATAACGTGCATTGCGGTGGAAGTGGAATTTTGACCTTTGACTGTACATTCACCTTTCACACATCCATCTGAACATTCTGATCTCCGCTACATTACACTTCGACTGAAAGTCAGAAATTAACAGAAAGTGAATCGCTGGATTTCGGCTCCACGAGATTAATTTTGTTTTGTTAAAAAACATGGATGTTCGTAAATTGTTCTATGCATTTATCTTTCAACGAGCCCTGTACTACTAAAGGTATGTTGAAAAGTTTTAACAACTTTTTAATGTTAACGTTTAGTTTTGGATTTGTAACTGTATCATAGGACTGTTATAAATTTTTACATTTAAAATTGTTGAAACAAACGCTCTTTTTAACAATTTTAAATGTAAAAATTCAATATCAACATATAGCGTTATTACCATTTGATTTCATTCTGTATGCAATTATTACCTACATAGATAGATACTATCTAGGCATCACTTTCAAAAAGATGAAGAAGTTTCTGTAGATACACACATCAAAAAAAGTTTGCGATCACTTTGAAAAATCGAAATCATTTTTGTTACGTTGTAATAAAAAAAAATAAAAAATTTCAAACGGTATTTCTATCTAAAGAAAACACACAACAAAGATTTTTTCTTGATAAAGTTCAATTTAAAAAATATATATCAGCTTAAACTAGTGATCACAAACATTTTTGATGTGTGTATATTTCATATAATTGTCTGTATACTGCTACACAGGTAAAACTTAACATAATATTGTAACAAGCTCCAATAAGTTGGTTTTTAATTTCATCATTGTTATTTAAGAACAATATTAAAGCGGCAGCATGTTGTTGTTCAATAAGCTGACGGTAGATTGAATGGGAGACAAAAACCTTGATATTGTTTGTAGGTACACGTGGTTGACCTTGTGAGAAAAAGCCACTTTTTTCGTTAATCTGTCGACTGAAATATTAATCTTTACACGTGGAACTCTTTTCTGAAAACAATAAAAAGAACCCATGAAACACGAAACACGTGGATGGGATTACTGTTAGCATTACTTTGTAAAAAAAAACGTGATAAAGACATCATCAGATCAAGCTACTATAATCTGTCAAATTTCTTTGATAGATTTTCAACTTTATTGCTAAAGAATTAGGTTCAAATTTGACGGTTTCGGGTAGTTTGATGTGTTGACTTCGTCATTTTCGTTTTACATTATTAATTAATGACGCTGTTATTTGAGCGTCGTCCCTAGAAAAATAAAATGTAATATAAGATGTTCGGTTCCAACAGGCACTGCTTAAATTAGATGTTAGGTATTAATAGTTTTTCGTAAGCGTTTATCTAGCTTGGTAACCAGGAAATTCATAAGAATTTGTTATTACTTTTGATGAATAAAGATTATTTGTTAATTCAAAAACGTTCATGGATCGTTCATGGACCTTACATGAATTAGATACATGGATTTCATATAAAATAAAAAATTCGGTCTCAAGTTAACCTTCGCAAAAGCCCTAAAGCTTACCTATCAAAGAAACGAATTTCTAATTACGAAATTCATCCTCAATTTTCTTAAATCAGCAAAACATTAAAACAAAAACGTCGCCGCCAATATACAATTCAAATGGCTTCATTAATTTTCATAGTTTCATTTAACCCATCTTGGAAAACAAACATTGGCCGGTTTGTGAGCAAATGAGATGTAAAACAAGAAATCTGGGGATGTTTTAAGACAATCTCTTAGTTTCCCGACGCAAACAAACAAATTGCTTGAATGTTCTCTTTAGCCCCGCCTAGGAGAACAACACATTGCGCCGCTCTGCTGCAAAATAAGCTTTAAACTATTCCGTAAAAGTGGTCGTCTTTTGTTTTAGACACAACGCTGATGAAATAATTTATGCATGTGGGTATAGATAGACTGACAGCAGTATGTCAAAGTGGTTACTTGAGTAAAAGTAATTATTTAAGATACGATTTTTATTGTTTAGTTTAGTAATTGCTTGAAGTTAGAACTATCAAAAGTAAGTTCTCAGCTTGGCTTTCTTTGATGGTTCTTACTTCGTCCAAATTCTTGTCTATTGCTTAAAAATGGTTGCATATGTAATTACTTAAACTAACTTATATCCAAAAAGTGCATTCATAACAGTTTAATAGTATTTGTTTGTAATGGTCGAATCAAATTTATGACTTTGAAGATTACCGAAATTTTTACGAACGGATAAAAATAAGTTTAAGATTTTGGTAAGAATGATGATGCTCCATAACTTCAGCATTAAGTGCGAAGAGAATATAAAACTCAAAATCACTGAATCACGTTTTATGTCATATTAAAAGAAGAAGCTAAATAGTTTAAATTTGAAGAAAGTATAACGTCACTTTTGAAGAGGTTTCGAGGTATGAAACTTCACGCTTTACTGACAAGGAGCAGGAACGTAAAAGTGCCGAAAGTCGAATCATTCGGAAATTGGTTTCGAGCGAATTCGAGGACAATTACTTACTTTCGAGATATATAGAAATAGTATATACCTACCAAGTTTTATTCTTCAGTTTAAGTAAATTGAAAGTTTGTTATTTCGTAGTAAGGTATCTCTTGTTGGTATCAGACGAATTTTGACGATATAATTTTTTGATAAATAACTCACTTAAGAAAAACAAAAATTTTCTTTAACAAATTCTTCCAAAATTCTTTAAGGAAGGTCGTTTTATTTTCGTCTGAGTTTCGCTATCGATGCTGCTACGATCTTCGGTGATTATCTACATAACTAACTAACGTGGCAAATGCTGCCTGGCTTCTGGGCACGTTTCTGGATGACAGCGATGCGGTGGCGTACTTTGATGCCAAGTGTCTTATTGTTGTCGTTGTATTATATTATGTAGGTATATTTACTTTTAGTCTTAATTTGTATTGTTATTTATGTTCTATTTGTAGTCTGTATAGAATATATGTACATGTCGGGTTGTCAGGAATTTATTTCACTAGGCTCGAGCTTATGTGGGCAGAATACGGGTCTCGTGCTATGAAAACACACTGGATGCGATACACTATTTTATTTCGCATTGCACGGTTCGGGTCGGTAGTTTCCATGGAGAAGAACCGGCAAGAAACTCCATGGTTACTCTTTTCAAACAGATACACAGAGTCTAACAAATAACTTGACATTACACTTTCACACAGTAACACTAGGCACAATGAATCTGGTACAGTTTCAAGACGTCTTAATTCCGTTGCGATCAGACATAGAATGTCCGCCTCGCCGCGTGTTGTTAACATCAGGATTCTGTAGAAGCCGCCATGGTGGGGTAGACTGGTAAGTAGGTCGCGTGATGTCCGCACTGGCGCGCTTTCGATAATTTGGCCGTCCGTACTCATGACCTGATCCGACATACATAATAACCTTACCTAAATAAATTAAAGAAGTAAATGAGTATCACTCTCTCTTTGAATGAAAATAATAATATTAAAAGTCAAATCGCGCTTTCGCGACTAATCCTGCAGTCATACTGTATAGTTTATTGAATCGCCTGAGAATGAAACACGATGTAATAGGTAGCAATTTGGTGCGTCGTTAAAACTTTTACGAGCGATCACTGTACCGCCCAGTTCAATTTATCAGCGCCCAAACCATTACTGAGGAGGTTTCCGATTTCTTTCCATGACCATCATTAAGCGAATTGTTAAATGGAAAAATGTCCAATTTAAATAAATAGCACATTGATTTCGTATCAGCAAACGGCAATTGCAATGCGATGCGTTCACTTTACTTCAAGTTGGTTGTAAAAAGTATTTCGGGTCGGTTCTTGTTAGAAATGTCAATTTCGGTAGTAGGGTGTTTATAGTAATATTGTTGTTAGTTTTTGTGGGACGACGATTATTTTATTTCTTGGTGTTAGAATGTTATGCAGCCCATGGGCCTCTGACTTGCCTATAGAAATATCTCTGAGGCACACTGGTTTCCGTGCAAATTTTATTGAAACTAAATGGCCAGATACTCACCGGTCAATGTGGCGACCTTTAGGCGAGGCCTATGTCCGTCTTTCGGCTAAAATGATGATGATTATGAAGATGGTCAGCGCTGTGCGGAGAGCCCTCACTAACACAGCGTCACCTGGTTGTCGCAGTCACGACGTGCAAACTATTAACATTTTTGTTCCATCCTGCCGTATTTATAAATATTTGTTAAGCGTTGCATTTTATTGTCTTTTTATGGTGATTTTGTATGCACGTAATGACCCTGCGACAAATACTTTTTTTTTTCTTTCTGTCTTTAATGGTGGTGGTATTACTTTCGAGTATGGACACGTGTTAAGAGAAACATGCAGCATTGTAGCAACCCAGCACGAAATACGAAAGTATGACGAAATCTTATAAAGGCACTTCTTACTCCGGGCAAAACACAAGTGATTGTATAGTAACATCTTTACCTTAAGATGGCTATCACAATTGTTCTTGTATTTGAGTGTTTTAAGAGTCTAACACTCGATTTTTTTTATTTTTTTTTACTGTCTCGAGCATATTTTTATTTTTTATTTTGTGGCCATATCTAAACCATAATCACGCATCTAAACTGAGATTTTTTATGTGTTTTTAATTAATTTCAGAACGGATGTGTGGGTAGCTGAACCTCAGACGGTGTTAGATTTGCCACTTAAGTTTAATTCTATAGAATTAAACTATATTTAACGTTAAGGGTACCGGAAATGACGTGCATGTCTGAGAGCTTTCATGAGTGAGCTACGTAAGCTGCTAAACAAATTAAACGTAATTACATAATACCTTAACGGTATACTATTAAATAGTTTGTTAATTTTAAGTAGTGTTAGTGGTGATTAAAAACAAATGTTGTTACCAGAAGGCCACTCAAAACTTGTGAAAAAATAACGTAAATGAGAGATAATTTAGATAGATTGAGATATTTTTAAATATAGGAATTAACAAACAAACAAAAAATGACCACATTAGATTGAAAAATATCTTTAGATAATAAAAGTTAAGTTAATAATATTAATAAGGCTAGAGTACGTGGTTACCTTATCACATAGGACAGGCGTCCGATTAAGTCATCGTATTTTACATCGCGTCTCTTCAATATTTATTCAGGAAAAGAATGAATTAAAAGGTGCAATGAAATGATTATTTTAAATTTTGTGTTAAATTCACTTTAACCTAAGACCACATTTTCTTTTCAAAATTATTTGTATTCATGTCCTACAATGGCTCAATTAGTTCAACGTCAGAACAAAATTGGGTTCGTTAGTTATAATTTCAAACATTTTATTTCGTTAAACTAACTAAATGAGCTAGTTTCCTGAGTGTTTAAGAGTAACATTGCAAAACAAAAATCAACCGAAAATCTATATTCATAATTAATTACACCTACGTGAAATGAAAAATCAGCAATAATCCAATACAGGTACCTGGTAGAAGAACCGAGATTAAACGAACCGACCAGGGACCTTGAGCACCACGCAGCCACGACCGCGTCTTTTAGGCGCAGAAACAGGAAGAAAGTTTGGTCGCAAAACTGGGCGTTCAACTAGTTTTGTTCAAGATAGCGACCGGTCATGGAAAACGTAGTGAGGAAAATTATAAGTGGCTATAAGAGTAGAGGAAGTCCAAAGAAACGATGGATGGACTGTGTGAAGGATGACATGGCTATAAAAGAGGTGACTGCTGACTACTGAGATGTCGAATAATAGAGAAGTATGGAAGAAGCTGAGTCATGCTACGCCGACCTCAAATAAGTTGGAACAAAAGCAGGAGAATGATGATGCTGATGAGCGGCCGGTCATGCGACAAGTCCAGTCCGGGGCAGTGGTCCAACTGCTCTGTCCAACTAGCTAGACCATGGGTCTTTACTAGGGGCAGTTGTCCAACTTTCAAAATAGTTGGTCCAGAGCACCTTTTGAGAGTTCCGTGGTTGTAGAGTTGGAAAAATTAATTTTTTAAATGAATTGGTCATTTAAAAAATATTTTGCCAACTATAAAAACCTCAACTGCATCTTAGTCGTGGTCGTGGCTGCGTAGTGCGCCAGAGGTCCTACTCTCTAACGTTTCGTCCATACATTCGGTTTTATCCGGTTCTCTCACTCGCATGTGCACTCATCTGCAGACGTGCGCGAGAGAGACGGATAGATCCGAATATACGGACGAAACATTAGAGAGTATCCAGTACTCAGATCCGTTTCATCGTCACGACACAGTAAAAAAATTCGCCTACTACTACAACAGCCCATAACGTCCACTGCTGGACATAAACCTCTCCCATGATAAGAAGGCATTTGCCGTAATCTCCACGCTTGGCAGGCGGATTGGAGATCGCAGTGATGAAAGATTAACAGAAAACGCTGCTGCCCATTCTCTGGTCTTCGGAAACGCAAGGTGTTCTGCCTCAGACATTAGTCGCCTTATACGACACCCATGAGTGTAATGGGTTGGCTCTATTCTACTCTGCCGGATACCACACGGCTGAAAAAATTTCGCCTAGTGAAAATGAAATTTTACTACACTAAAATGAAACGCCGAAGGTGGCTAGCTAATTATGAGGTGCGAGAACTGAATTTTTATTAAATGGCCTTCACGCCAAATAGTTCTCTGAAAGCTTTGAAAAGTGTTCATTTACATAACGTCTTATTCAAATGACGAGAACTAAGTACTTCTTAAACGTTTTTTGTCATGCCATTCTACAGTCAAATTGTTTTAGATAAATATTCAGGGAACTCTTATTTTTGTACATTAGATTGCAAATTTTTTTCCTCAACATTTCTTGATGTCAAGTCAAGTACCTACCTAAAATTCGTAAGCTTCAATTGTTTTACGTATACAAAATCACGAAGCCATCAACCTAGCATTCTGTACATCAAACTAAGTAACTCTACGACAAAAAATATTGCTGGGAAACGGCTTTTTTTGTTGAGGTGAAAAATCACGTTCTACGGTAGGACTTAATGTAATGCACAGTACGGGGTCATAGAGGTATTTAAAGTAAAATTATGACATTAAAAACTAGTGAAACTTTTGGAAGTTTGACCCCCAATATCTCCGTAACTATGTAGGATACAATCAGTATTTAATAAGTGCGGATTGAGGGCTGAAGGGTTAGAAAAAATGACATTTGTATCAACGATTGTACGACACGGTACAATTATCGTTGATACAAATGTCATTTGGCAAGTGAAAAGTGTATGAGACCCCTGTTGAAAATTCTGTAGAAAAACTAAACATTTAAAAGCGATTGTCGCTATTTTCGGCCCTCTGAAAAGGCTTAAGTAATCACAGAAACTAGCGAAAACAGAAACCTACTTTTAATAATTATAAAGCATTACAATAACATATTTTCCCTTTGCCTAGAATTTAATACAAAACCTATTTAAAGTTCAGTATTTCAGTCTAATTCCCACCAATCCTAACGTTTTCATTTCATTTTAAATTCATTTCAATTTCTTAAAAGTGTACTTTACGTTTTGCGAAAATTCAAGCGGCCACACTTTTGAACTAGGCAGTAGTATTAAACCGTCGGGGAACTTTTATTCCGGGGCGAGAAAATTAAAACTGGGATTTGGTAGCATTAGATGTAAGTACTGATACTCGGTCCCTTTTATTCAGTGTTTTTGGTGTAAATGTGGGCACGTTTTGTCCAAATGGACATTTTGACGAGAACGATGAATTTTCGCCTGTTTAGCCCCCATATCCCTAATTAAATCTGGTTCGCACATGACATGTGGCTCGAATGGTATGCTTGTTACATTGCGTATGAAAACGGATTAGATTCTGGACTCCTGGTATCTGCCATTTTCACTTGGATTATTAAAACAGGACGTTTATACCCAAAAGGTTTGTCACATCTTTATCTTGATACAATGACTAGCTTTTGCTCGCTGTTTCACCCTCGTGAAGGTCGGAAATAATCCCATCGGGAATTTAGTACCAGTATAAAAGTATACTGTCCTGTGTGACACAGGTCATTTTCTATCTGTGTAACAAATGTCACCTGAATACATTCAGCCATTCAGGTTTGAAAAGGTGACAGAAGGCAGACTGAGTCTTCTTAGCGTGTCAACGGCAATCTGAATTACGTCAGCCCAGAACTGAGCTACTACTTTGGCGCGTCAGTTCCTGTGGTGAACAAACAACAGGACTTGCAGGATACGATATTAAGTGTCCCATTGATTGTGGACAGATGGAGTGACTTTTGCATTTGTAATATTAGCAGTGTGAAAATCAATACTCCAGGATTTTTACACGGCTTTATTTGATACTCATCCAAACAAGCGCAATCTTTAAATAATGTTTCGATAACATTATTTTAATTACATAATCGAAATGAACGTGTATTCATCGGCACATCAAAACGTATTTTAATTTGAATACACAAATTGTTACTCAATTGCATGGAAGTTAATTGAAACATACAACTGAATTTTTATTTGTGGACAAGTCAAGTTTGATTTAAATCATCAGGAATGAGATGGAATGATTTTTCAATGCGTTGCTTAAATCAATATACTGACCTTGATAATTTGACCTAGTAACTTGTGTTTCTTTTCGAATTGATGGTAAATGTATTATAAAGATTTTTTAATGATTTGGTTCAAGAAGGCGGTCACGTTAATCGCGGCTGGAGTTGTGAAATAAAGAAATTGTTTCATCTAATTACAAAGAAGAAAAAGTGTTCACATTAAACTCACAATTTGATTCTATTATGCTCATTTTATGAACGTAAAATAACATAGCCAAAAGATCTCACCGCCCAGGGATATCCAAAGGCTTGGAGTTTCTCCACAAAATCTGTAGAAGCGAAGTTTCAAACGCCCCCCAGCCCGTAGCTCTAGAATGAACAAAGGTTATGTGCAACGGTGACTGCAAACCGTAAAAAAACTAAGAAAGCTATTTACAACCCTCTACAAGAATCTCAGTAACTTGGTACAGTGAAGTATGAAAAGTCCAGATATTACAACCAGATTTTTTAAGAAATTCTTGTTGAGTTCACTGGGAAAAATATCGAAATACCTACGCCAGCTTTAAATTAAATTTTCGTTTCCGGGAAAAAACGAATGATTCCAGTAAACAAATCAACATCATCGACATTTGATTCTGTTTGTCACTTAAAATGTCAGCCGTGACAGTCATAATCGGGAAATGGAAAAATGAGGGCAAAATTAGATCAGAAAAGAGCCCAAGTGAAACAAATACCTACTTCCAATGATATTATAAGTAAAAAGGTGTAGATGCGTTATAAGCGCTCAGCAAGCGGTACGTTAAAATGTGGCTAATTGGCAAACCTTGACCTCAGTGTGACGTTGCCGGCGTCGACAGACGCACTTCACGTAAACACAGTGCATTAAAAGTGAAAGTGACCCAAAACTACCGAAAATGCCGTCGTGTGTCATGAGATATTGTACAAATTATACTAGCAAAACTTTTAAAAGTCAAGGAATCACATATCATTCGTAAGTATACTATTTATCTTAATATTTTCACAAAACAAACATTACGTTTTTAAAATAATGGCGTCCGAAAAGAAAGAGTGCAACAACAATTTCTCTATCAACAAGTGCGATAGAGATAGACGTCATTACCGATCATAGAGTAAAATTATATGTACGAAACAGACAAGTCAGTTGACTTTCAATGCATTTTTATTACATTACTTTTACTACATGAACTCTTGAGTGAATCGCATTTTTAGGCATAAATCACGGTGTAAGGTAATGTCATATCTGATTTATTAATTCTACATCGTTTCTAGTACACTTGACGACGCACTGTCGCGAATTATATTTGTCTCTTTTTCACTCGCGATACTTGAATCATGCCATCCTATTTTGACGACTAATTGTAATGTAGTGTGTTATTGCAATATTTTTAGTTATTCATGTGTGCGGTGTGCCGTTTTTGAAGATAGAATGTCGTTTAGGTAACGTATCTACACCTTTTTACTTATAATATCATTGCCTACTTCTCTTGTAAAATTCCACTGAAAAATAAAAAGAATCACGTGTTAAAAGACTACCCAGAGTATCTCACGCGATGTTTTGTCTAATTCTCACATGTTTTTTTTAACACCCGCCGCCATTTTACTTGTTTCAAAGTGCGCCTTTCCGCTGCCTAGTACTGTACTGATGGTATCCGGAACACTGGACGCCGGCAGAAGTAATAAATATACGGCCAGGGCTGCGAATTTTGTGTCTTGCATAGATAAAAAATAATATCTTTATCGTGGCTTACATTTTAAAGTTGGTTTTGCATTGCTTGAGCAAGTAGTATTTTTGTAGAAGTTTTGCTTTTAATATAAAGCACCTATAATTTAAACGTTGAGTGCATACCCAGGTGAAAACATACACTCACCACATACGTCGTGCATAAGAAAGAGTACACAAGTATGAGTAAGAAAGATGTCACGTTGTGCCATATTAATATCCGGACTGTAAGTAGATATTCTGATGAATCTGAGGCTGAGTCGTCTAGACGATTCTTTTATTTTTCTAATCGAACTAGGTGACATACTTTTTCATTCCAATAAACCAGGCGTAGTTTTTTTCCACCTTTAGGTACATTTTCCCGGAAAATAAGGTCACTTGGTAGCAAAAATTTGGTTTTAAGTAAATGTAATCTTCGTTGTATAATATTAATGTATTTTTGTCCGTTAAAAGGCACTGAATTTTACTTCCTACTGATTACTTATATGGTCTACCTATGTTAGACCTTTTTTTTCGGATGGGAAATGACTCCTCCCGCTTTATGGGCGGAGCAGGGGGGAGTGACAGACTTTTACTGACTAAACCATCCATGTTCCTTCATTGCCCTTTGTGTTCCGGGGCCATGGTATCTCTTTCGAACAGTCCCGCAACCCCGGCAGGCATCCTTACGTCCTTGACCCCTTCCTTTTTGCTGACTCTCATTGAGGCGCGCGTGGAACACGAACGCGTCGTCGACACGGCCTGTCGTCATGAGACGGACGGATGGCGAGCCAGCCCATAGCCCACCGTCCACAGGCCCGCGCCTACGGTGGCCGGGATGCTGTGAAGTTCTCTCCCTCTCACGTTCCGCCACTTCCTTCTCTAGCATTACTGCTTCGCACCTATGTTAGACCTCACGTAATAATAATATAGGTATGCAGCTACTTCACACGATGTATTTTCTGGACCCAATCAATCATCAAAATGAAATATTTACAACTATCACCACAAGCTTTACAATCAACAAGGGCAGTTACGGCACAAACAGTTGCACCGGCAGTAGATACTTAGGAAGTATCGTCACAAGTGGACGCTTATCAATTGTCCCACTACAAAATACAGCGGAAACCGTCATCTGCCTAAAATTAACTCATAAAAATAGTAGCTTGTTTATGAAAGAGGTCAGTGTTCTGTGGCGTGTTTAGGAAGTGTTAACAACGGGGCGTGCCTGTGCTATCTAGTATCTCGCGTAGGGCAATTGCACTTGTCAGCCGGGGTACGGCGCTTCCTTACTAGCGTACCGCACTGCACCCTAGTTTTCTACCCTATCCGCGCCCGCCGCGCCCGTACACAATACCGCTGCGTTGCATTTGCCCGACGAGTGGTGTAGTTCCTCCACTTAAACGTTTAAGGCCCAGTCGAGTGATATATTATTACGTGAGAATTTTTGCTGGGGTAGCCGTTTTTTGTTGGACTGAATAGATACTTGAAGGTTTTTAAAACAGGATTGATATCAGCTTTAACCCACTTATACAGGGTGTAAAAGACCTCATCACGAAGCCGTCAACCAAGCATTCTGTACATCAAACTAAGTAACGTTAAGCAAAAATTATTGCTGGGAAACGACTTTTTTTTGGGGTGAAAAATCATGTTTTGTGGTAGAACTCAATGTAACGCACTTAAAAAATTGTGCTGATGTATGGATTGAATAATACGGGGGTCGTGGAGGTGTTTAAAGTAAAAATCTTGTATTAAAAACTTGTATTTTAAAAAAAACTTGCCAAAAAGTTGGAACTTTGACCCCCAATATCTCCGTAACTGAAGGTTTCCAGGTATGATGTAGAACAAAAAAATGATCGCAATGACAAGGAGATTTTGATTTGATAAATGTACAAGTGTACATATCTTATGCTGTTGACCGAAAGTTTTCTTGGTCGAGTGACGTCTCGGAAACGAGACTAATATTTACAAAAAAAAATGAAATGTAAAACTAAGTCTAAATGCTCAGCATGGCTCTACGACATTTAAAAAAAAGATGTCGCAGCGCTGGTATGAGGTCCCCTAGTGATGGTCACCACGCCAAGATCACGGGTCAGCAGACCTAGCCAAGTTACAAACGTTTTTCGTATCGATTCTCTTTCTACAATCGTAAATGCCTCGGCGTAAGCGATTGTAGAAAGCGCTAAATTGGTAGCCAAGTTGACACAACTGAGTCGATCGCTCGTTCTCTAAAGTCTGTAGAAAAAACCTACACTTTATTCTATGGTGAGCGTTCCTACCAAAGAGTTTAGCGATCAACATTGTAGAAACGATAACATTCTATTCTATAATTTTGAACGATGTAAACTTGTCTACGAATTTTCTATTCGTTTGTGTTGATCACGTGATTTATCGTTGAGATGATGTCATTCCCATTCATTTGAATAGTTTTCTACTAGCGTTAACGATTGTAGATTGTCAACTTGGCTAGGGGTGCAGTTGGGAAAAATATAAAAAAAATATATCACTGCACTAATTCATCAAAGAAATACTGTTTCATGGATCTAAAATTTACTATTTACTTTAGTAAATAATTTTCTTGGTTTCATAATATCTTAGCTAATTTGCTTTTCTTAGAAAAATGTACGTAACGCTTCAAGAACATTAAATTGTTAACACTGTTAAACCTGAACAAACAATTCCGGGTAAATTCTTAATGCGTATTAAGCTAAGTCTGCCTTTTATATAAACGCTCAATTCATGTTATTGGGATTACGATTTCTATGAATAAGGCAAAATTCTATGAGGATGCTTGAATTCTGCGTATTTTAACGAAACTCTCTCTCCTTTAACATAGCTACATAAATACGTTGGAAACGCCACCTTATAGCTAGACTGGAGGCGCCAGAATATCAGTATTTTACAGAGAGCCTCACCTAAAAAAAAAACTAAACTAGGTCGTTCTCGATACTGGGCAATATCCTTTGGTACCGATTAATCCGACTTCCGAGCTTTCGTCTACCCGTAATGAATTACGTTTTGAATAAAGGAGTCTAAAATATGTCGAAAGAAACGTTATCCATCCGGGGTAGTGGCAAAACGTAACGAAAAGTTAGCATCAGAGGTCGACGCTAGAGAAAACACGACAAGATATTTTAAAAACATAATTTGATTCACATTTTGCTCTCAGAATCCTCGCTATTGTTTTGAAACGAGAAAAAGAGGGATTCTTTTTTTCTCGTTTCAAAACAATAGCGAAACATTGTAATTTTTCCACACAATATCAATATAATTAGCTCATTGTACAAGCTATCGAACACGACTAACAAGCGGCTAGAATAAAATATTATTCCGATTCTAAAAAAGGAGGTTCATTGTTTAATAATAAAGTAACAAAGTGGTAATTCATGTTGAATGATGTAGTTTGAATATCAGATAGGGCCTGATCGATGGTGGCTCGGATCGTAGATATCTGGCGGATGGCGTGTCTGACCGTGCCTAAGTGTGAGTAAGTCTGCCTTATTAAGGTTCCGTAACAAAATCGAAAACTTGTGCACTCGATGTTCATAAATTGCATCTTCGAGTCCGATTCGGTAATTCCAACAGCCTTGTTGACCGGCGTTTATATTCAACACGCCTTTGATAGTCTGTTGCTTATACAATTTCTCAAATTGGCACGAACGGACTCGATGTTCGTCCGTCTATTCTATCGTTTGAGGTTCAGAGTCCGTGCGTTTGTTAAAAGTTATGACAATGGGATGGAATAATTAGTCAATATTACATAAGCATAAAGGCCTCATTAGTGGTAGGCCTCATTAGGGGTAGTGGTCACAAAGCGATACATTCGACCAAGAAGTCTAGGATTCAGGCAAGGTAAAGTGCTATTGGGTGTATCCATCAGAAATTTTTCAGTTGAAACCCAGGGTCTGGTTATTCGCCTAAATGTGCGTACACCTCCGCGTAACCCTCCGTAATTTAAAAATTGTTATGTTTCTAAGTGCGGATCAGTTTGAAAACAGTGAGTTGAAAACAACGCACGACAAACCCAGGTTGTAGAACCCAGACAGTACAACTGCTGTTCTAGTGCAATACAGAACCCTAAATACACGACAAGCTTGGTCAGCATTTTTATCAGTGAAGTGTTGGAACTATCGTGTTCATTATGAATAGTAGCGTGTTACTGCTGATATTATTAAGGTGCTCTGTTAACCTTGTTGACAGGACAAGATTAAGTTTTGACGTAGGACTGTTGCACTTTGATACAGTAAATATTAAATATTGTATGACTTTGTACGTAGCTGGAGCATGAGGGAAAGGGCTCGTGGTGACTAAAAACGTGTTTTTCTTCTAACGAGAAAATCCAAGCGAGACTTTAACGAGACGAATTTGACAACATGCACACAATGTTGTAAGAAATAAAAAATACAATGTTGGCGATGCCAACACTTATCTAAAGCCGACAAGAACTAAATAAGAACTCTACCGTAGCCAATCCTGGTGACTTTTCTTTTTGAGGTAACTGTTTGTAGGTTGTTTAAATGACAAATGAGTATACATATTGTAGATCATTTGGTCATGTTGAGAGGATGAATGAAAGGCAGATCAGATTGCTGTAACGCAGGCAGCGCGGACTTTTTGGTGATGTTCATCAGAAAGATACTCGCAACCGTCGTGTGATCAGATGTGTGAACTTAGACTAAGCAAAAGGAGTATATAAGGATAGTAGAAAGTGCCGTTCTTCCGTTCCACCTAATCCCGTGGGAAATAATAGGTGTGAGTTTATGTAATGTGTATGAAGATTGCGCTTTAATTTTTTGACCGCCAGAGCATAAACGCATGCACGTGCCCTCCAATTCGCCAATACCCTCCAATCGCTAAGCCACCAATAAACCTACAATTTTGTCACATATTCGTGTTCTTTGGCGTAGAGGGCACGCGCTTGCGTGTCACGTATATGTGACTACGGCGGTCAAAAGAGACCTATTCTTAGTTTTTTTTTGTGCAAACCCTCCACTCAAAGTCTAGTTGCTGAGACTCCTTTATACAGTGATATAAATAGAATCTACAGTCAAGACAAAATTCGGCGAGTCCCAGGGACAACTTAAAAAAGGAGTTGAAGAAGTTTATCAAGTTCCTTAGAACGCGCAATGAAATTAATCAAAAACTACATCATTTCTGAGCTAACGCGAAGGCAGGTAAAAAAATATAGTAGACTGTAGAGATTATTATGCCATGGTCTCTCATATTCCTGTTTACGTTAAACTTAACATATTTTTGTTTAAACATAATATCATGTCTAGTGACTGCCTCATATGGTCTAGTGGTTGCAGGCGCGACTGTTGAGTATGAGGTTCTGGGTTCGATTCCACGGTAGGGCAAAATGTAAATGGGGTCTTCCTTTAGGAATTTCTCAGTAGTAGGCAGCCTGGATCTGTGCCCGGTTGATGGCAATAGGCTCGCTCCCTATTACATGGGACTTAAACATAACTGACGAAATGTTACTGTATACTGCCTAACCTTTTGGGAATAAAGGCCGTGATGTTACAAATCCATTGCATCACATACTCGCTAACCCATAAAATTCAAACTATCGTGTACTGTCCTTTTTTTTTTTTTTTTTTTTTTTTTTTCGTATGGGAAATCATCAAATAACCCCTCCCGCTCTGGGCGGAGCAGGAGGGAGTGTCAGACTTTTACTGACTAAAACCCATCCATGTTCCTTCATCGCCCTTTGTGTTCCGGGGCCACGGTATCTCTTTCGAATAGTCCCGCAACCCCGGCAGGCATCGGTCCTTACGGACCCCTTCCTTTTTGCTGACTCTCTTTGAGGCGCGCGTGGAACACGAACGCGCCGTCGACACGGCCTGTCGTCATGAGACGGACGGACGGCGAGCTAGCCCATAGCCCACCGTCCACAGGCCCGCGCCTACGGTGGCCGGGGGCCACGTGGTGGTGGCCCCCGACGCCCGGGGCGTCTCCCGCGGCGGCCGGGACGTTGAGAGGTTCTCTCCCTCTCACGTTCCGCCACCTCCTTCTCTAGCATTACTGCTTCGCAGAAGGAGGTGACGGCGTCCCATTCCGTCTCGCTCCGGACCATGGCTTGCACCAGGGCCGGACGCGAGAGGTCGCCGCCACCGATCGCCGCTTCGAGGACACGGCGGTGCTCCGCCCACGCGGGGCACACCTCCACCGTGTGTTCCACCGTGTCCTCCGGTCGATCCTCACAATGGAAGCACCCGGGCGTTTCCTCCCGCCCGATTCGGTGCAGGAACCTCCCGAACACTCCGTGTCCGGTGAGGACCTGCGTCAGGCGGAAGGTGAGGACGCCGTGGCGTCTCTCAAGCCACTCCTCAAAGAGGGGACTTATCGCCACAATTGTGGCGTGCCCTGCACGGGGTTGCGACAGTCGCTCTCTCCATGTCGCCATGAGATCTCGCCGGAAGTCTGTCCGCTGAGCGACAATTTGCCGCGGCAGCGGAGTTTCCCCCCGGCTTAGCGCCTCCGCGCGCCATTCATGTAGGCGCGCGAGGACTATCGCCTCCAGATCCCATGGCGGCAATCCGGCAAGGAGGCTCGCCGCCTCGCGGGCAATCGTGCGGTAGCCCCGGGCGAGCCTTACGGCTACCACCTTTTGGGGCGCGTTCAAGTAGTGGGCGGCTCGCCGCCTCAATGAACGCGCCCACACCGGGGCCCCGTAAAGGGCCATGGACCGCACGACTCCCGCGTAGAGCCTCCGGCAGGAGGCGTTTGGCCCCCCCAGATTGGGCAGGAGCCGCCTGAAGGCAGCCCCAGTCCGCTCCAGTTTGGGGGCCAAACGTCAGAAATGTTCGACGAAGTTCCACCGGCTGTCAAGGACAAGTCCCAGGTACTTCAACGTCGACTCGACGCCGATGGATACCCCTCCTACCGTCAGTAGGGATCCCGTTGGTGGCGCATTCCGAGGCCCATGAAAGCACATGGCCTCGGACTTGTGCAATGCCACCTCGAGACCCAGTTGCCGGATCCTCTCAACGACTATCGCAACCCCGCGTGTCATCGCTTCGGCCGCCGCCTCGTGCGACCTCCCCTGTGCCAGCATCAGCGTGTCGTCAGCGTAGCACACTACACTGACACCGCTAGGGAGGTCGGCGCGCAGCACCCAGTCGTAACCGATGTTCCACAAGGACGGCCCTAGGACCGATCCCTGTGGAACACCGCACGACATCTCTCGCCGGTTCCATTCTCCGCTGCGACCGGGGTAGATGACGGCTCTGTCCGTCAGATAGTCCCCGACTACTCGACGGAGGTAGGTCGGCACCCGGTGATACCGGAGTGCCTCCCTAATGCAGCTCCAGGGCATGGAGTTGAAGGCGTTGGCGATGTCGAGAGACACCGCCAAGACAACCCCACCCCTGGACACCGCATCCCCCGTCGTGAGGGCTCTCACGCGCATGATGGCGTCCACCGTAGAGCGCCCCTTGCGGAAACCAAACTGGTGTTCCGCAAGGTCCGGCCCAGTCCCCGCAAGGTGCTCGGCGAGGCGGTTTGCAATGACTCTTTCAAAGAGCTTGCCCACCTCGTCGAGCAGCACCACGGGCCGGTATGCGGACGGAGAGTCCGCAGGGCGCCCTGGCTTCCGAATGAGGACCAGCTTTCCCGTCTTCCAACGAAGCGGGAACTGGCCTCTCTCCAAGCATGCGCTAAGGAGCCCCTCTAGTCGGGGCCCGAGAGCCTCCGAGGCCAGGACCCAGGCTTTGCCAGGCAAGCCGTCGGGTCCCGGGGCGGTATTTTTGGCACTGAGCCTGCGTACCGCCACTCTCAGGTCTACCCCAGTCACTTCCGGAGCGTTGTCGTCGTCGTCCTGTTGGTCCGCTTCCAGCATCGCAGGCGGCGGAGCCATAGGCGGGGGTGGGTGTTCCCCTCGCGAAGGGAACAGAGCGCTCACCACGTCCTCCACGAGCTCAGGCCGGAGACTCTGCGTCAGTGGGGGGGCCCAGGGGCGGAGTTTGTCCCGCACCAACTTGTAAGGGCGCCCCCACTGATCTCTGTCGAGAGTCCCCAGCAACTCCTCGCGGGCCTGATCCCTGGCCCGCAGGACCGCTTCGCGGAGGGCGGTCTTCGCCGCTCTGTACCCCTCATAAAGCTCCGCCTCAATGGCTGCCGCATCCGGTGGGCGGATGCGGAGCCTGCGATGCCTGGCGTACAGATGCCGTGCAGCGACGCACGCCTCGCGCAGAGACGTTAGCTCTCGCGACCACCAGTACACCTGACGCCGGGCGCTTCTTGGCCGAACGCGGGGCATTGCCACGTCGCAGATGTCGGACATGGCCTCCTGGAACCACCCTGCCTCATTGTTTATGTCGGCAGGCCTGTCCGGTGATGTCACCCAGGCCTGCACGATCGAGGCTTCCAGGAGGAGCTCCCGGTCCAGCTGCTTCAGCGCCCAACGCGGACCACTCGGGGCCTGTTGGACCGGCGCGCTTGAGGTCTGGGTGGAGACGTCGAACCGGATGTACCGGTGGTCGGAATAGGTCTCCACCCCCTCCATGACACGCCAGTCAACGACACGCGGCGACAGAGCGGGGCTAGCGAACGAAATGTCCACCACCGACTCGCCCCGCATCCGCACACACGTGGGGACAGAACCCCGATTTAGGACGACCAGGCCCTTCTCCAGAGCCCAGTCCTCCACCATCCTTCCCCGCACGTCCGTGCAACGAGAACCCCAAGCCAAGTTCTTGGCATTGAAGTCCCCGAGGACAACCACGGGGAGGGAATGGTTCCCAACGACGACGCTCAACTCTGCGAGAGAGTTGTGGAACTCGGCGAGAGTTCGGCTCGGGGAGAAGTAGACTCCCACCACCACGATCTCCCCGAACCGGGCTGCTACGCACCCCCGACCCCTCCTGACACCTTCAGGGGTCGGAGTACCGGCGGCGGCCGACGACACTATGGTCACTGAGCCGCTAAGGTCCGCCACCCAGTCTTCCCTGGGGAGGACAAAATACGGCTCAGCGACCACATCGTGTACTGTCCTACATCTCAGTTGTTGACCTAACTTACAATGTCTCAACAGAACGCTAGACACATTCTAGATCACTTCTAGGTAAACTTTGGTGACTAAATAGATCTAGATATTCGTCCTGAAAATTCCTGCAGACACGGGCAGTCCCAGACGTACGTCAAGTACGTCTGGGACTGCCCGTGTCGTAAAAATGACGTAAAAATGGCGGTTGTTATATTTGAAAATAATGTATTTTTTTTCATACGATACGATATTAAGTGTCCCATTGATTGTGGACAGATAGAGTGACTTTTGCATTAATTGTAATATTAGCAGTGTGAAAATCAATACTCCAGGATTTTTACACGGCTTTGTTTGATACTATCCAAACAAGCGCAATCTTTAAATAATGTTTCGATAACATTATTTTAATTACATAATCGAAATGAACGCGTAATTATCGGCACATCAAAATGTATTTTAATTTGAATACACAAATTGTTACTCAATTGCATGTAACTTAATTGAAACATACAACTGATTTTTTATTTGTGGACAAGTCAAGTTTGATTTAAATCATCAGTAATGAGATGGAATGATTTTTCAATGCGTTGCTTAAATCAATATACCGACCTTGATAATTTGACTTAGTAACTTGTGTTTCTTTTCGAATTTATGGTAAATGTATTATAAAGATTTTTTAATGATTTGGTTCAAGAAGGCGGTCACGTTAATCGCGACTAGAGTTGTGAAATAAAGAAATTGTTTCATCTAATTACAAAGAAGAAAAAGTGTTCACATTAAACTCACAATTTGATTCTATTATGCTCATTTTATGAACGTAAAATAAACTAGATGGTACAGTGGCATAGCCAAAAGATCTCACCGCCCAGGGATCTCCAAAGGCTTGGAGTTTCTCCACAAAGTCTGTGGAAGCGAAGTTTCAAACGCCCCCAGCCCGTAGCTCTAGGATGAACAAAGGTTATGTGCAACGGTGACTGCAAACCGTAAAAAACTAAGAAAGCTATTTACAACCCTCTGCAAGAACCTCAGTAACTTGGTACAGTGAAATATGAAAAGTCCAGATATTACAACCAGATTTTTTAAGAAATTCTTGTTCAGTTCACTGGGAAAAATATCGAAATACCTACGCCAGCTTTAAATTCAATTTTCGTTTCCGGGAAAAAACGAATGATTCCAGTAAACAAATCAACATCATCGACATTTGATTCTGTTTGTCACTTAAAATGTCAGCCGTGACAGTCATAATCGGGAAATGGAAAAATGAGGGCAAAATTAGATCAGAAAAGAGCCCAAGTGAAACAAATACCTACTTCTCTTGTAAAATTCCACTGAAAAATAAAAAGAATCACGTGTTAAAAGACTACCCAGAGTATCTCACGCGATGTTTTGTCTAATTCTCACATGTTTTTTTTAACACCCGCCGCCATTTTACTTGTTTCAAAGTGCGCCTTTCCGCTGCCTAGTACTGTACTGATGGTATCCGGAACACTGGACGCCGGCAGAAGTAATAAATATACGGCCAGGGCTGCGAATTTTGTGTCTTGCATAGATAAAAAATAATATCTTTATCGTGGCTTACATTTTAAAGTTGGTTTTGCATTGCTTGAGGAAGTAGTATTTTTGTAGAAGTTTTGCTTTTAATATAAAGCACCTATAATTTAAACGTTGAGTGCATACCCAGGTGAAAACATACACTCACCACATACGTCGTGTCGTGCATAAGAAAGAGTACACAAGTATGAGTAAGAAAGATGTCACGTTGTGCCATATTAATATCCGGACTGTAAGTAGATATTCTGATGAATCTGAGGCTGAGTCGTCTAGACGATTCTTTTATTTTTCTAATCGAACTATGTGACATACTTTTTCATTCCAATAAACCGAGCGTAGTTTTTTTCTACCTTAAGGTACATTTTCCCGGAAAATAAGGTCACTTGGTAGCAAAAATTTGGTTATAAGTAAATGTAATCTTCGTTGTATAATATTCATGTATTTTTGTCCGTTAAAAGGCACTGAATTTTATTTCCTACTGATTACTTATTATGGTCTACCTATGTTAGACCTTTTTTTTTCGGATGGGAAATGACTCCTCCCGCTTTATGGGCGGAGCAGGAGGGAGTGACAGACTTTTACTGACTAAACCATCCATGTTCCTTCGTCGCCCTTTGTGTTCCGGGGCCACGGTATCTCTTTCGAACAGTCCCGCAACCCCGGCAGGCATCCTTGCGTCCTTGCGGACCCCTTCCTTTTTACTGACTCTCTTTGAGGCGCGCGTGGAACACGAACGCGCCGTTGACACGGCCTGTCGTCATGAGACGGACGGACGGCGAGCCAGCCCATAGCCCACCGTCCACAGGCCCACGCCTACGGGGTGGCCGGGACGCTGTGAGGTTCTCTCCCTCTCACGTTCCGCCACCTCTTTCTCTAGCATTACTGCTTCGCACCTATGTTAGACCTCACGTAATAATAATATAGGTATGCAGCTACTTCACACGATGTATTTTCTGGACCCAATCAATCATCAAAATGAAATATTTACAACTATCACCACAAGCTTTACAATCAACAAGGGCAGTTACGGCACAAACAGTTGCACCGGCAGTAGATACTTAGGAAGTATCGTCACAAGTGGACGCTTATCAATTGTCCCACTACAAAATACAGCGGAAACCGTCATCTGCCTAAAATTAACTCATAAAAATAGTAGCTTGTTTATGAAAGAGGTCAGTGTTCTGTGGCGTGCTTAGGAAGTGTTAACAACGGGGCGTGCCTGTGCTATCTAGTATCTCGCGTAGGGCAATTGCACTTGTCAGCCGGGGTACGGCGCTTCCTTACTAGCGTACCGCACTGCACCCTAGTTTTCTACCCTATCCGCGCCCGCCGCGCCCGTACACAATACCGCTGCGTTGCATTTACCCGACGAGTGGTGTAGTTCCTCCACTTAAACGTTTAAGGCCCAGTCGAGTGATATATTATTACGTGAGAATTTTTGCTGGGGTAGCCGTTTTTTGTTGGACTGAATAGATACTTGAAGGTTTTTAAAACAGGATTGATATCAGCTTTAACCCACTTATACAGGGTGTAAAAGACCTCATCACGAAGCCGTCAACCAAGCATTCTGTACATCAAACTAAGTAACTTTAAGCAAAAATTATTGCTGGGAAACGACTTTTTTTTGGGGTGAAAAATCATGTTTTGTGGTAGAACTCAATGTAACGCACTTAAAAAATTGTGCTGATGTATGGATTGAATAATACGGGGGTCGTGGAGGTGTTTAAAGTAAAAATCTTGTATTAAAAACTTGTATTTAAAAAAAAACTTGCCAAAAAGTTGGAACTTTGACCCCCAATATCTCCGTAACTGAAGGTTTCCAGGTATGATGTAGAACAAAAAAATGATCGCAATGACAAGGAGATTTTGATTTGATAAATGTACAAGTGTACATATCTTATGCTGTTGACCGAAAGTTTTCTTGGTCGAGTGACGTCTCGGAAACGAGACTAATATTTACAAAAAAAAATGAAATGTAAAACTAAGTCTAAATGCTCAGCATGGCTCTACGACATTTAAAAAAAAGATGTCGCAGCGCTGGTATGAGGTCCCCTAGTGATGGTCACCACGCCAAGATCACGGGTCAGCAGACCTAGCCAAGTTACAAACGTTTTTCGTATCGATTCTCTTTCTACAATCGTAAATGCCTCGGCGTAAGCGATTGTAGAAAGCGCTAAATTGGTAGCCAAGTTGACACGACTGAGTCGATCGCTCGTTCTCTAAAGTCTGTAGAAAAAACCTACACTTTATTCTATGGTGAGCGTTCCTACCAAGGAGTTTAGCGATCAACATTGTAGAAACGATAACATTCTATTCTATCATTTTGAACGATGTAAACTTGTCTACGAATTTTCTATTCGTTTGTGTTGATCACGTGATTTATCGTTGAGATGATGTCATTCCCATTCATTTGAATAGTTTTCTACTAGCGTTAACGATTGTAGATTGTCAACTTGGCTAGGGGTGCAGTTGGGAAAAATATAAAAAAAATATATCACTGCACTAATTCATCAAAGAAATACTGTTTCATGGATCTAAAATTTACTATTACTGAGTGAATTTCTCAGACGAAAAATTTACGCGTCTAGGCTGAAATCGCAGTGCTGCTTTACAGATAATGCAACGATTTTTTTTCTCAGAATTAAAGTGACATGAATCTAAATGAAGCCACTTAAATTATATTTATAATACTATCACTTTTTATGGCAGATCTTATCCGGCAGATCTTAAGATAGCTGTAGTAAAACCTCTATACAAAAAAAATGACAAAGATAACACGGAGTCTTATAGACCTATTGCACTTGTGCCAATATTCTCAAAGATATTTGAAAAATACATATATGAACAAATTCATAAATATTTAGTAAAACATGACATCTTGACTGAAGAACAAAAAGGCTTTAGAAAAGACAAAACTATTAACATGGCCATTTATGATTTCTTGAATAAAGTAATTGCAAATGTTGACCATAAAATACCTGTTTGTTCAATATATTGTGATATGACTCAAGCTTTCGACTACGTCGATCACAATATATTGCTTGATAAATTAGAAGCTTACGGAATAAGAGGAAACGTCCTGATGCTAATCGAATCGTATCTAAAAAACCGAAAGCAATATGTAGAAATTTCACAGGTAGATCAGAAAACTAAATACGAAAGGGTCTATAGGTCACGTGATAGATCAATCTTATATGGTGTGCCACAGGGGAGCGTGCTTGGCCCCCCTCTATTTATACTTTATATAAATGACTTGCCCAAAGTGACGAAACATCACATGACTCTTTTTGCTGATGACAGTACGGTTACCATTGACTGCACAGACAAACAAAATTATGATAATGAAGTAACTAATACGATTAACTCAATAATAAAATGGCTCAACAACAACAATTTGAAAATAAATATTGACAAAACGAAATTAATGGCCTTCAGTCAACGCAAAAATGTAACTATGAATATTCAGTACGACAATAATAAAATAAATCAAGTAAGCACCTCCAAATTTTTAGGCTTAACCATAGACCAACGCCTGGATTGGAAAGCACACACTGTAGAATTGGCAAAGCGACTTAGCAAATCGACATATGCCTTATATAAGCTCGTCCCTGTCATAGGAACGGATGCTGTTGTTACAGCATACCATGGAATGGCGGGTTCAATATTAAGATATGGCGTTATGTTTTGGGGGAATTCAGCTAATAAGGAATTAATATTTAAATGCCAAAAAAAGTGTATTAGAGCAATGTTCGGTTTGAAATCCACAGACACTTGTAAACCATTTTTTATTCAGTATAAAATATTGACACTGCCGTCTCTGTACATATTTGAGGTTGCGGTATTTGTGAAAACCAACCCAAATTTATTCCCCAAGCTATCGGACTCCAATAACCGGAGTCGACGACACGCCAATATGTTATGTGCAAGACAGTCTAAGACAGCTATGATGCATAAAAGTGTTTTCTGCATGGCACCAATTATATATGATCACATACCAGAATCGATCAAAATCTTGAATGTTAATTTGTTTAAAAGACATTTAAAAAACTTTCTCATAGGTAAATCTTATTATAATGTCTCGGAGTTCCTATCAGAAAAAATCTGTGGGATATAAGTGTCTGCGCTGTAGCACTTGTAGATGACTTTATGATCGATTTCTTGGTACTCGTCTTGTTTCCAGTTTATTATTCCTGACATGCACTTTGCTGTAATCTGTAAATTCAAATGTAATTGAACTTGTTTGATAAATTAATTATTTATTTTCTATTTTTACTAAGAACTTATTTAAATTGACATGCTTGTATTGTATCCATTGACATACTTAATATCGTAACCCTGTGACATTTGATGTAATAATTCGATTTGTATTTCTATTTTATTGTAATTTATATGATTTGACATTAATTTATAAAATGGAACTATAATAATATTCTGATATTAATTGTTATTTAAAATTATATTGATTTGATTATGATTTGCATGCCCATGTGACGGCAGAATATGGAGAACTAACTTCTATGACAACATCTATGTACCAATTTGTATACCCATATTTGCGAAGAAATAAATGATTTGATTTGATTTGATTTATGAAAAAAATCGGTAAATGATGAATTATCAATTTCTGTGACTTGTCCACAATCACTTTCATACACAGCATTTACCTCTCAGGAAGATAATCTCCAACATATATAGGAAAAAGTAATTTGATTGAGTTAAGTAATGATTGACCTACAAGAAGGTAATTAGTTTTGAATGTTTAGACTCATAGTTAATGAGTACATGTCAACGGTAGGTTTGTCCAAGCGAAATTACTAATTTCTATGGTCATTTTGTTTCACCGTCCTGAGCTTCCACCAATGAGTTTAAACGAACAATAAATCACTGCTCGGCAAGAGACAGTCGTGCTCTTACGTGCAGTAAGAATGGTAGTGCACCATATCGCCAGGTCTTTCCGCCAAAAATGTAAGTACGTGATTACAGTTTACTCGGAACGAAATTTTGTAATTTCGGTGATTAGATTTTAAAAGATTTTTGCAAGATATATAGGTATCATTTTTATGCATGCTAAGTAGCCTTTGGTACACTTTTAATATTATAGAAAATAATAGTCATAGTCTTGATAGTTTCCTGTAAAAACAAAAAAATAGCCACGTTTCCAATTTCTATGGGGCAATTTCTGTGGTTTCCGTGGCATGTCGTGGCCCACGGAAATTACACGACTCCACAGAAATTGTATCAATCAATTATTGTATTAATGTTAATGAAGATTTTTGAAAATAATCAATACTTGTTATGCCGAAATTACTTTGACAGAACTAGGTCCTTAGCCCTTAGCCCCCGACATAAAAATAAAATTGTATCACTATTTCTTGAAAAAGTTATTCAATTGAATTAACTGAACTTTGAGGGTTGCATCCTCCAGGAGCTCCTCCTGGAAGCCTCGATCGTGCAGGCCTGGGTGACATCACCAGCCAGACCTGCCGACGTTGACAATGAGGCAGGGTGGTTCCAGGAGGCCATGTCCGACATCTGCGACATGCGCAGATGTCGAGTCCCCAGCATCTATTCATGGGCCAGGGATCTGGCCCGCAAGGAGACGCGGGGGAGTCTTGACAGAGATCCGTGGGGGTGCCCTTACAAGATGGTGCGGGATAAACTCCGCACCTGGGCCCCCCTACTGACGCAGAGTCTCCGGCCTGAGCTCGTGAAGGACATGGTGAGTACTCTGTTCTCTTCGCGAGGGGAACATCCCCCCCCCGTCTATGGCTCCACCGCCTGCGATGCTGGAAGCGGACCAACAGGACGACGACGAAAACGCTCCGGAAGTGACTGGGGTAGACCTGAGAGTGGCGGTACGTAGGCTCAGTATCAAAAATACCGCCCTGGAACCCGACGGCTTGCCTGGCAAAGCCTGGGTCCTGGCCTCGGAGGCTCTCGGGCACCGACTAGAGGTGCTCCTAAGTGCATGCTTGGAGAGAGGCCAGGTCCCGCTTCGTTGGAAGACGGGAAAGCTGGTCCTCATTCGGTAGCCGGGGCACCCTGCGGAATCTCCGTCCGCATACCTGCCCGTGGTGCTGCTCGGCGAGGTGGGAAAGCTCTTTGAAAGAGTAATTGCAAACCACCTCGCCGAGCACCTTACGGGGTCGAGGCCGGATCTTGCGGAACACCAGTTTGGTTTCAGCAAGGGGCGCTCTACGGTGGACGCCATCATGCGCGTGAGAGCCCTCACGACGGGCTATGCGGTTTCCCGGGGTGGGGTTGTCTTGGTGGTGTCTCTCGACATCGCCAATGCCTTCAACACCATGCCCTGGAGCTGCATTAGGGAGGCACTCCGGTTTCACCTGGTGCCGACCTACCTTCGTCGTGTGGTCGAGTCGACTTTGAAGTACCTAGGACTCGTCTTCGACACCCAGTGGAGATTCGTGGAGCACTTCCGACGTTTGGCCCCCAAACTTGAACGGACTGGCGCTGCCTTCAGGCGGCTCCTGCCCAACCTGGGGGGGGCAAACGCCTCCTGCCGGAGGCTCTACGCGGGAGTTGTGCGGTCCATGCACATGCAGTCGTGGCCGGGAGCCACGTGGTGGGCCTGTGGACGGTGAGCTATGGGCTAGCTCACCGTCTGTCCGTCTCATGACGACAGACCGTGTCGATGGCGCATTCGTGTTCCACGCGCGCCTCAAAGAGAGTCAGCAATAGGAAGGGGTCCACAAGGACCGATGCCTGCCAGGGTTGCGGGACTGTTCGAAAGAGATACCGTGGCCCCGGAACACAAAGGGCGATGAAGGAACATGAATGGGTTTTGGTCAGTAAAAGTCTGAAAGCCCCTACTGCTTCGCCCAGAGCGGGAGAAGAAGTCATTTGATGATTTTCCATCCTCTTCATAGAAGTAAAAAACCATAATCAGTTCCTTGTTTGCTAATTTTGTAAGACTGATTTATCCAATAGTACACCACGTTGTATTTTTAGAAATGTTTATTAAAATTATCAATTCGTTTATTTGTGATACATGGGTTACATGCAGGTGTTCATTACATAATTACAACGATAATATATATATATTAACGACGATATTCGTATTATATCTGTTTTTTCATTAAACCTTATCTTTCTTTACACATTATTAAAACACAATGTATATGTATTATATATTATTATATTCACAATTTCGGTGCAAACGCAGAATTTCTGTGTCACCAATACAATTTCGGTGGCAATAATAAAATTTCTGTGGCTCGCCAATTTCGGTGGCCCAAATAACTCTCTAAGTAATTTAATTATAATATCCCCTTTCAGAAAATGTATATATAATGTGGATATGTTGCGCTTTGTTAATAAAGTTTTTCAAAAAACCTGTAAATAAAAATGTCCATGGAAATTAGGTAAAAAATCAAGTTGTTGAAATTGACTCTACTACTTTAGTAAATAATTTTCTTGGTTTCATAATATCTTAGCTAATTTGCTTTTCTTAGAAAAATGTACGTAACGCTTCAAGAACATTAAATTGTTAACACTGTTAAACCTGAACAAACAATTCCGGGTAAATTCTTAATGCGTATTAAGCTAAGTCTGCCTTTTATATAAACGCTCAATTCATGTTATTGGGATTACGATTTCTATGAATAAGGCAAAATTCTATGAGGATGCTTGAATTCTGCGTATTTTAACGAAACTCTCTCTCCTTTAACATAGCTACATAAATACGTTGGAAACGCCACCTTATAGCTAGACTGGAGGCGCCAGAATATCAGTATTTTACAGAGAGCCTCACCTAAAAAAAAAACTAAACTAGGTCGTTCTCGATACTGGGCAATATCCTTTGGTACCGATTAATCCGACTTCCGAGCTTTCGTCTACCCGTAATGAATTACGTTTTGAATAAAGGAGTCTAAAATATGTCGAAAGAATCGTTATCCATCCGGGGTAGTGGCAAAACGTAACGAAAAGTTAGCATCAGAGGTCGACGCTAGAGAAAACACGACAAGATATTTTAAAAACATAATTTGATTCACATTTTGCTCTCAGAATCCTCGCTATTGTTTTGAAACGAGAAAAAGAGGGATTCTTTTTTTCTCGTTTCAAAACAATAGCGAAACATTGTAATTTTTCCACACAATATCAATATAATTAGCTCATTGTACAAGCTATCGAACACGACTAACAAGCAGCTAGAATAAAACATTATTCCGATTCTAAAAAAGGAGGTTCATTGTTTAATAATAAAGTAACAAAGTGGTAATTCATGTTGAATGATGTAGTTTGAATATCAGATAGGGCCTGATCGATGGTGGCTCGGATCGTAGATATCTGGCGGATGGCGTGTCTGACCGTGCCTAAGTGTGAGTAAGTCTGCCTTATTAAGGTTCCGTAACAAAATCGAAAACTTGTGCACTCGATGTTCATAAATTGCATCTTCGAGTCCGATTCGGTAATTCCAACAGCCTTGTTAATTAATTCAGTTGACCGGCGTTTATATTCAACACGCCTTTGATAGTCTGTTGCTTATACAATTTCTCAAATTGGCACGAACGGACTCGATGTTCGTCCGTCTATTCTATCGTTTGAGGTTCAGAGTCCGTGCGTTTGTTAAAAGTTATGACAATGGGATGGAATAATTAGTCAATATTACATAAGCATAAAGGCCTCATTAGTGGTAGGCCTCATTAGGGGTAGTGGTCACAAAGCGATACATTCGACCAAGAAGTCTAGGATTCAGGCAAGGTAAAGTGCTATTGGGTGTATCCATCAGAAATTTTTCAGTTGAAACCCAGGGTCTGGTTATTCGCCTAAATGTGCGTACACCTCCGCGTAACCCTCCGTAATTTAAAAATTGTTATATTTTTAAGTGCGGATCAGTTTGAAAACAGTGAGTTGAAAACAACGCACGACAAACCCAGGTTGTAGAACCCAGACAGTACAACTGCTGTTCTAGTGCAATACAGAACCCTAAATACACGACAAGCTTGGTCAGCATTTTTATCAGTGAAGTGTTGGAACTATCGTGTTCATTATGAATAGTAGCGTGTTACTGCTGATATTATTAAGGTGCTCTGTTAACCTTGTTGACAGGACAAGATTAAGTTTTGACGTAGGACTGTTGCACTTTGATACAGTAAATATTAAACATTACTTAATTGTATGACTTTGTACGTAGCTGGTGCATGAGGGAAAAGGCTCGTGGTAAATAAAATACGTGTTTTTCTTCTAGAGAGTAAATCCAAGGGAGACTTCGGATTTGACAACATGCACACAATGTTGCAAGAAATAAAAAATACAATGTTGGGGATGCCAACACTTATCTAAAGCCGACAAGAACTAAATAAGAACTTTACCGTAGCCGCGTAGCCAATCCTGGTGACTTTTCTTTTTGAGGTAACTGTTTGTAGGTTGTTTAAATGACAAATGAGTATACATATTGTAGATCATTTGGTCATGTTGAGAGGATGAATGAAAGGCAGATCAGATTGCTGTAACGCAGGCAGCGCGGACTTTTTGGTGATGTTCATCAGAAAGATACTCGCAACCGTCGTGTGATCAGATGTGTGAACTTAGACTAAGCAAAAGGAGTATATAAGGATAGTAGAAAGTGCCGTTCTTCCGTTCCACCTAATCCCGTGGGAAATAATAGGTGTGAGTTTATGTCATGTGTATGAAGATTGCGCTTTAATTTTTTGACCGCCAGAGCATAAACGCATGCACGTGCCCTCCAATTCGCCAATACCCTCCAATCGCTAAGCCACCAATAAACCTACAATTTTGTCACATATTCGTGTTCTTTGGCGTAGAGGGCACGCGCTTGCGTGTCACGTATATGTGACTACGGCGGTCAAAAGGTTAAAAGACATTAACCTATTCTTAGTTTTTTTTTGTGGAAACGCTCTCCTCAAAGTCTAGTTTTTGAGACTCCTATAAACATTGATATACATAGAATCTACAGTCAAGACAAAATTAGGTGAGTTCCAGGGACAACTTGAAAAAAACCCGACTGCGTAAAAATAACTAAGTAATAAGTTTAAATAAAAACTGAAAAGAATAAAACAAGTTCCGGAGACAGAAGATATTTACTGCAAAAGTCGGGACCCATATTGGATGTAATGATTTTGGTCTAGATTATTTAATGGGTCCCGACTGTTGCAGTAAATATGTTCTGTCTCCGGTCAGTCGGGTCTTTTTTAATTTTTTTAATTAATTTTTTCATTTTACACTTTTCTGTTACTTAGATATACCAATTAAAAATCCTCATGATGAGCCCTTTATCGAGCCGATCAGGCTGCAGAGCGTGCCAAACATTTGAATTTGGCGCCAAAATCCGCAATTTTTTTTTACTTTGTTATACCCAGTGTCACTCTCACAGTAAAAACAAATCTAACGACACCTCTCAAGCTAAAATCCATCGAGCCGTTCAGGCTGCAAAGCGTGCTAAACATTTTAATTTGGCGCCAAAAATCCGCCATTTTGTTTTTTTTTATTTTGATATACCCAGTGTCACTCTCACAGTAAATACGAATCTAACGACACCTCTCAAGCTAAAATCCATTGAGCCGTTCAGGCCACAGAGCGTGCCAAACAATTATACATACATACATAAGTACTTACATACATACTCTCGAAAAACATAACCCTGCTTCTGGCGCAGTCGGGTAAAAAAGAATTAAGGAAGTTTATCAAGTTCCTTAGAACACGCAATGAAATTAATCAAAAACTACATCATTTCTGGGCTAACGCCTCTCATATTCCTGTTTACGTTAAACTTAATTTATTTATTTATTTAAACTTCATGTACAAGAGTGGTACATAGGCGGACTTAATGCCACAAGGCATTCTCTACCAGTCAACCTTTGGGTTAAATAGGAAAACATAGTGATAGGGTACAAAATAATGTCTAAAAAACTAACTTCTTGTTAAGGAGAATGTATATATACTTATATTGATACTAATACACATATACACATAAAATAAACTAATAGATATTCTATCAAATACCAAAAATTAAATGAAAACAGCGAGAAAACTAATAATAATTATTATGACTAGACTTCGATTTGAGAGCTATTTATTCTGACTTAAATAGTGGTTACGAACATTTCTTTTGAAAGTGAATTTGCTTTCAGCCTTTTTAATGCCAAAAGGTAGCGCGTTCCAGAGCTTAACATATTTTTGTTTAAACATATCATGTCTAGTGACTGCCTCATTAGTCTAGTGGTCGCCGGGGCGACTTTTGAGAACGGGGTCCTGGGTTCGATTCCACAGTCGGGCAAAATTTTACTGGGGTTTTCCTTTAGGAATTTCTCCAGGCAGCCTGGATCTGTGCCCAGTTGATGGCAATAGGCTCGCTCTTTATTACATGGGACTTAAACATAACTAATGAAATGTGACTGTACTGACTGCCTAACCCTTTACGAATAACGGCCGTGATGTTACAAATCCATTTCATCACATACCCGCTAACCCATAAAATTCAAACTATCGTGTACTGTCCTACATCTCAGTTGTTGACCTAACTTACAATGTCTCAACAGAACGCTAGACAGAGTCTAGATCACTTCTAGGTAAACTTTGGTGACTAAATAGATCTAGATATTTGTCCTGAAAATTCCTGCAGACACGGGCAGTCCCAGACGTACGTCGGGTACGTCTGGGACTGCCCGTGTCGTAAAAATGACGTAAAAATGGCGGTTATTATTTGAAAATAATGTCTTTTTTTTCATGCCGCCAAATTATTTTTTATTTGCTTTGCGCCCATCAAATAGTGAACTCTGTCACTGAATTTTTGAACATTGAGTTCTGAACGGAGCGTTACATCTTTAAAATGTTAATGGTCAGCAAACTATTAGAAATAATGAAATCCAGAGAACTAGTAAAATTATACCTTTACTAGACAGTTAACAGACTACGAAGAATGGTAATGGCTAACCTTGCGTGCCATGCCTTTTTATAGAAATGATATTCATTTTACATACTCGTTAGTAAATTCTATACCTAAAATTTAAGCCATCAAGTCAATTATCTATTAGAAGCACAACGATTCCATAAATAAGTGCCCTCCATTCAACAGATTTTTTACTACGAGCCAAACTAGATACCCAAATCCAAGGGCAAAACTCGATAAGGTCGGACCGATCCTTACTTGAATAATGTCTGCAAGACACGGGACAGTATTAATTATACGAGGTTGAGCCATTTGACCCCGGTGGGCTAGTCAACCGCTCGTCTATGGTCACGATTTTGACATTGACAACGCCTTATTTCCACGCAGTTAAGGGCGGTTTTCCTGGCCCAAATGTTATCCCCATGGCACCCCACTAATGACCTGATGTAAAGCTATCAACTACAAGCTTGAACGGTCGTTAATGCATATTTATGTTGGAATTATTGTCAAAAATCGTTTAGATTTATTTGATTGTGATCTGACAATATTCGTTGTAGGTATTTAGGCCTTGTATTGTCTGTCATAATGATTACGGTCGGTCGGAATGTAATCCCAGTCCTGGTAGTATTGCTGAACCATTGACTCCACGTGATACGATAGCTACACGTTGTCTTTGACCTGATTTGGCCGCTCCCTCGCCTCATTAGCGATTCCTCATTAAATAGGCAACTCGGTAAATATTCAAAAATGTTCTCGCTACCTAATTAGGTTGCAGCGCGCCTCGATTACAAGACTAAAGGTTAATGAACTACAATCCGCAAGAAGTGGAAGGTAAATATTAATCAGAATATTCCAGAAACATGCTCTAATGAAGCCAAGCCCGCGGCGGAGGGCACGGCAAACATTTTTAATCCGCGGCGCATCTCATAAATTTCAACCCGGGGATAAAGTCGCCTTTGTTTTTCTTCACGAAAGAAATATTTTTCGCTAAATTTACAACGCTTACTTGTGGCGTGTCGCCGGCCCTGAGCCGAGACTTCGTCGAGCTTCTTTTTATTGACCACTCTCATTACAATTGAGAAGATGTTCGGAGTTGTGAAAAGATTGCGTTGATATATTGCTGGAAAAACAACCGAGTTTTTACATGGAAAACATTTTGAAATACAATGTTTTCTGTTAAACATTCAATGTGCATTTGGAAAGCTACAGCGACTAAACAACATTGTTCCTAAATCGATTCCTAAAGTAGAAAGCTCACACATGTCTAACTATACGAAAATTAATTAAATTAAACTGTAAACTTGCATATTTCACGACAGCGATGTTTTGTGCGAGGCGGAAGCCTACTAAAACTATCCTTAATTGACGAGAAATGTTTCAAGTGTAATGAAATATGGGGGGAATTAATATTTCAGGTGCCTAGCTAGCCCAAAACTTTGCCAATAATTTTGATTTATTGAAGCCTCACCGCCTCTCATATCTACTACTCGAAGTTTTGCTATTTAAACAATCACTTTGGCGGTGGCCTACCTTCCTAAAGGCAGGCGACGTTAGCTTCAATAGGCTTTCACGGAATTCTCACTGGGACCTAGATTCCTAATTGCAAAGCTAAGGTTGCTGTATTAATTCTAAAGAGGACTTGAGTGGAATAAATATTTACGTAGGTAGTCCTTTCTGGAGCTCGTACCTAAATAATAACAGCCAAATGGATCAATCTTCAGGTTAAGCCGCGCTTGCCTAGGTTGGTCTGTGGATAGGTGACCACCCATTACATACCGAGTTTCCTCAGTGCCTCAAAAAACACGTTAAAATGTTGATCCCGTCTGTTATTTGTAGATCTTTGACAGTCGTTACAGGTAGTCAGGGCCCCGAAAGTCTGACAACCAGTCATGTCTTATGGTGATTGTATTAACCAGTATTAACTGGGTGGTGGGGGTCAGATAGGCATTCGCTCCATGTAAAATACTGGTATTCAGCTGCATCCGGTGAGACTAGAAGACGACCCCTAAATAGTTATGAATGATAATATTATTAGCTTGCAAGCCACTCAATTTGCTCATGAAGTAAACTTGAACTAAAAGTATGTTATCATTTGCATCACGGACAATATCAGTCGGTAAGTATGCAATGAAATCGGTCGGAAAAGCACTTGTGTATATCACTGTGAAACGATACGATACCTCGTCGACTATTCGCTCTATTTCAATAGTCTTTAAGCAACTTACTAACAGTTTCTACGGCTTTTACTCGATAGCGATATAAAGTTGGAAAATCGTAGTTTTTATTGCAGTTTGGATACTGATATATCCTACGAAAGAATAGATTTAAGACTCCTAGGAAATTGGTTTGTATTTCCTTAGACAAGTTTATTTATGTTGCCAGTCAAGTTTATATAGACCTGCGTACCCCTAATATGTGTATATGTGTCCCTAAATCAGTGGTAAAGTCGGATGCATCGTTTTTTTTAAATTATATTAAATTAAATATTTGTTTATTTATGGCAACTAGGCCCAATTGTTAGCAACATTATTCCTAAAAACTATTGTTATTAAACAAAACACAGAAACACAAACAAATACAAAAAGAAAATTGTGAGGTTAGGTGTGGGGTCTTCTGACCAGCACCTCCACAGCGTACGACAACCAAGGTGCGTCGAACTTCTCTATCAACATACTTAGGATGCTTTTAGAACTAGGCCACGCTTTTGACAAGATGGAGTTTGTCTTTTTGCGCATTATAGCGTAAAAATCATCAGTATGCGCAACAGCGAACATACCGGACGCACTACAGTAGCACGGCAGACCCAACAGCATCCTGAAGCTGTTATTATATTGAATACGCAGGGTGTCTAGCGACCTCTTAGTATACCCGCTTGTGTAGAATGATTGGCAATACGCTTTAAACAGCGTAATCTTTACCCCAATACCACAACGAGCGAACCTGTGTATCAGCATATTGGCCCTGACCGCTAGCGCCCTGCGTTCTCCATCTATATTAACGTCGTCTTTGAGGTCTGCGGTTAAAAAGTGTCCCAGGTATTTAAATTTGTCAACTCTTTTGAGTGGCATCCCGTTCAGTATTACAACTGGGTCGCTATGTACACGTCTACCGGAGGCCTCAAAAACCATGTATACACTTTTGCTTACATTGTAGACTGGCCCATAACTAGCGACAAATCGCTCACACACGCGTAACAGCTCCCTGATTGAGCCGGCCGTCGGGCCCAGCAACACCATGGCGTCTGCATAATATAAGTTATTTACACAAACGTTGTCTATCCAGCATCCGACACGCATACTGCTGAGCTCGGTGACCAGCCCATTAATGTATAGGTTGAAGAACTTTGGGGAGGTCAAACCACCCTGTCTCACCCCGCACTTCAACCTGTACGTTTCGGACAGAGACCCTCCCCATCGAACACAGTTAAGCTGATTAGTGTACCAATATTTAAAGATCTCTAAGAGTTCGACTGATATTCCCGCTTCCCTCAGCTTCTCCCACAGGACATCATAGACCACAAAGTCAAACGCCTTGGAAAGATCAAGGTAGCGGCCATAAATGGGGGTGTTACTTTCCGTGTAATATCAGACAGTTTGCTTGCGCTTTCAGTGGATAGCTTGGGCCTAAACCCAAACTGTGCGTCATGTAACTGTAAAATATTACTTAATTCGTTATCAAGCAAACTGTCCAATACTTTCGCTATTACAATGGCCAGCGATATGGGTCTGTAGTTGGAAGGATCAGAGATATCACCAGTTCTGTTCTTTATAATGGGGACCACTATTTTCATCATGTTTGTTGACAAGTACCAGTGACTGATACAGAGTGTGAAAAGCATAGTATAAGGAGGTAGTGTTGTTAGGAGGTAGAGGTAGTTTGTAAGCTTGTTATTCGAAACTACTGATCTGATTCAGAAAATTCATTCATTAGCGGGAAGCTAAATTATCCCTGAGTGTCAAATACTACATTTAAAACGTTGCCGTGGGTTAATTTCCGTAAATAACGTGAGTGAAGTTGCCAGCAAAAGTAAGAAAATAATAAAACCATACCAACCGAAGTGAAACCCTTCAGCTTAAGTAACGACTGCAACGACAACTCAATAAAGTCAATTCATACACAGGTGATAAAGATAAAAGAAACTAATCACATCACAGACATAAACAACAAAGTTATCTCCGGAATTGTCTACCAGAGATATTTGCTTGATATATCGTAGTCGTACATAATATCACAAGGATATTGCGAAGGAAACAACAAAATATTCCAATCAGACACACCTCATAACAACACCATAAAAATCTTGTAATGTCAACACGATAAATCACTCTTATTCGTTTTTATCGGGAACTAGTCGACGAGTTTGGTAACATTAGTTGCGAGCAAACGAGCGACAAAATTTCTTTGTATCGACAAAGTAGCTTGCGACCAGAATTCCCATTTTCGCGATAACGATCATGTCCCACCTTGTGGCCATTAAGGGTCAGGCGATGGTCAGATACGGGGCAATTTATGCACTGTACACTCAACTCAAGAGCTTCGGTGTATTTACTTAGTTTTTACGAGGAGAGATCTTTATCCAGTCCGTGCAAAATGTTTCGTTTTTAAGCTTAACCCGCGTCCCTTTTGTGGTTTTGATGCGGTTATTGTGTAAGTCCCGTCTTATAAATAGTTGTTTTAGCCTGAATTTGCTGTGGCGCATTAGATTTTCGTTTGTTTTTTTATATTTTTTTCTTTGCTTTTATGCGGGCGGGAGAAGCGTAAAGTGGTTCAGTGAGCACTTTCGATTTATTTATTGTGATTTCGTGTTATCATAGAAACAAAGTTACATTTCACTATTCAAATTCTTCGTTTTGCGTTTCTTTTACTATAAAGAAAAACTCCCTATTTTTACAAAGTATAGCAGATATTCATTAATTACTTTTCATCAAGTTTGTGTAAACTTTCCGTACTTTCATTCTGCCTGGGGTAATTAATCCTGACTGCTAGCAGGATCCTACTTCCGGCTTAATCTTTACTTTGTCTTGTCTTCTCTACCCTCAATCGAAAGTTAGCTTAAATGTCTCTGTAATGAGTTCGTTTCGACATTTACTATCAGCTTAATTTGTATAGTAACATAAAGTGGCCATGCAGTAGTAGTTTTACGGGCAATATAATTTATTAGGCACTTTGGAGGCCGGTTTAACTTGGATTAACTTTATTTAACCAGCCGTTGTCCGCGTTTAACTCGTACACAACGACACATCGAGCTATACGTTTCGAGTGTAACATCGCCTTGCTTTGTTTATTTCCCGTACAATGAGAGATCCGCATAAACTGGTTTTGCATAGCTTGATTGGATTGGATTGACAGCCGTTGGTCCCGGCTATCAATTGTAGATCTTTGACAGTCGTTACAGTTAGTCAGTGGCCCAAAAAAGTCTGACAGCTAGTCTTACCAACGGGTATCGTATTACCCAGTACTAACTGGGTTGTGGAGGTCATATAGGCAGTCGCTCTATTTAAAGTACTGGTATTCAGCTGCATCCAGTAAGATGCGAAGCCGACCCCAACATAGTTTTGAATAGGCTAGGCAGACGATGAACTTAACGTATAGAAATATCTTCGTATATCCGTGTCGAGGCGCTCTTCTCTATATCAGATCATAGCTTATCCGTCTAACGAGAGCCTCTCGGCGTGTTTATCGAAGCGCTAAGGCAGTGGTTCCCAACCTTTCTTGGACCAGAAACCACTTTGATGTCATCGCTGTTAGCAAGGACTATAAGGTATCAGATAAACATGGACACCGACAGGATTATACAGAGTGGAGTTTTGTAATGCCACCTGGAGGGAAAGTACTCTTAATACTGCAGATAGAACATTTTACTCAAAGGAAACATTCTTTTATTTTTAAAAATATATTAATCTGCATTCAAAGATTTTGAAAATTCGCGTGCCACACTCGGGAATCGAACCGGCTAAATTCCAAAAAATAACATCCTGTACTTTTATGGCACCAATCGATAGGGTCAATCATAAGGATCACATCTCTCTAACAAACATTATAAATTAAATGAAAGGAAAACCATGAAATCTAAAGTTATAAATTCAATGGGATAAATTCAATACGATAAGTACTTTATTCAAAGGATGGACCTTTACAATTGAAGAAAACAGATTGCAATCTGCACGTATTTGTTTATGCAAATTGCAATCTTTCTGTCTAAATAATAGTTCTTCGTCATTTTAATCAATAAATGTCGTCAAAAGATAATAGGTTCTAACATAAGTAATTGGATGGGCCTTTGAGTAAAAGTGCTTTATGTTATCCTATTGAATTTATAAGTTAAGATTTTATGGTTTTCCTTTCATTTAATTTACCGTGTTCGTTAGAGGGATTTGATCTTTATGATTGACCCTATCGATTGGTGCCATAAAAGTACAGGGTGTTATTTTTTTGGAATTTAGCCGGTTCGATTCCCGAGTGTGGCACGCGAATTTTCAAAATCTTTGAATGCAGATTAATTTCTTTTTAAAAATAAAGGAATGTTTCCTTTGAGTAAAATTTGCTATCTCCGGTATTTAGAGTACTTTCCCTCCAGGTGGCATTGAAAAATTCCACCCTGTATATAGGGGGTAAATCTTTCACTGACACAATGCAAAAATAGGAAAATGAGATGAATTACTATAGTGCAGGATACAAGAGCGATGGAAGTGAGTTCAAACTTCATTCATACAGATATGGGAATAAGTTAGTAGAATTGGAAAAAGTACCTACTTATATTCTACAATTACGAATCTTGCAAAAGTGAGCAAGCGGAGCAAGCTCAAAAATTTAAACACCACGAATCTGATACGTTTTCAATAAGGTTGGGTTGAACTTGCATCTTCTGTGCAAGTTAAAAAGTACGAATAAAGTTTTAACCTTTCGCAGATCATATTTTAAGCTACTGCGGACCACCGGTGGTCCGCGGTCCATAGGTTGGGAACCACTGCTATAAGGTTATTAGGCTATTGCTCGTAACGATTATCGGCTCAATAATTGTCCAGTCTACACCCAACATGTTAACAGTTTGATAGGATTGTTGGTATCGTTATTTTAATCGATCTTTCACTAATCGGTTAATAAATAATTGTATCGTGTTTGTGATGATTTGTAGATCACAATACGTTCCTTTAGATTTAAAATATTATGGTATAAAATCACAGTGACACTTTTTTTTTTCTCCCTATTTTACACTACCTCGAATTAGTTGAAGAACCATTCAGTTCTACATTTGAAAAAGAGACCCAATCTAGCCGAAAACAGCTATAAGTACTACTACTATGTTTATATTTTTAAAATACGTTAGCCCCTTGAATCTTTGTGACATAAAAGGAATTTTATTGCGTTAAACTTCGCCGGAGAAAGCCAAGAGATACGACGCTATTGACGTATCACCTTCCACCTAATAGCGTGCTGATGCTGATAAATATAGAAAGACGCGAGGCGCCTGCCAATTACGCCTTGCGCTTGTACGATACACTTTACCGACTTTAAAGGATAAGGGGGTTCTTATTTCAGTAGAATGACACGACACCGTTACTCCGCGCGGGTATGTCGCAGATCATACGTTGCTGTCGCATCGCTGGCCAACACAAGTATGAACAAATTAAGTGCTACTAACATATTTTAAACCCTTATTTATTAACAAAAGCCTGTATTTACTTTATACAGGGTGTAAGATTGTACGGGGATCATAGAGGTGTACAAATCTTATATACACATGTATTTAAAAAAAAAAAAACTTGTGAAATAGTTGGAACTTTGACCACCAATATCTTCGTAATTAGAACGTTCCCAGGTATGGTGCAGAAGAAAAATGATCATAGTGACGGGAAGAACAAGTACCTATCTCTAGGCTTCGCGAACCTTTTTACACCCTTTACATGTTACTTCTTATGGTGCCATTATGAAATGAGCCACTGTAGCCTAAAATAAATGATAAATAAATAATTTGCTTGTACGAAATCCGTTGATGACACCGCTCGTCCGCGCGGTTCGACGGAAGCGTCGAAGCTGGTGTAGGTATGTGATGATTTGTGGCATGCTCTTATAAAACTCTTTTATTCGTTTTCTATGCAGTTACTCTGCTAACTACGATTTTAGCTCGTAGCTAAGCTGTTAAAGAGGAATATCTGTGGAAGCTTTGAAAATCACCACGGAATTGTTGTAGTTCATAGAAAACTTTTAAGCGCGAAGTTAATAAAGAACATAGTTCATTTAAATATCCTCTCTGACTAAGTTTATAATTAACACAAGTAAAGTTATTTAAGGTGGAAGCGCCAGGCGAAATTCAAAGTTTCTAAAGTTTTTTGCAATTTCCCGATCGCAAATCATATTTTAATCAACTTATACACACTGACCTGCAAAATGCAAAATCTGAATGAAAACATTAATAAAAATCCATCTTAAAGGCTCCTTAAACATTTCAGATAGATTTTCAACAAATCTTGTGATACAGTTAACGATTGAAAGACGACGTTCAAACGATTATCGAGGCAAGGAAGGTATGAAGCAAGGATATGCAGTCTCGATATAAATGTTGCTGACGTAGATTATCGAACGTGCGCTTTACGTTACGATTTAATCGAGTCATAAAATAAACGAGTTAGCTTTATGTTCATCCTATAAATAAGGCAGTACAGATAAGATTTTTAAATTATGTACCTAATACTTTTTGCGTGAGATAACATTTTCCAATACTCCTGCTAATAACAGCGAGTTTGTAGAATCAGTCAAGAGAGTATTCTAACTTAGTGCTTGTTTACAACTTTACTGCTTTTCTTAGCGAGTTGTTTGCTTTTGTGTTCTTGAATTGTACGTTACTTTGCAGGTAGTTTTAACTTTTCATAGATTAATGAGCTAGTAACTCACAATTGAGTAACAGTGTTCAGAATAGTAGGTAGGTAAATTCTAATATTGGCGATATTTTTATTTAAATAAATTAAGTATCTTATTTATTATTTTCTATTATTTTCTTTTTATTTTTTTAAATTTTATCCGTATCTGACCGTGGTGGCATCACTTTCACTTTTGGCCCTATCAGAATACCAGCGCTGTGACGTTTTTTAATGTTACAGCACCATGCTGAGATAGGGGCTTTTTGGCCTCGTACAGGACTCATTTCGTTTTTTTTTTCTGTGTTATTGTTATTATTGTACTGATAATTTCACCATTTTTAGGGTTCCGTAGTCAACTAGGAACCCTTATAGTTTCGCCATGTCTGTCCGTCCGTCCTCGCTTAATCTCTGTGACCGTTAGCACTAGAAAGCTGAAATTTGGTACCAATATGTATATCAATCACGCCGACAAAGTGGTAAAATAAAAATTGAAAAAAAATGTTTTATTAGGGTAGCCCCCCTATATGTAAAGTGGGAAGTGATTTTTTTTTTTTAATTTCAACCCTAACGTGTGATATATTGTTGGAAAGGTATTTAAAAATGAATAGGGGTTTCGTAAAATCATTTTTTGATAATGTCAATAATTTCGGAAATAATCGCTCCAAAAGTAAAAAACAATGTGTCCCCCCCCCCTCTAACTTTTGAACCATAAGTTTAGAAAATACGAAAAAAATCTGAAAAGTAGAACTTTAAAAGGACTTTCTAGGAAAATTATTTTGAACTTGATGGAAACAAAAGTTTTTGTACAAAAAAGACAAAAAGTTGTACAAAATAATTTCTGGACTAAGTTTGTAGTATATTCGTATATATATATGCAAGCATTTTTACATAATGGATACCCACCTTTAAACTCATAAGTGGGAACACTTATTGTGACGGACGGGAAACTACGGAACCCTACACTGAGCGTGGCCCGACACGGTCTTGGCCGGTTTTATTAGTTTATACTGATAATTTCACATTTTTTTTTATTTTATGTGCATTGTCTTGTGCGGGCTAATAAATTATTTTTCTTTCTTTCTATATTTTGGTAAATTTATTTTAAGGCCAAGTCTAACCCTAAAATTAGCAACTCTATTTGTGGTGGTTCAAACTTCATTTGAAATACTGTTAGAATAAAGTTCTAATCAGTTTGCACTACAAAGTGGTTGATACGTCAGTCACTGCGGGCCGAATAGTGCAAAATGAGTGGTTTTTGCGATTTACAAAAAATCTATTGATTGGACTAAAAAATTAAATAGCATAAGACCTGCTTTATAGTTAGTTAGTTAGGTAGTCAGTTAGTATAAAAAGTTTCATGATCTAATTTGAAGTATTTTATGATTGCCAGCGGTTTATTGTTCAGTTTAGAGGTAACTTTGGGATTTTTTTCTATCGAGAAAATTTTATGGAATCGTGTTTTCGCCAAACATATGACTTAACATCAATCCTCAACTTTGCCATACGTTTATTTCAAAATTAATGCTGCAGTATTTTAGGCGTAACGGATGATCATGCTAAGCCATTTGAGGTAGTATAGGCCCTTAATTTAATTTCGTTATTGCGATATTTTATTTGTTCTGGACCAATACGTATACGTTTGTTACGGAGATATTGAGGGTGAAAGTTCCAACTTTTTCACAACTTTCTTAATTATATAGAAACACGCCTGCCTAAACCTCCGGGGACACAGACAGACAGGTGTGGTTTTAAGTTTTATGTTCTGTGTATTATTATACAATTTTAGTTATTATCCATACTAAAATATCTTGTATTGTACAAAATGGACAAAATTCTCCCATTACGTTAATCGTCGTTACTTATAAAAAAAACACCAGGGTATTTCTTTCGTAAATCTCACTTTAGTGACTCTACGTGTATCACACATGCCCAACCACTCAATACCGAGATATAAGTGGGTATGTTGGTACGTATAGATATAGTGTAACTCAAAGCACTAGCTAGTTATACATGTGGGTGTTGGGTTCAATTTCCGGCTGAGAAGTGTTTGTATTTACGCACCATTACCTACGAACTACAGAGTGAAGACTTATTTAAGGTGGAGCCACGATTTTCCTATGTTTGGCATTTTGACCCGGGTAATCCGTAGGTAGGAGTATGTGGGTACGAGCTGATATTTTGCTTTAAGTTCCTTTACATTTCTTGTTAACTTTCAAGCGGGTAGGTAGATGGTACAATATAATATGACTAGCTGACCCGCGCAACTTCGTCTGCGTTACATAAGAGAAAGAAAGAGATAGGTTAGGTTAGAGAGTCTGAGACCAACTTAAAAGATAGACATAATGCTATCGCGGACTTTTTTTTTGAACTTTTTAAGAGGAATAATTTCGTCATATGATTGTTGCGTAACTTTAACCGTTTACGCAGCGCACGCAACGGAAGTTCCCAAAAGGAATCTCTAGTTTTTTGCAATAAGTTTCTGTGATGCTCCGCTCCTATTGGTTGTAGCGTGATTTTATATAACGTTTAGCCTTCCTCGATAAATGGGCTATCCAACACTAATAGATACTTTTAACTCGAACCAGTAGTTCCTGAAATTAAACGCGTTCAACCATCCAAACAAACTCTTCAGCTTTATAGATTCAAGTAGGTAACAATTTACGCGGAAATAACAAAGATCACATAGCAGAGTCATGGTGTAAAGATTATATAGTGTGTCAACGAATGTACTTGCGGACTCGCGAAACTCGCGGGGAGTTATACTCAAACGTTGAAGGCAGTTTATCAGTGGAACATATGCAAATGTGTGATTATAAAGGGTGTAAAAAACCTCTTGACGAAGCCAAAAGGCACTTGTTCTGCCCATCATTGCGATCGATATTTTTTGTTTTACACCATACCTGGGAACCTTCTAGTTACGGAGATATTGGTGGTCAAAGTTCCAACTTTATGACAAGATTTTTTTTTATACAAGTTTTTAATGTAAGTTTTTTCTATTCAATCCATCCATCAGCACAATGTTTTGAGTGCGTTACATTGAGATCTACCACAAACCATGATTTTTCACGCCAAAAAAAAAGTCGTTTCCCAGCAATAATTTTTGCGTAAAGTTATTTAGTTTGATGTACAGAATGCTTGGTTAACGGCTGCGTGATAAGGTTATAACTATTAACCACACTTATTTAATTTTCCATTTTGTGACATCCCGTGCATGTAACATCTGCTTATAACAATGTAAATACTTACGCCGCGGCGGTATCGACCGACATCAAAGAGCGATGTCCCACTGTATAGGGTTATACTGTGGCAGAGTCCAATAAAAACACACAGCCATATTCTCAAACATGTTGAATTGTGAACGGAGAAACAGTGCGCTTGCTAATGAGCATGAGCTCAAAAGCAGTCCCTGACAAATAGCTTGTAAAACTTTTTGCCAAAAACACCTTGTGGGAGAACAATCAAGCTAATGATGCAACCTATTCTGCAGGAACATAAAAATATGAAGCTGTGTCGAAAACAACTTGAAAAACAGTATCTAGAAAGCAAGCATATTATATCTAGATACACATCGATTACCATAAAATTGTTGACCTCATTCGCGTACAGAGATATGAAGTTTATAAAACGGCGATGTTTTTCGTCACTGCATTTGCTTTTCGCGTTCACGTTCACGATCAGACGCGTAATAGCGTCATTCTGCGTCATTACCGAACATTCGCCGTCGCCGGCGGCCGCTAATAAAACCTGAATATTTCACGTATCGTAGCACCGTACATTACCATAAACAATTTGCGATTCAGCAGTTGCATCGGTGATTCAATATTTTTGCTGGACGTTATTCTGTTGAGGCAATTCAATTTGTCGATTAATATCGGTCGCGTGGAGAAATGAGCATCAGGTCATTACGGGCATGATAAGTAGTTGGGTATGAAGTTGTAATTGTTATGGAACGTGCATGCCAAAGCACTAACTACCCTAACAGTCAGTCACACAGTCAGTTACAGTCAGTTACAGTTACAGTTAGATTATTGCACAATGAGGTGTCGTAACTTTAGTTAATTGGTTGGAAGACAAAGGCAAAGATATAATAGACACATCTGAAACCTTTCTCTTGTGTTTTTGTTATAGACTGCCTGGTCCAGTGGTCGAAAGCGTGACTGCTAAGCATGAGGTCCTAGGTTCGATTCCCAGGTCACCAAATTATTATTGAGTTTTTCCATCAGAAATTTCTCAGTAGCAGCCACGTAGTCTGGATTTGTGCATGGTTGATGGCAACAAGATCGCCCTTTAATACATGGGACTTAAAAACATAACCAGCGAATTATGGATGTACTATTAGGAACACCTCTGCCTAACCCTTCGGGGATTACAGGTGTGATGTTATGTTATGTAAAATCAATCTTTCACAGTCCATTCCTGGTCATCGGCTTCTCCCAAGTTGCGCCATAACAAATGCTTCATCTAATCTGAACCAGGTCCTTTCTTTAATACGCTCAATCGATGGTGTGCGTCCCAAGCTCCTTCAGCAAAACTTAATCCAGCTACAAGCGAGAAAAGCTAAGTAAAGCAAATATCTTTGTCAAGAGAGCAATGACCTCATGCGCAAGTCTTAATAATGGTCCGCACACACTCCACTGCTTGCCTAATGCAGCAACGCTTCACGTAATAGTCGAAAGCACTTCGTCGCACAATCATCTGCTACAATATCTCGCTATTCCTTTGACGACATTCGTAAAATATTGGCATCGAATCATATTGACACGTCTGCTGGTATTTTTAGTCCGATACAAATGACGGCCATTTCCTTAAAAGCGACTGTTATGGAATAATACTTCCCGATTTGGACATCTGGAAAGGGAAACTGTGGAAATGTGTTTTGTTTTACGAAGAATGAGGTTTAACTAGATTATTATTCATGTTAAAAATGTTTAGTTTCTTGACTAAAAGGTAACCATTTTATAAAACTGAACTGCCAGCACGGTGTTTCAGGACAATCTAAAACGATTCGAATAAAAGTTGCATGCCTGGGCCCTGTTTTATGAAGCTGACAATCCGACGATTGTCAAAACTTATGTAACCGACTGTCCAGTCGGTTACTAAACATCGCCAGAATGCTGTTAGGGCTGGCGCGGACTCTGCAGCGCAAGGAGGCAGCTGTACACCGATTGAATCTACTGGACAATCGTCGGATTGTCAGCTTCATAAAACAGGGCCCAGGCATGCAACTTTTATTCGAATCGTTTAAAAAAAATAACATTTTTTTTTTCTCCAGTAGATTCAATCGGTGTACAGCTGCCGCCTTGCGCTGCAGAGTCCGCGCCAGCCCTAACAGCATTCTGGCGATGTTTAGTAACCGACTGGACAGTCGGTTACATAAGTTTTGGAGCAACTTACATTTCAGTTTAAATACTTACATAGGTAAGTTCTGTTCTTGTACTAACAATTGTGAATTAATTTTGTGAACGTGGATAAATTATGAATGTAGCTACTTATATGGATTTTGTGACATCTGAATTAAATTAATTTATTTATTTATTGTATATTTGTTATATCGACATATATGTCAAAAAATGACAATATTGTCGCGTTTAGGCTGTTTTATGAACGTGACATATATGTCAAAAAGCGACAGGTGAAATCTTGACATACTTGTCATCTAAGAACGCGTTTTATGAAACTCGACATAATTATGTCAAAAAACCACAGTCGAATTATTTCGCGACAGAGGGCAACGCTCCTGTCAGACTTGTCGGACAATTCTACATATATGTCATGACGTCATGACAATTGTGTGTTTTATAAAGCAGATTTGACAAGGTTTTTACGACAAATTTTCACCTGTCACGTGTCGATAATAAAGTTTCATAAAACAGAGATAATTGTGAATTTTCCACCATGACAATTATGTGACCTGTCAGCTTCATGAAACAGAAAAAATTACAATTGTCACTTTTTGACATATGTCGACTTGTCGGATTGTCAGCTTCATAAAACAGGGCCCAGATGTTAGAGACAAAACAGTCAAGGCTGGCCATGTGGTACAAATGCGGCCGGAGAGATGATGATGGCGTCCAGAGAGACCGCTTGTCCTGAGGAAGTCACTGTCGAGGTAGACCACGGCGAAGGTGGTGTGATGATCTGATCTTGTTTACAGGGCAAACATGGCCAGATATTGCACAGGATAGAGATGTTTAGAAGGAGAAAGGGAAGGCCCTTGCCCAGCAGTGGAACACACAATCGACTAAAAAAAAGAATGTTCCATGAGGTTTTTAATTCACTGCGGGTTACGAGTCGTTCATCAACTGGTCCCACATGCCTACTGCCCATTTGGGACGAGTTGATGAAAATCAAATAATCTAAAACGCCACTTAACAAATGAAACTGCGTCATAGGTTATTATTGTTATTTTTGGCCAAAATATTTGGACGTCCTTTCCCCATCGAGCCATAATCACAGGGGACAAACTTTCTGAAACCTCATTTAGTTTAGTAATTACAGAGGTTCTACATTCTAATATATTCTACAACGGTACTGATTCTGCGACCAGTTCGGGGCGATCCGGCTAACGCGTGCAATTACCAGACACATTTATTATGTTATACCTAATTTTGTGGGCCGATTAGTAGTTTAACGAACTAACAGCGTTTTAGCGATTAACTTGGAATGACTGCTGTAATCTATGTTTACGCTTGCGTGTATCACCACAGAACCGTTTCGTTTTCGTTGTTTCTTTTCATGGTAAGTTTTGTAAAAGATAGTATGTGGCACGCTATGCATTTCATTAAGATAATATGCTACTTTAGCGCTGTTATATTTTCAGCTGTCAAAATTGTAGGTAAGTACTATATAAGCTTATCTTTCAAGTTTATCCTCCTTCTGCCTCATTGCCACTTTCTTGAAGTTAGCTTTTATACTTTCTCATTCCTATTTATTCAATTTTCTCCGCTACAATCGCTTGTGGCCAGAATGAATTCCGTCTGACCTTCACACGACCTCAGCGACCCTTAGGCAAACTAGATTTTTGTTGTTTGTTGTTATTAGGGTTCGGTCGGAAGATGGTAATATAACGGAAAGGACCGCCTGTGGTCTAGAACAGACAAAAAACAATTGATTTCTTATATTCACTTCTGGTTTACGTAACATATACAGGATAGAAGGCACAAACGCTTACCATGTATTCAGTACGTAATTCTGAACACAGAAACTACTCATCTTAAAAAAAAACAGCTTTTGTTTTTGCAATACCTACCGGGGCGTCAATTAATTACGTAAGACAATTTTGGCGATTTTTCGAACCCCTCTCCCCTTTTTTTTTTTTTTTTTTTTCGGATGGGATATCATCAAATAACTCCTCCCACTCTGGGCGGAGCAGGAGGGAGTGTCAGACTTTTACTGACTAAAACTCATCCATGTTCCTTCATCGCCCTTTGTGTTCCGGGGCCGCGGTATCTCTTTCGAACTGTCCCGCAACCCCGGCAGGCATCGGTCCTTACGGACCCCTTCCTTTTTGCTGACTCTGTTTGAGGCGCGCGTGGAACACGAACGCGCCGTCGACACGGCCTGTCGTCATGAGACGGACGGACGGCGAGCTAGCCCATAGCCCACCGTCCACAGGCCCGCGCCTACGGTGGCCGGGGGCCACGTGGTGGTGGCCCCCGACGCCCTAGGCGTCTCCCGCGGCGGCCGGGACGTTGAGAGGTTCGCTCCCTCTCACGTTCCGCCACCTCCTTCTCTAGCATTACTGCTTCGCAGAAGGAGGTGACGGCGTCCCATTCCGTCTCGCTCCGAACCATGGCTTGCACCAGGGCCGGAGGCGAGAGGTCGCCGCCGCCGATCGCCGCTTCGAGGACACGGCGGTGCTCCGCCCACGCGGGGCACACCTCCATCGTGTGCTGCACCGTGTCCTCCGGTCGATCCTCACAGTGGAAGCACCCGGACGTTTCCTCCCGCCCGATTCGGTGCAGGAACCTCCCGAACACCCCGTGTCCGGTGAGGACCTGCGTCAGGCGGAAGGTGAGGACGCCGTGGCGTCGCTCAAGCCACTCCTCAAAGAGGGGACTTATCGCCACTATCGTGGCGTGCCCTGCACGGGGTTGCGACAGTCGCTCTCTCCATGTCGCCATGAGATCCCGCCGGAAGTCTGTCCGCTGCGCGACAATTTGCCGCGGCAGCGGAGTTTCCCCCTCCCCCCTTGATGAGATATCGTGAGATTTGTCTTGGCCCCCTCACCCCCCTCTAAATCTCACGTGAGATTTATCAAAATGCGTAGTTTAGTGTAAATACGATAATCTGTACTTGATTGCTTTGAATATTTATTTTTAAATGTTGTGTAGGATTTTGCCATTTTTTAGTGGGGAAACATGTTTAATTAATTAGTTACCTAGTTTTCATGCAATTTTTCACTGTTTCTTGCGGGGAAAAAAATTACGTGACATTTTCTGGGACCCTCACACTCCTCTCCCACGTTATATTGAGTGAGATATGGCTCGACACCCTCCCCCTCCTAAACGCCTCACGTAATTAATGGACGCCCCACACGGTCAAAATGTATAGAATGGCAGATTTTATTTATATTATCTACCGATGAAAAAAATTTATTAGGGTGGGGTGGGGTTCAGAAGTCAGTGTTCCATTATTCTTATAAGAATATATATAGCAACGGTTCGAAGTCTACAAAAGCTAGGTAACAACAAATGCAACTGGAAATAAGAATCGGGAAATTCCCCTTTTTGTGCCGTGTGTCGCATTTGACCATTCATTCAGAGTAGTGTGGATACACGGTACGGCACTTACACCTAATGACATGCCATTAACAGTGGCAATGCTTTAAATATATTCACTACATGTACACGCCTTTCCTCACCTGTGGAGATGTTAATGGTGACATAGTTGGGAATATTTCCGTACGCGTATGTTATATTTGTCGTGAGGTGGGGAAACAAATAGTTGGGAATAACTTCTAGGTGCTTTATTGAGAATGTTCGGCGTTCTTCTGTGATGAAATATCCAACAGCTACATAGCAGCGATAGGAGCTCGTGGCTAAATAATAACAGCCGTTCGGGTCGATCTTAAGGTTAGATTGATCCGTAGATGGGTAACCACCCAATACATAGGTACCGAGTTTCCTCTGTTCCTCAGAAAGCACGTTAAGCCCCCGTAAGCGTGATCCCGGCTGTTAATTGAAGATCTTTGACAGTCGTTACAGGTAGTCAGCGGTCTGACAACCAACCTTACCAAGGCGTATCGTATTTCCCAGTACTAACTGGGTTGTGGAGTCTCTCCGTGAAAAATACTGGTATTCGGCTGCATCCGGTGAGACTGGAAGACGTCCCTAACATATGTAGTTGGGAAAATGCTAGGCAGACGATTACATAGCAGCGATACGAAAAAAAGGGCAATTAAGTACAACCTTTTTCCATACGATAAATCGTGTCAAACAGATCCTTTTAATACTTAAACTTTTTAACTGACATTTTATAATACAATTTAGGTTCGAATTAAATCGCGGAGGTCGGTAATTATAAGGGTTTCAGAATTATTTAAATCAAGTGAGATGAACGTACGTTTCTGACATGGACATTCCCATGGTATAATAATGACATTCCAAAATGAGATACAAAAATAGGGACGGGAATTTTCCAAGGTTATTGACCGAGCAAGTCGAGTTTGTGAATAGAGTTTATTTATTACATAGACAATGAAATGTAACTTTCTATAGTATCACTTATATTGTTAACACCATGCTTCTGACCTTTTCGTGATTATAGTTACAGCAAACAGGATGATCAGTAAGGCGCAGGCGGACGATATCGAGGAAAAATTTAAGTACTTATTCAAAGAAATATCATTATCTTTTATCTTTGTAAACACAATGAATCATGCCTTCTAAGAAACTTTTGAAGTTATATCTATATTATGTTGTGTAAAACGTTGCAACTCCTGTAGTGGCTTAGTGGTTATTTCGCCGACTTTCGTGTTTTAAAAATAAACATCGTGTTTTAAAAATAAACATCGGAAATTAAAATCTGGATTGCAGAATTAAATCGCTCTTCGGTTCGCATTCGTATAGTTCGTTTATAATACCGCCTTTTGTAATTTACACAAGCCGTCAGTAAAACGGTTGGAAGCCAACAGTTTGCAGTGCAAATCAATTTGTTTGTACGTAATGAAATAGCCTGCTTCACTATACACTTTGTTAGTATTTTTATTCGGATCAAGTCGATTTAGTTTTAACTAGTTCTAAAACAAAAACCGCAAGTAGAATTGAAGATCGATCTGAAGAAAATAGGAAAGACCTAATTTAAAAAATACTACAAGTAAACCATCGAATAGAAGGTTAAAAATCTATTCTAAGTGCTTAACCTATTAAAGATACGTTTATAACACTAAAAGTACTTACGGGATAATATACGTGATTTTATTTTTCTATGAGCTCTTGATATAAAAAAGAAAAGAAGAAAATCACGGATATTATCCCGTAAGTACTTTAAGTGTAGTGAAAAACCGTGAAAGTCTAAAACAGTGCAGATACGTTTACGAACTACACGCACTCTACACCTACACCAAACACACACCACCACCCACCCACCGCTTCTCTACACTTCGTTTTCGTTTCGTATACTCGAAACATCCAAATCATTGTACGTTTTGTGCCACCTGACCATTCCAGAAGAACTAGATAGCCCTCCGGATATTACAGATGTAATGCTAGTATGTTATGTTACCCGTTACCCAATTCTTGGGGTCGCCGTCGCGTCGTCTCTCAACCCGCGTTTAGCTTGCTGACGTCTTAAGTATTCCAAAAGCTTAACAAGGAATTAAGATGATAATTCCAAACCCAATCAAAAGCCGGTGGTAAATGTGGCCACAAAGGACAGTAATTCTACAGTCACGTTTACAATGTTGATGATAATTTGGCCACAATACACCGGTGCTATTCAAATTTGTCCATGCAGCGTTGCCTTCGCATCGGCTACCTAATGAAGCGGCCATGTTGTATCGAGACGTGTTTACAGGTCCGGTTTACGTTGGCTCCGGTTTGTGGTTGCGCTAATGTAGAATACTTACCGTAGTTTCCTGTTGGAGTTAGTTTCGGGGAAATTGAATTGTGATGGAGTCAGTTTTCAGGACACAACGATGATTGATGCATCATACATTTCTTGACTTTCGTACCAAAGAATCGTAGAAACTTTTTCTTTGTAATAGCCTTTGGAACTGACTGTCTTTGGTAATGTAACCGAATGCGATCAGCAGTCAGCACATCGTAAGGCGTTCAAAATGCACATCGTCATCTCTCAGGCATGCTGGTTTCCTTCACCGAAGCAATCGATAAGTATACAATACGCACATGAATCAAATCCGAAAAATCAAAGACCTTGGGTTCGAACCCGAGACCTATGACTCGGCAGGCCAACGGTCACACCACTAAGTTATCACTGCACTATCTAACCACTCTAAACCGTTAGTATTTCAAGCATTCTTACGTACCCTATACCTACCCTATTCCAGAAAGCGCATAGATTGCATAAAAAACCTATATACATAGATATTTATAGCCCTTTACCACAGGAGCGCGCGGTCGGATTCCCCGTTCCCGATGTTGATTTTCCACCACTTGGTACAAAGCATTTTAATAGAGAAAGGATCTTGCTTTGTTGGCCACAGGATGAGAGGAAAGCTTTCGCACTTGGCTGGCCTTACATCTGGTGATTCGAGTCTAAACTAAAAGTAGTTTTCGTAACATACCTACTCTAATATTACACCAGATTGTATTCCAGTTCTTTTTATAGTGTCGGAACTGATGCTAAACTTCTTCTTCGGCTCTATAAAAAAACAAGGTGTTAAATTTATGTACCCCACATTATGTTATTCTATGAGAAAAATCCGAGCAAACAGATGCATAACCATAAAAAAGAATTACAGCTGCTCACCAGAATTTGGTGTTATTGAAAACGATCACCAAACTGCCTGAAAGTTAGGCGATCTTATGAATATCTTTTGTTCGATATAAAAACGTACATAATACGTACGAGTTACAAAGGCCGGAATCCGTAAGTACATAAAGGAAGGATAAAAGTTTTACGGAGTATAAAAGGAGACATGTCGAAAATCTGTGCTCATAAAACAGGCGCTCCACCCACGGATTACCGTCGCGATTTTTGTGAGGAACTTCACCTCCGATCCGGGCCACTGATCGGTTTTTGTTAATCCCATTGGATGATATTGACAACCCTAATAAGCTTACCTACTTCCGTTATCTGTATTAAGAAATAATTTATTCATTCGTACCAGGATATTGATATCCAATTTTCAAGTTATTTTCGGTTTAACACGTTTAAACAAAGTTAAGAACTATTATTAAGGTTAAAGTTAAATTTTCTCGTAACTTTACACTGGAAATTTATACTTCGAGGGATCTCATTTTACGGTTTTGACTTTGAAATAATAATAGAGTTAAATCAAATGTTTTAAAAAAGATCAATTATCAAAGATGGGTAAAATACATTGGTCGTTAACACAAAGGAATAAACCTCAAAAACCGTATTTCAAACATGTATGACATCAATATCATCTTAATTCTACTAAAGACTTGAAGAAGATCAAGTCCGATCACAAAACTATTATTCTTAACGTTGTTCCAACAATAGAGCCTGCACTCGATGTACTAAATTCCAGTTAGGATAGGTGGGTGCTTAGACATTCAAGCGTTATTGAATTCCACGATTGAAAATCTAAGTTAAACGCCCATTCTCTGAATGCCACTTGATGGCATAAATTTAATATCGTAACCGAGAGCTATCCAATAGAACTTTTGTAACAAATTTCATTTATCTCCTCCTCCCCAAAGAATTTCATAAAATCGATTGTTATCAAGATGATTTAAAGTTTAAATTTAATGGATTTCGTTTTTGTATTTGTCAATATTCATAAGTGAGTTACACAACGCGGGGTGATGATTATGATCGACGGGCTTAGATGATTCGAAAAAAATATACCTTGGTCCCAATAGAATTGAATATTTTCAATTTCTAATCGTGTAACCGTAATTTCCAACTGATAGCTTGATATTATTGATATATTGTTAGAAACGTTTCACCTATAATTTTCCATAACTTAACGTGATATAAAAATGATTTGTAGGTCTGCGATCCTTGAATGGCGTCTATGAAAATCTATAACAATGTTATCTGGTCTAAGAGAAACTATTCTTCACTATCGATAGCTATACATTCGGAGGGTTCTGTGTATTGTTATCGACACGAATAATCGGTTTCCCGTGTCATAAATCTCTCGGATAATTAATCATGGGCCTGACCGTGGCGTCCGTGGCGGACAGCAGGCTCTGTCCCGGGCCTCGTCGACACTAAGACAATGTTTTTCTTCTTGTTTTTTGTTTGATAGGTAACCTACATTTATTCGACAGCTTTTTAGTTACTTACACTTTACTTACTGCTATTTGCTTAGATTTACAGACCTCTTCTCGTTTCTGAGTAAATACTAGTATGTGTTGAAAATGTTCATTACTTTGCTCTCTCACAGTTTTGTTTCAAAAAGATTTTTCATAAAATACCAGCATTTGCTGTGACTGCAGAATTTCGTTGAACAATTTTCGCATAAGTCATAATAGTGTCATTTTTTGCTGAGTTTGCTGGGCGAGCTTGAAACGCCGGTGAATATATCTCTGGTACTGGGATAAATCACACGCCATGATCACTGATCAAAAGTTGGCAAAGTTTAGCTTTTCGGGACATTCGAATAAATCAGTGCTCTCATCCGTGAAATTAAAACGAGCCCGAAGTTAATGCAAAATCTATCGAAAGTTTAACAAAAACTACGATTCGGTACACGCAGCGATATGTCGTGTTACCATCAGTCGATCAAGTCCTTTGTGGACTATGTTGGACGTTATTTTGTCCACCGCCACCGTGCGTGTTATTGACATGCAATTCAGTTCTATCCTTTAGGTTGGAGGCTGGTCAGTATTTTGATTATTGAATTCGGTTATGCATAGTAAAATCGGACTATATTTATTAACATTTTTGAAATAAATAAAGTCTTGAATCACCAAAAACTTACCGCATAAGATTTTTTTGCATGCAAATATAAATCTAACACGCACCACTTGCAAGGTTTTGTTTAATGTATTAGACCCTAATGATTAAGCTCGTTACCAGTTAGTTAAGTTACAGAAGATTGTAACCATGTTAATGAAATAGTCCAGATTTCTAGGGCGATACAATAGAATGGATTCTGATTAGAAATCGGCCCATGCTTTGAATGCATACATTAAATAAATTGCCAATATACTCAAAAAGATTTAATCAATAAATTTTAATCAATAAAAGCAATCGCCGTCTAATAGGTTTAGTTTGAAAACTTGTCTATCTTAATATTTGAAAGTCTGCGAAGATTGTTTCTAGATTGAAAGTCATTGAATTCTTGCCAAAGTTTTTTGTTAATCTAACTAGGTTAATCTGAATATTTAGTGAAAAAGATAAATTCAAGCTTCCGTCAAAATTAGATACGAGACTAAAATATAAAAATAAGATGAAACTTGTCGTGATTCTTAGAAAAGTACATTAATTCTTGTCACAGGGTAAGTACAATAGATGGGCATTTATATATGTATTTCTACATAAATGTTAACTCCTATATCATGTACCAACCACTTAATATCTGGAGGCTGTTTAATCAGCATATATGTAATTTACGCACTCATTCAGAAATGCCAAAACCATTATCTTACGTATCGGTACATGTGGGCTGTGTGGCAATAATTAGATATAACCTTTGTAGTTCACAGTAGCTCGCTGTGTACAAACTGAAAAATATTTTTCATATTCAGTACCTATACGTTTTAGTTCGTTGCCACCTTTACAAGTAGATATATCATTAAATCATATGAAGCGTAAGAGAGACAGAGATACTTATATCTCTGTCTCTCTTACGCTTCATATGATTTATGTTTTTTTGTGTACTTAAAACCTCTAAGAATAAATATGTACCTTGAAATTAGACGATAATCGCTCATTGCGTCACGCAGCAACGATGTCGGCTGTTTAGTTTACCTTTTGATTTGAGACAAAAGGCAAATTTCCGAGTGTATTAGTTCAGAAGCCCCATATTATAATATTTGTGTAGGTACTTCGGGAACAATCGGTTTACAAATCCGGTGAGAAGCAAAGGGTGTGAAGACTGTCAGGGATGAGGGGTGAGGGGTGAAGTGGGAGGCGTGGGGGTGACTTACGGGGCTTTATTGCCATTCTCGTGACAAACGATTATTATGAAGACGGCTCACTTTCCACACGTTCCGCTTTTGATTAACTTCAGTGAATTTGCATTATATTTTTTCTCTGAATAATTTTGTATAAATATAAGTCGCATGACTTAATTTGGTAGATGTGGCCTTGGTGTAAGATGGATTTGCCTGTACTGTAGTTTAATTTGCGTTTTCCTGTAAATAACAGTTTTATACGTAATAAGTCGACTGTAAAAAATATTGTCGTACGGAAAAATTATTATCGCACACACTTTTCTTATTTAAAGGGCAAAGTTGGGTTAATCTATTTTTAATATCCTAACAGTATCAATAGAGTTATTTTCTAGAATAACGTCCTTTATGGTTTTTATATTAATAACCTTCAAGAAAACGTAGTTCATTCTAATTTTAATATCGTTTATATTTAGTTATTGCTAAAACATTATAAGCTTTTATTAAGTACTTTAGGTAATTTTGAGATTCTTATTGCTGCTTCCACGTAGACGTAGAAGCGATTCCATGAAAATGCTATGATTTTTTTCAAACACGATAAAAATATACAAACTCAATTGAGACTCTGCAAATATAGTTCTACTTTGACTTTACTACGACATTTCTGGTATTAAAAACCTAGCCTTTAGTCTCCTCCAGAGCAAGAGAAGAATTTTTGTATTTAACGTTAATATAAATACAACCTTTGACTGACTTTTTATAAGCGAATAAAGGTCGGACCATGTTTGTAGTTTCACATTTTATATAATAAAGTAAGTAACAGAATGTGACCTGGAAATATTACCGTTGGGCATAACTCAGGCTAACCTGTGCTCAGTTATTTTATTACCGTCATTTCAGAGGTGCTACGCAGGAGCAAATCTCCTCTAAAAGATTTGTCAAAAGGAACAGAGCGCTAAGAATGCTGAAATAATTAGAAGCTGGAGTCAGCAGTTAAGTAGAGGCCTACTGAATAATGAGAGCCGAGGGGAGGGTGGGGAGGCGTTCACTCAGTACCCGACACACTCCTACGTATAGAACTTTACATAAATTACTTTGAAGGTGACGCTGAATCTGTCGGCGTTTTGTTCTAGTTCACCCTCTTTTGATACATACCTGAATCTCAATATTGAATGTATTTGACACTTGCACCTTTGACTAAAATATATAATGTCATCATCATCATCATTTCAGCCGAAAGACGTCCACTGCTGGACATAGGCCTTCCTCAAGTGTCACCACATTGACCGGTCCCGTGCGACTCGCATCCAGCGGATTCCCGCAACCTTCACCAGGTCATCGGTCCACCTAGTGGGAGGCCTTTCAACGAAACGTCTTTCGGTTCGCGGTCACCACTCCAGATCTTTTCGGCCCCATCGATCATCAGCTCTGCGAAACGGAACGAAAATAGATAATGTACGGCGACGTAAAATCTCGTTCAGTGTGATACCATCTATGTATGTATCCTACTTCAATACTACTATTATAGATGCGAAAGTTTGTGAGAATGGATGGATGGACGTTTTGCCCGGATTCGAATAAAAATTTAGCATACAGATAGGTTAATTACCAACTTGGATTAACACATTGGGTACTTTGTATTCCAGTAATACGATCCCGTGGGACAATTATCGAACTCCAAGTAAGCGAAGCCACAGGCATAAGCTAGTTTTGTAATAAAAGTGAACGTCTCTATTATATTCTGTCCACGGCTCTAGGCTACTAACAGTTTAAGCCAAGAACCTCCCATTAAAAGGCTAGGTCGGCAAAAATTTGTTAGGACATACGACTTTCGAAAATTTACAACGCAGACGGACTAAAGTTAGTCGAGAAGCGGTGCTCACGTCCCATTTATATTGTTTTATGGTTTCTTTCCTTCCCACAGAGGTTCCCACAAGGTTCCCACAGATAGAAAATGTGGATCCGTTTCCTCGCTGCGGTTTTTTATTATCCCGTTGGATACACCGACGTATCTATCACGGACGTCGAACGGCCCTAATGTGGGTGACCGATGACACGCATTTTGTAATACGGGAGAGCTCTCTACGTGAAATGGGTTTTAATAATGCTTCTTTCCCGTCGTATGGAAACGAATTTTCCCTTTATTTTATATTGGAACTAGAGTCCAATCTCGGTGTTTCCGATTTTATGAGCACCCAAACTGATAATATTCGGTATTAGTTTCTTACTATCTCGGAAATTTCAATCGACTCACAAAGCTACGACGTCTTTTTTACTACAAAATAATATCAACTAGCTATCAACGTAATCAGCTATTGTGGCAAGTGAAAACCAAATAGTACGTATTAAAAAAAAAGTCGGAAACAGAACCAGAAATGGCATACTTATTTCTCTAGTTTTTGCCTGTCTACGGTCTTGTAATAACGCTAATGATAATGTCTACACAATAACGTTGCAGTTGCCAGCGCGAAAGTCTCCTCAAAATTACCTTTTTAAGTGCAGACTGAACGGCGAGAAGAAAATAATAAAACAAGGTAGCAGAGTTATATCAATTAATTTTCCAACTGGGAAAACTTATTCGGAGGTAAAAATAGGTAAAGTTGAGAGCCCAGCAGCTTGTCTATTTTTCCCATCTCGAATTGATTTGATCGGATTCGCGTCGAGACTCGCCGAACTAAACGGAACTTCGAGTAAACTTGCGGTTCGGAAATAGGTTTAACTAAAGATGAAAGAAGTAGTTTTGAACTGAAATCATTCTTTATGAAGGCCGGATCCAGTTATGGAAAATGACATTGATTCATAACGTTACACTCGCTTCTTTGATAAAAGTGATATTTTGATTTATGGCTTTGTAAACTTCCTTTCTGAAGTTTGATCAAATATAAGAGTAACAGACTGGGCGGGAGTTATTTAAAGAAATAGCTTGCAGTGATATACTTTGTGTTGTCATTTGTGCTAGCTTCAGTTATTTAATGACCGTATAAATTCATTTAATGGTTGCTTATCTCCGGATTATAAAATAAGCCCTTAATTCAATGACTTTCATAAATTAGCTATGCGCATAAGAATGAGGTAAACAAAGCAACAAAGCAAAATGTTCAGAGTGGATGGAAAAACCTCCCTCGGATCTCAATGATGGGTATCTCTTTGTTTTTTGGGCGAAAATAAACTTTACTTTTTGTCTTTGAACCTTTTGGGCCCATGTGTGGATTGAACCATAAATCAAAGCCCTCTCAATAAATCTTGACTTCGTGAGAATTTGCCAAAGACGTTTTGTAGTTTTTTAAGCTCGATAACATCTCACCTCAGTGATAGCTATCTCACGCAAAAATATCGACTTAAGTCCCAAATGTTGAGTACTCGTTTTATTACTACAATATTTTTGCTGAAAAGGTGAAAAAGTCATAAATAATGTATGACAAAAATCAGCGTACTGTAGACCCGAATAAAAGAAAGTTAAAAATATTTAAAAATATCCTTGCGACGGCCACGCTCTATTTGCGTAGGTAATGAATTATTTATAAACCGTGCTAGGACTAAGATTAACTTATTATAACAAGTCAACGAGGCTGTAAGCCGAGGCGATAAAAAATGAAAAATATTCATGATTTACAACCCGATCCGATATCATCTTGACAATATCCGTGCTGTAATAGTAATAGAAATTCTTTAATCTTAAGCGAAATTAAAGGCATTTGTGAACGTAACGGGGCTTATAGGGGGAATGGGTAAGTAAATCAATCTATACATTGAATTAGTTGATGTTGAACGGTGCGATTTTGGCAATATTTTAGAGGCGACGGCAATAGAATGAGGCATTTTGCAGTCGGCGCACGTTCAGGCCTATTCATCAAGTCACTGGGGCCATTACCGAGCCCGCCACCTGCACGAGGCACGATCCCTAGTTTGTATTACGTCGGATTATTCCAACTTTCATTCACCTATAACTTGTTGAATTATAATCAATGTTTTTGTTTCTATAGAACCGTATAACCCTACTTCTGCTTACGCAATGACCTTGCCGGTTCTGTACCAGCTAATTCAGGTCGACTACTAAACTGAATTATTTCAGTTGATATTGTTATAGTTGGGTGTTAGTTTAACTTTGATTGTTCAATAGCAAGGTAGGTGTCTATTTTGTACTATTGGTTGCTGTCACGTGTTACATTGATCACGTAACTGTACCAAGTTATTTTCAGAAGGGGTCGTTTTATTAATACCGATTTATAAATAGCGGAAGATTATATTATGGAAAAAGTGACTATTTCTGCCGTCAAATTTATACAGTCGTAACACAGCTAAATTACATAATACTAATGTAGTGATAGTAGCCAATCTCGGATCATTCCAACTCCATTTTAAAATAGAGATACAAAATAGCTCGGCATGCACCTGCCCATAGATCATCTAGTGGGCAATAGAATGCTCGCTTGCATCCTGCCGAGCGCGATATATCACTTGCGGCAAGGCCATTACAGTGTTCCCTGAACGCCAGATTAAAATGTTAACTAACCACCCTTTGTCTTCGCCGCATTTACAATGGGAAGCGGTTGTTTTACCCTCTAATGTTTGCTGCGATCTCAGCCACTGATTGCCGTTCGCGTGTTGTTTTATTTAAAGCGGTTTGAGGCATGTTCATGCTGCCGCCTTCTTATTTAAGTTGTGGTATAGCTTGTTTTCGCGCCCGACTGTGTTTTGTTTTTCGCGAGCTCTTATCTTCGGAGGTTGCTTGTAGATAGCTGTAATTACTATCTTTAAACGTTTTGAAAGCGATAAGTAATGCCGGTTGCATTGCATTTTGCATTTTTTTTTACATTTCCTCATAAGAATCTTAAGCAAAGCTGTCTAAAAATAACAAAAAAAAATTAAAGTAAAGGATGATTTCCACCAAACGGCTCGCATCACATCTGATTGGAAAGGATACGAACGGATGCGGCCATGCACTGCCGATCGCGTCCGGCAGGATGTCGACGCATACAATCGGCTTCATACCGTCGCTTGCGAACGTATCCGTTTCTGCGCCTAGTCAAATAGTTTCATTCCTACCGTGTCGGATACGACGACAGGCGAACGGAGCCAAACGCACGTCGTAACGTACTATCGGTTACGATCGCGTGTCGCGGATGACGCCCGCGGTCAAACTGCTGTGCGCGGCGGTTGTTTTCCTCACTATGTTTTCCTTCACCGTTTTGAGAGCAGCGGTGATGAAATAAATTACACAAAGAAATGCGCCTGCCTGGGTTCGAACCCACGGTTCGCTCGCAAGTTGGGGCCGCCACCACTGAGCCACCGCTGCTCTCAAAAAAATTAATTCATTTCGGCAAATATTATGTGCCTTTAAATACGACATTATATCGTGTACGACTTAATGTCGTTTAAAGATTGTAAAATCCGTTCCAATCCGATGCGATGTGAGCCGTTTGGTGGAAATCCTTTATTCTCCACGCTTAAACCATCTCATCAAAAGTAGGTAAGTAATAAAATAGTTTTAAATAAAAAATGTTATAATGAAATAGCTGCGCTTTAATATGCATCTGCGAATATTTGCATGGAGCTAAAACGTCGTAAACTTCAAGTGACGCTGTACTTTGCTCCAGGCATTTTCCTAGTCGGCATTTTCCTTAATGCTTCATGTATCTTTCATGCACATTGCCCTGTTTTGCCAACATTTACTTAAGGATACTTTCATTTTGAAGTAAAATAATTTATTTGGGCTTACTTTTTCACATTTTGTAGTGGTTATTTTCTCCGAAGTCGAGTAGATGGGAATTTCGACTCCCTGGGGTTCAATCTAAACTAATGTTAGTTTTACGGTTCTCGACAAGAATAGGTACAAAAAAAATGAAAAAATGATATATTAATGATGAATCTACTTGTCTAGTTTTAAGTAAAATCTAGAAAGAAACATATTTTCATTCTGGACCTGACTGAAAACTAGGGATGATATAAAAATCTGAGAAATGTAATAAGTAAATTGATTAATTTTCTGTCTTCATTTTATTTTTGCAGTAATGGTAGAAAGTAAACATTTAATCTTATTACAATTTTCTAGGCAGCTGCGCGTATTTCTTTACAAACTCCTCGGAATGTACTCCTTCAACTTTATTTGCCACATCATGGGTCTGTCAGCTATTAGTATGATAGCTTAGCGGAAATTACTATCGGACTTGTACTGAAAAAAAAAAAATACCTGATATAGGTACATAGATATAATTAAAGATTGTCTTTTGTTGCAAAGAACAGAGAAACCTAGATAAAATGTCTTTAAATCCAATGGGGTAATTATCTATACTAATATTATAAAGAGGTAACATTTGTTTATAAGTTTGTATGTAGGGGGTTCTTAATCTCTGGAAGTAATGAACCAATTTTAAAAATTGTTTCACTGGTAGAAAGCTACATTACTCGTGAGTGCTTTCGGCTATAAGTATTTTATTCCCGTACTCCCACGGGAACAGGAACTACGCGGGTGAAGCCGCGGGACGTCAGCTAGTTACTCATAAATGTGAACAAGTTTTAATAAGGAGCCAACTCTGAAACAGCGAAAAACAACGTACTATCGCGCTCACTGAGGGTCGACCACGTTTCAACCTCATTATAGGGCATTAGGTTGAAAAGTGGTCAACGTCAGTTTACTCGGCAGTACCTACTGCATGTTTGATTAGGTAGGTAATTTCGTCCCCTGAAGACATGACAATCAATAAAAAGTCAGCATGTATAACAAAAAAAACAGTAACAATGATAAAATTAGAACACTGTAGAAATAAATAGCGCCTTCTTACCAAAAACACAAACAACGTTGCGAAAAAAAGAAGAAAAAAAACGACGTTCATATTATGAAGTGCGGCCTTTTTGTGGCAAAATAGCCGTTTACCTTATTAGCTAGGTGGTGGCCAGTCTTCACTTTATATTCTAGGTTAGTTGGCACCCACACCACGTCCTAGCCTATTCATCATGGGGCAAGGCCACCGAAAGTATTCCGTGGCCGCTAGCCGCTACCTGCCCCCACAATTCCTCCGGCCGACATAATCTTGTTTGCGGCGTGCAAATATTCTTTTAATACTATATTTCTAGGTCCAATATAAAAGATTTATTGAATTGATTCGGCATGGTAGTTGTGCAAATTGGTATTGAGGTATATTTTTGCTATGATGTATAGTCAAGCGTTGGTAACACTTGTACTTCTAACGGCCAAGTTCACCGAAAAGATAACAGTCTGATTATCTAAAAACAGCCGTTTATAACACATTTTCATGTTGAAAAATATGTTTTAAACAGCTGTTTTTAGATAATCAGACTGTTATCTTTTCGGTGAACTTGGCCCTAATACCGCCCTAATTATAACAAGGGTACCATCAATAACAAATTGGTATCACTTGTGTTTACCTACCAGAGAAGATTGAGGAGATTTAAAGGGGAAAGGGAGGCCTTTACCTAATAGCGGAACAACACGGGCTGAAAATTATCAACATTCTCTCCTCTCTCTCTTTCTCTTCTTCTTCCATACTTTTCTCTTACTCAACATCTCACCTCCTTTGTAGCCTAACTATACGTGCTAAAAGTAATGATAAATTTAGTTCAATGTATGTGTAGGTACATATCCTCACTTGTAAGTGAGGATATGTAAACTAACGTTTAATTTTGCCCACGATCGTTACCAACATGGATATAAGGAGTCATGTAACTTCAAAATACGTTACATGAATGTACCCGTATTCAAAACATACTCTTGCTAAGAAATTAATTCATTATCGCTTAGTTACCTAGTTTATGTACGGGCACGCACATTGAACGTATAAATTAGCAAATTCATTTTGATGGAAATGAGGTAGTATAATGAAGGAAGGTGTCCGTCGAATTACTTCACATTACGAGGTGTTAGGCCCAGACCTACCTTAGGGGATATTGATGAACGCGCTGGCAATGGACATTATTCACTAAGGGCCTGTATTAATTGTCCTTGAGCGTAACTACTTAGGCACAGATTCGACGTTATTTTCTGAACTAGAAATTCAGTATTCGTATATCGTAGAAATAGAAGTCCATTCCTACGAATACCGAGTTTATTTCTTACATAAAGGCATTTGACAACAATATATTTCAATGCTATCACGGAAGCGGTATACTATGACGAATGCAGCTATTTTTCCGGCGTTATCATGTATGCACGTTCAATTTTTATTGCTTTTTGTGCGGCAGTTACAAATCGATTTGGCTTTAAGCCAATGGCGTCATTTTAATAGTTCCTCTGTGTGGCCGACAGTACTCACATATTTTAACATTATGTGTATGGACATTTTAAGCTACGAATTTGTGAGGCACGAGTGCGCCGGAACTTCCTGCCAAATTGAGAACAAACATCATGTTTGAGGAGGAAAACAGAAATCACGTATCTACAAGGAAGATCTCAGAATTTCTTTATTTATGTTATTTGTTTGAATTTACTTAATGTTGATAGGCTTATTATCTTCATCTTTTTCTTGGGATCCAAAAGTAACATTAAAAAAAGATTAAAAGAATAGAGAAGTTAGTAAACATTAACTTTATCTACTTCACAAGCACATTACACTACACCTGATGTTATTTACATTGTTATAAATAAAATATTTTTATAAAAACATTACGAGTTTTATGTTTTTTTTTCTCATCTGCAACTAATTACTTGTCTAGCTAGAGTATGAAAATAAGCAACTGTATTCTTACTTAACTACATTTAATTAGAGGGGAGAACCTGGGTTTCCATCATACAGGGTCTCCTAGTATAGACGTTAGTCTCTCACAAAGGAAAAATTATTATACATTTTGTTACAATGTTATTCTTACATTATACTTATGTAAACCTTTGTGAAGACAGAACGTAAAGATATTGTATTGTATTATTAAGACATCGTTTTACAATTCAATAAACATAAAATCGGGAGATATTGATACCTTTTATTCCATCTCTAGCACCAAAGACACTCTAGCGCAAAAATATTTTCCATTATTTATTAATATTTAGTAGGTGTCCCTTCTCTTAGCCGAGTTCAATCCTCTGTAGTATTACTTGATATTCTCTCTTTGAATGCACAGTGCTCGATAAAACGAGGAATTTGTAAGAGAAGATACAATAACTGGGATAAAAGGGAGCTCCTTAACAATCGTATCTATTCATTGGCGAAATCATGAAATACAATTTCCTGCGGTAGGTATTCCTTACAAAGGTTTACCATATTGGAAAGGTTACCTCGAGAGGAAATAACTTACGGTATTATGGGATCTTATCTACGAGTTAGGAAGTATTCAGGTGGATAGTTCAGAATCAAAGATCATTTTATTTTCGTCCGTAAAAAGTCATTTATTTCAGAACAATATACATTGTGTAGAATTTTTGTAAAATAAAACAGTACCATCCAAACACAACATTCGAAAAAAAACATATCAAAGATAATAAAAATAACAAATTCAAAAATATAATAATCCAAATTAAAATTAAATAAAAAAATAAATTTTGTATAAGATTTTTTTTTTTTTTTTTAATTAATTTCTCACCGGAATAAAAATTCTCTTTTTAATACTTTTAACAAATTCAATTTTGTAAAGCCAATTCAAGCCGTTTTCATACTATTGTGATATTTTAATTTTCCATCATTCATCTTACGTCTAGCCTTTTTCCAACTAACGCAAATAGCACAAAAAAACTATGGCATAGATTCAACCCACAACCAAGGTGAGATCAGTCGAAGTTTTAGATTCATTCAATAATTCCACGAACCCAAATTAAAATCCAAACACATACCTACATAAAATCAAGTCCGTTATCACATGAATTCCTACCACGCTAAGAAATTAGCATCCCAATAGATCTAATGTCCTTATATCTCCGCAGCCAGTACCAAGAACGGGAGGCTGAGCCTAACTGAACAAAGGCTTAGGAACGTCGGACGACGGACGTCCGAGCAGCCTCCGCAGATCCTAAGTACAAAGACTGATAAACGGATAAGACTCTCACATAACTATGTGGCCCAAAAATAGACGACCTCTATGTATCAGAACTGTAAACAATGGTTTCGTTTGAATTGTAGGTTACAAATCCTTTTTTGCTTCTTTTTGGGTGGAGATCCTCAAGGACACACCTTCCGTCTGGGGAGATTGCAAGATATGGACTGGCTGGCTAGAGTAGTCTTATATCACGTCCAACCCCATGACTTATTCTATTAACAATCTACCATGGGTCGGGAGATACACGTATATTCGCATGTTTCTCGTTCCGACTAGCTGAAGGTATCTTATCCTGCCAGTATCATTAACCTAGTTTTTTATTTATTTAACACTTCAAGCACAGAAAACAGAGGCGTACTTTTAGGCATTTTCTACTACTCAAGCTTCGGGTTTTGCAGAAACAAACAGTGGTAGTGATAGGTATTTACATTTTTGATACTAAGATACTTACTACAAATTAAAGTATATTTTCCATGGTAAGCAGGTTTAAGGCCAACTTTTACATTCAATCTCTTTGTAAATTCAAAAGTTTTCAAAGCATCATAAAAAATAAAATTGATGAAATAATAAAAAGTGTTAAACCAGTGGAAGTTGCTAACCGTATTTCAAACATTAAAAAATAACCTATTATTTAGGTACTCTATTAACAAAATATCGAGTTTACAGAGAAAACTCATTTTAAATGTTCACGATCCTGTTTTTATTTTGATACCTATCAATGTTGAGTGTATCTGAGTAACTTAAAGGAGTCCGTTTAACAATTTTCGTAACATTCCTTTTGAAGCAAGTATTTTAGTTGATTGAAGAAAACTCCTACAAGAAATCACATGTAAAAGTGATTGCTCAATTTGAAAGAAGTGAAGGTGATAAAATCTGACTTCCATAGTCAGTCATGCTGTTCTCTCGATCGATGGACCTTAAAACAAACTTATATACAGAATGGCCCAATGTTACAGCATCATGCTGAGATAGGGGCCTTTTGGCCTCGTACAGGACCAATTTCATTTCATGTTTTTTTCTCTTTGTTTTTTTTTTTTGTTTTTTACTATTTCGATACTGGAAATATGAAATAACGTAAGGGACATTTTGTCGAAAATGAGTTATATATCGTTGGATTCGGAATTTTTTGCTCTATCGATTGGTTATTTAAAATCTCGATACCTTTAAAAAAATGTCCTTTACATCACACATTTTCCGTAGGCCTAGACCATTTTTTTTCTAGAAACTAGCTGTATATGACATTTAAATTAATATTTTTATAAAAACTAATGTAAGTCTCTTTTACTCACAGTATTTGGTATTTACATTAAATCAAAATCGAGTACATTTTACAACAGGTCACTTAAGTTATTCCATAATTTGAGATGTTTTATTATTGTCTTATACATTAGTGTTCCCTGAGAAGGTACAAATACCATGTCCCTTACATTAAATTGTGACTCAAATTATCATAACTAAAATTTTTTTTTTTTTATAATTTTACTGTATGGGTGAATATCAAAGTAGCAAATTTTACGTGTCCATGTTGTGAATCAAGGTGTAAAATGATAGAATGTTTCTTATTTCTTTTTACAGTAAACTACGTTACTTGGTGCAACTAGGGCCACATTTTTTATTGTTTTATGTGTTTTTAAATAATCAGGGAAAAAAACAGTCGCTTTAAAATTCAAGTTTGGTGGCTTATCCTAGTTCCATTTTTTGATATAATTGCATTCACCAAAGTAACAATTTAAGGTACAATAAAAAATAAACAATGTCCTTAGTTTATGCATTAGACACATTATCTAAAAACAATTAATTCATATTAGAAAATGTAATTTAAAAGCACGGGACACTCGATCAAAGTTTGTCCAAGCAAAACACATATTTTTGATGGCACTTTTTCAACTTAATAAAACATGAAGTTTCGTACGTGTGCGACCAATCGCATTTTTTTTATTTCGCATCTCTCGGTCGTGCACTGGGCTTGCTTGTCGCCAAAAACGTAAGTACTCATCTTGGGTGGCACGGGGGACAAGAATTGATCAATTTTTGGTGGATTCCTCCCGCTTTCAGGAGCTCTGTAGTTATCCCATACTCATCAGGGGCTTTTCCATTTTTAAGCTGTCTAAGAGCCGCCTCGATTTCACCTTGGCTGAATTTTTACAGCTCTTCTGGGAAATGACGGTTAAGGTGGTTCTGGAATCCTCATTTTCGGAATCAGGGGGTCTAAAATGGCTACTTTAGCAGAATCGTAATATGAATCATGTTAAAAAATCTTAAAATGGACTTAAAATGGATAAAGTAGTTTTGAACTGTATGGCATAGGCATAGTAGGTCACGAATGTTTAAAATTATATTTTTTATATTTGTTAACAGCATTAACATTAAAGAGTGTACCATTAAGAGACCTTTACTTTGAAAAACTCTAAATGTTTATTTACTTAAGTGTCCCATACATCAATGCCGTTTATTTACATCTAAAATTTTGTAAACGTATATCACTCGTATTCATTATTATTTAACGTAAGGGACATGCTATCTTTGAAACTGTAGGCTTTATTGATTTTTTACTATTTTAGCTGCAAAGAATGAAGAAATCTAAGAAACTTTGTCCTAGACACTTTTTACATAAAACATATAGTTACAAAATTATAGCCATTTTTGTAATAAAAATATCTTATTTTTGCTCTCCTGAAAACCTTAGTTTTGTCCCTTACGTTATTTCATATTTCCACTATCGATTTGTAAGTTAATTTAACCATTTTTATTTGTGTTTTGTCCTGTGCGGGCTTATAAATGATTTTTCTTTCTTTCTTTCAAATAGTGACGTCATAAAAAAGAATTGATTCCCCATGCCCGGGGGTTTCCGGAAATACTCCATGTATGTTCCGCGATTTTTGATACTTTACGAGTTGTATAATTAATTAATAAGCGATGTTCGAATAGAAACAAAAACGGCAACGGAATAAGGGGGAATCAGTATATGCCTGCATTTATACGTATGTAGAACGTACCCATCGGCATTATAAGAATTATGCCTTTTTGATCACGCACCGAGGGTTGCTCAAATGCTCATTAAGCGACGCGACCCGCGGTTTGCGTGTATCACGACATAAAAAAATAACATATCATCACGCTTGTAACCCCCGAAGGTTTATGCAGAGGTGTACCAAATAGTAGAACCACAGTTCATGATTTACACTTCAGTCTTAGCTATAGAAGGCGGGCCTTTTTTGCCATCAATCGGGCAAACATTCACGTTTGCTTGCTTGAAGATCATCATCTAATAAATACTTTTGTTTTAGTAAGAAAAGTTTTTTTTTTAATTTGCTTAATGATCTATCACCAAACTTAAAATAAAAAAATAAAATATCTGTATAAAAATATGTACACAATTATGGAAAATGAAAAACCATTAAAGGGTGTCCAAAAATTCGTCCACATATACAGATATGTGGACGCCCTTTAATGGTTTAACAGTACCATTAATAGTACCAAGAGGGCTGGCAGCATTGCCACGTCATTTGGCAATGCTGATTCACTTAAATGCATGCATGAAAAATATGCAATGAAGCAGCTAACGCGTGACTTTCAAACCATCAGAGTTATTCCTGACATAAATCGAATGATCATAAAGACAGATAAGCTCCTCGAAGCCGACAGAATACTTACTTACCTCATATTTATGCTTTATATAAGAACCATGCTTATGTTTGTGGAATAACAAGCGTTTAACAGCCCATAAAGGGGATTTATTGCTCTGGCAACATATGAAATATCCGGTTTTACGGTTTGAAGACTTACCTATTTATTGTAGTTTTCCATCAAAACGATACATATCTATTGCCGAGTGAACTTAGATATTGGTAATGGTTTCAATACTTCGTGGCCAATCAATATTGAGTAGTGAAGGGTGAATATATACGTAGCCTGATTTCTTACGGATTTTGGGATCTAGGTATGGTTTTCTATGAGTGAGCTTGTCCAGGGAAGTAAAGTTCGATTCAAACTTAATGGCGGCTCGGAAGTAGCTGCAAGTGACGGCCTGCCCATTATACAGACAAAACGATGCGTCATCTGCGCCCCGTTGATACGTAAAATTGTTGTCTGCACAGGTTTACATTAGATGTTCCGAATCGCCATACAGTTTAGAGCGTTATTCCTGCGCAGACCGTCACTCGCAGCTAACTTCCGAGCCGCCATAAAGTTTGAACTGAACTATACTAAGATAACATACCTATTTCAACATGAGACTGATCATCATTATCATTCTCCTGCTCTTATTCTAATTCATTTGAAGTAGGCGTGCATGTCTTCTTCTTCCAAACCTCTATTACTCGTCAATTCAGCAGTCACCTCCTTTCTAGCCATATCATCCTTCACACAGTCCATCTATCGTTTCTTTGGACTTCCTCTAGTCTTCCTCCAGTCGCAGCATGTTTTCTTCTTCCATACTTCTTTATTACTCGTCAATTCAGCAGTCACCTCCTTTCTAGCCATATCATCCTTCACAGAGTCTATCTATCGTTTCTTTGGACTTCCTCTAGTCTTCCTCTAGTCGCAGCATGTTTTTTTCTTCCATACTTCTCTATTACTCGTCAATTCAGCAGTCACCTTCTTTCTAGCCATATCATCCTTCACACAGTCCATCTATCGTTTCTTTGGACTTCCTCTAGTCTTCCTCCAGTCGCAGCATGTTTTCTTCTTCCATACTTCTTTATTACTCGTCAATTCAGCAGTCACCTCCTTTCTAGCCATATCATCCTTCACACAGTCCATCTATCGTTTCTTTGGACTTCCTCTAGTCTTCCTCTAGTCGCAGCATGTTTTCTTCTTCCATACTTCTCTAATACACGTCAATTCAGCAGTCACCTCCTTTCTAGCCATATCATCCTTCACAGAGTCTATCTATCGTTTCTTTGGACTTCCTCTAGTCTTCCTCTAGTCGCAGCATGTTTTCTTCTTCCATACTTCTCTATTACTCGTCAATTCAGCAGTCACCTCCTTTCTAGCCATATCATCCTTCACAGAGTCTATCTATCGTTTCTTTGGACTTCCTCTAGTCTTCCTCTAGTCGCAGCATGTTTTCTTCTTCCATACTTCTCTATTACTCGTCAATTCAGCAGTCACCTCCTTTCTAGCCATATCATCCTTCACACAGTCCATCTATCGTTTCTTTGGACTTCCTCTAGTCTTCCTCCAGTCGCAGCATGTTTTCTTCTTCCATACTTCTTTATTACTCGTCAATTCAGCAGTCACCTCCTTTCTAGCCATATCATCCTTCACAGAGTCTATCTATCGTTTCTTTGGACTTCCTCTAGTCTTCCTCTAGTCGCAGCATGTTTTTTTCTTCCATACTTCTCTATTACTCGTCAATTCAGCAGTCACCTCCTTTCTAGCCATATCATCCTTCACACAGTCCATCTATCGTTTCTTTGGACTTCCTCTAGTCTTCCTCCAGTCGCAGCATGTTTTCTTCTTCCATACTTCTTTATTACTCGTCAATTCAGCAGTCACCTCCTTTCTAGCCATATCATCCTTCACACAGTCTATCTATCGTTTCTTTGGACTTCCTCTAGTCTTCCTCTAGTCGCAGCATGTTTTCTTCTTCCATACTTCTCTATTACTCGTCAATTCAGCAGTCACCTCCTTTCTAGCCATATCATCCTTCACAGAGTCTATCTATCGTTTCTTAGGACTTCCTCTAGTCTTCCTCTAGTCGCAGCATGTTTTCTTCTTCCATACTTCTCTATTACTCGTCAATTCAGCATATAGTATTATGCTATACTTACGCTTCATATTCACCATTCATAATACTATTTATCATGCATTTTATTTGTTTATATTTCTACACTCAGCAAATCGATTTAAATACGATTCTTTAACTTGGAAATAGCTGAAATAAAATATTATTATAATTTTCATGTTGTGATATTTACGTCAAGCGTCAAATTGTCAAACTGTCAGTTAGTTTTTTTAATTCTCTTTCTGCTCAGTCTATGGTCTAGCTCTATGATTTCTCTTTTTGGTTTGTATAATTTAAATTATTTTTATCAATATGTGTTTAGCCATTATATTTTGTAGATTATTACGATTGTTTACTAAATAACTTAATATTAAATTATATTATAAAATTATTTACCCACTCATTTATTTTCAAAATTCTAAAAAAAACTAGCACTAGTATTTTTTTTTGGATTTCTTATTTGGCCTAGTCTTATGAATACTAACTAACTTATTTTTCTTCTTCAGCTCTCCTCTATTCGACTCAATTCTGAAATATAGTATTATGCTATACTTACGCTTCATATTCACCATTCATAATACTATTTATCATGCATTTTATTTGTTTATATTTCTACACTCAGCAAATCGATTTAAATACGATTCTTTAACTTGGAAATAGCTGAAATAAAATATTATTATAATTTTCATGTTGTGATATTTACGTCAAGCGTCAAATTGTCAAACTGTCAGTTAGTTTTTTTAATTCTCTTTCTGCTCAGTCTATGGTCTAGCTCTATGATTTCTCTTTTTGGTTTGTATAATTTAAATTATTTTTATCAATATGTGTTTAGCCATTATATTTTGTAGATTATTACGATTGTTTACTAAATAACTTAATATTAAATTATATTATAAAATTATTTACGCACTCATGGATATGTCCTGGCCGACTACACTTGTCAGTGGAGATGATGGCCACACTAAGAAAACTAAGATTTGAAAGAAGAAGACTACTTTGGGAGAAACGAGCTGACGGACGGCTGAAAAGTCTACTCTGGAATCTGATTTGAGGAGTATCAGAGAGCAGCTTGGTTTTGGCGGTGAGATTCTTAAACTGCCCAGGGGATCCAACGAAAGTTTCTCCTGGGACTTCTACTCCCGATGTTCGGAGGCTAACTATGTGCCTGTCCGTCTACTGGTCTCGCAGGGCTGTCCTACGTCTGGCCCTGAGTTCTGCACTGTCTTGCTGCTGAGCTGTCCTAGTGAACTCTAAGATCTGCGCTGCCGCCGTTTCCGTTCCTTCAGAGCTGAACTTCAAGGTTACTCCGGTATCGACCTGCTACCCTGACGCCTGTTCCCGTTCTTACAGTGTGGTAAACTCATTATTGTCCATCTAAGTGCATAAACTTTAAAACTGAGTGCGTGCTAGGTAGTTTTTTATAACTAGCTGTATTTTTTATCTTTCCCCTCTATTAAAATTTAATTGAACAAGTCTGCTTATCCATTTATTTTAAATAGGAGCAAGTAGATCTGTTACAAGCAGTCACCTCCTTTCTAGCCATATCATCCTTCACACAGTCCATCTATCGTTTCTTTGGACTTCTTCTAGTCTTCCTCTAGTCGCAGCATGTTTTCTTCTTCCATACTTCTCTATTACTCGTCAATTCAGCAGTCACCTCCTTTCTAGCCATATCATCCTTCACAGAGTCTATCTATCGTTTCTTTGGACTTCCTCTAGTCTTCCTCTAGTCGCAGCATGTTTTCTTCTTCCATACTTCTCTATTACTCGTCAATTCAGCAGTTGTGACTGTTCCTAAATTACCCTAGGCTGATAAAATTTTCGTTTTTCCTAATTCATGCTAATATTAGTATTTTGGTCAGTTTCCCCCGAAGGGGAAAAGGTCGTTCCCCGCCATCCGCACGACCCTGTAGGCTTCGTCCCTGACTGGTCGGCCTCCCACTGACAATGATAATGAATCCCTTTACATACAGCAGTCCAATGACTCGTATCATAATTAGATCAAGGAAAGGATTGAAAGATATAGTAATTCAGACTATGGGATTCATAGTTATTGAAATATATTGAAAGTGGTTTCAAACGAACATAACTGGGAGATGCTAAGTATATTCATATGGCAACCAATAGTCTTTGTTAATAACCCTTACGCTAACGTAATAGGTAATTGATCATTCTTGACTCACACGATATTCCACATCAACACCTGGTGCACTCAGAGCAACACTTCCATAAGTGACGTAGGCAGCTTTTCAGCGGCAAAACGTCGACATCATGCTCCTAGTGAACACTATCCCTAGCAGTTCTTTCGAACTGGTGAATGTGACAAGGCGGCTTTTCAGCGGCAGAACGTCAATCATCATGCTATCCAGTAGTCCTGGTCCCTAATAGTCCTAAGACTAGTTATAAAATAGATGTGGTATCAAACCATTCCAATCCCACCCCATGGATCATGCGCTCGTTTCGTACAACTAGTGCTTCTGCAAAACACGTGCTTGTGTCAGCCTGACCGAATCATTTGTCGGAGATAAGGACATAATTATTATTCTAGAATCACTATAATTATGGTTGTCCATAAAAGAATTGAGAATCAAATCTCAAAAGGCAAGTTGGCTGAACTGATGGTTAGAACTAATGAATACATAATTCAAGAATTACCAGAAGATAGAGTTGATAAATCAAAACTCAATAACCATTTTGCAATAGAGTTGGGAATCAACTCTATTGAAACCCTATAGACAGTCCCAAACACGCCCAACCCTTCACCACTTCCTAGTGTTGGAGCTGAAGAGAAGAAATGGTGGAACAAACTCCCCAGCAACACGATTCTGTCTGTTTAGTTTGAAGAACTTTAATTACACCATCAGCCTAGGATAATTATTGTAATAAAGGACTCACCCAGTCACCGACAACAAACACACACACATACTAGATTAGTCTAATTAGGGCTCTCAACCCAACTATATTAACTTATTCAATCACTACCACACTCTTGCGCCAACACACTTAAACCTAGAGTCGTGGTATTTTACCCAGTCCTCCTAACTCAACTAAAATATATATCGTCCGGTCCCTATAGCGGTGTCACAGTCACACCGACTGCCTCGAGCCCACCACATCAGCACCTTCCTTGCGATTGGATCTCAGCCTCTTTTTGCTTTATTGAACCTTTCTCAGAAATCCCGCGCTTCGGCGGTTGAAGCTTTTTGTGAATCTTTCAATTGTTTCAAGGGTCAGCAGAGTATATTGCGAACACGTGTTGCTTGGCCATTCAGAGCCGCTCGTAAAAATAGGATATTTTAACGTTTCTAAAGAATTCTTTGAAATATTTCTTTTAGCCGGTTCTTATCGTGTGTTTACAAGAGGACGGAACGCCGCGTTATAATTATGGTCCCGTCGTCAAACCATAAAATAGAAATTTAATGGATTTGTAAGTGGTAGATGTGTGTTGTTTTTACCCGACTTCCAAAAAGGAGGAGGTTCTCAATTCAATCGGTTTTTTTTTTTTTTTTTTTTTTTAATGTATGTACACCGATTACGCTGAGATTTATGATCCGATTTACGTGATTCTTTTTTAGTTTGATGCGGAATAGTTGCCATTTGGTCCCATAAAAAATTTACATAGTTTGGCTTAGTAGTTTTTATTTTATGAATATTTTTACTTCAGTCGTGTGGTATAATTTCGTGTATGTTCACCGATTTCTCCTCCATTTGTGGAGTGATTTTCAAAATTATTTTTTTATTTGAAAGAGTATACTCCTGAGATGGTCGCATTTAAATTTAGTGAAGATCTGATGCTGGTCTTCGGAGATATACAATGGAACTCTTCAAAACTAGACGGTCGTGATTTTTGCAATCGCTTGAATGTTTATTGTTTATGCAACATCATGACGTAACATCACGCCTGTATGCTCTGAGGGGTACGCAGATGTTTACAATACACGTAAATTTCGATAGTTTAAATATGTTAAGTTCCATTTATTGGGGATAAGCCTATTACCACCATACCTAGCCTTACCATGACATGTATTGTTAACAATGTAAAATAAATGCATAGCATATATTTGTATAGGCTATTACGACTAAAAATGGAAAAATAAAAAAAACTTTTTGCAAAATAAATAAAACCGACTTCAAAACACAAAAAAGTGAAAAATAACTTTAGCTTCAGAAGTCGGTGACAAAAAAAAACTAAATGAATCAAAAAAGGTTTGTGTTTTGAAGTCGGTTTTATTTTTTTTGCAAAAAGTTTTTAGGGTTCCCTACCCAAAGGGTAAAAACGGAACCCTATTACTAAGACTTCGCTGTCTGTCCGTCTGTCTGTCCGTCTGTCCGTCTGTCTGTCAGCTGGCTGTATCTCATGAACCGTGACAGCTAGACAGTTGAAATTTTCACAGATGATGTATTTCTAAAAATAGAATAAAATTAATATTTAAGGGGGGCTCCCATACAACAAACGTGATTTTATTTACCATTATTATCAAAATAATGGTACGGAACCCTTCGTGCGCGAGTCCGACTCGCACTTGGCCGGTTTTTTTTTTAAATAAGAATCAACCCTAAGATATTTGCTTGATAATTAAAGGCATGAGACATACAGTCACACAGTCACCTCCTTTCTAGCCATATCATCCTTCACACAGTCTATCTATCGTTTCTTTGGACTTCCTCTAGTCTTATACCCATCCACAATCACATTCATACATTATTTCAACATCAGTTATTTCAACTTAATCTTCGAGATGACATCCTCACCTACTTAAAGATATAGTGCCACGTTAAATTCCTTATTATTCTCTGAGTTAAATCTTAGTTACGAGCACAATTATTTTTTAAACATGATATAATTTTAAATAGTGCCTGCTTCTTAGAAATTAAAGTTTTAAACTACAAGAACTTCTTGACTTTACAGGTTAACATAAACCTATTTCTTTTTAAACTACTAACTTCCGGTTAGTTAAATTATTCTCAAATTTATGTGTATCGTTCTAAAATCCAGAACTTCGAAACAGCGCCTCTGTTCACGTAAAAAACTTCTTTATTTTTCACGATGAAAACTACTCAATATTCTAAACCAGGACGTTTTATTTCTTTGTTTAATTCCCCCATAATCCGTTAAACCGATGTCGATTCGCCACAGGTAGGTACCTACACATAAACATTGGCCATAATATAAGCTTGATATTCCGCGCTCGTTCATTTTAACTTATTAAAACCAGTATTAACAGTTGCCTGAAGGTTTTCTTGCAAGCGAGACGTCATCATGCAAGAAATGCGCAAACATAGTCGGAATATTCATGTGTGTTAATATTCATGGCCACGGAGGCACCTGCTGCACTTCAGTTAAGGATCGCGGTGTCTACCACGAGCTTGTGTACATTTGCGAGACATTCGTATCGGTGTAGTTGAGGTAAAAGTTTCACGGCACAGTAGGCGACTGCACGTATGAATTCCAGATTGCGTTTAGGTGTTTAGGGACTCGACCAGACGGTACCGCATTACGAATTTAGGCTAGCTGGCGACTTGCTTAATTTAAAGTTGAGAAGGAGATTAGACGCTTTGTTGAACAGTTGTTTGGAACTGTGGAACTGGTCTAGGTTAAGGGAAAGTTTCTGTTTATAATTAAACTTATGTGTAACTGACACCGTTGCCCCTAAGGAGAAATGTGTTATCGTCCAAAAATAGTACCTACTGTTTACAGTTCCGGATTTAAACATGGCCGGTTATATCGTTCTTAATTACAAAATTAACGTAAAGTATAAATAAAAACTTATTAATAATTGACTGTGTGCGCTACTTCTAGCTAAAATAGGATTCAGGGTGACTTCTTCTTTTTATTTCAATAAAAATGCAGAGATATCAAATTGATCTATTTTTGAACAATGCGTTAAGTGAAGTAGTACAAAAATGTTGGTTAAATCTTAAATATAAACGTATACATCGGGCATTGGGATTGGTTACGAAAAGCAACGTGATTGGCTCTTCATGAAGTGATAGGCGGTCACCACTGGTTGATGAAGATGACGTGGTGAAAGGTGCGTTCATAAGCTTGAACAGACTGCCTCGTTGGTCTAGTTCATATTCTAGGTTCGTTTCCCGGGTCGAGCAGTGTTATTGGGTTTTTCCATCAAGAATTTTGCAGCAACAGCCTCGGAGTCTGGATTTGAGACCGGTTGATGACTATAAGCTCGCCCTCTATTACATGGGACTTAAACATAGTTGGCGAAATGTGGGTGTACTAATGGGTACACCTCTTCATAACTTTTTGAGGATTACAGGCGTGACGGCATGTTATAAATAATTAATTGATCAAGCTCAAATAAAAGTAAGAGATTGGAAATAAGAGTCAGACAAGAGACAGCAACAACAAAATTTAAACAAAACGACAACAAAAAACTTACAAGAAAAAAAACCACAACCGTCGCAGAAATTCTTGCAACTACAACACTAGTGCCTAGTTACAAGGATTTCCGTTGAGACGATCACCTTGTTCAGATCGTTTGCATAGTGCGCTGTGCCTCCAGTTCGCAGACTCAGTTAGTTCAGTTTCCAAAGCTTTGATTTGACATTGATTGTGGATACAGCCATTGTGTTTGTTTGTGTTCGGTTACGTGTTTGTGGGAGGTTTGTTCATGTCGTATTGGTGAATTGGTAAGCGGGTGACTGCGAGGTTGCAATTTGAAAGAATGTTATGAAGCGGTTGTGGGTACGTGATGACATTGATGCTCCAAGTTCCAAGTTTATCAAAAAAAATTGTTTTATGCAAAAATGCATTAGGTCCCTACAATTGTAATACGTCCTTTTGTGCCTATTGGCCTTGGTTTATTGTCTCCTGCTGATATGGAAGGGAAGTGGAAATTATTATTTTCCACCTCCTCAGCTATACTTTTCTGATTTAATATGATACTACCAGTCCTACTGGATGCATCTGATAAACCAGTAGTTTAAATGGAGAAACTGCCTATCTGACATCCACAACCCAGTTAGTACTGGGTAATACGATAACCCTTGGTAAGACTGGTTGTCAGACTTTCGGGTCACTGCCTTCCGTAACGACTGTCAAAGATCTACAAATGACAGCCGGGACCAACAGCTTAACGTGCTTTCCGAGGCACGGAGGAAACTCGGTATGTAATGGGTGGTCACCCATCCACAGGCCAACCTAGGCAGGCGCAGCTTAACCTGAAAATCAACCCGAATGGCTGTTATTATTCAGCCAGGAGCTCTTTATTTACCTTATTAACTGGATACAAAATACCATAAAATCTAAAACAGAAACGCAATACAGAATTCCGCGTAATAAATAAATAAGTGTCAGTAACAGAATGTACTTCACATCGTCGGGTAACTAATAATTATAATTAAAGCGAACTCCCCTAACGACTTGATTGCCTCGTTGGTGAATTGTTCACAAGTACTGCCGCTGAGGATAAGGTCCAGGGTTCGATTTCCAAGTTTTGCAGAGTGTTATTGAGTTTTTTTATCAGAAATTCTGGACTGCCTCTTTGGTCTAGTGGTCCCAATAGTGACTGCTGAGCAGAACGGCCTGGGTTCGATCCCCGGGTCGGGCAAAATGCTATTGGGTTTTTCATCAGGAATTTCTTAGTAGCAGCCACGGGGTCTGCATTAATGCCCGGTTGATGAATTAAACATAACTGTTTACCTATACCTTCGGATATAACAGGCGTGATGCTATGTACAGTCGCCAGCACATCAGGTTACCAAAACCTGACAAATTTATCCAAATGATTTTAAACGATATAATGTTGAAGGTTAAGTTCAAAATGGTATGAGAAAAATTAACAGCTTTTTACAAGTATGTATGCAAACTAGCCGTGTGGTATCCGGCAGAGTAGAATAGAACCAACCCATTACACTCACGGGTGCCGTATAAGGCGACTAATGTCTGAGGCAGAACACCTTGCGCATCCGTAGACCTGAGATTGGGCAGCAGCGTTTTCTGTTAGTCTTTCATCACTGCGATCTCCAATCCGCCTGCCAAGCGTGGAGATTTCGGCATATTCCTCCCATCATGGTAGAGGCTTATGTCCAGCAGTGGACGTTATGGGCTGTTGTAGTAGTATACAAACTCCCCTAATTTAACAGTGACGTTCCAAGCTCTTGTTTGTTTTAAGGAACCCAACAATCTCTTACAAGCGTTTCTTGATTACTAAAGAACTTAAAACTTAAATGCGCCTGTCTGGTCGTTAGTGCGCACATAATGTATTATGCAGTTTCTACGAAGTGTGTCTAGCTTTAATGCCTTTTCGGTTAGTGTGTTGGTTAATATAATTTTCATGTTGCTGGGGAAGTTAAAGAAAATATTGTGCTGTGAAACGAACTTGTTTGCAGTTAATTTAAATAGCACATGCAGATGTCACTGTTAAGTGGCAACATTAGTGTCGCTGTAATGTCAAACACATTTCACGTACTAACCTCCCGTTCGTAACTAAATCGCCAAGAGATTTATGTCAATTGTTTAACTATTGTGTCTACTAATTAGTCGTTTAATGGATTATTAATGTGTCCATTTACCATTGACTACATAGAAACTATTGACTTCAAAGAACTATCGTCATATTTTTAATTGTGGGATCCAACGAAAATCACGGTTATGTGCATAGTTTGTTTTACTCGACTACGAAAAAATACAGTAAACTACAGACGCACATCAAACTACTCGAAACTTAAATTTTCCCAATCAACAATCAAGCTAATGCTTTAGCGATAAAGTTGAAAATCATTAGAGAAATTTAACAGATTGGCGTCTACACATCGACATAGGGAGTGCCATCACTAACTATGTTTACAGTTATTTCACTAGGTAGTAGGTATGGAGAGCAGCGGTGGCCCAGTGGTGGCGGCCCCGACTTACGAACAGTAAGTCGTGGGTTCGAACTCAGACAGGCACATTACTTTGTGTAATTTATTTCATTACCACTGCTCTCAAATCGAGGAGCTCGTGGCTAAATAATAACAGCCGCTCAGGTCAATCGTTAGGTTAAGCCGTGCTTGCCTAGGTTGGTCTGTGGGTGGGTGACCACCCATTACATACCGAGTTTCCTCCGTGCCTTGCAAAGCACGTTAAGCCGTTGGTCCCGGCTGTCATTTGTAGATCTTTGACAGTCGCTAGGTAGTCAGAGGCCCAAAAAGCCTGACAACCAGTCTTACCAAGGGGTATCGTATTACCCGGTACTAACTAGGTTGTGGAGGTCAGATAGGCAGTCGCTCCATGTAAAATACTGGTATTCAGCTGCATCCGGTAAAACTGGAAGCCGACCCCAACACAGTTGGGAAAAGGCTAGGCAGATGATGACCACTGCTCTCAAAAACGGTGAAGAAAAACATCGTGAGGAAACCGGCATGTCCTAGAACCAAAAAATTCGAAGACATGTGACAACTTGGTAGTTGTCACATGTCTTCGAATTTTTTGGTGCGGATTGGTATCCGCACTGGGCGCGTGGTGGATTATAGTCCATTCCCTCTCATAGAGAGGAGGCCTGTGACCCAGCAGTGGGAACATTAATAGGCTGATGATGATGATAAGTAGGTATAGAGGCATTTTCATGAATTCTCCAATTTTCATCAATTTAGCTTACATAGATATTGAGTAAAATGGCTGTGCGTAATCCGGACAGACAGACATGACGCATCTATGAAGGTTCCGTTTTTTCATTTGGCTACGAAACCCTATAAACATGCCTACTTAATAACCGTAATTATTTAATTTAGAGGGTAATTAAGTATGTTTTTAAGGTAACAATAATTGTAACCTTAAATACATACATTATTAGTCTTATTGACTATAAGTACCTGATACTTTGGCATCACAAACCTAATTCAGTAAGAACTAGAGTTACTCTCAAAATATGTTAAAACTAATGTGGGCGTAAAGAAACAAAAATATTTCATAGCTACGTATAGAAAGGCAGGAAAATACTCACTTTTCCTTGAAGCTATTCTACGTCCAAGGCTTAATATTGACTTTAATAACTAATTATGAGGCTTATTACAGCACTAAATATTTATCACGATTATAACGTTAACGTAAAAGGGGCGGAATAAACTTGGCTGCGAAAAAATATTAAACTTAGATAAAATATAGCTGAATTACTTTAGGGTTTTGATAATGAAATTCATTAGCAGTAATTATACTTTACATTTGATTCCAAAAAAAAGGTTTTCGGTTATATTGACTTGAAAACTTCAGGTACTATTTTAGACTTGAATTAATTACTTCTTTCGTAGTAATAAACTTGAAAATCTACAGTGTGTTTTCTATACCTGAATAATTCAAGACATCTAATATCTTAATTCATCGTGTATTAGTAACATCTTAAAAAGGTACTCCAGTTAGTCAAATAATAAGTTTGGTAGGTACCCGGACAATGGCGGTTGACCAATTTTCAACCTTAAAACTCAGAGTATAAGGGTGAAAAGTGGTCAATCGCTTATGTCTGCAATAGTACCTCCTTACTGCCCCGAAACCTAAAAGCTGTCGTAATTACACCGCTAAAACAAAGAAGTAAAGTCTTCGTCCTAGGAGCAAAGACTTCCTACGCCTTCGTCATTTTCTTTTTACCGTGTTGTCGTGAACAAATGGCGTAAATGGTGCTAATGAGGCTATTTAAAACTAAGAACTGTTGATAATTTGTAAGGAAAATACTATTTTTATTACAATTTTAATAAACTGTCATTGGGGTTAATTTTTGAGATCTGTTAATTATTAATAAACCACCTTTCGAACAAAAAATACTAAATCAAAATCGGCTCCTCCGTGTAAGACCACAGGCCATACTCTCTAACGTCCGTCCGTCCATCCGTCTCGATCCGTCTCTCTCGCGCACGTCTGCAGATGAGTGCGAGTACGATGCTACGAAGCTACAATGCTACGATGCTACGATGCTACGATGCTACGGTGCTACGATGACATAGACGGTCGGGGTTAACACTATTATCATAAACGAGACAAACTTGTCTCACGTTGGACTTAGACTACCTCTCTTCTCCCAATCCTTGGCCACCCAATGCTGAGTGTAGGTCTCTTCCAAATCTCTCCATTTTTGGCGGTTTTGTGTCATGGCTACCCAGTTTTTTCCGGCCACTTTAATGAGATCGTCTGTCCACCTAGTCGGTTGTCTTCCCACAATCCACCACTTGTAATATTGAGAGATTATGCTGAGATTTTTACCAATCAAAAAAGAGTTTGACAACATCGTGGCCTATCATCCGTCCTGGTTAAAGTATACTCGTTTCAAAGTTTTTACCCCTGAATTCGCATTTGCACAGTGACCTTTATTCTCGTCCAGATAAGGTTGCTTTCAGATTAAAAGACTTTGAGAGGACAGCACCTATTCTAGTTGTGTCATAGGTACACGTGACAGATAGCTGAAACCACTACATGAAAGTTGTCCCACGTGGCGCATGAATAAATCTCACTCTGCATTCTGCATGTAGAGGTTCCCGTTACTAATGCATACCAAAATTTGGAATAGGGTAGTTGGTAGCTACCACTTAGCATAGCATAGCATAATCAGCCTGTAATTTTCCCACTGCTGGGACACAGGCCTCCTCTCTATGAGAGGGAATGGGCTATACGGGTTGGTATAAATGTGTCACATGTCTTCGATTTTTTTTAGTTCTAAGACATGCCGGTTTCCTCACGATGTTTCCCTTCACCATTTTGAGAGCAGGGGTTATGAAGTAAATAACACAAAGTAATGCGCCTGCCTGGGTTTGAACCCACTACTTATTGCTCGTAAGTCGAAGCCGCCACCGTCGGGCCACCGTTTGCTCTCTCTACTTAAATGAGATCAAAATCATCTTATTCAATTATAATGACGTTGACAATCGTCGATAAACTGACGGAACGATGAAAACAATTCTTATTATAATAATTGGATAATACTTTGTACTTCAAAGAATCTAACACAAAGGAAGAACGGTGATAATTGACGCATAATTCCGACAAATCGGCGACATCGGAATAAGGTCAAAGATCATTACAAGGAAAAACACTCAGCGCCGTAACTGTGACAATTTATATTTGGATCAATAATACTAACGTATTTTGTGTCATTCAGATAATTCTGAATAATTTATTACTTTGTTCTTCATGGAGCACAAAATAATATTTTATTATTTTGATTCTGTTGCTTTTTGTATAACTTCCAAGTTTGGTTGAATCAGTGAAGACAATGTTTTAAGTACGCGCTTCTGTTTCGTTTTGGAGTTCCGTAGCCAAATGACAAAAACGTAATTATATAATTTCATCTTGTCTGTCTGACCGTTTGCTCGAATGTCGCATAGCCATACAGTTACTTGTTAGTTCGATTTCTATCGTGTCTGGTTCTATTTTTTAACTATTTGATACGCTGAAAATTAGTATTGTAGTTCATAAAAAAACTTTTTGCAAAAAAAATAAAACCGACTTCAAAACACAAAAAATTGAAAAATAACTTTAGCTTCAGAAGTCGGTGAACTTTTTTGATTCTTTAGTTTTTTTTTGTCACCGACTTCTGAAGCTAAAGTTATTTTTCAATTTTTTGTGTTTTGAAGTCGGTTTTATTTTTTTTGCAAAAAGTTTTTTTATTTTTCCATTTTTAGTCGTAATAGTCTATACAAATATATGCTATGCATTTATTTTACATTGTTAACAATACATGTCATGGTAATAGGCTTATCCCCAATAAATGGAACTTAACATATCTAAACTGTCGAAATTTACGTGTATTGTACACATCTGCGTACCCCTCAGAGCATACAGGCGTGATGTTACGTCATGATGTTGTATAAACAATAAACATCCAAGCGATTGCAAAAGTCACGACCGATTTACCGTCTAGTTTTGAAGAGTTCCATTGTATATCTCCGAAGACCAGCATCAGATCTTCACCAAATTTAAATTCAATCATCTCAAAAGTATACTCATTCAAATAAAAAAATAATTTTGAAAATCACTCCACAAATGGAGGAGAAATCGTTGAACATACATGAAATTATACCACACGACTGAAGTAAAAATATTCATAAAATAAAAACTACTGGGCCAAACTATGTAAAATTTTTATGGGACCAAATGGCAACTATTCCGCATCAAACTAAAAAAGAATCACGTAAATCGGATCATAAATCTCAGCGTAATCGGTGTACATACATAAAAAAAAAAAAAAAAAAACATACCGATCGAATTGAGAACCTCCTCCTTTTTGGAAGTCGGTTAAAAAGAGATTATTATCTGTTATTAATTTCTTCTGCTGGTAACATTAGATTTTGAATTGTATTTTTTACGTTGCAATTAGATACGATATACTTATTTATAAAGAAAATGAAAAGTCAGTTTCATAATTAATTTATTCATTTAGTAACACTTTGTTTTAAAAAATTCAATTTCAATTAAGGTAATTAGGTTTTCCATCAGGAATTATTCAGTTGCAACCCGGAGTTTGGATTTGATGTTGTCACCAATTTGGTGGCTTACCTCCTTGGGACTTTAAAATCAGCATCATCATCATTTTTCTACCCTTTTCCCAAGTATGTTGAGGTTGGCTTCGTGTCTAACTAGAAGCAGCATTACATGGAGTGACTGCCTTTCTGACCTCCACAAAACAGTTACACGTATACATGAAACTTTTTTAAATATGTCTGACAAAGTGTGGGTGTACACCACCGTATAGCTGTAGATAGGTACACCTCTACCAGAAACCATTCGGGGAAAACCCGGTGTTGTGTTATGTGTTATCAAAGTAGCTCATTATGAACTTACTTATATATTAAAGTTTCTAACAGACACGTGACACCGTGATAGTTAGGTTTATGTTTGCATTTGATCAAAAAAATGTTGCATGTTTCAATACGATAAACACATTGCCTCACAGCATAGTTGTTCAAATGCCTGACACAGTTTTGCATATTTTACAAAAAAAAATGTTTTACCATTATACACGAACCGAGCAGAACGGATGGCCGATGGGGCCGAAAAGTTCTGGAGTGGCGACCGCGAACCGGAAGACGTTGCGTTGAAAGGCCTCCCACTAGGTGGACCGATGACCTGGTGAAGGTTGCAGGAATCCGCTGGATGCGAGTCGCACGGGACCGGTCAATGTGGCGACACTTGGGGGAGGCCTATGTCCAGCAGTGGACGTCTTTCGGCTGAAATGATGATGATGATGATGATGACGAACCAAGCATAAATTTTCAATGGTAGAACTCAATACTAACAATTAAGTATTTCTATTTTTTTTTATTTTATTTAGAGTGACTTTTCCAAGAGTTATTCAAACTTCACATCTACTTTAATTATTTTAATGATCAAAGAATTTCAGAAGGCAATATTTTTTGCTAGTTCGAGAATCTTAATTTCAGATATTTCATTTAAAAATGAAAACAATGCAGTCACGAAACAGATTGATTAAAAATTTTAAATTCAGTAACTGTCTCATGCAAATTCCGTTCGGCTTAATAATGAAGTAAACCGAAACTGTTGTATTTTATGTATGAAAATATTTCGTTTCGATACGTTTCGAAATATAATTTATATAACGAAATCAATTAAGTCAATTATTGCAATAAAATATCAATACAAAGATTTTTGAATTGAAAATTGTGAAAAGGCTCCTACTGGATTGCAAAACTTATTATTTCAATTTGTTTTTCTTTAATTTCTGGGTAAACTATTACCTATACTTCTTTTACCAAACATAGTCATAACATTTGCAAAAGTAGTCATAGAAAGAAGAAATTGCCAAACTATATTTATGACAGGTTGTTGAAGTAAGCTTAAACCTAACTGGCGAAATGTAAGTACATCATCAACCTATAATATTCCCACTGCTGGGACACGGTCTCCTCTCATGATGAGTGGGAATAGGATATAATGTAGGTACAGTAATTCTGTTCAAACTTTATGGTGGCTCGGAACATCTAAAGTTAAGCTGCACAGAACACAATTTTAGGTATCAGTGTCTTGATTGTGCGTGTTGAATACGCAGACTGTCACTCGCACCTGACTTCCGAGCCGCCATAAAGTTTGAACAGAACCATAGGTTGTAACGTTACATTTTCCTGGATAGGATCCACAAAACTGTAAGGTCACTCTGAGCACTCACCTACCTAACTTTCAGTCTGGAGGGGAGCACTATTAAAAGAAATAGACAAGGGGACGAGTTCTATGAATTTATTACAAAGATCCTAACCTAAAAGCTGGAGCTACTTAAATCACTAATGCCAGTGAAGCTGGCGGAAAATACTGAAGATGAACGCAGAATGGAATAAATAACTGAAGAACGTCCGTCTTCAGACTGTGGAGGAGGACCGAGGAACTATCAACTCTCAGGCCGTAGAGAAGGGCCGAGGGCATCCGTCTTCAGACGGTGGTGGACGGCCGAGGACCGTCAATCCTCAGGCCGTAGGAGGAGGGCCGAGGACATCTGTCTTCCGACCGTGGAGGAGGGCCGAGGAGCATCAAATCTTCATCAGGCTTGTGTAGCTCAAGCATCAAGGTTTCCAGGTGTTCTTGGTGAGGGTGCGGCACGGAGAGAGGCCGACTTAAAACAGTCTTCTGTTTTAAGTCGGCCTTTATATATATATAAGGGGAACTGCCCTTTTAAATATACTTTTATGGAGCTTCTCAGAGGTGTTCCTGCCCTCAGCTCTGAACGTAGACTGCCCATTCCACCACCAGGCTCCTGTCAACTCCACATAATTTACATTTTAAAATTATTAAAAAGAAAATCGAATGAGGTCGATGTGATTTACCTATACAACCTACAACTAGCTCCAGCAATAAATTAAAAATAAAACTAGGGTTGCCACTAACTGACATCACAAAAGTAAACAAAGATTTAATAAAGATAAAAACTTAAATAACATAAATTACAAGGTAAAAAGGCCAAAGCTGTTGCTAAGCCTCCAATAAATGACCATGAAGCTACCTAGGGAGGACGAATGCTTAAATTTCCAGGTTAATAATATCCAAAAATGTAAGTAAAAAACATGTAAAAGACATACACATTACAAGGCGTACTAAAAGTGTATGTGCCTAATCCTTCAAAGAAGGAATAAATAAACAAATAGTACGGTCTTTTTCACTGTGTGTAAATGTCTCTCTAGGTTTTCAAGATAAAGTTTGGCTTTGCCAGCCATGCAAGAGTACAAGGCACCAATAGGGTATATGCATGATTTTTTTTATCACACTAAACAAAGCGTATTAACATCAGAAATAGCAAAGTGAAATTCTTTTTCTAATATCTATAAAGAATACTAAGTTATAAGGATTTGAAACTGCTGATTAGACAGAGAGATCCGATACAGCGAATTACGTCATTCGCTGCATCGACGTACAAAATCCATACTAAATTCCGTTTATCTAGAAAGAGATAGAAACAAAAGTTTAAATGGTTATAACTTTTGTGTTGTTTGGCCGATTTATGTCTTGTTTTCGCTTTTTGTCATTATTTTTGTAATACTTTAACATTCCTTAGCGAAATAAAAAAAAATATATATGCATATTCCCTATTAACTGCACAAGACTGCCCAGCAGAACAATTAACACAAGTAATGTAGGTATGTATAAGTAGCATAAAAAAGCTGTTTATCTTTAAAAAAAATTTTACAAAAAAACAAGCCGGAAGCGACACCGGTGCATCAAAACAAAATAAAAAAATATTCAATTCCGCATTCGGTTGTTTTTGCAACGTTAAAGGTAAAACTGAAAAAGTAAAACATTTCGTCCCATTCATAGAAGTTTATTTTTAGATACTTTTTTGCGGCAAAAAATTAATTAGTTGCCTGCGGTTTCTGTAAGCTAGCATAAACGCGCATCCGTAAATCTGCTGTCTGTCAACGTTAAGTATCCTATCAGCTGTTATGATTAGTTAACCAACATGATAACAACCAATCACATGAATTGATATGACACGATGTATTAGCTAATCAGACTGGATTATGCCTTGTTGTAGCTAATTTGAAAATCTCTAAATAGGCTTTAATCCAAGTCGACCGGAGCAAATACAATCTCCTCAGATGGACGCTAACGGATGACTCGGATCTCAAGTGCGTAAGCGGGTCTGTCCACAAACAATTTCCATCTTGTGCCGCATGCCCTGACACCTAATTACTGAATGACCTTATAGACTTGAATTAACCGAATGTTGGGCTAATGTTTAAACTTTCTCCAACGGGCTATGAATAATAAAAAAATCGGCCAAGAGCGTGTCGGCCCACGCTCAGTGTAGGATTCCGTAGTTTCCCGTCCGTCACAATAAGTGTTCCCACTTATGAGTTTAAAGGTGGGTATCCATTATGTAAAAATGCTTGCATATACGAATATACTACAAACTTAGTCGAGAAATTATTTTGTACAACTTTTTGTCTTTTTTGTACAAAAACTGTTGATTCCATCAAGTTCAAAATGATTTTCCTAGGAAGTCCTTATAAAGTTCTACTTTTCAGATTTTTTTCATATTTTCTAAACTTATGGTTCAAAAGTTAGAGGGGGGGGGACACATCGTTTTTTACTTTTGGGGCGATTATTTCCGAAATTATTGACATTATCAAAAAATGATTTTAGGAAACCCCTATTCATTTTTAAATACCTCCTAATTCCAACAATATATCACACGTTAGGGTTGAAATAAAAAAAAAATCACTTCCCACTTTACATATAGGGGGCTACCCTAATAAAACATTTTTTTCAAATTTTTATTTTACCACTTTGTCGGCGTGATTGATATACATATTGGTACCAAATTTCAGCTTTCTAGTGCTAACGGTCACAGAGATTAAGCGAGGACGGACGGACGGACAGACATGGCGAAACTATAAGGGTTCCTAGTTGACTACGGAACCCTAAAAAATGGCAACTGAAATCGCAAATTCTTATCTGGATTCAGTCACCTTTTTATGAAAATCTTATCTATGTGCAGGAACTACAGAAAGCCCATGTTAACTAATGCACATTTCTTAACATCGTACATTTTTTAATTAATTTTATTCAAACTCGATCAAAAACACCGACCGTGTTTTGTTTTTGATGTTTTGTGTTTTTTGTGTGTTTTGTTTGTCAATTGCCTTTACTGACAACTTTTCTTACAAAAATCAGTCAATGTCAAAGACCATGGCAGTTCCTTCACATCATCAAAATAAGAATCCGACACATCTTACTCCAACTTTACAACGTCACTAAAAAGGTCCTCACATACTTATACCAACAACAAAGGTGTGAAGGAGCATCCAAACTATGACAATAAAAGGAGACAGTAAAGATAAAAACGTTATGTTAGTACCAATGTAATTCAGGATGGGAAGATTTATGCGTCAGTCATTTGTTTTCGCTGGGTAATCTCCGACCGGGCGAGGCGTCGCGCTAAACTGATTACGACTTCAAATTAAGCCGTAAACTCGTAACGCTCAAATTACTGAGTATTAACGCAGACATTGCTTTTAAGACGAAAGTTTCACAGTGAAATATTTGTTTTAGAGCCTATACATTCTTTTTTTGCGAAAGTAATGGTGTTTTCTTTGTTGTTTGTGCAACTTTTCTGAATTGGGACTTTTGATAGAACATTAATCCTCAAAGACTATTCTCTAGGGCTTGAAGTAAGTACTAACTAAAGTCTTTGGTGTAAGAGAATAAGTGTTAGTCCATTTTTAACAGTTGTATACTTACCTACTGTTGCCAGGACTCTATATCTAACGAGAGGTAATTGCAACAAGGCCTGAAGTTTAGGTAATGATTGACAGTCGGAAATAGGAAATGACGAGGCGCTTCAGAACGCAGTAGTACTCTTACATGCGCTTGGTTGGCTGAAATTCAGACTGAATTCGTTTTTGTTTTGTTGTTCTCAACAACGAGTAGAATAACAGCCGCACGAGGCGATATTCAAGGTGACTACTTGTCGGAGCGGCCCGTGGATGAGTGACCATGTCAACCCTAACATGGAGTAACTATAAAGTGTACTTTTTTAACCGACTTCAAAAAGGAGGAGGTTCTCAATTCGTCGGAACCTTTTTTTTATTTTTTATGTAATTATCATCATCATCATTTCAACCGAAAGACGTCCACTGCTGGACATAGGCCTCCTCCAAGGGGGGGTTTGCCATAATTGCCACGCTTGGCAGGCGGGTTGGCGATCGCAGTATGGTTGTTACAAAAGCACAGAGAACGCTGCTGCCCATTCTCTGGTAAGTCCCTTAGTCGCCTCTTACTACACCCACGGGAAGATATGGGATGGTGCTATTCTTTACGTCCGACACCATACAGACAACTAATTATGTTCATTATGTAATTATGTTCCCTGATTGCTCGAAGATGGCTGGACCGATTTGGATTTCACACACCTTGACAGACCTAGAGTTCTGACACATAACTCATCCACCTCTAAATCTGGGTATTATCACTTGGCGAGTGACCTTTGCAGTTGACATTTTACTCTAACACAAAACTTCTTAAATACATAGTTATAAAATGGCTAGGCATACGATGAACTAGAATTCCAACGGCGAAATCTGAAATAGAACCAAATATTACTCCAGTGACAACCACAATCGGAAATATCCCCGAGGCAACCACATCAACAAGATCATTAACATATTAAGTACATAAATAAAAAATACATGCCCTTTGTAAAGAAATCCCAAAGAAAATTTACGAAGTAGCTATAACGAGTAATGTATTGCCGTATATTCTTTGTGCTTGTCTGGAGTAAAGATTTTGATCAGCCATATGTTACGCAAAGGAAGCAAGCGAAGAAAAACGAGGAATGGGGCGTCGGCGCGTAACAGATAATCAAGTACCTACATATAAGTTTATCTAGTATCATATAACCGACATGCGAGTAATCCCTACAGCGTATACGCATATGTATATGGTACTATCTGCAAGAAGATTGATGAACACTTTAGTTTTTAAAGTTACGTACTAAGATTGGACACTGCAATATTTTAAAAATTCCGAACAGATTTGTTTTTAAAATGCATAGCACAAACTCTTAACTAAGTATGAAATAAAATATTGAAAAGTTTTGCTTCGAATATTTTTGATAAAATTAACAATTAATTTGATACCTGAAATAAAAGTACCTGACTACCTTGTTGGTTGAGTGGTCGGAACTCATGGGTTCAATTTCGGGGTCGGGAAAAGTGCAATTAGCTTTTTCCATCAGGAATTTTCTCAGTAGCAGCCACGGAGTCTGCATTTGTGCCCAGTTGATGGCAATAGGGTCGCCCCTATTACATAGAACATAGACAAGTTGCAAAATGTGGGTGTGCTATAATTATGTAGGTACCTACACCTCTGCCTAACCTTTTGAGCCCTTTTGAGGGATTACAAGCGTGATACTAAGAGAAATATAAAAGTAACAAAGTTAATCTACTTTCATTACTGACTATTATACATCCCATCGTGTTCTCAGTTGAAGGTTTACTGAACGACTAACACAAAGATTACAATATACAGAACAGTGGTTGAGGGCTTAGAGTAAACTTACGAGCTACGTCATAGATGACCTAAGACTAAAGATGTTTATGTAATTTGCCTACGCGCTACACACTGTTTGTAATTACAAACAGTGGATGGGATGGATGGTAGTTCAATTGAACTAGGACAGTATTACGGAATAATGAGACGGTACCTAGAACACAGATCCTGCGTGTGCCCTTGTTACAAAACTCGCTCTAATTCATAAATGTCTAATTAATGTCCGTCTACAGTGGCCTTTTGGGATCTCACTCCAGCAACAGATTTAAATGTCAACATTAAAATGTTACGGATAAGTTAAATTGGTTGAATTTATCAAAAACATTTAAAATTTACAATAGCTAGCAATACATCTGGGAGGACTTTGTCTGTTGCCAGAGATAAGAATGTGGAGGGGCGGAACTAAAATATTAAAAAAATCTGGGATTTTATTAGGGAGGCTTGAAGCTTAGGCAAATAATAGTACATTACTGCAGCGGCCAGCAACAGAGGCATTGATGGACGAACGTGTAAATGGGGGCCGAGGGGAAGCCGAGGCACACATACGTAAGTCCATCAATCCCTAGTCGGCCAAGGCTTGTATAGTACCTCGTTTTCTCAAATAATGCGAGGAAATTAAAACTCTCGCGTTGAAGAGTTCATATTTTTTTTTCAATAAACCGCTTTCTATTTGCAAGCCAATTCGAAATTTAAATAAAACCTTTAATAAGTTCCCTCCTTGGTTGCCATGTTTCAGAGTAAAAGATCGTTCCATTTTTAAATAACACGACAGATATGAGTTTACTATGTATAATAATTTATTCGGCTGCTAAACAGGACATTGCCGGTCGCTGGTCACATGTATCTGGCCAGTACAGCAATTTCGATTTACCTCGAAGAAGGTTGTCAAAATAATGCTCAAATTTCCAAGCATGTTTGAGAAAACTCTATACAGGGTGGAATTTTGTAATGCCACCTGGAGGGAAAGTACTCTTAATACTGCAGATAGAAAATTTTACTCAAAGGAAACATTCCTTTATTTTTTAAAAGAAATTAATCAGCATTCAAAGATTTTGAAAATTCGCGTGCCACACGGGAATCGAACCAGCTAAATTGAAAAAAAATAACACCCTGTACTTTTATGGCACCAATCGATAGGGTCAATCATAAAGATCAAATCCCTCTAACAAACATGATAAATTAAATGAAAGGAAAACCATGAAATCTTAACTTATAAATTCAATGGGACAACATAAAGCACTTTTACTCAAAGGTCCGATCCAATAACTTATGTTAGAACCTAATAAACAATTATCTTTTGACTACATTTATTGATTAAAATGAGAAGAACTATTTAGGTAACAATTTGCACAAACAAACACGTGCAAATTGAAATCCTTTTTCTTCAATTGTAAAGGTCCATCCTTTGAATAAAATTGCTTTATCGTAATAAATTTATTTAATTGAATTTATAACTTTAGATTTCATGGTTTTCCTTTCATTTAATTTATAATGTTTGTTAGAGAGATTTGATCCTTATGATTGACCCTATCGATTGGTGCCATAAAAGTACAGGCTGTTATTTTTTTTCAATTTAGCCGGTTCGATTCCCGAGTGTGGCACGCGAATTTTCAAAATCTTTGAATGCAGATTAATTTCTTTTTAAAAATAAAGGAATGTTTCCTTTGAGTAAAATTTTCTATCTGCAGTATTAAGAGTACTTTCCCTCCAGGTGGCATTACAACATTCCACCCTGTATATTCCGATCCCGTCCCGATCTCAGATTTTCACTGTGTTAAGAAAAACTCTTTGGGTTGGGTTTTATTGTTTGGTGTTTTACCACCTGTTAGGTTTCATCCTGTAATTAGGATTCATCATAAACCTCACAGGATAAAACCTGACCATTTTCAGATATTTCTTTCTTTATCGTGCGGTTAGTGCTAACCTGGTGTCAGAGTTTTTATGCCGCCCATGGGCCTCTGACTTGGCTTTAGATGACGTCGATAAATATCTCTCAGGCATGCTAGTTTCCTCACGATATTTTCTTTCACCGAAGCAAGTGATAATAATTACACAATACGCACATGCATCCGAAAAATCAGAGGTATGTATCTTAGGTTCAAACTCGAGACCTATGAATTGACAATCCGATAGTCTCACCACTAGACTATCAATACTATCATTGGTATAATTTTCAGATTAGGTCAAACACAAAATACCACATTAGACCATATTACTAATCTTAGTGTAGCCTATACCTAACTCTTAAGATAAGCTTACCTTCACACATATTCCATTCAGCAATGCGAGGAATTCCTGGCACGTAGGTACTTATATAGTTGTAAGTGAGCCATCTCGCATGTTACCTTCGTTGCAATGCTGCAAGAGGTCCTTGGCGGAACTAGATCAGGTGACATTGAATAATGGAACTTTAGAAGGACTTAGCGTTATTTTATTTTACTAAATGGGGGAAAATTGGCCATACATTGTTTAAAATACAAGATGGTTCTTTTAATAGATGGGTAAACTTGGCCATACATTGTTTAAAATACAAGGTGGTTTTTATTAAATGGGGGAAAATTGGTCATACGTTGTTTAAAATACAAGGTGGTTCTTTTATTAGATGGGGGAAACTTGGCTATACATTGTTTAAAAATCAAGGTGAGGTGAACTTTTGCCTGGACTAATTCTCATTTATAAATATTCTTATAGTAATGGTGCACCAACCCCAAAATGAATTGGGATACGGGCAAAGAAATGGTGATGATGACCATGGTGAGCGCCGTATTACTGTGCAACTAATTATATTTTCATAAATGAGAAAGTGTTTGCCTACGATCATGGGTATCACGTATCTACCCTACTATATTATTATTATTTATTATTTTATTTATTTATTAATCAAACATTGTAAATAAACTTATAAACTAAGCCCCACAAAACCGCTGTAATGGTTTGACTGTGGGGTCGGTGAGTCTCTTGACACTCATACATAAACACTACACTAATAAGATGGAATAAATTTCCGACTACATATTTTTGTTAGTATTCAGTATTAGTAACAATGGTGCTTAGTGTTAGTGGTGGTGGTGGTGTTGGTGGTTACTATATTACTTTACAGAATGTATCAAGAAAAACGCAGCACTACTCTCAAAGTACTTTTCCCAGTTTTCTCTCTAGAAAACTTTTCATGAAACTTTACCCGCAAAGTTTTATAGATTTTTCACCTACTTTCCAGCAGTGAAATGCCGTATTTACCCCAAATGTACCTACACATTATAAATAAATCAAACTGGAATTTTAATAACAGAGTAACTGAAACCAAATATCAACAAAATAATCAGCTTATCACTACCATCATAATAACACGGATTTCAATTACATAATTAAATAAGTAATTAAGGGTCGAGACTTATTGCATTAATTAAGCGTCCACAATTTCACGTTATTACTGGGCGTTGGGGCTAAATAAAACAATAGAGTATCTACGACCGTAATGAGCAGAAATGTGCCAGTAATGCTGACGCAATTCGTTCAACTAGTTGGTCAGTAGTTGGAAAAGCAGACGTGTTAATAACTAAAAACCGGCCAAGTGCAAGTTGGACTCGCGCACGTAGGGTTCCGTACCAAAAAATCATGTTTGTTGTATGGGATCCCCACTTAAATATTATATTTTTACTATTTGTTGGTATACTACACTACTACTACAACAGCCCATAACGTCCACCGCTGGACAAAAGCCTCTCCCATGATGGGAGGAATTTGCCGTAATCTCCATGCTTGGCAGGCGGATTGGAGATCGCAGTGATGAAAGACTAACAGAAAACCCTGCTGCCCATTCTCAGGTCTACGGAGGCGCAAGGTGTTCTGCCTCAGACATTAGTCGCCTTATGTCGTTGTTGTTGTAGCGGCAGCAAAAATACACCAACTGTGAAAATTTAAACTGTCTAGCTATCACGGTTCATGAGATACAGCCTGGTGACAGACATACAGACGGACAGTGGAGTCTTAGTAATAGGTTACCGTTTTTACCCTTTAGGTACGCAACCATAATACTAATGAACTTTCAATCAGTGAGAGAATGAGGTCACAGTATGAAACATTTTAAATTATTTCATTTAATATTGATTGAATTATTCTTCAAATAGACTGAGCAAGGAAATTCTAGGAAGGAGTCTTTTACTCTATTGATTAGGTACATGGCTAGAGAGAACTATAAATATCCACGGTATTTGTTCAAGCTAACTAATTAGAGGCTAGATTCTATTAGAGGGGCTAGAGCTCTGGGCAGTGTGTGCTGTAAAACTATTGAGACGTTAATTTCTATGGAATTATGTCATTGTTGGCCCTTCAATTTTGTTGAAAGACATAGTAATCGAAAAGTAGGCAATACTTAATTATGGCTGTACGGAGGTATGTAGATGATAATGAAAACATACAAATAAAAATACATAAAATAATGATAAATGATGTTTATTTTGCAAATAGGTTTTTACAAACACTTTCACACGTCTTTTCTTTTTAAACAAGATGGGTCCGGTGTTTCGTACCTGACTACTCTGAGAAGAAACAGCCGAAACAATCTCAGAGGTCATAACATAACATCACGCCTGTAATCCCGAAAGGATAGGCAGTGGTGTACCTAATAGTACACACACATTTCACCAGTTATGTTTTTAAGTGAGGAGCTCGTGGCTAAATAATAACAGCCGCTCGGATCGATCGTTAGGTTAAGCCGTGCTTGCCTAGGTTGGTCTGTGGATGGGTGAGCACCCATTACATACCGAGTTTCCTCCGTGCCTCGGAAAGCACGTTAAGCTGTTGGTCCCGGCTGTCATTTGTAGATCTTTGACAGTCGTTAGGTAGTCAGAGACCCAAAAAGTCTGACAACCAGTCTTACCAAGGGGTATCGTATTACCCGGTACTAACTGGGCTGTGGAGGTCAGATAGGCAGTCGCTCCATGTAAAATACTGGTATTCAGCTGCATCCGGTTAGACTGGAAGCCGACCCCAACATAGTTGGGAAAAGGCTAGGCAGATGATGATGATGATGATGTTTTTAAGTCCCATGTAAAAGGGGGCGAGCCTATTGCCATCAACCGGTCATAAATCTAGACTCTTAATGGAAATTCCTAATGGTAAAACCCACAATTTGCCCAACCTGAGATCGAACCCGCGACCACTAGACCAACAAGGCAGTCAAATAAAAATCTGCGAAATAAAATACCTTTTTAAGAACTAGTACTCTTCAGTAAAAGCTACGCCATGTATTGTATTCGATTCCATTGATAAAGTGATTCCAATTGCACTTCGACTGCCCGGTCGAGTCGCGATCGCCAACAAAATGAAAAAGTGATATACGAGGTTTAGAGGTCTCTAATAAAATGTGGTTTATGTGGGACAATAGAGGGCGCTAGTATTGTTCCCGCGGGCTCCGGGGCCTGACGTCGCCCGCAAATGGTTCCGGTCTGACTGCACTGCACTTCTGTTAAATTAAAAATGTCACTAGACGTAAATTTTATATCACATCGTTTTCCGTTTCTTCGTTAGTTTGTTTTAATTTTTAAGAAAGATATTTGATAACAGTATCAGATATGAAATTCGGTTAGCAACACTTTTTTTTTATATAGGAGGAACTTTGTACACAGAAAGATAGAAAACTCTGTATTTTGGAAGGTTATCAAAAAGTCTTCTTCACAATTTTTGTTAAATAGTCTATTTTGTAGATCTTTGACAGTCGTTACATGTAGTCAGTGGCCCGAAAGTTTGTCAACCAGTCTTACCAAGGGGTATCGTATTACCCAGTACTAACTGGGTTGTGGAGGTCAAATAGGCAGTCGTTTCAAGTAAAATACTGGTATTCAGCTGCATCCGATCATTTGGTTCCCTACAAAATGGTTGAGTTAAATGGTGCTGATCCATGCGTCATGTTCGTGAACGGGCGCTGTCAGTTGTGACTGGTCATCTCTTAGTTGCCGTGGCTTATTTTAATGTTATATTTTAATGTTATATTTTGTTTTTACTATGGACACTTTTAACGTGCACATCTTGCTACATTGTTCTCACATAATATACCATCTCAACACGAATGATGTAACCAAGATTTTGTAACAATTTTATGATTTAAAAGATTGTCCATGGAGTTTCTTGCCCGTTCTTCTCCATAGAGATCTACGCTAGGGAATGGGCAACTACAGTACTTTCACAGTTTTTATGTCTTGTGACTGGGACTGTAGCTACATTTAATTTTCATCTTTGTTTCGACAATTCAAAAGTGCCTGCAACTGGCCTACTTGAAATAAATGATTTGATTTTGATTTTGATCCGGTTAGACTGGAAGCCGACCCCAAAGTTAGGCTAGGCAGTCTGTTGACCCATTTCTCAGTAGAGACATAACAATAACGCAATGATTAAGATCCGAAATCAATTGTACGTATCTCGAAAGATATCCGGAAAAACAAAAGGAACATTCCAATAAACTCCCGATAGGCACTATCGTTATGGTGTTAACATGGAATAACATCATTCCGACACCAGTTACCCCCATTCGGCGAGTGTCCCCTAATTACAACAAACAAACAAACAAAACCGTAGCAATAACACTGTTGTGTGTTACTGAAAACCATTTTCAGATAAGCGTCGGGAAGCATCTAAAATGGCCACTTTAGTGAAGGACACGGAAGACCTTTACCCTTTGGAATTTTATTAACTGCTCACTTAGATACACTTGTTTCGAATACATTGTACTTGTATTACTTAAGTTAGTGTCGAATTAAAGTATTTGGATGTGTTAAATTGTTTGAATTTTCAACCGACTTCCAAAAAGAGGAGGTTCTCAATTCGACTGTTTTTTTTGTGTTTGTTACCTCAGAACTTTCGACTGGGTGAACCGATTTTGACGATTCCTTTTTTATTTTGAAAGCTGGTGCTTCCCGTGTAGTCCCATTTTGTGAACATCTGATGCTGATCTTCGGAGATATACAATGGAACTCTTCAAAATTAGACGGCAAATGTACCGTGAATGTTGCAATTGCTTGGATGTTTATTGTTTATACAACATCATGACGTAACATCACGCCTGTATGCTCTCGCCTCGGGACGGGACTGTTCTAAAGAGATACTGCTGCCCTGGAACACAAAGGGCTAAGAAGGAACATGGATGGGTTTTAGTCAGTAAAAGTCTGACATTCCCTTCTGGTCCGCCCAGAGCGGGAGGGGTAATTTGATGATTTCCCATCCGAAAAAAAAAGGTATGTTACGTTCCATATATTGGGGATTCGCCTATTACCATGACATGTATTGTTAACAATGCCAAATAAATTCATGGCAAATATTTGTTTGGGAACAACTAAAAATGGAAAAATAAAAAACTTTTTTGTGTTTTTGAAGACGGTTTTATTTTTTAGAGTGTAAACAATTTTAGCAACAGTTTTTTTATGTTAGTTGATTGACTGGCGATATGGAGTATACTATTAGGTCTCTGCTAACCCAACGAACGGGGTCTACAGGTGTGATGTCATGCGTTAAGACTATGAGATTTTTGCGCCAGATTGCGGTATTATTCTTTTCTTTAAGCGATAGTCTGACTTAAGACGGACTTAAAGGGCGATGAAGGAACATTGATGGGTTTTAGTCAGTAAAAGTCTAACACCCTCTTGCTCCGCCCAGAGCGGGAGGAGTCATTTGATGATTTCCCATCCGAAAAAAATAAATAATAAAAAATAGGGTGCGGTCTAACTTTCTGGACTTTGACAGATAATAACATAACATCACGTAATACTCAAGGGTTAGGCAGAGGAGTACCTAATTACACCCAGATTTTGCCAATTATGTTTTGAGTCCCATATGTAATAGGGGGCGAGCACTGGACACAAATCCAGACTCTGTGGCTGCTTCTGAGAAATTCCTGATGGAAAAACCCAATAACAATTTGCCCGACCGAATCGAACCCAGGACCTCAGGTTCAGCAGTCGCAGCACCTCGTCTTGGAGGAGGACTTTTGACCGCAGGAAGTGGTGTTCCGTCGCTTCCACGGCCAAGTGCCACATGAACGCACGGTGACATAGTGAACAAGTCAAGTGATACTCACGTAGTTTTAAAGTCCTTTATATTTAAGAAATAGATGTGCATCCCAGATGACTCGTGTTCCCGGCAGCACCAACAGTATTCTCAATGTATTCGCAGATCGGTGGGATTCCCCGATGGTGCGGAGGTGGATGCGGCTCCATGCTGAATTGTAATTGTTCATTTTCATCTGTGTCTGTACCCTACTAACACTAGAACTTAAGTCAAATTGTTACTAACCCTATGGACTCCGATCTGAAATAAAAACTTTCTATTCTCTATTCTTAACACAGTTTGTATTTTATCACACCTATGGGCCAAAGTTGCCTGAAAATAAAGGTTTTTATTATTATTATTCTCATTAATGTACTGAAATATCTGTAAATTAGACGTCCGCCGTTCGTTCAATGTTAATGATACAAGTCTAACCACTGCCTTACTCAAAAGTTTTCCACAAAATGGATACCAACATAATAAACTAAACTCATTTATTATCCGAAAACCCAAAATATCAAAGAGAATTACGCAGAAATTTACTAACGTTTATCCTGGCTACACTGGAATTCGACCCGAGGCTAGTGGGGAAGTAGACGGACCAACAAGTTACCTAATTACGCTACTAGGCCTCATGTGGAAAGATAAAAAACTTTTAACATTATATAAGACTCTCGTATTTTTAATACCAACCTCTAGTTACATGGAACAAGGGTAGGAAGATGAAATGAAATATGTTTATTTTTGCAAATAGGTTTAAAGGTATGATGATGGTTTTTTATAGCACACGTATCAACTCGGAAAGGGATCGTCACCGCCTCGCCCCTTGGCGTCAAACAGTCTTAGGCGTCCACGTAACGTAAGCGGATCAGAAGCTCCAGCTCTTCGACTCGGCTACAGCTAGCGGCTCGCCGACCGCTGGTTGACGGCTAGGCGGCACTAGTTCAATAATTTTGAATCCAAACGTTAAGTGTAGAACGAAGAGCCGTAAGTTAGGGTACGGAGAACCGTATGCTAAGTGCGAGTTTTTTACTAAAATTCAAGTAATGTGTCGACCGCGTAAACCGAGTTTACGTTACCATTTACGTCGTCGGTAATGACAATAGAATGCCTCTATGAAAATGAGGTCCGTTTGGAGCACATCGCTAACGTTTGCATGCTATCGCGAGTGCAAGTTACAATTTTGACAGTTTTGACAGCTCGAATACGAAACGCGAGCGTGAAAAGTTTTCACTTAAGATTTTGTGGTGAGAGCATCATGAGAGTTGTGAAATAACAAAGTAATTTAATTTAATTTCGTATTGTGAATGAAACTTACCATGGAATCTCGTATTATTTCGTTTGGACAATGTTTGAGACCGCAAAAGCACAAGATAAGCGTAATATAACGCCACAAAAAAGTAAACACGGTTACGTAAACAAAGATAGAAACACCACCACAAACCACTCGGGCATTATAAGATCATTTGCTTAGATCTCCATGCCTAAAAAGTAACAAACTTAGTTTTACAAACTTCACAGATGGATCAAGGTCACTCATTACACACCAAAAGATATAAATTACACTAACTGCTCCATTTATGTCACCAGCATTTCAAATTGGGACGGGCTAGTCTTTATTTTTAACAATAATATTCAAAACTAACACAAACTTTCGTAAACACAAACAAAACTAATGACCATTGACCACAGATAAGTAATGTCGTCTAACTTCGTTCTATAACCACCACTAATTGAATAGGCAGTCGCTTATATTGTGAACCCAAAATACGAATGTCAACTTATTTTGGCCGGTTATTAATGTATTCAACACAAGTTACGGTGAATTAACGCGAAAACGAATGAATGTATTCTAGGATCTCACACTCGCAAGTTAACGATTGTCGATGCGGCACTCACACTACCTAGTTCTGACATATTACGCTAGATGGCGCTACCCCAGCGCCATACAAATTTGCCTAAACGTTAACGCGCTCGAATGTGGTGAACGAAAATAGCAAATCTCACACTAAGCACACCGTAAGCGCGAGAACTGCAAGTCGACCACGCATCGCACCGCGGTTTGTGAGCTTGTCCCGAGGCGAGGCGATTACGTTACGGTTCCGATTAGTGTGAGTTTCTACAAGTTATAATGAACGGCTCGAGTTGATACGGTGACCATCCCTTTCCGAGTTGATACGTGTGCTACTACCTTTACACGTATTTATTTTTAATAAAATAAGAAATTAGTACCTACATAAGAGGAAGTCTGAAAGTGGCGTCTGTTGTTGTGTAGTAATCGATTGTCGTGGTATGGGCATGTGATGCGGAGGGATGAGGAAAATGTCGTGAGGAAAGTTTTGAGTATTCTCAATTCAATTCTCAATTCTCAAATTCTTTATTGCATTCCATATGTAATACATAGATGGTATGAATGAATGTGGATACCCGTGTAAGAGTAGAGGGAGACCAAAGAAACGATGAATGGACTGTGTGTATGACAAGAAGAAGGTGTCTGATGAGATGACAAGAAATAAAGAAGTATGGATAAAGAAGACATGCTGCGCCGACCCGTAATGTATAGGGATAAGGCAAGGGAATGACTGGCGGAACGGGAGAGGGAGCGAACCTCTCAGCGTCCCGGCCGCCGCGGGCCTGTGGGTGGTGGGCTATGGGCTAGCTCGCCGTCCGTCCGTCTCATGACGACAGGCCGTGTCGACGGCGCGTTCGTGTTCCACGCGCGCCTCAAAGAGAGTCAGCAAAAACGAAGGGGTCCGTAACGACCGATGCCTGCCGGGGTTGCGGGACTGTTCGAAAGAGATACCGTGGCCCCGGAACACAAAGGACGGTGAAGGAACATGAATGGGTTTTAGTCAGTAAAAGTCTGACACTCCCTCCTGCTCCGCCCAGAGCGGGAGGAGTCATTTGATGATTTCCCATCCGAAAAAAAAAAAAGGTAAGGGAATGATCATGACGGAAACTGCCGGCCGGTTTGTAATAGCAATACTTATGGGAAGTTGATGTCCAGCTATGGATATCGTCCGTCTGTAATTATGATAAATCGACTCTAACCGTTTGGTTTCGAGCTAAATGCTCAAGCGTGCAACAGTAGGTAAAAGTGGCAAAAACAAACTCCGTGGCTGCTACTGAGAAATTCTTGATGGAAAAACGGGAATCGAACCCAGGAC